>CM035130.1:37177149-39577149 GCA_020205605.1 Panax ginseng | reverse complement strand
AATTCTGCGTACATTTCCTGTAACTTCATATGTTTGGTATCATTGTAGTACGGGTCAATTATCGTAACCATCCAATCTTCAACTCAAAATAGGAACAAGACAAAATGGTGTTGATGTGAACTACACACCGGCATGACTATGTATTGTCATTCGTGTGCTACTATGCAACCACGCGTATTACTGTACTTTTACCATCGGGTATTTCAATAGTTTAACGGTAAAACTTTCGCCGTTATTTTTATAAAAAGTTATTTATGTCGTTTTCTAACTTCGACAATAATTCCGTTGTGGGATCCACCAATGATTGTGCCGTCGTACGAATATTCCCTGTGACGCCCCTAAAATAGGTATACAACACCCATTCTGAGTCACTAAATACATGGTACAGAAAGCAAACTACAACTTCAATAATATAATTGTCGTGCAAAATACGACAACACATACTGTGAGTTTAAATACAAATATTGTCTTCTAGACAATATCAACATTCAAATAAGTCCTCATTACAATTATTCATACACTATTTTACAGAAATAGTGAGAAATACTAAAACATCT
This sequence comes from Panax ginseng, assembly GCA_020205605.1. Lineage (NCBI taxonomy): Eukaryota > Viridiplantae > Streptophyta > Magnoliopsida > Apiales > Araliaceae > Panax > Panax ginseng. Next base: position 39,576,592 of record CM035130.1, on the reverse strand, counting down.
TTCTAGAACCGTCACTCCATACCCCGACTCGATCCTGCTATGTTCTCACCTCCTGAGAAGAAAAATGGAACAAAAAGGAAAAGGGTGAGCTCAACTAGCCCAGTAAAGTATATTATGACTAAGATAATATACAACAAATTATCATTAGTCTTCAACAGGGAAAAATCTGATAGAATTTAATAGACAACAAGTTTTAGATCAACAAATGCAGCGGAAACAACCAGGCAGTTCCCAGGAAAGAGGGGGCTTTCCAATAAGGATTTCTCCTTACTGGCGCGCAATTAGGTGATCAAACCTCTCATTGACAAAACTTTCTAGACATTGCCAATAATGCTATCTAATAATATTATTCAAATAATATGAATTATTGATCTGATAATGGAAGATACTATGCAGTGACAATTATTGAAACAACAATAATATAAAATATCAACGCAGCAATTATTGAATCAATAAAATAAAATATTGAACAGTAATTACTGTAACAATTATTGACTAGTGCCTTCTTACGCATTTAATCATTAATTCAACAATCTTTGCAATAATCTGGTATCTTCTTTGTGCAACCATGCGTATTCATCGTAATTTAACCACCAGGTATTCCAACAGTGTTAACGGTAACAATTACGCCATTATTTTTAAAAACTCAAACTTTATCATTTTCTTCATCCGACAGTTATTCCGTTATGGGGCCCACGAATGGCTGCGCCGTCGTACGAATATTCCTCAACAACAAGAATATTCCACGACCAAACGAATTGTCCCCGACAATAATGAATATTTTATAACCACTTGCTTATTTTGTAAAAGTTGCACATTTCACCCATAACCAAAGTATTATATCAAATTAACACCTTATTAATTTAGAATAATGAATAGAAGAAAATTCAATTTTATTTATAATAAGTTGGGGTCTTACAACCTCCCCTCTTATAAAATTTTATCCTCGAAATTGACGTACGTACCTGGTGTTTCGAACAGGTGAGGGTACCTCTCGTTTATTTCCAATTCCAACTCCCAGGTCATTTCTTCAATAGCATGGTTCCTCCACAAAACCTTAACTTGTGGTATAACCTTTGTGTGTAGGACATGCTCTTTCCTATCCAAGATCTTGACAGGTACCTCCTCGTACGTTAAATCTTCGGCTATCTCGTCTGATTCTAACGCAATAATGTGGTTTGGGTCTTCCACATATTTGCATAACATCGATATGTGAAAAACGTTATGAACACATGACATACATAGCGTTAAGGAGAATCTATAGGCCACAGTTCCTACTCGATCAAGGATTTCAAATAAATCGAAGGTTTGAGCTTTCTTCTCTTCATCGACTCTTACTTCTAGAATAACGCCTTCTTGCACCACCTTCTTTATATTCATCATCTCCGGTGTGTAGCTTGAGCGGCTTTAACGTTATCGATTAAAGTCGATTCTACTCGTATATTTAACATCATAACGTGGGTCCCTAGAGTCTTTAACTCTATCTTTATCGTGTGTAAATTATACAAAATAGGTCTTTGTGTTCAACAATATTGCACTCGTACTCGCGTACGATCTTCTACTCAATGCGTCAGCTACCACGTTCGCTTTTCCTGTGTGGTATGGTCAGAACAGGTGCCGAAATGAGTCGCCTCTTGAGCTCTTGGAAAATCTTCTTGCATTCCTCGCTCCATACGAATTTTATATCTTTCCGAGTCAACTAAGTTAACGGAGTAGCGATTCGAGAAAATCCTTCCACGAATCTTCGATAATAACCAGCTAAGCCCAGAAAGCTAGATATTTCGATTACTGACTTAGGTTGCTCTCAACTGTGACTCATATCCCAATCTTGGATAGCACGTCACAATGGCACCTATTAGTTTACCACCGCACGAATATAGCGTCCCCTACGGAGAGTCAGGCTTTGGTGCATTCCACAAAGGAAGTCACCAAATAGAGGCTCGGGTACTAACTTCTATAGTTGAGTTTTTTTTAACTCCTGAAGTTCAACAGAAGCCATTTGATATGGATTTTTGAAAATGGGTTTTGTACCGGGTTTAAAGTCGATACAAAATTCAATATCACACTCTGGGGGTAGCCCAGAAAATTCTTTAGGAAATACATCAGGAAATTCTCTAACAACAGAAATATTATCCAAATCTGACTTGTCTTTATTCAAATCCATAACATGGGCTAAGAAAGCTTGGCATCCATTTTTCAATAAACGAATAGCTTTGTGGCTTGATATGATAGTGACTGATTTTAGTGGTTTAGTTGTTTGAATTCGTATGACAGGTTGGTTAGGAATATGAAAACTAACAACCTTATGAAAACAATCAATTTTGGCATGATGAGTGGTTAACCAATCAATTCCTAAAATTACATCAAAAGCAAGTATCTTTAAAGAGATAAGATCAACAGGTAATGTGAAAGTGCCAATTTGGATCAAGCAAGATTTATAAACTGTAGATGTAACGAAGGTTTCACCCAACGGAGTTTCAACAGATAAGTTAAAGTCCAATTTCTCCGGAGTCAAGTTTAAACGTTGAGCACAAGTAGGAGAGATAAAAGAATGGATAGAACCGGTATCTAGTAAGGTATAAACTTTGCAAGAATTCAAGATTAGCTTACCCGTGATCACCTCATTTGGGTTCCTTATATTTTGGCCAGTCACGATAAACGCTCTTCCAGGAACCGCTGATTTTGACTTATTCAGGACAGCCTTTGGAGTCACCATCCCCGCTGAACTTGGTTTTGCTACAGAACACTCTCGGGCTATATGACCCTCCTTTCCACAGTTATAACATACCTTGGATTATTATGGGCAGTTTGGGCTGATATGTCCCTCTTTCCCGCATTTGTAACACACGACCGGTGGTCGTTCTCCTCCCCTAGCAATAGTTGATGCTGGTGTTGCTACTGATGTCTTCTCGTCATTGTTGAATCTCCTCTTTTTAAAATTTCCACTTGACTCGCCTCTTCTATTATCATGGCCACGATTACCACCCGAGTGGTTACCGCTTTTGTCCGTATTTTTCCCTCCTCGCTGGTTATCATCGCTCCGATGACTACTGTCACCGGTATGACCCTGGTTGTGGTCCCTTGGTTGAGTATACTCATTATCTCGCTCTAATAATTAAGCCATGTTGACAACATCCTAATCTGAGAAAAATTTATGAGAGATAAGGTATTGACGAATCTCGGGTTTAGACCTCTCGAAACATCCATGACATCGTTCCTCATTTTCTACCAAATGAGGTGCAAACTTGGATAACTCATGAACTTCGTCTCGTCTTTGAGACACCGCGTCGTATTGTTCTGCTCCAGGTCTAATAAACTCTACTTCCTTCATATGATGAATACTTTCGAAAAAAGTACTTGTCATTGAGCAGTTTAAAATCTTTCCCAAGACATATTGAGTGCAATTTGTTTGGGTAAGCTTCACGATTCCCACCAATGTCCGCCTCTCCACCACGAACAAAAAGGTGGCGAATGGAACCTTCTATTTCTCCGTGCATCCCAAGACATCGAATATCTTGGTAATTTGCTTGACCCACGTTTTTGCCTTAATTGGATCGGGCTTTCCCAGGAGATCTGGTGGTCTCAACTCTTTGAACTGCTTGGCTGTGACAGACCACGCGTTGCTATCACTTCCACCCGTATTTTGTATACGAGTCTCCCTCGTCTGATTTTGCATGAACTACAAAAAGCTCCTAAACATTCCATCATTCATCGTTTGCTCGGTAGCGTTGTTTACAGAAGGAATATTGCCTTCCTGTTGCACGTTCTCCTGGTTTGTGACTAAAGGTTATTCCACAGTCTCATACACTCCATTGTTAACGTTCTCAGTAGCCATTCTTAAATACTACCATAAAACAATGGTTAATTAAATAAATTAACATATCACATAATATCCCTATATTATGACCGACCAACAAATAAGCTTAGATAGGACACACTAGCGAAGGATTTACTCATCTCTCCCCTCCTAGTTCTATTCCCCGATCTCCGCCAGAGACCATATCCCTAAGCTTTGATACCAACTGTAACGCCCTCAAAATAGGTATACAACACCCATTCTGAGTCGCCAAATACATAGTACAGAAAGCAAATTATAACTTCCATAATATAATTATCGTGCAAAATACGACAACACATACTGTGAGTTTAAATACAAATATTATCTTCTAGACAATATCAACATTCAAATAAGTCCATATTACAATTATTCATACACTATTTTACAGAAATAGTTAGGACTGTTAAAACATCTTTCTAGAACCATCACTATATACCCCGACTCGATCCTGCTATGTTCTCACACCTCCTGAGAAGAAAAATGAAATAAAAAGGAAAAGGGTGATTTCAACTAGCCCAGTAAAGAATATTATGACTAAGATAATATACAATAAATTATCATTAGTCTTTAACAGGGAAAAATCTGATAGAATTTAATGGACAACAAGTTTTAGATCAACAAATGCAACGGAAACAACAATTCATTAGAAGAGTCACGTAGAAAATGAATTCTACTATCTTCTAATATTTAAAAGTCTATCATCAATATTTTATCCCTGTAACATCAATCAATATACATCTTTAATCAAATATTCATCTTTGCACTACAAGCCAAAGATATTCATTTATATCACTAATTAAATTATGTTCATCTCAACACTGCTCATCTTTTTGCTACTACGGCCAAAAATATTCATTAGTTAATCATTCATCTTTTTTTACGGGGCCAAAGATATTTAATAATATCATCATTTAAGACTGAGGATGATGAAAAATATTTTAAAGAAAACGAATCCAGTGAGATAGAAAGACAAATATTAGGGATTCGTATAACAGTTTATCCAAGATCAATAATACTTCATAATAACCAATTGTGAAGCGAAATTCAAAATAAAAAGATCAAAACATGGATACAATCAAAGATAGTAACCATAATAGACATCTTGGACAAAAGAAAAAATTCATTTTTCTTGAATAGTCTGTATCGTCGTGAATAGTAACCCCCGACACAAAATTTCCAAATTTGATTAAAAAGTTCACCATATTTGGCATAATGATATTAAAGAAAATAATATCATTTAAGAAGAAAATAACATCCACTTACCTCAAAAAAACAATGCTTGAATGAAAAGTCTCAAGTGATCTTTGAATGAAACTTGTCTTTGAATAAAGAACTCTCAAAATATCTAAATACTCACAAAATCGTTCGATAATATAGAGAGAAAAGAGAAAAGCTTATGTTTACGTGTGATTTTCAATTCTAACTTAGCCTCTATTTATGAGAAAATGTTAACACGCAGAAGCGACTTGACTTCTTTACACGATGGCTTTACACTACTACTTATTGCCACCCACCATATTTGAAATAAAATTCAGCACATTTCTTTATAAACCACAATCGGGCCCCACTCAATTCTAGAATATTCCACAAAAATCATTTATAAACCTAATTTCCGAATCAGTCACCTCTTAAAATTCATAACAAATCATTCGTTAATTTTAACGGTTCAAAATTTGTGGACATATACTCAACTTATATATGTATAATATATCCAAAAATCACAAGCGATCCAACTATTCGGATCAAAATTATAACTCACGCATATATATCTCAAGAACACTGGTTTGATCTTTTAATACCTCCAATCCGACAAAATACTGATAAAACACCTCAATATTAATTCCTTTATTTATAATCACATAAATAAATCCATAATTTATATCTGCATCAAATAAACATTTTCTTATCATATAAATTAATAATTAATTATTCATAAATAATATTACAGAATCACAATTAAGACAACCAGGCAGTTCCCAGGAAAGAGGGGGCTTTCCAATAAGGATTTCTCCTTACTGGCACGCAATTAGGTGACCAAACCTCTCATTGACAAAACTTTCTAGATATTGCCAATAATGCTATCTAATAATATTATTCAAATAATATGAATTATTGATCGATAATGGAAAATCTTTATGCGGTGACAATTATTGAAACAACAATAATATAAAATATCAACGCAAAGAATTATTGAATCAATAAAATAAAATATTGAATAGAATTAATTCATAACAATTATTGAGTAGTGTCTTCTTTACGTGCGAATCAATAATTCAACAATCTTCATGCAATATCGTGTCTTCTTTGTGCGACCACACGTATTCATCGTAATTTAACCACCGGTATTCCAACGATTATTAATTGGTAACAATTACGTAGATTATTTATAAAAACTCAAACTTTGTCGTTTTCTTCATTCGACAGTTATTCCGTTATGGGGCCCACGAATGTCTGCGCTGTCGTACGAATATTCCTTGACAACAAGAATATTCCACGACCAAACAAATATTTCCCAATAATAATGAATATTTTATAACCACTTGCTTATTTTATAAAATTTGCACATTTCACCCATAACCAAAGCATTATATCAAATTAACACCTTATTAATTTAGAATAATGAATAGAAGAAAATTCAATTTTATTTATAATAAGTTGGGGTCTTACATTCCCTGTTAAAACGAATATTCCCCGACCAATCGAATATTTTATAACAACTTACTTACTTTGCAAAATTTATAAATATTACCCACAACTATAACATTATATCAAATTCACTCCATAATATTCAAAAGTATATTTCAAGAAAAATTCATCTTTATTCATAAAAGTTGGGGTCTTACACCACTGGTGATACAAACGATTATCTTTGGCCCGTAGTGTAAAGATAATTCGTTGATTGAAAATAATTATTGATTGGTGTTACAGGGATAAAATATTGATGGTGGACTTTTAAATTATAGAAGAGAGTAAACGCCATGCTCTACTTGACTCTTTTAATGGATTGCTTATTCCGCTGCAGTTGTTGATCTAAAAGTTGTTGTCTATTGTATTCTATCAGATTTTTCACTGTTGAGGACTAAAGATAATTTGTTCTTTATTATCTTAGTCATAATATTTTTTACTGGGCTAGTTGAGCTCACCCTTTTCCTTTTGGTTCCATTGTTCTTCTCAAGAGGTGAGAATGTAGCTGGGTCTAATCGAGGAGTAGAGTAATGATCCAAGATGATTATTATAGTAGTCCTCACTATTTTCTAAAATAGTGTGACAATAATTATAATGAGAACTTTATTTGAATTTGGATATTGTCTACGAAACAGTATTTGTATTGAAACTCATAGCTTATATTTTGTCATATTTTACAGGACAGTTAATAGTTGTATATATGAAGTTTGTATTTATATTATGTATCATGCATTTGACAACTCAAAATGAATTGTGTAGACCTATTTTGGGGGCGTCACATAATGCCTTTTTTTAATTGAAGATTGTATATTTATTTATTAATTTATATTTAAATTTTATGATCTTCCCTTTTAACCCCTCATTTGAACTGCTCGTCAAAAATTCGCCAGAAAAGAATGCAAATAGCGCAATTTGGATTTTAGTTTAAACTTTAAAGGATAAGATGCAATTAATTTAAAATAAAGTTTAGGGTGCAATTTAATTTTTAGTTCAAAGTTTAGGGTCTAAAGTGAATTTTAGTCTCTCTTTTTTATTTTAAAATATAGAGTTTTAGAGGAGCCTAAAAATAGAAACAAATAACAATCAACATTTCTACTATCACATAAAAGAATATTACATAATACTTATATACACACATGCATATTGTAAGATTCCACCTGACATGTGGAGTCCGTCGTATATATGTGTGTATTTATGAGTATTATATGACCTTTTTTTTATGTGATAGTAGTATTATTAGAACAAGGCTTAAATATGATTCACTACCCTAAACTATAGGCCATATTCCACTTCGGTGATTCACCTTTCAATTTTGTCAATTAGATGATTGAACTATTAATTTTTTTCGATTTCATTCAATTAGATTGCCACGTCGAAATTGTTTGACGTGACATCTAATAAAGCTAAATGAGTGCATATGTGTAAAAAGAATATATATATTTTTAATGAGATCAAAGGACAAAAAGGTAAAATAACAAATAAAATAACTAAAAATTACATAAATAATATAAATTAGTTATATAATTATTATATAAATAATATAATAATTATTTTTATTAAAATAAATATTTTTATTAAAAAAATGTGTTTTATTATTTTTATTAAAAAAATTATGTTTAATATTAATGATAATAAAAATAAAAATATTAATGATAATAAAAATAAAAATAAAAATAAAACTCAATTTTTTTGTAATAAAAAACGCATGTTTTTGTAATAAAAAAAAAAGCAGCTTTTTTTTAATAAAAATAAAAAATACTTATTTTATTAAAAAATTGCGTTTGGTTTTTTTTTATAAAATAAAAAAATAATTATTCTTATTAAAAATTAAGAGAGCGTTGATTTTTTTTTTAATAAAATAATTATTTTTTATTTTATTAAAAAAACTGCGCTTTTTTTATTAAAAAAAAACTGCTTTTTTTTTATTATTAAAAAAAACTGCGTTTTGTTTTAATTTTTATTATCATTAATATTTTTATTTTTATTATCATTAATATTAAACATAGTTTTTTTTAATAAAAAAAATAATAAAACGCAATTTTTTTAATAAAAATAATTATTTTAATAAAATAATTATTATATTATTTATATAATAATTATATAAATAATTTATATATTATTTATATAATTATAAATAAATAATTATACAACTAATTTATATTATTTGTATAATTTTTAGTTATTTTATTTGTTATTTTACTTTTTTGTCCTTTGATCTTATTAAAAATATATATTTTTTTACTCATAAGCATTCATTTAGCCTATTAGGATATCACGTCAACAATTTTTGACGTGACAGGCCCAATTAAATGAAATCAAAAAAAATTAATAGTTCAATCATCTAATTGATAAAATTAAAAAATAAATTATCGAAATGAAATATGGACTATAATTAGAATAATAAACTATATTTAAGCCTTAGAACAATAATCCTTTGCGTTTGTATTCCCTTGTTTCTTCATTCTACATATGCTATTCTTCTCTCAGACTCAGATCAGTGTCCCCAACTGTTTCGTACAATCAAGGGTCCCACATTGCTCTTTCTCTCTCCTCCTGGACCCACGTCCCTTGACTAAATATAAAATTCATGAAATTAAACTTTAAAAATAAAGAAATACTACTAAAATAAAACAAAATCAGGTGAGAGCCCCTTTCGTCAATTTGAAGTTACACAAGTGACGTGTCACTCTCCCATTGAATTAAAAATAACAGCTCGAATCCCGAAGCATACTCACGTGACTGTCCTCTTGTGCCGCTCTGGATACTACCGGGTGCCAGCTGGCGTCACGATCCTTTTTACAGCGTGTGGGCTCCACCCAGTTTGATGTGCCACGCGGGTGAGCTCCTCAACCGACGCCGTAACGTGCACAGTGGGTCCCAATCAACGTGCTCTCCTGCGTGCTCAACGCTGCATGGAATTTACTCTCCGCCACACCGGCAAATCAGTTGTGCATTTACCAGAATGTCCCCTTGTATTTAATTTATCAGTATATATTACTAGGGTAGATCTGTCAAAAAATTATATGTCCTAGAGAAGGTTAATCTGTCACTTTCTTTCATCAACCTTAATTTTTCCTTTTAAATAATATTAGGAACAATATTACGTGTCATTTAAATAAAATAATAAAGATACTAGGAGAGATAAAGTAGAAATAAGATATTACATTGTGCAATTAGATTATGACTATTTTTATAATAAAAAATAGTCATAAATGAAAAAAAATTATATTTATTTGCGATTGAAATAAATTATTGTGTGATAGTTTCATTTTTATTAGTTACAAAAATTCACAAGTAATTATAAAAAAAACAATGCAAATAATTATAAAAAATCTCAAAACAATTGCAAAAATTGTGAAATTATAATTAAAAAAATACAATATATCGATTTTTCTCTAAAGTCGAACTAGTGCGAAGAATTAGGTCAAGCCGCTAGTCGAGAAACGGAGAGACAAAGAGTATTGTAGTATAGGATACGAACTTTGAAAAATTTAATAATACTTTCATTTCAAAATTAGATATACATTTTGACTTTTTAAAATTAATTCACGAAATCATAAAAATCAAATTGATATAAATCCGTTCAAATTTTTAAAACAACAATGATAATAATTAGTAATGTTTTATAGTTAGTTTACAATTTGTTATATTTGTTGTATTAAAACTAAATAGCTTTATATCAATTTTGAATTTTAAGATTTTGCGAATTAACTTTAAAAAATCAAAATGTATCTCTAATTTTAGAACAAAGATAATATATTTTCAATCTAAATTTTATTTATTTTTACTAAATACTCTAAAATTTTATTCTATTTATTTTTGACCCCTAAAAAATAAAAAATTAGTGAGGTCAGTTGCCCCCGTCCCTTCGTTTCCATTAGAAAACAAAGATTTGACATGAAATAAATTCATTAAGATTTTTCATTAAATCAAAAGACAATAAATTAGGGACATGGACTAATAGTCTAATATTATGAATCTTCAAGCTTTAATTAAAAAAAAAGGAATACATGTTATTATCATGCTTCCCACGATGGGGTGCATCACCATGTGCTATTGCCCTAATTTTTCAAAATAATGACTCACATTTTTCCTTACCGACACCGGTGGAATTGAAATTGGAATTGAAATCGGAATCCGAATCCGAATCATCCACCACCTTAGATTGGATCAAAAATTAAATAAAAATTTAAATGATCGTGTAACATGAAGGGTTGAATTATTTTTCAGAAAAAAACAGAACACCTTCTTAATTAATGTTACCACTTGTTTGGGGTACATTTTTATCTAAATATTCCAACAAAGCAAGGATTGCTGCTTCTAGTTGAGAGATAATGGAGGAAAGCAACACATAGTAATAAAAATAAAAAATAAAAAATAAAAAATAAAAAATTAGAAAAAAGTCAACAATTTTGTTTTCTTGCATATGTTTATAATTTATTAAGAAACCGATTATCGATTATGATCACGGTTCAGATCATCGTCATAAAACAGAAAGTCGCCGACATAACATACAGCAACGATTTTCTGTTATATGGCGACGGTTTGAACCGTCGCCATATCCGGTTTCTGAATTTTTTTTGTATATATATATATATATATAGTTGTATAAAATATAAATAAGTATAATTATATTTTTGTTTTATTAAAAGAGATCAATAAAAGTAATTGATCTCTTCAAACTGTGTCATGACATTTAAATATATTTTTTCTCTCCCACTTTTTTATTTCTAAAATTTCTCTCATATTTTTTCACTCATATTTTTCAAAATATATATTTTTTTAATTACACACTCGTAGTATGTACCACAAATACTGGTGAAGATAAGTATAACATATAAAATATGATTTCTTATTGTTTACTATCTGCAATTGTTGAGCGTACACTAATCTTTAATTTTTATTTGAAAAAAAAAGTCATGTGATTTTTTAAGATTGCTTAATTATTTTTATTTTTATGACCAGCCTGGTGTATATCTCCTTTAACTATGCATGTTCAAAGTCTCGAGTCTAACCGACAAAAGAGTTAGCAATATTAATCTCAATTCTTATTTGTTTTTAAATTTAGGAGTGTTTTGATAAAAATTGAATGAATTTAAATTTAAATTTAAATCTAAATGAATAAAATTATTTGATAATTGACATGTCTGAAATATCTGAATAACATATTTTTATTATTTTATCCCTCTAAAAAAATTTAAAATTGTTATAAATTTATTTAATATTATTTAATATAATATAATAGTTAATATTGTAAAAAAAATCATTCAGCCGTCATTCAGCCCATTCAGTCAAAAAAATGGGACTTAGCCCTTCAGTCCAAATCGTCTGAATTGTTGATCGATTCAGCCATTCAGATGATTTTTTTTCCGAAATAAACGCATTGAATGACTGAATCGGTCAGTCATTCAGTGAAACAGTCCCTTAGATTTGGGACTATTAATCTAAGAATTATAAAATGACTTAATATTCTTGGAATTATAATTATAATTCTAAAATTATAATAATAGGATTAATAGTATTAGAATTATAATGTGGGAAACAAACAGTCTAAGTGAAAAGAAAAAAATGAAAAAACAGAAGAAGCATACACTTTTCAATAATTTTTCCTTATGATGGTGCCTCTAGAAACTCTTGAATTTCTCATAATATGATTTGGGTGCTATAACTCTTTTTCTAAAAAACAAATAAAAAAAATATTATGCATTGAGGTAGGTTTTTCTTATTAACAAATTACATTTCAAATTAAATTTAAATTTAAATTTATAACCAAAAAAAATATTAGAAAACATTCATTTATGAATGTATTCTATGCAATTAAGCTTTAATATTAGAAAAAATAAAAAGAAGAAGTAAAAAAGAAAAGAGTATTAGACTACTTCTATATATGTTTATTTGGTTTATAATCGCCCATGCTTGTCCATGAACTGATGAATACGTCCTGAACTTGTTTATATTTAGGGAATTGAAATATAAACAAGTCTTGAAATATATAAACAAGTCGTGAAATTAATATTTTTACTCGTGAAAAATATCAATTTTTTTTTCATTCGACACTAAAATTTCTTATTAAAAAGATACTCCTGCCGTCCCAAAAAAAATGACATTTTTTTTTTTGCAATAATGAGATTAAGTTTATAAGTAAAGGGTAAATATGTCATTTAATAGAGTTCATTAGTATAAAAAATAAAAATATTCACCACTTTATATAATCTTATGATGAGGCCACAGAAAGATAAATTTAGAACATTTTTATTCTTTTTTTCCTACTTTTTTTTTTCTTAATGTGTAGATTATACTTAACTTATCCTTTTGGGGTCGGAGGGAATAATATATAGTAAAAACTATGTTTATGTTGTCAAATTTAATTTAAAGTGTCAATTTTTTTTATCAAGAGTTAAATTCTGGCTTTTGCTAATAGGTAAACTTGAACAGTTAAAAAAGAGACATTTATAATTTTAGAAAATTAATAAATTCACAATAGAAAATAATATTTTCACAATAAAATTATCGCTATAAATCCTGTAACGACTATTTCACTGTCGTTATGTATCTATAACGATATTTTTATTGTGAAAATATCAAAAAATATTAATTTCCTAATTTTATCACTAAACTATCACTTTGATCTAAACAAAAAGCTCGAACATAAAAAATTTCAAAGAATGTTGTTAAACTTGTCATGCATGTTAAAAATATTTTTAGAATTTTGTGTCAAAATGGCACGTCCTGTAATTAATCGGAAGGTCAAGGGTATTTATCAATTTGTCTGCTCAAGACAAAAATATACAAATTTTGTCGGCGCTGGAATTATTTTCTTTTATTAATTTTTGATTAGGCCATCAAATCTAATTAAATTATGCAATCTATGACTAGACAATAAAACATTAACAAACAAGTGATTATTTGGAGTTCATGTGTCCCATTCCCATAATCCCATATATGTAATTTAAATATGATAGAGACTAATTGACAGATTACATACACTTTGTTGTGTATGATTTGTTTGATTGACGATAATTATGCCATAACAACTTCATTTCTTGTCTTTAAAGGGAAGGAATGAAACAACAATACTCGGGAGTGAGTGATTATGTATATTTTGATAGTTCACGTGAATTATTTTGTATGTGAGTCATCAAAATATACATGTGAATAGTATATGAGCGGTTGTATGTGATAGTAGACTTACTATTAGAATGAAATTAATTTTGATCAATTAATCAATACAATGTCAATACGCAGGTCGGGAGGTGATCTCTTTGTTTGTATGTCAGCACTGTATTAGTCAATTGACTAATTTAATATGAAGTTAATTTCATAGTAATCGGATCCACAATACTCCATCCATCCGTCCATTAATATATGTCGTTTTAGAGTTGTGCATAAGAATTAAAAAAATAATTGTATAACATTAAATATAATACCAATTGTCTTAATACCCTTAAATTCTCATAATTATAATACTTATCTCATACTCTCTCTCTCATCTGTAATATTTTCGTGAGGGGTAACTTTGAAAAGATTGTATAAAACGACAAATAATTAGGAAAAAAAAAAATTAATTAAAATGACATATATTAAGGGACGGAGAGAGAGTATATTTCAATTTGTTTATAAACAACTACAACTATTTTATTATGAAGATATTTTATGATAAGTGTTTCCACATTTCTCCTCAGAAAAAAAATAATTATAATTGTTTAAAATGTCACATGAGCCTTGATATAGTTTGAAATAACAACATATGACTAATATTTTTCAACTACATTCCACATGCCTTTATATTTTTTTAATCGGAAAAATAAAATTTTATTGATGAACTTAACCTTACAAAGTTACAATATATTCTTTGATTCAAAAGATTAAAAAAAATGGTATAAATTTATTTAATTTTTACTTTTAAAAGTCAATTAAGATTAAAAAAATGGTACAAATTTATTTAATTTTGAAAATTATAAGCTTTATAAATATACTACTAAATATAAAATAAAATTAATTTTGGGTTAAAAATTTATCATATTATTTTAAAATAACAAATTTAATCATATATTTTAGAATGAAAAGATCATATTCTTTAATTTATGTATGAAGTATGAATTATGTAACTATAGCCCATCGTCATAGTCCCAAACTATGTAATACATGATTATATATATATATATATATATATATATATATATATACACACACACACAAAATGGATCTTGTCCTGGACTCCTGACGCAGTCCAAAATCCGGACCACAATTTTTATTTTTATTTTTTTTGTAGAACAACTAAAAAAAAATTAAAAAAATTATGGAACTGAAATTTTTCCATAATATAATGTTTTGGGCGTGATTTGGATACCTATACCATAAAATGTATGTACAGTCTGCATAGACTGTACAGACATGTTTTGATATATGTATCCAAATCACACCCAAAATATTGTATTATGTAAAAATTTAAGTTCCATAATTATTATTTTTTTAGTTGTATAAAAAAAAGCAAAAAAAAAAAAAGAAGGTCCGGACGCTACTAAAATGCGGGCATTCGGACCGGAACCGGACTCTCTCTCTCTCTCTATATATATATATATATATATATATATATAGTCCGGCTCTCTCTAGCGAACTGGAGGGAGCGAACTAAGAGTGAATCGGTTATATCGACGATTTTTTCCATCGTTATAACATAAAAACCGATTTTTTATACTATAGCGATAGAAAAAACTGTCGCTATAGCTGATTCGTTTTTAATTCGCTCCTTCCGATTCGCTAGAGAAGCGGATTATATATATATATTCTATTGGTGGAAGATGTACTCATGAATCTATTGTTTCATCATGGCAAACAGATTAATTATTTAATTGTACCCTAGTCACCAGTGAGTGGTCACCCAGCCAAGCTTCAAATTCACAATGAACTAGAAGTAGGGTTATATGCAAGTTTACTTTTTGAAAGAGGAAAAAGTATTTTAGAAGGAAGTGATCCAAAGAGTGTAACCCAAGTTAGACAGAAGGGAATTTAATAAAAGCTCTACTTCTTTCAAAATTGAAAGTTGTTTATTTTATTAATCAGAACAAAAATAATATTTTAAAAACAAATATGTATTTAATGACACTTTTATAATTATTTTAATAATATTTAATATTTTAAACGATATTTAATGTTTAGAAAATATCAGTCGTTATACTCAGTATGAGTGTATATATATATATATATATAGTGTCTATTTACTATATGTGGAATATGGAGGTGTACAACCGTATAACTTTTAAAGTTACACGATTTACGATCGTAGAATGATTTCACTCTACGATCGTAGAGTAGTCACTCCACGATTTGTGAATTCACTCTACTATCGTGGATTACTCTACGATCGTAGAGTGAAATCACTCTACGATCGTAAACCGTATAACTTTAAAAATTACACGGCTGTGTATCTTCATTTTTATCTTATATATATATATATATATATAGTTATTTACTTATTTTCTTGTAGTTGTGAGATCTTTTTATTTCTTGTCATGAAAATTTTCATGATTGTTGCCGCTTATACAATTGTTTTAGAAAATTGATATTTTCACACGTATGACCTATATATTAATTAATAAAAATCGGACACAACAATTAATATGAAGACCATACGTATGAAAATATCAAAAAATAATGTGAAAATATCAATTTCCTTATTTTATACACAAAATATAACTTACAAATAGGACTGCATATTGATTATTTTTGTTTAGGGACTAAAATGATGGCCGACAATCCTCATTATCTTATTAATGATTATATATATAGTCATATATGTATTTTCTTCTAGTTGTGATAGCTTTTAATTTCTTATCAATGACTTATTTGCTAATTTATGTCCGTTAATTTTATTTTTAAAAATAAATAGAATACATATTTAAGTGGAGTTGCATAAAAGCCAAAATCATCCCATGCTTCCTATAGTGCCAACTAAAATTTGCCCATTTGCCCCCCCCACGCACGCCACCCACGCTACCCTACCCTACCCTACCCTATATTCATGTGGATCCCCTGTTAGAATTTAGGAACCATGACGACTATCATTCATTCTGAAAGTGAGATGTTATGCCCACTTCCATAATAGAGAGAAATTATGTCTCAAATTAATATTTTTACTTTCATAAATAATTAATGAATCATCTTTAAAAATATTTTAAATTGACATTAAATTAGCTTTAATTTACCTCCTTACAAGGTATTAATACGTACTTTTTGGTTTGTTTTAAACTATAAGATATATATTGACTCTTTAAAGTCAATTTGTGAAAGAAATTATGTGAAATTTATTATTTTTACTTGCAAAAATATTATATCTCAAAATAAAAAACTTAACTGTTTAAACATAATTATAAATTTTAATATTTTTAAAAATTAAATGAATCATGTCATTTTAATTTTAAAATATCTTAAATTGACTTTAAAAATTAAAATTAATTTTATATTAATACGAAAGGAGTATAATAAGGTCAAAAGTATGTACTTATTGCCTACTAGTTAGGGTTTATAATAGCGCAAGTAAAATTAAGAGTTTTTAATTAAGATGAACATCAAAATTAGGATTAAGTGAATTTATTGACTTATAATACGCAGGAGATTAAAATTTTAATAATTACTAAAATTTTATTAATAAAGGGTTCTGGTTTGGTGTTGCTTTGGTTCCGTTGATGCTTCAGTTCCGTTATGGGGGTATAATGATCATAAATTTTTTTAATTCAGAGAGCTAGAATTATTAGCTAACGCGGTAATGCCATATTCAATCGCAACCCTTCATTTTTGAAATGAAAGATATAGATGTTATATGTTTTTTTTTGATTCATAACAAATAGATGTTATGGAGCATTCCTCTATATATACACTAGCCGTATTCTCTGTCCCTCCGACACTACGTACGAAGGGGAAGAGAGATTGCCGACGTTAGAGAATGGAGGAGGCAGAGGGCGAACTCGAAATGAAAAAGAACGGAGGAGAATCTGAGGGTGAGAAAGAACAATTTTTTATCCTTTGAAATTAAAGATGATATAATGGACGATGAGATTTATCATAAATTTTAAACGATTCTGATCATTTATTAGAGTGAACGAAAAATTCAAAAGAAGTTGTGTTTTATTAATTATATATATATATATATATATATATATATATATATATATATATATATATATATACACTCTCCATAAAAGAAGACTATATACATATTCTTCACCAATTTTTGCTTGTATTGATTTAAATATTACATGACATAATTTAATTAAGAACCATGAAAGAGCTTCTAATATAATTTTGAATTAATATTGCGAATTTTTTTGGGTCTAATTACAATAATACATGATTGGATACAATTATAAGAGATCACATATTTTGAAAAAAAAAATTACCACTCATATTTATCCATACAGTTAAAAACGACAAAATAAAATCCGTACATAAAGTCTCTTATATATCCTTTCTCATATATTATTATCAATTTAAAATATAATTAATTAATTTTACCATACAATTCAGATATGGCAATTAAAATAAGACAAAAAAGAATATAATATCCATGTAAACATTTTTTAAAACCGTGGGACCCTCTAATTTCCGCCAAGCTAAATACAACTCATGTGTATATCTTTATTCCTATTCTTATAAAATATGATTATGTTAAAGAAATGCTAAAAAAAAAAATGTAAAATAGTTTAAAAAAATTAGTTTTTTTTAAAAAAGGTATTAATTTTCTTGATAGTAATATAAAGAAAATAATAGTCTTAAAATTTAATTATTATCAAATAAAATAATAGTGCAAAAGAGTTGTACTTTCATATTTAAAAATCAAATTTTTTTAAAAATATTACTAAAATTCATTTAGAACTCGTTCTCCGATAAGAGTTTTCTAATTGGGATATAAGTCGGTGTCAATATTAAGGGAGTAGTTAGCATAAAATTAATTTTGATCAATTGATCAATACAGTATCGACACAGGCGTAAAACACAAACGTGAAATGATCTCTCCCTGCGTATCAGCACTGTATTAATTGATCTATGTGTATTAACACTGTATTAATCAATTGATCAACTTACTATGAAGTTAAATTTATGATAATCGAATTCTAATATTAATAATAGAATTTCTTTTCCCTCTTGTCCATTAATTTAGTTGAACTCAAGTCATTGCTTGATCAACGGGGAGGAGCATCTTTAGACTATACATTTACAAATATTATGATTAATGTAAAATTTGTTATTCAAAAATTCAAATTACTTTTAAGCCTAAAATTTTATTATGAATTAACTTTAAAAACTCAAAATAAAATCTTTTTTTGAAACAAAGATAATAATAAATTAATTACCAAAACAAAGACTAGTGAATTAAAGAGTAGTGAAAAGTTTCACTTCTTTTATCACCAAAATCTCAACAAATAAGGAAAAAGAACCCAAATTTAAATAAAATAAAAATATTTGGATTACCTTATAATCAATTAATTTCCCATTTTCAATTTTATCCTTTCCTTTATCATTCACCTAAAGGAAAACTTCCACACGCGCCACTAATCCAACATCCAATTGCGTCTCACCAGTGACACACAAATACCGCTTAGACTCTACATTATTGGACCGTGAAAAACACGCGCAACAAAACTAATTGTACTCTAAACGAGAATTATTCAAAATTAAGGAGTCGTAAACTGCGGCAGTTACAGTACGAAAGGAAAAAGAAAAAGAAAAGGAAATCGATATTTTATATTATTTTTTCAATATTTTTTTAAAAAAAATTTATATATTAATTATTTAATTGATATGTTAAATTTTTATTAATTAATATGTGGACTCTATATATAAAAATATTAAAAATAATATACAATTATCATTTTCTTAAAAATACTAACCTACATATATACACATATACATATAGAAAATATGAAAAATAATATATATATATATCGATAAATATTTGACAAAATTATATTATCATTAATATAAAAATATATAAATTAAATTAAATATAAGTATTTTTAATTTTTACTTATATTATATATACACATACATATACATACATACATAACAATCATAATTTAGCCGTAAAGCCGTACATATACATACATACATATATTCTCTCTAGAAATCTCTCTCTTAAGGGTGAAGATACAGAGGGCGAAATCAGGAAAAAGTCCAGAGGATTAAGAAATTAGTGGAAAAAGTAAGCAAATCCCACATCATCTTCCTCTTCTTTGTTGAATATATATCTGTAACTATAATGTATGCATTTTGTATATATGTGTATATTATTTGTATAGAGGGTAATGGAGAGCGGTGGGAGAGAGGTGGGGTGTGGGACCCATTAAAGGGTGAGGGAGAGAGAGAGAGAGAGGAGAGACTTAAACATCACGACAGTGAGCTATGGTAAAAGACAGCTAGCAATAAAGAAGGAAGGTTCACCTACCGTGTTCTCTC
This sequence comes from Panax ginseng, assembly GCA_020205605.1. Classification (NCBI taxonomy): domain Eukaryota; kingdom Viridiplantae; phylum Streptophyta; class Magnoliopsida; order Apiales; family Araliaceae; genus Panax; species Panax ginseng. The sequence continues at coordinate 39,556,617 of CM035130.1, read as the reverse complement.
TCTCTCTCTCGGTCTCTATGTCTATTCCCTCTCTTTTATTTTAGGTAGGGTTTCTCTCTCCTCTTTCAAATCCCCCTTCTCCCCCATTCCTAATTTTTCAATCTCTTCAATTTTAAATATTTGTTATTCTTCTCTCTTTGGTCTCTGCACTATATTATCATTTCAATTTGTGGCTAGTGGTGGTGAAGTAATTGAGGGATAGGGGTTTTATAAGACTGGGTTTTATAAGACTGAGTTTTATTGGTAAGGTACTTGTGTGATTTTTAGGGGTTTTTAATTGATACTGGTAGAAGAGAAGAAGCTTTTTTCGGCGGGAAAATAATTTGGGTTTGATTGAAAACTCAGGTTTGTGTCTCACATTTCTGGGTTCTGTTTCGAATTGTTGCGCGAATTTGTTAGTTTTTTAGCAGTTTAATTATTGGAGTTGAGTGTTTTAATGTGTTTTCACCCACTTGGGGACGAGATTTTTATGTGTTTGTTTTGGAATTTGAGGACCTTTCTGTCATTTTTCTGTGTAGGAGTGAGTAAAATTTTTCCTTCTGGTTTCTGGAAACAGGGTGGGGGAAATGTAGTAGAAAAACCACACAAAAGTTTTGATTTTTTTTTTTTGGCACTATTTTTTATATTTGAACCTTAATCTCCTGGAATTAATTTGAAGTTTCATTCCCTTGGGCATCATTTTTCTCTTTATTTCTTTTGGAATTTGGGATTTTTCTATGTAAGGAATAAAATTTTACCCTCTATGAAGAAACCAGACCAAAGTTTGGGTCTTTTTTGCTTTTAAAATTTTAAATTTTTTTTCTCTGTATTTCTTTTACAATTTGAGGACCTTTCTGGTATTTTTTTTTCCTATGTAGGAGAGATATTTTTTATGGCTTTTGTTTTTATGAAAAAAGAAGTGCTACTCAAATTATATGAAACTGTTGTTTTTGGCCTAGTGGAGTGAAACATTTTCGGTTAAGAAGAAAAATATAGGAAATTGATATTTTCATGTCATTTTTTAATATTTTCAGACGTTAAGACCATATATTAGCTCATGTGTTGAATTTGATGTGTTGAATTTTTATTGACTAATATGTGGAATATAGGTGAAAATATCAAAAAGTGATAGAGGAAATAGTTTCCAAATTATTCCTTTTTTTTCCTTTTGAAAATAAAAATATACTTTGTTACGTACAAAGTTGTTAATTTTCTCAATTTTCAGACAAACCCTTCTGAGAATTTTAAGTACTTTTTTGTGTTATGCTTCTTATTAAAACCTGTCATTGTATTGCTCGGCCTTTTATTTATTTATTTTTATTGTCTAAAATTTGTTTTATTTTGCAGGCATTAGTCTTTCTCTGGTGAAAGCTGAGTCTTTAGAATTTTGCTCTTTCTGCATTGTACTCTTGTTTTGTCTTATTGAAGGTTTGTGCTCCGTACTACTCTTCTTGTTTCTTGTTTACTTTTCCTCTGTTTTCTCTGCAACCAAATAAATGAGTAAAGATTATTGAACCCCCTATGGGGGGAATGATAAATCTTAAGAAGCTCCTATTAAATTAAGTCTAACAAAAAAAGATTGAAACTTTTCCCCATCAAACTTGAGTTCTCTTCTTGAATTCCTCAATTTTCTAAAACTCTTTAAATTTCACTATTATTCTTTAGTGAACTTCAGTTAGCCCAATTGGGTGTAATTTCACATATAAAAAATAAATTACTCTAAAATTTGAAATGCTTCTAACAAGCGCCACGAACCCTGTGCGCTGGCCAAAATTATTGACACACATAGTTGATAGAAGTGGCCCCTATGCAACATGTGTGCAAGCTACCAAAAATCACTCAAATCTTTGCTTATTTGGTTTCACTTATCTAATTTTCATTTTGCAATCCTTTTCAGTTTTGTTAAGAAATACACGATGGGGCCAAATTTCGTCGATGAGGTGGACTGTGGCAGCTTCTTTGATCACATTGATGACTTGATTGAATTTCCTTCTGATAATGATACTGGGCTTGGTTTTGGTAACTGCAACGATTTCCCTAGCATTTGGACCAACACTTCTGAGGGCCTACCCTGTTCGGACCCAATTTTCTCCAGCAGCAACAGCAATAGCGCTTCTGATCTCTCAGCTGAACTCGCTGTTCCGGTGAGTTTTATCTTAAAATCATTCCAATTTTGCCAAGATTTTGTGAATTTTGTATGTTATTCTGTCACATTACCAAGTTTTTGATTACATCGGGTATTATGTTAATTATGTCATTGCAGCTCTTGGATTGCTTTGTAATTCTATCATTTGGAAGGAATACATTGTCATTGTTTTAGCTATCTGACTGCCAGCTAAGCGGTTGCCTTTAAAATAGTATGGTATTTATTTTTACACAAGTAGATTGATAGTTATCATTGTCGCTTTGGGTGGCAATTAATTATATTGATGACAAGTTTTGGGTCCATGGATGTTGCCTAGAGTGGGGAGGTGTTTTTTAGTGTAATTGAACACTATATTATTTGAAATTCAAATCTTCTAGTGTCAGGTGGGCCTAAGGGCATTTTGGTCAATTTGTTTGGATTTCTTAGAGATTAAGTGCTGGTGTTTTCTTTGCCTTTCAAGGCTATGTTTTTGTTTGAAGACTTGGAATGCTTAGGTCTGGTATATTATTTCAAATTTTTTTTGCATTGACAGGAGGGTAGTTGGTAGATTGCCTTTTAAACCAGTATCTGTCACATACAATTATACAATTTCATGGGTGTATGCTAGTCTTGTAGCCTTCTTCATTGTGCAGAACAATTATTGATGGATCTAGTCCACCTGCTTTGGCAGTTTCCGTATTTGATGCACTGTCTGTCTTATGTTTTAGTGCTACTCTTGTGATCTCATTGGTAATTTCTATGTAGATTTACTGTTACTTGTAGTGGATTTTTAAGCTCAAAATGCGTCTAGGATTCATTTATTTACAACTTACAAGTATTGTCCTGTGCAGCGATAAACTTTATCATTCAATTCAGACTGAAATTATTGAACCTTTTTCTTGTATTCGTTGCAAGTTTATGTAAGAAGTTGATTGAAGTTTGAAATTGCCAAGAATGTGTCATTGGCTAATAATTAAAGTCATGGCTATTTCTGGTTCCCCACAGGTAGTTTGTAAATTTCAAGTCTGATAGCATATAATCTCCATTGATGATAATAAAGTTCGGTATTCAAATATGTTTTGTATTTATTGGGGGTGGGTGAAGGGATTGAAAGGGGTGTACTCACCAAAATGAAAGGCTTAGAATTAATATCTGCGGAAATTTTCTTATGATGACGTTGATTTATGAGATTCCCCATCCTTGTGCAAGTTTTTCACTAGTCAAACTTTCTGATTCAATTGAGAGAACCAATTATGTAAATAGCATCAACTACATTTACTGTAAATGCTAGCAGCATCTCATTTCATTTGGAGATTGTCCAACTCTGTTAGGCATTCTGTTATTGTTATATATGGCTTGATTAAGAAGGTGAAATTTCAAAACTGTTTTGTGCTCCAATTTTATACTTTTGTTTGAACTTTAATAATTGAATGTAGACCATATTTCTATCATCTCCGATCTAATTCTGGGTTTTGGTTCTTATTAATTTCAGTATGAGGACATTGTACAGCTCGAATGGCTTTCAACCTTTGTGGAGGATTCCTTCTCTGGCGGAGGGTTGACCATCAACAAGGAAAACATTCCTGTCAACAAGGCATCCCACAACCAATTCCATTCTTCCAGTCCTGTTTCTGTCCTAGAGAGCAGTAGCAGCAGCTCCTGCTCAGGGGGGAAGACTATTCCGCTTAGCCCAAGGCACCATGGTCCTCAACGTGCTCGTAGCAAGCGTCCTCGCCCTGCAACCTTTAATCCTCGCTCAGCAATGCAACTTATCTCCCCCACTTCCTCTTTTACAGAGAACCCTCAGCAGTTTCAAGTTCCCATGACTTCTTCAGAATCTGAGAATTTTGCTGAGTCTCATCCTATGAAGATGATGACTGCAGCAGAGCACAAGAAGAAAAAGAAACTGAAATTGTCATTTCCTTCGGATTCAATGGAGATGAATCAAAACCCTCGATCTCAAGTAGCAGTTAGGAAATGCATGCATTGTGAGATAACAAAAACACCCCAATGGAGGGCTGGCCCTATGGGGCCCAAAACCCTTTGCAATGCTTGTGGTGTCCGTTACAAGTCTGGCCGACTCTTCCCAGAGTACCGCCCCGCAGCTAGTCCAACATTCGTTCCTTCGCTGCACTCCAATTCTCACAAGAAGGTTATTGAGATGAGAGTCAAGGGAAGTGAGAAAAGGATTCCAACAGGGATGGTGCCCCCAACTACTACCGAGCCGGAATTGATCCCAAACAGCAATGCATCACTAGATTACATGTGAGGAAGGGAATGCAGAAACCGGGGTCTGCTAGTCTAATCTCTCTCTCTACATTCTTCTGCTCGGTCACTCGTGTTGTTTTATTACCATTTCTTTTTCTAAGTTTCTCTGTTCAATTGGTTCTTTGTACAGCAATGTAATGTGGGGACAGGAGCTATAGATGACCATATATTAGCTGGTAGTGAGAAAAGGAATGAGATGAGAGTACTGAAAAAAGGGTAGAGAGATAAATGGATAATGATGTCTAGGGCTAGGATTGATATTTAGTATTTTGGTAGGTCCTAAGGTTAATAGTTTTTAAGGTGGGTGTTTTATTTCTTTTTATGTTGTTACTACCTCTTTTTTACCCCTTGTATGGGAATTCTTTTTGCAGTTCATTTGCTTGTAGGAAGCTCTGAGATGAGTAATGAGTTTGAAAACCCTTGTCTTTTACTGGGTAGTTCAGTTCTTACTCCTTTTAGTTTTGTACCATTCTTCTCATCAACACTTTGACTTGTTTTCGTTTGGCCATCTACCTTTTATGCCGGAGTTATTAGTGCCATATGATGAAAAACTCCAGCCTGATTCGGATTGTATTACCTTGTCAATACTGCTATCAATACAAACTTAATGATTTAAATTTATATTTTTATCTTACCGATTAAGAGACGATAAGAGAAATAAAATTTTACTAATCAATTTTACTATTTTACAGAATTAGATATAGAGTTGTTAAGAGATATTAAGAGGTAAATAAACATCTACGGCATAACGCCTGTGGGAGTAATGCCTGTGCAAGTTTACGGCTGATCTTAAATTCTTTTTTAAACTAATGAAATTCTCTTTTAAACTAATGAGCCAAACAGCGGGGTTAATTGCTTGATTTGGCTAAATCTCTTCTCAAACATACTTTCTTGAAGAATTTTAAGTGTTACTGTTTGGTAAATTCCTTGGTAACAAGAATAGGCAAATATGTTGCCTCTTTTTTAGTCTTAACAAAATGACTCTAATTCATACAAACATATATGGGTCAATAAGTAGTACAGAGTAAGAAAAGTATCGATTCACGGGAAAAAATTTTAAATCTAAATTATCATACACCAATCGTATCACTATTTTTTATATGCTTAAACGAATAATTTCCAATTGCAATTAATTCTAAAATCAATTAATAATTAAAAAAAACACAATTCTAATTTAATGAAATCAAATTTGGAAAGAATGGGATTCTAACTTCCTTTCATATTTCATCTAAATATTACCATCATACAAGATTATACATTTATCATGAAAAATTAGCCCAAGAGCACGAAAGTAGACATAACCATTTTTCAATGTATTATGACCTGCTTACATAACCTCCACATGCAATAGAAATCATGTAATCGTCAATAAAATTAAAATCACTATATTTCTATGTGAAATTGCAACAATATTGAATTGAAGCACATGCTCTTATATTACTACACACGTTGAAACAATATATTTCTATCTGGTTCACGAAATATAAAGCTACACATTTCAGTCTCATAAACGCATGCTATCATGATTACAACCATACTCACATGTCATTTTTCAATTCCATATAAGTATACAAAATGAATGATGACCAAACATTCATGTAATACAGTCAATCATAATAGATATTCCAATGATAAACGAACAATCAAGCAATTAGGAAATTAATTATAGACTACATATCAAAATCCGTTAGAATCCTATAATGGAGTTTAGTTCATTTCTGAACCGCAAACCATTATGGGATTATAGTAACACATGGAAAGTAAATGTCACAATTGAGAGGAAATATAGAATTGATCAAACCCAATTGCAGATTTTGTTCCAAAGTGCTGTTCAAATCTCTAATAATTTCCAGCAAAATGAAATAATTAATTATTCAATGTCTGAATTCAAAAGAAGATGAAGAAAATCTTAAGTTTAGGCTCAAATCCTCTCTAGAATTAGTTCAAAAGCGTAGAACCCTAATACTCTAATGAAAAACTCATAAAAACCAACATACATGCGTCTGGTACCAACCAGAATAGTTTTGATAAGACCCCACGTTCAAATTTCAAATTTAAAAATTAAGTCAACAAACAACATCAGATAACTCATGGATCGGCGTGATCGTGATCTAAAAGCGGGCGGCAGTCGCCAACTCCGTATGGTAGCGATGATGTGCCTTCTTGTTTTAGGCACTACATTATTGTTTGTGCTTTTAGCTTCTGCCTGCATATAGTTCGGGTGCGCGAGAAATGACTTGTCAAACAATGTAGCACATTGCTATTCTCTGTCTGCTTTGACTCGATGTTACATTCTTTCTGCTGCTTGTTTTTCTGTTGTTCGTCCTTCATCTTGCCTTTCTACATAACATTCATCACTGCTCAGTTCCTTGTCTACACACGTCCCACTTGCCATGCTTTCGCTAGTCTAATATCACCTTGTCAATGTCGAACTATGTCATTTCCTGCATTTCCATACCATAGGAGTTCTAATTACGAGTAATGCAAAATAAACATAAAATGCAACTAAAAATATACTAAAATCTACTTGAGATGAGCATAATTCTTGTGAATTGATATCTAATAAGTAGGTATAAAACCTACTTATTAAAATAAAGGAAGAAATGAATATGAGAATTGTAGACTTAAATGGCTTATTACAACTCCCTATCCCTACTATTCAATATTCATACAAGGTGATTTTTTTTTTTTTTTTTATAAATAATAATGAGCTAACTTTTTAAGCATATAAACTTATATTAATATTATATTAGGCCTAACGTAACATATAAAATTAATTTATATGTTCAAATATATTTCAAAAGTTCAATTGTAATTTTCAAAATCAATATAACTAAGTATAACAAGACATTAAGACATCTTATCTTAAGTTGACTCATAATAATTTTCTAATTTTATCGAGTTATTTTGGTTGTTCGTGAGTCAATAGTCAATACCGAATTTATCATTTGAGATACTCTATTTTCTTGATACAATTTAAAAAATTTCTATCACTTGAAATATATACATGTATGCATGTATAAAATTTATATAATAATTTAATCTATATACATGTATATGCTCTACAAATATTCATGAAATAATTTGAAAATATATTTAATAATTTTTCAATACTACGTAAATGGATTCCACCTCCCTTCATATCCACCCTCCTTTATTATTATTTTTGTTTCAGAGCTATAATTCTCTATTTATTATAATTATCTATTTATTGATAATAATATAAAATGACACAATGTCACCAATTTTTTTATGGTAATTCTGTTATCATAATTAAATTATCAAATTTTGCAAATGTTGGAAGGGAGGGAGTATAATACTTTTGATGTTAATGGGTCCCATACATTACCGTTAATTGGGCCTTTCAGGCCCAGGAATTTATTCTGGACAAAATGCCTCCAAAAGTACAGACGCCCAATGTATAATCTGGTCCGAGCTCGAGCAGTTCAACCCGTTCTTAGCCTAGTCCATTTTCGATAATTTTCTCCTTATATCTCTCTATATTTTTTCAATATGACAATTAAGAGAGTGTAAATGAACCGAACCGAGTCGAGTCGATTATTGAGCTACTCATATTTGATTTACAAAATTTATCGAGTATAAAATAAAGTTTGATTGAGACTCATTTAACTACCGAGTCGAATACGATCTCGAATCGAGTCCGGACACAATTTGTTATCGATGATTAGAATGCCAGCCTAAATAATTCCTTTTAACCCAATGATAAGTCTAAATTAATTTGTGCAATAATTTCAAATAATAAAACTCCAAATCTTAAAAAATTATTGGATAAGTCTTGGCAGATCGGGTTATACAGTCTGTATAATCCTGTTTTTGTATATGTATCCAAATTATACCTAAAACACTATATTTTATAAAAATTTCTGTTAAAATAAATATTATATATTTTTTGAGAGTCACAAGCTAAAAAAAATAATTAAAAATATCCAATATTTATTGTCTAATAAAAAAGTCCATGTAGAAGAACTAAAAGTTATTAGACCACTTCTAGACAAAGCACAAGGCTGATGCAAAAGCCCCCAGCAATCCGGCCATAACCCCCCGAGATCGGGCAGTGTCAACATGTTCATGTCATGCTCGCATTAAAGGGCTGCTTGCATGATGATGGCCATCACAAATTACGACATACCAACTAGGTAGGGCTGGAAATGAATTCGATTTGATTCAAAATTCGGTTCAAAATCGACTCGAAATATTCGATCGAGATTCCGTTTTAATATTTAAATAAGTTGATTTCGAATCTATTTTGATACTCAGACACTTATATAAGTCGAATATGAGTAGTTTATTGTTCGTTCATTTAAAATATCGAATTTCTCATACATCACTGATTCCTGCTGAATACAAATTTATTAATATTTACTCGTATATAGTATCAAGTATACTCGATTTATTTAATATATAATATTCAATGATTAATTTGTCCAACACTTTGAGAGGTGAAAGGAGTTTTTATATTTCCAACACATGTCAATCAATTGATTATAGAGTAATAATATCATCTTATTAATATTTTACATTACTCTGGATCTAGTTTCTAAAGTTTACATTTAAACTATTACAAATAGGGGTTCTCATCCGTGGCAACCGGTTGTCACGAGTACTATTTAGCAATCATAATCTATACCGTTGATCTCAATATTAAATAGCATGGATTAAAGGTAATTTCTCACTTGTCACTACAGGCTGTAGCGGTAGTACAATTACTTATAACAATAACCGAAATGACAAAATTGCTTCCCATTAAATTAATTCCTTGACGCTACAGCATGTAGCGACAATCACTTTTGCCTCCCTTACCTTTTGCTTTTAAAGAATTAGATTGTTAGAAAGTTATACTTTGTTTCCTAACTCCCAAGTATTAATTGATATATATTATTTCATTTTATAAAAGTTAATGATATTTTATTATTTTATATTTATCCTAAATATATTATTTATCTAATTAAGTATGAATGATATGATAAAAAAATTAGAAAGGTAATTGTATGACATTATTTTATTTTTTTACTTAAGTTTTTTAAAAAATGATTTTTTAGAACAAAATAACTTGATAAAATAATTTTATTAGAAGCAAAATAATTTTATTAGAACAAAATAACTTGATAAAATAATTTAAAAAAAATTATGTTATAACTTTATTAGGATAAATAATGTCATACAATTACCTTCCTAATAAAATATTTTTTTATAAAATAATGTCATACAATTAACTTCCTAATAAAATTATTTTATCAAGTTATTTTTTTCTAAAAAATCCTTTTTAAAAACTAAAGTAAAAAATAAAATAATGTCATACAATTACCTTCCTAATTTTATTATCATATCATTCATGCTAAATTAGATAAATAATATATTTAGGATAAATATAAAATAATAATATATCATTAAATTTTATAAAATGAAACAATATATATCAATTAATACTTGGGAGTTAGGAAACAAAGTATAACTTTCTAAGAGCATTCACAATAGTTTCTTTATCTCTATCCCTACACTACAGTGCTATTGGGTCATTCTTTAGGATAGGAATTCAATTTTTTCACTATCTACCCAACAAGTTCTTAATATTGATTCCTTAAATATTAAAATTTAAAAGTTTTAACAGTCAAATCATGTTTTGAACGTTGTAACTATTTTTTATTTAAAAGTAATTGTTGTTTGAATTTAAAATTTGCAATTATTTTAATTTAAAAATAAATATTGCTAGAAATCAAAATGTGCAACGATCATTATGTGTTTATGAGAACTAAAACAATATTATTTTAATTATAAAATAATAAAATTTATAATTAGTAGTAATATATTTTATAAAAAATGATCAAAATTAAAATTTGACTGATTTTTAATTATTTTTTTATAGTTCTCTTTCTTCTCTAAATCCTCTGTTTAAAAAATAAAAATGAGTGAATTTGATAGGCATACCCAAATAAGCAATTAAGTGAGATAAGATCCTTTAACTAACATAAAATCACAATAAATAGGGTGTAAAATGTCATTTTACATAAATAGGGAACGCTCTTTTGATTCCCTCACCCTGAGGAGTCAAATCATATATAGGGATTAAAATAGAGAATTATATAAGGATAAGGAATCTGTTGGATAGTGATTTATTAATATATTATTCAAATGTGGGGATAAAGAGTCTATTAGAAAAACTGTTGTGAATGCTCTAACAATCTGATTCTTTAGAAGCAAAAGGCAAGGGAGGCAAAAGTGACTGCCGCTACATGCTGTAGCGGCAGGGAATTAATTTAATGGGAGACAATCTTGTTATTTTGTCTACTGCTATAAGTAATTGTCCTGCCGCTACAGCCTGTAGCGACATGTGGGAAATTACCTTTAATCCATTCCATTTAATATTGAGATTAACGGTGTAGATTATGATTGCTAAATAGTATTCGTGACAACCGGTTGCCACGGATGAGAACCCTACAAATAGTTGATTTGAGTTAATTTTATATGTATTATCATAATATAAATGATTAAGTTTTAATTCGTGTATGTCTCAAATGTTCGCGAGTAACTCGATTGAAAATGAGTCCACTGAGTCGAGTTGAATTCGAGTATTATAAAACGAGTCAAATTTGATTTTGAGCAAATATTGTAAAATTGTATTCGAACTTGAGTAGGACTCATAATAGTTCTAAAAAATTTCGAGTAGAATCTGAAAAATACAATGTTTAAATTGACTCGGGATCATTTTCACCCCTACAACTATGGGATTGAACCACTTAATTTCTTCAATCTTCTGGGCACATATTTCGTGTGCGCAAATTATTTTTAATTATTAATAATTAAAAGTTGTAAAATAAAAAAGTAAGTTATAAAATAAGTAATTTCTACCAATCTCATATAATGGTAAGTTTTAAAATTATAATTCAATATAAATTTATCACAATATATAATATGACTCTAATTAATATTATAAACTGAGGACACCTAGAGACCAAAAACCCTGCTCTCCCTTTATTAATATATATATATATATATATATATATATATATATATATATATATATATATATATATTGCAACCTGCAAGTGATTCATTTTAAGGGTGGTTTTATACCTGGTTTTTTCTTCTAAATTTTTGTTTTTATTTTAAATTTTTTTATAGTAGAAAATGTTGTTTAATAAATGTTTTTATTTTGAAAAATATTGAAGTAAAGCTTATATTGGTACCAAAAAAATGAAGACAAAAAAAATGCTTTAATTTTGGCAACACAAGGAGCCGTTTACACATTATTGACATCCATACATCAAGTCTTACTAATACATAACTTAAACTTCATTTTTTTCATAAGATTAAATAAAAGTATCGTTTAAATATAATTTATCACACAATATTGTGTGGTTTCGATTTTTCATTAGTAAAATCAAGTAAAAACAGAAAATTATATACATTTAAAAAAAATAAAAATAAATGTACGAAAATAGAAATAATTAATAAATGAACGTTGGATAAAATTTAGAGAGAACAAGGAACCAGAAATATGGAAGCAGAACTGTCGTGCCAAGTTTGTATATTACTGGAAATATGCACTTAATTTAGTATGTTGAGTGAAGCTCCTCCAAATATATGAGGTTTTATCCACAATAACGGGTTGCTGTAGAACAAATTTTTTTTTAGTCTATTAATTTTTTATTTTTATTTTTTTTTCCAAATTAAAATTTCAATAAGTCAAAAAGGTTTGCTCCACAAAGAATGACCTATTCTTTATGGATGGAACCCATATATATATATATGGAAATAATCCATGAAAAAAGTTAGTTAAAAGACTTGTTTCAACTAATCATTATCCAACCGTCCCAATGAAAGATCTAAGGAATTTGGGTTGGGGACCACCATTACTCTCTAGCGGCCATCAAAACGACCGTGTGTTTTAATGGTAGTTAGAGAATGTGACCAACATAAAAGAATTTGGCTTAATTAATTGATTATTCTTATACATACTACTTATTAATCAAGAAAATAAAATAATAAAAATTATAAGAATAATCAAGTAATTATCCTTATACTTATTAATAAAATAAGTATGTATATAAGATAATAATTGATTATCATATTTTGATTTTTAATTATAAATAGGAAATAGTGATTGAGTTTATATTATATTTCTACTCAAATAATTATCCTTATACATTTTATTAATAAGTATAATGATAATTACTGATTATCTTTATAATTTTTTATTATTTTATTTTACTGATTAATAAGTAGTGTGTATAAAGATAATCAATAATTAAACCAAATTCTTTATGTTAATCAATACTCTCTCTAGCGACAGCTAAAACACTTGTCGTTTTGACTGGCCGCTAAAGGGAGAATGACCAACATAAAAGAATTTAATCGGCCGCCAGAGAGTGTAATGGCTAGCCCCAACCCAAATTCCTTAGATCTTCCATTGACTAATTTGAATAACGATTAGTTGAAATAGTGCCCAAAACTAACGTTTTTCATGGATCATTTCCCTATATATATATATATATACACACACACACACAGTCCGAATTTTAAGCTCACCCTTTATCTAACATACCTTGCTCACTCCCTTTAGCGACGAATGGGATGACATTCGATTAAAATCGCTATATCTCTAAAACCGTCGTTTTAGCTTTTAGCGGCGAATATATATATATAATGATTTTATCGAACATATAGCGACGGATCGAATCGTCGTCCCATCCGGTCGCTAAAGGGTGAGCAAGGTATGTTAGATAAAAAGTGAAACTTAAGATCCGGACTATATATATATATATATATATATATATATATATATATAATATAGAAGACGGATCTAATATACCTTTTAATAGCTTACATCTCTTAAATAATATACATTGATTAAAACTACGTTGTTTTGAATATTTTTTAAAAAATAAAATAATATTAAAGAGAAATGGTCCCACTTGCTTTCATTTTATTTATAAAAATGTCACTTTCATTCATTTGTTTTTTTTTAAAGAATATCCAAAATGACATAATTTTAATAAATATATGTTATTTAAGATATATATATATATATATATATATATATATATATATATATATATATATATATATATATATATATATATATATATATACTTTTTAAGAACTTTTCAAAGATGTATAAACTTTTGCTTACCTAAAACTTTTATTCCTCCTTAGATTACAAAAGCATGAAAACAAAATTTCGTTAATCTTTTTAATAACTATATATAACTAGTGTAAGGGTATTCGGTTAGCATTAAGTGAATTTTATGGTAAGTTTACTTCATGATAATTACTACTAGTGTAAAGTACTTAAGAATTAGGACACCAATTTGGGACAATTGGAAGGATTTTGGTGTTTGTTATTATGATATTGATAATTCGTACAATATCATATATATATATATATATATATATATATATATATATATATATATATATAGCTACTCTTTCCAAAGAAATGGAGGAAGCGAACTAAGAAGCGAATCCGATTATAGCGACGGTTTTTTCCGTCATTTATAAGCATAAAAACCGGCTTATCTTTATAAATATGAAAAAAATCGTCGCTATAGCCGGTTCATTCTTAGTTCGGTCCTTCCAGTTCGCTGGAGAAGCGGACTGTATATATATGTATATATATGTCATTTGATATTATAATTTGAGTATAAATAGTATCATATGAATTGAAAATATGCAGTAACTCCCATTATTAATTGTCGTTGTCCCTCCGAAAGTTATTGTAAATCAATATGTATAGTCAAGGGTTAAAGCCTAAAGGAGTTAAGTAGAAGAAATGGTATGTAAATGAGAACTAAAAGACAAAATGCATCCCAAACTTTACATCCCTGTTGATATTTTCACCCCAAACTGATAAAGGTGTTTAAGTACACCCCAAACTTCACACATGTTGAACAAAAGGCACACTTTGATGACTTAATCGGTCAAAAGTGACTGGCTAAGGCACAGATCCACATCTGAAGGGGTATTTAAGACTTTTCCTTCTTTATCTTCTCCAACTTTGAGCTGGAACAAGCTAATAAAGCTCAAAGTGATTCAGTAGCATAGTGCAACTCGATCCAAGAAATTCGATCAAGAAAATTAAGAAATTCGATTAAGAAAATCAAGAAAAATTAGGGCTCATGGATCGAAATTGCTGGTACATGAAGAAATTAGTGATAAAGACGGCTTGAAGAAGCTCAAACAATGTCGGTCGAAGATTCTTTGGTTGTCCAAATTGGTGTGAAGATGGGCACGGTGGTTGTAATTTTTTCGCTTGGGTTGGTCCTCCAATGTGTGAGCGTTTAAGGGAAGTAATACCTGGATTAATAAGAAGATTAGAGAAATTGGATGCTGAAATTAAAGCTCTGAAAGATGAACTCAAACAGTCACGAAAATTAGGGCAAGGTTTGCAAAGATGTCATTGACTATGACTTGGGTTGTGATTTTCTATTTCATGTTCATCTCAACAAAGGATGAAACACCCCTCCAAACTTGAAAACAAGCAAATTGGATTGTAAACTGCAACTTGGCTATATATGTATTGGTAGTAGTCTGACTAAATATGGCACCTTTTATGGGCAATTACTGAGAATGAAATTTATGGGATTGTAATTTCTAGCAATATAGTGGTAGAAATTAGGACACTTATGGAATGTAATTGTTGGGCATCTTTTGTAGGAAATTTATTGGTTGTAATCTATGGGAAATTTCTTTGAATGAAAGATGCTGTAAACCAAGAAATATTGATGTTTTATGTGTCAATTGCTGCAATTTTACAGCTTGTTTATGGTTGGTGTGCAATTTATGATACCTGGTGCATTTCGTAGGCACCCTGCATTAATGCACACTTGCACAAGCTAATGCACATCACTTGCACACTTGCACATCACCTGCACACTAACAAGCTAATGCACACACCTGCACAATTTCACATCACTTGCACACTTGCACGCTGGCACACTAATGCACATCACCTGCATTAATGCACAAAATAGAGGTATTCAAAACCATACTGCACAAAACAAAGGCTTCTATTGCCATTCAGTTAACAAAAAAACAGATGCAATTCAAAACCCAACTGTTATAATAACCACACTGCAATTGCATCATACACAAACAACTACATCATACACATACTGCAATTGCCCAACTGTTATAATAACCACACAATGTTCACCCTCTGTTCTAATCAAAATGCTCTAAATAAAAATAATTCAATAGAAAACCAAACTAGCAAAAACATAAAGGAACTACTATTGCCATTCAATTAAATAATTAATTCCCAGTACATTCCACAAATCAAAGGCAATTCAAAACAGTTGTCTTAATAGGCCTATTAACAAAATGCATCATACACTGTAATTTACAATCCCAGCCACACCTTCTTGGCCCTAGGCAATATACATACATCAATAATTTATAAGTTTAGGATCAATTATCTGTAGTAGGCCCCAAAAATACCCTAAACTGGATATATACATCCATATATGCTTAGTACCCCAAAAAAGCCCAAAAAATTCCAAAAATCCCATCTGGTTGCTATTTATCTGCAGTAGGCCCTCCACTGTTTGGTTTCCTAAACTAGATTTTCTCTCTTTTGGATCTTGTTGCAGCTTCTAGGTCTCCTAGTGTTGTACATTATTTTCCCTTCAATGTGTATTCCTTGGGTTGTAAGATATCATCTGAGTCTTGTCTTTGGCTGCCCTCGTAATGGATTCCACCTTTGTAGAACCCAATATATGATCTTGAAAAAATACAAATAGAAACACACACTTAACTTACCTGAGGAGACCTTCTTGCATTGTGACCCCATTCCTTGCAAAATCTACATTTCAATGATGTTCCTTTCCTCTTCAACCTTGTACCTTCTGGATTTGATTATGGAATATCATTACTTTTCCTCCTAACAACTTTAGGCCTGCCTACAGAAGTATGTTTAACTGGTGGAAAAGGTGGCTCAATCCCAGTAGGATCCTACTCAGATCTGTGCTTTATAGGCTTAATGTTATGACTCTAAACCTTTAGATACATGTCCTTAGTTAAACACACATATACATATGTGTATGGATCATGTCCTATTTTGTTAATACATAACACAACATAAGCACAAGGTATTCCAGACAAGTCCCACCTCCTACAAGTACATGTTTTTTTCCCAAATCCACAACAAATGAATGACCCCCAGAAGTCATGATCACTGTAAACCTCCCACCACCACCTGACTACAATGACAATCCACCCCCTGTCTGACCTTTCCATTTTTCTACTTTTTATCTATTCTAGGGCACACTACACCATTATGTTTTAACATCATTTCTCTCCTTTTAACAATCCTATTCATGCAATATAATCTAAGTCCTTTTAGACACCCTATTACTAGTTTCACTCTAGCTTTAAGAATTTTGCTATTAAATACCTTACAATGGTTATTGACATACATGTCACTTTTTCATATGGTCTAAAAATGAGACCTACTCCACTGAGCAGGTGGCTTAGGAGCTAAACATTCATATGCACTCTTATCTTCCTTTTGTAACACCTCCATTGCCTTTTGAAAGACATATGGATTTGTAGCTTTGGCAGCATTCTAAACCAATTTTCTTTATCCAGAGCCTTTATGTTTTTGCCAAAAGTTCCTATTCAAATGCATAACACAATGTCTGCGTTCAGCACTTGGGACCACATCTTCTAAAGCATTAATCAAACCCTGGGGACAAAAAGGTAATTTATCATAAACATGCAATCAATGTAAAATATATATAAATGGAGAGATTTTTATACCTTTTGTTTATCTGAAATGAATGTCTAACCTCCATCATTTGAAATCTCAAGATCTTCCACCAACAAGTTCATAAACCACACCCAAGACTGAGTGTTCTCAGATTCAACAATGGCCCAAGAAACTAGCCACATCTCATTGTTAAGGTCAACACTAACTGCAGTCAATAACTGACCCTCATACGGTCCTTTGAGAAAACATCCATCAAGCCCCACCAGTGGTCTACACCCCAATTTAAATCCTTCTTTTAGTGGTTGCAGATAGACATAAAATCTCAAAAATCTGGCTAAGTCTTGTCCCTGGTCTAGTTCTGCTCTCTTCAAGACACAAGTACTCCTAGGCATGACTCTTCTAAGCTCTGCAGCATAGTCCAAAACCAATCCATACGCCTCTTCAGTACACCCTTCAATTTTTTTCATTGCTCTTTTCTTAGCTCTGTATGCTAGGCTCCTTGATACTCTAATATCCAAATCTTTAACTAATTTAGTATGAAACTGATCTAATCCCAATGTTGGATTCATCCGAAGATCATCTTCATATTTTTTGGCAATCCACTCTGCATTTATACAATAATTATCCCACTCTCTGCTACAAGTATGCACTTTTTGTAACCTAGTGATTTTAAATGTGAGCTCTCTTTGCACCTTTGCAACATAAAAGTACCATGTACATGGCTCCACACACCTTGCTTGGATCTTATTTGACAGGTTTTTCTTGAAATACACCTTCCTTCCTTGTTTGATGCCATGATTTCTGATTGCTGCTCACTTCAGTGACATTGGTAAATGTCTTTCCCAACTCAAACTCAAGATCCTCTATGTCACCTTCCCTAAATTCTGGATACCCTTTATGTTCTTGTTCAGGTGGTTCAGGGTAAAACTCATCAACCCTAGGCATCCTTTCCACATCACTGCCATCATAGCCAGAGGATGAAAACCCTGGTTCATGTGGTTCTTCTTGTGAAGTTTGAGTTTCTGCAGTTTGTTTTCCCTTCCCTTTGTTAGTGGCAAATCTTGTTCCTTTTCCTTTGCCTTTCTGTGTTACTGTGACGCCCCCAAAATAGGTCCAATCCACCCAACCTATTCTGAGTCGTCAAATACATGGTACAGAAAACAACTACAACTTCATTATTACAATTGTCGTACAAAATACAACAACACATATGTTGTGAGTTTTGATACAAAAATATACCAACTGTGACTCTTATCCCAACCTTGGATAACACGTCACAATGGCACCTTACATAAAGGTACAGTCAATAACTGTTTTAGAAATTAAAATCTTTGGAAAATGCTCAAGGAAACCTTCGTACATGGGAGGCCATGGATCTAAGTTATAATAGATATCATATGACTGGAGAATTATCCTTGGTTGACCTAATAGACCCCAAAGAAAAATGAGAAGATTGCTATCATGTTCTTTCCAATGGTGAGTCTTCTCCTGACATATAATTATCTCCATTATCTCCTATTGAGAATTATATTTCAACCAAACTCCAAGATTATATAGGTAGTGCTCGCAGATATACTCAGCAAGTGGATGTGCACAACCCTGTCTTATGATAACACGAGATTGTATGTCATTAGACATCTTGTATGACAGTAACAAAACACCCTTCCAAAGTTGGGTTCACCTCACCCTATTCGGTTCACCAAAATCAACGGTTAAAATGATGTATAAAATAAAACAAACTTATTTAAAATTCTCGATAAAATTATTTTCATACTATTTTAGGGAGAACCTCAACAGCTATAGACTACCGTTCTATTCCCCTGTTACCCCCGCTGGACCCAGCTACACTCTTATTACCTGAAAGGAATTATGAAGCAAAAGGGTGAGCACAAATAGCCTAGTAAAGAATATCTTGACTAAAGATAATTAAATTATCAATAGCTTTCGTTAGTATTAAATCAGAGATTTAGAACATATGGTAGATGATAAAACTTTTCAACTATAGTTGCAGCGGAACGAGCAATCCATTAGAAGAGTCAAATAGACCATAAAGTCTATTATCTTCTCCATGTTAAAAGTCCACCAACAATATTTTATCCTTGTAACATCAATCAACAGTTCCGATCCACAATCATATAAATAACTCATAATCATAATTATGGTTCTAAATTCCTCTTCGCACTCAGGACGAAGATAATTTTTATCACCTGTCCTTACCTGAAACATCAAAGATCATGGTTATACCAAATCACAGTTCCTATTCATAATCATACTAATAAATTCATCTTTGCACTACGGGCTAAAGATATTCATCAACAGTTCATCTTTGCACTACAGGCCAAAGATATTCAACAATATGTCATCTTTGCACTACAAGCCAAAGATATTAATATCTCGAAGAAATATATAATAATTTCAGAATTTATATAAACAATAATTATAACCATGTAGATCAATTCACCTTTGTACTTAAGCTAAAGATATTCAATTATAAATTCAATGGTCATGGTCATACCAGTCAACAATTCATATTTGCACTACTGGCCAAAGAGAACCCATAGTCACGATCATACCAATAATCTACCCATCTTTACACTCACGTCAAGAGAAATTTTATCACCAGGATTATAAAAATGTTATATATGATAATAAAAACAATATGATTAAAACGTGGATTTAATTTTAAGAGTAAGATTCATAAATCAACGATAATTTGGTCAGAAAAAGAAATCAATTTTGTCGTGAATAGTATCCTGTGAATAGTAACTCATGAATAGTAACTCGTATTCGTACATAGTACCGTATACGTAAATAGTGCCATATACGTGAATAGTGTTGTATACGTGAATAGTGTCATATACGTGAATAGTAACCCCAAACGAAAAGATAAAGTTTCACTATAAAATCCATATCAATATTTCGTTATAATGATATTAAAGGAAATAACATCATTTACTTGAAAAAAATAACATCCTTTACTATCCCTTACTATCCCGTACTATTCCTTACCATCCCTTACCTTAATAATGATAATATCCCTTACAATCCCTTACCTCAAAAGAATAGTACTTCTGGTTGGAATATCGGATATAATGCTGAAGGAAACTTGCACCGTATAACAACACTCAAAGTATCAAAATACTCACAAAAATACGCTCAATAATATAGAGAGAGAAAACTTCAGTTTCTGGTGTGATTTTCAATTCTAACCTAACCACCCTATTTATAGAAAAATGCTTAAAACACCAAAGCAGAAAATTTAATAAAATAATATTATTAATAACAAAATTCCTACGCCTACTTTGAATTCAGATTCCAGCATTTCCCACATGCAAAAGTACAATTATGAGGCCCACCTTCTAGAAATCTCCACCAAAAATATTTTAAACCATTTATAAATTCAGAAACTTCAATAATTCATAATAAATAGTCTTTTTATCAGAAAAATTCGAATCTTATGTCCTTTCCATAGGAAATTTAATTCTCTACAACTTTGTAGCTTTAAATTTTTCTAAATTTTAAACAAAAATTGGCCGAAATCCATATACGGACGATTTTACAGTCTATAATCAAATTTCAGTTAAAAATAGGGCCCACCAACATGTTTAACATGTTTTTAGCATTTATTGTAACAAAAATACTCTTCCTCCTCATTTATTCATATATCACACATTCATTGTAAAAATATCACCATTATTATATTATTATATTATCGCATTATACATTTATAATGTAATATAATAATATATTTAAATGAATTATTTTATCAGAAAAGATAAAATATCAATTTTCAATAATTGTCATTTTCTAAAATTTTCTCAATTTATATCCACATGAAATAAATATTTTTCTTATCATATATATCAATAATTAATTATTTACAAATAATATTACAGAATAATAATAATGACAACCAGGTCGTTCCCAAGAAAGAGGGGACTTTCCGATAAGGATTTCTCCTTATTAGTGCGCAATTAGATGACCTAACCCCTTTTCTTGACAGAACTTTCTAGACATTGCCAATAAGACTATCTAATAATATTATTCAAATAATATGAATTATTGATCTGATAATAGAAAATATTGTGCAGTGATAATTATTGAACAACAATAATATAAAATATCAACATAGCAATTATTGAATCAATAAAATAAAATATGGAACAGTAATTACTGTAACAATTATCGAGTAGTGCCTTCTTACGTAAGAATTAATAATTGGTGCAATACCGTGTGCTACTATGCAACACCGCGTATTACTGTATTTTAACCATCGGGTAATCCAATAGTGTTATCGATAACAACTACGCCGTTATTTATAAAAAAACTTATACTTGTCATTTTCTTCATCCAATCACTTTCCGTTATGGGGCCCACAAATAGTTGTGTCGTTGTACGAATATTCTCCGACAATAAGAATATTCCACGAACAAACGAATATTCCCCGACAACAATGAATATTTTATAACCACTTGCTTATTTTGTAAACTTTACATATATCACCCTTAACTTTAACTTTATATCAATTTAACCCTTTACTGAATAATAATTATAAGAAAAATTGAATACCTTTATTTCATAAAATTCGGGGTCTTACAGTTACAGTTGCACCCTTCCCTTCCCTTTGTTTCCCTTCCCTTTGTCAATTACCCCATCCTTAGTCCCCCTAGTTTGATCACCCTCTGCCCCATCTTCAGTTCCCCCAGTCTGATCACCCTCTACCCCCTCCCCAAATTCAGCACTCTCAGTCCCCCCAGCTTGATCATCCTCCCCCAATTCATCACTCTTAGTCCTCCCAGTCTGATCATCCTCATCTTCTCCCCAATTTCATCATCCTCTTCATCCTCAGTTGATTCCCCACAGAACTATCTACATAACTTTCATCAGTTGACTCTATTTCATCATCCCCAATTCTCTTCAAATCTCTACATTCATTAATATTATCAACTTCAACTTCAACTTCAACTTCAAAGTCATCTTCTACTCCCACAGGTCTAATCACCTCCAAATATATTTCAACTAGTCTACTAGAAGGGATAAGCAAACACATTGTTAAATCATCACCATCATTTTTTAACCCCCATAATCCCCTCTCCATATCAGTTGCAGGAGACTTATAATGGAACTTGAGGTGTCCAACTTTATATCCCAACTCTTTCCCCATGTTACATATGTCAAGTAAAGAGATGTAATAAGGATGACAAAAATCAAAAAAATTAAAAGTACGTCCCACATACTGTTTATGTGGGCTCTCTTCAAAGTGTCCACCATGAAAAAATTTGACTGTAAAATACTCCTTATTGCCTGCATAGCCACAAACACAAAGTAAACACTGTCGGTTAAATGTGTGGACCACATAATATTTAATTGACTAAAATCCAAAAAATACAAGAAAAGAGAAAATAATCTTATATTTGATCATCAAAAAGGGTCCAGTATTCAATGATAGATACCATTCCAGTTTACAACAAAAGAAGTCAATAAACTACAAAGCAAAACACAATAAACTACAAAAAGAACACACTTAACTACACCAGCCCATTATTCAAAATAGGTGCTGGTGGAAGATCTTCTGTGAAGCACTTACGGTATTCTAGGAGACCTTTAACTCCATAAACGTCATTGTCTTCTGAATCACTCAAGAATCGCGAATCACTCATTGTTCCACTTCTCCTTCAAATCGCGAACCCTAGTCTGGATTTGATTTAGGGATATTTGTCTGATAACCAATAAGAGTAATGGTGTAAATGTAACTGCAATTTTTGATAAATGTAAACTACCGATCTTACCCCTTTGTAATAAGATTTACAACCGTAGCTGATCACTTTTGACTGTTTAAAGTCATCAAAGTGTGCCTTTTGTTCAGCATGTGTGAAGTTTGGGGTGTACTTAGACACATTTTTTAGTTTAAGGTATAAATATTAACAGAGGTGTAAAGTTTAGAGTGTATTTTATTTTTTAGTCGTAAATGAGAGAAGTTTTGACGCCCCCAAAATAGGTATACATCACCCATCTTGAGTCGCCAAATACATGATACAAAATTCAAATACAACTTAATTATACAACAGTCGTGTAAAATACGATAAAACATAATCTAAGAGTTTTAATAAGAATATTGTCATCTAGACAATATCCACACTCAATAGAGTCCTCATTACATTTATTGTCACACTATTTAATAGAATAGTGAGGAATACTAATGCTATCATCTGGACCGTCACTCCGTTCCCCGACTAGCCCCGGCTACGTTCTCATTTCCTGAAGAGAACAGTGAAAGGAAGGATGAGCTTGTGAGATCCCAAATTTTATGAATAAAGATTTAAATTTCTCGAAATATTTTTTTTAATATTATGGTGTGAATTTGATATAATGTTATAGTTGTGGGTAATATTTATAAATTTTGTAAAGTATGCAAGTTGTTATAAAATATTCGTTTGGTCGGGGAATATTCTTTTTTTATTGGGAATATCCGTGACGACACAATCATTAGTGAACCCACAATGGAAGTATTATCGTAGTAAGAAAAATGATGAAATTATCATTTTATAAAAATAACTACGAAAGTGTTACTGAATTAAAACCTGTTGAACTACCCGGTAGTAAAAGTACAATAATACGTGTGGTTGCATAGTAGCACACGGTATTGGTTATTGATGCTTACGTGAGAAGTCACTCAGTTATACTCAATTATTCCTACAGTAATTGCCGCATCATATCTCTTATATTATGGATTCAATTATTGTCACAGTATCATCTGTATAATATGTTATATTATTAAATCAATAATTGAGACGGCAAATTTATTCATATTATTATTTGAAATATTGACAATGTCTAGAAGTTCTGTCAAGGAAAGGTTTGGTCATCTAATTGCGCGCCAATAAGGAGAAATCCTTATCGAAAAGCCCCTTTTTTCCTGGGAACGACTTGGTTGTTAAATATTGTGAGTTATAATATTAATGATGAATAAGTTCATGTTGGTTAAAGATGAATTTGATAGTTTCATTATGTTGGAATTATTAGTGTTAGTGGAACTCAACATCTATTTCGATGATAATTGATGTCTGGGGGTTATATTGATAAATCGGATAATTAATCGGATAAATGAGAAATTAATTGCTACTAATTCACATGCTTATATAACTATTTGTTCACATGTGTGTACTATTGAGTTACATTCACTTACTATTAGGGGAGTTAGTGCAAGATTGATAATACTTACATGACTAAGTTAAAAATAGAGGTATAGATGGAGGTACTATACTGTAATCCGTATTTTCACATGTTTATAACTATTGATTCACATGATTTTACTATTGATTCACATTATTTACTATTAGGGGAGGTGGTGCAAGTTTGATAATACTTGCAGGACTAAATTAAAAATGAAAAAAAAAGTTGGAGGCATTGTACTGTAATATTTTGAGCCCCGAAATGTGCAATTATCGAAACTATATTTTCCTATAAATAGAAGCTCATTCTTCCTTCATTTCTCACCAATTCACTAAAGCTATAGAGAAATTATTATAGAGAGAAATTATAGAGAGAAAGAAGAAGAAAAGTCTACTACATCTCTACTCTAGTATCCAGTTTCTTTCTAAGGTAAGGGGTATTATTTTTTTCGTATTCATGAAGAGAGCTATTGTTATTCCATTCCTTATTATTCTATTGGAATAACCTAAATACGCGGACTACCGTATACATGGTGAATTTCTTCTGTTATTCCATTCTTTATTATTATGTTGGAATAACTTTTATGCATCTGACTACCACATATATGGTGAAATTCTTCTATTATTCCATTCCTTATTATTTTGTGAATATCACATGCATGGCCGATTACGCATGACCGGTTCCATTCTTTATTATTCTCATCATAATATCACGTGCGTGCGTTTCTTACGCATGACTCGTTCCATTATTTATTATTCTATTGGGAATAACTCGTCTGTATGCGATCTATCGATGCATGCGTGGTGAATTCTTCTCATTATTCCATTCTTTATTATTCTCGTGGAATAACTTTGTCATGTGGATTACCACATGCATGGTGAATGATCCTTTGTATTCATTCCTTTTAAATTGTGAAAATGATCTGTTTACGTGGATTACCGAATGGCGAGTGAAAATCCATTTGTAGTTTCGTAATTTTTCTGACCCACAAAAATTTTGGAAAAATTTGAAATGATAATTTGATGAATTTTCTATATTGTGTCCAAAGATGGCAATTTTTGGATGTATAGATTAAGAGTTATGGATTTTATTGGAAAAGACTATTTTAAAAGTAAACCCTTATAACTCCTTGTGGTTAACTCCAAAATTGGTGAAATTTTATTAGGAGTACATGTATATAACATGAGTATACCCTGTAAATTTTGGAATTTTTGGACAAAAGTAAAATTTATGATAAATGTCTAAATATTCGACAGTTTTGGCCATATGAAAAATAGTAAATGAATTTTAAAAATTCCGAGAAAAATATATGTTCAATATGGGACTATATTCTGCTAAATCTCAGAAAAGAAATATTTTTGGGACTGATTTAGTATTTTTCATGAAAATGAACTAGTTATGAGTAAATGAATTAAATATGTTATGTGAAGTAACAAAATTGGAAAATAGTATTTTATGGCTTGGGAATCCTATATAGGGTATATGCAGATTTTTGATGATGGATTTGATCATTGGTGATGAAATTTTATGAGTATGGCATTTTTGAATGATTAAATGCATTATTTGGTAAAGTGTAAACAATTAAAATAAATTATTTATAAATTTAAGAAGTGATTAAAATATTATTATAATATTAATAATATTAGATTATGAGTTTATTAAGTGGTTGATAATATTTGGATAAATTTAAAGTCTTTAATATTTATCATTGTTTTTCGTTTGATTAATGCTTATATCATTGTCATCATCCTCATACTTATATGGTGATGAAAGTTATCTTTGGCTTACGTGCAAAGATGGACTGTTCATTATTGAATTGTATATCTTTGGCTTACGTGCAAAGATAGACTGCTGATTATTGGTTTTATAGTTGTATATCTTTGGCTTACATGCAGAGATGGACTTGGTATGATTATGACTAGGGATCATTCGGTGTAATCATGGCCTGTAATGTTATAAACGATGTGGTAAAAGTCCTCAATGGCCTGTAGTGCATTGATGGATAATTTTTGGTATGATTATGACCAGGGATTATTTGGTATAGTCATGACCATTGATGATTTAATGAATATACTTGGCCCGCAATGCAGGGATGATTCGATGACGTGGTTTATTTATTTAACTGAGTCTCAACGATAAAAATTGATGAAAACATTTTAAATTATAGAAGATAGTAGATATTATGCTCTACTTGACTCTTCTAATGGATTGCTTATTGTGACGCCCCCAAATCCAGGTTCTCTAACCTCAGATTCAGTGCTCACGATCCTATCATCATCATAAGCATTCTGTAACTATTTTGAAATAATAAACATACATTGTTCATTATAATAAGGTTTCATAATATGGTCCCAAGGTCTCCATAACCTTAACTTTAAATACACCATTTATAATCCAAATAGTTTACTTAAGAAATTCCATTAGATAATAACTAATTTAACATTCATTCTAAAATTACTCCTGGATCTTGCCCTTGCCCTTGTCCTTCACGTTAGATCCTTCGGACTTAGCTGAAAATAGAGGTCATGATATAGCAAGAGTAAGCAACTAATTTGCTTTACAAGTTTATAAAGACAAAAGATATATATCATGACTTAGAAAGAAATATTGCCTTCAATGTTCAACAATAATATAAGATTGTGGAGGAACATGAATTAATAATCAACAATTGAATATTCGATAATTGAATAACATGAACTGAGTGGTTTTGAATAACCATGAACATTTGCCAAGGTGCTCGATGATTTAAATCGGACCTTTTAATAAGTTTTGGTATTCAAGGGATCGACCTTTCATACCCGTGATTTATGCATAAACACTTAATAATCCGACATTGATATCATGCCTTAATCAAATTTGTCCATTTCTCGATTCAAGAGTTCTAACCATATCAATTAATAAGAACGATTATTTAAAACCCATTTGATTTAACAAATTTAGACATACTTGATCTAGGCGATACAATTAGCATAGATCTTTCCCATAAACAGTTCATAAATAAAGAACTTTAATTTAATTCACGATTCAATAGCGGTAGAATCGGAATTCGAATTGATTGCAAAAGTGCGAATTTCAATAATCAATAAAGGCGTGAATAATCATCAATAATTATTCACTAACATGCTTTGAAAATAATAACTCAAGTTGAGTTAGGAAACTTGCCTCGATCGTGAGAGTTACAACTACTGAAATAAATTTCTATCCACTATGTAGTTAAATTATCTTCCTTTGAGAGACCTATAATTAGTCTTTCAATTAGTCAATGCATAACATCGATTATGTAATCACATAGATATCATACATTACAATAAGTTCTTATAAACATTATCATGCCTAGATAGTGTTATTATTAATTAACGACTACCTTTAATTCACATAATATTATTAACTTAGATAATATTAATTCACCTTCTAGTATTATTGGTTCACTAATAATACTTTAAATCATTACCAACATTTTATTCACTTACTAATATTATTAATCATTTAATAATATTTTATCCCTTTACTAATATTATTAATTATTTAATAATATTTTATTCACTTACTAATATTATTAATCATTTAATAATATTTTATTCACTTACTAATATTATTAATCATTTAATAATATTTTATTTAATTTTGAATATTATTATTTAATAATAATACTCTAATCTAATATTTTTATTTACATAACAACATCATATTATAATATTATTAGTATTATAATAATATTCCAATGATTTATTAAATTAATAAATAATTTATTCTAATTGTTCATCCTTTAATAACCTCTTATTTAATATCCATAAAAGGTCATAAGTAATATTTATTATTATAAATTACCAAAATGCCCTAAGATAGTCATGATATAATATATTATGAGCATTCAAGCATAAAAATTATATTTTTCTCATTAAAGACATCATTTAACTATTTATTTCCTTTTATTCACAACCTAATCATTTTTAGGAAAAATAGCAAACTGATTTCAAAAATTCTCAGCTTCTGGATTTTAACAGAATATGAACCAACAATGATCCTCTAATTTTTCTAGAATTTTAGAAAATGATTTACTATTTTTAAAATGTCCAAAACACTCGGATCTTGCTCTATTTTTCATAAATTGAGTTTTACTCAGAAAAATCCGAAATTTTCAGGGTATGCTCTCTTAACATATATGAAGCTACTGTAAACATTTTGGAATTTTCCAGTGTATACACAGTGAGATATTCGTAGGATAATATTTATAGAGTCCTTTACGGAAATAGTCATTACGCACAATATATAACTCGAAACGTGTCCGTTCTTTTTCCTACGCGTAGATAACTTCATAAGGTACCTCTGTAATATTTTTCCAGATTTTTACAAGACAAGGAACTGACCGAAACAGCCTCATAAAAAACAAGTCAGTAGCTGATTTAGGATTTCAAAGCTTTAGCATATAAAGTGGACTGTTTTTGTAAAAAAATCTCAAAGGTTTCAAAACTTACTAGATTTGTGATCTACCACTTGGGTTTACTAGATAACTCATGTATCTAGCACCCCCCCTTCGACGGATCATAATTCCAAGTTGTAGAACTTGAGTTACACAAGATTTAGTGGGAGAAAAACAAGAGTTTTCACCCTTGGAGAACATATGCTCATTTTCTTCCTCTAAGCCTTAGATCCAACACTCAAGATACTTAGTTCCATGCATGATGGTATGTATAACTAGTGTATCTTGAGTAGTTGTACATAACCCCATCAAAACTCAAGCTATCAAAACAAGGTAAGAGAAGAAGATGAAGGTACATTATACCTTGACTTAGTGGCTACCTTCCTTGATTTTCCAAAGTAACTAATAAACTTAGGGGCATAAACCACTAGAACTCCTATAATTCTTCTTCCTATGGCCGAAATTCTCTCTTTCTTTTCTCTCTTTGAAGTTGGCTAGCTTGGGAGCAAGAGATAGAAGAAGAAGATGGAGAGAAAATGAAATGTTGGAATACGAATGAAGTGTTGGAAGAATGAGATGTGCATTCAAAATGTAATGGGCAATTCATTATTAATTCTCCCACAATCATTTTGTTGCCCATTAGGTAAGACACTTTGTATTATTACTTACCTTAGGCTAAACATGATTAAATGTGCATAATGGAGTGGCAACCAATGGGAGCCTCACAACATTGTCCTTATGTTTAATCATGTCTACTAATGGACAAGCTAGATTAATTATTCCACTTAGGATCCTCATAATATCCACCATTTAGCTTTTATTTTAAATGCCAAATTTTTTTATTAATCAAATGTCTAGAATACCCCCAATCAAGTGGGCTAGGTATTGGATTACATTTTATTTTCCTTGGGCTTTTCTTTTAATTGATTTGGGCTAGATAAAAACATAGTCCAACAATTTTAATAATGTTACCCAATTTGATAATTTAGGGCTTTCATCTCCAATCATATGAAGTTTAATTACTTATACATATGATTTTATCTCATAACCTAATTAGATTTACAAGAATTAGGTTTAAAATTATTAGTCACTTGAAATACTAAGTTTACCCACTTAAGTTAGTATACATATAAAATACTAACTTTTTCGTGTTACCATAACCCTTAGGTTATTTAATATCCTTACCTAATGTATAATTAGGTCACAAGGCTTTCATTTTAATGAAATCCATAAATGTATGTATCCATATATAACACAAAGTTTAAAAAAATGTACATACATACATGGTGACTTAAAATTCACTAGTTATTACACTTATTCCGCTGCGCTTAAACTTGATGTCTATTGTATTTTATCGGTTTAACATTGTTGAAGGCTAATGATAATTTATCCTGCATTATCTTAGTCATAATATTTCTTCTTGGGCTAGTTGAGCTCACCCTTTCTTTCACTTTATTCTCTTCAGAAATGAAACGTGGCAAGAATAGTCGGGGAGCAGGGTGACGGTCCGGATGATAGCATTAGTAGTCCTCACTATTACATTAAATAGTGTGACAATAAATGTAACGAGGACTCCATTGAGTGTGAATATTGTCTAGATGGCAATATTTTTATTAAAACTCTTAGATTATGTTTTGTCGTATTTCACACGATGTTATATATAATTAAGTTGTATTTAAATTTTATACCATGTATTTGGCGACTCAAGATGGGTGATGTATACCTATTTTGGGGGCGCCACGAGAGCTTAACTAGCCCAAGAAGAAATATTATGACAAAGATAATACGTAATAAATTATCATTAGTCTTCAACAATGTTAAACCGATAAAATACAATGAACATCAAGTTTAACTACAACGGAATAAGCAATCCATTAGAAGAGTAAAGTAGAGCATGATATCTACTATCTTCTATGATTTAAAATGTTTTCATCAATTTTATCGCTGAGACTAAGCTTAACAAATAAACCACATCATCGAGTCATCCCTGCACTACGGGCCAAGGATATTCATTTAATCATCAATGGTCATGACTATACCGAATAATCCCTGGTCATAATTATAGCAAAAATTATCCATCAATGCACTACAGGCTACTGAGGACTTTTACCACATCATTTATAATATTACAGGTCATGATTATATCGAATAATCCCTAGTCATAATAATACCAAGTCAATCTATGCACGTAAGCCAAAGATGACTTTCAGCACAATATAAGCATGAGGATGATGACAATGACATAATAATTCAATAAAAAAAGTTCAAGAATAAATTTTAAAGATTTATAAGTTAATTTATCTTGAAATTAATTACGTCCAAATTGTCAACATGATACCAATGGAAGATGATCCTCCCAACTACCCTTGAAGTCCATCACACAAGCTCTGAGCATGTCTTCAAGTGTTTGAATCGTTCTCTCGCTTTGCCCATCGGTTCATGCGGATGATACGCAGACTCATCCGTAGTCATGCGTCCCCATTCTTTCCCTCGAATACTCTTCCGTAAGTTTGACGTGAATCGCGGATCCCTATCCCACACAATAGATATTGGTACGCCATGTCTCGAGATAATTTCCTTGATATATAATTTGGCTAATTGGTCCGGACTATACCGATCTTGATTGGCAAAAGTGAGTCGACTTAAAGAAGACGATCTACGATCACCCATATGGCGTTGTGTCCCTTTTGCGTTGTTGGAAGTCCCACCACAAAATCCATCGTGATGTGCTCCCTTTTCACTCTGGAATCTCTAAAGGTCGTAATAATCCACTCGGTTGCGTTGATGCTCTCGCCTTGACTCTCGACAAGTTAGACATCTGTGACACACATTCTCGCAACCTCTCTCTTCATGTTTGGCCACCAAAAGTGTTGGCGTAAGTCTTGATACATCTTTGTGCTTCACGGGTATCGAGTACCTCGTATTGTGTGCTTCTTGCGTAATCTCTTCTCTTAGTTCGGTATTAATTGGTACCCAAATTCGTCCTTCAAATCTTAGCAATCCCAAGTTGCCATCAATCTTGTATTTCAATTCATCCCCTTGATTAAACATTTCTTGATCTTTGTCCGCAATCTTAAATCCTTCTCTTGAGCCTCTTTAACCTTATCTAATAAAGTAGGGCTCATTTGCCACGATAAATAATTTCTCATTGATCTCCATCGGATACTTAACCTCTAAGTCAAGTCATTCGAAATCCTTCACCAATTCCTCTTGAATGGTTAACTTCAATAACTCCTCTCTGCCTTTTCTACTCAAGGCATCAGCCACTACATTTGCTTTGCCTGGATGGTACAGAATCTCACAATCATAATCCTTGATCAATTCTAGCCATCGGCGCTGCCTCATATTTAGCTCCTTCTGCGTGAAGATATACTTTAGACTCTTATAATCTGTATATATCTCACACTTCTCTCCATACGAATAGTGCCTCCAAATTTTGAAGGCAAAAACTACTGCTGCTAACTCCAGGTCATGAGTCGGATAACCCTTCTCATAGTCCTTTAGGCGACGTAAAAGCGTCTGTAATGACCTTGCCATCTTTGCATCAATTACGCCCAAGACCCTTGTGTGACGCATCACTATACACTACAAATCCTCCCGTGTTGTCCAGTAAAGCCAACACAGGTGCTTGACTGAGCCTCTTCTTCAATTCCATGAAACTCTGTTCACATTTTTTCATCCAAACGAACTTCACTGTCTTTCTAGTAAGGTTGGTCAATGGCGATGCTACCTTTGAAAAATCTTGGATGAATCTTCGATAGTATCCTACTAATCCCAAGAAACTCCTAATTTACAGAGGTGTCTTTGGCTATTCCCGATTGATAACCGCTTACTTTTGCTAGATCTACCAAACACCATCTTTGTCGATAACGTGACCTAAAAACTGTCTCTCTCATGACCAAAATTCACACTTGGAGAACTTTGCATACAACTTCTCCCTCCTTAACGTCTCCAACACTTTCCTTAGATGTTCGGTATGATCTTCCTCTGTCTCTCTCGAATATACCGTAATGTCGTCGATGAACACGACAACAAACTTATCCAAATCTTCGCTTAAACACTCTGCTTCATCAAATCCATGAATCTTCTTTGGTGCATTAGTTAACCCAAAAGACATTACCGAAACTCAAAGTGTCCATACCGGAGTTCGAATGCCGTCTTTGGAACATCCTCATGTCTCACCTTCAGGTTGGTGATAACCATCCTCAAGTCAATTTTTGAAAAGTATTTACTTCTTCAACCGATCAAACAAATCGTCGATCCCGGGCAACGGTATTTATTCTTAATGGTGACCTTGTTCAACTCTCGGTAGTCGATACAAAGTCTTAATGACCCATCCTTCTTCTTTTTACTGAATAAGACCGGTGCTCCCCATGGTGATACGCTTGGTCGAATGTATCCCTTATCTAACAACTCTTGTAGTTGAACCATCAGCCCTTCATTTCTACAGAGTCATACGATCTGGCGCTTTTGGATACGGGTGATGTCCTCAGCGCCAAATCGATAACAAACTCTATCTCTCTGTCTGGTGGCAATCCGGAATCTCTTACGGGAAAACGCGTCAACGAATTCCCTTACAATAGGTATTTGACCCGATTCACCCCGATTCTGCGGGTATCCACAACGTGAGCCAAATAACCTATATAACCCTTCCTAAGCAACTTCCTTTGCTTGCATCATCGTCGACAACAAGATTGTCTTGGTGATTTCTTCGCCATGAAATACCACCTTTGACTTATTCGGAGTCTTTAGGTATACGCACTTTTTCTTACAGTCAATGACCGCTCCATGACTTGATAACCAATCCATCCCAAGGATTACATCAAACTCTCCAAGACGAATCGGTATCAAATCCACGTTAAGCTTAAACCCTCTTACATTAGTACAACAGTTCTATAGATGTAGTCTACGAGGATAATTTCTTTGTTTGCTACTTCTACATTCATAGGGTGTTCTAATAGTTCATGAGGTAAGCTTAATCTTTGAAACAAATTCATCGGATACAAAAGAACATGAAGCTCCAGAATCGAATAACACATAGGCATTTATATCATTGATCGGAATTATACCGACACCACCTCCCCTGGATGCCACGGCATCTTGCCGTCATATTGAATGTCCGTCTTTGTAGAAATGCTTTTTTTGGTGGTGGTCCTCCACCGGTTGTCTTAGTGTTATTGCCCTTCGCTGCCATTTCCGCCATCCGTGCTTTTCTTCTTCGGGCAATCCTTGATCCGATGTCCCACTTCACCACAATTAAAGCAACCTCCTTTCTTCACCTTAGTACAATTGGGTGAGGTATGCCCTTCTTGCCCACATGTATAACATATCGTTTTTCCTTTCAAGCACTCCCCAGTGACCCTTTCCACAGTTCCCACACACACCGACTTCTTTTGTTGCACACTTCCTTGCTGCATCTCCAGATTACTACCCCCACTGCTCCATTTCCGCTTCTTATTGTTGCTACCGCCACTGCTAACATTTTGATTCCCACCTTCTGATTTCTTCTTATTCTTCTCCCGATTATATCTTGAGACCGCTTCGCTTCCTCCTTCCGCTATAAGAGCTTTTTCCAATAGAGTTGAGAATGATGGGATTTGTAAAACCGCTACCTTACTATAAATCCATGGCTTTAGTCCATTTTCAAACCTTCTCGCTTTCCTCACCTCTGTGTCCACCTGATGTGGAGCGAATCTGGCCAATTCATTAAATTTCACAGCATACTCTGATACTGACATATTCTCCTATTTTAGTTCCAAGAACTTGATCTCCATTCTTGCTTGAACGCTCTCAGGGAAGTAGTTCTCGAAGAACAACTTCTTGAATGCTTCCCAAGTCACAATTCCAGTTCCGGCTTTGTTCTGGTTGGCATCCCACTAATAGTTAGCTTCACCCTTCATTAAGTAGGTAGCAAAAATGGTCTTCTGTTCTTCTGCTACTCTAGCAATAACGAAGGCCTTCTCAATCTCCTTTACCCACATTTGGGCTTCTATCGGTCTCTTTGTTCTCCTAACTCCGTGATCCCACTTGCCTGAAGTCTTTAAAGTTGACTAGTTGGGTGCCTTTGATTTCTTGCGAGTTGAGCTTGATTCCTCATGGCTTCACCATCATGTTGATAAAATCTTGCATTGGGTTTTGTTGAGATCCCGCTACATTATTAATCGACTCTTCAATCTCTTGGTTCCTCACCCACGTCTGCAAGACCATTATCTGGTGAAACAAAATTCTAACACGTTACTCGGATTTATTATCATATGATTACTTAGCATGTAACACGCTATTTATTTAAACAATCAGATGATCATTATGTGAGAGTTTTAAGTTACCGAGATTTGGAAGTCTTTCTCCCTGCTTAGTGGGTTAAGTTTGTTTTTAAAGAACATTTTCCAAATCGATCTCTTCGGATTCACATAACATTAAATAGAAAATTTTCTATTTAAAATCTTCCAACATATATCATAATAATCTTGCATTTTATATTCATACACCAATCTTGATGACTTACATGATTAATACAGGTATATTTTATAAATGCTACTATCCCATTTTAACACAAAAGATGGGATTAACTCATAATGATACCTCCCTACAAACACAATTAGGGAAAGTACCTAACCATTTACTACCTCACACCTGTTGAGGTTTACATCAACATAAAACCTTATTACACAACAAGAAAGGTACTAATGCATCTATTTACAACTGGGCCATCACATCATCACCACTGGTGGCCTGCCCAGTCACCTTGCACAGCTCCTAGGGAAGCAACTACTGCAGGACTTCTCGTCGAAACGGATCGACTAGGCTCTCCTATCTCATAGTGTGCCCTCCTAGCCCCACTGCGCTGGCCCTCATACGCTGCATCAAGGGCCAGTCCTAAAGTTTCTACTCTGACCTTTATGGCCTGCAGTTCGATCTTTAATTGCCCCACCAGCTCATCCGACTCATGGAGTGCCTCTTCCACCCGCATCTTATCGGCAATTTCTACATCAAACTCAGCCTGCATCTCCAAATGCTTTATGCTCAGCTCTCCAAACTTTGCCTTTTCATTCTCTAGCTGTACCCTCAGCATCTCAACTTGCAACTGGGACTCATCCAATTTTTCCTTCTGTTCGACTTTCTCCATCTGGGCTTGATGAGCCTCATCCTTGTATTGTTCTTCAGTAAATTGGAGGGTGTGATTTTCTACTTCTAATTCCTCCACTCTGCCTTCTAATTGACTGATTCTCCTCAACAAGTCCCGTACCGGAGGACCATGAGGGACATGTTGGGTGACCTCATGCTCAATGGGTTCCTGCTCAACTGAGTAACTACCTTGGCGCTCGTCAGACATCCTACAAACACCATAAAGTCAACGTCAGTACCACAATAAAATATATTCATTGATGAAATGAAATAATATTTTATTAAGTACAACACAAACTTGATGAATTTCCATAATCCATCTCCTAACATACTCTATAAGAGTTTTCTACTAAGGTTATAACCTAGGTTTCGCATTCCTAATGTTTATAACCTCATGACTTTGATACCAACCTCATGGACGCCCCCAAATCCGGGTTCTCTCTAACCTCGATTCAAAGGCTCACGATCCTATCATCATCATAAGCATTCTATAACTATTTTGAAATAATAAACATACATTGTTCATAATAATAAGGTCTCATAATATGGTCCCAAGGTCTCCATGACCTTAACTTTAAATACACCATTTATAATACAAATAGTTTACTTAAGAAATTCCATTAGATAATAACTAATTTAACATTCATTCTAAAATTACTCCTGGATCTTGCCTTTGCCCTTGTCCTTCACGTTAGATCCTTCTTGGACTTAAATGAAAATAGAGGTCATGATATAACAAGAGTAAGCAACTAATTTGCTTCACAAGTTTATAAAGACAAAAGATATATATCATGACTTAGAAAGAAATATTGCCTTCAATGTTCAACAATAATATATAAGATTGTGGAGGAACATGAATTAATAATCAACAATTGAATATTCGATAATTGAATAACATGAACCGAGTGGTTTTGAATAACCATGAACATTTGCCAAGGTGCTCAATGATTTAAATCGACCTTTTAATAAGTTTTGGTATTCAAGGATCGACCTTTCATACCCCGTGATTTATGCATAAACACTTAATAATCCGACATTGATATCATGCCTTAATCAAATTTGTCCATTTCTCGACCAAGAGTTCTAACCATATCAATTAATAAGAAACGATTATTTAAAACCCATTTGATTTAACAAATTTAGACATACTTGATCTAAATTGATACAATTAGCATAGATCTTTCCCATAAACAGTTCATAAATAAAGAACTTTAATTTAATTCACGATTCAATAGACAAGTAGAATCGAATTCGATTGCATGAAGTGCAATTTCAATAATCAATAAAGACGTGAATAATCATCAATAATTATTCACTAACATGCTTTGAAAATAATAACTCAAGTTGAGTTAGGAAACTTGCCTCGATCGTAGGTTACAGACTCTGAAATAAATTTCTATCCACTATGTAGTTAAATTATCTTCCTTTGAGAGACCTATAATTAGTCTTTCAATTAGTCAATGCATAACATCGATTATGTAATCACATAGATATCATACATTACAATAAGTTCTTATAAACATTATCATGCCTAGATAGTGTTATTATTAATTAACGACTACCTTTAATTCACATAATATTATTAACTTAGATAATATTAATTCACCTTCTAGTATTATTGGTTCACTAATAATACTTTAAATCATTTACCAACATTTTATTCACTTACTAATATTATTAATCATTTAATAATATTTTATCCCTTTACTAATATTATTAATTATTTAATAATATTTTATTCACTTACTAATATTATTAATCATTTAATAATATTTTATTCACTTACTAATATTATTAATCATTTAATAATATTTTATTTAATTTTGAATATTATTATTTAATAATAATACTCTAATCTAATATTTTTATTTACATAACAACATCATATTATAATATTATTAGTATTATAATAATATTCCAATGATTTATTAAATTAATAAATAATTTATTCTAATTGTTCATCCTTTAATAACCTCTTATTTAATATCCATAAAAGGTCATAAGTAATATTTATTATTATAAATTACCAAAATGCCCTAAGATAGTCATGATATAATATATTATGAGCATTCAAGCATAAAAATTATATTTTTCTCATTAAAGACATCATTTAACTATTTATTTCCTTTTATTCACAACCTAATTATTTTTAGGAAAAATAGCAAACTGATTTCAAAAATTCTCAGCTTCTGGATTTTAACAGAATATGAACCAACAATGATCCTCTAATTTTTCTAGAATTTTAGAAAATGATTTACTATTTTTAAAATGTCCAAAACACTCGGATCTTGCTCTATTTTTCATAAATTGAGTTTTACTCAGAAAAAATCCGAAATTTTCAGGGTATGCTCTCTTAACATATATGAAGCTACTGTAAACATTTTGGAATTTTCCAGTGTATACACAGTGAGATATTCGTAGGATAATATTTATAGAGTCCTTTACTTAAATAGTCATTACGCACAATATATAACTTTCAAACGTGTCCGTTCTTTTTCCTCTCGCGTAGATAACTTCATAAGGTACCTCTGTAATATTTTTCCAGATTTTTACAAGACAAGGAACTGACCGAAACAGCCTCATAAAAAACAAGTCAAGAGCTGATTTAGGATTTCAAAGCTTTAGCATATAAAGTGGACTGTTTTTGTAAAAAAAATCTCAAAGGTTTCAAAACTTACTAGATTTGTGATCTACCACTTGGGTTTACTAGATAACTCATGTATCTAGCACCCCCCTTCGACGGATCATAATTCCAAGTTGTAGAACTTGAGTTACACAAGATTTAGTGGGAGAAAAACAAGAGTTTTCACCTTGGAGAACATATGCTCATTTTCTTCCTCTAAGCCTTAGATCCAACACTCAAGATACTTAGTTCCATGCATGATGGTATGTATAACTAGTGTATCTTGAGTAGTTGTACATAACCCCATCAAAACTCAAGCTATCAAAACAAGGTAAGAGAAGAAGATGAAGGTACATTATACCTTGACTTAGTGGCTACCTTCCTTGATTTTCCAAAGTAACTAATAAACTTAGGGGGCATAAACCACTAGAACTCCTATAATTCTTCTTCCTATGGCGAAATTCTCTCTTTCTTTTCTCTCTTTGAAGTTGGCTAGCTTGGGAGCAAGAGATAGAAGAAGAAGATGGAGAAAATGAAATGTTGGAATCTGAATGAAGTGTTGGAAGAATGAGATGTGCATTCAAAATGTAATGGGCAATTCATTATTAATTCTCCCACAATCATTTTGTTGCCCATTAGGTAAGACACTTTGTATTATTACTTACCTTAGGCTAAACATGATTAAATGTGCATAATGGAGTGGCAACCAATGGGAGCCTCACAACATTGTCCTTATGTTTAATCATGTCTACTAATGGACAAGCTAGATTAATTATTCCACTTAGGATCCTCATAATATCCACCATTTAGCTTTTATTTTAAATGCCAAATTTTTTGATTAATCAAATGTCTAGAATACCCCCAATCAAGTGGGCTAGGTATTGGATTACATTTTATTTTCCTTGGGCTTTTCTTTTAATTGATTTGGGCTAGATAAAAACATAGTCCAACAATTTTAATAATGTTACCCAATTTGATAATTTAGGGCTTTCATCTCCAATCATATGAAGTTTAATTATTTATACATATGATTTTATCTCATAACCTAATTAGATTTACAAGAATTAGGTTTAAAATTATTAGTCACTTGAAATACTAAGTTTACCCACTTAAGTTAGTATACATATAAAATACTAACTTTTTCGTGTTACCATAACCCTTAGGTTATTTAATATCCTTACCTAATGTATAATTAGGTCACAAGGCTTTCATTTTTAATGAAATCCATAAATGTATGTATCCATATATAACACAAAGTTTAAAAAAAATGTACATACATACATGGTGACTTAAAATTCACGGTTATTACACTTATTCCGTTGCAGTTAAACTTGATGTCTATTGTATTTTATCAGTTTAACATTGTTGAAGGCTAATGATAATTTATCCTGCATTATCTTAGTCATAATATTTCTTACTGGGCTAGTTGAGCTCACCCTTTCTTTCACTGTTCTCTTCAGGAAATGAAAACGTAGCCGGGAATAGTCGGGGAACGGGGTGACGGTCCAGATGATAGCATTAGTAGTCCTCACTATTCTGTTAAATAGTGTGACAATAAATGTAACGAGGACTCCATTGAGTGTGAATATTGTCTAGATGGCAATATTTTTATTAAAACTCTTAGATTATGTTTTGTCGTATTTCACACGACTGTTATATAATTAAGTTGTATTTAAATTTTATACCATGTATTTGGCGACTCAAGATGGGTGATGTATACCTATTTTGGGGGCGTCACAGAGCTTAACTAGCCCAGTAAGAAATATTATGACAAAGATAATACAGAATAAATTATCATTAGTCTTCAACAATGTTAAACTGATAAAATACAATAGACATCAAGTTTAACTACAACGGAATAAGCAATCCATTAGAAGAGTAAAGTAGAGCATGATATCTACTATCTTCTATGATTTAAAATGTTTTCATCAATTTTATCGCTGAGACTAAGCTTAACAAATAAACCACATCATCGAGTCATCCCTGCACTACGGGCCAAGGATATTCATTTAAT
The DNA here is from genome assembly GCA_020205605.1 of Panax ginseng. Taxonomy (NCBI): domain Eukaryota; kingdom Viridiplantae; phylum Streptophyta; class Magnoliopsida; order Apiales; family Araliaceae; genus Panax; species Panax ginseng. The sequence continues at coordinate 39,516,163 of CM035130.1, read as the reverse complement.
CATCAATGGTCATGACTATACCGAATAATCCCTGGTCATAATTATAGCAAAAATTATCCATCAATGCACTACAGGCTACTGAGGACTTTTACCACATCATTTATAATATTACAGGTCATGATTATATCGAATAATCCCTAGTCATAATAATACCAAGTCAATCTATGCACGTAAGCCAAAGATGACTTTCAGCACAATATAAGCATGAGGATGATGACAATGACATAATAATTCAATAAAAAAAGTTCAAGAATAAATTTTAAAGATTTATAAGTTAATTTATCTTGAAATTAATTACGTCCAAATTGTCAACATGATACTGCTTTGTGGAGTAAAATTCAAGAATGCTCAGAAGAATATTTTCATGAAAAGATACGTGATGAAGCGCAAATATTCAGGATATTCTACTAATTTCATGGAGTATAGAAGCCAATACTTTAACCAAATGAGTATCATAGAATATATGAAACTGCAAATGAATTTTTACCCGTCATGCGGTAATCCACGTAGACAGATCATTTCCACAATTTAATAAGAAATGAATACGAAGGATCATTCACCATGCATGTGATAATCCACATGAGAGCGAGGTTATTCTAACGAGAATAATAAAAGAATGGAACCAGTCAATGCGTAATCCGTCATGCATGGGATATTCCAAATGTAATAATAAATAATGGAATAACGTAAGAATTCACCATGCATGCGATAGAATCCATGCATACGAGTTATTCCAATGTAATAATAAAGAATGGAACCAGTCTAGTGTAATCCGCATGCATAAGATATTCTAACGAATAATAAAAATGAAATAACAAAGAATTCACCATGCATGCGATAGTCACATGCATGAGTTATTCCAACAGAATAATAAAGAATGGAACCCGGTCTAAGCGTAATCCGCATGCACGAGATATTCCAACAGGATAATAAAGAATGGAATAACGAAAGAATTTCACCATGTATGCGGTACTTGGCGTGAGCGCAGTTATTCCAACATAATAATAAAGAATAGAATAACAAATAATTCACCATGCATGCGATAGACCGCACAGACAAGTTATTCTAACAGAATAATAAAGAATGGAACAACATAAGCTCTCTTCATGAATACGAAAGAAATAATACCCCTTACCTTAGAAAGAAACTGGATACTTAGAGTAGAGGTAGGTAGTGAGACTTCTCTTCTTCTTTCTCTCTATAATTTCTCTCTATAATAATTGCTTCTATAACTTTAGTGAATTAGTGAGAAATGAAGAAAGAATAAGCTTCTATTTATAGAAAATATAGTTTCGATAATTTACGCGTTTGGGGCTCGAAATATTACTGATACAATACCCTTGACTTTTCTTTCATTTTTAATTTAGTCCTGTAAGTATTATCAAACTTGCAGCACCTCCCATAATAGTAAATAATGTGAATCAATAATTCAATCATGTGAATCAATAGTTATAATCATGTGAAAATACGAATTATAGTATAGTACCTCCATCTATACCTCCATTTTTAACTTAGTCATGCAAATATTATCAATCTTGCACTAACTCTCCTAATAGTACAAGAATGTGAATCAATAGTACCCACATGTGAACAAATAGTTATAATCATGTGAATTAATAGCAATTAATTGCTCATTTATCCAGTTAATTACCCGACTGGTCAGTATAACTTCCAGACATCAATTAATATCGAAATAAATATCGATTTCCACTAACACTAATAATTCCAACAGAATGGAACTATCAATTTCATCTTTAATCAACACGAACTTATTCATCGTTAATATTATAACTCACAATATTTAACAACCAGGTCGTTCCCAGGAAAGAGGGGGCTTTCCGATAAGAATTTCTCCTTATTGGTGCACAATTAGATGACCAAACCTCTCTTTGACAGAACTTCTAAACATTGTAAATATTTCAATTTAATAATATGAATAACTTTGTCGTCTCAATTATTGATTTAATAATATATCATATAATGCAGATGATACTGTGACAATAATCGAATCAATAATATGAGAGATATGATGCAGCAATTATTGTAGCAATAATTGAGTATAAGCGAGTGACTTCTCACGTAAGCATCAATAATCAATCTACAGGTGTGTTCTTATCTGACCACGCAGTATTCTTTATTTTTTTACTACCGGGTAGTTCAACAATTTAACGGTAAAACTTTCGCCCGTTATTTTTATAAAAGATAATTATGTCGCTTTTCTAACTACGACAATACTTTCGTTATTAGGGTCCACTAATGATGATTGTCATTCGTCACGAATATTTCTTATTAAAGCGAATATTATCCCAAATCGAATATTATATAACCACTTGCTTACTTTATAAAATTTGTAAATATTACCCACAACTATAACATTATATCAAATCCACACTATAATATTCAAAAATATATTTCGAGAAAATTATTCTTTATTCATAAAAATTGGGGTCTTACAGAAGTTATCTTAGATATAGGAGAAAACCCCTATTTATGGAATAAATTGGCGATTAAAAGATTAAAATCAATACAATTAATTTATTTTATTTATAATTAATATACAATTAATAAATTAAGGAAATAGTATCTGCAAAAATAATTCACTCGAGTTTTTGTTTATATTGATTGTTATTATTTTTTGAGTCCTGTTATATATTATGATAAATTTATGCCCAAAATACAGTTACAAAACTTATCAATATATAAAATTGATAAATATTATAAAAATATTCTACTTATTACACATATTTACAAACAAAATTGTTACTAATACTTGTAATTATAATAAAGAAAAATCGACCAATATATATAACAATTTTTATTCTTCTAATTTTATTTTATTTTTGTTAATTAAACCAAAACACACACTTTTGAGATGGACACAGATTCTGTCGGAGATATGGCCCACAGCTGTCACGTCCACATGCATCACCGACAACACTCTCACAGTACGGGCCTACCATTACGGGACATATCACACCGACGAATGACACGTGGAAGCAGGCCAGTCAATCATATTCGCCCGTGAACTTGTCTTGTAGCTGTCAATTGTCATTAAATTAAATGATTTTAAGGGTGTAATGGAACACTCCTGCGCATTGTAGCAAATCCGCGCAAAATAGGTGGACTATGAATTTGATTGAGTCGGGTCGGGTGGAGCAAATGAGATGGGTTTACACAATTTAAAATCTTATCCTTAAAATGTTAAAAAAAATAAAAAAAATAAAGAAGTTCATTCAATACATTTTTGTATAATTTAGTATTTAAACTTTTGCAAAAGAACTTTTATAAGTGCATAATCAAATGTTATTTTTTTATGAAAATATTTTTGTTAAGATTTTTGCATTTTAAGATTATTCATGTCACTACCATACCCATAATATACCATACCATACCATACCATACAAACTAACACTTAATTTCACTTGATGTCATAGTCTTGAGTGATTACATAAGATGAGTAAAAAAGATACTATTAATACAATTAAATTTGAGATTTGTCCCAATTTATTAGAATAAAATTTAAGTGTTTGGTTGCAAGGCACATGTTATAATTTTGAATGATAATATGGAAGACCAATGGTTGTAATATCAACCTTAGGATAATAGGATGTGTTAAATACTTCTAGAATGAACAATTCCAAAATGGAGAATCTAATATCATCTATTTTGGTGATCCTCCAAATTAAGATGTTTAATTTCATTCTCCAAAATGGACACTTGATCTTGATACCAAATGCATAATTATTTAAAGAATGGACATTAATAATTGTTTCTCTCTTTCTCTTTCTTTTTTCTTTTTTTTGTGCCACCTATCACACACAGAAATGCATCTAAAACACTTATAAGTGAGCATGATTTATTTGTTTGGAGAATTGATATTAATAAAATAGAAAATAATTTATATGTCGATAATTTATGAGAAAGTTAAATTGCAATTAACGTGAAATTCTAAGTGATAAAATAAAATTCAGGTACTTGAAATTCGAACTCGGTGCTTCACGATATCATTTCTATGAGTGGAATAATACTAATAATAATAACAATAATATAAATATTAAACTTAATTTACATATCAGAGTCTGAATCTCAGGTACGCGACCTTAAAACATTTCATTACATGATAGATAATAAATATCATCATCTTATGTAATCTTATTTAAGTTTAGCTAACTATTACATAAGATAACACTGTGAGACCCCAAATTTTATGAATAAAAATTTAAATTTCTCAAAATATTTTTTTGAATATTATGGTGTGGATTTGATATAATGTTATAGTTGTGGGTAACATTTATAAATTTTGCAAAGTAAGCAAGTTGTTATATAATATTCGATTGGTCGGGGAATATTCGTTTTAACAGGGAATATTAAATGCGATTTAAGACAATCATTAGTGGACCCCTACAACGGATGTATTGTCGTAGTAAAAGCAAACGATGTAATTATCTTTTATAACTACGAAAAGTGTTACCGCTAAACCGTTGAACTACACACTAAATAAAAAGTACGATGTCTGGCGTATTTAAGAAAGTAGCATACCGGTATTGATTATTGATGCTTACGTAAGAAGTCACTCAGCTTATACTCAATTATTGCTACATTAATTGCTGTGATCATATCTCTCATATTATTGATTCGATTATTGTCACAGTATCATCTACATAATATTTTATATATTATTAAATCAATAATTGAGACGAAAAAGTTATTCATATTATTAAATTGCAATATTTACAATGTCTAAAAGTTCTGTCAAGGAGAGGTTTGGTCATTTAATTGCGCGCCAATAAGGAGAAATCCTTATCGGAAAGCTCCCTCTTTCCTGGGAACGACCTGATTGTTAAATGTTGTGAGTTATAATATTAATGATGAATAAGTTCGCGTTGATTATATATGAATTTGATAGTTCCATTGTGTTGGGATTATTAGTGTTAATGAAAATTGACATCTATTCCGATGATAATTGATGTCTGGGGGTTATATTGATAAATCGGGTAATTAATCGGATAAATGAGCAATTAATTGCTACTAATTCACATGCTTATATAACTATTTGTTCACATGTGTGTACTTTTGAATCACATTCTTGTACTATTAGGGGAGTTGGTGCAAGATTGATAATACTTGCATGACTAAGTTAAAAATGGAGGTATAGATGGGGGTACTATACTGTAATTCGTATTTTCACATGATTATAACTATTGATTCACATGATTGAACTATTGATTCACATTATTTACTATTAGGGGAGGTGGTGCAAGTTTGATAATACTTGCAGACTAAATTAAAAATGAAAAAAAAAAGTCAAGGTATCAGATCAGTAGTATTTCGAGCCCCAAAACGTGCAATTATCGAAACTATATTTTCCGATAAATAGAAGCTCATTCTTCCTTCATTTCTCACCAATTCACCAAAGCTATAGAGCAATTATTATAGAGAGAAATTATAGAGATAAAGAAGAAGAAAAGTCCGCTACCTCTCTACCCAAAGATCCAATTTCTTTCTAAGGTAAGGGTATTATTTCTTTCAGATTCATGAAGAGAGCTTCGCTTTTCTATTCTTTATTATTATGTTGGAATAACCTGTCTATGCGAAGTACCGCATACATGGTGAAATTATTCTATTATTTCATTCTTTATTATTCTGTTGGAATATCCTGTCTGTGCGAATTACGCTTGACCTGGTTCCATTCTTTATTATTCTGTTGGAATAACCTGTGTGTGCGGTCTATCACATGCATGGTGAATTCTTTGTTATTTCATTCTTTATTATTCTCATTGGAATTTCCGTCATGCATGCGCTTTACGCATGACACGGTTCCATTCTTTATTATTCTGTTGGAATATCCTCGTCTCATGCGTTTTACGCATTTACACGGTTCCATTCTTTATTATTCTCGCTGAGAATAACTCGTCATCGCGGCCTATCGCATGCATGGTGAATTCTTCTGTTATTCCATTCTTTATTATTCTGTTGGAATAACCTATCTATGTGGATTACCGCATGCATGGTGAATGATCCTTTATATTCATATGAATAGTATTTTCATTCAAAAGGGGTTTCTGCCAGGAAAGTTTCGTAATTTTTATGACCCTTAAAAATTCAAAAAAAAATTGAAATGATAATTTGACGAGTTTTGTAGATTATGTCCAAAAATGGCGATTTTTGGATGTATAAATTAAGAGTTATTGATTTTATGGGAAAAGACTATTTTAAAAGTAAACCCTTATAACTCTTTGTGGTTAACTCCAAAAATGGTGAAATTTTTATTAGGAGTACATGTATATAACAGGAGTATACCCTTTAAATTTCGGAATTTTTGGACAAAAGTACAATTTATGATAAATGTCTAAATATTCGGCAGTTTTGGCCATATGAAAAATAGTAAATGAATTTTAAAAATTCCGAGAAAAATATATGTTCAATATGGGACTATATTCTGCTAAATCCCAGAAAAGAAATATTTTTGGGACTGATTTGGTATTTTTCATGAAAATGAACTAGTTATGAGTAAATGAATTAAATATGTTATGTGAAGTAACAAAATTGGAAAATAGGATTTTATGGCTTGGGAATCCTATATAGGGTATATGCTTGATTTTGATGAGGATTTGATCATTGGTGATAAAATCTTATAAGTATGACATTTTTGAATGATTAAATGCATTATTTGGTAATGTGTAAACAATTGAAATAAATTATTTATAAGTTTATGAAGTGATTAAAATATTGTTATAATATTAATAATATTAGATGATGAGTTTATTAAGTGATTGATAATATTTGGATAAATTTAAAGTATTTAATATTGATCCTTGTTTTCGTTTGATTAATGCTTATATCATTGTCATCATCCTCATGCTTATATTGTGATGAAAGTCATCTTTGGCTTACGTGCATAGATGGACTTGGTATGATTATGACCAGGGATTATTCGGTATAATCATGACCGTAATGTAACGAATGATGTGGTAAAAGTCCTCATTGGGCTGTAGTGCATTGATGGACAATTTTTGATATGATTATGACCAGGGATTATTCGGTATAGTCATGACCATTGATGATTTAATGAATATCCTTGGCCCGTAGTGCAGGGATGATTCGATGATGTGGTTTATTTATTAAGTCGAGTCTCAAATGATAAAAATTGATGAAAACATTTTAAATCATAGAAGATAGTAGATATCATGCTCTACTTGACTCTTCTAATGGATTGCTTATTTCGCTGCAGTTAAACTTGATGTCTATTGTATTTTATCAGTTTAACATTGTTGAAGATTAATGATAATTTATTATGCATTATCTTAGTCATAATATTTCTTACTGGGCTAGTTGAGCTCACCCTTTCTTTCACTGTTCTCTTCAGGAAATGAGAACGTAGCCGGGACTAGTCGGGGAATGGAGTGATGGTCCAGATGATAGCATTAGTAGTCCTCACTATTCTGTTAAATAGTATAACAATAAATGTAATGAGGACTCCATTGAGTGTGGATATTGTCTAGATGAAAATATTCTTATTAAAACTCTTAGATTATGTTTTATCGTATTTTACACAACTGTTGTATAATTAAGTTGTATTTGAATTTTGTACCATGTATTTGGCGACTCAAGATGGGTGATGTATACCTATTTTGGGGGCGTCACAATTTGTATCAAAGCTTAGGGATATGATCCCTGACTGAGATGTGAGACAAGAACTAGGAGGGGAGAGACGGGGAATTCCTTCGCTAGTATGAACTACTTAAGTTTATTTGGTATTTAATTGGTCGGTCAGAGTATAGGGATAATATGTGATATGTTAATTAACCCTTGTTTTGTGGCAGTGTTTGAAAATGGCAGCTGAAAATGTTAATAATGGAGTGAATGAGACCGTTGAGACACCTTTAATCACTAACCAGGTTAATGTGATGTCAAACGAAGAAGAAATTAGAGATATCTACGTGGTCAGTGAAGAACTAATAGTTGCACCTTGTTTAGTTGCAGAGGTAGCGAATGAGAGAGGAGGAAGAAGAGGAATCCGAGGAGAATTTATTAGAACAATTTTATGATCAAAATTTAGAATTACAAAATCATATTCATGAGTTAGAAGAGCAGGCTGAAGAATGGCAGGCGGTTGTGGAGCAAAGAGATGTAACAATTCAAAATTGTGTTACCCGATGTGCGATGCATGAGCAGAAGCACTCTTTGGCAGAGTATAAGATATTAGAGCTGGAATCTGAGAATGCTATGATCAAAGTTCTGATGAAAGAAGAAACAACTGAACGAAGAAGAATAGATGATGCATGGTTAAAAGCCGCACGATGCGTTGATATTGTAGAAAAAGTCGTCCAATCCAATAAGGCCAAAATAGATGAAATGGATTTTGCTTTTTGGACAACAATTGGGAGAATCCAACATCGAATTCAAAATTACCCTATGCAGAGCGGTGAACCCCAATTCGATATGGATCGGAGAGTAATGATTCGAATCATGGATCAGGAATGTGACGAAGCAATTAAGGGTGGAATGTACTCTATTGCAAAGTTAAGTCCAACTGGGATGGTGACGCCAAAGGATGTCCCAGACAAGTCAAATTCAGTAGTTGAAGTGAGAGCGTTTATCGAGGAACCTGAACGAAGTTATCATGGGTAAGTTAATCATAAACTCTTGCGAAGTCTATACCTTATTCGATACCGGTTCTACCCACTCTTGTATTTCACCTAGTTGTGTTCAATGTTTGAACTTGGCTCTTGAGAAATTAGACTTTGACTTATCTGTTGAAACTTTGTTAGGAGAAACCTTCGTTACATCCACTATTAATAAATCTTGTTTAATTCAAATCGACACTTTCACGTTACCTATCGATCTTATCTCTTTGAAAATACTTGCCCTTGATGTGATTTTAGGAATCGATTGGTTAACTACTCATCATGCTAAAATTGATTATTTTTGTAAGGTTGTTAGCTTTCATATTCCTAACTAACCTATTATGCGAATTCAAGCATCCAAACCACTAAAGTCAATCACTGTCATATCAAGCCATAAGTAAAGAGCCCTTAGCCTTTCGTTGTTGACTTCCTTGTGTGTAATGCACCGAAGCCAGACTTTCTGTAGGGGACGCTGTGAATGATGGTGGCAAGTTGATAGGTATCAATGTGATGTGCTATCCAAGTCTTGGATGAGGGTCATAGTTTTGAATGATATTTCTATCGTTAATAAATTTCCTGACGTATTCTTGAAGAACTTCCTGGCCTACCCCAGAGCGTGAAATCAAATTTTGTATTGACCCCAGTACAAAACCCATTTCTAAAACCCTTAAATATTTCTTCAACCAAAATGAACGTATCATACGCCAAGGACGTTGACTCGAGCTGTTGAAGATTATGATCATACCATTCAATATCATCGTGGATGAGAGAACGTAGTAGCTGACGCGTTGAGTAGAAGATCGTATGCGTTTACGAGTGCAATGTTGTTAACATAAAAACCCATTTCGTATAACTTACAAATGATGAAGATAGAGTTAAAGACTCTAGGGCCCCACGTGAAGATAACGAATATACGAGTAGAATCGACTTTAATCGATAAAGTTAAAGCCGCTCAAACTACACACCTGGAGCTGATGAATATGAAGAAGAAGGTTCAAGAGGGCGTTATTCTAGAAGCAAGAATCGATGAAGAAAGGAAATCTCAACCCTTGATTTAATTGGCCCATTTGAAATCCTCGATGGAGTAGGAACTGTGGCTTATAGTGTGACGCCCCCAAAATTAGGTATACATCACCCATCTTGGGTCGCCAGATACATGGTACAGAATTCAAATACAACTTACTAATACAACTGTCGTATACAATACGACAAAACATAAACTGTGAGTTTGAATACAATTATTGTCTACTAGAGATTATACAAACTCAAAAAGAGTCCTCATTACAATTATTATCACACTATTTCACAGAATAGTGAGGACTACTAATGCTATCCTCTGGACCATTACTCCATTCCCCAGGCTCGTCCAATTTATATTCTCATTTCACGAGAATAAAGGTGAAAGAAAGGGTGAGCTCAACTAGCCCAAGAAGAAATATTATGACTAAGATAATGCGTAATAAATTATCATTAGCCTTCAATAGTGTTAAACCGATAAAATATAATAAACATCAAGTTTAATCTGCGGAACCAAAGAATCCATTAAAAGAGTCAAGTAGAAAATAAAATCTACTATCTTTTATGATTTAAAAGGTTTTTCATCATCATTATAAATTTGAGACTCGACTTAATAAATATTCCACATCATCGAATCACCCCTGCACTACGGTCAAGGATATTCTTTAGTATCACGACCACAATTATCCATGCCCTACGGGCCAAGAATATTTGTGTATTCATTAATGGTCATGATCATGCCAACAACTGTCCATCAATGCACTACGGGCCAATGAGGATTTTTACCACATCATTTGTAACATTACGGTCATGATTACACCGAATAATCCCTGGTCATAATCATACCAAGTCCATCTATGCACTACAGGCCACATATCACTTTCAAAAAATATAAATATGAGGATGATGACAATGATATAAGAATTCAATAAAACAAGTTCAAGAATTAATTTATCCAGGAACCAATAACATCCAAACTGTCAACATGATATTGCTTTGTAGAGTAAAATTCAAGAATACTTAGAAGAATATTTCCATGAAAGGATACTGGATGAAGCGCAAATATCAAGGATATTCCACTAATTTCATGGAGTATAGAAGTCAAAGTTTTAACCAACTGAGTATAATAAAGAATGGAATAACAAAAGAAATCACCATGCATGCGATAGACCGCACAGGTAGGTTATTCCAACAGAATAATAAATAATGGAACCAGGTCCGGCGTAAAACGCACAGACAGGATATTCCAACAGAATAATAAAGAATGGAACCAGGTCCGGCGTAAAACACACGTATGTGATGTTCCAATGTATAATAATAATAAAGATTTTAACTAGGTCCTGTGTAAAACACATGCATGGATGTTCCAACGTATAATAATAAAGATGGAACCAGTCCTGGTGTAAAACACACACATGGATGTTCCAATGTAATAATAGAAGAATGTCACCAAGTATAGGGTAAACCATGATACGAAAGTTATTCCAATGAATAATAAGCAATGGAATAAAAACAGTTCTCTTCATGAATAAGAAAGAATAACACCCCTTACTTTAGTAGGAGATTGAATATGCAGTAGTGTAGTAACATAATACTTCTTCTTTCTCTCTTATTCTCTCTATACTTTCTCTCTCTATAGCTTGAATGAATTAAGTGAAAATAATGAAGCACTAGGCCTCTATTTATAGAAGATTTCTAGCTTAGCACCGCCATATGAAAAAGGCAAGTGGCTTTGACGAATGTGATGTGAAAAGAAAAGTGGTTTGACGCGCATGTAATGTGAAACGACAATTGGTTCAAGCTCGTAATGTGAAACGACAAGTGGTTCGGCCTTTGTAATATAAAAACGACAATTGGTTCGGCGCTTTGTAATGTGAAACGACAAGTGGTTCGACGCTGTAATATAAACGACAAGTGGTTTGACGTCTGGTAAAGGTAATTACTATTGACGAAGGTAATTACTATTCACGAAGGTAATTACTATTGACGAAGGTAATTACTATTGACGAAGGTAATTACTATTGATAAAGAGACTCTTAGATGATGACATATGGGCCCCCCATAAAATAATCAAACTTACCACAAACGTCTCATAACAGACTCTTTATATGCATCAAGGATTGAATAAATATTACCACAAATCATTTTATTTTTAATCAACACATATTTAATCTTTCAACAATTATTAATCATTTATAACTTGTCGTCTCAATTATTGATTTAATAATATAACATATTATACAAATGATACTGTGACAATAATTGAATCAATAATATAAGCGATATGATGCAACAATTACTGTAGCAATAATTGAGTATAGCTGAGTGACTTCTCACGTAAGCATCAATAATCAATACCGTGTGCTACTATGCAACCACGCGTATTACTATACTTTTACTACCGGGTAGTTCAACAGTTTTAACGTTAACACCTCCGCCGTTATTTTCATAAAGTATTTTTGTCATTTTCTCAATCCGACAATAATTCCGTTGTGGGGTCCACCAATGATTGTGTCGTCATACGAATATTCCCCGACAAAAAGAATATTCCCCGACCAAACGAATATTTTATAACAACTTGCTTACTTTGCAAAATTTATAAATAGTACCCACAACTATAACATTATATCAAATTTATTCCATAATATTCAAAAATAGTATTTATAGAAAATTCATCTTTATTTATAAAAGTTGGGGTCTTACATATAGACTCGTTTTACCGCCAAGTATGTCGCGTGTTCATAATATTTTTCACGTATCGATGTTACGTAAATATGTGGATGACCCGAACCACGCTATTAAATTAGAACTAGATGAGATAGCAGAAGATTTAACGTATGAGGAAATACGTGTTAAAATCTTGGATAAGAAGGATCGTATTCAACACTCAAAGGTTATACCTCAAGAGTTAGAATCTGAAATGAAGTCAAGGTATCCTCATATCTTCGGCATACCAGGTACGTACGTAAATTTTTAGGGTGAAATTTCATAAGGAGGGAAGATTGTGAGACCCCAAATTTTATGAATAAAGATTTAAATTTCTCAAAATATTTTTTTGAATATTATGGTGTGGATTTGATATAATGTTATAGTTGTGGGTAACATTTATAAATTTTGCAAAGTAGTAAGCAAGTTGTTATATAATATTCATTGGTCTGGGAATATTCGCTTTTAACAGGAATATTCGCATGACGACGACACAATCATCAGTGGATCCCACAACGATGTATTGTCGTAGTAAGAAAATGACAGTAATTATCTTTTATAAGGGCTGAAAGTGTTACCGTTAAAACTGCTTAACTACCCGGTAGTAAAAGTATAAGAATACGCTGTGGTTTGCATAAAGTTAGACACCAGTATTGATTATTGATGCTTATGTAAAAAGTCACTCAGTTATACTCAATTATTGCTACAATAATTGATGTATCATATCTCTCATATTATTAATTTGATTATTATCATAGTATCATCTGCATAATATTTTATATATTATTAAATCAGTAATTGAGACGAAAAAGTTATTCATATTATTAAATTACAATATTTACAATGTCTAGAAGTTCTCATCGGTGAGAGAGACGCTACTAATAAGGAGAAATCCTTATCGGAAAGACCCTCTTTCCAGGAACGACCGGGTCATTAAATATTGTGAGTTATAATATTAATGATGAATAAGTTCGTGTTGATTAAATATGAATTTGATAGTTCCATTGTGTTGGGATTATTAGTGTTAGTGGAAATCGACATCTATTCCGATGATAATTGATGTCTGGGGGTTATATTGATAAATCGGATAATTAATCGGATAAATGAGCAATTAATTGCTACTAATTCACATGCTTATATAACTATTTGTTCACATGTGTGTACTATTGAATAACATTCTTGTACTATTAGGGGAGTTGGTGCAAGATTGATAATACTTGCATGACTAAGTTAAAAATGGAGGTATAGATGAAGGTACTATACTATAATTCGTATTTTCACATGATTATAACTATTGATTCTCATGATTGAACTATTGATTCACATTATTTACTATTAGGGGAGGTGGTGCAAGTTTGATAATACTTGCAGGACTAAATTAAAAATGAAAAAAAAGTTGAAGGTATTGTACTGTAGTATTTTGAGCCCCAAATCGTGCAATTATCGAAACTATATTTTCCTATAAATAGAAGCTCATTCTTCCTTCATTTCTCACCAATTCACCAAAGCTATAGAGCAATTATTATAGAGAGAAATTATAGAGAGAAAGAAGAAGAGAAGTTTGCAACCTCTCTACTCCAGTATCCAGTTTCTTTCTAAGGTAAGGGGTATTATTTCTTTCGTATTCATGAAGAGAGCTTTTGTTTATTATTATGTTGGAATAACCTGTCTATGCAAAGTACCGCATAAATGGTGAAATTCTTCTGTTATTTCATTCTTTATTATTCTGTTGGAATAATCTGTCTGTGCGGTCTATCGCATGCATGGTGAATTCTTTGTTATTCCATTCTTTATTATTTTGTTGGAATATCATGTTTGTGCGATTTACGCATGACCTGGTTCCATTCTTAATTATTCTATTAGAATATCCTATCTGTGCGGTTTACGCATGACCTGGTTCAATTCTTTATTATTCTGTTGAGAATATCCTGTCTGTGCGGTCTATCGCATGCATGGTGAATTCTTCTGCTATTCCATTCTTTATTATTCGTTGGAATAACTCGCTCTATGTGGGATTACCGCATGCATGGTGAATGATCCTTTGTATTCATATGAATAGTATTTTCATTCAAAAGGGTTTCGCATGTAAGGCTTTCATAATTTTATGATCCTAAAAATTCTAGAAAAATTTGAAATGATAATTTGATGAGTTTTCTAGATTGTGTCCAAAAATGGCGATTTTTGGATGTATAGATTAAGAGTTATGGATTTTATGAAAAAGACTATTTTAAAAGTAAACCCTTATTACTCTTTGTGGTTAACTCCAAAATTAGTGAAATTTTTATTGGGTGTATCTTGTATATAACAGAGTATACCTCAAATTTCTTGAATTTTTGGACAAAAGTACAATTTATGATAAATATCTAAATAATCGCTGCTTTTGGCCATATGAAAAATAGTAAATGAATTTTAAAAATTTCGAGAAAAATATATGTTCAATATGGGACTATATTCTGCTAAATCCCAGAAAAGAAATATTTTTGGGACCGATTTGATATTTTTCATAAAAATGAACTAGTTATGAGTAAATGAATTAAATATGTTATGTGAAGTAACAAAATTGGAAAATAGGATTTTATGGCTTGAGAATCCTATATAGGATATATGTAGATTTTTGATGAGGGATTTGATCATTGGTGATAAAATCTTATGAGTATGGCATTTTTGAATGATTAAATGCATTATTTGGTAAAGTGTAAATAATTGAAATAAATTGTCTATAAGTTTATGAAGTGATTAAAATATTGTTATAATATTAATAATATTCGATGATGAGTTTATTAAGTGATTGATAATATTTGGATAAATTTAAAGTCTTTAATATTTATCCTTGTTTTCGTTTGATTAATGCTTATATCATTGTCATCATCCTCATGCTTATATTGTGATGAAAGTCATCTTTGGCTTACGTGCATAGATGGACTTGGTATGATTATGACCAGGGATTATTCGGTATAATCATGACCGTAATGTAACGAATGATGTGGTAAAAGTCCTCATTGGCCTGTAGTGCATTGATGGACAATTTTTGGTATGATTATGACTAGGGATTATTCGGTATAGTCATGACCATTGATGGTTTAATTAATATCCTTGGCCCGTAGTGCAGAGATGATTCGATGATGTGGTTTATTTATTAAAAGTGAGTCTCAAATGATAAAATTGATGAAAATATTTTAAATCATAGAAGATAGTAGATATCATGCTCTACTTGACTCTTCTAATGGATTGCTTATTCCGCTGCAGTTAAACTTGATGTCTATTGTATTATCAGTTTAATATTGTTGAAGACTAATGATAGTTTATTCTGCATTATCTTAGTCATAATATTTCTTACTGGGCTAGTTGAGCTCACCCTTTCTTTCACTGTTCTCTTTAGGAAATGAGAACGTAGCCGGGACTAGTCGGGGAACGGAGTGACGGTCCAGATGATAACATTAGTAGTCCTCACTATTCTGTTAAATAGTATGTCAATAAATGTAATGAGGAATCCATTGAGTGGGGATATTGTCTAGATAACAATATTCTTATTAAATCTCTTAGATTATGTTTTGTCGTATTTTACACGACTGTTGTATAATTAAGTTGTATTTGAATTTTGTACCATGTATTTGGCGACTCAAGATGGGTGATGTATACCTATTTTGGGGGCATCACAAACACAACTTATTTTGAAAGCTTTCCGTTCCCTTTGTTCCTGGCAGAGCCCTCTGGTTCATAATTGACTGAAAACATTTAATTTAAGCAAGGATGAGCATTTGAGTGCCCAACAAGTAATAACAATTATAATTATTAGCTGAAGGGATTAAATGTTTTCTTTGTACTACCCTTCTACAAAAAATCAATGGTTGTGAAGTAATCTGAACCGATAATAATATCATAACAACTCTCTATCAAATTTTTAAAACTACGTGTTGGCTATAAATAGGGTTAAGGTGACATACTATGAACATTGTTCTCAATTTTCGAATAGGTTTACCAGAACTTCATCCGCAAACCGTCATAACTTATGGGCACGGGGGGTGATCAACCCGTTATGCCCTGTATTGATCAATACTACATGCAAGAACGATGTTATCGTTCACTCTGTCCGCCTTGGGCGCATAAAAGTTTTCCCATGTTCGAGATATTCATACTTAGTCTGGAATCCGAACCAAAATAATTTAATTGGATACAAAAAGGTTTTATCATATTTAACAATATTTCTAAATCTGTGTCTAATGATAAGTGGGTTTTACACCTACTTAGTGGATATTAATTCACGCGAACTATGCCCATCTCAAGTACATTTTAGTGTGTTTTAGTTGCATTTCATGTTATTTTGCATTACATTTACTTAAAACTCCTTTGGTGGAACAATTGCAAGAAATGGCATGATTTGGTGAGGCTAGATGGCATGAGACTGATGGATGCATGGCATGAGGATCAATTGGAGCAGAGAAGCTAAGTATGGGTATTGATGGACAAGGAAATGAATGAGCAGCAGAATATATCGATATGCAAAGAATGTAATCGTAACTCAGTTGCGTTTACCACGCAGCTATATAAAGCAAACACACGCTACCACCGCGTGACCACTCGGGCTGGACCAGAATCGCACACCGCCACCGCCATGAGAAATACATAGAGGAGGCCATGGTCAGCAAGGTGATGGCCGCCATCATTGAAATGCTTATTTTAATTTTTAATTTTAAAGGTTGTAATTAATTAAAACGATTTCGATCGGTGTCGACGTATCATTCAAGACTTTTTTTACGTATTTTCATATTGAACTAGGGTTTACACTCGGAGAGATTCCAACGAGAAACGGGGTTTCTAAATTTAATATTTTCTAATTCTTTGTGGGATTTCCAATCATTGTGGATAACTCTTGTTATTTTGCTGAATTTATATGAGGATTTGAACATTAATATTGGTTTATAATCAGCAATTGGGTTTGATCGTTTCTATCCCCTCTCTTTTAATTGTTTGCATATTAGCCATGTTTAGCTTTGATCCCATAATGGCTTTTGGTTCAGTCATGAACTAAACTCCATTATGGGATTCTAACGGATTTTAATATGTATTTCAATTGCATACTTGAATGCTGGACTGTTTTGCATATCATAAGGAATTTCTATCATGGTTGTTTTGCATTCATGAATGACTGATCACCATTCGTTTTCAGTACTTGTATGGAATTGACAATGAACATACGAGTATGGATTGTAATCATGATATCATACGTATATGGGGCTGTTTTGCATGGCTTGTGTATTTCGTGAACCGTATAGACATATATTTGTTTCACCGTATGAGTTAATATAAGGGCTTGTGCTTAAATTCAATATAGTTGCAATTTCACATAGACATATAGTGATTTTGGTTATATTGATGATTACATGGTGTCTATCGCTTGTGGATACTGTGTGAGAAGGTCATAGTGCATTGAAAAATGGCTATGACTATTTTAGTGCTCTTGACTACTTTTCTGTGATATGTAGGCAATCTTGCATGATGGTGGCAATTAGATGAAGTATTAAATGAAGTTAGGATCCCATTATTTCCAGATTTGCTTTATTACAATCTTATTCTCATTTTAGTTATTATTTACATTTAGAATAAATTCACAATTATAATAATTTGTTTAAGCATATAAAAATAGTGATTTAGTTGATGCATAAGAGTTTAAATTAAACAACTTTCTCTGTGGGACGATACTCTACTTACTATGTATTACTTGTTGACACATGTATGCTTGCATGAGTTAGAGCTCTTTTGTTAGAACTGAAAAAGAGGCAACAAGTTTTTGGCGCCGTTGCCTGGGAAAGGCGTTTAAATTTAAATAATTATCATCAATTTTAAGCTATATTGTATGACTTAGACATATCTATTCTTATCTCATTTCTATTTCTATTTTTTTTGTTTTGTTTGTGGTTTCAGGTACTTGTAGATTTTTATGCCCACGCGTTCATCTAATTCTGAATTAATACCAGCGCATAATAACATTAACGGAAAAGGTTGGAAAGCAAGTGTGCGGAGAAATTTACAAGCTCAGTTAGAAAGTACTATATCTGACATGGCAGAAGAACAAAGAGAGGAGCACAAGGCTCTAAGGGATTATTCCATGCCTAATATAAATGGACTATAGTCGAGCATAGTCAGGCCGGCGATAGCAGCGAATACTTTCTAGATAAAATCGGGCACTATTCAGATGGTGCAGAATTCGGTGCAGTTTGGGGGTGTTGCTACGGATGATCCGAATGAACACCTATTGAGTTTTATAGAGATTTGTGATACATTCAGATACAACGGTATGACGGAGGATGCTATCAGACTTAGGCTATTCCCATTCTCATTGAGGGATAAGGCGAGGAGTTGGCTCCATTCTTTGCCG
Source organism: Panax ginseng (assembly GCA_020205605.1). Classification (NCBI taxonomy): domain Eukaryota; kingdom Viridiplantae; phylum Streptophyta; class Magnoliopsida; order Apiales; family Araliaceae; genus Panax; species Panax ginseng. Next base: position 39,497,437 of record CM035130.1, on the reverse strand, counting down.
TCAGGGTCAATCACTACATGGGAGGACTTGGCACATAAATTCTTAGCCAAGTTTTTCCCAATGGCTAAGACTGCAAAGATGAGGACAGCTATCTCTCAGTTTGAGCAACAACAAGGCGAGTCCTTATATGAAGCATGGGAGGGATATAAAGAGATGCTGAGGAAGTGTCCGCATCATGGTATGCCGGATTGGATGGTAATCAATATATTTTACAATGGATTGGGTTGGCAATCGAGACCTATTGTAGATGCAACTGTAGGAGGGGCATTATGGGAAAAGAGCTATGATGAGGCCTATACACTTATCGAGACTATGGCAGCGGATGAATTTCAGAATCCTACATCTCGGATGCCACAGCCAAAGGTTGCAGGTGTGTTGGAGGTAGATGCTATTACTCAACTTGTTCAAGATACAATTTACCAACTATGGCAAAGAAAATAGATACACTGGCAGAGAGCAAAGTGAAAACAGCTTGCCTTTCATTATGTAAGATTTATGCAGGGTCACACTCCACGTATCAAGTGTGCTATCACCTCGTAGTCAGACAAGATGATGAGTAATTATAGAAAACACCAAGGACAGCTTTGAACACATACCACCCCAACAACCAAATCAACCAAACTTCAATTGGTCAAACAATCATGGGAATCAAAGCAGAATCGGTTTCAACCGAATCAACAATTTCAACATGGTAATTGCCTCAAATGGCACAGCCACACCAAAACCACCGCTTCACCGGATTTTCAACAACAACAACATCACACTCCAAATTGCACCTCAAAGAAGAGAAGAAATCAGAAGTGGAGGAGATGATGTTGAAATACATGGCAAACACAGAAGTTATGATCAAAAGCCAAACAGTGGCTATTAAAAATTTGGAGACTCAGATGGGGTAGATGGCGAACATGCTTAACAACAGGCCCCAAGGTTCTTTTCCAAGTAACACAGAGACAAATCTAAGAAGAGATGGGAAGGAACAGTACCAAGAAATCACATTAAGATCTGGGAAAGATCTTGCATGTAATGCTAGTCGCATACCACAGATGATTATCTATAAGGAGACCACAGTACATGGAAAGCAGAAAGCAGGTGGATCACGAGAAGGAAAATCTGGAAAATTCTTAGGTACAAATGAAGAGAAAGATAAAGCAGGGTTAGTTGAGAAGCCTATGAGTGCAGTACCACCAGTTCACCCTCAGGTTCCGTATCCACAGAGATTAAATGAACAGAGGGAAGATAAGCAATTCAACAAGTTTCTGGAGGTATTTAAAAAGCTGCAAATCAACATAACTTTCGCCAAGGCATTGGAAAAAATGCCAAGTTATGCAAAATTAATGAAGGGTATATTGTCAAGGAAGAGTAGATTAGACGAGTTTGAGACGGTAGCCTTGACAGAGGAATGCAAAGGTAAAGTGCTTTCAAAGAGAAATTACCTCCAAAGTCAAGGATCCGCAGCCACAATTCCGTGCACAATCGGGAAGATGAGTTTCAGTAAGTGTTTATGTGATCTTGGGGCAAGTATAAATTTGATGCCCTTGTCAGTATTCAATCAATTGGGATTGCCGAATCCAAGACCGACAAACATTTCATTACAGCTAGCTTACAGATCCATCACGTATCCACGGGGAATTATTGAAGATGTGTTGGTAAAGGTGGACAAATTTATCTTTTCGGCTGACTTCATCATTTTAGATTACGAGGAAGACAAAAGCATACCAATCATACTGGGGAAACCATTTAGCTACAGGCAGGACTTCGATAGATGTGCAAAAAGGGGAACTCACGATGCATGTACATGATCAAAAAGTTACCTTTAATGTCTTCAAACCCATGAAGTTCCCATCAGATGAAGAAGAATGTTTCCGGATTGATTCGGTGGATAGAGGCCTAAATGATGAGGTACAGAATTGGGTAAACTATGAACCATGGAGTTGTGTACTTGGTGAAAATCTAGAGTTGAAGGTAAAGCCATTGACGAAAGCTGAATTCATTAAATTTTAGGGTGAGGTGGACAGGCAGGAAGTCAACTCAATTCTTCTTTTGACTTGAGATTCAGATACAGTCAAACTAATTGACTATAACTTAGTGCTTGATGAGAGGCAACCCATTATTTCTATCTCTATTTTCTTTTTAATCATTCAGTTAGGTTGATTTGGTTAGCTCATTTTTATTTCATTTGTGATAGTTTGTCTGTTTTGCATAATTGAGTGTGTAGCATGATTTGCATTGAGAATGTTTGAAATAGGCGCGACTTTCTTTAGTCGCCGATTCATGTCTTAACAAAGGGGAATTAATGTCTATGTAGGTATCAAAGAATCAAGGCATCACCGATATGCAGATTGAGTTTAACATCGCAGCATATATCGATATCGATCGCGATCGCCGCCAAGGATTGCATTAGATAAATGCGCGCGCTCACCGCAAGCAACATGCCAATCACAGCCTAACTCATACTCGCTACCACATGTAAACACATTGAATACCGCACGCATGCGCCGCGACACCGGACTGAGACAGTTTTAAAAAGTTTAAAACGTGTTGGGGACCATTTGGGCTCTCATTTGAAATCATAATAGAAGCGCAATCATCTCAGTCTCCATAACGCACATCTCTTCCTCTCTATCGCCATAAATATCGGGCCCATCAATCTCTCCACCACGTGATCATCCACGATTTCGTCCACATTTTACATCTACCCACGCCTCATCAGTACATTACAAAGCTAGGGTTTCTGATTGGGTTTGCAAAAACAAGTTTGGGGGTCGTCAAATCATACGCTCTCATTCATTCTCAGTCAAATCATCTGCATTATCTTTATCTTCTGCAAATGGGTCCTAAGCGTGCTCGCTCCATTTCATCTTCTTCATCATCTTCCTCTGGCAGTCAAGGGGAGGACATTGTCGATCATAATTTTTTTTTGAATTTAGAAGCTCAGTAGGAATATTACAGAATTGTGGCAAAGACGTTTGTCAAGGAACGCGGTTTCAAATCGGAGGGGCAAGATGGTCAGTTATGTGCCATGATTCACGAGAGAGGCTGGGGTGGACTGACTGCCACTCCCACGCCCATTCCGATGAGTATAGTTCGAGAGTTTTATGCCAATGCCAAGGTCACCATGAGCGGTATCTCTATGGTTCGTGGGTTCGAGATAGATTACGCACTTCGCCATCGTAACCATTTTCGCACTCATCGATACACCGCCACTGTGGATCCGCCAACTGGGTCACCGGTGCACATATGGAAACAGACTTAGAATTGGTGATTGCGGAGTTATGCGTGCCTGGCATGAAATGGACATATAAAGCTGGCACAAATTAGTCACGCATATTCCCGATCGCAACCTTCGAACCGATATGCAAAGGCATGGAATTGCTTCATCAGCGCTGTTAGTGCCTTCGCCTCATCAAGACGAGATCACAAATGGAGAGAGCAATCATTCTATGGGGCATAATCACCGGGAAATACATTGACGTTGGCCATCTCGTCCATCAGAATATGTTGCATATCTGCGGGGAAGCACCACTGGGAGCATTCCACACGCATCAGTGGTTGCTATGCTATGTGCTCATCAAGGATGCAACTGGGGCAACGAACAAATGCAATACCCAAGACAGGACATAACTCATGCCACCATTGCAAAATTTGAGGAATGGGCAGGAGGCGAACCACACTAGCGCGGACAAGGATTTATTCTCCAGCCCACATTCCCAGAGCCATCACAAAGAAATTCTCTCAGACAGATGATGAGGTGGGCCATCCCACGCAAGCACTGCGCCGCCTAGGTGATCGCCACCAAGGTTGGAGCGAAAAGTCGATGCCATGTACGATAATTTCTGAGCGCTTGCTACGGACTCACGAGGGCCTCGACCGGCTTTTGCATATAAGGAATGATGCTTTAGTGGCCTCGGGGCCGGGACAACAATGCCATATCCACCACCAGATTAACCACCCGAGGAGGGTGGTGCCATTGATCATTAGGGGAGTTTTCTTTTCCCTTTACCTTCATTCAATGGGGCATTGAATATTATAAGTTTGGGGGTATTGGGGTAGTAGGATAGTTGCATGTAGTTTTTGCATGATTAGTTTAAAATTTTGCATGTTTATTTGTCATGTTGCATGTTTAGTTTATTTGTTTGCGTGTTAGAAGTTTTTTTTTGTTTTAGTTAGTTCGCATGTCTCACAAAGTTCGGGCTTTATGGAAATTTTTGTCTAGCCGATGATGATAGTGAATTGTGAAGGATTTTTGAATATTTAGGATAACATGAACTGAGTTATAATATTTTACACGATGTAATTCATGTTGCTGTTTAAATGCTTTCGGTTTGCACGAATGTGTTCACAATCACTTGTAGGTATAAGAAGTATGTGTTGCATTGCTAGATAGAAAATGTAGTTTTAAAAAGAAAAATATGTGGAAAATGAACTTAGACTGTATAAAACATTGATATTTAAACTTTGGGAAAACATGGGTATGCTATATTAAATATATATATATATATATATATATATATATATATATATATAGCAATAACGTGGCTAGTCTTATTTCGGAGCCCTGGATACTTGAGTAAGTACGCCCGAGGGGATTGTCTCTACACCTAGCGCCCTAAGGTCTTTCATGGTCTGGGAGTCGTTGGTTGAAAGCTCGCTAAGGGGTAGCAGTGTTGCCTAATGAAATAAGACATTGCACAGTCATGTGAAAAAAAAATATGAAAAGAAAAAAAAATATAGCAATAAACACCTCGGAAAAGTGCGAAAATCGCCCTCGTGAGTAGCAATAAAGCAGTTAAGCCCATTGTTGAACCTCAGTTTGTGTTGATATGTTGGAATAGTCTTCGTTGCATAAGTATACATGAGTCTTAATTTAGACTATAATTTTCTGTTTTGAGTAATTTAACATGTGTATTCTTTGCTTAAATCAGGTTTTGGTGAACACAACATCTCTATAGCATGTATGAATTATCTGAGTGTATGATATTATGCCTATCGTTTGGTTTGAATTTGTATTCTTAAATCTGGATAATTCGCTGAGGCATTTTGGACTAAAATTTTGTTAGATTTGGAATAATGTGAGACAAGTTTGCATATTAATTTAGTTGCATAGTAGTGCTTTTGCATTTTCATTATTATTTAGCATGCATTGCTTGAGGGCAAGCAATAGTTCAAGTTTGGGGGTATTTGATAAGTGGGTTTTACACCTACTTAATGGATATTAATTCACGCGAACTATGCCCATCTCAAGTACATTTTAGTGTGTTTTTAGTTTCATTTTATCTTATTTTGCATTGTATTTACTTAAAACTCCTTTGGTGGAACAATTGCAGGAAATGGCATGATTTGGTGAGGCTAGATGGCATATGACTGATGGATGCATGGCATAAGGATCAATTGGAGCAGGTTAATCAAGCGGGGTGTTGATGGATAAGAAAATGAGCAAAGAGAATATATCATGCAAAGCAGCAGAATCGAACTCAAAGTTCGCGGTTGCAGCCGACTATACATGCCAAAGACATTTTACGCGCTTACCGAGAAATAAATAAATAGAGGAGGCGTCGCTCAAACGATTATCTAGTACTTTTTTTTTACGTATTTTCATATTGGAACTAGGGTTTACACTCTGGGAGAGATTCCAATAGAGAAGGAAGCCTAAATTTCATCTTTTCTAATTCTTCGTGGGATTTCCAATCATTGTGGATAACTCTTGTTATTTTGCTGAATTTATATGAGGATTTGAACGTTAATATTGGTTTATAATTAGCAATTGGTTTGATCGTTTCTATCCCCTCTTTTTCAATTGTTTGCTTATTAGCCATGTTTAGCTTTGATCCCATAATGGCTTTTGGTTCAGTCATGAACTAAACTCCATTATGGGATTCTAATGGATTTTAATATGTAATTCAATTGCATACTTGAATGCTGGACTGTTTTGCATATCATAAGGAATTTCTATCATGGTTGTTTTGCATGCATGAATGACTGATCACCATTCGCTTTTCAAAGATTTGTATGGAATTGACAATGAACATACGAGTATGGATTGTAATCATGATAAAGATACGATATGGGGGTCGCTTTTGCATGGCTTGTGTATTTCGTGAACCGTATAGATATATACCGCTTTCACCGTATGAGTTAATATAAGGGCTTGTGCTTAAATTCAATATAGTTGCAATTTCACATAGACATATAGTGATTTTGGTTATATTGATGATTACATGGTGTCTATCGCTTGTGGATACTGTGTGAGAAGGTCATAGTGCATTGAAAAATGGCTATGACTATTTTAGTGCTCTTGACTACTTTACTGTGATATGTAGGCAATCTTGCATAATGGTGGCAATTAGATGAAGTATTAAATGAAGTTAGGATCCCATTATTTCCAAATTTGCTTTATTACATTCTTATTCTCATTTTAGTTATTATTTGCATTTAGAATAAATTCACAATTATAATCATTAGTTTAAGCATATAAAAATAGTGATTTAGTTGATGCATAAGAGTTTAAATTAAACAACTTTCTCTGTGGGACGATACTCTACTTACTCTGTATTACTTGTTGACACATGTATGCTTGCTTGAGTTAGAGCTCTTGAGTTAGAGCTCTTTTGTTAGAACTGAAAAAGAGGCAACATCTAGCTAGTCAAATAGCTTAGACGACTCTTTGATATCGTATACATACTGGGGTCAATAGGTATATATATATATATATATATATATATATATATATCAATATGTAATTAAATACAATGATCGTCCAAGTGGGGACACTTGAACAACCATATTTAGAAAGTAATGAACAGAATATATATATCTGAATTATAATATAGTACCATGTTGATAATCAATGATCAGATATAATATATATGTAACAATAGGGTTAATAATCTGTACAATAATATAATTCTGAAACTTTCTTACTCATGTCTATTGCATAAAGAAAATGCAAGGGTAAAGATACTTGCTCAATAATAAATGAAGTAAGTATAGGAAACTTGCCTTAAGCGTAGATTATCCACGTTTAATAAATCAACACTCTCGAATCCTATTTATAGCGTATTATAAGTACACGATGCTCATTAGCTAACACATTCGTTAATCAAGCTCAACATGATTCAAGTATGCACATATGGTACAAAATCATCCTATATGTTTATCACGAAATCAATTATCTAGTCACGTCATAAGCAATTAAGAGTGCTCAAGTTTAAGGTATTTTCACCCATGAACTTTCATTATCTAAAGAAACATTATCTTATTACTTAGTCCTCACATATATACATGCATCAGTAGGTTTTAAAACATCTCTAGCAATATAGGCATCCTAAAAGTTAATCACAAAAAAAATCGACACACAATTTCAAATTCCAGACTGGTAAAACTATGCACATGGCTAAGTTTAGATCCCACAGAATTGCTCATTGGCCTCCTGCCAAGCCAAGACTCAAATTCTTTGCACTTATGGTTTCATCATCCGCTCACACACACAACATTCATACATAATATATTTTGTCATGTTAATGGTATTTTTCATGCTTCTCAAGTCAATCTAATTCCCTTCTTTCATAATATAATTCCAAGTTAAACATTTCAACAAGTTAAGGCCATTTGTGGTCATGAAACCACAAAGTCTAACATGCTTGCCTTCTAAACACACAAGATAGTCATATAACTCATATTAAGCATGTTTGTGAGTATTCATATCACATATATGTAATTAACATCGTTTTGGTTGGAAATATGCTTTGTTTAAGCTTTACTTGAATTATGATACGCAAGTATGGTATATATATGTTCAAGTTACATGAGCGAGTCTAAGAGTATCATCAAACGTGATCACAAAAGTCAGATTCTAACTTCCAAAGTAGTATGTTAACATTCGTATGCAAAGTTTGTATTTTCATTAGTAACTTTACTAGTAGGTTCTACATGTTCAACATATATGGATCATGTATAGGGATATTATAGACATAACTTGACATCTCAACCCTTTAGAATCTAGATATTTATGTGATGCAACTGTGTTTTGAAAATATGTTCAAGTTTGCTTTTGAAACTATTTTAAACTTGAACAAGGTAATTTAACACATACAAGGCAACTCTTAAGGCTTTAATCATATGTAGTCAAGTCATGTTATCATGCTCACAAAGTCAGAATATAAAGCATGTAGTAGTCATGCATGTTAGCTCACAATACTAAGTTAAACAACTTCTTTAATACAAATCCTAAGTAAAGTGGTCATGAGCTATGAATCCTATAAACACAAGTTAACGGGTTATTCATTCCTTTCTAAATCATACCAACATGCTTGCAAAGTTAGTAAATGGACATAGCATACATACATCTCAAGTTCCTTTCTAAAGTCTTAATTCCATTTTAAATTTACATGACGCTTCTCAAATAGGTATATCATTCTCGAAGTCGCCAAATATGGTATAGAATACAAACACAATCTAATATATCAAGAGATGTGTTTTATTTTCTGCATCACTCACTTAATAAGTTATTATCATTATTTTATTATTCAAGATAATGCGTATATTAACTAGCTCAAAAGAATATTATGACATTAATGCGTAATAAATTATCATTAGTCTTAATATTTCATCGGGCTAGTTGAGCTCACCTTTTCTTTCACTGCGTCTTTAGGAAATGAGAACGAATTGGACTAGCTTGGGAAACTGAGTGACTATCTCGAGATGGTGTCTTAGTAGTCCTCACTATTCTATAAAATATTGTAATAATTAATGGAATGAGGACTTATTCTGAGAGTGGATATTGTCTAGAAGACAATATTTGTATTAAACCTCACATCTCTTGTTGTATATTTAAGATTGTATTTGTATTCTGTACCATGTATCTGGAGACTCAGAATAGGTGATGTATACCTATTTTGGGGGTGTCACAGATGGTATCAAAGCTTATGGATATGATCCTTGGCTAAGATGTGAGACAAGAACTAGGAGGGGAGAGACGGGGAATTCCTTCACTAGTATGACCTACCTAAGTTTATTTGGTATTTAATTGGTCGGTCAGAGTATAGGGATATTATGTTATATGTTAATTAACCCTTATTTTGTGGTAGTATTTGAAAATGACATCTGAGAATGTTGAGAACATCAATGGAGCACAAGAGACTGTTGAGTCTCCACAGATCAATAATCAGGATAATGTGCATCAGGAAGGCGACAATCCTCAGGCAAACAACAACATGGTCCAGATGATGAACGATGAAATGTTCAGAGGTTTTATGCAATTCATGCAACATCAGGCAAGAGCGACTCCTGTCCAAAATGCAGGTGGAAACACTGGCAACCCTTGGACGGTCACCGCTAAGCAGTTCAAGGAATTGGGACCACCGGAGTTTTTTAGAGAGCCAAAACCACTTAAGGCAGAGACGTGGATAAAGCAGATCAACAAGATATTTGATGTCTTGGGATGCTCCGAGGAGTAAAAGGTTTCCTTTGCCACCTTCATGTCGCGGGCTACCTTATACTTGGTGAAATTCTTCAGTTATTCCATTATTTATTATTCATTGGAATAACTCAGATACGCTGCTACCCTATACTTGGTGAAATTCTTCCATTATTCCATTCTTTATTATTCGCTTGGAATATCCTGTCTACATGCATTTTACGCCGGACCGGTTCCGCCTTTTATTATTCTCGTTGAATATCCCGTCTACAAGCGCTTTTACGCGGGACGGTTTCGTTATTTATTATTCTTTTGGAATAACCTGCTTGTGCGGTCTATCGCATGCCTGGTGATTTCTTTTATTCCATTCTTTATTATACTCAGTTGGTTAAAGTTTTGGCTTCTATACTCCATGAAATTAGTGGAATATCCTTGATATTTGCGCTTCATCTAGTATCTTCTCATTGAAATATTCTTCTGAGAATTCTTGAATTTTACTCTACAAAGAAGTATCATGTTGACAATTTAGACATTATTGGTTCCTGGATAAATTAATTCTTGAACTTGTTTTATTGAATTCTTATATCGTTGTCATCATCCTCATGTTTATATTATGTTGAAAGTCATCTGTGGCCTGTAGTGCATAGATGGACTTGGTATGATTATGACCAGGGATTATTCGGTATAATCATGACTGTAATGTTACAAATGATGTTTTAAAAGTCCTCATTGGCCCGTAGTGCATTGATGGACAGTTGTTGGCATGATCATGACCATTAATGAATACACGAATGTCCTTGGCCCATTGTGCATGGATAATATGTGGTCGTGATACTAATGAATATCCTTGGCCGCAGTGCAGGGATGATGTGGATTATTTATTAAGCTGAGTCCCAGCGATAAGTGATGAAAAACCTTTTAAATCATAAAGGATAGTAGATTTTATTCTCTACTTGACTCTTTTAATGGATTGCTTATTCCGCTGCAGTTAAATTTGATGTCTATTATATTTTATCAATTTAACATTGTTGAAGACTAATGATAATTTATTCTGCATTATATTAGTCATAATATTTGTTACTGGGCTAGTTGAGCTCACCCTTTCTTTCACCGTTTCTTCTGTGAAATGAGAACGTAAGACATCGATGCGCTCGCTCATCCTCCTCGGCTTTTTTCCTTCTCCGCTTTCAACTGGTTAGCATCCAGTTATAAAAAGCTTCAGGCAAGCCAATTTCACCCTTCGTCAGGGCCCGAGACACATTGACCAAGCAACCATCAGGTCGAAATCAAGTTTCTGCAATCACTTACGCTATTTCTCGACGGTTATCCGATTTGTTTTATTGATCTAATGTTTTAGATTGCACGAGGTAATAGTTGTAGTAAGTAGCGATAGAGGTAGCTCAGGTCCCATTGCTCCCGATAGAGCGGTTAAGGAAGGCTATCGTCTCCCCGTTGCAGAACGGAGTGACGGTCCGAGATGGTGTCTTAGTAGTCCTCACTATTCTATAAAATAGTGTAATAATAAAAGTAATGAGGACTTATTCTGAGAGTGGATATTGTCTACAAGACAATATTTGTATTAAAACTCACAGCTCTTGTTGTATATTTAAGATTGTATTTGTATTCTGTACCATGTATTTGGCGACTCAGAATAGGTGATGTATACCTATTTTGGGGGCGTAGCACTACACCTTCGTTAATCATGTATGCTAATCTAAACATGCTCTTATTAGGTTAACTATACCTATATATACACATTACACATATTTTCATGCTAGCTTAAGTCATAATAATTGACTAACATTGATCAGATTTTTAACAGAAAGCAAAAATTGAACAGAGATCAAGCATTGCTGCTTGCTACGCTGCTGCGTTCTGGTTTGAGCTAAGAATACCGCTTGCTACAGAACTTTAGCCCAACCACAAAAAGTATACACAAACTTGATTCTAAACATCCATATATCAGTTTAAACATGCTTGTATGATCATATAACAACTAATTAAACATTACTCAACCTCATCATCATCTAATTCCACATAATTAAGAAATTGAAATTTCAAGAATGGAAATTTTGACAGAAACTGAAAATGAAGAACGGGAAAGATTTTTATACCTTTGCAATTTGCTTGCCAAATCACACTCCTTCTACTAATACATATACAATCACTCACACTATCTAAGCTTTCAATCCCACTCCTTAGAAATTCTCAGCAATGAAATTTAGAGAAAGAGAGTTCATATTTATAGAAAATCTAATACACAGACAATGCATATGTTCATCAAATTAAACCAATGAGAAAGTTAGAATACATGATGGTTAACAAGGAGTTGGTAATTGGTAGTTGGAATCCATCATCATTCCCACTCCCCCATAATCATCACCTAGATTGCTAGCTTGAGCTTGGAAGAAGGAAGGGATAATAGGCCTTAGCCTTTTTGGTAGTTCACGTGAATGTGAAAATAGGGAGCATTTTGGACACTAAATTTGGGACAACCCAAATACTCAGTAATCTTGTAAAACTTATACAATTTCCTACTCTTATGTTATATAGTATACCAATATCAATCATTCATTAGTTATAATTTAATGTCACAATATGATTTACATAATTAATATTTCAAGGTAGTAGATGTAATATGGAAGTGTAACATACATATAGTACATGTACATTTTATCACACCGGTATACTTTATTAAAATAATAGTTTACAATATGATCATGGTATGTTATTTTAATATACACCCACATACATATTGTCACATACACCTTTCATCTCACATAGTTTCAATAAATTTTAATATATGGTTACTATCTATAGTATAGTCACATAAACACCACATTACACTATATATTATAGTTGCATTCCATATATATATATATATATATATATATATATATAAAATCTAATTAATTATTGCACATTTGCACATAACATTTAATATAATCTTATTATATAATTTCTATGGTATATAATATAGTTATTATTAGGTGTCACATTTCACACTCTTCTTAATGTAATTACTAAACATTGCTACATACTTGGCACACATGAATTAAATAAATAATACATACCCTAGTTATGCAATTTGCTTTACTCACAATAACAATTAATAATCACAATTTATTAATTAATCACCATAAATATGTAATTGATATAACCACTAACAATTAACATTTCTTAATTGCTCACTTGGTAATTCCTTCGTTATTAATGTTATTATTAATATTTCCCATAATCGTGACACACAAAGCTTTCCACGAGTCCATCACAAACTCCACATATTCTTCCAGTATTCAATTATTTAATATAATTGAGTTAACTTATCTCAAAACCATTTATATTCGAATAAATATTTATTTCCATTAACATATTCATAAGTCATGGAAATTCTAGCATTACATCTCTCATAATAATTCTAATAATCATATCATATATACAATAATCATATATTCACGGAAAATAAATAATAACTATCTTTATTACCAAATTAATTTATTATTAGAATATAATCTATAATGATCAATAATTCCTTAGAAAGGAGTTATTTACAATTATTCATGTAATAAATAATTTTATCTATAACATATATACATATATTTTACTTTGCACATATTCCCATCCTTATATAAATAAAAAAAAATTTATAAGCAAAAATTTCTTATTGAAAATATTGGGTTATTACATTAGGCACCATTGGAGAACTAAACAAGTTAACATTTCTCATCTATGTTTTGCGAATGATCTTCTCCTTTTCAGTCACGGTGATAGCAAGTCTGCTAATGTCCTCAAGCTATACTTAAACCAATTTTTTACTATTTCTGGTCTACATATTAATGTTTCCAAGAGCTTATGCTTTCTTTCCAATGTCCTTGCTAATTAAGCTGATGCCATCATATCTTGTTTGGGGTTCCAACGGGGTACATTCCCTGCAAAATTTCTTGGTGTTCCTTTGATCAACATCTAAGCTCACGATGTCTGATAGCCAATATCTTCTGGAAAACATCAAAGATAAAATCAGCTCTTGGACTAATAAATTTTTATCTTATGCGGGTTGATTATAGCTGATAAAGTCGTTTATTTTTGCAATTCAAACCTATTGGTCCGCCCACTTTGCTTTGGCTGCTGCAGTTCTGAGAGAAATACAACGTAGTATGTCTCATTTTTTATGGAATGGACCTTCTCTGCAAAAGCATGGGGCAAAGGTTGCGTGGAGCAAAATCTCATTACCAGTTTCTGAAGGTGGCTTGACAGTTAAAGGTCTTAAGGACGAGAATCATACTCTCATAATCCCCCTTCTTCTGAAAGTTATCAATCCTCTTTCTTCTTCTTTATGGGCCACTTGGGCCAGAACTTTTCACTTAAAGGATAAATACTTCCGGTATACCATGTTCCCCCCGATTGTTCTTGGGTAGGCCTGACAAAATATGGTTATGATTTGATTTTGGTTTTGGTTTTCAAAATATGGTTATGGTTCCATTTAAGAACTAAAACCATATTAACCATTTTTAATATGGGTTGTGTGGGTTGAAACTATATGGTTATGGTTCAAAACCATATTAACCATTTTAAGATTCTTTGACTTTTAAACAGAACTTTTGAAAAATGAATTTGTGTCCGTCACAATTAAATTAATTAAGTAATAATATAATATAAAAATTATTAATATAAATAATAAAATGCTAAAAAACTATACTAATAAAATTTTAAATTGAAATTATTAATACTACTTAAAAATAAATTATTTTTAAAAATTATTATTAACCTTAACCTGCTAATAGAAAAGTTGGAATCCAAAATACACCATAGTATAATTCTATGAATGTCGTTTAAATATTGAAACATATTTATAATTCTTTTATAACTAGAATACTAGTATATTCTTTTGTAACTAAAATACTAGAATTTATACTCCCTCCGTCCCATGAGAAAAGTCTTTATTATTATTTTGGGTGGTCCCATGTTAAATGTCCACTTTCTTTTAATAACCAAACTTTTATACATTTTTCCTATTATGCCCATAGCATTAAATATCTCATACTTTTCTTATTCTAATTCTCTTTCCATATTTAATAAATTTGAAGAGAGACTATTTTGAATTGAATAGCTAAAAAGTCACTCTCTCACCTACATTAAAAATAATTAATGACATATTATTATGGGCAATTTTGTCATTTCATTCCTCTTCTTAATATGCGTGAAAAGTCCACCAGAACTTTTATCCTGGGACGAAAGGAGTATAAACTTACACATACAGAACAACATTAGTCACCCAAAATACGAACATATTAATTTATTGGGTTCAAGTTTTCATGCTTGCATTTAATTCTCATTAATACAATTTCTCTGTGTGATTTGTATCTATAATGATGTGCCATTGACATTTTTTATACATCTTATAGCAACGGTGGGTGGGTGGGTGGGTGGGTGGGTGGGGAGGGAGTGGGGTGTGCATGTTTTAGAGCTTGATATATATTATTGTTCATATTAATTAACAATCAAAAAAGAAATATCATTGGTCCAATCTCTAATACCTTAACATTTAGATCAATGTTGTCAGTATTATTTTCTTCTTATTAAGTTGTGCAACATATTGAAATGTGGTAAACTTTTATCCCAAAAATGTGGAATAATTCTTATGTTGTACTCTTATGGATATATGAGTTGTAAGGATTTGTTATGACTAATAAACGTCCAGGATTTGATTTTCAACAGGCACCAGGGTTGTCATTTTTGTTGCCAGAATAGTACTTGGAATATGAGTTAAAAAATGGTTAAGTGGTTCAGAACTATATTTGTTTTAAAAAATATGAGTTCAAACTTTAACCAACCTGAATAAAAAAAATGATTAACCAATCCATTTGGTTCCAATTAATATGGTTTGACCCAACAGTTAACTAACTATATTGTCAGGTCTATTATTGGGTTTGGAGGAAAGTGTTGAAGCTAAGACCCATTGTCATTCAGTTCATTAAGTATCAAATTGGTAATGGTTATCTCACCAATCTATGCTTTGACCCATGGCTTGCTAGTTCTCCTCTGGCCAACTCTAAAAGTCAACCTCTCATCAAGCATTCTAGACTTGATCAGTCTACAAAATTCAGTTTGATTAATCATAACGCGTCCTGGAGTTTGCCTCCTCCTAATCGTGCGGTCCTTATTGCTTTCTGACAGTCATTCGACTACTCTACTTCATTCAATCTGATGAGTAGATTTCATACCTACAAATTAAGTGCATTTAAGCTTTAAATGTTTTGTTATTTAGACTTTTGTTTGCATTTATGTGTTTTTGTAGGATACCTAGCATGGGATTTGGAGTTGGAAGCAAAGGAATAAGTAAGCAAGGAAAAAGGTGTTAAACAAAGCAGCAGTAGGAGTTTTGGTTGTCAGGCACGGCAACGCCAGAAGTGTAAAGAAATTAGTGTTGCAGCACCCCCTCCCATATAAATAACAAAGTCAAAACCTCTTCTAAAAGCAAATGCAACTTTAGTCGTGCTCAATATAGTCTATATGGCCTAGGCCCCACCCTTCTGTGTTGGAAAAAGGAAGAGAAAAGGTTATGGGATATGAACATGGTTCAAAAAATAAAATTACTCATTTCACTTAATTGCTCGGGGGAGTTTATGATTATTTAAGTCGATGGTTATATCACAAAATAAGCACCAAAAGAAAACTTCATCGTAATTTAACAGAAGTTATCTATAATTTTTGAAGGAAAAAGTTATCAAAGACAATGACTTAGTCAAGGTTGGTGAAAATTATTTAACAACACAAGGTAATTTTATCTCTTAGAGTTAATTTTTTTACTTTTGGATTCTATAAAAAAAATTCTTTGATTTTAAATTTTATACAAAACTGCTTCGTTTTATTAAGGAACCTTAATCAAGTATGGCTACGACTAAATTACTTCTCCTCACACACACACACACACACACACATACACACACACACACACACACATATATATATATATGGGTAATGATCCATTATGAATCATTACTAGGTATACACCATTTATATCATTTAATATAAAATCCAACGACTGAGATTATAACACGGGCGCTACTATTAGTAGCGGACGACGGGTTACGTCCACTACTAAAAGTAGCAGACTCTGCTACTAATAGCAGCGAACGTAAATTTTCCAGCTCTAATATATTTTTCAATATTTTTTTATTTGGAGTTGTTTATTGGATTATAGAATGTGGAGTGTGTTGCTACAACTTCTTACTATCTAATTTGATTTGTTTGAAATTTTCAGATGATGTCAAGAAGTGTTTTAAATGATTTGCACATGGTGGATGATATAGATGAACCTAACGTTGATGCAATTGGACATAGGAAGGAGTCAGGTGATAGTGTTCCCACCAATATAGAGTCCGGATCAAAGGAAACCTGAACAATTACAAAGACAGCGGGACAATCAGAAAGTGTAAAGATACAAAGAAAAAGGATAACAACTAGATCCAAGGTGTGGACTGAGGGGAACTTCATTCCAGTTAAAGATAAGGATGGTAATGTCATCAAAGGTAAGTGTACTTATTGTGAAAAAGAATTAGTTGTTGATTCATCTTTAAATGACACTACTTCTTTAAGAAATCACTTTATAACTTGTAAAAAAAAAAATCCTAAAAACATGGATAAAGTTCAACCCTAACTTATAGGGATTAATAAGGGTGAGGGTGAGGGTGAGGGTGAGGGTGAGGGTGAGGGTGAGGGAGGGGCATGTGAGGGTACCCTCACTTCTTGGAGGTTTGACCAAGAAGCTGTTAGGGCATCCATGGTTTACCATCTTATTGTAGATGAGCTTCATTTCAAACATGGTTAGAAGGAGGATTTTAAAAGACTTGTCTAAGTTGCATATCCTAGGTTTCAGTTGCCTTCACGTTTTAAATTTGGTGGAGATTGTATTCGTTGTATGATAATGAAAAGATTAAGTTAAAAACAATCCTTAGAAAAAATTGTGAACATGTTTGCCTCACAACTGATTCTTGAACTTCTAATTAACGCTTGAATTATAAGTGTGTTATTGCACATTTTATTGATGGAAAATGGAAATTGCATAAGAAAATCATGAATTTTTGAACCATCACAATTCATAATGGGCCAAAACCAAAAAATATTCAAAGTGCCTTTGAATATATTATCTCTGAATCATCAAATGTTAATACTAAATCAAGAATCATGCATATAAATGTGGAGATGAAGGAATCTCATGAATATTCAATGAAGTTCCATGTTCCGTGAAATGATTATCAAAGGATTTTTGATCATAGATCCTCTCATCTCATGTTAACAACTATAAGAATGATCTACGTAACATGGAAAGTCAAAGAGAAATGTTTATATCTCAGATTGGAGAACAAATCATCACTTCGACTGCAGAAGATGAAGCCAAAAAGCCAGACTTGATGTTTTTCATACCAATCAAGAAGATTATCAGAATTATCTATCCATATTATGTGAACTTCTTCTCTCCAAAAAGGAAGGCAGAACATGAAAGATAAATGTGTGTTATCTGATGATAAAATGAATAATAAATTAGCTACTCTCTCTCAATGGTAAAATGAAAAGAGGAGAAAGACCAAACTAAAGGCTCTGCTGTCCTACCTATTATAAATCTTCCTTCTATAAATAGTCAAGCCATATACGTTCTGAAGAAGAAGATGTTGATAAGATTGTTGTGAAGGAATCAACTCCTAAGCCAAAGTAGAAAAGAAGAGAGTTTGTTCTTGCTACAGAAAATTTAAAGGAGATGAGGATTTTGGATCATATAAAAGAGAAATAAGCTGGTTATGAAGGGGAATACTCATCGACTACTACTATGACACCTTTAAAATAAGTCCACACAAACAATTTTGAGTCGCCAAAATACATACTACAGAATTCAAATATAAATATTCCTATTTATAACTATTATACTATCGTGCAAAATATGACAATACACATACTTGAGTTTCAATACAAATATTGTACCATATCTAGTATGACAATATCCACACTCAACTTAAATTCTTAATATAATTATTTCAACACTATTTTATAATGTATTGAGATGCTTCTACAGTTTCGGACCATCACTCTATTCCCCGGCTAGTCCCAGCTACACTCTTATTTCCTTAGAAGAACAATGGAACAAAAAGAAAAAGGGTGAGCTTAAATAGCCCAGCAAATTATATCATGACTAAGATAATAAAAAATAAATGATCTTTAGCTTTTTAATGATGGTTATTCCGTTGTTAGGCCCAGCAATGATTGGTTATTTTAGCGCCGTCGTACGAATATTCCCCGGCAAAACGAATATTTTCCGATAACTATTTACTTTGTATAATTTGCATATCACCTATAACTATAACATTTATTGAATCAATACCTTACTATTTAGAATAATATTAAAAAAAATTAAATCTTATTTATAAAAAGTTGGGGTCTTACAACCTCCCCTCCTTAAGAAATTTCATCCCTAAAATAAACGTACGTACCTAGCATATTGAAAAAGGTGAGGATACATTGCTCTCATTTCAGATTCTAGCTCCCAGTTCATTTCCTCTGTATCATGGTTTCTCCATAAAATTTTAACTTGAGATATAACCTTTGAGTGTAGAGTTTGTTCCTTCTTATTCAAGATCTTAACAAGTATCTCCTCATATGTTAAATATTCTGCTATCTCATCTGGTTCTAATTCAATGATGTGGTTCGGGTCTTTCACATATTTACGTAGCATAGATATATGAAAAATGTTATGAACACGAGACATGCTTGGCGGTAAGGCGAGTCTATAGGTCACGATTCCTACTCAGTCGAGGATTTCAAATGGACCAATAAATCAAGGGTTGAGCTTTCCACTATTCCCGAATCTCGTAACTCATTTCCATGGAGTAACACATAACAATTTATGGTCTCCGACATTGAATTCCACATCCCTTCGATGAAGATCAACATAACTCTTTTGTCGGTCTTGTGATGTTTGTATACGTTGCCGGATCATTTGAATCTTTTTCGTAGTCATGCGTGCCAACTCTGGTCCCAACAATGTTGCTTCACCACCTCATCCCAACATACTAGAGAATGATACTTTCATCGATATAATGCCTTGAATGGAGCCACACCTATACTTATTTGATAACAATTATTATAGGAGAATTCCACCAATAATAAGTACTTGTCCCAAGTTCTTTTGAAGTTTAGTACGTAGAGTCTCAATAGATCTTCAAAATTTTGAATAGTCCATTTTGATTGCCCATCTTTCTAGGGATGGTATGCAGAACTGAAACAAAATTCAGTGCCCATAGCTTTTTGCAAGCTGACCCAAAATCGCCAAGTAAATCTAGGGTCTCGATCAGAAATTATGGTTACTGGCATGCCATGCAATCTTACAATTTCACTTATGTACATACTAGCAGGACGCTCAAGTGAATAAGTTTCTTGTATAGGCAAGAATTGAGCAGACTTAGTTAATATATCTATAATGACCCAAATTACGTCTAAGCCTTGAGAAACCTTAGAAAGTCCCATCAAGAAATCCATATTAATGTGTTCCCACTTCCATTATGGAATCTCAAGTGGTTGTAATGGACCTTTTGGAACTTGATGCTCTGCCTTAACGCGTTGACATGTTAAACACTTTGAAATAAACTCTGCGACCTCTCTCTTCATATTGCTCCACCAAAATGCATGTCGAAGATCATGATACATTTTGATACTTTCAGGATGGATAGCAAACGGTGTGTTGTGTGCCTCCATCATGATTTTATATTTTAAATTAAGGTCGTAAGGAACACAAAGTCTAGAGTTGTGTAAGACCCCAACTTATTATAAATAAAATTAAATTTTCTCTATTCATTATTCTAAATTAATAAGGTGTTAATTTGATATAATACTTTGATTATGGATGAAATAAGCAAATTTTGCAAAATAAGCAACTGGTTATAAAATATTCATTATTGTCGAAGAATATTCGTTTGGTCGTGGAATATTCTTGTTGTCGGGGAATATTCGTACGACGGCGCAGCCATTCGTGGGCCCCATAACAGGACAAAGTATAAGTTTTTATAAATAACGGCGTAATTGTTACCGTTAACACTATTGGGTTACCTGGTAGTTAAAATTCGATACATACATGGTGGTACACAAGAGTTAGCACCAGTATTACGCAGTATTGTTGAATTATTGATTCGTGACGTAAGAAAGCCACTACTCAATAATTATTACCGTAGTTCTTTGATTCAATATTTTATTTTATTGATTCAATAATTCTTTGCGTTGATATTTTATATTATTATTGTTTTAATAATTGTCATCTTTTACAAGATTTCCCATTATCAAATCAATAATTCATATTATTTGAATAATATTATTAGATAACATTATTGGCAATGTCTAGAAAGTTTTGTCAAGAAGAGGTTTGGTCACCTAATTGCATGCCAATAAGGAGAAATCCTTATTGAAAAGCCCCCTCTTTCCTGGGAACTGCCTAGTTGTCATAATTGTGATTCTGTAATATTATTTGTGAATAATTAATTATTAATTTATATGAGAAGGAAATATTTATTTGATGTGGATATAAATGATGCATTTATTTACTTATGAGGTTATAAATGAAAGAAATAATACTAAGGTGTTTTATCAGTATTTTGTCGGAGTGGAGGTATTAAAAATCACCCGTTTGTGGATTTCGGATATTTTTTGTTTGGAATTTGGAAAAACTCAAAGCTACAAAGTTGTAGAGAATTTGATTTCGTGTGGAATGGACAGAAAATTTGTATTTTTCTGATAAACGGGCTATTTTCTATGAATTATTGAAGTTTTAGAAAATAAAATGATTTTTATTAATTTATGGGTGGGACCCACTTTTGTTTTAACACATGAGGGCTGTTGATTTTGGTTCAAAGAAGGCTGCCTAATTGTTCAAAAGGGGTGGCGTAAGAAGTTAGAAAAGAAAAAATAATATTCTATTATTTTAGTCTCCTTTGGCGTTTTAGCATTTTCTTATAAATAGACACTTAGGTTAGAATTGAAAATCACACCAGAAACAAGTTTTCTTTCTCTCTATATTGTCGAGCGTATTTTTGTGAGTATTTAGATACTTTGAGAGTTCTTTGTTAAATTTACAAGTTTCCTTCGACTTTCTATCCGATATTCCGATCAGAAGTACCGTTATTTTGAGGTAAGGGATGTTATTTTCTTCTTAAATGATATTATTTTCTTCAATATCATTATGCCAAAATATTAGTTTGAACTTTTTAATCAAATTTAGAACTTTTTTGTGTCGGGATTACTATTCACGTATACGACACTATTCACGTATACGATACTATTCACCAAAAAAATGAAATTTTCATCTTTTTTTGTCCAAGATGTCTATTATGGTTATTATCTTTTATTGTATCCATGTTTTGATCTTTATTTTGAATTCTGCTTCACAATTGGTTATTATGAAGTATTATTGATCTTGGATAAACTGTTATACGAATCCCTAATATTTGTCCTTCTGTCTCACTGGATTCGTTTTCTTTAAAATATTTTTCATCATCCTCAGTCCTAAATGATGATATTACTAAATATCTTTGGCCTGTAGTGCAAAGATGAATGATTAACTGATGAATATCTTTGGCCCGTAGTGCAAAGATGAACAGGTGTTGAGATGAACATGACCAACTGGTGATACAAATGAATATCTTTGGCCTGTAGTGCAAAGACGAATATTGATTAAAGATGTATATTGATTGATGTTACAGGGATAAATATTGACGATGAACTTTTAAATCTTAGAAGATAGTAGAATTCATTCTCTCCGTGACTCTTCTAATGGATTGCTGTTTTCGCTGCATTTGTTGATCTAAAACTTGTTGTCTATTATATTTTATCAGATTTTTTCCTGTTGAAGACTAATGATAATTTATTGTATATTATCTTAGTCATAAAATTATTTACTGGGCTAGTTGAGCTCACCCTTTTCCTTTTTGTTCCATTTTTCTTCTCAGGAGGTGAGAACATAGCAGGATCTAGTCGGGGAATGGAGTGATGGTTCTAGAAAGATGTTTTAGTAGTCCTCACTATTTCTGTAAAATAGTGTATGAATAATTGTAATGAGGACTTATTTGAGTGTGGATATTGTCTAGAAGACAATATTTGTATTTAAACTCACAGTATGTGTTGTCGTATTTTGCACGACAATTATATTATTGAAGTTGTAGTTTGCTTTCTGTACCATGTATTTGGCTACTCAGAATGGGTGTGGTATACCTATTTTGGGCGCGTCACAGTTGGTATCAAAACTTAGGGATATGGTTTGTGGCGGAGATCGGGGAATAGAACTAGGAGGGGAGAGATGAGTAAATCCTTCGCTAGTGTGTCCTATCTAAGCTTATTTGTTGGTCGGTCATAATATAGGGATATTATGTGATATGTTAATTTGTTTAATTAACCCTTGTTTTATGGCAGTATTTAAGAATGGCTGTTGAGAACATTAACAATGGAGTGTATGAGACTGTGGAACAACCTTTAGTCCCAAACCAATAGAACATGCAACAGGAAGGCAATATTCCTCCTGTAAATAATGCTACTGAGCAAACGATGAATGATGGAATGTTTAGGAGCTTTTTGCAATTTATGCAAAATCAGACGAGGGAGACTTGTGTACAAAATATGGGTGGAAGTGATAGCAACGCGCGGTCTGTCACAGCCAAGAAGTTCAAGGAGTTGGGACCACCAGATTTCTGGGGAAAACCCGATCCGATTAAGGCAAAAACGTGGGTCAAGAAAATTACCAAGTTATTCGATGTCTTGGGATGCACGGAGGAACAGAAGGTTCTATTTGCCACCTTTATGTTCCATGGAGAGCGATTCTTGGTGGGAATCAGGAAGCGTACTGACCCAAACTTTTCAACATGTCTTGGGAAAGATTTGAATCGTCCCAATGACAAGTACTTTCCTGAAAGTATTCGTCATATGAAAGAGGTAGAGTTTATTAGACTGGAACAGAACAACATGACGGTGTCTCAGGATGAGGCGAAGTTCGCGGAGTTATCCAGGTTTGCACCTCATTTGGTAGAGAATGAGGAACATATGACGCGGATGTTTTTGAGAGGTCTAAAACCCGAGATTCGTCAATACCTTATCTCTCATAAATTTTCTCTATATTTAGATGTTGTCAACAGGGCTCAATTATTTGAGCGAGATAATGAGTATGTTCAACCGAGGGACCACAACCGAGGTCATATCTAAGGATGGCAATCATCATCGAACGATGATAACCAAATGAGGAGGAAAAAATACGGACAAAAGCGGTAACCACTCGGGGGGTAATCGTGGCCATGATAATAGGAGAGGTGAGTCAAGTGGAAATTTCAGAATGAGGAGATTTAACAATGACGGGAAGACATTAGCAACAACACCAACAACAAATTCTAGGGGATGAGAACGACCGCCAGTTAGGTGTTATAAATGCGGGAAAAAGGGACATATCAGCCCAAACTGCCCACAACAATCCAAGGTATGTTATAACTGTGGAAAGGAGGGCCATATAGTTCGAGACTGCTCTGTAGAAAAACCAAGTTCAGCAGGGATGGTGACTCCAAAGGCTGTCCCGGATAAGTCAAAATCAACGGTTCCTGGAAGAGCGTTTGTCGTAACTGGCCAAAATGCAAGGAACCCGAACGAGGTGATCACGGGTAATCTAATCTTGAATTCTTGCAAAGTTTATACCTTACTAGATACCGGTTCTACCCATTATTTTATCTCTCCTGCTTGTGCTCAACGTTTAAACTCGACTCCGGAGAAATTGGACTTTAACTTATCTGTTGAAACACTGTTGGGTGAAACCTTCGTTACATCTACAGTTTATAAATCTTGCTTGATCCAAGTTGGCACTATCACATTACCTGTTGATCTTATCTCTTTAAAGATACTTGCTTTTGATGTGATTTTAGGAATTGATTGGTTAACCACTCATCATGCCAAAATTGATTGTTTTCGTAAGGTTGTTAGTTTTCATATTCCTAACCAACCTGTTATGCGAATTCAAGCAACTAAACCACTAAAATCAGTCGCTGTCATATCAAGCCACAAAGTTATTCATTTATTGAAAAACGAATGTCAAGCTTTCTTAGCCCATGCTATGGATTTGAACAGAGACAAGTCACTTTTGAATAATATTTCTGTTGGTAGAGAATTTCCTGAGGTATTTCCTGAAGAACTTTCCAGTCTACCCCCAGAACGTGATGTTGAATTCTTTATTGTCCTTGAACCGGGTACAAAACCCATTACTAAAATCCCATATCGAATGGCTCCTATTGAACTTCAGGAGTTAAAAGTCCAACTACATGAGTTATTAGACATCGGTTTCATTCGTCCTAGTACATCTCCTTGGGGTGCTCCTGTTTTATTCGTAAAGAAGAAAGATGGGAGTATGCGACTTTGTATTGACTACCGAGAATTGAACCATGTCACCATCAAGAATAGGTATCCGCTACCTCGCATTGATGACCTGTTTGACCAGTTACAAGGAGCACAATTCTTTTCAAAGATCAACCTCCGTTCTGGATATCATCAGCTGAAGATTAAAACTGAGGATATTCCAAAGACTGCCTTTAGAACTCGGTACGAGCATTATGAATTCTTAGTCATGTCTTTTGGATTGACTAATGCTCCTGCTGCTTTCATGGATATGATGAACCGAGTATTCAAGGAATATTTGGATCAGTTCGTTGTTGTCTTTATTGATGACATCCTCATCTATTCCAAAAACCGTGAAGATCATGAGCACCATTTGAAGCTGATACTTGAAAGGCTTCGTGAAAACAAGCTTTATGCCAAGCTGAAGAAATGCAAGTTCTGGCTTGAGGAAGTAGCATTCCTTAGGCACGTGGTGTCAAAACATGGAGTATCTATTGACTCGGTGAAGATTGAAGCAATACAAAGTTGGGAGCAACCAAAGTCGGTGGATCAAAATCACGCAGACTTTACGGGCTTAATTTGGTTATTATCGGAGATTCGGGAAGGATTTTCTCGAATCGCTACTTCGTTAACTCAGTTGACTCGGAAAGATACAAAATTCGTATGGAGCGAGGAATGCGAGAAAAGTTTCCGAGAGCTTAAGATGAGACTCATTTCGGCACCTGTTCTGGCAATACCATCTGGTTCAGATGGATTTGTTATCTACAGCGATGCTTCAGGCAAAGGGTTAGGATGTGTTCTCATGCAACATGGAAAAGTCATAGCCTATGCCTCGCGACAACTCAAAGAATATGAGAGGAATTATCCTACTCATGATCTGGAGTTGGCAGCAGTCGTATTCACATCTAAAATTTGGAGACACTACCTGTATGGGGAGAAAGTGGAGATCTATACGGATTATAAAAGCCTCAAATATTTCTTCACCCAAAAAGAACTCAATATGCGGCAATGGGGTCAAATTTAAACGTTGAGCGCAAGCAAGAGACATAAAAGAATGGGTAAAACCGGTATTTAATAAGGTATAGACTTCGCAAGAATTTATAATTAACTAACCCGTGCTAACTTTGTTCGGGTTACTCGCTTTTTGAGAAGTCACAAAAAACGCTCCCCCTAAAACCATCGACTTTGTTTTGTCCGTATCCGCCTTTGGTGCCACCGTCCCAGCTGGACTTGACTTTGGTGCACAATAAAATCGGGCTAGGTGACCTTCTTTTCCACAATTGTAACATGTTTTGGACTGCATCACGCAGTTTAGACTGATATGTCCCTCCCCTCCGCATTTGAAGCATACAATTGGTGGTCGTTCTCCTTCCTTGAAAACGGTTATTGGTGCTCCTGTCTTTCCATCGTTGTTGAACCTTCTCTTCTTGAAATTTCCACTCCTATTATCTTGGCCATGATTACCACCGAAGTGGTTACCATTCTTGGCATGATAATTTCCCCCACGATGGTTATCGTTGTTCCGATGGCCGTTCCCATCGGTACGATTATTATCATGTTGTTGGTCGTTGCCTTTTGGTTGTGTTGACTCATTATCGTGCTCCAATAACTGAGTCCTATTCACAACATCTGAATATAAACAAAGTTTGTGAGAAATGAGCTATTGACGTATATCGGGTTTCAAACCTCTTAGAAACATTCGCATCATTCACTCCTCATTATCGACCAAATGGGATGCAAACCGGGATAACTCCGCAAATTTAGCCTCGTATTGCGACACGGTCATATTGTTTTGCTCCAACTTGATAAACTCCACCTCCTTCATGTGACGAATACTTTCGAGAAAGTACTTATCGTTGAATAGCTCTTGGAACTTCTCCTAAGTCATCTTGAGTGCGTCAGGCTGGGTACGTTTTATAGATTCCCACCAGTAATCTGCCTCTTAACGCAACATAAAGGTGGCAAAGGGAACCTTTTGCTCCTCGGAGTATCCCAAGACATCAAATATCTTGGTGATCTGTTTTAACCACGTCTCCGCCTTAAGTGGTTCTGGCTTTCCCAAAAACTCTGGCAGTCCCAGCTCCTTGAATTGCTTTGTGGTGACCAACCTTGGGTTGCCATTGTTTCCACCTGCATTATGAACAGGAGTCTCTCTCGTCTGATGTTTCATGAATTGCATAAAGCCTCTGAACATCCAATCGTTCATCATCTGATCGGTGTTGTTGTTTACCTGAGGATTATTGTCTTCCTGTTGTACATTATCCTGGATATTGATTGTGAGACCCCAAATTTTATGAATAAAGATTTAAATTTCTCAAAATATTTTTTTTGAATATTATGGTGTGGAATTGATATAATGTTATAGTTGTGGGTAATATTTATAAATTTTGCAAAGTATGCAAGTTGTTATAAAATATTCGTTGTGTCGGGGAATATTCTTTTTGTCGGGGAATATCCGTATGATGGCACAATCATTGGTGGACCCCACAACGGAAGTATTGTCGTAGTTAGAAAACGACAGAATTATATTTTTATAAAAATAACGGAGAAAGTGTTACCGTTAAAACTGTTGAACTACCCGGTAGTAAAACTACAGTAATACACGTGGTTGCATAGTAGCACACGGTATTGATTATTGATGCTTACGTAAGAAGTCACTCAGTTATACTCAATTATTGCTACAGTAATTGTTGCATCATATCTCTCATATTATTGATTCAATTATTGTCACAGTATCATCTGTATAATATGTTATATTATTAAATCAATAATTGAGACGGTAAAGTTATTCATATTATTATTTGCAATATTGACAATGTCCAGAAGTTCTATCAAGGAGAGGTTTGGTCACCTAATTGCGCACGAATAAGGAGAAATCCTTATCTGAAAGCCCCCTCTTTCTTGGGAACGACGTGGTTGTTAAATATTGTGAATTATAAAATTAATGATGAATAATTTCGTGTTGATTAAAGATGAAATTGATAGTTCCATTGTGTTAGAATTATTAGTGTTAGTGAAAATCGACATTTATTTCGATAATAATTGATTTCTGGAGGTTATATTGACCAATCGGGTAATTAACCGGATAAATGAGTAATTAATTGCTATTGATTCATATTTTATTATATAACTATTTGTTCACATGTGTGTACTATTAATCAGGTCATTGTTGATAGATTGACCAAGTCTGCTCATTTCTGGAGGTTTTGGGCACGGATTTACGATTTAGTTCGGCATATCATCCTCAAATGGACGGACAATCAGAGAGGACTATTCAAACTCTTAAAGATTTATTAAGACTCTGTGTCCTTGACTTCAAGGGAAGTTTGGACAAGTTCTTACCATTGGTGGAGTTTTCCTACAACAACAGTTATCAAGCAAGCATTGGCATGGCTCCATTCGAAGCGTTGTATGGAAGAAAGTGTCGTTCTCCAGTATGCTGGGATGAGGTGCGTGAAGCAACGTTGTTGGGACCGGAGTTGATACGTATGACTACGGAAAAGATTCAAATGATCCGACAACGTATAAAAATCTCACAAGACCGACAAAAGAGTTATGTTGATCTTCATCGAAAGGACGTGGAATTCGATATTGGAGATCATGTGTTGTTACGTGTTGCTCCATGGAAAGGAGTTACGAGATTTGGAAAGAGAGGAAAGCTCAATCCTCGATTCGTTGGCCCATTTTTAATCCTCGATCGAGTAGGGATTGTAGCCTATAAACTTGCTTTACCGCCAAGTATATCTCGTGTTCATAACGTTTTTCATATATCCATGTTACGTAAATATGTGAAAGACCCGAACCACATTATTGAGTTAGAACCGGACGAAATAGCGGAAGATTTAACGTATGAAGAGGTTCCTATTCAAATCTTGGATAAGAAGGAACATATTCTACGCACCAAGGTTATACCTCAAGTCAAAGTTTTATGGAGGAACCACGATGTTGAGGAAATGACACGGGAGTTAGAATCAAATGAAATCAAGATATCCTTACCTCTTCGACATACATACCGTGCACGCACCCTAATTTTCGAGGGCAAAATTTCATAAGAAGGGGAGATTGTAAAGACCCCAACTTTTATGAATAAAGATGAATTTTCTATAATTATCATTTTTGAATGAATTTGATATAATGTTATAGTTGTGGGTAATATTTATAAATTTTTCAAAGTATGCAAGTTGTTGTATAATCTTCGATTGGTCGGGGAATATTCTTTTTATCGGGAAATATCCGTATGACGGTACAATCATTGGTGGACCCCACAACGGAATTATTATCGGATTAAGAAAATGACAAAAAATATTTTATGAAAATAACGGCGAAAGTTTTACTGTTAATCGTTGAAACACCCAGTGTTAAAAGTAATGTGAGAATACTGCATGGTTGCATAGTAGCACTACCATTATTGATTATTGATGCTTACGTGAGAAGTCACTCAGTCTTGTTCAATTATTGCTTCAGTAATTGTTGCATAGTATCGCACGTTATTTGATTCAATTATTGTCAATATTTTTTTTATATTATTAAATCAATAATTGAGATAATAGAGTTATTAATATTATTATTTGCAATATTAACGATGTCTAGAAGTTCTGCCAAGGAGAGGTTTGGTCACCTAATTGCGCGCTAATAGGGAGAAATCCTTATTGGAAAGCCCCCTCTTTCCTGGGAATGACCTGGTCGATTAATAGTGTGAATAATAATAATGATGATGAAGTTTTGTTTTATTAGTATTATTAAAGTAATAAAACAGAAAAGCTTTTTATATAAAACAGAATACTTTTATAAAGTTATTCGTTTTATTAGGCTAATAGTAAAATCTTTTTAAATAAAACAGAATACTTTTATAAAGTTATTCGTTTTATTAGACAATAATTAGAATATATTATATTTTATTATGCATAGTGTTTGCAAAGTGCCTGTATAGTGTTTGCATAGTAAAATCTTTTTAAAAGTTATTTGTTTTATTAGATTATAAATAAAATATATTATATTTTATTATAAACCAATCTGGACCGTCCATTTAAAGTAAATTGATCTGGACCGTTCATGGATTGGTTACTATTCAGTCCATTCTTCTATAAATAGAAGCTCATTCCTTCATTATTTCTTACAAATTCACTGAAACTCTAGAGAGAAAACTGTAGAGAATTATTCTTCTATCTTGGCGTATTTCTTTAACGTTTAAGAAAGCTTTGAAACAGTAGTGCAAGTTTCTTCAAGTATATCCCCGCCTCTACCGGTTGAGTACTTTCTTCTTTATAAGGTAAGGAATATTATTTGTTGTACTCGTAAGGGTATTATTTTTTTTTCATATTCATGAAGAGAACTTCTGTTATTCCAGTCTTTATTATTCTGTTGGAATAACCTGTATACGCGGGCTACCCTATACTTGGTGAAATTCTTTAGTTATTCCATTATTTATTATTCTGCTGGAATAAATTGTCTATGCGAAGTACCGCATACATGGTGAAATTCTGTTATTATTCCATTCTTTATTATTCTGTTGGAATATCCTGTCTATGCATTTTACGCCGGACCTGGTTCCGCTCTTTATTATTCTGTTGAAATATCTTGTCAGACATGCGTTTTGTTAACCGAATCGATTTCGTTATTTATTATTCTGTTGAATAACTTTTTCTATCTGGCAAGTACCGCATGCATGGTGATTTCATTGTTATTCCATTCTTTATTATTCATTTGGAATATCCTGCTTGTACATATTACGCTTTGACCGGTTCCGTTATTTATTATTCTCGTTAGAATAACTTTGTCTATGCTGATACCGCATGCATGGTGATTTCTTTTGTTATTCCATTCTTTATTATACTCAGTTGGTTAAAGTTTTGACTTCTATACCCCATAAAATTGGTGGAATATCCTTGATATTTGCACTTCATCCAGTATCTTTTCGTGAAAATATTCTTCTGAGCATTCTTAAATTTTACTCTACAAAGAAATATCATGTTGACAATTTTGACGTTATTAGTTCCTGAATAAATTAATTCTTGAACTTTTTTTATTGAATTCTTATATCATTGTCATCATCCCAATATTTATATTTTGTTGAAAGTCATCTGTGGCCTGTAGTGCATAGATGGACTTGGTATGATTATGACCAGGGGTAATGTTACAAATGATGTTGTAAAAGTCCTCATTGGCCCGTAGTGCATTGATGGACAGTTGTTGGCATGATCATGACCATTGATGAATACACGAATATCCTTAGCCCGTAGTGCATGGATAATTTGTTGTTGTGATACTTATGATTATCCTTAGCCGTAGTGCAGGGATGATGTGGATTATTTATTAAGCTGAGTCCCAGCGATAAAAGTGATGAAAAACCTTTTAAATCATAAAAGATAGTAGATTTTATTCTCTACTTGACTCTTTTAATGAATTGCATGTTCTTCTGCGCTTAAACGTGATGTCAATTGTATTTTATCGCTTTAACATCATTTGAAGACTAATGATAATTTATTCTGCATTATCTTAGTCATAATATTTTTTTTCGGGCTAGTTGAGCTCACCTTTTCTTTCACCGCCTCTTGAAATGAGAACGTAGTCGGGACTAGTCGGGGAATGGAGTGATGCGGTCCGGATGATAGTATTAGTAGTCCTCACTATTACATTAAATAGTGTGACAATAAATGTAATGAGGACTTATTCTCGAGAGTGGATATTGCCTGTAAGATAATATTTGTATTAAAACTCATGACTTTCTTGTTGTATATTAAAGATTGTATTTGTATTACATGCCATGTATGTATTTTGCGACTTCGTAATAGGTGATGTATACCTATTTTGGGGGCGCCACAGATTAGTATCAAAGCTTAGGATATGATCCTCGCTAAGATGTGAGACAAGAACTAGGAGGGAGAGACGGGAATTCCTTCGCTAGTATGACCTACCTAAGTTTATTTGGTATTTAATTGGTCATCGAGTATAGGGATAATATGTGATATGTTAATTAACCCTTGTTTTGTGGAAGTATTTGAATATGGCATCCGAGAATGTTGAGAACATCAATGGAGCACAGAGAGGCAAATTGAGACTCCACGGATCAATAACTGTGACAATGTAATCGTGAAGGCGATAATCCTCATGCAAACAACAACACTGACCAAATGATGAACGATGGAATATTTTGAGGCTTCATGCAATTCATGCAACATCAAGCGAGAGTGGCTCCTGTCAAAAATGCAGGTGGAAACACTGGCAACTCTGATTTGCGATTCTGCCAAAGCAGCTTCAAGGAGCTGGGACCACCGGAGTTTTTGGAGATCCAAAACCACTTAAGGCGAGACGTGGATAAAATAGATCAACAAGATATTTGATGTCTTGGGTTGCTCAGGAGCAAAAGGTTCCTTTGCCACCTTCATGTTGCGACAGAGGCGATTCTTGGGTGGGAATCTGTAAAGCATACTCAACCTGCCGCACTAAAGATGTCTTGAGAAAAGTTTCAAGAACTGTTCAACGACAACTACTTTCCCGAAAGTATTCGTCACATGAAAGAGGTAGAGTTCATTAAACTGGAGCAAAACAACATCACCGTGTCGCAGTACGAAGCCAAGTTTGCCGAGCTGTCCCAGTTTGCGTCCCATTTGGTTGATAATGAGGAGAGAATGACGCGAATGTTTCTAAGAGGTTTGAAACCCGAGATATGTCAATATCTTATCTCTCATAAACTGTGTTTGTATTCAGATGTTGTTAATAGGGCTCAGTTATTGGAGCGCGATAATGAGTCAACCCAACCAAAAGAGAGCGACCAACAAAATGATAATACTAAAGGATAATTGATCGTCGAAGCGGTGGTGATGAATAAGCGTGGAGGAATCAACATGCCAAAATGGTAACCACTTCGGTGGTAATCATGGCCAAAACAATAAGAATGGACATTTCAAGAAGAGAGATTCAACAATGATGGAAAGACGTCGAAGACCAAAGACCCGTGGTTAAGGAAGGAGAACGACCACCTATCATATGCTTCAAATGCGGAGGGAAGGACACATCGGTCAAAGCTGCTGCGATGCCAGTCAAAGCATGTTATAATTATGGAAGAGAATGTCACCTAGCCCAATTTTGTCGTTCACCAAGACAAGTTCAATAGAATGGAGGCACCAAAGGACGTCCCGAAAAAAAGTCAAAGCCAAGATGGTCAAGGAGAGGCGTTTGTCGTGACCTCTGAAAGCAAGGAACCCAAATGAGGTCATCACGGGTAAGCTTATCATAAACTCTAGCGAAGTATATACCTTATTTGATACCGGTTCTACCCATTCTTTTATTTCTCCTACTTTGCGCTCAACGCTTTAAATTTAACTCCTGGAGAAATTAGACTTTGACCGATCTATTGAAACTCCGCTTAGAAAACCTTACATCCATCCACTGCTTATAAGTCTTGTTTGGTTCAAATCGGTACCCTCACATTACACATCGATCTTATTTCATTGAAAATACTTGCATTTGACGTCATTCTAGGGATTGATTGGTTAACTACTCATCATGCAAAATTTATTATTTTTTGTAAGGTTGTTAGCTTTCATATTCCTAACCAACCTATTATGCTTAATTCAAGCAACCAAACCATTAAAATCAATCATCGCTCATCTCAAGCCATAAAGCTATTCGTTTATTAAAAAACAGATGTCAAGCTTTCTTAGCTCATGTCACGGATCTAAACAAAAATACGTTAGTTTTGAAGGATATTTCTATTGTTAATGAATTTCCTGACGTATTCCCTGAAGAACTTCCTGGCCTACCTCCAGAACATGAAATTGAATTTTGTATCGACCTTGAACCCAGTACAAAACCCATTTCCAAAGCCCAATATTGAATGGCTCCTATTGAACTTCGGGAGTTAAAGACCCAACTGCAGGAATTGTTAGACATTGGCTTTATTCGTCCTAGTACTTCTCATTGGAGTGCTCCTGTTCTATTCGTGAAGAAGAAAGATGAGAGTATGCGACTTTGTATTAATTATCGGGAGTTGAATCATGTCACCATCAAAAATAGGTACCCATTGCCACATATTGATGACCTGTTTGACCAATTGCAAGGCGCC
The DNA here is from genome assembly GCA_020205605.1 of Panax ginseng. Classification (NCBI taxonomy): domain Eukaryota; kingdom Viridiplantae; phylum Streptophyta; class Magnoliopsida; order Apiales; family Araliaceae; genus Panax; species Panax ginseng. Next base: position 39,463,565 of record CM035130.1, on the reverse strand, counting down.
AAATTCTTTTCAAAGATTGATCTTCGTTTCGGATATCACCAATTGAAGATTAGAACCGATGACATTCTAAAGATGGCTTTTAGAACTCGGTACGGGCATTATGAATTCCTAGTCATGTCTTTTGGATTGACTAATGCTCCTGCTACCTTCATGGATATGATGAACTGAGTATTCAAGGAATATTTAGATCACTTTGTGGTCGTCTTTATTGATGACATCCTTATTTATTCCAAAAGCCGTGAAGATCATGAGCAACACTTGAGGCTGATACTTCAAAAGCTTCGTGAATGTAAGTTTTATGCCAAGTTGAAGAAATGCGAGTTCTGGCTTGAGGAAGTAGCATTCCTTGGGCACGTGGTATCAAGTAATGGAATATCTGTTGACCCAGCAAAGATTGAAGCTATTCAAAGTTGGGAACAACCTAAATCAGTGACCAAAGTACGTAGCTTTCTCGGCTTAGCTGGTTATTATCGGAGATTCGTAGAAGGGTTTTCTCGAATCGCTACTCCCTTAACTCAGCTGACTCGGAAAGATACAAAATTCGGTTGGAGTGAGGAATACGAGAAGAGTTTTCAAGAACTCAAGATGAGGCTCATTTCAGCACCTGTTCTGACAATACCATCTGGCTCGGAGGGATTTGTCATCTACAGTGATGCTTCGGGCAAAGGGTTAGGATGTGTTCTCATGCAACATGGGAAAGTCATAGCCTATGCCTCTCGACAACTCAAAGAATATGAGAGGAATTATCCTACTCATGATCTAGAGTTGGCAGTTGTTGTCTTCGCACTTAAAATTTGGAGGCATTACTTGTATGGGGAGAAAGTGGAGATCTTTACGGATCATAAAAGCCTCAAATATTTCTTCACTCAAAAGGAACTAAACATGAGACAGCGATGTTGGCTTGAACTGTTTAAAGATTATGATCATACCATCCAATACCATCCTGGAAAAGCGAACGTGGTAGCTGACGCATTGAGTAGAAGATCATATGCGGGTACGAGTGCGATATTGTCAACGCAAAGTCCTATTTTGTATGACTTGCAAAGGATGGAGATAGAGATAAAGACTCCAGGGACCTAAGTGATGATGGCAAATATACGAGTGGAACCGACTTTAATCGATAAAGTTAAAGCTGCTCAAGCTACAGACCTGGAGCTGATGCATATGAGGAAGAAAGTACAAGAAGATGTTATGCTGGAAGCAAGAATCGATGAAGAAGGAATACTTTGAGTTAACTCCAGACTTTGTGTTCCTAACGACCCTGAGTTAAAGTATAAAATCATGATGGAGGCGCACAACACACCATTTGCAATCCATCCTGGGAGTACTAAAATGTATCATGATCTTCGACATACATTTTGGTGGGGCAATATGAAGAGAGAGATAGTGCTATTTATCTCAAGGTGTCTAACGTGTCAACGAGTCAAGGCAGAGCATCAAGTACCAAAAGGCCCATTACAACCACTTGAAATTCCAGAATGGAAGTGGGAACACATTATCATGGATTTCGTTACTGGTCTTCCCAAGGTTTCTCAGGGTATAGATGCAATTTGGGTCATTGTTGATATATTGACCAAGTCTGCTCATTTCTTACCTATACGAGAAACTTATACACTTGAACGTCTTGCTCGTATGTACATAAACGAGGTTGTAAGATTGCATGGTATGCCAGTATCCATAGTTTCTGATCGAGACCCAAGATTCACTTCACGATTTTGGGTTAGTTTGTAAAAAGTTATGGGCACGGATTTACAATTTAGTTCGGCATATCATCCTCAAACGGACGGACAATCAAAGAGGACTATTCAAACTCTTGAAGATTTATTAAGACTCTGTGTCCTTGACTTCAAGGGAAGTTGGGACAAGTTCTTACCATTGGTGGAGTTTTCCTACAACAACAGTTATCAAGCAAGCATTGGCATAGCTCCATTCGAAGCGTTGTATGGAAGAAAGTGTTGTTATCCAGTATGCTGGGATGAGGTGGGTGAAGCAACGTTGTTAGGACCGGAGTTGATACGTATGACTATGAAAAAGATTCAAACGATCCGACAACGTATAAAAACCTCACAAGACCGACAAAAGAGGTATGCTGATCTTCATCGAAAGGACGTGGAATTCGATATTGGAGATCATGTGTTGTTACGTGTTGCTCCATAGAAAGGAGTTACGAGATTCAGAAAGAGAGGAAAGCTCAATCCTCGATTCGTTGGCACATTTTTAATCCTCAATCGAGTAGGGACTGTAGCCTATAAACTTGCTTTACCGCCAAGTATATCTCGTGTTCATAACGTTTTTCATATATCCATGTTACGTAAATATGTGAAAGACCCGAACCACATTATTGAGTTAGAACCGGACGAAATAGCGAAAGATTTAACGTATGAAGAGGTTCCTGTTCAAATCTTAGATAAGAAGGAACATATTCTACGCTCCAAGGTTATACCTCAAGTTAAAGTTTTATGGAGGAACCATAATGTTGAGGAAATGACCTGGGAGTTAGAATCTGAAATGAAATCAAGGTATCCTTACCTCTTCGACATACCAGATACGTACCTTAATTTCGAGGGCGAAAATTCATAAGAAGGGGAGATTGTAAGACCCCAACTTTTATGAATAAAGATGAATTTTCTATAATTATCATTTTTGAATGAATTTGATATAATATTATAGTTGTGGGTAATATTTATAAATTTTGAAAAGTATGCAAGTTGTTGTATAATATTCGATTGGTCGGGGAATATTCTTTTTATCGGAAAATATCCGTACGACGGTACAATCATTGGTGGACCCCACAACGGAATTATTGTCGGATTAAGAAAATGACAAAAAATATTTTATGAAAATTACGAAGAAAGTTTTACCGTTAACTGTTGAAACATCCAGTGTTAAAAGTACAAGAATACGCGTGGTTGCATAGTAACACACGGTATTGATTATTGATGCTTACGTGAGAAGTCACTCAGTCTTGTTCAATTATTACTTCAGTAATTGTTGCATGTATCTCACGTTATTTGATTCAATTATTGTCAATATTTTTTTATATTATTAAATCAATAATTGAGATAACAGAGTTATTAATATTATTATTTGCAATATTAACGATGTCTGAAGTTACATCGAGGAGAGGTTTGGTCACCTAATTGCGCGCCCAATAGGAGAAATCCTTATTGAAAGCCCCTCTTTCACAGGAGAACATATGGTCGATTAATAGTGTGAATAATAATAATGATGATGAAGTTTTGTTTTATTAGTATTATTAAAGTAATAAAATGTAAAAGCTTTTTATATAAAATGTAATATATTTTTATAAAGTTATTCGTTTTATTAGGCTAATAGTAAAATATTTTTATATAAAAAATGTAATACTTTTATAAAGTTATTCGCTTTATTAGACAATAATTAGAATATATTATATTTTATTATGCATAGTATTTGCAAAGTGCCAGTATAGTGTTTGCATAGTAAAAAAATTTTAAAAGTTATTCGTTTTATTAGATTATAAATAGAATATATTATATTTTATTGTAAACCAATCTGGACCATCCATTTAAAGTAAATCGATATGGACCGTTCATGGATTGGTTACTATTCAGTCCATTCGTCTATAAATAGAAGCTCATTCCTTCATTATTTCTTACGAATTCACTGAAACTCTAGAGAGAAACCGTAGAGAGAATTATTCTTCTATCTTGAAATAGATTTCTTTAGCGTTTAAGAAAGCTTTGAGCGAAGTGCAAGTTTCTTCAAGTATATCTCCGCCCTACCGTCGGAGTACTCTTCTTTATAAGGTAAGGAATATTATTTATTGTACTCGTAAAGGTATTTTTTTTCATATTCATGAAGAGAACTTCTGTTATTCCAGTCATTATTATTCTGTTGGAATAACCTGTATACGCGGACTACCCTATACTTTGTGAAATTCTTCAGTTATTCCATTATTTATTATTTTGCTGAATAACTCGCTTATCTATCTGCAGCACCGCATACATGGTGAAATTCTGTTGTTATTCCATTCTTTATTATTCATTGGAATATCCTCGCTCATGAGTTTTACGCCTGGTTCCGCCTTTTTATTATTCTGCTGGAATATCCTGCCTATGCGTTTTCATGGGACTGATTCCGTTATTTATTATTCTCGTTGAATAACTTTGCTCTGCCTGCACCGCATGCATGGTGATTTCGTTGTTATTCCATTTATTATTATTCTCATTGGAATATCCTCGCTTGGTCATGTATTACGCTTTGACCGGTTCTCGTTATTTATTATTCATTGGAATAACTCATACATCTGAAGTACCGCGTGCGTGGTGATTTCTTTTGTTATTCCATTCTTTATTATACTCAGTTGGTTAAAGTTTTGACTTCTATACTCCATAAAATTGGTGAAATATCCTTGATATTTGCACTTCATCCAGTATCTTTTCGTGGAAATATTCTTCTGAGCATTCTTAAATTTTACTCTACAAAGAAGTATCATGTTGACAATTTTGACGTTATTAGTTCCTGAATAAATTAATTCTTGAACTTTTTTTTATTGAATTCTTATATCATTGTCATCATCCTCATATTTATATTTTGTTGAAAGTCATCTGTAGCCTGTAGTGCATAGATGGACTTAGTATGATTATGACCAGAGATTATTAGGTGTAATCATAACCGTAATGTTACAAATGATATGGTAAAAGTCCTCATTGGCCCGTAGTGCATTGATGAAAAATTGTTGGCATGATCATGACCATTGATGAATACACGAATATCCTTGGCCCGTAGTGCATGGATAATTTATGGTTGTGATACTTACGAATATCCTTGGCCGTAGTGCAAGGATGATGTGGATTATTTATTAAAATCGAGTCCCAAATGATAAAATTAATAAAAAACCTTTTAAATCATAAAAGATAGTAGATTTTATTCTCTACTTGACTCTTTTTTAATGGATTGCATGTTCTATCGCAGCTTAAACGTGATGTCAATTGTATTTTATCGCTTTAACATCACAAGACTAATGATAATTTATTCTGCATTATCTTAGTCATAATATTTTTTACTAGGCTAGTTGAGCTCACCCTTTCTTTCACCGTTCTCTTCAGGAAATGAGAACGTAGTCGGGACTAATCGGGGAATGGAGTGACGGTCCAGATGATAGTATTAGTAGTCCTCACTATTCTGTTAAATAGTGTGATAATAAATGTAATGAGGACTTATTCTGAGAGTGGATATTGTCTAGAAGACAATATTTGTATTAAAACTCATAGCTTTCTTGTTGTATATTAAAGATTGTTGTATATTAGAGATATGATGCAGCAATTACTGTAGCAATAATTGAGTATAACTGAGTGACTTCTTACGTAAACATCAATAATCAATACAGTGTGCTACTATGCAACCATGCCATTCATCGTACTTTTTACTACCGAGATAGTTCAACAGTTTTAATTAAGTAACACTTTTGCCGTTATAAAAAGATAATTATGTCGTTTTCTTACTACGACAATACATCCGTTGTGGGGTCCACCAATGATTGTGTCGTCGTACGAATATTCCCCGACAAAAAGAATATTTCCCGACCAAACGAATATTTTATAACAACTTGCATACTTTGCAAAAATTTTCACATATCACCCTTAAATTTAACCTTTTATCAATTTAACCATTTACGAAATAAAATAATAATTATAAAAAAATTGAATACTTTCATTTCATAAAATTTGGGGTCTTACAATAGTGTTTAAGGCTGCTAAGCACAAAAGATGTAGAGCTTAATGGAATAACTTAGTAGCACATCAACTATGATCATGAGTAGTTGCAGACAACCAGAAGAGTTCAAGGTTCAACGACAAAGTTCAGCAAGCACCAAGGAGATGATCAAAAATACTGATAAGTACAATAAGATGAAGAGCATACAAGCTATCTTAGCAACACTTCCAACACACTTCAATAAACAGGAATTGGGCTCAGAGGATACTGGTCTTAGTGACCGAATTGCCGAGACTTAGTGATTCGAAGAAACCTTAGTGATTCAGTTATAAAATGGTCTGTTGGGCCTATATCTTTATTGGATATCCTACTCGTTGAGTAGAAAAGTGGACTAGGAGTTGTTTAGTCTCTGAACCACTTAAAACTTCATGTGTCTTGTACTTTACGTCATTTACATTATACAAACTATAACTGCTATATATGCTATGTGTTTGCCTATCCATAAGACTTATCGATTTCTTAGTAAATCTTCAAGGGGAATTTTCAAACTTATATTTCGTTATGAATAAGATAATTTTAATTGATTAATTATTTGGCAATATTCCAATAAATAATTACAAAAGTTTTTAAAAATCTATTCAAACCCTTTCTAAATCTATATTGTGGCTTTGAGAAATAATTTCTTCAAAAAAAAATTACAACTCAACTTCAAATTATATGTTGAAGTTATTGGAATAAACAAATAATTCCGGGTTTGTTAACCATTTATTGAAACAAAATTTAAGGGATTTAAGGATTGTTTGGATGTTCATATAATAAAGTACGTATCACCAGCTTTTAAAAGTTTTTCTTATTGTAGTCTTGTAGACATTCTAATTATTGGTAATGCTACAAATGCATACTCTATAGGTTTTTCTTGATCAAACAATTCAAAAAAACTGTAATATATTAAAATTTTAATTTGTTACAAAAGATGGAAGTGTTGAATATTTTTATTATTTAAAAATTATATAATAAATATATTATATATTATTCATATAGTCAACAAATGAATTATTTCAGTTGGATAAAAAAAAAGAGTTGTAATGTTAAGGACTTGAGTTCAAGTTTAATTAATTAATTAATTAGGCCAACAATTAAATGATGAACCAATCCAAATGAGTGTTTGGAAACCTATAAATAGGTTATCAATCTACCCAAAATGAAAACTTTAAAAAAAAAAAATCATTCAAAAATCCTTTTCAAGTTCTTAGAAAAAATTATCATTCTAAATAATTTTTCCTTGTTATACTTTTTTCCCCTCATTTATAGTTTTGTACTAAATTTATTCATACACAATAAATTCTAGTACAGAGTAAAATTTGAATCTGTCTTATTTTGGGAGACTAATTCGAATTCACCATGTGTATCAAAAGTTAAGGGTGAATATAGTTTTAAGGAAAGAGTAGTCAACCATTTGATTCAGACGGTAATATTGTTGTTTTATATCATCTTACAAAGTGGGTTACAACAAAAAAAATTACAGAAAACAAATTAAAAAAGTAATTTTTTCAAATAAAATAATATATAATCAAGAAAAAGAACCGATCGTAGCAAGAACGCTATTGGATACCAAATAAAATTTTGAAATACATTCATATCCCGAAAAAAAATAGAATATGCGAATTTGAACCGTTTTTCAGCGTGACAATAGAAGAACAAGCTGCAATGAAAGCGTCACATCCAAATCTGTATAATCCATCTTCAACAATTCATGCATGGAAAAAAATCTCACGAACTAAAAAAAAAACTCCAAACAGAAAAAATAAAATCTCTCAAGAAATGATAATGAAATCTTTTCACAAAATAGAAAGAAATCAATTATCTCATGGAGAAAACAAGTCGCACAAAAGAAAAATAATTTATTATATTAAAATAAGAGAAATTTAGGGGAGAGAATCTCCAAAAGGAGAGTCATCCCCCGTATCTATGATGGAAGTTAGGGTTCATGACTAAAAAGAAAAGAGAGAAGAAAAAAAAGAAGTCAAGTAATTGGTTCTTGCAGACCCCATAGGTTATGTTAAGCGAATACATAAATTATCATTTGATTTTCATAAAAAGGCAAAATAAAACTTACATTGAAAACTTATTATTATTATTATTATTATTATTATTATTATTATTATTATTATTAAAACATTTACCAAGATAACATTGCCAGATATTTATCTTATGTAAGCAATAATTAATCTTCCCAGCTTATTAATTTCTATGCAAAATACTACTTCTAGTTATAAATTTCCCGACATAATATAAATTAAAAATAATAAATATGAAACATATAGACAAAATATTGTCATTTGTGTCTATATCATAACTACCATTAATGAGGCTAACTTCAAAAATGACAACTCATAATGCAATGACCAGTGTGAGTTGGATGAGTGATGTTGAACAGTACTAATCTAATGAATGAATGTTTTGGGAATACCTAGCTAGCTAGCCCACCTATATTAATTGATGATGGACATAGACATAGACATAGACATAGACATGAAAATGGACATGGACATGGATTCACTCAATAAATTTATTAAATTCGTTTGAATTTGTAACTTCATTTCATATGCCTAAGACAAGATCGATACATAAACGAGAGGCGATCTAAAACGCCGCGATGTCAAGATTATATTAAGCATGAAGTGAACTTGCCATAAAATTCAATTCATGCTAACCAGTCCCAAATTTATTTGTTAGATCAAGTTGTAAAGTTGTTAGAGATGACATTTTTCTTTTTCTTAACAAAAATATTGTCATTTTTATTTTTATTTTTAATAAGAGAGCTTTTATCTTAAAATAGTCAGCAGTCTTATAATTGGTATATACATAATTGTAAAGTTTTTTTTTGTTATATTTAACTGAAATTTAACATTCATAATTGTAAAGTTGTTAGATAGATGTGCATTAATTTCAAAAAAAAAATTACTTATTTATTTTAATTGTTATGTGTCTTTATCAATGTTGGTTTGATCTCCAACTGTTTGTCTCATCCATCCATTTTTTTCCAAAAATATTTGGTTAAAGGGTCTCTTTCAAGATGTTTCTTGAAATTGTCCTTTAAAATGATTGATAATTTAATAAAATAATTTATTTGTTTGTTCTTTTGTTTAATTATGAATAGAATGAATGAAAAAACATATATATTATAAAGGATTATATGTTTCGATTCATGTCATCTTGTGAGAGGGAGTTAAAGTTTTATATCGATAAAATTAAATATGAAAACTCAAAACTCATTATGTATATTCTTAACTGGTATTTCTATTCATTGTTAATTTATTTTAAGTTCAATCTAGAACAACTATAACGAATATATAATTCAAAAATAACACTAGCATAGTTTAATTTCAATATTTATAATAATTACCCTTAAAAACTAGTTTTTTAAAAAAAAAAAAAAATTGTTTTAAATAAATATGTAAAATTCTAGACAATGACATTGAGCCAAAAATCAGTGATTAAAGATGAAAAGCTGATTCTATTTACTAGAATTATTTTCTTCTTTCTCTTGGGTAAAAAAAAAAAATAATCATTGAGGAGAATTATCTTTAAATATTGGAATATACCTGAAAATAGAAAAAAAAAATTAGATGGATTTGTCCAATTTCATGTCAAAGGACAAGTTCTATATATGATATTGAATACAAACTCTTTCAGCATGAATTCTGGGTAACTAATATGTTTGTATGATTGAAGTTTTTATTTGAAAATTGGCAAATCACAACCATGATAGGAATGTTTGATTGGGAAAGATAACTAATATGTTTCTTCTTGAAGGTGAGAAATACTGGCTATACTACTAGCTAGCTATGACGCGAATTAAAAATAAATCAACTATAACAGTTGTTATAGTATAAAAAGACAGTTTTCTATATTATAGCGACGGATAAAATCGTTACTATAGCCGGTTTGTTTTTAGTTATCTCTATGATTCGTTGAAGAGAGGATGTGTTTGATAAAAACTGAATGAATTTGAATTTGAATTTAAATTTAAATCAGAAACTGAATGAAAAAAAGTTATTTGATAATTAAGATGTATGAAACATCTGAATGACAAAATTTTATTATTTTACTTCTCTGAAAAAATTTAAAATTGTTGTAAAATTATTTAATATAATAGTTAATATTTTTTTTATTTTATTCAGCTGTTCATTCAGCCATTCAGTCAAAAAAATCTGACTTAGTCATTCAAATTTCAATCATCCTAATCGATTCAAATTGACCATTCGAGATAATTTTTTTCAAAATAAACGCACTTAATGGTCGATTGATTCAGGTTATTCAAATTGTATTCGATTCTAAATAAACAACCTCGTAGTCACTTAAATATATATATATATATATATATATATATATATATATATATATATATATCTAACAAAATACAAATGATTTTGAATTTCCGTTCACTTAATAAATTATTTGGGCCGTCCAAAATTTGAGATAAATCCTACCGTCTATATAGTGTCGGAGGCACGAGACACAGCTAGTATATATATATAAAATAATAGTGTGACAAATTGAGAAAAGAGAATATAAAAGATGTAACATTCATCAAATTAATTTAAAATTGTTAATTTCAGTTAAGACTCAAGTATCATACCAAAAAGATGATATATCACTCCTTTCAATTTACAGTCTATCATCTATATTTGTATCTGAATTATTAAGTGAGAACAAGAGATTAACATCTATTGATTGATGAATAATGGTTTTTCTTTATGTTTTTAAAAAATTTATTTATTAACGAATTGTACGTAGCATGATTAATTGTCCTTTTTTCAGATCATCTTAGGGGATTTAAATTTGGTTTCAAATGTATCTTAAAACTACATTTCATTTATAATTATTGCCTATTACCCATCGTGATATTTAACAATCAATATATTAATGGCATCTGTATTTGAGATACTTTGGCACAAAATTTTGATAATTCAGTGTCTTTTTAATATTATTATTTAAAGTCATGTTTAGGAATTAATATTGAATGCTTTGTATTATCAAGATTTTATAAAATAAAAAAATTAACAACTAATAAGAAAAAAAAACTTATTAACAAAGGGATAATATATATATATATATATATATATATATATATATATCCAATTTTTTATTTTTTTACTTTTACTCCAAAAAAATATATAGTATTTATTCCAACTGAAATTTTTAATTTATGTGTAATTTGGATACATATAAAAAACAGTGTTGTACAGTATGTGTAACACTATTTTTTATATGTATTCAAATTATACCTAAATCACTGAATTCTGTAAAAAATTTAATTAGAATAAATACTATATATTTTTTTAGAGTCAAAATAAATTTTTTTTTTTTGACCGATCGAAAGTTCCCAATCTCCCTATAAGGACTGTTTGTTTTACCTTTTTGAACATTTCTAGCATAAATATAAAAAGAACATTGGGGTTTCCTCAAAAAATTAAGTGGGATGAAATAAATCAAATGTTTGTTGGTAATGCTAAGACTTTAGTGAATTTTCAAGATTTATACCAAAATATCTAAACTATCACATCAATCAATTAAATCCCATAAGAATGAATTTCAATTTCAAATAATAAAACAAAACGAAATAAATCGCCTGCAGGGAATCCAACTAGCTTGCTTACTAAATTAAAAAAGAAGAAGTTAATATTGTAAATGTTATATTAAAATTATTTATGTTTTTACCTTAAGAATTAACATTAATTCTTAGACCATGTTTTCGTTAATCTTTCCGGATGCCGATTGGTTTGTTTTTTTTTTGTTAATCACATATTATTGTCACTAAACATGCTCTTCGGTTCGATGTTTCTATCATTAGGTTAATTCGGCTTTAATTCTTCATTAATTAAAATTTCTTTGTACAAAAAATTAACTTGTTTTTTATCAAATTATAGAAAATATTATAATTAATATCAAATTAATTGTAATGTTAAGACGCATGTGACGCCCCCAAAATAGATATACATCACTTATTCTGAGTTGTCAATACATGGTACAGAAACAACTACAACTTTATTATTACAACAATAAAACTGTGAGTTTGAATACAAATATTATCTTCTAGACAATATCTATACTCAAATAAATCTCCATCACATTTATTGATACATTATTTTACAAAAATGGTGAGGACTACTAAACAACTCTCTCTAGAACCTTCATTCCATACTCCGACTGTATCTTCGCTTATATTCTCGCCTCCCGAGAAGAAAAAATGGAACAAAAAAGAAAAGGGTGAGCTAACCTAGCCCGAAGAAAAGAATATTATGACTAAGATAATATACAACAAATTATCGTTAGTCTTCAACGAGGAAAAATCTAATAGAATACAATAGACAACAAGTTTTAAATCAATATTCGCAATGAAATAATAATTCATTAGAAGAGTTAAGTAGAGAATACAAACTACTATCTTCTATGTATGAATTTAAAAGTTCATCGTCTATCTTTTATCCCCTAACATCAATCAATATATATCTGAATCAATTATTCATCTTTGCACTTCTGGGCAAAGATATTCATCAGTTGGTCATGTTCATCTAAACACTTGTTCATCTTTGCACTACGGGCCAAAGATATTCATCAAAAATCATTCATCTTTGCAATACAGGCCAAAGATATTCAATAATATCATCATTTAAGACTGAGGATGATGAAAAATATTTTTAAAAAAACGAATCCAGTGAAACAAAATGACAAGGATTAAGGATTAAGGATTCGTACTTTGTTTTATCCATGTCCAACAATACCTCAAAAATAATCATAGTGGTGTAAAATTCAAGAATGATCAAAATATGGATACAATCAAAAGCTAGTATCCACAATAGATATTTTAGACGAAAAGGGAAAATTTTCATTTTTCGATGAATAGTGTCGTATTCGTGAATAATAGTGTCAGATATCGTGAATAAAGTGTCGTATCGTGAATAGTAACTCAGACACCAAAAGTTCTAAATTTGATAAAAACTTGAGATCAATATTTCAAAGATAATGATATTGAAAAAATAATATCATTACAAAAAAATAATATTCCTTACCTCGGAAGACAATTATTTAACTCGGAATCTTCGGATATAAGCTATAACTTGAACTTGCAATCAGTATAGCAATATTCAAAATATACTCAAAATACTCACAAGAATACACTTTCGGTAATATAGAGAGAAAACTTGAGTTTACGGTGTGATTTTTAATTCTAACCTAAGCACCCTATTTATAGGAAAATGCTTGTAACACCAAAGCGAAAAAATTTAATATAATATTAATATATATAAACAAAATTCTTACGCCCACTTTTGGCAACTGAACTCAGCCACCAATGTTGCCCACAATAATGACAAAAATAAAAAAACGTTTTTGTTATTAAAAACAATTAAAACTTTCAAAAATTAATTATTCCGGAGCTTCGGAACTTCAATAATTCACAATAAATAGCCCTTTTGTCAGAAAATTCGAATCTCGCGACTTTTTATAGGAAATTCAATTCTCTACAACTTTTCAGAAGAAAGGTTTTCCAAATTCCAAACAAAAATTGTCCGAAATCCATAAACGGGCGATTTTACAAGTTATAATCAAATTTCAGTCAAGAAATGGGGTCCACCGACATGTTTAACATGTTTTAAACATTTATTGCAACAAAAATACTCTTTCTTCTCGTATACTCATATATCACACATTCATTGTAAAAATATCACCATTATTATATTATTAAAAATATAATAATATATTTAAATGAATTATTTTATCAGAAAAAGATAAAATTTTAATTTTCAACAATTGTCACATTAAAAATTTTCTCCATCTATATCCACATAAAATTAATATTTTCCTCATCATATAAATCAATAATTAATTATTCACAAATAATATTATAGAATCACAATATTGATGACCGTGCGCCTCCCGAAGAGAGAGGGCTTTCCAATAAGAATTTCTCCTTCTTGGCGGCAATGATTAGGTGACCAAACCTCTCCTTGAGCAGAACTTTCTAGACATTTCCAATAATGTCATCTAATAATATTATTCGGATAATATGAATTATTGCTTCGATAATGAAAAATCTTGTGTAATGACAATTATTGAAACAACGACAATATAAAAATATCAACGCAGTAATTATTGAATCAATAAAATAAAATACCGAGCGATAATTACGTAACCATTATTGAGTAGTGCCTTTTACGTAAGAATCAATAATTGGTGCAATCTCGTAGTATCTTCTTCTATGTCAACGCCAGCATATTCTTGTGTTTTAACCATCGGGTATTCCAACGATTATAAATTTGCAACAACTACGCCATATTTTTAAACAACTTATATTTGTCGTTTTCTTCATCCAATCGATTTCCGTTATGGGGCCCACAAATGACTGCGCCGTCGTACGAATATTCCTCGACCAAACAAATATTCCCCGAGAATAATGAATATTTTATAACCACTTACTTATTTTAAAATATTTGCGTATTTTACTCATAACTATCCACATTAATCACATCAACCCTTACTATTTCAAAATAATAATTAGAGGAAATTAAATTTCATTTATTAATTATTTGAGGTCTTACAACGCAGGTATAGAATTTTATTTTATTTTATTTTATTTTTTAGACTGTGATATGGAATTTCAAATATTAATATAAGAAGTCAAAATAATAAATAAATGAATAAAAGTCTTTAATTATGCTAGATTTTAAAGGATTTTTAACAACTTAGGAAGTTTGCTTACAACCTATACATTGTAAAATGCCTAGGATAATTGTATATTTTACGATTTTATATGTCGATTTTTTAGTTGCGAGTTACATAAATAATTATAGTTGTTAATATTTTAATAATATATTTGATATAATGGATTAATTTTATAATCATATCCAATCCTATGTATTGATATTAGTCGTATTCGTAATTCGGTATAAAAATCCCACAATTAAATTGTCTTTTACGTTTAAGTTATTAGGAGCTTAACTATATTTTTCATTTATTTAACTAGGATTATTCTGTAATCTTTAATATTAAGTTCTTATGTATGTGTTTAATTTTCTTATATTTTTACTTATTTACTGTGAGACCCCAAATTTTATGAATAAAAATTTAAATTTCTCGAAATCTTTTTTTCAAAATTATGGTATGGATTTGATATAATGTTATAGTTTTGAGTAATATTTATAAATTTTGCAAAGTATGCAAGTTGTTATATAATATTCGATTGGTCGGAGAATATTCGTTTTAATAGGGAATATTCATACGACGGCAGAATCATTGGTGGACCCCACAACGAAATTATTGTTGGATTGAGAAAATGACAAAAATATTTTTATAAAAATAACGGCGGAAGTTTTACCGTTAAAACTGTTGAACTACTCGGTAGTAAAAGCACAAAGAATACGATAGTCAGATAAGAGTTACACTAGTATTGATTATTGATGCTTACGTGAGAAGTCACTCAGTTTTGATCAATTATTGCTTCAGTAATTGTTCTATAGTATCTCACGTTATTTGATTCAATTATTGTCGATATTTTATATATTATTAAATCAATAATTGAGATGACAAAGTTATTAATATTATTATTTATAATATTAACGATGTCTAGAAGTTCTGCAAAGGAGAGGTTTGGTCACCTAATTGCGCATCAATAGGGAGAAATCCTTATTGGAAAATCCCCTCTTTCCTGGGAACGACCTGGTCGATTAATAGTGTAAATTATAATAATGATGATAAATGTTGTTAAATATATTAAGGTGTCTTTTTATGAAGTCACGGAAGTTTATATATATATATATATATTTTTTTGTTTTATTAGTATTATTAATGTAATAAAATGTAAAAATCTTTTATATAAAATGTAATACTTTTATAAAGTTATTTGTTTTATTAGGCGATATTTAAAATATATTATATTTTATTATGCATAGTGTTTGCATAGTGCTCGTGCATAGTATTTTGCATATTAAATCTTTTATATAAAAAAGTAATACTTTTTATAAAAAGTTATTTATTTTATTAGACAATAATTAGAATATATTATATTTTATTATGCATAGTGTTTACATAGTGCCTGTATAGTGTTTGCATAGTAAAATCTTTTTATATAAAACAGAATACTTTTATAAAGTTATTTATTCTATTAGACTATAAATAGAATATATTATATTTTATTTAAAAAATTTTGTTTTATTAGAATATTTTATTAATATTGCATAGTAAAACAATATGGACCGTCCATTTAAAAGTAAATCAATCTAGATCGTTCATGAATTAGTTACTATTCAGTCCATTCTCCTATAAATAGAAGCTCATTCCTTTATTATTTCTTACGAATTCACTGAAACTCTAGAGAGAGAAACTATAGAGAGAAAGAAGAAAAATATTCTGCTACTTCACTACTCCTATATCTAGTTTCTTCTAAGGTAAGGGGTATTATTTCTTTCGTATTCATGAAGAGAACTTCTGTTATTCCATTTTTTTTTATCATTGGAATAACTCAGTATATCGCTGATCTACCCTATACTTGGTGAAATTCTTCATTATTCCATTCTTTATCATTATGTTGAATAACTCGCCTACATGCAATCACCGCATACATGGTGAAATTTTTCTCATTATTCCATTCTTTATTATTTTGTTGGAACATCACATGCATGCGCTTACGCATGACCGTTCCGTTATTTATTATTCTGCTGGAACATCCTATTTGCAATAATTTTGCCCGACTCGGTTCCGTTATTTATTATTCTCGTTGGAATATCACATGCAATGCGTTCTGGCACGCACTTTGGAATTCCGTTATTTATTATTCATTGGAATATCCTCATTTGCATGCGTATTACGCTTTGACTTCGGTTCTATTAATTATTATTCTCTTAGAATAACTTTTATGCATGCGATTCTATCGCATGCATGGTGATTTCTGTTGTTATTTGTGACGCCCCCAAAATAGGTATACATCACCCATTCTGAGTTGTCAATACATGGTACAGAAACAACTACAACTTTATTATTACAATAGTAAAACTGTGAGTTTGAATACAAATATTATCTTCTAGACAATATCTATACTCAAATAAATCCTCATCACATTTATTGATACATTATTTTAAAAAAATGATGAGGACTACTAAACAACTCTCTCTAGAACCTTCATTCCATACCCCGATTCGTACTCGCTATATTCTCGCCTCCTGAGAAGAAAAATGGAACAAAAATGAAAAGGGTGAGCTCAACTAGCCCAGTAAAGAATATATTATGACTAAGATAATATACAACAAATTATCTTTAGTCTTCAACAGGGAAAAATCTAATAGAATACAATAGACAACAAGTTTTAAATCAATATTCGCAGCGAAAATAATAATTCATTAGAAGAGTTAAGTAGAGAATGCAAACTACTATCTTCTACGTATGAATTTAAAGGTTCATCGCTCATCTTTTATCCTCAGAACATCAATCAATATATATCTCGAATCAATTATTCATCTTTGCACTACAAAGCCAAAGATATTTATCGATTAGTCATGTTCATCTAAACACTGCTCATCTTTGCACTACGGGCCAAAGATATTCATCAGAAATCATTCATCTTTGCACTACAAAAAGCCAAAGATATTCAATAATATCATCATGTAAGACTGAGGATGATAAAAAATATTTTTAAAGAAACGAATCCAGTGAAACAAAATGACAAGGATTAAGGATTAAGGATTCGTACTTTATTTTATCCATGTCCAACAATACCTCAAAAATAATCATAGTGGTGTAAAATTCAAGAATGATCAAAACATGGATACAATCAAAGCTAGTATCCACAATAGATATTTTAGACGAAAAGCAAAAATTTTCATTTTTCATGAATAGTCTTGTATTTCGTGAATAGTGTCGATATCGTGAATAAGAATCTCAGACACCAAAAGTTTCAAATTTGATAAAACTTCAGATCAATATTTCAAAGATAATGATATTGAAGAAATAATATCATTACGAAAAAATAATATCCCTTACCTCGGAAGACAAGATTTAACCGGAATACCGAATATAAGCTATAACTTGAACTTGCACCAGTATAGCAATACTCAAAATATACTCAAAATACTCACAAGAATACGCTCGGTAATATAGAGAGAGAAAACTTCAGTTTCTGGTGTAATTTTTAATTCTAACCTAAGCACCCTATTTATAGAAAAATGCTTAGAACACCAAAGCAGAAAATTTAATATGATTTTAATATATATAAATAAAATTCTTACGCCCACTTTTGGCAACTGAACTCAGCCACCAATGTTGCCCACAATAATGAAAAAAATAAAAAAAAAACGTTTTTGTTATTAAAAACAATTAAAACTTCCAAAAATTAATTATTCCGGAGCTTCTGAACTTCAATAATTCACAATAAATAGCCCTTTTGTCAGAAAATTCGAATCTCGCATTTTTTTTATAGAAAATTCAATTCTCTACAACTTTGCAGAAGAAAGTTTTTCCAAATCCCAAACAAAAATTGACCGAAATTCATAAACGGGCGATTTTACAAGCTATAATCAAATTTCAAATCAAGAAATGGGGTCCAATCAGACATGTTTAACATATTTTAAACATTTATTGCAACAAAAATTCTCTTTCTTCTCAGATACTCATATATCACACATTCATTGTAAAAATATCACCATTATTATATTATTAAAAATATAATAATATATTTAAATGAATTATTTTATCGTAAAAAGATAAAATTTTAATTTTCAACAATTGTCACATTAAAATTTTCTCCATCTATATCCACATAAAATCAATATTTTCCTCATCATATGAATCAATAATTAATTATTCACAAATAATATTACATAATCACAATATTGACAACCGTGATGCTCTCGTGGAAAGAGGGGCTTTCCAATAAAGATTTCTCCTTACTAAAGCCAATTAGGTGACCAAACCTCTCCTTAGACAGAACTTCCTAGACATTGCCAATAATGTTATCTAATAATATTATTTAGATAATATGAATTATTGCTTCGATAATAAAAAAAATACTGTGTAATGACAATTATTGAAACAACAACAATATAAAATATCAATGCAAAGCAATTATTGAATCAATAAAATAAAATACTAAACAGTAATTACTGTAACCATTATTGAGTAGTGCCTTCTTACGTAAGAATCAATAATTAGTGCAATCTGCAGTGTAATACTACTTATGCAACAACGCGATTCATCGTGTTTTAACCAATTTGGATATTCCAACAATTAAATCAGTAATAACTACGCCAATTATTTTTAAACAACTTATATTTGTCGTTTTCTTCATCCAATCGCTTTTACGTTATGGGGCCCACAAAAGATCTGCTACTATTGCATTCGTCATTTATATTCCCCACCAAACAAATATTCCCCGATAATAATGAATATTTTATAACCACTTGCTTATTTTGAAATATTTATGTATTTTACCCATAACTATCCACATTAATCACATCAACCTTTACTATTTCAAAATAATAATTAGAGGAAATTAAATTTCATTTATTAATTATTTGGGGTCTTACAACCTCCCTCCTTATGAAATTTCGTCCCTCGAAATTGACATACGTACTCGTGTTTCAAAAGGTGAGGATACCTCGCTTTCATTTCGCTTTCCAATTCCCGGTCATTTCCTCTATAAGCATAGTTTCTCCACAAAACTTTAACTTGTGGTATGATCTTCGTCGTGTAGGACATGCTCCTTCCTATCCAAGATCTTGACAGTACCTCTTCGTGCGTTAAGTCTTCTGCTATCTCGTCCTGTTCTAACTCTATAACGTGGTTTGGGTCTTTTACATATTTACGAAGTACAGATATGTGAAACACATTATGAATACGAGACATACTCGGAGGTAACGCGAGTCTATAGGCTACATTTCCTACTCGATCAAGAATTTGAAATGGACCAATAAATCGTGGATTGAGCTTTCCTCTCTTCCCAAATCTTGTAACTCCCTTCCATGGAGTAACTCGCAACAATACATGATCCCCTATACTAAATTTCACGTCCTTTCGATGAAGATCCGCATAACTCTTTTGTCGATCTTATGACGTTTGTATACGTTGTCGAATCATTTGGATCTTTTCGGTAGTCATACGTACTAACTCGGGTCCCAACAATGTTGCTTCACCCATCTCATCCCAACATATTGGAGAGCGACACTTTCGTCCATATAATGCTTCAAATGGAGCCACACCTATACTTGCCTGATAACAGTTGTTGTAGAAGAATTCCACCAATGGTAAATACTTATCCCAACTGCCCTTGAAGTCTAGGACACAGAGTCTTAATAGATCTTCAAGAGTTTGAATAGTCCTCTCTGATTGTCCATCCGTTTGAGGATGGTATGCCAAACTGAATCGTAAATCCGTGCCCATAGCTTTTTGCAAGCTAACCCAAAATCTTGAAGTGAATCTTGGGTCACGATCCGAAACTATGGATACTGGCATGCCATGCAACCTCACAATCTCATTTACATATATACTAGCAAGACGTTCAAGGGAATAAGTCTCCCGTATCAACAAGAAATGAGCAGACTTGGTTAATCTATCAACAATAACCCCAATGGCATTGATGCCTTGAGAAACCGTAGGAAGACCCGTAACGAAATCCATGGTAATGTGTTCCCACTTCCATTTCGGAATCTCAAGTGGTTGCAACGGACCCTTAGGTACTAGATGCTCCGCCTTTACACGTTGACAAGTTAAACACATCGAGATAAACTTTGCAATCTCTCTCTTCATATTGTTCCACCAAAATGTATGTCGAAGATCACGATACATTTGAGTACTTCGGGATGGATTGCAAATGGTGTATTGTGTGCCTCCATCATAATCTTGTACTTCAAATCGAGTCGTTAGGAACACAAAAGTCCGGAGTGGACTCAAGTATTCCTTCTTCATCAATTCTTGCTTCCTAATAGCACCTTCTTGTACTTTTTCTTCTTCATACGCATCGATTTCGGCTTACGGTGGCTTGAGCAACCTTAACTTTTTCTATTAAAGTTGGCTCTATGCGTATACTTGACATCATCGCACTCATTCCTGCATATGATCTTCTACTCAACGCGTCAGCTACCACGTTCGCTTTTCCAGGATGGTATTGAATAGTGTGGTCGTAGTCTTTCAACAACTCAAGCCAACGTCGTTGTCGCATGTTGAGTTCCTTTTGCGTGAAGAAATATTTGAGGCTTTTATGGTCTGAATATATCTCCACTTTCTCCCCATATAGATAGTGCCTCCAGATCTTTAGCGCGAAAACGACTGCTGCCAACTCTAGATCATGAGTAGGATAATTCATCTCATATTCTTTAAGTTATCGCGAGGCATAGGCTATGACTTTCCCACGTTGCATGAGAACACATCCTAACCTTTTGCACAAGCATCATCAGAGATAACAAATCCATCAGAACCAGATGGTATTGTTAGAACAGGTACCGAAATGAGTCTCCTCTTAAGCTCTTGGAAACTCTTCTCGCATTCCTCGCTCCATACGAATTTTATATCTTTCCGAGTCAGCTGAGTTAATGGAGTAGCGATTCGAGAAAATCCTTCCACGAATCTCCGATAATAACCAGCTAAGCCCAAAAAGCTACGTACTTCGGTCATCGACTTCGGTTGCTCCCAACTTTTTATTGCTTCAATCTTCGCCGGGTCCACAGATACTCCATGTTTCGACACCACGTGCCCAAGGAATGCTACTTCCTCAAGCCAGAACTCGCATTTCTTCAATTTGGCATATAGTTTTTTTTTTCACGAAGCCTTTGGAGTACCGACTTTTCAATGGTGCTCATGATCTTCACGGCTTTTGGAATATATGAGGATGTCATCAATAAAGACAACAACGAATCGATCCAAATATTCTTTGAATACTCGGTTCATCATCTCCATGAAAGTCGCGGGAGCATTAGTCACCCAAAAGACATGACTAAGAATTCATAATGCCCGTCATCGAAGTTTTGAAGGCGATCTTTGGAATATCCTCGCCTCTAATCTTCACCGATGATATCCGAATCGAAGATCGATTTTTGAAAAGAATTGTGCTCCTTGCAATCGGTCAAACAAGTCATCAATACGAGGTAGAGGATACCTATTCTTGATGGTGACATGGTTCAATTCCGATAGTTAATACAAAAGTCGCATACTACGGTCTTTCTTTCTTTACTTAAATAAAACAGGAGCACCCCAAGGAGATGTACTAGGACGAATGAAACCGATGTCCAACAACTCCCCGTAGTTGGACCTTTAACTCCTGAAGTTCAATAGAGCCATTCGATATGGGGTTTTAGAAATGGGCTTTGTACCGGGTTCAAGATCAATAAAGAATTCAACTTCACGTTCTAGGGGTGGGCCGGAAAGTTCTTCAGAAATACGTCGGAAAGTCAATAACAACAGAATATTATTCAAATTTGACGTGTCTTTATTCAAATCCATAACATGGGCTAAGAAAGCTTGACATCCGTTTTTCAATAAACGAATAGCTTTATGATTAGATATGACAGTGATTGATTTTAATGGTTTAGTTGCTTGAATTAAATATAACAAAGTTGTTTAGGAATATGAAAGCTAACAACCTTACGAAAACAATCAATTTTGGCATGATGAGTAGTTAACCAATCAATCCCTAAAATCACATCAAAAGCAAGTATCTTTAAAGAGATAAGGTCAACATGTAAGGTGTAACGACCCCAAAATAGCTCCATTCCATCCGACCCATTCTGAGTCGCCAAATACATGGTACAGAAAACAACTACAACTTTATTACAACAATTGTCGTGCAAAATACAACAACACATATCTTTGTGAATTTGGATACAAATATATATCAATCATGACTCATGTCCCAACCGTGGACAGCACCTCATAATGACACCTTACATAAAGGTATAGTCGAAAACTGTTTTAGAAATTAGAATCTTTGGGAAGTGCTCAAGGAAACCTTCGTACATGGGAGGCCATACTTCTAGGTTATGATAGATATCATATGGCCACAGAATTATCCTTGGTTGACCCAATAGACCCCAAAGAAAAACGAGAAGATTACTATCATATTCTTCCCAATGGTGAGTTTTCTCTTGACATATCATTATCTCTACTGTCTCTAATTGGGTATTATACTCCAAACAAACACCAAGATTATATAGGTAGTCTGGTAGATATACTCAGCAAGTGGATGAGCACAACCCACTGTCTTATGATGACACGAGGTTGTATGTCATTAAACATCTTGTATAATAGTGACAAAACACCCTTCCAAAGTTGAATTCACCTCACCCTCAACATCTATAGACCACTGTTCTATTCCCCTGTTATTCCCCGCTTGTCCCAAATACACACTTTTATTACCCGAAAGGAATTTTGAAGCAAAAGGGTGAGCACAAATAGCTCGATAAAAGAATATCATGACTAAAGATAAATAAATTATCAATAGCCTTCAACAAAGAATAAATCGAGATTTATAACATATGATAGATGATAAAACTTTTCAACCATAGTTGCGGTGAACGAAAGCAATCCATTAGAAGAGTCAAATAGACTATAAAGTCTATTATCTTCTCCATGTTAAAAGTCCACCAACAATGTTTTATCCTCGTGACATCAATCAACAATTCCTCATCCACAATCACATGTATAACTCGTAATCGTAATTGTAGTTCTAAATTCCTTTTTCTCATCCAGACAAAGATAATTTTCATCACCAAACATCAAAGATTATGGTTCTACCAAATCACGCTTTATGTTCATAATCCTACTAAAGAAATTCATCTTTGCACTACAGAGCCAAAGATATTCATCAACAGTTCATCTTTCTGCACTACAGTGCCAAAGATATTCAACAACAAGTCATCTTTTGCACTACTGGCCAAAGATATTCATCAACGGTTCATCTTTGCACTACATGCCAAAGATATTCAACAACAGGTCATCTTTGCACTACGACCCAAAGATATTCATCCACAATTCATCTTTGCACTACAGGCCAAAGATATTCCTCAACAGACCAAATATATTAATATCTCAAAGAAATATATAATCATTTCAGAATTTATATAAACCATAATTATAACCATATATGTTGATCAATTCACCTTTGCACTTAAGCTAAAGATATTCAATTATAAATTCAATGGTCATGATCATACCAGTCAACAATTCAACTTTGCACTACTGGCCAAAGAGAACCTATAGTCACGATCATACCAATAATCTATCCATCTTTACACTCAAGTCAAAGAGAAATATCATCATTAGGGTTATAAGAATGTTATATAAAAACAATATAATCAACATATAAATTTAATCTCAAGAGTAAGATTCATAAATCAATGATTTCATACCAACTTAATCAAAATGTTATAAATCACTTAATAATCTCATAATCTAATATTATTAATACTACCACAATATTTTAATCATTTCTTAAACTTATAAACAATTTATTTTAATTGTTTACACTTTACTAATAAATGTATTTAATCATCTTAAAATGCCAACCTCATAAGATCTCATCACCAATAGCCAAAACCCTCATCAAAAATCTGCATATATCTCATATATAATTCTCAAGCCATAAAATCATATTTTCCAATTTTCTTAATTCACATAACATATTTAATTCATTTACTCATAACTAGAACATTTTCATGAAAAATACCAAATCAGTTTTAAAAATATTTCTTTTCTGGGATTTAGAAGAAAATAGTCTCATATTGAATATATATTTTTCAAAAATTTTTAAAATTCATTTACTATTTTTCACATGGCCAAAACCACCAAATATTCAGACATTTATCATAAATTGTACTTTTATTCAAAAATTCTGAAATTTACACGGTATACTGATATTATATAGATGTACTCACAATAAAAATTTCATCAATTTTGGAGTTAATCACAAGGAGTTATAAGCAGTTACTTTTAAAATAGTCTTTTCTCATAAAATCCATAACTCCTAATCTATACATCCAAAAATCGCCATTTTTGGACACAATCAACAAAACTCATCAAATTATCATTTCAAAGTTTTCCAGAATTTTTGAAGGTTCAGAAGAATTTCGAAATAATAACCCTTAAAATCCCTTATTATCCCTTACCTCAAAAGAGCAGTACTTCTGACTGGAATAACGCTGAACGAACTTGCACCGTATAGCAATACTCAAAGTATACTCAAAATACTCACAAGAATACGCTCGATAATATAGAGAGAAAAACTTGATTTAAGGTGTGAATTTCAATTATAACCTAAGCACTCTATTTATAGGAAAATGCTTAGAACACCAAAGCAGAAAATTTAATATAATATTAATATATTATATAAATTTCTATACACACATTCTAAAATCTGAACTCAGCCATCTTGCACATGCTAAATGAGGGAACCAAATGAAAAAAACGTTTTTGTAAATAAAAATATTTTAAACTTCCAAAAATCAATTATTTCGGAGCTTCGGAACTTAAATAATTCATAATAAATAGCCCTTTTATCAGAAAATTCGAATCTCGCGAGTTTTTATAGGAAATTCAATTCTCTACAACTTTACAGAAGAAAGTTTTTCCAAATTCCAAGCAGAAATTGACCGAAATCCATAAACGGGCGATTTTACAAGTTATAATCAAATTTCAGTCAA
This sequence comes from Panax ginseng, assembly GCA_020205605.1. Classification (NCBI taxonomy): domain Eukaryota; kingdom Viridiplantae; phylum Streptophyta; class Magnoliopsida; order Apiales; family Araliaceae; genus Panax; species Panax ginseng. Next base: position 39,438,189 of record CM035130.1, on the reverse strand, counting down.
GAAATGGGATCCACCGACACATAAAACATGCTTTAAATATTTTTGGTAACAAAATACTTCTCCTCCACATATACTCATATATCCCACATTCATCGTAAAAATATCATCATTAATATATTATTAAAATAATATATTTAATTGAATTATTTTATCAGAAAAAGATAAAATATTAATTTTCAACAATTGTCACATTAAAAATTTTCTCCATCTATATCCTCATAAAATTAATATTTTCCTCATCATATAAATCAATAATTAATTATTCACAAATAATATTACAGAAACACATTATTGACAACCAGGCGCTTCAGGAAGAGAGGGCTTTCCAATAAGAATTTCTCCTTACTTGGCAGCAATTGATTAGATGACCAAACCTCTCCTTAGATGTAACTTTCTAGACATTGCCAATAATGTTATCTAATAATATTATTCAAATAATATAAATTATTGATCCGATAATGAAAAATAATTTTGTGTAGTGACAATTATAAAATATCAACGCAAAGAATCATTGAATCAAAAATAAAATATTGAGCGAGAATTACTCAGTAACAAAAATCATCATGCTTTCATGAATAGTATTTGTGAATAAATAACTTTCGTGAATAGTAACTCGTGAATAGTAACTCATAAATAGTAACTATAAGAAAATTTGAATACTTTTATTTCATAAAATTCGGGGTCTTACATAAGGTGATGGTGCCAACTTGAATCAAACAAGATTTATAAACGATGGATGTGATGAAAGTTTCTCTAACGGAGTTTCCACAGATAGTCAAAGTCTAATTTTTTGAGTCAAATTTAAACGTTGAGCACAAATAGGAGATAAATGAATGGGTAGCACCGATATCTAGTAAAGTATAAACTTCACAAGAATTTATGATTAGCTTACCCGTGATCACCTCGTTTGGGTTCTCGCCTTTTGACCATCACAACAAACGCTTCTTCCGAACCGCTGACTTTGACTTTTACGGGACAATCTTTTGAGTCACCGTCCCCATTGAACTAGGTTTCGCTTCTGGTAAAATCCGAGCGATATGTCTTTCCTTTCCACAATTATAGCATACCTTGAATCTGTTGTGGCGCTTTGGACGATATGTCCCTCTTTTCCGCATTTAGTAGCATACTGACCGGTGGTCGCTCCTCCCTCGAACCAGATTCTTCTTTGGTCTTTGCCATTTTCACATTGTTGTTGTTGAATCTCCTCTTTTTAAAATCTCCGCTGAAATCATATCCCTAAACTCGATACCAACCGTGGCGCCCCCAAAATAGGTATACATCACCCATTCTCGAGTTGTCAATACATGGTACGTAAACAACTACAACTTTATTATTACAACAAGAAAAAGCTGTGAGTTTGAATACAAATATTATCTTCTGACAATATCTATACTCAAATAAATCCTCATCACATTTATTGATACATTATTTTACAAAAATGGTGAGGACTACTAAACAACTCTCTCTAGAACCTTCATTCCATACCCCACTAAATACTTCGCTATATTTTCGCCTCCCGAGAAGAAAAATGGAACAAAAAAGAAAAGGGTGAGCTCAACTAGCCCAAGAAAGAATATTATAACTAAGATAATATACAACAAATTATCGTTAGTCTTCAACGAGGAAAAATCTAATAGAATACAATAGACAACAAGTTTTAAATCAATATTAGCATCAGAAATAATAATTCATTAGAAGAGTTAAGTAGAGAATGCAAACTACTATCTTCTACGTATGAATTTAAAAGTTCATCATCTATCTTTTATCCTGTAACATCAATCAATATATATCTCGAATCAATTATTCATCTTTTGCACTACAGCCAAAGATATTCATCGATTAATCATGTTCATCTAAACACTGCATCATCTTTGCACTACGGGCCAAAAGATATTCATCGAAATCATTCATCTTTGCACTACGGTGCCAAAGATATTCAATAATATCATCATTTAAGATCGAGGATGATGAAAAATATTTTTAAAAAACGAATCCAAAGAAACAAAATGACAAGGATTAAGGATTAAGGATTCGTACTTTGTTTTATCCATGTCCAAAAATACCTCAAAAATAATCATAGTGGTGTAAAATTCAAGAATGATCAAAACATGGATACAATCAAAACTAGTATCCACAATAGATATTTTAGAGCGAAAAGGAAAAATTTTCATTTTTCGATGAATAGTCTTGATTCGTGAATAATGGTAAGTATCACGTGAATAAGAACTCAGACACCAAAAGTTCCAAATTTGATAAAACTTCGATCAATATTTCAAAGATAATGATATTGAAGAAATAATATCATTACTGAAAAAATAATATCCCTTACCTCGGAAAGGCAATGATTTAACTGAATCTTTGGATATAAGCTATAACTTGAACTTGCACCGTATAACAATACTCAAAATATACTCAAAATACTCACAAGAATACGCTCGGTAATATAGAGAGAGAAAATTTCAGTTTCTGGTGTAATTTTTAATTTTAACCTAAGCACCCTATTTATAGGAAAATGCTTAGAACACCAAAGCAGAAAATTTAATATAATTTTAATATATATAAACAAAATTCTTACGCCCACTTTTGGCAACTAAACTCAGCCACCAATGTTGCCCACAATAATGACAAAAATAAACGTTTTTGTTATTAAAAACAATTAAAACTTCCAAAAATTAATTATTCCGGAGCTTCGGAACTTCAATAATTCACAATAAATAGCCCTTTTGTCAGAAAATTCGAATCTTGCGCTTTTTTATAGAAAATTCAATTCTCTACAACTTTGCAGAAGAAAGTTTTTCCAAATTCCAAACAAAAATTGACCGAAATCCATAAACGGGCGATTTTACAAGCTATAATCAAATTTCAGTCAAGATATGGGGTCCACCGACATGTTTAACATATTTTAAACATTTATTGCAACAAAAATACTCTTTCTTCTCGTATACTCATATATCACACATTCATTGTAAAAATATCACCATTATTATATTATTAAAAATATAATAATATATTTAAATGAATTATTTTATCAGAAAAAGATAAAATTTTAATTTTCAACAATTGTCACATTAAAAATTTTCTCCATCTATATCCACATAAAATCAATATTTTCCTCATCATATGAATCAATAATTAATTATTCACAAATAATATTACGAGATCACAATATTGACAACGAGCAATTCTCGTGAAAGAGGGGCTTTCGAATAAAGATTTCTCCTTACTAGGCAGCAAGAATTAGGTGACCAAACCTCTCCTTAGAAAGAGCTTTTTAGACATTGCCAATAATGTTATCTAATAATATTATTCAGATAATATGAATTATTGCTTCGATAATGAAAATATCGTAAATGACAATTATTAAAACAACAAAGAATATAAAATATCAACGCAAAGAATTATTGAATCAATAAAATAAAATACTTGAGCGATAATTCACAGAACCATTATTGAGTAGTGCCTTCACGTAAGAATCAATAATTAGTTCAATACCGGTGTCTTCTTTGTGTAACAACGCCATTCATCGTGTTTTAACCAACGGTTATTCCAACAATTAAATCGGTAACAACTACGCCGTTATTTTTAAACAACTTATATTTGTCGTTTTCTTCATCCAATCACTTTCCGTTATGGGGCCCACAAAAGACTGCGCCGTCGTACGAATATTCCCCGACCAAACAAATATTCACCGACAATAATGAATATTTTATAACCACTTGCTTATTTTGAAATATTTGCGTATTTTACCCATAACTATCCACATTAATCACATCAACCCTTACAATTTCAAAATAATAATTAGAGGAAATTAAATTTTATTTATTAATTATTTGGGGTCTTACAACCTCCCCTCCTTATGAAATTTTGTCCTCGAAATTGACATACGTACCTGGTGTTTCGAAAAGGTGAGGATACCTCGCTTTCATTTTCGTTTTCAATTCCCAGGTCATTTCCTCTATAGCATAGTTTCCACAAAACTTTAACTTGTGGTATGATCTTCGTGCGTAGGACATGCTCCTTCCTATCCAAGATCTTGACAGGTACCTCTTCGTGCATAGGACTTGGTATGATTATGACCAGGGGTAATGTTACAAATGATGTTGTAAAAGTCCTCATTGGCCCGTAGTGCATTGATGGACAGTTGTTGGCATGATCATGACCATTGATGAATACACGAATATCATTGGCCCGTAGTGCATGGATAATTTGTGGTTGTGATACTAATGAATATCCTTGGCCGTACTGCAGAGATGATGTGGATTATTTATTAAGCTGAGTCCCAGCGGTAAAAGTGATGAAAAACCTTTTAAATCATAAAAGATAGTAAATTTTATTCTCTACTTGACTCTTTTAATGGATTGTTTGTTCCACTGCAGTTAAACTTGATGTTTGTTATATTTTATCAGTTTAACATTGTTGAAGACTAATGATAATTTATTCTACATTATCTTAGTCATAATATTTCTTACTGGGCTAGTTGAGCTCACTCCTTTCTTTCACTTTATTCTCTTGAGGAAATGAGAACGTCATGGACTACTAGTCGGGGAGCGGGTGGCGGTCGGGATGATAGCATTAGTAGTCCTCACTATTCTGTTAAATAGTGTGACAATAAATATAATGAGGACTCCTTTGAGTGTGGATATTGTCTAGATGACAATATTCTTATTAAAACTCTCAATTTATGTTTAGACGTATTTTACACGACAACTATATTATTAAGTTGTATTTGTATTCTGTACTATGTATTTTCTAGCGACCCAAGATGGGTGATGTATACCTGTTTTGGGGGCGTCACATTTACAACTTGTATTTTGCATTTTAATATTTAGTAAATACTTAGTTTTGACTTTTAATTGTAAAATTTTAAACTTTTTTTAATTTACTTAATCTTTAGGATTTTCTATTTTTCTTTTTAATTAATCATAACTCATTTTCATCTAACAACTTTGATACTATAAAAAAAAAAGTAGAAGCTAGCCAAACAACTATCAAAAAAATAAAAATATCAAAATAATAATAATAATGAAAAATAAAATAAATAAAATAAAATTTGCAAGCGAAAATGAAAAAAATAAATAAGATGAACTTGAAATATATTATTGTTAAACTCTATATGCTAAGTGATATAAAGTCTGATCAAATGATATTAACAATATATATGATTCAATATATTATGTATGTATAATTATAAAATTATAAAAAACTACTTTTTATAAATAAATAGAAAAACTCACAAAATATTAATCTCTACAGTAACCTAATAAACAAGTTTAAAATATTCCCTCCGTCCCATGATAAAAGTCATGATGAACTTTTCACGCATATTTAAAAAATAAATAAAATGACAAATTTGCTCATAATAATATGTTATTAATCATTTCCAATGTAGGTGAGAGTGACTTTTTAGCTTTTTAATTCAAAATATTTTCAGCATATAACTAATTATACTTATTGAATATAGAGAGAGAATTAGAAAAAAAAATATAAGATATTTAATGCTAAGAGTATAATAAGAAAAATTGTGTAAAAATTTGATTATTAAAGAAAAGTAGACATTTAATATAGAACTATCCAAAATAGTAATAATGACTTTTATCTTAAGACGAAGAGAGAAATAAATATACTTGCACTTTAGTGTTCTATGTTGTCGTTTTCAATTAGTACATACCATTAACATTCAATATGAAATTAGTTGACATATAAATAATTAAAATATAAGATCAAAGATTTATATTTTACAATTATGATTATTATCAAATATTAAAAAAAATATTTATTTTGAGATCATTGATTTCAAAGCTTTTTAAAAATTAATATTAATCTTATGATTAGGAACCAATTGTAAGACTCCAACTTTTATGAATAAAAATTAATTTTCTCTAAATATTATTTTTGAATAATAAGGTGTGGATTTGATATAATGTTATAGTTGTGGGTAATATTTATAAATTTTACAAAGTAAACAAGTTGTTATAAAATGTTCGTTTGGTCGGAGAATATTCGTTTTATTAGGGAATATTCATACGACGACACAATCATTGGTGGACCTCACAACAAAATTATTGTTTGAGTTAAAAACATGTAAAATAACTTTTATAAAAATAACGGCAAAAGTTTTACTGTTAACTGTTGAAATACCCGGTGATAAAAGTACAGTAATACGCGTGGTTGCATAGTAGCACACGGTATTGTACAATATCTTTGATTATTGATGCTTACGTGAGAAGTCACTGAGTTTTATTCAATTATTGCCACAATAATTGATGCATATTATCCCACGTTATTGATTCAATTATTGTCACAATATTTTATATTATTAAATCAATAATTGAGACGACAAAGTTATTCATATTATTATTTATATTATTGACGATGTCTAGAAAGTTCTGTCGAGGAAAGGGGTTTGGTCACTTAATTGCGCGTCAATAAGGAGAAGCCTTATCGGAAAGCCCCCTCTTTTCTGAGAATGATCTGGTTGTTAATATTGTGAGTTATAATATTAATGATGAATAAATATTGTTAAAAATATTTAGTAAAGCCAAGTGAATTGAGATAAATAGAGGGGTTTTTATTGATGTATTTGTTGTAAGTTTTGCTTATTACATGGACCCCCACTTACTCATTTTTCAAAATCGTCGGTAGAAAGTTTTATATATATGTCAAAATCGTCGGTAAAAAGTTTTATTTAATTGGTTGGTCAGAATATAGGGATAATATGTGGTATGTCAATTAACCCTTATTTTGTGGCAGTGTTTGGAAATGACATCTAAAAATGTTGTGATAAGCAATGGAGCACATGAGACCGTTGAGTCACCGATGATCAATAACCAGGATAATGTGCATCAAGAAGGTAATAATCCTCAAGTAAACAACAACACCGACCAAATGATGAATGATGGGATGTTCAGAGGCTTTCTGCAATTCATGCAACATCAGGCGAGAGAGACTCCTATTCAAAATGCAGGTGGAAACACTGGCAACTCACGGATGGTCACCGCTAAGAAATTCAAGGAGCTGGGACCACCGAAGTTTTTGGGAAAGCTAGAGTCACTTAAGGCAGAGGCATGGATTAAGCAAATCACCAAGACATTTGATGTCTTAGGATGCTCAGAATAGTAAAAAGTTTCCTTCGCCACCTTTATGTTGCGTGAAGAGGCAAATTACTGATGAGAATCTGTAAAACGTACTCAGCCTTCCACACTGAAGATTTCTTGGGAGAAGTTCCAAGAATTTTTCAACGACAAGTACTTTCCTGAAAGTATTCGTTACATGAAGGAAGCAGAATTCATCAAGTTAGAGCAAAATAATATGACCGTATCGCAATACGAGGCTAAATTTGGGGAGTTATCCCGGTTTGCATCCCATTTGGTAGATAATGAGTAATGTATGACGCGAATGTTTCTGCGAGGTTTGAAGCCCAAAATTCGTCAATACCTCATTTCTCACAAACTTTGTTTATATTCAGATGTTGTGAATAAGGCTCAGTTATTGGAGCGCGATAATAAATCAGCCCAACCAAAAGGCAACGACCAAAAACACGGTAATAATCATACCGGTGGCAACGACCATCAGAACAATAATAACCATCGTGGAGGAAATTATCATGCTAGAAATGATAACCACTTCGGTGGTAATCATGACCAAGATAATAGAAAAGGTGAACTAAGTGATAACAACTTAATTTAAGAAGAGAAGATGTTGGAAGAATGCATATTTTGATTTGATGTTTAAATTAAATACTCATGATTATATGTAAAGTCCTTCGAGAAATATATGTACAAGGACTTAGTGATAGATCAAAATTGTTAGGTTGATCTTAGCTTTTAATGTTCATCATTCTATAAACGAATGTATAGATAAAGAGATCAAAGATGGTAGGTTGATCTATGACTTGAAAGAAATAGATAGGCCTTGAAAAGAATCGCAGTCTATCAAGTTGGTCAACAGAATGCAGAAGCTAAGGCAGGATCGTAGGGCTTAGAAGATCGTAGTGTATCTGCCTTGAAAGGCCTCTCCAGAAATCGTAGAGTGGTCCAGACGTTTGCCGAAGCTAATTCAGAGATCGTAGAGTGCTTTCGGAAACATAGAGTCTACAAAACTAGCAAGTGAAGATCGTAGTGTGCAAATCCTTGAAAGAAATCGTAGTGTTCTCTTCAGACCAAACACCAATGTGACAAGACACCACGATATGGATCATAGAGTATCATCTGCCTTATGTCAGAAGCATCGAGCCCTACTTTTATTTAAAGACAAATTCCAACAAAAGTGGAATGGGTTTGAAACGTTGAAGTCCTCTCCAGTCCCAATGGTACAAAAGATATCCTTATTATTCAAAAAAACGTATTCAAGAAGCTAAGGAAAGGACCATAGGGGGAGGAGGAAAAACACCTTTTCGGTGTTAGGTGAGAAAGCGAGTTCTTTGTGTCGATGGGCGAATACAATTCTGAAGGTGTGCGAAAAAGTCTCCATCAAAGTTCGAAAATGTCAAACGCATTTAATGCTTCAACAAAAGGCTTCAACGGATAGATTTCAAGAATCACATATATGCAGAACATATGCAGATGAGGAAAACTAAGCAAGCATTGAACAAAAATGCACAAGAACACTCAACGCTCAACTCTACGATCTGAGAAAAAGAGGAAGCTTGCTCAATTTACTCGGTTCTTTCGAACAAGTGCTTAATCAAGAATCGAGTAGCATCAATCATGAACTCAACAACTACCAACCAATCAAGTAAGAGTTCTAAGTCAAAAGGACTTGAAGAGTTCTAAGTGAATCGAAAGAACCAAGTCTACTTGGACTTGAAGAGTTCAAGAGTGAACTAAGAAGTGCCTGGATCTATTTGGTCTAGAAGGAATCATGAGATTCGGAAAGTGTAATGTACATCCTTGGTGGATTTCCTAGTCGAGGAGTAGAAGAGTGGATTAGGAGCTTTAAGTGCTCTGAACCACTTAAAATTGTTGTGTCTATTATATTTGTGTTATAACTGCTATAACTGCCTTAACTGCCTAACTCTCATTAATTCGAGATATTTAAAAGGAGATTAAACAAATACTCATTCCGCTAAGTTTTAATCACTATCAAAACTAACTAGTTAAAACAAAAAGTTTTTTAAATATCTATTCAACCCCCCCTTCTAGATAACTATTGTGCCTCTGAGAACTAATAGAAGATTCAACAATGATGAAAAGACGTCGACAGGAGCACCAGCACCCGTTTCCAAGGAAGGAGAACGACCACCAGTCGTATGCTATAAATGCGGACAATAGGGACACATCCGTCCAAATTGTACGCAGCAACCCAAAGCGTGTTTCAATTGCAAAAAGGAAGGACATTTAGCTCAATTTTGTCATGCAGCGAAGTTAAGTTCAGCTGGGATGGTGACACCAAAGGCTATCCCAGAAAAGTCAAAGTCGGTAGTTTAAGGAAAATCATTTTTAGTGACGAGAAACCCGAATGAAGTTATCACGGGTAAGCTAATCATAAACTCTTGCGAAGTCTATACCTTATTTGATATCGGTTCTACCCATTCTTTTATTTCTCCTACTTGCGCTCAACATTTAAATTTAACTCCAGAGAAATTAGACTTTGACTTATCTGTTGAAACTCTGTTGGGAGAAACCTTCATTACATCCACTGTTTATAAATCTTGTTTGATTCAAATCGGCACCCTCACGTTACCTGTCGATCTTATCTCTTTGAAAATACTTGTATTTGATGTAATTTTAGGGATTGATTGGTTAACTACTCATCATGCTAAAATTGATTGTTTTTGTAAGGTTGTTAGCTTTCATATTCTTAACCAACCTATTATGCGAATTCAAGCAACCAAACCACTAAAGTCAATCACTGTCATATCAAGCCATAAAGCCATTCGTTTATTGAAAAATAGATGTCAAGCTTTCTTAACCCATGTCACGAATTTAAATAAAAATACGTCAGATTTGAATGATATTTCTATTATTAATAAATTTCTGACGTATTCCCTGAAGAACTTCCTGGCCTACCCCCAGAGCGTGAAATTGAATTTGGTATTAACCTTGAACTCGGTACAAAACCCATTTAAAAAAACCCCATATCGAATGGCTCTTATTAAACTTCAGGAGTTAAAAACCCAAATGCAAGAATTATTAGACATCGGTTTTATTCTTCCTAGTACGTCTCCTTGGGGTGCTCCTGTTCTATTCGTAAAGAAAAAAATTGTGGGAGTATGAGACTTTGCATTGATTATCAGGAGTTAAATCATGTCACCATCAAAAATAGGTACCCGTTGCCTCGCATTGATGACCTGTTTGACCAATTGTAAGGTGCCAAATTCTTTTCAAAGATCGATCTTCATTTCTGGATATCATTAGTTAAAGATTAAAACCGATGACATTCCAAAGACTACTTTCAGAACTCGGTATGGACATTACGAATTCCTAGTCATGTATTTTGGATTGACTAATGCTCCTGCTGCCTTCATGGATATGATGAATTGAGTATTCAAGGAGTATTTGGATCATTTTGTGGTTATCTTTATTGATGACATCCTCATATACTCCAAAAGCCGTAAAGATCATGAGCAACACTTGGGACTGATACTCCAAAAGCTTCGTGAAAGCAAGTTATACGCCAAGTTAAAGAAATGCAAGTTCTAGCTTGAGGAAGTAGAATTCCTCAGGCACGTGATATGAAATCACGGAATATATATTGACCCAATGAAGATTGAAGCAATACAAAGTTGGGAGCAACCTAAGTCAGTAATCGAAGTACGTAGCTTTCTGGGCTTAGCTGGTTATTATCGGAGATTCGTGGAAGGTTTTTCTCAAATCGCTACTCCATTAACTCAGCTGACTCGAAAAGATACAAAATTTAGTTGGAGCGAGGAATGTGATAAGAGTTTTCAAGAACTCGAGAGGAGACTTATTTCAGCACCTGTTCTGACAATACCATCTGGTTTAGAGGGATTTATCATCTACAACGATGCTTCAGGCAAAGGGTTAGGATGTGTTCTCATGCAACATGGAAAAGTCATAGCCTATGCCTCACGAAAACTCAAAGAATATGAAAGGAATTATCCTACTCATGATCTAGAGTTGGCAGTAGTTGTTTTCGAGCTTAAAATTTGGAGGCATTACCTGTATGGGAAGAAAATGGAGATCTATACGGATCATAAAAGCCTCAAATATTTCTTAACCCAAAAGAAACTCAACATGTGGAAAAAACGTTGGCTCGAGCTGTTGAAAGATTACGATCATACCATTCAATACCATCCTAGAAAAGCGAACGTGGTAGCTGACGCGTTGAGTAGAAGATCATATGCAGGTACGAGTGCGATATTGTCAACGCAAAGGCCTATTTGGTATGACTTACAAAGGATGGAGATAGAGTTAAAGACTCCAGGGACCCACGTGATGATATCAAATATACGAGTAGAACCGAATTTAATCGATAAAGTTAAAGTTGCTCAAACTACGGACCTGGTACTGATGCGTATGAAGAAGAAAGTGCAAGAAGATGCTATTCCAGAAGCAAGAATCGATGAAGAAGGAATACTTCGAGTCAACTCCAGACTTTTTATTCCTAACGACTATGATTTAAAGTATAAAATTATGATGGAGGCACACAACACACCATTTGCAATCCATCTTGGGAGTACCAAAATGTATCGTGATCTTCGACATACATTTTGATGGAGCAATATAAAGAGAGAGATAGCGGAGTTTATCTCAAGGTGTTTAACTTGTCAACGTGTCAAGGCGGAGCATCAAGTGCCAAAAGGTCCATTGCAACCACTTAAAATTCCAGAATGGAAGTGGGAGCACATTACCATGTATTTAGTTACTGGTCTTCCCAAGGTTTCTCAAGGCATAGATGCAATTTGGGTCATTGTTGATAGATTAACCAAGTATGCTCATTTCTTACCTATACGAGAAACTTATTCACTTGAACGTCTTACTCGTATATACATAAATGAGATTGTAAGACTGCATGGTATGCCAGTATCCATTATTTCTGATCGAGATCCAAGATTCACTTGCAGAAAGCTATGGGAACGGATTTACGATTCAGTTCTGCATATCATCCTCAGACGGACGGGCAGTCGGAGAGGAATATTCAAACTCTTGAAGATCTATTAAGACTTTATGTGACTTCAAAGAAAGTTTGGACAAGTTCTTGCCATTGGTGGAATTCTCTTACAACAACAATTATCAAGCAAGTATAGGCATGACTCCATTCGAGGCGTTGTATAGACGCAAGTGTCGTTCTCCAGTATGCTGGGACGAGGTGGGTGAAGCAACGTTATTGGGACCAGAATTGGTACGTATGACTACGGAAAAAATTCAAATGATCCGGCAACGTATAAAAACCTCACAAGATCGACAAAAGAGTTATGCTGATCTTCATCGAAGGGACGTGGAATTCAATGTTGAAGATCATGTGTTGTTACATGTTGCTCTATGGAAGGGAGTTACGAGATTTGGAAAGAGAGGAAAGCTCAATCCTCGGTTCATTGTCCCATTTGAAATCCTCGATCGAGTAGGAACTGTGGCCTATAGACTCGTATTACAACCAAGTATGTCTCGTGTTCATAACGTTTTTTACTTCTCTATGTTACGTAAATATGTGGAAGACCCGAACCACATTATTGAATTAGAACCAGATGAGATAGCAGAAGATTTAACGTATGAAGAGGTACCTGTTAAAATCTTGGATAATAAGGAACATATTCTACGCTCAAAAGTTATACCTCAAGTCAAAGTTTTGTGGAAAAACATCGATGTTAAGGAAATGACCTTAGAGTTAGAATCTGAAATGAAATCAAGGTATTCTCACCTCTTCGACATACCAGGTACGTACACCAATTTCGAGGATGAAATTTCATAAGAAGGGGAGGTTGTAAGACCCCAACTTTTATGAATAAAGATTAATTTTCTCTAAATATTATTTTTGAATAATAAGGTGTGGATTTGATATAATGTTATAGTTGTGGGTAATATTTATAAATTTTGCAAAGTAAGAAAGTTGTTATAAAATATTCGTTTGGTCGGGGAATATTCATTTTATTAGGGAATATTCGTACGATGGCACAATCATTGGTGAACTGCACAATGGAATTATTGTCAGAGTTAGAAAATGACATAAATAACTTTTTATAAAAATAACGGCAAAATTTTTACCGTTAACTGTTGAAATAACCGGTGATAAAAGTACAATAATACGCGTGGTTGCAGAGTAGTACACGGTATTGTATAGTATATTTGATTATTGATGCTTACGTGAGAAGTCACTCAGTTTTTATTCAATTATTACCACAGTAATTGCTGCATAGTATCTCACGTTATTGATTCTATTATTGTCACAATATTTTATGTTATTAAATCCATAATTGAGATGACAAAGTTATTCATATTATTATTTGCATTATTGACGATGTATAGAAAGTTTTGTCGAGGAAAGGGGTTTGGTCACCTAATTGCGCGCCAATAAGGAGAAGTCCTTATCGGAAAGCCCTCTCTTTCCTGAGAATGATCTGATTGTTAATATTGTGAGTTATAATATTAATGATGAATAAATGTTGTTAAAAATGTATTTAGTAAAGGCAAGTGAATTGAGATAAATAGAGGGAGTTTTATTGATATATTTGTTGTAAGTTTTGCTTATTACATAGACCCTCACTTACTCATTTTTTAAAATCGTCGGTAGAAATTTTTATATATATGTCAGTATATATGTGGGGGGGGGGTATGTGTGGGGTGTGTGTGGTGGGTGGTGTGAGGTGTCGTATGGGGGAGGGAGTATATATATATATATATTATAAGTTTTGTTTTTATATAAAATAGAATATATTATATTTTATTATGCATAATCTTCGCATAATGTGTGTATGCATAGTCTTTGCATGATAAAATCAAAATTTTTAAAAGTTTCAAATGGCATGCTTGGCATATGAATTCACCTGTGATTTCCCCTCACTGTTCACCCGTGATTTTTATTCAAATAGTGCCCTGTCATTCTCCTATAAATAGGATGTTTAGTTTAGAATTGAAAATCACACCAGAATCAGAGAATTCTTCTTCTATAATATTGAGCGTATTTCTTTTGAGTTTAAGTAAGCTTTGAGCTTAGAAAACAGTATAAGTTTTCTTCAAGAATATTTCCGCTATACCAATCAGAAATACTCTCCTTTTAAGGTAAGGGTTATTATTTATTTCATATTCGCTTACGATATTATTTTTTGTATTCGTAAAGAATTTTATTTTCGTTCAATATTCGTAAGGAATATTATTTTCATTCAACAATCGTAAATGGTCTTATTTATTTCATATTCGCTTACGATATTATTTTTCGTATTCGTAAAGAATTTTATTTTCGTTCAATATTCGTAAGAAATATTATTTTAGTTCAATATTCATAAGGAATATTATCTTCGTTCAATATTCATAAGGAATATTATGTTCGTTCAACAATCGTAAGGAATATTATTTTTGTTCAATATTCATAAGAAATAATATTTTCTTTCATACTCTGTAGTAAGATTCTGAATTCTACACTTATTTTGTTATGTATTGCTTCTATATTCTTTGAAATTAGTAGAATATCCTTGAAATTTGCGCTTCATCTAGTATCGTTTCACAAGAATATTTTTGTGAACATTCTTGTTAAATTTTAATCTTTTCATGTCGGGGTACTATTCATGGGTTACTATTTATGAAGTACAATTCACGGGGTACTATTCACTTGGGTACTATTTACCTGGGGTACTATTCATGACAAAAATTGATTTCTTTTCTGTCCAAATTATTTTTACATGAATATTATTCTTGAATTTTACTCCACAAGGCAGTTATCATGTTGACAATTTGGACATTCTTAAACTCTGGATAAATTGAATTATAAATCTTTAATATTTATCCTTGATTTCGTTTAATTGAATTCTTTTATCATTGTCATCATCCTCATGCTTATATTGTGATGAAAGTCATCTTCGGTCGTAGTGCATAGATGGACTATTGATTGGTATGATTATGACTATGTATCGGTATAATCATGACCTGTAATGTTACAAATAATGTGGTAAAAGTCCTCATTGGACCGTAGTGCATTGATGGACAGTTGTTGGCATGATCATGACCATTGGTGATACTAACGGATATCCTTGGCCCGTAGTGTATGGATAATTCGTGGATGCGATAATACTGAATATCCTTGGCCCGTAGTGCATGGATAATTCATGGATGTGATACTAACGAATATCATTGGCCCATAGTGCATGGATAATTTGATGATGTGGATTATTTATTGAGCTGTGTTACAGTGATAAAATATTGATGATGAACTTTTAAATCATAGAAGATGGTAAATATCATGTTCTACTTGACTCTTCTAATGGATTGTGTTAGTTCCCAGTAGGCACACAATAGATCTATAAGGGGGAGGGGGTGAATAGATCCTTTTTAATTTTCAAATACTTTTCCTATTTATTTTGGATTGCTAATAACTTAGAATATGACAAACATAAGGATCTTTTCAAGCACAACGGAATAAGAAAAAGATCTCCTTCATTGTTACATTCATGAACATACATACATTGTTCATAGAGTTAGTTTAGTTGTAATTAGTTAATTCATACATAGCATTTATAACAGTTAGGTACATAATGTAAATGACAGAAAGTAAATGACGGAATGTAAAAGACACAAGAAATTTTAAGTGGTTCAGAGACTCAAACTCCTAATCCACTCTTCTACTTTAACGAGCAGGAATTCCACTAAGGAAGGGCAGCACCCTGAATCACTAAGATTCCTTCAAGGCCAGTAGCCTTGGAACTTCAGTTCACTAAGAACTCTTTAAGCCCAGCAGGATTTGAACTCCTCTAGTTCCCTAGGAACTCTTCAAGCCCAGCAGGCTTGGAACTTCATTTAGTCCCTCCAGACAAGGACCCCTCAGGCCCTGGCTACTAGTTGTTGTTGGTGTTGTTGTTGTTAGTGTTGAGCTGCTAAGATGTCTTTAAGCTTGAACATCTTTTGTACTTAACAGCATGGTGTGGTCCTCTTTGCATTCTACGTAGAGTCTGGACCACTTCTTCTTTGGTGCAGCTGATCTTCATTTTTTTCTGCCTAACTTCATTCGATGTCAGCTGTGCACCATCACCATTTAGGTTTGCTAAATGTTTGAGCTTTTGGTAGACTTCGTCTGGCACTTAGTATTCCCTGAACCCTTCTTGAATGGTTTGCAGACATGATTCTGCATCTGTTCTGTTTCAGCTTTTAGTTTATGGTGATTCGTAGAGTGGCTCTCTGGACTTCTTTGTGCCTTGCCACTTTTCTGAATGCTATCTTCTTGGCCTTCTCGGCTCTCAGCTTAGCTGCCATCTTTAATGGCATTCTCATCCTTATTGAGTGAAGCTTTAATTTGTTCAAGTCCTTCTTCAAATCTGCTTTACTTCCACCTTCGTAATCTCACTCTCACTGAGACTTGTATCGTTTCACTCTGGTGGAACTCGTAGAGTTAACACTATAGCATTCCAACAACTCAACGATCCTTCAACTCTGCAACCCTTGATATTTGAAGCTCCGGCTGATATATACTCTTTCTCAATCTTTTCGTTGGAATATAGCTGTTGAAAGTTATTTGAATTGCTTCATAGATCGCGAGTTATTTGGTGTAGACTGCTTGATGTGATATGACAGCTCCTTTATGACTTTACTAACACAAAAGTCTGCTACCTTACCTACCGCCTTAGAGTTATCATCTTTCCATGTCAGACAGGTAGTCATCTTTATTTCTTCTTTCTGACTTCTCGAATAGAACATCAAAAATTTTCCTTTTGCATCGACGCTCTCAAATAGCAATGTTCAAATATCAGTCTTCAGATTGAACCATTGCCAATGCTTCAATCTTCAGATGACCAAACTCTACGATTCTGATGCATATGTTCTTGGACCTGATCGTAGTGTGTCTTGTTGAATGTTGCTGATTGACTGATTGAGACAACACTACGATGTTGAAGAATGTTCATTGGATCTTCAATGTAGAACACATCTTCTTTCATTTGTGCAGTGCTTCAACACTTCTATTTGCCTCGACTGATCTCAGAAACTGATAACTTGACTCCTTGTTGTGGTCTCTTCTAAATAGCAAGACACATCATATTTATGGCATGCTCAGCTCGCTTTCTCCTTGTGATCTCCCGTTCACTTATCATCAATGGGTTGACCCATGCTTAATCACTTTCGCCTTGTTCTTCAAAGCTGACCAGTATCTCTGTGTAAACTTCATCAGTTCCTGCTTTGTTTGGCAAATACTACAATCCTGGTTGACCCCAAGATCGTTGTCTTCTATTCTCTTGACAGCTACTGCATCTGCTGACTTTCCTTAGTCAGTCACTTTTACTAAAGTATTCTTTTGATCTACTTATGGAAGACTTCATCTTAAATGGCTTCACAACTCAATTTGGATGCTGATTGGGTTGGTGCTTAGATCTTCTGTTAGCTTGCATGTCATTCGTTGAGTGCTTTCTGATTTCCTTCAGGTGCAATGTATCTTTGTAACTCAGACCAGAGGCTTCACACTTTGGATATTCTGGGATTGCTCATTTGTTGAGAATCATGTTTACTCTACGATTCTGCCTTGGCATTATAAGCATTTTTTTTGAAGCCTTAGTTCTGCACTCTACAATTTAGCTTGGGTTCTGCAGACACTACGACTCTGAGATCAGATCTTGACATTCTACGAGTTTTGTCTTTAAGCTTGTTGTCTTCGTCTGATCTGGCTCGACTACGATATCTGCCTCTGATATGATCAGTAGACTCTACGACTCCGAGTGTGGTCTACGATTCTTGACTTGGCTTTAACAGATGCTCGTTCGGCTCTTAGACAGGCTGTCTCTACGATTCTGAACATGACTTCCTCGGCAGGCTACGTCTCCGAGAAGGCTCTTCTGGACACACTACGATCCTTCCTCGTATCTTTTGGCAGTCTACGAACTCCGAGATCTACTATTTTTCAAACTACGATTCCGCCTTGATAATTCTCGAGTTTTCCTCGACTCTTCTGGCAGACTACGATTTCTGGTGCAGTGCTCGACGATCAGACAAGCTTATCTATTACATTTTAAGATCAACCTAACAAGCTTGATCTTTCTACATTTATAGTCCTTGTACATCATTTCTTTTTAAGGACTTTACAAAGCTGTTTTGCTTATGTAAGATCAACCTAACATATTTGATCAATTCATTCTAAGTCCTTGTACATGTGTTCTTATTATCTATCAAAGGACTTTACAGCTTTTTTCTTAATGCAAGCATACTTACATATTCATTCACTTATATCATAATCAAATCATATATAAATAGGAATATCATTCACATGCTTATTCCTAACAGATTGTTTGTTCCGTTGTAGTTAAACTTGTTGTCTATTGTATTCTATCAGTTTAACACTGTTAAAGGCTAACGATAATTTATTCTGCATTATCTTAGTCATAATATTCTTTACTGGGCTAGTTGAGTTCACCATTTGCTTTCATTTTTCTCTTCAGGAAATAAGAATATAGCTGGGACTAGTCAGGAAATGGAGTGACGATCCGAGATGGTGGCTATAGTAGTCCTCACTATTCTATGAAATAGTGTGATACTAAATGTAATGAGGACTCCATTTGAGTTTGGATATTGTCTACGAGACAATATTTGTGTTAAAACTCTCAGCTACGTTTTATCGTATTGTATAAATTAAGTTTGTATTTGCTTTCTGTACCATGTATTTGGTGACTCAGAATGGGTTATGTATACCTATTTTGGGGGCGTCACACCAATAGTATTCGTTTGTTCTTTGTTGATGTATAATTAGGAGTTCTACCATGTATTGTGATAAATTTATGTCGAATTACAATTTCGAAACTTATTGGTAAGAATTGTAGAAGGATTACATTTTATTACACATCTCTTTAAAAAAATTATCACTAATAATTATCCGCGTACTCATAATCAAATAATCAATATAAATATTCACAATATATATCATTTTTCATTAACAATTAGTTCTTTGATTTTAGTTAGGGGTGTAAGTCGTGCCAAGTAGCTTGGTACTCAATTCGAGTTTGGCTTGAAAATATGATTCAAAGCTCGAATTCGAAATTGATCAGAGTCGAATTTGATTCATACTCATTTTTTGTTTAATGATACACGAGTTGAATTCGAGCATACCAATGTTCGCTCATATTAGGTTTCGAGTATTTATTTTTTCTCGATACCTACTCGATGGATCATATTCGAATACTGATATAATCCATACTAGTAAGCTAAATATGTGATATATGTATTAATATTTATAATTTATAAAGTGTAGTATGAAATTGTGTAAGCTTTTAGTTGAATAAATCAATGAATTGATTGTCAATTTGTATTTCATTCTTTGTAATTTCTTTACATAAATAAATGTGAAAAACTTTTATATATAAGTATTAGTTAAGTAACCAATTTAGTATGTAGTGGTTCAATTTTAAGTAAAATGAATCATATTCGAAACTCGATTTAAATGCTCATAAGTAATTTGCTTTGTAAACGAGTCGAGTACTTACGAATCGAGTAGGTCTGAGTAATGATCCGAGTCAAATTTAGCGCAAAATTAGAAATCTCTTATTGAATTTTTTCGAGTTAAGTCGAATTTAAACATTAAAGTGTTCGCTGAGATTCGACTCGTTTACACTCTTAATTTTAATATAAATAAGAGTTACTCGCTTGACTCTCTCGCGATATGTAAATGACTTATGATTATATCGTGAGATGAACCAAAACATTTAATTTATTATAGGATGTATTTTAAACTGCTTAATAAATCTTGTGTGCTTTTAATATTCAAATACGCATCGATATACTCTAAAAAAATACACTTCCGTGATTAGACTATCTATCACCTTTGATATACTCTAATATGAACTAATAAGTATTGATAAGAAAACAAAAAAACATCGCAAAGAGGTCATTCCTCTCTCCCATTTTATTTTTAAAAATATTAAATATTTAATTTCTCATATTATCTTTTATGATTAAAATCTAATTTGTTTCTCTCTCGTACTTTTAATAAATTTTAGAAGGTTGAATATTGTTACGTTGACAAAATAATCTTACGAAAATAAAAAATTAATATTTTTACATGTTAAAATTATATTTATAATAGTCTCTCTCCTACATAAGCCGGGACTCAATTACTATGCACGTAAGATGGATAGTATGAAAATGTCAATTTTTTATAGGGTTAAGTTTATATGACCACCTGGGGTTTAAGCGATTTTCCACTTAACCACCTGTAGTCAGTAAAGCTACATTTAAATTCCCAATTTTTTGAGTTGAAGTGAAAAAATACTTTCCGTCTTAACTCCGTTAAATGATTTGGCTAAAAACCTAATTACCCTTTATGAATTTAACAGAGTGCAAAGTGAGAGAAAATCAATCCAGTGCAAGTGAGAGAGTTGCGGAGATGGGTAATGTCGTGTTGCTATTATACAAAAAAAAATCAAAATTCTCAATCATACATCCCTTACTGCTCCCAGATGTCAACAGGAAAATCTATCATCTCCCGTTAGGGGGAAAAAAAAAAGTTAAGCAAACAGTACGAAAAGCTTAAACCATCACTGTTCAAGGAGAGAAACTTACACAGGGATGTTCTTGGTAAAAGGCTTGACTCCCGAGCAAACTTTCATAGGTTGCATTCCAACTGCAAATCGAAAAAATTATAGGGATATATAACACGTGACGACAAAAAGATTCAAGAGAGATCGATGAGTAGACATTTAGAACATACAACGCAAGTCAAAATAATAAGAAACTGATTTATAAAACTCGCGGTTTTCATCGGAGTAATTCGCGAATTCGATGCATCGCTAACCCGTGGATAATTGTATTCCAAGACACTAAATCTCTCTTTCCCATTCTATTAAATACATCTAAGGCTCTATTTAAGCTGCCACATTTGGCATACATATCCAATAAAGCATTGCACACGTGAATACTACACTTATATCTACTCCGCTCAATAGTTTCATGAACTCTCTCACCTAATCCAAGCAACCCCGACTCAGTACATGCAGCTAAAACACTAATAATAGTACCATCATCAAGCCTCAGTCGAGCTTCTTCCATTTGATTGTACAAGTTAATTGCCTCCTTCACAAACCCCTTTTCAGCATATGGCATACCCAGATATTATTATTGTCCAGGAAACCAAATTCTTGACAGGCATCTTATCGAACAACATTCTTGCTGTCTCCATATCCCCTGTTTTGCTATACCCGGAAAGCATAGTTGACCAAGACACAACATTTCTGTCCGGCATTTGCTCAAACAGTTCAAATGCTGCATTCAATTCTCCGGCCTTTGCATATCCATCGATTATAGTATTCCAACTCACACTATCTCTTTCAGGCATATCACTAAACAACATACGAGCTTCTCTCAACTCAACCGCTTTCACTAATCCACCAATCATCGAGTTCCAAGAAACAGTATCTTTCTCCTCCATCACTCTAAACAACTTCCTCGCACAAAAACCACCTAACAACCAACACTTGCAATAGCTATCAAGTAACGAATTAGGCACAAAAATATCTGAATAAAACCCATATTTCTCAATATGGGCATGAATCATTCTTACAATTGGAAGCGAAGAATGGCCCGAAAACGCCTTCAAAAGAAACGGGTAGGTAAAATTATCAGGCCAAACACCGGAACTTTGCAGCCGGCGGAGAGGTATAAGAATCCACGAGTTCCAGATTCGGATTAACAATTAAAAAAAGACCTAAAATCATAAATAGAGAAATAAATTGACAAATCTACGAGTTTCAGATTCGGAATATCAAGTAGATTCAGACACAATCAGCTTCGATTTTCAATCAGCTTCGATTTTCACGGAATGCTATGTTTCCCACGAAGCTTCATTCGACATTCTAGAGAGAGAAACTTAGAGATAAATTCTTAGAGACAAATAGAGAAACTTTCGAACGAAGATGAAGAATAATCGAACAAGAGGGGGATAGATATTGGGAGTAGATGAACGACGTCGTCAAACTGGGGAAGAAGAAGAGGGTTCATCAATATTTCCTGCTCTGTTTGTCTCTCTCTCGTACAGAATGAGGAAGAAGAAGATGGTATTTTGAATATTTACTAAAAAAAAATTTACTGTTACAGTTTTTGGTGTCTGACATACACGCACAGTTAAATTAAAAATTCAAAAAGTCGATAGTTTAAATGTAGCTTTACTGATTACAGGTGATTAAATGAAAAATTGCTTAAATCCCAGCTGGTCCTTAACCCTTTTTTTATTATAGAAATATCACTTCCCTATAAAATAATATAATAATATATAATTTGTTAATCACGTCATTTTTTTTAGCATTTTTGTAACTATTTGTCACCAAAAATAGGTGGAATTCCAATTTGTTTCGACCATAAAAGCCAGTTATTTCTCTCTCTTTGTGCCACCATCTGGTCGGCAAGGAAGCTTTCAGGTGCGACCCTTTCTGTCTCCTTGCTCTAGTCTTTCTACCTTTTACATTCCCACACACGCATACTGTGTGTATTTCTACCCTCTTCTCCAATTCCTCCCTCTTCTCCCTTTGGTCCGAATTGCATTCACTTGTAAGCTACTCTTCCCCTTCTCCACCACTTTAAAACTTTCCCACTACTCAATTTTCTGACCCATTAATGAAAGTTGTTGTTTTTACCAAGTGAAAATTGTGGAAAAGTTATGGGTTCTGATTCAATTGATCTGAGAAAGAGTGTTGAGATCTGACAAGCAGTTATAATTTTTTGTAAGAAATTTTCTCCAATTGCTGCAATGGAGGTTGTTATTCAACCCATATAATTTTTTTCAGGTTCATAACCTTCTCTTTTGTTTTTCATACGTTTTGTTACTAAGAAAATTAGCTTTAACTAATCTTTGAAAAACCCCAATTTCATACTTGTGGGTATCTGGTGCTTCAAACATCTATGGAGAATAGAGAAGCTTTTTCTATTTCTCCTCCCCCCAAAAAAATAAAAAATAAAATTAATTTTGATTTATTTTTGGAGCTTAAAACATTAAAAGTGTGTAATTTTACTTTGATTGCAGCATTTACTCTGAGGCCAGAAGCAAAGAGGGGATTTTTATTTGTTGCAGCTTTTAATTTGAAACGAGAAATTAAGAAGGATTTAAGTTTATAAACGGTTGTTACTTGTATTGCAATATGATTACTGTAATGGATAGTATGAACAGACCATTGAATCAAGTGGAGAAATGCTTGGACTCTCAATTATGGCATGCCTGTGCTGGTGGTATGGTCCAAATGCCACCGGTTAACTCTAAGGTCTTTTATTTCCCTCAGGGCTACACTGAACACGCCCATGGGAGTGTTGATTTTGGGAATTTCCCTAGAGTTCCTGCACTTATACTTTGTAGAGTATCGGCCATTAAGTTCATGGCAGATACTGAGACTGATGAGGTTTATGCGAAATTAAGGTTGGTGCCCATGAGAGGTAATGATTGTAACTTTGATGATGATGATAACGGGTTGTTGGGGTTTAATAAGAATGAGGATCAAGAAAAACCCTCTTCATTTGCAAAGACATTGACACAGTCTGATGCCAATAATGGTGGGGGGTTTTCGGTACCTAGGTATTGTGCAGAGACTATTTTTCCGCGGTTGGATTATTCGGCTGAACCGCCAGTCCAGACCATCCTTGCTAAGGATGTTCATGGACAGGTATGGAAATTTAGGCATATTTATAGAGGGACACCCCGTCGTCATCTTTTGACCACGGGATGGAGTAATTTTGTGAACCAGAAGAAGCTTGTTGCTGGGGATTCGATTGTGTTTTTAAGGGCAGACAACGGGGATCTTTGTGTTGGCATTCGTCGTGCTAAGAGGGGAGTTGGTGGGGGACCTGAGTTCCCATCTGGATGGAACACGGCATCTGGCAATTGTCCCCATGTATATGGGGGGTTTTCTGGATTCATGAGGGAAGATGAGAATAAGTTTGGGCGAAATGGTAATGTGAACAGAATTTTTTCTGGCGATCTGAACGGTATGGGAAAAGTGAGTGCTGAATCGGTGTTTGAAGCTGCAACCGCTGTGGCCAATGCGCAGCCCTTTGAGATTGTTTACTACCCGCGTGCAAGTACGCCAGAGTTTTGTGTGAAAGCCTCTTCTGTGAGGGCTTCGATGAGAATCCAATGGTACTCTGGAATGAGGTTTAAGATGGCTTTTGAGACAGAGGATTCATCTAGGATAAGCTGGTTCATGGGGACGGTATCTTCTGTTCAGGTTGAAGACCCCATCCGTTGGCCCAACTCTCCATGGAGGCTTCTCCAGGTAACATATATCTTGATTTATGATCTTGCCCTCCAATCCAAAGCATATTTAAATTGTGATTTATTGACTGAAATTCCATATTTTTTGGATTATTATTTATGTGGAATCTCTCTTTTCTGTTGAAATATTTATAATCAGAACACTATTTACAATCTGTTTACGTCTTGTGCTTCTAAGGGAAGAATTTGGCAGTGTTTACCTTACTTCTTATTTCCCCTTGTCCAAGAGATTTTTTTTAAGAAAATGAACTTCTAACTGACTGCAGATTTGTCATGATTGCTTTCACTCCTAAATGGAATAGTAGGATAGACTCCTCTCAAGCACCTAAATCAGGCATGATTCTTTTCCGGTTGATACATAGTTCCCGACAGTATATAGCATGTAGCAGTCTACATCTTAAAATTTTTAAGTCGTTGTATAAGTAGCATGATGCTATACTTGATTACTTGATCAATAACTGAATCATCAACAAATCAAATTTAGTTATGAATTTTTTTGGACTACATACATGTTTGTATTATAGAACAATATCTCATAGCCCTTTGTAGGAGTAAAGATCGTGAAAGATCTACACTTAGTAAATTCTTTGTTGTGATACCAAACTGTGTCCTGCACATTGCTTGAAAGATTTCCAATTTAAATTCGTGCCCAAAGTTCTTCCAAGTATAATTATACAGCTCTTTTGACTGGCCTTCTGGTTGGTTAATCTTGGCAAAAATCATTTGCAGGTAGCATGGGATGAGCCAGATTTACTACAGAATGTGAAGCGAGTCAACCCATGGTTGGTTGAATTAGTATCAAATATGCCTGCCATCCATCTCTCCCCATTCTCGCCTCCAAGAAAGAAGTTGCGCATCCCACAGCCCCCAGATTTTTCCCTTGATGGGCAACTTTCGATGCCATCACTTCTCAGCAATCCCCTCAGGTCCAGCAGCCCTTTTGGTTGTATATCAGACAACATTCCTGCAGGCATACAGGGAGCCAGGCATGCTAAATATGGATTATCTTCACCAGATCTCCACTTCAACAAACTGCAGTCGAGTCTGTTTCCATTTGGGTTCCAGCAGCTTGATTACGCTGCTGCACCACCGTCTAGAATCCCAACTAGCGGGTTCATTGACAACCCCAAACAAGATGATAATGTATCTTGTTTGCTAACAATGGGAAATTCTAGCCCTAGTTTGAAGAAAACTAATGATACAAAAGCACCAATGTTCTTGCTGTTTGGTCGGCCCATTCTCACCGAGCAGCAGCTTTCTCAGAGCTGCTCAGGAGATACTATTAGAAGCAGTTCATTAGATGGGAATTCAGAAAAACTAGCACATTTATCTGATGGTTCAGGATCGGCAATCCTCGAAAATGGTCCACCAGACAGTTGGTCGGATGATGGGTTTCCATGGTACAAAAAACGAAAGTCTGAATCTGGCGAGATTGGCCATTGCAAGGTTTTCATGGAGTCGGAGGATGTGGGACGAACTCTTGACCTTTCCGCCCTCGGCTCATATGAGGAGCTGTATGGAAAGCTGGTCGACATGTTTGGTCTAGAAAAATCTGTGATGTTAAGCAATGTGCTTTACAGGGACGAGGCAGGTGCAGCTAAACACACTGGAGATGAGCCCTTCAGGTATACCATATGCCAATTGCTTTCTAATATATCATCAAAACGTTTTTGAATGCTTCAGATTCTTAAGGCCTCCTTTTTTATTGTTGATATTGCAGTAACTTTTTGAAGACTGCGAGAAGGCTAACAATTGTAATGGATTCAGGCAGCGACAATGTAGGAAGATAGAGAAGGAAGTGACTTTTCTGAATGTATAGTTGAATTACTTCACCATTTGTTTTGATTCTCTCGCTTTGGGAGTAAGTCCCCTTCAACCAATTTCGGCACATCTTACTCGAGACTTATTGTAGCTCTGTTTAATTTTCCTTGAAGAATTAGTTTCTGAATTGTTCACATTCATATCGAATTCCATTTCTATTATCTTTACCATACTTTCTAGCTTCTTTGATGGTTGGATGTGCATATGAAAATGCTGTCAATACAAAGTGTGGAATTGCATTCCACTCGCATAATCTTCTAATTGTGTACTTGTTTGATGACTAGTGATTTTTTCATTTGTCTGGCTATGCAACCGTATGTGGGTTCCGTTTATTATTCATGTGAGGAGGAGGGTCTTGTGGAAATATTAATTTCTCTTGTGAAAATATTATATATAAAGTGGCAATTAAACTGTTTAAATGAGTTCATGTGATACAAATTTTTCAAGGGTGTCTTGAATGAAATTGAATTAAACCCACTTTTAGATTGTAAATTAAATTAAACCCACTTTTTCATTGTAAATTTGGAGGAAGACTATAACGTAGATAAAACCTCGCTTTAACACGAGTTCTTTTATTTAATGTGATTTATTTTCTTCCTCATCATGTGATGAGATAATTAAGAAGATTATTGATATTATCAGAACAAAAATTATATACACTACTTCATTTTAAGATTGTTCTAGTCACACTTGCTGCTTTAATAACATCCATGTTTTCTGCTATGATCAGTCGTCATTAAGAATTTTACTCCATCGATTCCATAATAATTGTTTTTTAGAGAGAAAATTTTGTTCTAATTTATTTGTCGTTTATAACTTTTAGGAGAATAAATTATTTATTTTTATATATTACTTAATTTTTCTCATTATTCCAAGAAATTTTCTCTTGTATTAATAGTTTTCAATTTCCCATAAAAGGGCAGTGATGAAATTTCTTATAAATTTTAATTCTTAAATGATAATATTAAATAAATTTTTTAATTCATGCGCATGAAGTTAAAAAGACAGTTATTATGGAATGGAGGTAAGTAATATTATGAGAGCAGATCCTCTGTCTCTATTTTTTTTGTCCCTTTGTGTCTCCTCACTTAAATTTTTGATACTTATCATTTTATTTAACATTAATTAATTTTAAAATTAAATAAGAGATTGGATATCAAAATTTAAGTGAGAGAAAACAAAAGAGACATAAAAAATAGAGACATGGTGTTCTCTCGTAATATTATTCATGTAATGTACTGAATGCACCAAAGTAAGCATCTTTTGTAAAGAAGACCTATTAAAAAGATACTACATGTGATCATAATTACGATAATTTGCACATTTCAAACTCGACCTTCTCATGAAACGAGATTAGACTTGATAATTTGCACGTTTCGAGCTCCATTTTCTCATGAAATGAGATTAGACTTTAATAATTCAGACATCCCCATTTGAAGAAAATTTGGCTTCCACACGGTATGCTTAATCTAATCCCTATATAATATTTTGATAACAAAAACACAATAAATTAATGAAAAAAAATAAAGACAATAACATAAAGTTTTACGTATAAATTTAAACCAAAAAAAATTTACAGAGAAGACAAAAAAAATTCACTAAATAAATATCTGAAGAATACAAGATAAAGATAGAGAACTATACGAATTCTTAGAATGTTTTTGAATGTCTGAATATCTCCCCTCTAAAATCCTAGCAACTATATTTATAGGTCATAGGAAAATTCATAACAAAATAGAATTAGAAATACTAAATTGAGTATAATTAGAAAAGATAACTTTTTTAAACTAAAACAGAATATTCTAGGTAATACCTAAATCCAAATTAATCCAATAAGTATTCATGTTATACTCAACAAATACTACTAGTACTCCCTCCGTTCTTTAATATAAGTCGTTTTAAAGTTGTGCACAAGCTAGTATTAAGAAAATAATTGTATAACATTAAATATAATATCAATTGTGTATATTGTCATTGTATTGGAAAAAGAAAATATTATTTATTGGGCAAGAAATAGTGAAAAAACTAAAGTTATATTTATTATTTAGGGTAATATTGAAAACTAAGCAATTAATGCCTATTTGAAAGTTGAAATTCTCAAACGACTTATATTAAGTAACAAAAATAATTTTTTAAAACGACTTATATTAAGGAACGGAGAGAATAGTAACCAAGTGCATTTGTTTCATCAACTCCCAACTGTAGAAAGAAAAGCAGCAACTAGTCCTATGGCGCAAGTGTTGGTTAGGCTAACCATAGGGATTCGAACTCCAAATAATTTAACTTTAATTAGACCATTGTAATTGTTGGGTCATGATATTTCTCCTATTGGGCCGAATGGATTGGGCCTACTTATTCGATTTAACCATTAGGTCTTCCCTGTTGGGTCCTAAAGTTATTGGGCTTGGTCACCATCTTATTCCTGTTAGATCCTTATAAGATCGGGTCGAGTCAGTGAATTGACCCATTAGATATTTTAATATCTCTATCTTTGACTTGTAATGATGAAAAAGTAAGGATGTTGACCGGGTAGCCTGCAGATCATTAATGTGGATGGGATTATAGTCACTTACGCGGTAAAAATATAGTATGAAAAAGGTGACACCGCATGCGATCGCAAAAGATCAACGAGGAATGGGGGTTGTGTCTGACTGGTGAAGGGTGGCACTGATAAACCGTCCGAGAGTATAACATAGCAAAGAAGTCTTCGAGCAAAAGGTACACATACACAACTGATAACTTTCTCTCTCTCAATACACTAGATATTTTATCCTCCATTGTTAACCCTTGTGATCGCCTGTACTGACTCTCACGCCTAAGCTATCCCCCAACGGTCGAAGCCGTCAAGCTTTTGGTGTTGACTGTGTTTAGTGTGCAGGATCAGGACGTCTTACGTGATTGTGACGTGGCAGAAGATCTTGGCGTTAACATTGGCGCTAAAAGGAGGGTTGTGTTCTAGTGTCATTGAGTTTTCAATCACAACTTTCATTTGTTCTACGTCGGAAAGGATGGTGAGGAGTAGAGTAGATACCGGAAGGAAGGATGTACCAAGGCTCATGAGCTCGTCTCATCCAACATATTTCTATTAAGGATCGTCTGGGGGTCCTTCAAAGAGTGCTCATGAGAGTGAAAGCTTTGCTTCAAACGTGTTTCAAGGGTTCTCGTTCGAGAGCTCATGGTGGAGCAGAACGGAGGTTGGTGTTTGCTGATGATAAAGGTTGGGACCAAGACCGAAGGCAGGTGGAGGGTTCACCACCTAGAACTCATCAACAAGGTGATTGAGACGACAAAGCTGCCAAGTTGGCGAGGATGGCCGAAGAAGCCGATAAAGCTTTAGAGGTTCTTCTAAAGCGGAGGAGGGATATAGTCATTGCGAGATGCTTCTTTGATGGCCGATCCAAGGACGAGGCGTCCACCTATATTCAGTCTGAAAGGCATAGTAGGCATAAGGATGTACAACATCGGGAAGGGAAAGAGCCGAAACATTCTGTGCATGTGTCTCGGGGTCAGCATCAGGAGAGAAGGAGATCAAGAAGCAGGACTCCTGAGGTATCAAAGAAAGCACTTGTAGGGGTCAGCAAGCAAAAGCAAACCATGACAATTGATATCGAGCCCTTTACTGAAAGTAGTTCGGAGCCATTGGTTATGCCTGCAGGAGAGACGGAGGAGATCAAACTGGTTCTTGGGAAGAAGTACAAGACAGTGAAGATAGGTTCGGGTTTGCTGGAACCTTT
Organism: Panax ginseng; assembly: GCA_020205605.1. NCBI lineage: Eukaryota > Viridiplantae > Streptophyta > Magnoliopsida > Apiales > Araliaceae > Panax > Panax ginseng. The sequence continues at coordinate 39,408,304 of CM035130.1, read as the reverse complement.
CCGGACAAACCTTATGGAACTTCTTCGCTGTTTTGTGGACATATTTGCATGGGAAGCACAAGATATGCCTGGAATCAGCCGGAAGATAGCAGAGCACCGGTTGGATGTAGATCCAACGAAGAAGCCAGTTTGGCAGAAGAGAAGGATCTTCGCACATGAAAGACAACAGATCATTGATGAAGAGATTGCCAAGCTGATAGCTGCTGACTTCATCTTTGAGATCGATTATCCGGAGTGGATGGCGAATGTAGTGCTGGTGCAGAAGCAGAATGGAAAGTAGCAAGTTTGCATCGACTACACGGACCTGAACAAAGCTTGCCCGAAAGACTTCTATCCTCTACCCCATATTGATCAGCTCATCGATGCCACCTCGGGGGTATGCATTACTAAGCTTTATGGATGCTTTTTCAGGTTATCATCAAATTTCCATGTGCAAAGAGGACATTTCGAAGACAGCATTCATCACACACCGTTCGGTGTATGCCTATAAGAAGATGACCTTTGGCTTGATTAATGTTGGAGCCACTTATCAGAGAATGATGAACTTCGTCTTCCAGAGGCAGCTAGGAAGGAACATGGAAGTATATGTTGATGACATGATAGTGAAGAGCATGATTGTTTAGAAACATTTGGACGATCTAGAGGAATGCTTTCAGACGGTTCGTCATCAAAAGTTGAGGCTCAATCCTACAAAGTGTACCTTCAGGCTCGGTGCGGGAAAGTTCCTGGGTTATCTGGTCAGTCAAAGGGGCATTGAGGCCAATCCAGAGAAGATCCAGGCTATTCTAAATATGAAGACTCCTCAGTCATTCAAAGACGTCCAACGTCTGACCGGGAGGATTGCAGCCTTGAGGAGATTCATGTTGAAGGGACCGAAGAATGCGAAGACGTTCCAATGGACTTCGGAGTGTGAAGACGCCTTCCGAGGCATAAAGACGTATTTGTCTTCGGCTCCTTTATTGGTAAAACCTGCTCCTGCTGAGACTTTGTATTTATATCTGGCAGCTAGTTCGTTGGCAGTGGGAGTTGTTTTGGTTTGAGAAGTGGGGGAAAACAAATATCCCGGCCTATTATGTCACCATATTCTAAGGGATCTTTGAAACCAGTACGAACATTGAAAAATTTGCCTTTGCTTTGATAATTGCCAGTCGAAAGCTTAGGAAATATTTTTAAGGTCGGCTCCTGGTCGTTTATACGGATCAACCGTTGAAGAAGGTGATGAGCAAACCAGAAGTTTCGGGGAGATTAGCAGCATGGAAAATGGAATTATCTCAATTTTTTATTGAATATCATCCCCAAACTGCTATCAAAGGTCAAGCCTTGGCCGATTTCATGGTGGAATGTTCGATTCTCGAAGTAGGCTATTTGGCCGCGGCTGTGGTCGAAATGTCCGATCGAATATTCTGATTCTTCAGCAAAGAACTCATGGACGATGTATGCAGATGGGTCTTCTATCGCGGACGTCAGTGGGGCAGGGATTATCTTGACAAGTCCGGAGGGATTCAAAGTGCAATAGGCCATCAGATTTGGGTTCAGAGCAACGAACAACGAGGCCGAGTACGAAGCAGTGCTAGCAGGGGTCCGATTAGCGAAGAGTCTGGAGGTTCAGAAGTTAATCATTTATAGTGACTCTCAGCTGGTTGTCAAGAAAGTGTCCGGAGATTATGAAGCTCGTGGAACAAGAATGATAAAGTATTTGGCAGAGTTGAAAGACCGGCTTCAGTATTTCGTCTCCTATGAGTTTCAGGGTATAAAGCATAACGACAATTCTATTGCCGATGCATTGTCAAAGCTGGCCATTACGGATGCTAACGTTTTCAATGGGTCAGTCTATTTGGAGGTTCTGCAGCAGCCGAGTATCCAGTATGAAGCGGTGATGTGTATTGAACGTTCTAACTGTTGGATGACTCCTTACATTGAATATCTGGCAGATGGCGTCCTTCCTTCGGATCAGATGCTTGCAAAGAAGATCAAGTACAAGAGTGCCAACTTCGTTCTTATTGATGGGGATCTTTATCGAAGGGCATTTTCGTCACCATTGTTAAAGTGTTTGATCCCGTTCGAAGCTAAATATGCTCTTCGGGAGGTTCACGAGGGTATTTGTGGCGACCATATGGCTGTTAAGTCATTAGCTTACAAAGTGCTTCGACAGGGGTTCTACTGGCCTACGATCTTCAAGGAAGCTATGGAGTATGTGAAGAAGTGTGAGAAGTGTCAGCTCAACAGTCCGATCCCACATCAGCTACCAGAAGAGCTATACTCGATCTTATCTCCTATACCCTTTGCTATCTGGGGGGTAGATATACTGGGTCCATTGTCGAAAGATAAAGGTCAAGTCAGTTTTAATATAGTTGCCATCGATTATATGACCAAATGGGTAGAAGCAAAGCCACTTAGGTTGATAACTGAACAAGAATGCTTGAAGTTCATGAAGGAGTCAGTAGTATTTCATTTCAGAATCCCTAAGGTGGTGATATCGGACAACGGATGCCAGTTCGTGGGATCTAAGTTCGAAGGATTTCTAAAGGAGCTGGGGGTTCAACCCAAGAAGACTTCAGTGGCTCATCCACAGTCAAATGGGCAGGTCGAGGTGACCAACAGAACGCTGCTGAATGGGATCAAGCGCAGACTGGATGAAGCTAAGGGGAGATGGCCTGAAGAGCTTCTCAGCGTATTATGGGCTTATCGGAATACGCTGAGGACTACTACGGGGAACACACCTTTCAGATTGGCTTATGGCACTGATGCCTTAGTCCCTGTTGAGATTGGATCCACCAGCCTTCGGGTCAATCAGTTCAGAGATATCTACAATGATGAAGAGCTGAGGGCCAACTTGGATCTGTTGGAAGAAGTCAGAGAGGTGGCTTTGATCAAATTGGCAGCCTATCAACGAAGAGTAGCCAAGCATTACAATAAGGGGGTAAAGCTTCGGAGATTTAAAGTAGGGGACTTCGTCCTCAGGGAAGTCGAAGCATCTACACCTCAGAACTTGGGAAAGCCGATCTTAATCGGGAAGGACCTTATGAAGTAATTGAAGTACCGAAGCCAGGAACTTATTGGTTAAAGGCATTAGACGGATCTGAGATCAAGAACACTTGGCATGCTGGTAGGCTTCAGAAGTATTTTCAGTAAAGATCGAGTCAGTCTCCCGAAAGTCTGTAAATATTTGGTCATCATCAATAAAAAAATTCACTTTTTCACAATTGATCTTCTTCCTATTGGTCCTAAATTCATACCGAAGTAAGGAGGACGGGGTGGACTTGCTGACCATTCGATGGTAGCCTTATCGGTAGGAGTGTCCTTATGAATTTGTCTTACCGCGAGTGGTAAACAAATTCCATAGTCCTTTTAATATTGTTTTATCGCGAGTGGTAAACAATATGCACCGAAGTAAAGAGGACGGGGTGGACTCGCTGACCATTCGATAGTAGCCTTATCGGTAGGAGTGTCCTTATGAATTTGTCTTACCGCAAGTGGTAAACAAATTTCATAGTCCTTTTAATATTGTTTTACCGCGAGTGGTAAATAATATGCACCGAAGTAAGGAGGTTCGGTCGGACTCGCTGACCATTCGATGGTAGCCTTATTGTTAGGTGTGTCCTTATGAAATCGTTCTACCCCGAGTGGTAAACAAATGTCCTTATATACTTGTTTTACCCCGAGTGGTGAACAAGATCTTGATGGTGCAAGGAGGATCAGCCGAATTCACCTTATGCCTAATCTATCTCACACTTCGGAAACGATAAGTATACATTACTTTATTTTGTTCAAGTGTTGAGTTCGGTTCATTCAGTTCAGTTCATTAAGTCCAGTTTATTATGTTCAGTACTGTTCTTTAACTTAACTGTTATATGCCTTATCTGATTCACAGTTTAAGTTAAGTATTAAAATGAAGCTCATACATTGATCAAGTTCATTGATGCTGAATTATTGATAAGAAACGAATTAAACATAAGTCATGAAAAAGAAAGTTAAAATTCCATCAATAATTAACTATTCAGTCATACATAATACCGACCCGATTACACAAAAAAGATAAATGATTTTCACAAAAACCCTAAAAATTAGAGTAAAGTAGTATCATCTTTAGGGATTGTCTTCACCTTCGGACGAGTCGAGCAAGGCCTGATCTAGTTGGGCTGCACTTAACTTCTCCTTGTCCCAACCTCTGCAAATGTCGTAACCTTCAGAATACACTTTCAGGATTTCTGCATTCAATTCGTCAGATTTTCGGTATTCTTCTTGAATTTTCTTACAAAGGTCATCAGTCAGAGGAGGAACTAATTACTTCAGAGCCTTTAGCTTATCCTGGAGCTTCCGACGCCTAGCCAGATGCCTTTCCTTGTCTTCACGAGCCTTTTCCTAGAGGTTATCAACTTGTATTTCCAGACTTTGATTGGCTATAGCGAATTCTTCATTCTTGGTCTTCAGAACCTCATTTTTTTCAACAAGGTCGGCTTTCATACTCGTCATGTTTTGTTGGCTGGCCTTTGTCGCCTTCAGCTCCCCCTCGGTCGACTTCAGTTCGTCGTTAGAAGCCTTCAGATCCTCCTTAACTTGAGCCAATTCCTTCCTAAGACCTTCATTGGTATGAAGAACACTTTCATGTTAATTTCTCTCCCTAGCCAACGTCGACCTCAACATGTTGTTCTCATTCCTCATAGCCTCCTCTTCGGCCTCAGCATTTACGTGTCTGGGACGTAAACGCCCGAAAACAGCATTTTCCTGCATATTCAAATAATATTCAATCATTTTCAGATACTTAAGCAGGGATAGAAGTGTATAAACAAGGAAAACAGTCAATTACCTTCGCCAGGTAGCTCATGCCCTCGTCAACCAAATCCCCAATCGTACTATTGCCGAATCGGTGATCGTCAGTCTCTCGAACAAAGGTATCAAAGAGCTGAAATGGGAAATTGGCGTTGAACCGAGGCCATAAGGTTGGTGATCCCATTACATCATTCTGAAATTCATTTGACGAAGGCCTTGGGGGAGATGGCATGGTTTGGTTACGGGTTGGTGAAGGATCCATATATATATTCTCGGGGGATGGAGATCGGACTGGAGTGGGGTTGCGAACTGGTGAAGGTACATGTGTGAGGTTCGGGTGGCTGTCAGATGGTTGTTTCCTCTTCCGGGATAATGGTGGGGCAGGTTCGATTCGATCTTCATCCTCAGAAACTTGTATCTCCACAGGGACTACAGGAATTTGATCGACAGAAGTTGAAGGCACTCTAAGCTCTTCAGTAGTCAGAGGGGTTACTTTGGTTCTTAATTTTTTGACTCGAAGAAGGTTTTTTCGATCATTAACAGGCAGATCGAGTAAACTTCCTCGAGGGGGGACTGGTGTGGTGATTGGTTCAGGTTCTGGGATAAGCTCAGGATTTATTGGTGTGGGAATAGATCTAGGTTTTCGAATAGCTCGTTTCTTCCTACGGGGTTGAAGAGATTCTTCCAAAGAGAGGAGATCCTCGGTTTCGGATCTTCGATTTGAGGTTCTCGGTCTTACTGCTCGGGCTTGAGTTGGATTGCCTTCAGGGGTCGCTTTCTATCGGGGAGTTTCAAGAAGACTTTTCAAGACTTTCCGCACAAGAAATCTTCAAAATCTCTTACATCCGAAGATGTTGGCTTGATCAAGGACACTGCGAAGAGGCAGACCATCACATACTAATATTTATGTCACTAAAAATTTCAAATTATTATGCAATAGAGAGATTCAAAACTTATATTTGTGATCATATAACCATGCTTGTTTGGTAAGAAGACCGTAATCCCACTCCTTCAATGGGAAATTCTCGAAGAGCTCAATCATTTCACTTACCCGCTCCTCGGAAATATCACCAAAATCAACAGAGACCTTATCTTGCGTAGTCCAGTCCGGCAAAGAAGAAATCTCTGGCCCCTTGACGAAAAACCACCCCTTATGCCATCATTTGTTACTAGAAGGGGTGGATACCAGTGATCTTCTTTCAAATTTTTCGCCTGTCTTCGGCGACTGTTTACCCAAAACCTTAAATCCCTTTTCTCGGGATTGGGCAACCTTGTAGACAGTGAAGAAAAAATCAAGTGTGGGTTCTACTCCGACTTTGTGACAGAATGCAATAAAAGCGAGAATATGAATATAAGAATTCGGCACCAATTGGGCAAACCCAACGCCGATAAATCCCAGGAGAGTAACTAAAAAGATGTGGAGAGGAAATCGGATCCCCTTCTCCAAGATAGTCACTGGAACGGCCGTCCATCCTTCAGGCCATTGGTACATCCTCTCCTCAGATCTAGGAATTCTCACTAAATGGTAGCCGGGATCTGGTAGCGAGTCCGAATCCTTTGTAACTCCGCTTCTGTGACAGTAGAGGGAGTATTGGCATGAAGATATTGTTCTTTATTCCTGAAGAACACGAAGGAGTAGGAAGGGGTTTCAGAGGTGGGTTCTTACTCGGAGTGGTGGCCTTAGGGTTCGAACTCGAAGCCTCCTTATCAGGGCTTGGATTGGGCGGAACAGTATTGATTGGGGTCACTCGAAGAGGAGAGCTCTGGTTTGTGTTTAGGACCACCATTGTTGAAATCTTGCAGAGAATGGAAGGAAGATCGAAAGAGAAGAAAAAAGCTCAAGAGTCTGGAATTTCAAATTGGCAGGTAAAACTGTCAAATTTGGGGGAAATTATGTTTTATACTGACGGTTACACGGTACACGAGGGCGGCATATTAATTGGAAGTAATAATTAAGAATTCAAATGGGTAGCGTCCGGTTCAAGATACAGATATTTATCAAATAGGGCCTTTCAATTGAACTTCTGGTTTTAGTCTATCTCTTTACTTTAACTCTCTATCGTTTGGGCTTTGGTAAGTTTCGTATTGGGGCCTATTTCAACCCTATCAAATTCTATAATATCATGGACCATTTATAGTTTTCTATTAAATATCTTATTTAATAAAAAAACTAGGGGGCAATGTTGGGTCATGATATTTCTCCTATTGGGCCGAATGGATTGGGCCTACTTATTCGGTTTAACCATTAGGTCTTCCCTGTTGGGTCCTAAAGTTATTGGGCTTGGTCACCATCTTATTCCTGTTAGGTTCTTATAAGATCGGGTCGGCCGTTGAATCCACCCATTAGATATTTTAATATCTCCATCTTTGACTTGTAGAATGATGAAAAAGTAAAGAACATTCGTAAGATGGCAGCCTGCAGTCATTAATGTGGATGGGATTATAGTCGGTAAGTAGTAAAAGCGAAGATGAAAAAGGTGATGGCACTGCATGCGGTCGGCAGAGATTATTGAGGAATGGGGGTTGTGTCGACGGTGGTGGTGGGTGGCACAGATGGAACCGGTCCGAGAGTATAACATAGCAAGGAAGTCTTCAAGCAAAAGGTACACACACAACTGATAACTTTCTCTCTCTCAATACACTAGATATTTTATCCTCCATTGTTAACCCTTGTGATCGCCTGTACTGACTCTCACGCTTGAGCTATCCTCCGATGGTCGAAGCCATCAAGTTTTTGGTGTTGACTGTATTTAGTGTGCAGAATCAGGACGTCTTACGTAATTGAAACGTGACAGATGATCTTAACGTTAACAGTAATTAAGAATTAAACATGTAGATTTAAGAGTTAATTTGTCAGTCAAACCGGTCGGGTTTTGAAATTTCCTCTTCCCTTGGCACATCGGGGAGTGGCTTCTGTGAGTTTGCCGTTGGACAACAAAGATTATGGAATCAGAAAATTGCTCGATCCCATGCTCATTAAAGTTTCCTCCATTAATTTAACTATTCCCTCCATTCTTATATGTAGATTGTTTTAGATTTTTTTTTATTTTTAATTATTTATCGTTTGTGGTTATCTAGGAAAATTGATCACTATTTTTTCAAATTGTCTCTTATTATTCCACTTAATTTTTTGATCCATATTTATGATCTCTACTCTTAAGCCTCTCTCTCCTCGCAACAAAATTCTTTCATCTTTTTTCTTTAAAAATCTGATAATTAAAGTGTTTTATGGGGAGAGAGAAAGATAAAGAAAATAAGAGTAAATGAGACTTGAGATTTTTTAGGAGTAAAATTATAGGAAATTGTTAATCTGCTATTGGAGAGAGAGTATGAAATATATAAGTGAGGTAAAAGGTATTATAGAAATTGATAGTGTAGTTAATATTTTTCAATCATTTACTTAATTCTTGTACATATGTCTAAAATAACTTATATTAAGGAACGGAGGGAGTATTGAATAATTCACGCAATACCTTACAAATCTCTATGCTCGTAAATTATTATTTTTACTTCAAAACGCTTTTGATATTTTTAACATAATATTTATTTATTTATTTATTTATTTTGACAAAAATATATAATTTTTGAGGTACATGCATGGTTGATATATATGTATATTGCATCTTTTGTTATAAAAAGAAAAAAAAATTGCACCAAAAATATCTTTTCTCTGCCAAAAAAAGGAACCAAGTGCATGTTTTGGTTATTCAAGTGCATGTAAACGCGGATAAATGAAAAAACCCTACTTGCAGAACGATATATAAGATAATTAATTCGGTTTGATTTCTCAATCAATCGGTAGTACCTCTATAGAGTCAATTTCTTCTGTATACTACGAGTGAAAGAGAAAATATAAAGATTATTATTATGCAACCCAAGCAAGATTTATTATATCTATGTGAATTATGTCCCTTATTTTTATAAAAAATTATTCTATTATTATTTATTAATAATAGTGGTTGTGCAGAGTCAAAAAGAAATTCTGATCGATCGTAGGTAGGTGAGAGATGACTTTTTATGTTTTGAAATTGTTTCATGCAAAAGTAGTTTAAACATAAAGAAAAGTAGTAGAGTACAAAAAGAGAGACAACTAGAGGTCACATTCTCACTAATTATTTATTAAAATATATATTATTTTCTCCATTTTTTAATATAAATTATTTTAGAGTTGTGCACAAGTATTAAAAAAATAATTATAAAATATTAAATATAATATCAATTATCTATATTGCCCTTGTATTGAATGTGAATTCCGTTTACTATTCATGTGAGGGGAGCCTTATGAAAATACTATCAATTTTTTTTGTGAAAATATCAATTTCCTATTATTTATTAGACATATAATAGTGAGAGAACTAAATTAATACTTGGGAAAATATTAAAAACTAAACAATGAATATTTATTTGAAATTCTCAAATGACTTATATTATAAAATAAAAATATTTTTTTAAAACGATTTATATTAAAGGAGGGAAGAAGTACTTATTTATTAGTAGTAACTAGGAGGATGATGTAATAAAACAGCTGGGCTCACGTGAAGGCCGGCATGGTCAACCACTTCGGGACAACGGTTGCGCCGTGTTGATGGTTGAGCCCCTTAATTTCTCTTCACCATCCCTATACACCTAAATAAAATATTATATTTCTCTCATATAAATAGCGAGTGAATTTTACTTTCACGTAAAAAAAATTTATTATAAAAATAATATCATTTAAACATATTAAAATATCAATTTCTTATAATTTAAGTCTTCTCTATTATTCCAAACCAACAAAAAATCATGCATCATACTTATTAATTTATATAATACCTTATTTATGTCACAAAAAAAGTTTCTCCCAAAATTTATAAATTCTAAAAAATGTATTTATGCTCCATGTTACGTAAAAAATTAAGAAATTATTAATTTAATAATGATAGCATGATAATAAAATTATAATAATAAATATAAAAATATTGCGTGAATTATACTACTATTAATATCAGAATATTTTTTTTAAAATTTTTATGCGACAGATGGCATACATTATGAATTTTGATTACGCATAATTTTATGTCTAATTAAATTAAACTAGCTAGTGTGGAAAAAGTATCACTCATATCATAACAAAAGTCCGAAACATTATTATTTTTGCTATAATTAAAAAGATATGTGATAGGATGGAAACTAGCACAATATGATGGGAAAATTGATATATTTTCAACATATTCCCATTTTTTTAATAAAAAAAAAAAAGAAAGAAAGTCAACTTAAATGATGCATGCAGAAAGAAATTTTGATCCTTGATTATATTAACATATGATACTACTATTAAAACATTAAACAATCGACTTATTTAATTATTAATTTATTTATTTCGTACATAACAAAGCAAAACTCATGAAAATCCCAACAAACTAGTACTTCTACGTAGCCATAGCTACATGTACACGTGCATTAAGAATTAAATATAAATATAAAGGGATCAAGATCCGAGATTTCCATACAAAATTTTAAGCCAGTCAGTCAACCTAGGTAGATTAGGTTTGAATTAAGTTTGTGGAAAATTAATTTCCAACCTGTTTTCCATTTAAGTATTTTCCAGCCTATTCATATTGTACTACTACTAATATATATATATATATATATATATATATATATATATATATATATATATATATATATGAATGGGAACAGAAACTTAGAACATTCAAGGAAACATGGGGTGCATGGGGATTTGATTAGTTTTAATTAATTATTGATGTTTGACTTTGATCAATGCATGCACATATTTTTATCAAACAACAACATTGTGTTTTGTAAAAGGCATCCCAAGTACTTAACATTGGACTTTAAACAAATCTAAAATTTTCATTTAGTAAATGAGTAGAGTTTAAATCGGGTACAAACTCAATTCATTTAATAAACGAGTCGGACTTAAACAAAACCAACCTAGTGAAGTTTAACCATTCAACTTTTTTTATTCGATAAAAACTGAATGAATTTGAATAAGCTGAATCTGAATAAAAAATATTATTTGATAATTAACATGTCTAAAACATATGAATAACATAATTTATTTTTTTACCCCTTTAAAAAAAATTCAAAGTTGTTATAAATTTATTTAATATTATTCAATATAATAGTTAATATTTATTTTATTTTTTATTTTTTTCAATCTTTTTACTTTATTCAATTGCTCATTCAGCCAAAAAAATCTGACCTAACCATTCAAATTTCAATCATCCTGATCCATTCAATTGCATTTATTTTTTTTTTTCAAAACAAACGCACTTAATGACTGACCAATTCAGCCATTCAGATGTATTCAGTCCTAAACAAACAACCCTTGAACCATTTGGTTTGTACTTAGAAATTTATCAACTCTTTTATCACAGTTGGCAAGGGGTGAAACACCTACTCAAATGTTTTGGGTGATCACAGTTCTAGTACCCAAAAGAAGAGGCAGTCACAGTTTGTAAGAGCTTGTTCTTTCTTTAGGGGAAAAAATGAACTTGTTCTTGCTCAAGTAAACAGGCCATGGCATATAAAAGCTTAAACGAGAACACATGTTAACCTCAATCCAACCACAACATACACAACACAAGTTATAATCTGTCTGCACATTATATGTTGTGCACACATTCAAGTTTGTTTAATAGCATAGCCATTAATACTATGATTTAACTGCTACATATTTTATCCGTAAGAATACATAGGGTAGACAATCTAGTAGCCATAGCAGCCACCCTGCTTTTTATCTCCCAGCAGCAGATACTTGTCAGTATGTATGTTAAAGCCACACAATACCATACCCAACCTAAAAGCGAGAAGAATGCAGAAAGTTAGCATGCAGTTACCAACAAAGAGCGTCTTTGTATTATTCGGTAGACAAAATTGTAATGGTCAGAGATAAGTATTCCAGACATAATAAGAAAGGACGAAATTACATATATATGAAAAGCAACTATTCAAGTAAGTAATTTCCTGTAAATGTAATATTACCATACAAAAGCTCTTTTCCTCCCCTCCAACAATGGAGGAAGGGAGATATAGATAAAAAGAAAAATCTTTAATATACCTCTTAACAATATTAAAGGAAATGTTAAACATCTGTTAACAAATAACAAGGGGTGGGTTTATATCTGCTTACAACCAAGTTAACAGTATAGGCTATTTTTCTAAGGAGATTTGGTTGACTAGTTATACCCTTGTTTACAGAAATAACACCAGGCAGTCGATAGAGGACCCACCGTCTACCATAAGAGCATGTTTCAAGAGCAAGAAAGAAGAGGCAACGGGACAACGCTGCTTGTCCATAGGTGCACACATAAGACTACACCATGGTATTAAAGAATACCACTCCTACCGTCAAGGTTGCAATTGGGTGATGCACGGAGAAGAGAGCATCATGGACACTAGTGGAATGACTATTATCTTTAAGGTTCACAACTCAGCTAATTCATACATTGTTCGCTATCTACCTTTTTGAACTTGTACTTCCAAAATTTTAATGAGTTTTAACTCTTACGATGGATAAAAGCCTACTTTGAAGGCCCCGAAGTCGGACGCTACCCAAGGAGTTCTGCTTTGAGTTCTTAGCCCTCCAAAATAAAGATGATGCACAGTTGCCAATGTGCAAACACATTTAATTTTAACTTCTAAAGTGGTTGTTGGTAAATTTTCTAGCTCATAAATTAAAAACCTAAGGTCCTAGATGATTTGATTTCTCTTAAATGAGTAAGACACTATAATTTTATCCGAATCTATGTAGAGCTAGCATGATTATAAAAAATTAATTAAAAGCCAAGAAGAAGATGGCATTCGTTAGTTAACTTCAAAATGAGATACTCAAGCTAAACACTTACAAAGACCGAAGTTGATAGCCTAGTGGTAAGTGAGTCTCCCTTTTCTGTGCAAGGCAGGTTTGAGACTACCCTCAGCAAAAGTCTGAAGATTTCAAAATTAACCAACACACTACATGAAGAAGGTAAGTTACCAAGTTTTCCCTAGATTCCCCCCTAACTCCTCCCCTGGGCCCTTCCCCAGGTTTCCCTAGGCCAAGGATGAAATTTATCCTGTAATGGAATTGTAATACAATAGATTCTCAAAAAAACAAAAAAAAACACAAAAAAAGAAGCTAAACATTGAAGATAAATCTAGTTTAATATTGTGTATATCTGTATAGAAAAGATAATTAAAACTGCCAATAAGGTAAATCTTTACTGCTTATATTTTAATAACACCAGTTCTGACAACATTCTATAACATCCTTTACATCACCATAACAGTTGTAAGCAAACATCGTTATTCATTATTACAGCACCTTAACAATTGTAATGAAACGTTGTTGTTCATTATTACAGCACCATAACAGCTGTAAGGAAACTTTTTTGTTCATTAATGGACCTGTAAAAGAACTGAATTTTGTCTTGTTGAAGATACAAACCTGTAACAGTCAGAAGAACTCAATATGATGTTTGGAGAATGCGTGTATTTAAGGTTTACAAATCACTGGAAACAAAGTTAAGCACGCTCGATAGGGAGGGAAAAAAAAGCAGCCGAACTACACTCTCGTTACTAAATAAAACGTTTGGCCCAAATTACCGACTTTAGGAGGTAAAACTTCCTAACAAAAAGAGAAGTATAAGAACATGGTTTAAGCCTTCAAGGTCTATGAAGTAGGAATATTAGAGTAACAAAATCCAATAATGACTTTATTCAGAAGGAAAATGCTGAATTCGTGAAGCCATAACAGAACTAATTGATACAAAGATTTTCCCAACATTGGACAGGGTTAAGCAATTGAGGTTGGGAGTTATATAATCTGCTCCACTAATGTCTACTTCTAATAATGCATTTCTGTAAGATACAAAAAGAATACAACTGAAGTTGCCTATGAAGTTTCATAATATAAACCATGAAGAACTCGCCAATGAATATTCATAATATATAATTATATAAAACCAAACAAGATAACCCCGTAGGATCGAAGGTAGAAGAAGAATCAAGAGCAATACAAAATTGAATTTTGAAATCCAGTCAACAAAGATTGAAATCCAGTCAACCAAGATTATCTCACAGAAGCTTTCCCAAACTAAAACCATGTTAATCTAAACACAAAAATATATGTTAAAAGCAATATTTTACTAATAATTCTTTATCCTTTAGAGTCGCAAGGCGAGAATTTTTAAGCCAAAGTATAAGCCCTCAATCAAATATCAGCCTATAGCTTCAAATTGAGTCTCTCTACTTCAACTCAACCATAAACTCAAATAAACACAGATCAACCAACCTTAATTTTCCATAAACAGAAAGCAAAAACCTAGTAACAATTTAAATTCATCAAATTCAACCCCCTCTCCCCACCCCCCAAAAAAAAACTTTTTTTCCCACAATCAACATTCAATCATATCATGAAATGACACCATCAAAATAAACCCTCAACTATAAACCGAAATTTATATCAAACCCAATTCATTATTTACCAATCAAAACATGAAACAAACCAAAGCCAATTACCAATTAATCAAATAAATACAAGAGAAAAAGAAGAGAGACCTACATATCATACGCTAGTAGAATAGATAACAGGGAGGAAGCTAGCTAGTTATAGTAGAGTTCGAGGCCCATGCCGTCGTGAATCTCGTAATCGCGGAGGGTAATATGGTCCTTGTAGATGTTGTACCACTTCTGGATCCGGATCTTGTCGGCTCGGGTTCCGGTCTGAGCGGCGACGAGCTTCTTGAGATCGCCGATTGTGTCGTCGTCGTTGCACTTGACCCTCACCTTCTTCCCCAACCGATCGTTCAACACCACCTCTATCATCTTCTCTCCCTTTCTCTCTCAAAAAATCTCTTTACCGCTATAGTAGATAAAGAGTTGATTGCTAGCGCTAGGGCTTTTTTCCCCTAAAAATCCTTTTGAAAATTGAAAAACTTTTTACAAAAAAAATGTGAAAAACTTTTTAGATAAAAAAAAATGCAATTTTATTAAATTTTTTTTATTCATATTTAAAACTACATTATAACATTGTTTTTAATATTATTATTTTTAAAAAAAGAATAGAATTTTAAATTTATATTCGTTTCACATATATTTTTTCTTTTTAATATTTACTTCACCGAATCTACGGAAAAATGTTTACATAATTAATTAAAAAATAAGTGTGACGCCCCCAAAATAGGTATACATCACATATCTTGAGTCGCCAAATACATGATACAAAATTCAAATACAACTTAATTATACAACAGTCGTGTAAAATACGACAAAACATATGCTATGAGTTTTAATACAAATATTGTCATCTAGACAATATCCACACTCAATTAGTCATCATTACATTTATTATCACACTATTTAATGAATAGTGAGGACTACTAATGCTATTATTATCTGACCGTCACTCCGCTTCCTCCCACTAGTCTCTCTCACGTTTACCATTTCTCGAAGAGAACAATGAAAGTAAAAGGTGAGCTCAACTAGCCCAAAGAAGAAATATTATGACTAAGATAATACTGAATAAATTATCGTTAGCCTTCAACGATTAAACCGATACAATATAACAAACATCAAGTTTAATCTGCAATGGAACAAACAATCCATTAAAAGAGTCAAGTAGAGAATAAAATCTACTATCTTTTATAATTTAAAAGGTTTTTCCATCACTTTTATCATTTGGGACTCGCTTTAATAAATAATCCACATCATCCTCACTTTACTGACCAATGATATTCATTAGTATCACAACCACAAATTATCCATGCACTACGGACCAAGGATATTCGTGTATTCATCAATGGTCATGATTCATGCTAACAACTGTCCATCAATGCACTATGGGCCAATGAAGACTTGTATCACATCATTTGTAACATTACGGTCATGATTATACCGATTAATCCCTAGTCATAATCATACCAAGTCCATCTATGCACTATAGGCCACAGGTGACTTTCAACTTAAACATGAGGATGATGACAATGATATAAGAATTCAATAAAACGAGTTCAAGAATTAATTTATCCAGGAACTAATAACGTCCAAATTATCAACATGATACTTCTTTGTAGAGTAAAATTCAAGAATGCTCGTAAGAATATTTCCATGAAAAGATCTTTGGATGAAGCGCTTGAATATCGAGGATATTCCACTAATTTCATTGAGTATAAAGTCAAAACTTTAACCAACCGAGTATAATAAAGAATGGAATAACAAAAGAAATCACCAAGCATGCGATAGAGCCATGCACGATATAGGTTATTCCAATGAGAATAATAAATAACGGAACTAGGTCATGCATAAACGCAGCACGTGATATTCTAACGAATAATAAATAACGGAACGGTCGTGTCAAAGTAAATTGCACCGATGGGATGTTTCAATAGAGTAATAAATAACGAAACCAGGTTATTCATAAATGCACGATGAGATGTTCCAATGTAATAATAAAGAATGGAATAACAAAAGAATTTCACCATGTATGCGGTATTGCCCATGTAGACAGTTATTCAACATAATGATAAAGAATGGAATAATAGAAGAATTTCACCAAGTATAGGGTGAAATGGCGTATCAAAGTTATTCCAATAAAATACAAAAAAATGGAATAACAGAAGTTCTCTTCATGAATACGAAAAAAATAATACCCTTTACCTTAGAACAACTGGATATAGGAGTAGTGAAGTAATAGAATAATTTTCTTCTTTCTCTCTATAGTTTCTCTTTCTAGAGTTTCAGTGAATTCGTAAGAAATAATGAAGGAATGCGCTTCTATTTATAGGAGAATGAACTGAATAGTAACTAATTCCTGAATGGTCAAGATTGATTTACTTTTAAACGGATGGTCCAGATTGGTTTACTATAAAATATTCTAATAAAACAAAATCTTTTAAATAAAATATAATATATTCTATTTATAATCTAATAAAACGAATAACTTTATAAAAGTATTCTGTTTTATATAAAAAGATTTTACTATGCAAAACACTATGCAGGCACTATACAAATACTATGCATAATAAAATATAATATATTCTATTTATAGTCTAATAAAATGAATAACTTTATAAAAGTATTATGTTTTATATAAAAAGATTTTACTATGCAAAATACTATGCATAATAGAATATAATATATTCTATTTATAGTCTAATAAAACGAATAACTTTATAAAAGTATTCTGTTTTATAAAAAAAGCTTTTCTGTTTTATTACATTAATAATACTAATAAAACAAAATTTCACCATCATTATTATAATTCACACTATTAATCGACCAGGTCGTTCCCAGGAAAGAGGGGGCTTTCCAATAAGGATTTCTCCCTATTGGCGCGCAATTAGGTGACCAAACCTCTCCTTGGCAGAACTTCTAGACATCGTTAATATTGCAAATAATAATATTAATAACTTCGTCTTCTCAATTATTGATTTAATAATATATAAAATATCAACAATAATTGAATCAATTAACATGAGATACTATGAAACAATTACTGAATCAATAATTAAACAAAACTGAGTGACTTCTCACGTAAGCATCAATAATCAATACTGTGTGCTACTATGCAACCACATATATTCTTATACTTTTAACACCGGGTGTTTCAATAGTTAACGATAAAACTTTCGTCGTTATTTTCATAAAATATTTTTGTCATTTTCTCAATCCGACAATAATTCCGTTGTGGGGTCCACTTAATGATTGTCTTGGTCGCATTTAATATTTCTGTTAAAACGAATATTCTCCGACTAATCGGATATTATATAACAACTTGCGTACTTTTTAAAATTTATAACTATTACCCACAACTATAACATTATATCAAAATCATTCCATAATATTCAAAAATGATAATTATAGAAAATTCATCTTTATTCATAAAAGTTGGGGTCTTACAATCTCCCCTTCTTGTGAAATTTTGCCCTCGAAATTAGGGTACGTACCTGGTATGTGACGCCCCCAAAATAGGTATACATCACCTATTCTGAGTCGCCAAATACATGGTACAGAATACAAATACAAACTTAGTTATACAACCGTCGTGTAATATACAACAATACATAAACTGAGAGTTCTAATAGGAATATTGTCATCTAGATAATATCCACACTCAAAGGAGTCCTCATTACATTTATTGTCACACTATTTAACAGAATAGTGAGGACTACTAATGCTATCTTCTGGACCGTCACTCCTTTCCCCAGACTCGTCCCAAATTTATATATTCTCATTTCACAAGAGAACAAAGAAAAGAAAGGGTAAGCTCAACTAGCCCAGTAAGAAATATTATGACTAAGATAATACAGAATAAATTATCAATAGTCTTCAGCAATGTTAAACTGATAAAATACAATAGACATCAAGCTTAACTGCAGCAGAATAAGCAATCCATTAGAAGAGTCAAGTAGAGAATAAAACCTATTATCTTCTATGATTTAAAAATGTTTTCATCAATTTTTATCGCTGAGACTCAGCTTAATAAATAAACCACATCTTCTAATCATCCCTGTACTACGGGCCAAGGATATTCATTAAATCATCAACGGTCATGACTATACCGAATATTCCTTGATCATAATCATACCAAAAACTGTCCATCAATGCATTACAGGCCACTGAGGACTTTTACCACATCATTTATAACATTACAGGTCATGATTATACTGAATGATCCCTAGTCATAATCATACTAAGTCCATCTATGCACGTAAGCCAAAGATGACTTTCATTACAATATAAGCATGAGGATGATGACAATGACATAATAATTCAATAAAAACAAGTTCAAGAATTAATTAATCCAAGAACTAATAACGTCCAAATTGTCAACATGATACTTCTTTGTAAAGTAAAATTTAAGAATGCTCAGAAGAATATTTCCATGAAAAGATACTGGATGAAGCGCAAATATCAAGGATATTCCACTAATTTCATGGAGTATAGAAGTCAAAACTTTAACCAACTGAGTATAATAAAGAATATATGAAACGCAATGGATTTTCACACCGCTATGCGATAATCCACGATATCTGAGATCATTTCCACGATTTAATAAGGAATGAATACAAAGGATCATTCACCATGCATATGGTAATCCACATAGACATGTTATTCCAATAGAATAATAAAGAATGGAATAACAGAAGGATTCACCATGCATGCGATAGAGACCGCACAAACAGGTTATTCCCAACAGAATAATAAATAATGGAACCAGGTCCGGCGTAAACGCACAGATAGGATATTCCGACAGAATAATAAGTACGGAATAATAAATAATAGAACCAGGTCCGACGTAAACGCACAGAGAGGATACTCCGAGAGAATAATAAATGCGGAATAATAAATAATGGAACCCGAGTCCCACAGAAAGCATACATGACGGGATATTCAAGCGAGAATAATAAAGAATGGAATAATAACGAATTTTACCATGTATACGGTGCTTGCGCATAAATAGGTTATTCCAACGTAATAATAAAGAATCGGAACCGTGTCAAAGCGAAATTACACCGAGCGAGATATTCCAACAGAATAATAAAGAATGGAATAATAAAAGAATTTCACCATGTATGCGATACTTCGCATAAACAGGTTATTCCAACATAATAATGAAGAATGGAATAATAGAAGAATTTCACCAAGTATAGGGTAGTCCACGTATACAGGTTATTCCAACAGAATAATAAAGAATGGAATAACAGAAGTTCTCTTCATGAATATGAAAAAATAATACCCCTTATCTTAGAAGAAACTGGATATTGGAATAGAAAGGTAGCTGACTTCTCTTCTTCTTTTTCTCTATAATTTCTCTCTCAAGAGTTTCAATGAATTCATAAGAAATAATAAAGGAATGAGCTTCTATTTATAGGAGAATAGACTGAATAGTAACTAATTCATGAACGGTCCAAATTGATTTACTTTTAAACGGACGGTCCATATTAAAACTTAAAGCAACGGTCCATACCGATTCACTATTAAAACTTTAAAACAACGGTCCATACTGATTCACTATTAAAATTTAAAAAACGGTCCATACTGATTCACTATTAAACTTTAAAGCAACGGTCCATATTGATTTACTAATATAATTTCAACCAACGATCTGAAAAATTAGCACATCTCCTCATGAAATAATAATTTTCTATATATTTTAACTTGTATCTCCACAGGGACTACAGGAATTTGATCGACAGAAGTTGAAGGCACTATAAGCTCTTCAGTAGTCAGAGGGGTTACTTTGGTTCTTAATTTTTTGACTCGAAGAAGGTTTTTTCGATCGTTAACAGGCAGATCGAATAAACTTCCTCGTGGGGGGACTGGTGTGGTGATTGGTTCAGGTTCTGGGATAAGCTCAGGATTTGTTGGTGTGGGAATAGATCTAGGTTTTCGAATAGCTCGTTTCTTCCTACGGGGTTGAAGAGATTCTTCCGGCAGAGGGAGATCCTCAGTTTCTGGATCTTCAGTTTGAGGTTCGGTGGTACGGGCTTCAGGAGTTGGATTGCCTTCAGTGGCTGCTTCTATCAGGGGAGTTTCAGTAGCTTCCGAAGACTTTCCAGACAAGAAATCTTCAAAATCTCTTACATCCGAAGATGTTGGCTTGATCAAGGACACTACGAAGAGGCAGACCATCACATACTAATATTTATGTCATTAAAAATTTCAAATTATTATGCAACAGAGAGATTCGGAACTTACATTTGTGATCATATAACCATGCTTGTTTGGTAAGAAGACCGTAATCCCACTCCTTCAATGGGAAATTCTCGAAGAGCTCAATCATTTCACTTACCTGCTCCTCAGAAATATCACCAAAATCAGCAGAGACCTTATCTTGCGTAGTCCAGTCCGGCAAAGAAGAAATCTCTGGCCCCTTGACGAAAAACCACCCCTTATGCCATCATTTGTTATTAGAAGGGGTGGATACCAGTGATCTTCTTTCAAATTTTTTGCCTTTCTTCAGCGACTGTTTACCCAAAACCTTAAATCCCTTTTCTCCGGATTGGGCAACCTTGTAGACAGTGAAGAAAAAATCACGTGTGGGTTCTACTCTGACTTCGTGACAGAATGCAATGAAAGCGAGAATATGAATATAAGAATTCGACACCAATTGGGCAAACCCAACGCCAATAAATCCTAGGAGAGTAACTAAAAAGATGTGGAGAGGAAATCGAATCCCCTTCTCCAAGATAGTCACTGGAACGGCCGTCCATCCTTCAGGCCGTTGGTACATCCTCTCCTCAGATCTAGGAATTCTCACTAAATGGGTAGCCGGGATCTGGTAGCGAGTCCAAATCCTTTGTAACTCCGCTTCTCTGACAGTAGAGGGAGTATTGGCATGAGGATATTGTTCTTTATTCCTGAAGAACGCAGAAGGAGTAGGAAGGGGTTTCGGAGGTGGGTTCTTACTCAGAGTGGTGGCCTTAGGGTTCAAACTCGAAGCCTCCTTATCAGGTCTTGGATTGGGCGGAACAATATTGATTGGGGTCACTCGAAGAGGAGAGCTCTGGTTTGTGTTTAGGACCACCATTGTTGAAATCTTGCTGAGAATGGAAGGAAGATCGAAAGAGAAGAAAAAAACTCAAGAGTCTGGAATTTCAAATTTGCAGGAAAAACTTTCAAATTTGGGGGAAATTACGTTTTATACTGATGGTTACACGGTATAATAGAAGAATTTCACCATGTATGCGGTACTTCGCATAAACAGGTTATTCAAACATAATAATGAAGAATGGAATAATAGAAGAATTTCACCAAGTATAGGGTAGTCCACGTATACAGGTTATTCCAACAGAATAATAAAGAATAGAATAACAGAAGTTCTCTTCATGAATATGAAAAAAAATAATACCCCTTATCTTAGAAGAAACTGGATATTGGAATAGAAAGGTAGCTGACTTCTCTTATTCTTTTTCTCTATAATTTCTCTCTCAAGAGTTTCAATGAATTCGTAAGAAATAATGAAGGAATGAGCTTCTATTTATAGAAGAATGGACTGAATAGTAACTAATTCATGAACGGTCCAAATTGATTTACTTTTAAACGGACGGTCCATATTAAAACTTAAAGCAACGGTCCATACTGATTCACTATTAAAACTTTAAAACAACGGTCCATACTGATTCACTATTAAAATTTAAAAAAACAGTCCATACTGATTCACTATTAAACTTTAAAGCAACGGTCCATATTGATTTACTAATATAATTTCAACCAACGGTCTGAAAAATTAGCACATCTCCTCATGAAATAATATTGTACCCAAAAATAATTTGGATAGAAAAGAAATATATTGTTCGGGTAAATAGTACCCCGTGAATAGTAACTCGTGAATAGTAACTCATGAATAGTAACTCGTGAATAGTACTCTGACACGAAAAGTGTCCCGAATACCCGATTGAACAATATAACCTCCAGACATCATTTATCATCGGAATAGATGTCGATTTCTACTAACACAAATAATCCCAACACAATGAAACTATCAAATTCATCTTTAATCAACACGAGATTATTCATCATTAATATTATAACTCATAATATTTAACAACCAGGTTGTTCCTAGGAAAGAGGGGGCTTTCCAATTAGGATTTCTCCCTATTGGCGCGCAATTAGGTGACCAAACCTCTCCTTGACAGAACTTCTAGACATTGTAAATATTGCAATTTAATAATATGAATAACTTTGTTGTCTCAATTATTGATTTAATAATATAACATATTGTGCAGATGATACTGTGACAATAATTGAATCAATAATATGAGAGATAGATGCAACAATTACTGTAGCAATAATTGAGTATAACTGAGTGACTTATCACGTAAGCACTAATAACCAATACCGTGTGCTATTATGCAACCACGCGTATTACCGTACTTTTACTACCGGGTAGTTCAACAGTTTTAACAATAACACTTTTGCCGTTATTTTTATAAAAGATAATCCTGTCGTTTTCTTATTACGACAATGCTTCCGTTGTGGGGTCTACCAATGATTGTGTCGTCGTACGAATATTCTCTGTTAAAACGAATATTCCCCGACCAATCGAATATAATACAACCACTTGCATACTTTGCAAAATTATAAATATTACCCACAACTATAACATTATATTATATCCACACCATAATATTCAAAAATATATATCGAGAGAAATTTATCTTTATTCATAAAAGTTGGGGTCTTACATGGTATGTCGAAGAGGTAAGGATACCTTGATTTCATTTTAGATTCTAACTCCCAGGTCATTTCCTCAACATCTTGGTTCCCCCATAAAACTTTGACTTGAGGTATAACCTTGGAGCGTAGAATATGTTCCTTCTTATCCAAGATTTGAACAGGAACCTCTTCATACGTTAAATCTTCCGCTATTTCGTCCGGTTCTAACTCAATAATGTGGTTCGGGTCTTTCACATATTTACGTAACATGGATATATGAAAAACATTATGAACACGAGACATACTTGGCGGTAAAGCGAGTCTATAGGCTACAGTCCCTACTCGATCGAGGATTAAAAATGGGCCAATGAATCGAGGATTGAGCTTTCCTCTCTTTCCAAATCTCGTAACTCCTTTCCATGGAGCAACACGAAACAACACATGATCTCCAATATCGAATTCCACGTCCTTTCGATGAAGATCAGCATAACTCTTTTATCGGTTTTGTGAGATTTTTATATGTTGTCAGATCATTTGAATCTTTTCCGTAGTCATACGTACCAACTCTGGTCCCAACAACGTTGCTTCACCCACTTCATCCCAGGATACTGAAGAACGACACTTTCTTCCATACAACGCCTCAAATGGAGCCATGCCAATAATTGTCTGATAACTGTTGTTGTAGAAAAACTCCACCAATGGTAAGAACTTGTCTCAACTTCCCTTGAACTCAAGGACACAAAGTCTTAATAAATCTTCAAGAGTTTGAATAGTCCTCTCTGACTGCCCGTCCGTCTGAGGATGATACGCCGGACTAAATCGTAAATCCGTGCCCATAGCTTTTTGCAAACTAACCCAAAAACTTGAAATGAATCTTGGGTCTCGATCAGAAACTATAGATATTGGCATACCATGCAGTCTTACAATCTCGTTTATGTACATACGAGCAAGACGTTCAAGTGTATAAGTTTCTCGTATTGGTAAGAAATGAGCAGACTTGGTCAATCTATCAACAATGACCCAAATTGCATCTATGCCTTGAGAAACCTTGGGAAGACCAGTAACGAAATCCATGGTAATGTGCTCCCACTTCCATTTTGGAATTTCAAGTGGTTGCAATGGACCTTTTGGTACTTGATGCTCTGCCTTGACTCGTTGACAAGTTAAACACCTTGAGATAAACAGCGCTATCTCTCTCTTCATATTTCCCCACCAAAATGTATGTCGAAGATCATGATATATTTTGGTACTCCCAGGATGGATTGCAAACGGTGTGTTCTGCGCCTCCATCATGATTTTATACTTTAACTCAGGATCGTTAGGAACACAAAGTCTGGAGTTGACTCGAAGTATTCCTTTTTCATCGATTCTTGCTTCCGGCATAACACATTCTTTTACTTTCTTCCTCATATGCATCAGCTCCAGGTCTGTAGCTTGAGAAGCTTTAACTTTATCGATTAAAGTCGGTTCTACTCGTATATTCGCCATCATCACGTGGGTTCCTGGAGTCTTTATCTCTATCTCCATCCTTTGAAAGTCATACAAAATGGGCCTCTACGTTGACAATATCGCACTCGTACCCGCATATGATCTTCTACTCAATGCGTCAGCTACCACATTTGCTTTTCCAAGATGGTATTGGATGGTATAATCATAATCTTTCAACAGTTCAAGCCAACGTCGCTTTCCCATGTTGAGTTCCTTTTGAGTGAAGAAATATTTGAGGCTTTTATGATCCGTAAAGATCTCCACTTTCTCCCCATACAAGTAATGCCTCCAAATCTTTAGTGCAAAAACAACAGCTGCCAACTCTAGATCATGAGTAGGATAATTCCTCTCATATTCTTTGAGTTGTCGAGAGGCATAGGCTATGACTTTCCCATGTTGCATGAGAACGCATCCTAACCCTTTGCCTGAAGCATCACTATAGATGACAAATTCCTCCAAGCCAGATGGTATTGTCAGAACTGGTGCTGAAATGAGTCTTCTCTTGAGTTCTTGAAAACTCTTCTCACATTCCTTGTTTTAACCAAATTTTGTATCTTTTCGAGTTAGCTGAGTTAAGGGAGTAGCGATTCGAGAAAACCCTTCTACGAATCAACCAGCTAAGCCGAGAAAGCTACGTACTTCGGTCACTGATTTAGGTTGCTCCCAGCTTTGAATAGCTTCAAACTTTGCTGGGTCAACAGATATTCCATGACTTGATACCAAGTGCCCAAGGAATGCTATTGTGAGACCCCATATTTTATGAATAAAGATTTAAATTTCTCGAAATATTTTTTTATGGTGTGAATTTGATATAATGTTATAAGTTGTGGGTGATATTTATAAATTTTGCAAAGTGCAAGTTGTTATAAAATATTCATTTGGTCGAGGAATATTTTTTTTGTCGGGAATATCCGTACGACGGCACAATCATTGGTGAACCCACAACGGAAGTATTGTCGTATTTAGAAAACGACAGAATTATCTTTTTATAAAAATAACGGCAAAAGTTTTACCGTTAAAACTGTTGAACTACTCGGTAGTAAAAGTACAATAATACGCGTGGTTGCATAGTAGCACACGGTATTGGTTATTCATGCTTACGTGAGAATTCACTCAGTTATACTCAATTATTGCTACAGTAATTACTGCATCATATCTCTCATATTATTGATTCGATTATTGTCACAATATCATCTGCATAATATGATATATTATTAAATCAATAATTGAGACGACAAAGTTGTTCATATTATTAAATTACAATATTTACAATGTCTAGAAGTTACATCGAGGAGAGGGTTGGTCACCCAAGTGCACGCCTTGATAGGGAGAAATCCTTATTGAAAGCCCTCTTTCTTCACGGGACGACACGATTGTTAAATATTGTGAGTTATAATATTAATGATGAATAAGCTCGTGTTGATTAAAGATAAAATTGATAGTTCTATTATGTTAGAATTATTAGTGTTAGTGGAAGTCGACATTTATTTCGATAATAATTGATGTCTGGAGGTTATATTGTTCAATCGGATATTCGGGGCACTTTTCGTGTCGGAGTTATTATTTATGAATTACTATTCATGAGTTACTATTCACGAGTTACTATTCATAAGTTACTATTCATGAGTTACTATTCACAAATTACTATTCACAAGTTACTATTTACGGAATACTATTCACCTGAACAAAATATATTTCTTTTCGGTCCAAATCATTTTTGGGTACAATATTATTCCATGAGGAGATGTGCTAATTTTTCAGACTGTTGGTTGAAATTATATTAGTAAATCAATATGGATCGTTGGTTTAAAGTTTAATAGTGAATCAGTATGGACCGTTGGTTTAAAGTTTAATAGTGAATCAGTATGGATCGTTGGTTTAAAGTTTAATAGTGAATCAGTATGGACCGTTGGTTTAAAGTTTTAATAGTAAATCAATATGGACCGTCCGTTTAAAAGTAAATCAATCTGGACCGTTCATAAATTAGTTACTATTCATTCCATTCTCCTATAAATAGAAGCTCATTCCTTCATTATTTCTTACGAATTCACTGAAACTCTTGAGAGAGAAATTATAGAGAGAAAATCTATAAAGAGAAATAAGAAGAGAAGTCTGCTACCTCACTATTCCAGTATCCAGTTTTATTCTAAGGTAAGGTGTATTATTTTTTTTATATTCATGAAGAGAACTTCTGTTATTCTATTCTTTATTATTCTGTTGGAATAACCTGTATACGTGGACTACCCTATAAAATGCTATAACTAGAGTTCTATAACTCCGATGACCATGAAATTTAAACTGGAATCTCACATTAACATGTGTAAGATCCTGCCAAGATTTGAGAATTTCTGGAGTTAAACTTGAGGTAGCTAATTTCTTAAGGAATTAATTAGAAATTAATTTTTGAAAAATAGTAAATGAATTTTAAAAATTCCGAGAAAAATATATGTTCATTATGGGACTATATTCTGCTAAATCCCAGAAAAGAAATATTTTTGGGACTGATTTGGTATTTTTTATGAAAATAGTTTAGTTAAGAACATATGAGTTAAATATGTTATGTGAAGTAACAAAGTTGAAAAATAGGATTTTATGGCTTGGAAATCCTATATAAGGTATGTGCAGATTTTTTTATAAGGGATTTGATCATTGGTGATGAAATCTTATGAGTATGGCATTTTTGAATGATTAAATGCATTATTTGGTAAAGTGTAAACAATTGAAATAAATTGTTGATAAGTTTAAGAAGTGATTAAAATATTGTTATGATATTAATAATATTAGATTATGAGTGGTTGATAATATTTGGATAAATTTAAAGTCTTTAATAATTATCCTTGTTTTTGTTTGATTAATGCTTATATCATTGTCATCATCGTCATGCTTATATGGTGATGAAAGTTATCTTTGGCTTACGTGCGAAGATGGACTGTTGATTATTGAGTTGTATATCTTTGGCTTACGTGCAAAGATGGATTGTTGATTATTGGTTTTATTATTGTATATCTTTGGCTTACGTGCAGAGATGGACTTGGTATGATTATGACAAGGGATTATTCGGTATAGTCATGACCATTGATGATTTAATGAATATCCTTGGCCCGTAGTGCAGGGATGATTCAATGATGTGGTTTATTTATTAAGCTGAGTCTCAGCGATAAAAATTGATGAAAATATTTTTAAATCATAGAAGATAGTAGATATTATGCTCTACTTGACTCTTCTAATGGATTGTTTATTCTGCTGCAGTTAAACTTGATGTCTATTGTATTTTATCAGTTTAACATTATTGAAGACTATTGATAATTTATTCTGTATTATCTTAGTCATAATATTTCTTACTGGGCTAGTTGAGCTTACCCTTTCTTTCACTGTTCTCTTCAGGAAATGAGAATATAGCTGGGACGAGTCGGGGAAAGGAGTGACGGTCCAGATGATAGCATTAGTAGTCCTCCCTATGGCATGATATACAATATATAATTGTATTGAGGACCTAAGATGTGTGTGTCGTATTTTATACGTCACTTAATAATTGATTTTGGTGAACAACAATAGGGTGATGAGAACCCAACCCTAAAAGCGTCAAAAGTGCACCGCAGTAAAATGAAGAGAACAGAAATCTTCTCGTGTCCCTTTGGAGACTTGAAATATTTGTTGTTGTACTTTATATGGCATGTATTAATTTGAAGTATGAATATTTTCGTGTTATATACGTTACAATATTTGTATTGAAATTCACAGTATATATGTCGTCGTATTTTGCACGACTGTTTTATAATTAAGTTGTATTTGAATTTATATACCATGTTTCTGGTGACTGAAGATGGGTGATGAATACCAATTTTGGGGGCGTCACAGTTGGTATCAAAGCTTAGGGATATGATCCCTGGTTGGGATGTGAGACAAGAACTAGGAGGGGAAAGACGGGGAATTCCTTCGCTAGTATGACCTACCTAAGTTTATTTGGTATTTAATTGGTTGGTTAGAGTATAGGGATAACATGTGATATGTTAACTAACTCTTGTTTTGTGGCAGTGTTTGAAAATGACATCCGAGAATGTTGAGTTAAGCAATGGAGCGAATGACGCGATTGTTTCTAAGAGGTTTGAAACCAGATATACGTCAATACCTCATTTCTCACAAACTTTGTTTATATTCAGATGTTATGAATAGGGCTCAGTTATTGGAGCGCGATAATGAGTCAACACAACCAAAAAAAGGTAACGACCAACAACACGATAATAATCATGCAGTGGCAACGACGATAATCGGAACAATGATGACCACCGTGGGGGAAATTATCATGCCAAGAATGGTAACCACTTCGGTGGTAATCATGGCCAAGATAATAGAAGTGGAAATTTCAAGAAGAGACGGTTATTTAGCTCGATTTTGTCGTGCACCAAAGTCAAGTCCAGCTGGGACGGTGGCACCAAAGGCGGATACGGACAAAACAAAGTCGGTGGTTTTCGTGGAAGAAGCGTTTTTTGTGACTTCTCAAAAAAGCGAGTAACCCGAACGAAGTTAACCGCAGGTTAGTTAATTATAAATTTTTGCGAAGTCTATACCTTGTTAGATATCGGTTCTACCCATTCTTTTATCTCTCTTGCTTGCGATCAACGTTTAAATTTAACTCTAGAGAAGTTAGACATTGACTTATTGGTTGAAACTCTGTTAGGAGAAACCTTCATTACATGTGTTATCCAAGTCTTGGATGAGGGTCACAGTTTTGAATGATATTTTTATTGTTAATAAATTTCCCGACGTATTCTTGAAGACTTCTTAGCCTACCTCTAGATCGTGAAATCGAATTTTGTATTGAACCCAGTACAAAACTCATTTCTTCAACCCTTAAATATTTCTTCAACCAAAACAAACGTATAATGTGCCAAAGACGTTGGCTCGAGCTGTTGAAGATTACGATTATACCATTCAATACCATCGTGGGAAAGCAAACGTGGTAGCTGACGTGTTGAGTAGAAGATCATATACGGATACGAGTGCGATATTGTCAACGCAAACGCCCATTTTGTATAACTTACAAAGGATGGAGATAGAGTTAAAGACTCCAGGGACCCATGTGATGATGGCGAATATACGAGTAGAACCGACTTTAATCGATAAAGTTAAAGCCGCTTAAACTACACACCTGGAGCTGAGGAATGTGAAGAAGAAGGTTCAAGAAGTCGTTATCTCAACCCTCGATTTTATTGGCCCATTTGAAATCCTTGACTGTGGTCTATAGACTCGTTTTACCGCCAAATATGATGCTTGTTCATAACGTTTATCACGTACCGATGTTCTGTAAATATGTGGACAACCCGAACCACATTATTGAATTAGAACTAGACGAGATAGCGGAAGATTTAACGTATGAGGAAATACGTGTTAAAATCTTGAATAAGAAGGATCGTATTCAACACTCAAAGGTTATACCTCAAGAGTTAGAATCTGAAATGAAGTCAAGGTATCCACATCTGTTCGGCATACTAGGTAACGTACGTAAATTTCGAGGGCAAAATTTCATAAGGAGGGGAGATTGTGAGATCCCAGATTTTATGAATAAAGATTTAAATTTCTCAAAATATTTATTTATGGTGTGGATTTGATATAATGTTATAAGTTATGGGTGATATTTACAAATTTTGCAAAGTATGCAAGTTGTTATAAAATATTCTTTTGGTTGTGGAATATTCTTTTTTGTCGGGAATATCCGTACGACGGCACAATCATTGGTGAACCCACAACGAAAGTATTGTCGTATTTAGAAAACGACAGAATTATCTTTTTATAAAAATAACGGCAGAAGTTTTACCTCTAAAACTGTTGAACTACTCGGTAGTAAAAGTACAATAATACGCGTGGTTGCATAGTAGCACACGGTATTGGTTATTCATGCTTACGTGAGAATTCACTCAGTTATACTCAATTATTGCTACAGTAATTGCTGCATCATATCTCTTATATTATTGATTCGGTTATTGTCATAGTATCATCTGCATATTATGATATATTATTAAATCAATAATTGAGACGACAAAGTTGTTCATATTATTAAATTACAATATTTACAATGTCTAGAAGTTACATCGAGGAGAGGTTTGGTCACCTAATTGCACGCCAATAGGGAGAAATCCTTATTGGAAAGCCCCCTCTTTCCTGGGAACGATCTGGTTGTTAAATATTGTGAGTTATAATATTAATGATGAATAAGCTCGTGTTGATTAAAGATGAAATTGATAGTTCTATTGTGTTAGAATTTTTAGTGTTAGTGGAAGTCGACATTTATTTCGATAATAATTGATGTTTGGAGGTTATATTATTCAATCGGGTATTCGGGGCACTTTTTGTGTCAGAGTTACTATTCATGAGTTACTATTCACGAGTTACTATTCATTAGTTACTATTTAAGAGTTACTATTCACAAGTTACTATTCACAAGTTACTATTCACAAAATACTATTCACCCGAATAAAATATATTTCTTTTCGGTCTAAATCATTTTTGGGTACATTATTATTCCATAAGGAGATGTGCTTTAATTTTTCGAATGGTTTGGTTGAAATTATATTATTAAATCAATATGGATCGTTGGTTTAAAGTTTAATAGTGAATCAGTATGGACCGTTGGTTTAAAGTTTTAATAGTAAATCAATATGGACCGTCCGTTTTAAAAGTAAATCAATCTGGACCGTTCATGAATTAGTTACTATTCAGCCATTCTTCTATAAATAGAAGCTCATTCCTTCATTATTTCTTACGAATTCACTGAAACTCTAGAGACAGAAATTATAGAAAGAAATTATAGAGACAAAATCTATAGAGAGAAAGAAGAAAAGAAGTCTGCTACCTTACTATTCCAGTATCCAGTTGTATTCTAAGGTAAGGGGTATTATTTTTTTTATATTCATGAAGAGAACTTCTGTTATTCCATTCTTTATTATTCTGTTGGAATAACCTGTATACGTGGACTACCCTATACTTGGTGAAATTCTTCTGTTATTCCATTCCTTATTACTATGTTAGAATAACATGTCTATGCGAAGTACTGCATACATGGTGAAATTCTTCTATTATTCCATTCCTTATAACCTGTCTATGCGAAGTACTGCATACATGGTGAAATTCTTCTATTATTTCATTCCTTATTATTATGTTGGAATAAAGCTGTCATGCGAATTCTTCGCGTACATGGTGAAATTCTTCTATTATTCCATTCCTTATTATTATGTTGGAATAACTTTTTTTTATCTGCAATCTTGCATATATGGTGAAATTCTTCTATTATTTCATTCCTTATTATTATGTTGGAATAACCTATTTATCTGAAATCACCGCATACATGGTGAAATTCTTCTATTAGTCCATTCTTTATTATTACATTGGAATATCACATGCATGCAATTTACTTTGACTTGGTTCCGTTATTTATTATTCGCGAGAATATCCTGCCTGCATGCATTTACGGGACTGGTTCCATTATTTATTATTCCGTATTTATTATTACGTCGAATATCTTGTGCGTGCGTTCTGGCCGGACTGGTTCCATTATTTATTATTACATTGGGAATAACACATTATGCATGCGGTCTCTATCGCATGCATGGTGAATCCTTCATTATTCCATTCTTTATTATTCTATTGGAATAACTTTGTCATGTGGATTACCACATGCATGGTGAATGATCCTTTGTATTCATTCCTTATTAAATTGTGGAAATGATGCATGATCGTGGATTCTGCATGGAGATGAAAATCCATTTGCGATTTCATATATTCGTTATTATACTCAGTTGATTAAAGATTTGACTTCTATACTCCATGAAATTAGTGGAATATCCTTGATATTTGCGCTTCATCCAGTATCTTTTCATGGAAATATTCTTCTGAGCATTCTTGAATTTTACTCTACAAAGAAGTATCATGATGACAATTTGGACATTATTGAGTTCAGGATAAATTAACTTATAAATCTTTAAAATTTATTCTTGAACTTATTTTATTGAATTATTATGTCATTGTCATGATGAGTCATGTTGGTTATTATGTGAAAATATGAAAGTTTTTTAGAAATCACAAAGGGTTGAAAATCAGATTTTGGTGAAAATGGAACATGAAATTCAACTGACCATATCTCCTATTATATTTTGAATTTTTGAGTGTGGTCAAGTTCTAGAGTTAGATCTATGAGTTATATAACTTATCCAAGTGAAATCACTGGAAAAGGTGTTGTAGATTTTCTTGTGGAATGATTTTAGCAAAGGAGTCAAAAATTGCAAATTTCGAAAAAGGCTACTACCCATAAATTTGAAGGGACTGTTTCAGCCACTTAATTTGTGAGAAAATTTCTGGCCTTTTGGGACATGAAAGTATATGGTATAAGGTACCTCTTGTCCAAAAATGAGCTCATTCCGACTTAAAATGAGCAAGTTATGACCATTTCAATATTTAGGTTTTTTCGACAAAAAACGCTATAACCGGAGTTCTATAACTCCGATGACCATGAAATTTAAACTGGAATCTCACATTAACATGTGTAAGATCCTTCCAAGATTTGAAAATTTCTGGAGTTAAACTTGAGGTAGCTAATTTCTTAAGGAATTAATTAGAAATTGATTTTTGAAAAATAGTAAATGAATTTTAAAAATTCTGAGAAAAATATATGTTCATTATGGGACTATATTCTGTTAAATCTCAGAAAAGAAATATTTTTGGGACTGATTTGATATTTTTTATGAAAATAGTTTAGTTACGAAAATATGAGTTAAATATGTTATGTGAAGTAACAAAGTTGGAAAATAGGATTTTATGGTTTGGAAATCCTATATAAGGTATATGCAGATTTTTTTATAAGGGATTTGATCATTGGTGATGGAAACTTATGAGTATGGCATTTTTGAATGATTAAATGCATTATTTGGTAAAGTGTAAACAATTGAAATAAATTGTTTATAAGTTTAAGAAGTGATTAAAATATTGTTATGATATTAATAATATTAGATTATGAGTGGTTGATAATATTTGGATAAATTTAAAGTCTTTAATAATTATCCTTGTTTTCGTTTGATTAATGCTTATATCATTGTCATCATCCTCATGCTTGTATGGTGATGAAAGTTATATTTGGCTTACGTGTGAAGATGGACTGTTGATTATTGAGTTGTATATCTTTGGCTTACGTGCAAAGATGGATTGTTGATTATTGGTTTTATTGTTGTATATCTTTGGCTTACGTGCAGAGATGGACTTGGTATGATTATGACAAGGGATTATTCGGTATAGTCATGACCATTGATGATTTAATGAATATCCTTGTCCCGTAGTGCAGGGATGATTCGATGATGTGGTTTATTTATTAAGCTGAGTCTCAGCGATAAAAATTGATGAAAACATTTTTAAATCATAGAAGATAGTAGATATTAAGCTCTACTTGACTCTTCTAATGGATTGTTTATTCTGCTGCAGTTAAACTTGATGTCTATTGTATTTTATCAGTTTAACATTGTTGAAGACTATTGATAATTTATTCTGTATTATCTTAGTCATAATATTTCTTACTGGGCTAGTTGAGCTTACCCTTTCTTTCACTGTTCTCTTCAGGAAATGAGAATATAGCTGGGACGAGTTGGGGAAAGGAGTGACGGTCCAGATGATAGCATTAGTAGTCCTCCCTATGGCATGACATGCAATATATAATTGTATTGAGGACCTAAGATGTGTGTGTCATATTTTATACTTCACTTAATAATTGATTTTGGTGAACAACAATAGGGTGATGAGAACCCAACCCTGAAAGCGTCAAAAGTGCACCGCAGTAAAATGAAGAGAACAAAAATCTTCTCGTGTCCCTTTGGAGACTTGAAATATTTGTTGTTGTACTTTATATGGCATGTATTAATTTGAAGTATGAATATTGTCGTATTATATACGTTACAATATTTGTATTGAAACTCACAGTATATATGTCGTCGTATTTTGCACGACTATTTTATAATTAAGTTGTATTTGAATTTATGTACCATGTATCTGGCGACTCAAGATGGGTGATGAATACCAATTTTGGGGGCGTCACAGCTAGTTTCTCAAGCCAGAACTCGTATTTCTTCAACTTGGCATAAAGCTTATATTCACGAAGCTTTTGAAGTATCAGCCTCAAGTGTTGCTCATGATCTTCATGGCTTTTGGAATAAATAAGGATGTCATCAATAAAGACGACCACAAAGTGATTCAAATATTCCTTGAATACTCGGTTCATCATATCCATGAAGGCAGCAGGGGCATTAGTCAATCCAAAAGACATGACTAGGAATTCATAATGCTCGTACCAAGTTCTAAAAGCCGTCTTTGGAATGTCATCGGCTCTAATCTTCAATTGGTGATATCTGGAACGAAGATCAATCTTTGAAAAGAATTTGGCGCCTTGCAACTGGTCAAACAGGTCATCAATACGTGGTAATGGGTAACTATTTTTTATGGTTATATGATTCAACTCCGGATAATCAATACAAAGTCGCATACTCCCGTCTTTTTTTTTTCACGAATAGAATAGGAGCACCCCAAGGAGATGTACTAGGACGAATAAAATCGATGTCTAACAATTCCTGCAGTTGGGTCTTTAACTCCTGAAGTTCAATAGGAGTCATTCGATATGGGGCTTTGGAAATAGGTTTTGTACCGGGTTCAAGGTCGATACAAAATTCAATTTCACGCTCTGGGGTAGGCGGAAATTCTTGAGAATACGTCGGAAATTCATTAACAATAGAAATATCATTCAAAAGCGGCGTATTTTTGTTTAGATCCGTGACATGAGCTAAGAAAGCTTGTCATCCGTTTTTCAATAAACGAATAGCTTTATGGCTTGAGATGACAGTGATTAATTTTAATGGTTTGGTTGCTTGAATTCGCATAATAGGTTGGTTAGGAATATGAAAGCTAACAACCTTACGAAAACAATCAATTTTTGCATGATGAGTAGTTAACCAATCAATCCCTAGAATTACGTCAAATGCAAGTATTTTCAATGAAATAACATATTTAACTCATATGTTCTTAACTGAACCATTTTCATGAAAAATATCAAATCAGTCCCAAAAATATTTCTTTTCTGGCATTTAGCAGAATATAGTCCCATAATGAACATATATTTTTCTCGGAATTTTTAAAATTCATTTACTATTTTTCAAAAATTAATTTCTAATTAATTCCTTAAGAAATTAGCTACCTCAATTTTAACTCCAGAAATTTCCAAATCTTGGCAGGATCTTACACATGTTAATGTGAGCTTTCAGTTTAAATTTTATGGTCATCAGAGTTATAGAACTCCGGTTATAGTGTTTTTCGTCGAAAAACCTAAATATTGAAATGGTCATAACTTGCTCATTTTAAGTCGGAATGAGCTCATTTTTGGACAGGAGGTACCTCATACCATATACTTTCATGTCCCAAAAGGCCAGAAATTTTCTCACAAATTAAGTGGCCGAAACAGCCCCTTCAAAGTTATGGTCAGTAGCCTTTTTCGAAATTGGCAGTTTTTGACTCCTTTGCTAAAATTAGTCCACACGAAAATCTACAACACCTTTTCCAGTGATTCCACTTGGATAAGTTATATAACTCATAGATCTAACTCTAGAACTTGACCACACTCAAAAATTCAAAATATAATAGGAGATATGGTCAGTTGAATCTCATGTTCTATTTTTACCAAAATCTGATTTTCAACCCTTTGTGATTTCTAAGAAACTTTCATGTTTTCACATAATAACCAACATGACTCATCATGACAATGACATAATAATTCAATAAAACAAGTTCAAGAATAAATTTTAAAGATTTATAAGTTAATTTATCCTGAACTCAATAATGTCCAAATTGTCATCATGATACTTCTTTGTAGAGTAAAATTCAAGAATGCTCAGAAGAATATTTCCATGAAAAGACACTGGATGAAGCGCAAATATCAAGGATATTCCACTAATTTCATGGAGTATAGAAGTCAAATCTTTAATCAACTGAGTATAATAACGAATATATGAAACTGCAAATGGATTTTCATCCTCCATGCGGTAATCCACGTATACAGATCATTTCCACAATTTAATAAGGAATGAATACAAAGGATCATTCACCATGCATGTGGTAATCCACATGAGGCGAGTTATTCCAATGAATAATAAAGAATGGAATAACAGAAGGATTCACCATGCATGCGATAGAGACCGCACAGACAGGTTATTCCCAACAGAATAATAAATAATGGAACCAGGTCCGGCGTAAATGCACAGACAGGATATTCCGGCAGAATAATAAATAACGGAACCAGGTCAGGCGAAATTTGCATCGACAGGATATTCCAACAGAATAATAAGGAATGAAATAATAGAAGAATTTTACCATGTATGTAGTACTTCACATAGACAGGTTATTCTAACATAATAAATGGAATAATAGAAGAATTTCACCATGTATGCGATTGCTTGATGAGCGAGTTATTCCAACATAATAATAAGGAATGGAATAATAGAAGAATTTCACCATGTATGCGATTACTTGCATGAGACAAAAGTTATTCTAACATAATAATAAGGAATGGAATAACAGAAGAATTTCACCAAGTATAGGGTAGTCCACGTACAAAGTTATTCCGGAGAATAATAAAGAATGGAATAACGTAAGTTCTCTTCATGAATATGAAAAAATAATACTCCTTACCTTAGAAAAGCTGGATTTTGGAATAGAAGGTAGTGACTTCTCTTCTTCTTTCTCTCTATAATTTCTCTCTCAAGAGTTTCAATGAATTAAGTAAGAAATAATGAAGGAATGAGCTTATTTATAGGAGAACGAATTGAATAGTAACTAATTCATGAACGGTCCAGATTGATTTAATTTTAAACTCAGACGGTCCATATTAAATTTTAAAAGCAACGGTCCATCTTGATTCACTTATTAAAACTTTAAAACACAACGGTCCATCTTGATTCACTATTAAAACTTTAAAACAACGGTCCATACTGATTCACTATTAAACTTTAAAGCAACGGTCCATATTGATTTACTAATATAATTTCAACCAACGGTCTGAAAAATTAGCACATCTCCTCATGGAATAATATTGTACCCAAAAATGATTTGGACAGAAAAGAAATATATTTTGTTCGGGTGAATAGTATCCCATGAATAGTAACTCGTGAATAGTAGCTTGTGAATAGTAACTCATAAATAGTAACTCATGAATAGTAACTCATGAATAGTAACTCGTAAATAGTAACTCGTGAATAGTACTCCGACATAAAAAGTGTCCCGAATACCCGATTGAACAATATAACCTCCAGACATCAATTATCATCAGAATAGATGTCGATTTCTACTAACACAAATAATCCCAACACAATGAAACTATCAAATTCATCTTTAATCAACACGAGCTTATTCATCATTAATATTATAACTCACAATATTTAACAACCAGGTTATTCCCAGGAAAGAGGGGGCTTTCCAATAAGGATTTCTCCCTATTGGCGCGCAATTAGGTGACCAAACCTCTCCTTGACAGAACTTCTAGACATTGTAAATATTCCAATTTAATAATATGAATAACTTTGTCGTCTCAATTATTGATTTAATAATCTAACATATAATGCAGATGATACTGTGACAATAATCAAATCAATAATATGAGAGATATGATGCAGCAATTATTGTAGCAATAATTGAGTATAAGCGAGTGATTTCTCACGTAAGCATCAATAATTAATACTGGTGTTACTACTTATGCAACCACGCGTATTCATCGTACTTTACTACTACCGAGTAGTTCAACGATATTAATTAAAATTTTTCGTAGTTATTTTCATAAAAATATTTTTGTTGTTTTCTCAATCCGAAAATGATAATTCTATTGTGGGGTCCACTAATGATTGTCTTGAGTCGTGCGAATATTCCCCGACCAATCGAATATTATACAACAACTTGCATACTTTGCAAAATTTATAAATATTACCTGAACTATAACATTATATCAAATCCACACCATAATATTAAAAAAATATTTCGAGAAATTTAAATCTTTATTCATAAAATTTGGGGTCTCACGGTCCAGTTCCTTGAAGCTGCTTAATGCGGTGACCGTCAGAGAGTTGTCGGTGTTTCCACTGCATTTTTGTCACGAGGAGCCGCTTCTTTTGATGTTGCATGAATTGCATAAAGCCTCTAAACATTCCATCGTTCATCATCCGGTCATTGTTGTTGTTTGCACGAGGATTATCGCCTTCTGATGCACATTATCCTCGATTATTGATCGTGGAGAGACCCAACGGTCTCTGTGCTCCATTGATGTTCTCAACATTCTCGGATGTCATTTTCAAATACTACCACAAAACAAGGGTTAATTAACATATCACATATTATCCTATACTCGTGAGCCAATTAAATACCAAATAAACTTAGGTAGGTCATACTAGTGAAGGCTGAATTTCCGTCTCTCCCCTCCTAGTTCTTGTCTCACATCTTAGCTAGGGATCATATCCTAAGCTTTGATACTAATCATGGCGCCCCCAAAATAGGTATACATCACCTATCTTGAGTCGCCA
Source organism: Panax ginseng (assembly GCA_020205605.1). Taxonomy (NCBI): domain Eukaryota; kingdom Viridiplantae; phylum Streptophyta; class Magnoliopsida; order Apiales; family Araliaceae; genus Panax; species Panax ginseng. Next base: position 39,369,317 of record CM035130.1, on the reverse strand, counting down.
AATACATGGTACAAAATTCAAATACAACTTAATTATACAACGATGTGTAAAATACGACAAAACATATCTTTGTGAGTTTTAATACAAATATTGTCATCTAGACAATATCCACACTCAATTGAGTCCTCATTATATTTATTATCACACTATTTAATGTAATAGTGAGGACTATTAATGCTATTATCCGGACCGCCACTCCGGTTTCTCGATTAGTCCTGCGCTATGTTCTCATTTCACAAAGAGAACAATGAAAGTAAAAAGGTGAGCTCAACTAGCCCAAGAAGAAATATTATGACTAAGATAATACGAGAATAAATTATCGTTAGCCTTCAATGGTGTTAAAATGATACAATATAACAAACATCAAGTTTAAGCTGCGGTGGAACAAGCAATCCATTAAAAGAGTCAGTAGAGAATAAAATCTACTATCTTTTATGATTTAAAAGGTTTTCATCGGTTTATATAGTTAGGACTCGACAAATAAATAATCCACATCATCCTGCGATGACGACCGAGGATATTTATTAGTATCACAACCACAAATTTTCCATGCACTACGGGCGAGGATATTCGTGTATTCATCGAAGGGTCATGATCATGCCAACAACCGTCCCATCAATGTACTACGGGCCAATGAGGACTTTTACCACATCATTTGTAACATTACGGTCACGATTATACCGATTAATCACTGGTCATAATCATACCAAGTCCATCTATGCACTACAGGCCACAAATAACTTTCAACATAATATAAACATGAGGATGATGACAATGATATAAGAATTCAATAAAACAAGTTCAAGAATTAATTTATCCAATAACTAATAACGTCCAAATTGTCAACATGATACTTCTTTGTAGAGTAAAATTCAAGAATGCTCAGAAGAATATTTTCATGAAAAGATACTGGATGAAGCGAAAATATCAAGGATATTCCACTAATTTCATGGAGTATAGAAGTCAAAAATTTAACCAACTGAGTATAATAAAGAATGGAATAACAAAAAAAATCACCAGGCATGCGATAGACCGCACAGACAGGTTATTCCAACAGAATAATAAATAACGGAACCAGGTCATGCATAAACGCACAGACAAGATATTTCAACAGAATAATAAATAACGGAACCAAGTCAGGCGAAATTCACACCGATAGGATGTTCCAAGAGAATAATAAATAACGGAACCAGGTCATGCGTAAACGCACAGACAGGATGTTCCAACAGAATAATAAAGAATGGAATAATAAAAGAATTTCACCATGTATGCGGTACTTCGCATAGACAGGTTATTCCAACATAATGATAAAGAATGGAATAACAGAAGAATTTCACCAAGTATAGGGTAGACCGCGTATACAGGTTATTCTAACATAATAAAAAAAAAATAGAATAACAGAAGTTCTCTTCATGAATACGAAAGAAATAATACCCCTTACCTTAGAACAACTGGATATAGGAGTAGTGAAGTAGCAAAATACTTTTCTTCTTTCTCTCTATAGTTTCTATCTCTAGAGTTTTAGTGAATTTGTAAAAAATAATAAAGGAATGAACTTCTATTTATAGGAGAATGGATTGAATAGTAACTAATTCCTGAACGGTCCATATTGATTTACTTTTAAACGGACGGTCTAGATTGGTTTACTATAAAATATTCTAATAAAATAAAATCTTTTAAATAAAATATAATATAGTCTATTTATAATCTAATAAAACGAATAACTTTATAAAAGTATTCTGTTTTATATAAAAAGATTTTACTATGCAAAATACTATGCAGGCATTATGCAAACACTATGCATAATAAAATATAATATATTCTATTTATAGTCTAATAAAATGAATAAGTTTATAAAAGTATTCTGTTTTATATAAAAAGATTTCTATGCAAAACACTATGCATAATAGAATATAATATATTCTATTTATAGTCTAATAAAGCGAATAACTTTATAAAAGTATTACATTTTTATATAAAAAGTTTTTCCGCTTTATTACATTAATAATACTAATAAAACAAAACTTCATCATCATTATTATAATTCACACTATTAATCGACCAAGTCGTTCCTGGAAAGAGGGGCTTTCCAATAAGGATTTCTCCCTATTAGCGCCTAATAAGGTGACCAAACCTCTCCTCGGCGTAACTTCTGACATCATTAATATTGCAAATAATAATATTAATAACTTCGTCGTCTCAATTATTGATTTAATAATATATAAAATATCGACAATAATTGAATCAATTAACGTGAGATACTATTCAACAATTACTGAAGCAATAATTGAACAAAACTGAGTGACTTCTCACGTAAGCATCAATAATCAATACCATATGCTACTATGCAACCACACGTATTCATGTACTTTTAACACCGGGTGTTTCAACAGTTAACGATAAAACTTCCGCCGTTATTTTCATAAAATATTTTTGTCGTTTTCTCAATTCGACAATAATTCCGTCGTGGGGCCAATGATTGTGCCAGTCGTCATTTAATATTCCTGTTTAAAACGAATATTCTCCAATAAATCGAATATTATATAACAACTTGCATACTTTTGCAAAATTTATAACTATTACCCACAACTATAACATTATATCAAAATCATTCCATAATATTCAAAATGATAATTATAGAAAATTCATCTTTATTCATAAAAGTTGGGGTCTTACAATAAGGCTAGAAATAGTTAATTTAAATTAATTAAAATTTATATTATACATTTAATTATCTATATATGGTAGAATATTAGTTAAAATAACAAACAAAAGTTTTGGCATTTATACCCAAATTTTATTACTCCTTCACTTCAAAAATTATTTTTCAGAATTATAGGTAATTTTTTTTTACTTTTCAAGTTATTTTGTGAAATGTTAAGTTTTAAAATTGATATGAATTTACTTAATATTAAACAAATAAATATATTTATAGGTATATTTTTATTGTACATATACATAATTATCTATCTAAATCTATTCTATAAAGGGAGATTTGGTGGTGCAAGGCTTTTTATTTTTCTCTTTTGTCCCTACATTTTTTATTATATTACTATTTTATCATTTTTATATTATTTTTTATCTTTTTATTGAATAAATTCTTCATCATTAGATTACAATATAATAGATATAATCATTGAACATAAAATTACAAACATATAATAGATATAATCATCATGACCTGCAGGCTGCAGCTTATCCCTTAAAATGATATATACACATTACACAAGCAGAGCATATTGCAGGCATTTTTCTTATCTCCCTGTCATCATTGATTGTAATGTCCTTCATAAGGCTAAGTATTCCTAAAATATACTCCCTAATAACTGCTCTAGGTATTCAGGATCTTCATCATGAAGCTGAACTGGATATCCGGTGAGGTCTTCGGCTGAGGCCATTTCGCTCCTTCCGGCACTCTAATGCTTTTGAAACCTCGACCTTTATACAAACCTATTGCCCCGGGGTTGTTTAGGTCACAGTGCAATGCAATGGCGCGACATCCCCAACTTTTGGCTTGACCTTCCGCTTTGACAATGAGCTTTTTAGCTATCCCTTTTCGGCGATATGTCTCTCGCACCGCAACATTTGATACATACGCGATTCCAGTTCTGCAAAGATACTATTTCATGCATCAGTTTAGGGAAAGATTAATATTTCTTTGGCTCAAGTTTTTCGCATTTTAGAACTTAAATGTTATTAATGTTCCTTAATTTCCATGACTAAAAACTTTTGGCCACAGATTTAGCCATCCTTGTCAGAATAAGTCACCTTACTCAAAATGAAAGTGTAATTTAGTCTTTTAAGGGTATACCGCTTGTACCGACTCTAATTTTTCCTTCTATTTTTCTCCCTTCATCACAAACTAATCACGTTTATGTGTTTTCAAAGATATTTAGGAGTGAAATTACCCAAAGTAAGCTCACTCCAACAAATTATTACATGTCAGTGGCCGGAAGATGGTATTTATAGAAATTTAGGGACACTTTGGTTTAATGTCTTAAAATTGAAACATTGGGGTTCAAGTCCTAAAATGCAGAAAACTTGATGATTTAAAGCCTATTTCTCAGTTAATCGTGGGAATAAGATGTTGCAACTCAATGAGCTAGTTAATGACAATGCAACAATTGATATTCAACCTCAGTAGTTCAAATAAACAAACAGTTGCTGAAGTATCATCAACAAAGAAATGAAGCACTAATCAACCAAACGTCACATTGCACTATTATGAGTAAAGATTGAAAATTTTCAGGTTTTCCAGGAATCATACAGTAGCATTTTTGAGATATAAAATCAGCTTGAGTGTCAGATGTTACCATTGTTATAATCCAATCTGTCTAGAAAAACCGCTACAAGATTGACAAAGATAAGTAAAATAATTAGTCTCCCACACAAAAAAAAAAACAAAAACTAGGCATTGTCCTTTAGTCTTGACAAGAAACAAACGACTTTAGATTTGACTTAATAAACTACAACCTTGGGTGTACAACATAAGAAGTCTACCATCTGATCACTGGTTGATACAGTAAGCAAGATTATATGGGCACTAGATGTAAACAAAGGAAACTTATCAAATAAAAAGAAACACACAAGAATTAAAAAGCTAATAGAAATGTTCAGTCACCTAAGCTTCTTTATGTTCTACGTTTAAAAGGGCTGCATTTATGTTTTGGCACTTTAAGTGGGATTTCAGACTTGAAAAATTCTAGGTTTACTGTCAAAAATAGAAAGGCATTCCTGATATGGCAGCCGTGCCACATTAGAAAGAGACCTCTACATATTCAATAACAAATTGCATTACAGACTAGTAATTTTTTACATGTTTCCAATTTATCCGCTAGGACCGCCACAAATATGAGCATCAAGGTCCTTATCACCTACGTTTGTTAAGTGAAGAAAACTAGTTAATTTAAAATCCTTCACAGTTTTCTGGTTTCTCCAAATTGATAATTTTCAATACTGATGGTTTTTTGTTCTTTTTTTTTTAACAGAGACATCCTTAGCTACTACCTTTTTGGTGCATTGGATATACCACCTGCCCCAAAGTTCTTATGTGAGTTTTGAAACCATGAAATGTACATACTTGATGCACTTATCAAGAGGCTCACCACAACTTAAACTAACCACTTGGCGTCAATACTGGTTATGTGCAATCTAATAAGCCAAACATATTTTATATTCAACATAATAGGTCAGGCTTTGAAGCTTTACTTTTTGAATCATATAAAATATTACAAGTCTACCATATTTTAATGTTAAAGTATGTGTGAGGTTTTACATGGTTAACAAAGCATTAGGTAAGTTGTGTGCACATGATTACAGTTCGGAGAGAACTTGCAAGAGCCAACCCCTATATGAACAAACATAACTGTCACATTTGCAGTGACGTCTTTCACTCTAACCTTTGGAAGTTCATTACTTCATTTTCCGAATTTTGAGTTCATTTTTGTCCCGATCAGTTACTGCTTACAGGGTGGGGGATGGGTCCCATATTAGTTTATGAGAAGACATGTAGTTAGGTGATATTCCTTCCACGACGTTTTTTCCTTCACAGTTTCTTCTTTGTTTAATTTACAATGCTCCAATCCCCCGTTTTGTAGTTCAGGATGGTGGTAAATGTCCTTGGAACCACTTTTTTGGAGTTCAAATGATCAAGATACTAGGGATTTAGCTTCCTTTTTGGCTACTCTTAACTCAGTTCCCTTTTCTTCTGTCTTAGAGAGGAGGTTGTGGACTTTGATTCTTCAAGTAGTCTTTTCTTGCGAGTCCTTTGAATCCATTATTTGCAGTTGATCCTACTAATAGATTTCCCTTTAGCTTCTTGTACGTGGAAGGCAAAGGTTATCTAAAAATTTAAGGCTTTTGTTTGTTCTCAATTCTTAATTGTCTCAATACTAATCATTTGCTTCAAAACAAGGATGCCTTACAAGATCTTCTATCCAAACATCTGGGTTATGTATGCTATATTGTGAATCTCATGAGCATCTATATCTCATTGCCCGATTGTTGGTTTGAAGAATTATCTCTTTGGTCGTTTTGAGGTGCCCTGGGTTTGCCCTTTTTAGACTGAAGAGTTTGCTTTTCAAATTAGATTTAGAGGTTTTGGGAGATCTAAGGATGGAAAGATCTTATAGAGATATGTTTTGTTTTGACTTCCTGCAGGGCATTTGGACAGATAGTAATGTCAGTTTTTAGGTAAGAGATTTATTTATCTTATTTCACTTTGGGATATTGTCTTTTCTCGCCTCTCTTTGGACAACGAGCATGGGGTCATTTAGAGGGGTTACTGTTTCAGATGTTCAAAGGGATTGACAAGCTATCTTTTCCTTAAATCTTTGAATTTAATTGTTCCACTTTGAATCTAGTAGCAGGACTCCTAGTCTCCCCTCTTTCGTAATTCTCCGTCTTTCTAATTAAATATGTACTTTTATCTAAAAAGAATTAAGCAAACCCTTAAGAAACTTCAAGGAAAATGGTTTAGTAAACAACTTTTTCAAGGATTAGCAAGCCCTTTATTATGTCTTTGGACATTTTGGGACTCACTGTTTTATAAACTCAATCAATTGGGATATTATATATGTCAGTCAATATAAGAATCAATATTACAATGTCTTAAAGAGGGCAGGAAAAAAAAGACCAAAAAAAACTTAATTTGTTTCTTAATGAAATAGGATTTCAATTTGATCCTACAATTAGCATCAAATTTAGCACCACTTACTAATGAGGTTGGCTTCAGTACAAGAAGCAACTCAGCCCTTTAGAGGAGGAGTACGCTGGTCATGCACCTAATGATAATTATGACAGCATGCCAAAAATTGCTAGAAGAGAGGCAGTGGATAGATGGTGGTAAACTGGTGTTTATCTTAAGTGTAAATGATCTTGCTTATTGAAGTAGCAGGGGTGATGATGTTTAGCTGCCAGAGCTGATCGGAAAGTGAACGATGGTAAAGCAACTACGGGTGGTGGTTGGGATGCAATTGATACAAATGATGAGGATTGGGAAGCATAAAACCGTGTTGATAATTTAAATCCGTGCCTGGTGGTATGTAGTGATGGCGGCGGCATAAGAAAATTGCATCACTGATGGTGAAAACAATGACAAATCAAATAACAAAGGACATCATAATGCATGCATGACAAAAGTATATGCACAGCTGTCCTAAGCCAATGCATATGGAACTTGAGTTGCATTTTTGGTCAATTCTTTAACCTTGAGCACTAAACAGGTCAACTATAATAATGGAATTAGTAAATTAGTGGACTGCCTTCTCAATGAAGATAAAAGACTACTTTAACGCCAATAAATTGCTTCGTAAAATCCTAGTTGAACGTTTGTAAATAAACAAAAAAATGAATTCAAATTGAAGTATCTTTTGTTGGTAAACAACTCATATGTTCTTGGCGAATAGCAAGGTTTGAGCTAGTTTGTCTAGTTCGAGTTTTCATAAAGGTATAATAGCATTTAACTTATCAATGTATATGAAAAGAAAAGGTTTATTAGCAACCACAAGCTAAAAAATGAAAAAAGAAAAAGCAATACTCCTTATGTTTCAAAATATAAGATCACTTGCCTTTTTATTTTGGAACATATATATATATATATATATATATATATATATATATATATATATATATATATATATATATGTCTAAAATCTTCAGCAAGAGTCGATAAAAAAAACCTAACTCACCTTCTCTGTCGAAGTGGTCCTTTCCTAGGAAGAAAATCAGCCACGGTGTCCACGGTCAGTATACCAGTTACATACCCTTTATTCAGACTAAATTTTCCGTCAAACCCTCCAATTTTGAGGTCTTCACTTCCAATAAAGAAAGTATCTTCCTCTGAACTGCCAGTCACAGCAACTAAACAAGTTCTCTGGCAACCATTAGGTACGGAGAATCCCATTACCATAGCCAACAACCTATCAATCCTCAGCATAAAATCTAAAGGGAAGGAGTATTCTGGGAAGAAGGAGCTACAGTGGGTCTCAGCCACTTCCCAAGAGTCTTCTATTCTAGCCTCCCGAACAACAACTTCAGGCGACAGAGTTGGGAATAACTCAACCATTTGACTGGCTTTGCATATCCCTAAACCCAGAAACAGAATGATGAGATGAAACATTCCGTGGACCCAAAGGACCCTAATTTTACAATCAACAACTTAGAATTTCCATAAAGTTGAGCAAATTGTTTAAAGTTATTATTGTCAAACACCATTAAAAAACCAGAGTATATGGCTATTGATAGAAAGATTCATCTAGCCCTTAGGATCAAGGCTTAGCTGAGTTGGGTATATTTTACAAATCAGCAACCGCCCTACAAATTCACATTCATATGGCACCATAATGCAATTGAAACCAATATATAACAAATTACTTATCTTATAGCAAACTAAATAACCATTTTTCATAAATTAAACATAAATAAAAACCCCATATAGAAAGATCAGTATGGATAACTTGTAGTACAGATTGTTAAAGAAAGGGAAAAAAATGAAAGAGGAAAAACACATAATTATTTATATATGTATGCGTTTACATAGAAAGATAGAAAGGGGTAACCTGATCTGGAGAGATGAGAGAGAGGGTGTTCATCAGGGGATCGAGAAGGAAATCTGCAAGAAGGGGAATTGGGTATTTTGTTAAAATTGAGAGAGAGGCTGTTTAATGAGATACCCAACGGTATGGTCCGCATTTCTCTGTGAATTATCACTCACAAGATTCAAGACATAAGAAGAAAAAAATAATCTTGAATATTCTTGGCTGTTGTTTGTTAACTTCCCTATGCAAACAAAAGAACAGAACAGACAAAGGAATAGACAGAAGCCGACAAATGAAATTAGATGAGATGGTAGCACTAGCCACTATTATTGGTTCTTGCTCTACTTGTAATTGTTCATTCTTAACTATAAATTTAGATCACTTGTCCAGAATTAAGGCAGAATAGCACTTCTTCCAATCCAAGTTAACACTAATTTTAAAAGTTTTTTCAAAAGTTTATTTTTCTTCAATTTAGTCTTTTAAGTGATATTTTTTTTGTCTATTATATTCTTTTTATCCAATTTAACTGTAATCCAACTTATTTTGACCCAATCCGATCCAGTTTGACCCGATCTCAATTTCATCAATTCATTTTTTAATTTTTTTTTAAAAATTATGTTAAAAATAATTATTATTTCAAAAATATTATTTTATTTTAAAATATTAATAATTATTATTTTTTAAAAAATTATTATTTTGGGGAAAAAATATTAGATTTTTTTTTCAGAAATGAGTAAAGTTTCATAAAATATAGATTCAAAATAATTAAAGTTTAATTTTTTTAATTCTTTATTATTTTATGAAAATTTACACATCTTTTAAAAAAAAAAAAAAAATTAATATTGTTTTATGAAAATAAAGTATTTTTATTAACTTTTTTGAACTTATATTTTATGAAACTTTACTCATATTTTTTTAAATAAATATAAATTTATATTTTTTTCTAAAAATAAAGTTTTATTTTTAGAATCTATATTTTTTAAAGCTTTACTCATTTTTTAATTTTTTAAAAAATTTCTAATTTATTCCTGAAAATAATAATTATTTTTAAAACTTTTTAATTTCTCTTTTTTAAAAAAAATTGAATCAGTTTTTATTTAACTTTTACTATTTTTTGTATTTAAATTTCTATTTTTTAGTTTTTATTTTAAAATTTTCTAATATTAAGAATACATATAATAATGGTAAAGACAAAAAAATTACGAAAATAAATTTTACATAAAAATGAAAAAATCTACTTTTTTTTAAAATAAAGTTTATTTTCTTATTTAATTTTTTGAATCTATATTTTATGAAATTTTACTCATTTTATGAAAAAATAAAAGATTCTAATATTTTTTTCCTAAAAATAATAAATATTTTTAAAACAATAATTAGTTTTCATATTTTAAAATAAAATATTATTTTTAAAATAATTTATAACTTTTTATTTTTTTTAAAAAAAATAAAATTGGTGAAATTGAGGTCGGGTCAAACTGGGTCGGGGTTGGGTCAAAATGGGTTGGATTATAGTAAAAGGAATGGAATCCACAAAATATGTACTTTAAGGACCTAATTGATGAAAAATGAATTTTAAGGACGACTTTAAAAGTGAGTGACAATTTGGAGGGATAGAAGTGTCATTCAACCCCTAAATTACTATTTGATCCCTTATCTCATGTAAGGAGTAGGAAAATGATGTATGTGTCTCTGTGTGTGTATATATATATAGCTCTCTCTCTCTAATGAATCGAGGGAGGAATGATAGCCATTATAATGACGGTTTTTTTTTCTCGCTATAGCATAAAAATCGACTTTATGCTATATAGCGATTTTAAAAATCGTCGCTATAACCAGTTCGTTCTTAGTTCGCTCCTTCCAGTTCGCTGGAGAAGCGGACCATATATATATATATATATATATATATATATAGTAAAACCTCTATTTAGGAATATATTTGGGACCAACTATTTGTATTCTAATTGAGAGGTTATTACTAAATAGAGGTATTGGTACAAAATATTTTTCGAACACCCAAAAATATCCACTTTAACAAAAATATAGATTTTATAACAAAAATTAAAGAAAACATAAATTATTTAGATTTTTAAACCAGGAAAATGTAGTCTTTCATAGAAAATGTGGTCTTTTATAGGAAAATATAGTCCTTTATAGAAAATGTAGTCTTTTATAGGAAAATATAGTTCTTTATAGGAAATGTAGTCTTTTATAAAAATGTAGTCTTTTAAAATTAATATTGTCTCTCTCATATATATATATATATATATATATAATTATTACTATATAGAGGTATAGTTTTTTAATACGGGACTTAAAAAGTATATAACATATTACAATTTAGAGGTTATTCCTATTTATAACTGGCCCAAATTGGGACCAAATTTTTTTATAATATTGTAGATGTTATTCTTATATAGAGTATTCTTAAATAAGGGTTTTAATGTGTATATACACACACACACACACACACACACACACACACCTTCTCTATCGTTCAATATAGAAAGCAACGACAGAGATTATAACTGTGACGCCCCCAAAATAGGTATACATCACCTATTCTGAGTCGCCAAATACCTGGTACAGAAAATAAATATAATCTTAAATATACAACATGAAATGTGAGTTTTAATACAAATATTGTCTTACAGGCGAAAGATTCAAACTCAAAATAAGTCCTCAATATATTTATTAACACACTATTTCATAGAATAGTGAGGACTACTAATACTATCATCTGGACCGTCACTCCGTTCCCCGACTAGTCCCTGCTACGTTCTCATTTCCTGAAGAAAAGTTACCCTTCAACAGTGTTAAACTGATACAATATAACAAACATCAAGTTTAACTGCAGCAGAATAAGCAATCCATTAAAAGAGTCAAGTACAGAATAAAATCTACTATCTTCTATGATTTAAAAGGTTTTCCATCACTTTTATTGCCGAGACTCAGCTTAATAAATAAACCACATCATCCCTGCACTACGGCCAAGAATATTCATTAGTATCACAACCACAAATTATCCATGCACTACGGGCCAAGGATATTCGTGTATTCATCAATGGTCATAATCATGCCAACAACTGTCCATCAATGCACTACGGGCCAATGAGGACTTTTATCACATCATTTGTAACATTACGGTCATGATTATACCGAATAATCCTCGGTCATAATCATACCAAGTCCATCTATGCACTTTTAGCCACGAGATGACTTTCAACATAATATAAACATGAGAATGATGACAATGATATAAGAATTCAATAAAAGAAGTTCAAGAATTAATTTATCCAAAGAACCAATAACGTCCAAATTATCAACATGATCTTTGCTTTGTGGAGTAAAATTCAAGAATGCTCAGAAGAATATTTTCATGAAAAGATACTGGATGAAGCACAAATATCAAAGATATTCCACTAATTTCATGGAGTATAAAAAGCCAAAACTTTAACCAACCGAGTATAATAAAGAATGGAATAACAAAAGAAATCACCGAGCATGCGATGAACCGCATGCATGTGAGTTATTCCAACATAATAATAAATAACGGAACCAGTGTCATGCGTAAACGCATAGACATGATATTCTAACAGAATAATAAATAATGGAACGAGATCATGCGTAAACGCACAAAAGCGAGATATTCCAATGTAATAATAAATAATGGAACCGTGTCAATGCGTAAGCGCACAAAAGGATATTCTAACGAATAATAAATAATGGAACAGTCATGCGTAACGCACAGACAAGATGTTCCAACAGAATAATAAAGAATGGAATAACAGAAGAATTTCATCATGTATGATGTACTTCGCATAGACAGGTTATTCCAACATAATGATAAATAATAGAATAACAGAAGAATTTCACAAAGTATAGGGTAGTCCGCATACATACAAAGTTATTCCAATGTAATAATAAAGAATGGAATAATGTAAGTTCTCTTCATGAATACAAAAGAAATAATACCCTTACCTTAGAAGAAACCTGGATATAGGAGTAATGAAGTAGCGAGATACTTTTCTTCTTTCTCTCTATAGTTTCTCTCTCTAGAGTTTCAAAGAATTAAGTAAGAAATAATGAAGGAATGAGCTTATTTATAGGAGAATGGGTGAATAATAACTAATTCATGAACTATCTGATTGATTTACTTTTAAACATACTATCCCATATTAATTTACTATACAATATTAATAAAATATTCTAATAAAACAAATCTTTTAAATAAAATATAATATATTCTATTTATAATCTAATAAAACGAATAACTTTATAAAAGTATTACATTTTTTATATAAAAAAGATTTTACTATCGCAAATACTATCGCAGTACTATCTGAAACACTATGCATAATAGAATATTATATATTCTATTTATAGTCTAATAAAATGAATAACTTTATAAAAGTATTACATTTTATATAAAAAAATTTATATGAAAACACTATCAGAACCTTTATGAAAATACTATGCAAACACTATATAATAAAATATTATATATTCTATTTATAGTCTAATAAAACGAATAACTTTATAAAAGTATTTTGTTTTATATAAAAAGTTTTATATTTATAATAATAATAAAACAAAACTTATCACCTTTTTATAATTCACAATATTAATCGAACATGTTGTTTCCGGAAAAGAGGGCTTTACAATATGGATTTCTCCTATTCAAGCAATGATTAGGTGACAAAACCTCTCCTCGCGTAACTTCTGACATCGTTAATATTGCAAATAATAATATTAATAACTTTGTTATCTCAATTATTGATTTAATAATATATAAAATATCGACAATAATTGAATCAAATAACGTGAGATACTTGTCAACAATTATTGTAGTAATAATTGAACAAAAGCGAGTGACTTCTCACGTAAGCATCAATAATCAATACCATGTGCTACTTATGCAACCATGCCAGATTCATTGTACTTTTATTATTTGGGTAGTTCAACAGTTTTAATGGTAAAACTTCCGCCACACTTTCATAAAAATATTTTTGTCGTTTTCTCATTCCGACAATAATTTCGTTGTGGGGTCCACCAATGATTGTGCCATCGTACGAATATTCCCCGACACAAAGAATATTCCCCGACCAATCGAATATAATATAATAACTTGCATACTTTGCAAAAATTATAAATATTACCCACAACTATAACATTATATCAAATCCACACCATAATATTCAAAAAAAATATTTTGAGAAAATTAATCTTTATTCACAAAATTTGGGGTCTCACAATCTCCCCTCCTTATGAAATTTCGCCCTTGAAATTTACGTACGTACCTGGTATGCCGAATAGATGAGGACACTTCGTCAGATTCTAACTCTTGATGTATAACCTTTAAGCGTAGAATATGTTCCTTCTTATCCAAGATTTTAACAGGTACCTCTTCATACGTTAAATCTTCCGCTATTTCATTCGGTTCTAACTCAATAATGTGGTTCGGGTCATCCACATATTTACGTAACATCAATACGTGAAAAAAATGTTATGAACACGCGACATAATTGGCGGTAAGGCGAGTCTATAGGCCACAGTTCCTACTTGATCGAGGATTTTAAATGGGCCAATTAAATCGAGGGTTAAGATTTCCTCTCTCCATCAACTCTTGCTTCTAGAATAACGCCCTCTTGAACCTTCTTCTTCACATTCATAAGTTTTGAGTCTGTATCTTGAGTGGCTTTAACTTTATCGATTAAAGTCGGTTCTAATCGTATATTCGATATCTTCACGTAAGTTCGTATATTCACACTCGTAAATGCATACGATCTTCTACTCAACGCGTCAGCTACCACGTTCGCTTTTCCCACGATGGTATTGCATGGTATTATCGTAATCTTCAACAGCTCGAGTCAACGTCTTCAGCGTATAATACGTTCATTTTGGTTGAAGAAATATTTAAGGGTTAAAGAAATGGGTTTTGTACTGGGGTCAATACAAAATTTGATTTCACGCTCTGGGGTAGGCCAAGAAGTTCTTTGAGAATACGTCAGGAAATTTATTAACAATAGAAATATTATTCAAAACTGTGACCCTCATCCCAAGACTTGGATAACACGTTACATTGATACCTATCAACTTGCCACCATTATTCACGACGTCCCCTACGGATATTCTGGCTTCGGTGTATTCCAAGACTTGGAAGTCACCAGCGAAAGGCTCGGGGCTCTTTACTTATGGATTGATATAACAGTGATTAACTTTAGTGGTTTGGTTGCTTGAATTCGCATAACAGGTTGGTTAGGAATATAAAAGCTAACAACCTTACGAAAATCATGATGAGTAGTTAACCAATCAATTCCTAAAATCACATCAAAGGCAAGTATTTTCAAAGAGATAAGATCGACAGGTAACGTGAAAGTGTCGATTTGAATCAAATAAGATTTATAAACAGTGGAGGTAACGAAGGTTTCTCTTAACGGAGTTTCAACAGATAAGTCAAAGTCTAATTTCTCTGGAGTCAAATTTAAACGTTGAGCGCAAGTAAGAGAGATAAAAGAATGGGTAGAACTGGTATCTAACAAGGTATAGACTTTGGAAAAATTATAATTAACTAACCCGTGCTAAATTTGTTCGGGTTACTCGCTTTTTGAGAAGTAACGAAAAACGCTCTTCCTGAAACCACCGACTTTGTTTTGTCCGTATCCGCCTTTGGTGCCACTGTCCCAACTGGACTTGACTTTGGTGCACGAAAAAATCGGGCTAGGTGACCTTCTCTTCCACAATTATAACATGCTTTGGATGGCATCGTGTAGTTTGAACTGATGTGTCCCTCCCCTCCGCATTTGAAGCATATGATAGGTGGTCGTTCTCCTTCCTTAACAACAGTTGCTGGTGCTGACGTCTTTCCATCATTGTTGAATCTCCTCTTCTTGAAATGTCCATTCTTATTGTTTTGGCCTTGATTACCACCGAAGTGGTTACCATTTCTGGCCTGTTGATTCCTTCCATGCTTGTTGTCAATGGTATTATCATTTTGCCGGCTGCTATTTTTTGGTTGGGTTGACTCATTATTGCGCTCTAATAACTGACCCCTATTAACAACGTCTGAATACAAACACAATTTATGAGAGATAAGATATTGACGTATCTCGGGTTTCAAACCTCTTAAAAATATTCGCGTCATTCTCTCCTCATTATCAACCAAATGGGATGCAAACCGGGACAACTCGGCAAACTTGGCTTCGTACTGTGATACAGTCATGTTGTTTTGCTCCAACTTGATGAACTCTACCTCTTTCATGTGACGAATAATTTTGGGAAAGTACTTGCCGTTGAACAATTCTTGGAACTTCTCCCAAGTCATCTTCAGTGTGGCAGGTTGAGTACGCTTTATAGATTCCCACCAGTAATCTGCCTCTGCCTCTGCTCGCAACATGAAGGTGGAAAAGGGAACCTTTTACTCCTCGGAGCATCCCAAGACATCAAATATCTTGCAGATCTGCTTTATCCATGTCTCCGCTTTAAGTGGTTTTGGCTCTCCAAAAAACTCTGGTGGTCCCAGTTCCTTGAACTGCTTAGCGGTGATCGTCCGAGAGTTGCCAGTTTTTCCACCTGTATTTTGGACAGGAACCGCTCTTGCCTGATGTTGCATGAATTGCATAAAGCCTCTGAACATTCCATCGTTCATCATTTGGTCAATGTTGTTGTTTGCATGAGGATTGTCTCCTTCCTGCTGCACATTATCTTGATTATTGATCTATGGAGACTCAACGGTCTCATGTGCTCCATTAATATTCTCAACATTCTCGGATGTTATTTTCAAATACTGCCACAAAACAAGGGTTAATTAATAAATCACATATTATCCCCATACTCTAACCGACCAATTAAATATCAAATAAACTTAAGTAGGTCATACCAGCGAAAGAATTCCCCGTCTCTCCCCTCCTAGTTCTTATCTCACATCTCAGCCAGGGATCATATCCCTAAGCTTTGATACCAACTATGACGCCCCCAAAATAGGTATACATCACCTATTCTGAGTCGCCAAATACATGGTACATAAAACAAATACAATCTTAAATATACAACATGACCTGTGAGTTTTAATACAAATATTGTCTTCTAGACAGTATTCAAACTCAAAATAAGTCCTCAATACATTCATTAACACACTATTTCATAGAATAGTGAGGACTACTAATACTATCATCTGGACCGTCACTTCGTTCTCCGACTAGTCCCTGCTACGTTCTCATTTCCTGAAGAGAACAATGAAAGTAAAAGGGTGAGCTCAACTAGCTCAGTAAGAAATATTATGACTAAGATAATGCAGAATAAATTATCGTTAGCCTTCAACAGTATTAAACTGATACAATATAACAAACATCAAGTTTAACTGCAGCAGAATAAGCAATCCATTAAAAGAGTCAAGTAGAGAATAAAATCTACTATCTTCTATGATTTAAAAGGTTTTTCATCACTTTTATTTCTGAGATTCAGCTTAATAAATAAATATCATCATCCCTGCACTACGGCCAAGGATATTCATTAGTATCACAACCACAAATTATCCATGCACTACGGGCCAAAGATATTCATGTATTTATCAATGGTCATGATCATGCCAACAACTGTCCATCAATGCACAATGGGCCAATGAGGACTTTTACCACATCATTTGTAACATTACTGTCATGATTATACCGAATAATCCCTGGTCATAATCATACCAAGTCCATCTATGCACTACAGGCCAAAGATGACTTTCAACATAATATAAACATGAGAATGATGACAATGATATAAGAATTCAATAAAACAAGTTCAAGAATTAATTTATCCAGGAACCAATAATGTCCAAATTGTCAACATGATACTGCTTTGTGGAGTAAAATTTAAGAATGCTCAGAAGAATATTTCCATGAAAAGATACTGGATGAAGCGCAAATATCAAAGATATTCCACTAATTTCATGGAGTATAAAAGCCAAAACTTTAACCAACTGAGTATAATAAAGAATGGAATAACAAAAAAAATCACCGGGCATGCGATAGAATCGCATGCATGTGTTATTCCAATGTAATAATAAATAACGGAACAGGTCATGCGTAACGCACGCATACATGATATTCTAACGAATAATAATAAATAATGGAACCAGGATCATGCGTAAATGCACGACGGGATATTCCAACGAATAATAAATAATGGAACCGGTCATGCGTTAACGCATGCATGTGATGTTCCAATGTAATAATAAAGAATGGAATAATGTAAGAATTTCACCATGTATCTTTGATCTTGCATGCATGACGGTTATTCCAACATAATGATAAAGAATAGAAATAACAGAAGTTCTCTTCATGAATACAAAAGAAATAATACCCACTACCTTAGAAGAAATTGGATATAGGAGTAGTGAAGTAGCATAATACTTTTCTTCTTTCTCTCTATAGTTTCTCTCTCTAGAGTTTCAGTGAATTCGTAAGAAATAATGAAGGAATGAGCTTCTATTTATAGGAGAATGGACTGAATAGTAACTAATTCATGAATGGTCCAGATTGATTTACTTTTAAACGAACGATCCATATTAATTTACTATGCAGTATTAATAAAATATTCTAATAAAACAAAATCTTTTAAATAAAATATAATATATTCTATTTATAATCTAATAAAATGAATAACTTTATAAAAGTATTCTGTTTTATTATAAAAAGATTTTACTATGAAATACTATGCAGGTACTATGCAAACACTATGCATAATAGAATATTATATATTCTATTTATAGTCTAATAAAACGAATAACTTTATAAAAGTATTACATTTTTTATAAAAAATTTTACTATGCAAACATTATGCAAATACTATGCATAATGTAATATTATATATTCTATTTATAGTCTAATAAAACGAATAACTTTATAAAAGTATTACATTTTATATAAAAGTTTCTTTTTATTACATTTATAATAATAATAAAACAAAACTTATCACCTTTATTATAATTCACAATATTAATCGACCGGTTGTTCCTTAGGAAGAGGGGCTTTCAATAAGGATTTCTCTCTATTGACGCTTGCATTAGGTGACCAAACCTCTCCTTGATGAACTTCTGAACATCGTTAATATTGCAAATAATAATATTAATAACTTTGTTATCTCAATTATTGATTTAATAATATATAAAATATCGACAATAATTGAATCAAATAACGTGAGATCTTATCTGATAATTCTTCAGTAGCAATAATTGAACAAAACCGAGTGACTTCTCACATAAAGCATCAATAATCAATCTGGTGTGTCTTACTATGAAATCACGCGACATTCTTTGTTTTTTACTCTTTGGGTAGTTCAACGGTTTAACGGTAAAACTTCCGTTATTTTCTATAAAAATATTTTTATCGCTTTTCTCATTCCGACAATAATTTCGTTTGTGGGGTCCACTGATTGTTGTAGTCATTTAATATTCCCAAACACAAAGAATATTCCCCACCAATCGAATATAATATAACAACTTGCATACTTTGCAAAATTTATAAATATTATCCACAACTATAACATTATATCAAATCCACACCATAATATTCAAAAAAAATATTTTGAGAAAATTAATCTTTATTCACAAAATTTGGGGTCTCACAATAACTAAAAATTTGAGGTCCGCTACTATTAGTAGCGAACAAAAAGTTACCTCCACTACTAATAGTAACAGACAACGATACTATTTTCAATGACATCTGCTACTATTAGTAGCGGACGTAACCCGTTGTCTGCTAATATAAGTAGTGGACTTGGATTCTAATATCGGTTGTTAGTACGCTAACGATAGTGCTTACCCATTTTTGATTCATAGCAAGTACTTGATATGGATCATTCCTCTCTCTCTCTCTCTATATATATATATATATATATATATATATATATATATATATACACACACACACACGGTTCCATTCTCCAGTGAATCATAGGGAGTGAACAAAAAATGAACCGGCTATAGCGACGATTTTTTTCCGTCGTTATAGCATACAAAGCCAACTACATAGCTATGACGATGGTTCAAACCATAGCTATATCTCAAAAAATTGTCGCTATAGCCGGTTCGTTTTTGGTTCATTTTGTTTGATTATTTAGAAGGGGATATATATATATATATATATATATATATATATATATATATATATATATATATATATATATATATATATATGGGGACCGATCCATATCCAATGTTGTCAACTTAAGGATATCCTTATAACACGACCCTCCATCCGAAGATCGAACGGTTAATAGGACCCCCGTCCGCAGTTTAGTCTTCAGTATTCCGTAATTTAATACTGCGGACGGGACAGATGACCAAAATACTTCTCCTAGTAAAAGTCCCTCGTCCGCAGTATTAAACTACAAGCGCTAGGTATGGCCTAAATTGAAAGTTTCTATAGTTTTCTCCAAATCAAGATGGACCTATCACTATAATATGGACTAAATATTACTATGCCATTTGCTTATACCATTGCCAAAAGTGGATTTTATGATGGATCCTATCGCTAATATGGAATTTCTACTGGAAGATATTCAGTCAATTACTATTGTGCCATCTGCTCATATTCGGCTTCGGCATCCGCAAATCTAAACTCTCTTCGGCCACCAAAACTAAACTCTATCATCAGATGGCAGTATCCAATTTCTTGGAAAACCCATCAGCACAACACGTTCGGCGCTCCCATTGACAATTTTTTGTGGTGTACGGTTGACGTCGTTTCCCAATTGGCCAAGCGTTCACAGTTTAATACTGTAAATGTGGGACTTTTACAAGGAGTGGTATTTTGGTCATCTGCCCGTCCGCAGTATTAAATTACGGACGAGTACTCTATTAACCATTCTATCTATGGATGGACGATCACAATGTGTTGTAAGGATAACCTTAAATTGACAACGTTGTCAATGGATCAGTTCCATATATATATATATATATATATATATTAAAAATGGGAAATGATCCATAACATGTATTTGCTATAGATTAAAAACGGGCAAATATCATCTTTACCTTTCATTACATTTATGAACAGTTAAGATTTAAAAATTAAATTCGCCATTTGCTAGTATAATTAGCGGACTGGAATGATATAATATAAGGACCATTATACCCCCAATTTACAATAAGTTAAGACCAAGGAGATCTATACCAACCATCAAAGCTGCTTCAAAATCAAATACATTCACCTGCTTCAAAATCAAATATATCCAAATCAGCCATAGGCAAACGAACCTAGGAGATCTATACCAACCACATGTACATATTAAAGGATGAAGCATTTCAAGTCATCAATTTCCCAAGAATACATCTACCTTCTGATTTGCAGAAGTCGACAAAAACTTCACACAAATGAGAGGTTTCATATTAGCCAATGCTAGTGTAGCTGTCGGGATTCCCTACAAGGACTCACCTTCCAATCACCACCACTACCAATCATGCAATATTTATATTATCTCTCCTCTTTCTCTATCTTACTCTTTTCGCTGTCAACTACCATCAAACACCGTCGGGCAACAAATTCGTTTTGGAACAAATTTATGGGGAAAAGATTAAATAAATATAAAAAATCCCAAATCACATACCCACCTCATTTTTGAACAAATACATGAAGTAAAAATTTCCATACCCAAAAAGACATGGCATCTTTGTGGCTAAAGAGGTAGATCGGAGACCATGTACTTCATCGTTGTTCGAAGAAAGAGGAGGAGGATTGGATATTACTTATATACACATCTCTTGGTTAAACACATGTTCAGAAATATATAAATTGATATGCATATGTTATAATTTATGAAGAGATAAATAAATCAATCAACTTGTGCTTCATGATTATATGAATGGTTTTAGGGGGAGCCATATATTTAGGGGGAGTTATATATTGTAAGTTATCATCATCAAAAAGGGGGAGAATTTTGGTTTATATGTTATTGGTTTTAATGATGACAAGTTGCTTTGTAGAGTTATATATTATCATCATCAAAAAGGGGGAGAATGTTGATTTATGAGTTTTTATTTTAATGATGACAACATATATTTTGTATGGAGATACTTTGTGATTTTTAGGTTATGGACTAATTATGCATTTATCAAGATTTCAAGTCTTTATGAAGAAATGTTGTTTAGAGCCACCACATGGTTAGGTCCCTTGGAACTCACCTAACTAATCTGTGACGCCCCCAAAATAGGTCCAATCCATCCTATCTATTCTGAGTCGTCAAATACATAGTACAGAAAACAACTACAACTTTATTACTATAATTGTCGTGCAAAATACAACAACACATATGTTGTGAGTTTTGATACAAATATATATACCAACTGTGACTCTTGACACCAACTTGGATAGCACGTCACAATGGCACCTTATATAAAGGTACAATCAAAAATTATTTTAGAAATTAAAATCTTTGGGAAGTGCTCAAGGAAACCTTTGTACATGGGAGACCATGCGTCTAGGTTATGATAGATATCATATGTCCACAGAATTATCCTTGGTTGATTGATAGACCCCAAAGAAAAATGAGAAGATTACTATCATGTTCTTTCCAATGGTGAGTCTTCTCTTGACATATAACTATCTCCACCATGCTGCGCAATTGAAAATTATATTTCAACCAAACTCAAGATCATATAGGTAGTGCTCGTAGATATACTCTCAAGTGGATGTGCACAACCACATCTTTATGATAACACGAGGTTGTATGTCATTAGACATCTTGTATGATAGTGGCAAAACACCCTTCCAAAGTTGGGTTCACCTCACCTTATTCGGTTCACCAAAATTAAATATCAAATGACGTATACAATAGGACACACTTATCTAAAGTTCTCAATAAAATTATTTCCATACTATTTAGGGAGAACCTCAACAGCTATAGACCACCGTTCTATTCCCCTGTTATCCCCACTCGACTCGGCAACACTCTTATTACCTGCAAGGAATTGTGAAGCAAAAGGGTGAGCACAATTAGCTCAGTAAAGAATATCATGACTAAAGATAATTAAATTATCAATAGCCTTCATCAGTAATAAATCAGAGATTTAGAACATATGGTAGATGATAAAACTTTTCAACCATAGTTGCGGTGAACGAAGCGATCCATTAGAAGAGTCGAATAGACCATAAAGTCTATTATCATCTCCATGTTAAAAGTCCACCAACAATGTTTTATCCTTGTAACATCAATCAACAGTTCATGTCCACAATCATGTGAAAAACTCATAATCATAGTTGTGGTTCTAAATTCTTCTTCTCATCTAGGACGAAGATAATTTACATCACCTGCCTTTACCTGAAACATCAAAGATCATGGTTATACCAAATCACAGTTCCTGTTCATAATCTAACTAATAAGTTCATCTTTGCACTAGGGGCCAAAGATATTCATTAATAGTTCATCTTTGCACTACAGGTCAAAGATATTCAACAACATGCCATCTTTGCACTACAGGCCAAAGATATTCAACAACAGGTCATCTTTGCACTACATGCCAAAGATATTCAACAACATGTCATCTTTGCACTACGGGCCAAAGATATTCATCAATAATTCATCTTTGGACTACAGGCCAAAGATATTAATATCTCAAAGAAATACATAATCATTTCAGAATTTATATAAATCATAATTATAACCATGTTGATTAATTCACCTTTGTACTTAAGCTAAAAATATTCAATTGTAAATTCAATGGTCATGATCATACTAGTCAACGATTCAACTTTGCACTACTGGCCAAAGAGAACCCATAGTCACGATCATACCAATAATCTACCCATCTTTACACTCAAGTCAAAGAGAAATTTCTTCACCAGGATTATAAAAATGTTATATATGATAATAAAAACAATATGATCAAAATATGGATTTAATTTTAAGAGTAAGATTCATAAATCAACGATAATTTGGTCAGAAAAAGAAACCAATTTTATTGTGAATAGTACCCCGTGAATAGTAACTCGTATTCGTAGATAGTATCGTATACGTGAATAGTAACCCCAACACGAAAAGATAAAGTTTCATAATAAAATCCATATCAATATTTTATAACACCTTAATCCAAATGTTATAAATCACTTAATAATCTCATAATCTAATATTATTAATATTACAATAATATTTTAATCATTTCTTAAACTTATAAACAATTTATTTTAATTGTTTACACTTTACTAATCAATGCATTTAATCATCCTAAAATGCCAAACTCATAAGATTTCATCACCAATAACCAAAGCCCTCATCAAAAATCTGCATATACCTTATATAGGATTCTCAAGCCATAAAATCCTATTTTCCAATTTTCTTACTTCACATAACATATTTAATTCTTTTACTCATAACTAGTCCATTTTCATGAAAAATACCAAATCAGTACAAACAAATTTTCTTTTACTCGATTTAGCGAATATAGTCACATATTGAACATATATTTTTCTAAATTTTAAAATTCATTTACTATTTTTCACATGGCCAAAACTGCCCAATATTTAGACATTTATCATAAACTGTACTTTTGTCCAAAAATTTTGAAATTTACAGGGTATACCGATGTTATATAGATGTACTCCCAATAAAAATTTCACCAATTTTGGAGTTAACTACAAGGAGTTATAAGGGTTTACTTTTAAAATAGTCTTTTTTTTATAAAATTCATAACTCCTAATCTATACATCCAAAAATCGCCATTTTTGGACATAATCTAGAAAACTTATCAAATTATCATTTCAAATTTTTCCAGAATTTTTGAAGGTCGAAAAAATTACGAAACATGAAAAACATAATAACCCTTACAATCCCTTACCTCAAAAGAGCAGTATTTCTGACTGGAATATCGGATGCAAAGCCGAAGGAAACTTGCACTAAATAGCAACTCTCAAAGTATCTAAATACTCACAAAAATATGCTCGATAATATAGAGAGAAAACTTATGTTTCTGGTGTGATTTTCAATTCTAACTTAAGCACCTATTTATATGAAAATGCTAGAACGCCGAAGGAGACTAAATAATAAAATATTATTATTATTTTTTCCAATCTTACGCACACCTTTGAACACTTACCAGCCCACCACATTTGAACAATTAATTGAGCACATGTTTTCTACACCAACCAAAAGTGGGTCCCACCTAATTTTAATAAAAATCATTTTATTTTTCGAAACTTTAGTAACTCATAATAAATAGCCCTTTTATCAGAAAAATACTAATTTTATGTCCATTCCATATGAAATCGAATTCTCTACAACTTTGTAGCTTTAAGTTTTTCCAAATTCCAGACGAAAAAATATCCAAATTCCTGAAAGCAGACGATTTTCAACACCTTTTAAAATTCATAACAAATCATACGTTAATTTTTAACGGTTTAAAATTTGTGGACATATACTCAACTTATATATGTATAACATATCCAAAAATCACAACGATCCAACGACCGGATTAAAATTATAACTCACGCAATAGAGCTTTAAGAACACTAATTTGATTTTTAATGCCTCCATTCCGATAAATTACTGATAAAACACCTCAACACTAATTCCTTCATTTACAACTACATAAAATATATCCATCATTTATATCGACATAAATTAAATATTTCCTTATCATATAAATCAATAAATAATTATTCACAAATAATATTACAGAATCATAATAATGACAACCAAACCGTTCCCAGGAAAGAGGGGGCTTTTCGATAAGGATTTCTCCTTACTGGCACGCAATTACGTGACCAAACCTCTCTTTGACAGAACTTTCTAGACATTGCCAATAATGTTATCTAATAATATTATTCAA
Source organism: Panax ginseng (assembly GCA_020205605.1). Taxonomy (NCBI): domain Eukaryota; kingdom Viridiplantae; phylum Streptophyta; class Magnoliopsida; order Apiales; family Araliaceae; genus Panax; species Panax ginseng. The sequence goes on along the minus strand of CM035130.1, from coordinate 39,343,976 downwards.
ATAATATGAATTATTGATATGATAATGGGAAATAATGTGCAGTGACAATTATTGAAACAACAATAATATAAAATATCAACGCAGCAATTATTGAACCAATAAAATAAAATATTGAATAGTAATTCTTTGTAACAATTATTGAGTAGTGCCTTCTTCACGTAAGAATCAATAATTCAAAAATCTTGCAATACTGGTATGCTTCTTATGCAACCACGCGTATTCATCGTATTTTAACCACCGGATATTTCAACGAAGGTTAATTGGTAACAATTACGCCAGTTATTTATAAAAACTCAAACTTGTCGTTTTCTTCATCCGATGCTTATTACATTACGGGGCCCACAATGGTCGCACTCGCTGCGTTTAATATATCTCCGACAATGAGAATATTCCACGACCGAATTTAATATTTCCCGACAACAATAAGTATTTTATAGCCACTTGCGTATTTTGTAAACTTTACATATATCACCGTTAATTTTAACTTTTTATCAATTTAACCATTTACTGAATAATAATTATAAAAAATTGAATACTTTTATTTCATAAATTTCGGGGTCTTACATAATCAAATGTAAGGATTTCTAGCTTGATTAATTCATTTCAAGGCAATTTTAATTTTTCTGGAAATTATTTTATAAAAGAAGGTTTCATGTGCTTAAAATTTAAATCCTTTAAAGAGATATTTTTGGAAGCCAAATTAATTCAGTTTTATTTCCTATTTCAAAGAGCTGAAAATTCAAATTCAAAAATTGGAAATAGATTTTGGAAACTAAATTAATTAAGATATTAATCAGCCATGTTTCAAGATCTTATCCATTTGATCTAGTTATTGACAATTTCCTTTATTCAAAGTGGTAATTCTACTATGTTGATTTATGAGTTTTTATTTTAATGACACAACATATATTTTTTATGGAGATGTTTTGTGATTTTCAGGTTATGGAATAATTATGCATGTATTAAGATTTCAAGTGAGTCTTCATGAAGAAACGTTGTTTAGAGCCGCCACATGGTTAGGTCCTTAGAATCTCACCTAGGAAATCAAATGTCAGGATTTCTAGCTTGATTAATTAATTTTAAGGCAATACAATATTCCTGGAAATTATTTTATAAAAGAAGGTTTCGTGTGCTTAAAATTCAAATCCTTTAAAGAGTTATTTTTAGAAGCCAAATTAATTTAGTTTTATTTCCTATTTCAAAGATCTGAAAATTTAAATTCAAAAGTTGGAAATAGATCTTGGAAACCAAATCAATTGAGATATTAATCAGCCATATTTTAAGATCTTATCCATTTTGATCTAGTTATTGACAATTTCCTTTATTCAAAGTGGTGATTCTACTGGGATATTAATTCCTTATTTATAGCTGCTGAGTTTGCTAAGATACTATCCCTTTATTTTAAGCTACCTTTATTCAAGCTGTTTATTCAAATTCAAAATCTATTTCTTTAACAACTTGATTTCATATTCAGTTGGGATTGTTGATTCTCTGAGATATGATTTTTCCTTCCAGCGTGTATTTTGCTTTTGAGCTATTGCTACTCCAATTTATATATATACATCTTTTTGGCTAAAGCTTAAAAAAATAACGAAGTAAGAAATACACATAGCTTTAAAGAAAAAGTTTCTAACAAATTACTCTTGTCTTGTTATTAATTTCTTGTGCTAGAAATTCATAGATATATTGTAATCATATTCGTTCTTAATTAAAACAAGTATACAAGCCTATTGTGGTTTGTAGTTTGATCTAGTGGTGGATAGGCCTTATAAAAGAAGCTCTAAGGTTGCAGTGGTGCAAGCGGTTGTAGAGGTGCAAAAGGTTGCAGTTGTACAAAGGGGTTAGTGGTGTCCAACAGTGTTCAGAGCTTCTTTGTAATAGGGACTATTTGTAATTGATTAAATATTAAAGTTAATAAAAGAGTCTTCAATACCAATTAGTATTGGATATGGATTAAGCCATTATAGGTTAAGGGTAGAACTACGTAAAAAATATTGGCGTTCTTAATTATTTACTGTTTACTTTGTTTGCATTGTTACAATTTGTACTTTTAAAAGAAGTTACGGTTTAAGTGGTTCTATAAATAAGTTAATAGGTTCTGCATATCAGGATTAACACTTAAACAGACAGGTGATAACATGTTTGGATAGTTCAATTAGAAAAAATAAATTAAAAAGTTGTCATTGTAGTTTACTGTTAGCATAAACACTTATTCGCCCCCTCTAGGTGTGCATACACTTCTGAATTTCATTTGTTATCAGAGCTTTGGCTCTACTAACGTGTGTCTTTGCAGACCGTAGGGTAAGATTCTAATGGCACATCTTAATTTTCATGAGGGGCAGTCCACTAGCTGACCTCCATTATTGATGGGCAGTGAGAATTTCAATTTTTAGAAGTTCAGGATGAAGATATATCTTAACAAAGACCCATGGGAATGGTGGGTTGTTAACATTGTGTGTTAGTTCACAGAGGCACACAATAGATCTAGAAAGGGGGGGGGGGGTTGAATAGATCCTTTTAAAACTTTTCTTTGTTTTCTTTCATCTTGTTAAGTGATTAACAGATAATGAATAGAGGAATCAATTCATGCACAACAGAATAGATTAAGATACCCTTGAGAAATATAGCATTAAACACAGTTCTAATGTAGAGTTAATTACAAGCAGATATAACAGTTATAGTGTTGAATGTAAATAACATAAAATAAGTGACACCAGAGGTTTTAAGTGGTTCAGAGACTGAATGCTCCTAATCCACTTTTTTGCTTCAATAAGTAGGGATTCCACTAAGGATTTGATCAACTCTAAATCACTAAGATTCTTTCAAGACCAGCAGTCTTAGAACTCTAGTTCACTAAGAACTCTTTAAGACCAACAACCTTGGAAACTATAGACTAAGTCCAACAGACTTAGAATCTCTTGTACCCTCCGGTACTCAGCAAGTCTAGCAGACTTGACTTTGATTTAGTCACGAAGATAAGGACCCTGCAGGTCCTATTTGCTTGATTGTTTGTTGTTGTTGAGTTGCTAAGATGACGTTTAGCTTGTTCTTCTTCTGGTTCTTAGCAGCTTCTTGTGATCATTGGGCATTCAACATTGATGCTTGATCACATCCTCAGGACTGCTAAGATGTACGTTCAGTTTGACACCTTGTTGGTACTTAACAGTTCTGTCTCATCCTTTGGTGTTGCTACTCTTTGTTGTTGATGTTTGTCTTCATTTGATGTTCAGTATTGTGCACCATCACCATTGAGGTACTGCTAAGTCTTTTCATATCACCTTGACTTCTTTGAGCACTTAGCAGTCCTTGAACACTGATTGTCTTGTGCACAAAATCAGTTCTTAATCTTATTCTCTTCAGCCCAGTGTGCTCATGATGAGACATATAATGGCTTAATATTCAACTTTCTGATCTGCCATTCAGGTTGTTGCCTTCTTGACCTTCCGGCTCTTAGTACAGATGCCATTTTGTTGTCATACTCTTTTGTGTGGAGTGAAGTTTTATCATTACAGTACTCTCATCAATTATGCTTCACTCTACTGTAGTGGTCTCATTCACATAAAGACCTTTTCTCTGCTATGCCCTATATGATTTGCATCTCCTCAAGTCAACAACCTTTATCTTCTCTAAAGCTTTGACTATTTGTAGATTCATTTGTTATCTTCCAGTTAGAATATACCCGTTGGAGTTCTTCTATTAACGAGCCACCCTTTTAATCTCTGCTAGTGAAGTAGCCTTTAAAATGTCTTAGTCAAAAATATCCATTGTAGCCATTAATGCTCTAAACATTTCTGAGCACTGATGTAGACATGTTAGGTTGATGTGACAACTCCTTTTTGACTTTCCTGACACATCAGTTTGCTTTATCACCTAACACTTCATAGACGTTACTTTCAGCAGGCTAACAGGTAGTCACCTTCTTCTCTTATTTCCTTGATTCTCATCAAGGGTGCTTGGAAAGAATAGCGGGATTCCCAATTCACAACATTCAAATGTCAGTCTTCTTAGCTTGGACTTTGTCATTCCTCAGATGAATGCCCTTTACGATTTTGACCTTTATGAACTCTACGAGTGCTAAATCATAGGGTGATTTGACCTTGACACCTCTTATGAATTCGAGAGTGTTCAAAGTTGTGCCATCTTGTACCTTGCCTTTCACAGTCTATTCTACGATCGTGCTTGATTTAGCCTGAACAAATAGAACACTACGATTTCTCTTAAGTATTGATAGACTACGATCTTTTACTTGCTTGTATTGCTGACTCTACGTTCCCGAGAGCAGACTATGATTCTTGATTTGGCTCAACAGGCTTTTGGACCAACTCTATGATTCTGAGTGAAGCCCTCCAAAGCAGACTACGATTTTGTAGCAACTTTCTTGACACTCTACGATTATTCCTTGGCTTCTGCAATCTCTTTTGGTTCGTTATACTCAGCTTTCATAACATTCTGCCTTTTGATCTCTTGATCATACTTTATGATAAAGCTGAGCATTGACATCTTCCATGTTTGTCCTTTGCTCTATGACAAGTCTACCATAATCTTTGTATTTCCTTCATCAGGCTCTTCTTCTCTTTGGTGAGAACTGCAATCGTAGTTTTCTTTTTATCACTTTTGGAGATTCCTTCTGACTGGATTTTTACTTCTCTATTAATCCTCTTGTTTGTGCTTTGATCTTGCAGATCATTAAGAGAATGCTTTCTGAAGGTCTTCAAGTAGGCTGCATTCTTAAGCTTGACTGTTCTTATCTGAGAAATCGATCTATGCATTAGACTTCGTGTTTGCTTCTATAGAGAATCGTAGAGTTCTTATATGATTATGTCTTGGCTATATAAGCATCTCGCTGTCTATGACATTGGCTCTGGTTCTGCAAACTGTGATCCTGATGGGTGACATCCAGACTTCACGATTCAGAGTTAAGTCTACGATTCTAGCATGACAGGTGTTCGACAGACATCTTCTTCGATTTCAAGTGCAGACTACAATTCTGCTTTACTTTCTTGATAGGCTAGCATGACTTTTACAGAGCTCTATGATCAGATATGCCTATCTATTATATTTCAAAATAGATCAACCTAACAGTTTTGATCTTTTCTTCTATACATTCATTTACAGAATGATAAACATTAAGCATGGATCAACTAACAATTTTGACCATATCAATCTAAGTCCTTGTCCATATTATCTATCCTCTATTAAGGACTTTACAACTTTTATCAATGCAGACATATGCATATTCATTCATTTACTTTATCATCTTCATCATCAAATTATACGTATAAAGGAATAACATTCACATGCATATTCCTAACAATCTCCCCCTATTTGATGATGACAAAAATACTGAATGCATATGTATGAGATGAATGAATCTTAAGATATAGTGAGCTGCTGTATTTCTAGAACAGGTAATATGAATGATATATTAAAAAGCATTTGTTTACAGATGAATAGCAAACCTAAATTCTGGATCCAGGGTTAACTATTACATTTAGAGATATTTAGAGATGTATCTGCTTCTTCATGTGTGTCTTTTATTTGTGTCTCCTGGATCTTCTATCTGTTGATGCTACTCATCTACTTGATTTTCTAGTTCCTGCTCCCCCTGATATGGTGAGTCCTCTTCTTCTTGCTTTGCAGTTTATTTTTCCTGCTTCTCTTTCTGGATCCTTTTCTTTGTCTTCATTCGATTCTTCTTATGTCCCTTTGAGTGCCTTCTCTTTTTCTCCCCCTTTTTGTCATCAATCACTTGAGAGAGATGCTGGACATTTGACATAAGCTGCTCAAGTAGGTAGGATGAATTGCCAACTTCAATCTTTAGCTCCTGCTGGCTGAGCTCTAGTTGTAGAGAAAGAGATTGATTCGGGGTATCTATTTTCTCGGAGAGAGACACAATATATTCTTCATTTTTCTTTTAAAGTAACAGGGCTTCTTTCCTTTGTTGCTCAATTGATTCCAAATAAATCTAATCTCTCTGATGAAGCTTATTAGATATATCAGAAATGATTGCTTGAAGCTTCTTGTGGAACTCATTGTCATTTCCTTCTGACAGGCCCTTTGCTTCCTCGGTAATATAGGAAAATTTCTCAGCTATTTCCTCAGAGTTTTTCAATAACTCAGAGTTTTGATAGCTTTGGGCATTTTGTTTGAGTTTCTCACTTTGGTAGATGTTTTTAAAGGCAGTGAAAATTTCAAAGAAATCATTGTTGGATGAAGTGGGATATCAGATAGTATACTGAGATTGAGACATGGAGTACTAAGAGTGGTGTTTGATGAGTGGGTAACAGAATGAGCTTGAACATTTTCAATCGCAGAGCATGAGACCTCTGCGATTGAGGGCTTTGGTGTGACCTTTCCACTATCTAAATTTTCTAAGAGATAGAAAGGAATGTAGATGTTACCAGCATGACGATAAACTTTGAAATGAGGGACGATCTTGATTAGTTTGGTGTGAAATGTCTTGATTCTTGGAAAGTTTTGAGAGACCAGCTCCAAATTTGGAAAGTACGAATAACATCAGCTGATGTAACTTACATCTCCATCAATATAAGCCTTTAGCCAGGGCATCCATGGATAAAACCATTTTATTAGATGATTATCAGGATTGTACAATATCGTAGTACAATCTAAATCCATATCGTGAAAATTGTTGAGAAATTCTTCTATAGTCATTGTCACTACTTTGAGGCATTCATTCCCATGATCTATCCATTGCTGGGGATGGAATGTGATAATCTGCTAATTCTTGATCTGCTGAGCTGAAGTCTGTCTCTATTTCTTTATTTTTTGATTTAGAGCTTGAATCGTGCAGAGTCATTTCAACTGATTCATCAGTGGATCCTTCCACCTGATTTTTATCACTTGTTCCTTCTTTAGTATCCTTCTTAGAGCTGTCTGACTCATCAGTCCTTCCCTCTTCTGTTTCATTTTCTTCACCTTCTTCTTCCACAGGTTCATTTGGATTTACAGTCCTTTCACTTTCACTGCTGGAGCTGTCAGAAATAGTCCTCTTTTTGCCTGTCATGTCTTTTTCCATAGACTCACATTTGTCATCTTCATCATTATCACTGAGATCAATTACTTTTAAAACAAAGCCTCCTTCTTTCTTCTGATATGTTCTTTGAAGTATTCTGTTACTCTTTCTCCTCCTTGGGGGTGTAGCAGTTAATGCTTTTTCCTTTCCTGATTCATATCTCTTTTTGTTAGTGGAGAGACTTCTTGGTGGAACCTCTGTAGACTTCTTCACGACCTTAGCTTTCTTCTTGGTTGGCTTTGCTAGAGTGGCCACTAAGGGTGCAGAGTCATCAGATTGAGATGACTCTCTTTCCACTACTCTTGCTTTCCTCTTCATTGTAGTGACCTTGTTGCTGTTTCCAGATGTCTTTAGTCTTTTATTCTCCATGGGATATTTCTTCCAGTTTTCAAACAACTATGGAGACATCACTTTATGAACATTTAGGGGTTCTCCCTCATCATCCCTTATCTTACTCTTCGGTTTCTTCTTCAGTATAATGCTCAAGAGTCTTCCATGAAAAACCTTTGTGAGCGGTTTATCTTTAGACTTCTTCATCTCAACTTTCTCCAGCCATTTGGACAACCAATCAATTAGAAGGGCTCCAAAATTCATCTACAGTTTCATGACAATTGCAGTTATGATTCTCAGTTACAGATCACTAACGATATCGTGTGTAGTATCTTTGTATAAGATACCTTTTACAACAATTTCAGCTAGGAACTCAAACTCCTCAGGAAACTCTTTCTTCTTTATGTCTTAAGATTTACATTTCTTTTATAGCGCATTAACCTCTTGCCTTCTTCAATGTTGACCTCCTCGAGATTCATTAGACCTTGGTCAGGAAACCCTAGGCATTGGTTGATGTTTGATGCTCTTATCTTCAGACTTACTCCCTTGACCCTTGTGGATAGAAGCCCAAAGTCTACCGTAGCATTTGAGTAGAATTCCTTCACTAATTCAGTATAGACTGGAGTGTTGGCTTCCAAACATTCTAAAAGCCCAACATTCTTTACTAGCTCAAGAATATCCTTGAAATTCTTTTTTGATCTATCAAACTTCTTAGTACCGAGTTGGATTCCAGTTATAACACGCTAATCTTCCCTTTTGAGGATTCGAAGTGTATGGGTATTCGATCTCAAGAATCTTACAAGAGTTATTTGAAGGCGATTTGGGCGTAGCTCGAGGTTTGATGGATTTTGGCTTTGAAGAGGATTTTAGGGTTTAAAAAAGGGAGGAAGAGGAAGTCGATAGTCTTTGATAACTGTTTGGAGGTTTTTGAATTTGTCTTTATGATAGTTCCTTCTGACTCTGCAAAAGTTATGACGTGCCAAAGGGCCATTGGTTGCACAATGCCCAATAAAAAACTGTAACTCCCCATAAACTGATCAGTTTTTCAATTTTGATTTTTCTTTTAAGAAAAAGAGTATTACTGACGTAGGTTGACTATTGACTCCTTCAGTACGTAGAGTAGATTGATGATATAGCTATAGGCTCTATGTTTTTCTTTGTCAACTCAACGATCGTCTTCTGAGACTATGCTTTAGTGAATGATTAATCATTAATACCCAGCTTGGAGTTGCATGGTTCATCAACAAGCTTGATTTCTTCTAAAGGATTTTTTATGCATGTATTCCATATGAGTTCTTGTGATATATTTTATTTCAGCTCTCCTTCTGGGTTAAGGAAGCTCAGAAAGGGCCAACCTCTTAGACTTAAACTAAGGAATAGATTTGTCTCTTAGGTGCTTATCAGAAGAAAGACTGTATGTATTTGGTGGTAAGAATGTCATCATGACATGCCTTTTTGCCAGAATTTGTTGACCATCATTGGATATACTTGATATTGGCATTTTTCAGTGGAAGAGGGTGAAGTACTTTAAGCTATTTCATTTGTATGATCAGGAGAGTGTATCAAGAAGTACGACAAACGTAGAGTTAGTATACTTATACTCTACGATCGGGATGTTGATTGTGAGAAATCTCAAATTGAGATGGTGAGACTTAATGATCAGTCATAGAGTTTAGAGACTCTACGACCGGGAATAAAGATTCATTTGGTACATCAGCCACAGAGTTTTGGGACTTTGTTATTGGGAGAGGACTTAATTGGATAACCCAGAGTTTCATTTCAAGAATAATTGAAGCTTCTCTAAATACCTGAAGAATGGTAGATTGATAGTTCATAATGTAGCATTGTCTGGTGAAGCACCTTTCATGGTAATAACTTAGGATGAGCAGCTAATGGCAAATTTTTGTAGAATTCTTGGACTAGTAATTTTAAATGTTCGTTGCTGATTTAAAGGTTTCGTAGTGGAGAACTGGTGCTCTGTGAGATGGTCATCATGTAAGACCCCAAATTTTATGAAATGAAACTATTCAATTTTTTTATAATTATTATTCTATTTAGTAAAGGGTTAAATTGCTAAAATGTTAAAGTTAAGGGTGATATTTGAAAGTTTTACAAAGTAAGCAAGTGGTTATAAAATATTCGTGTCGGGGAATATTCGTTTGGTCGGAGAATATTCTTTTTATCGGGGAATATTCGTACGACGACACAATCATTGGTGGACCCCACAATGGAATTATTATCGGAGTTAGAAAATGACAGAAATATCTTCTTATGAAAATTACGGCGAAAGTTTTATCGTTAATCGCTTGAAATACCGGTGGTAAAAAAAATACGATGTCTGGCGTGGTTGCATAGTAGCACACGGTATTGATTATTGATGCTTATGTGAGAAGTCACTCAGTTATTGTGAGACCCCAGATTTTATGAATAAAGATTTAAATTTCTCGAAATATTTTTTTTAATATTATGGTATGGATTTGATATAATGTTATAGTTGTGGGTAGTATTTATAAATTTTGCAAAGTATGCAAGTTGTTATAAAATATTCGTTTGGTCGGGGAATATTCTTTTTGTCGGGAATATCCTTTGATGCTGTTTCTCTTTGTTGTTAATGCATGTCTTCATCTGATGTTCAACATTGTGCACCATCATCGTTGAGGTACTGCTAAGTCTTTGCACATTAACTTGACTTCTTTTAGCACTTAGCAGTCCTTGAACACTGATTATCTTGTGCACAAAATCAGTTCTGTATCTTCTTCTCTTCAGCTCAGTGTGTGCATGATGAGACATAGAATGGCTTAAGTATTCTGCCATTCAGGTTGTTGCCTTCTTGACCTTCCGGCTTTTAGTACAGATGCATACTCTTTTGTGTGGAGTGAAGTTTTATCATTACAGTACTCTCATCAATTGTGCTTCACTCTACTGTAGTGGTCTCATTCACATGAAGACCTTTTCTCTGCTATACCCTATATGATTTGCATCTCCTCAAGTCAACAATGTGAGATCCTGAATTTTAGGAAATGAAAGTATTTAATTTTTTTATAATTATTATTTTATTTAGTAAATGGTTAAATTGATAAAGGGTTAAAGTTAAGGGTGATATGTGAAAATTTTGCAAAGTAAGCAAGTTGTTATACAATATTTGATTGGTCGGAGAATATTCGTTTTAACAGGGAATATTCATACGAAGGCACAATCATTGGTGGACCCCATAACCGAAGTTTTGTCGTAGTTAGAAAACGACAGAAATATCTTTTTATAAAAATAATGACGAAAGTTTTACCGTTAAACTGTTGAACTATCCGGTAGTAAAAGAACAGTAATACGCGTGGTTGCATAGTAGGACACAATATTGATTATTGATGCTTACGTGAGAAGTCACTCAGTTATACTCAATTATTGCCACAGTAATTGCTGCATAATATCTCTCATATTATTGATTCAATTATTGTCACATTATCATCTGCATAATATTTATTATTATTAAATCAATAATTGAGACAAAAAGTTTTTCATATTATTATTTGCAATATTGACGATGTCTAGAAAGTTCTGTCGAGGAAAGGGATTTAATCACCTAATTGTGCGTCAATAGGGAGAAATCCTTATCGGAAAGCCCCCTCTTTCCTGGGAATGATCTGGTTGTTAAATATTATGAGTTATAATATTAATGATGAATAAGTTCGTATTGATTAAAGATGAAGTTGATATTTTCATTGTGTTGGGATTATTAGTGTTAGTGGAAATCGATATTTATTTCAATAATAATTGATTTCTGGAGGTTAAATTGACCAATCGGATAATTAATCGGATAAATGAGAAATTAGATGCTATTAGTTCACATGCATATAACTATTTGTTCACATGTATGTACTATTGATTCACATGCATGTACTATTAGGGGAGGTGGTGCAAGATTGATAATACTTGCATGACTAAATTAAAAATAGAGGTATATATGAAGGTACTATACTGTAACTATTTTTTTCACATGTATAGAACTATTGATTCACATACATGTACTATTAGGGGATGTGGTGAAAGTTTGATAATACTTATAGGACTAAATTAAAAATGAAGGAAAAGATGAAGGTATTATACTGTAATATTTTGAGCTCCAAAACATGTAATTATCGAAACTACATTTTCCTATAAATAGAAGCTCATTATTCTTTCATTCTCACCAATTCACTAAGACTCACAAGAGCAATTATAGAGAGAGAAGCTATAGAGAGAGAAGCTATAGAGAGAAAGAAGATGAGTATTCTGCTACTTCACTATTACAGTACCCAGTCTTCTACTAAGGTAAGGGGTATTATTTCTTTCGTATTTGTAAGGGATATTATTTTGTTCAGTATTTGTATAAAATAATATTTCTTCTATACTCTGTAGTATGTAAGTAATATTATTTCATTTCGTATCCCTAATCCTACACTCATTTTATTGAAGTATTGCTTCTATACTCTGTGAAATTAGTAGAATATCCTTGAAATTTGCGCTTCATCTAGTATTATTTTACAAGGATATTTTTCTGAACATTCTTGTTAAATTTTAAGCTTTTCATGCTGGAGTACTATTCATGGGTACTATTAATTTATACGACACTATTCATATGCGCGGTACTATTCACAGAGTACTATTCATGGACACTATTCATAAATATAGTACTATTCATAAATACGGTACTATTTACAAAGTATTATTCACGAAGTACTATTCACGAAGTACTACTCACGGGGTACTATTCACGAAGTACTATTTACAAAATACTATTCAAAAAATACTATTCACCTGATTACTATTCACTCGAATATTATTCACTCGGGTATTCGGGGCACTTTTCGTGCCGGAGTACTATTCACAAGTTATTATTCACGAGTTACTATTCACCCGATTACTATTCACTCGAATATTATTCACTCGGGTATTTGGGGTACTTTTCATGTCGGAGTACTATTCACGAGGTACTATTCTCAAAATACTATTTATAGGGTACTATTCACGGGGTACTATTCACCCAAAAAATATATTTTTTTCTATCTAAATTATTTTTGATACATGAATATTATTCTTGAATTTTACTCCACAAAGCAATATCATGTTGACAATTTGGATATTTTTAAACTCTGGATAAATTTAAAGTCTTTAATATTTATCCTTGATTTTGTTTGATTAATGCTTAAATCATTGTCATCATCCTTATGCTTATATTATAATAAAAGTCATCTGTGGCTTACGTGCATAGATGGATTGTTGATTGGTATGATTATGACCAGAGATTATTCGGTATAATCATGACCGTAATGTTACAAATAATGTGGTAAAAGTCCTCATTGGTCCGTAGTGCATTGATGGACATATGTTGGTATGATCATAATCCTGCGTTCTCTTCGGCCAAGGGTTCAAAGATGAATTGTTGTTTTGCATGATCATGACCATTGGTGAAAACACGAATATCCTTGGCCCATAGTGCATGGATAATTCGTGGTCGTGATACTAATGAATATCCTTGGCTCGTAGTGCATGGATAATTCAGTGATGTGGATTATTTATTAAGTTGAGTCTCAGCAATAAAATTGATGGTAAACTTTTAAAGCATAGAAGATAGTAGATATCATGCTCTACTTGACTCTTATAATGGATTGTTTATTCCGCTATAGTTGTTGGTCTAAAACTTGTTGTCTATTGTATTCTATCAATTGTTATACTGTTGAAGGCTAAGGATAATTTATTCTGCATTATCTTAGTCATAATATTTCTTACTGGGCTAGTTGAGCTCACCCTTTTCTTTTATTGTTCTCTTCAGGAAATGAGAACATAGCTAGGACTAATCGGGGAATGGAGTGATGTTTCAGGATAAGTGGCTATAGTAGTCCTCACTATTCTATGAAATAGTGTGATAATAATTGTAATGAGGACTCCATTGAGTGTGGATATTGTCTAGAAGACAATATTCGTGTTAAAACTCTCAGCTTATGTTTTGTCATATTGTACACGACAATTGTATAATTAAGTTGTATTTGTATTCTGTACCAAGTATTTGGCGACCCAAGATGGGTGATGTATACCTATTTTGGGGGCATCATAAACAAACTTTATGTTCTCTAAATCTTTGTCTATTTGTAGATTCATCTGTTATCTTCCCGTTAGAATATAGTTGTTGGAGGTCTTCTATTGACGAGATATCCTTTTAATCTCTGCTAGTGAAGTAGCCTTTGAAATATCTTAGTCAAAGATATTCATTGTAGTAATTAATGCTCCAGACATTTTTGAGCACTGATGCAGACATGTCAGGTTGATGTGATAACTCCCTTTTGACTTTCCTGGCACATCAGTCTGCTTTATCACCTAACACTTTATAGACGTTACTTTCAGCAGGCTAGCAGGTAGTCACCTTCTTTTCTTGTTTCCTTGATTCTCATCAAGGATGCTTGGAAAGAATAACGGGATTCCCTATTCACAACATTCAAATGTCAGTCTTCTTTGCTTGGACTTTCTCACTCCTCAGATGAATGCCCTTTACGATTTTAACCTTTATGAACTCTACGAGTGCTAAATCGTAGGGTGATTTGACCTTGACACCTCTTATGAATTCGAGAGCGTTCAACATTGTGCCATCTTGTACCTTGCCTTTCACAGTCTATTCTACGATCGTGCTTGATTCAACCTGAACAAAGAGAACACTATGATTTCTCTTAAGTACTGATAGACTACGATCTTTTACTTGTTTGTATTGCAGATTTTATGTTCCTGAGAGCAGACTACGATTCTTGATTTGGCTCGACAAGCGTTTGGACCAACTCTTCGATTTTGAGTGAGGCCCTCCAAAGCAGACTACAATTTTGTAGCAACTTTCTTGATACTCTATGATTTTGCCTTGGCCTCTGCAATCTCTTTTGGTTCGTCATACTCAGCTTTCATAACATTCTTCCTTGTGATCTCTTGATCATATTTTATGAGAAGGCTTAGCATTGACATCTTCCTTGTTTGTCCTTTGCTCTATGACAAGTCTACCATAATCTCTGTATTTCCTTCGTCAGGTTCTTCTTCTCTTTGGTGAGCACTGCGATCGTAGTTTTCTTTTTAGTACTTTTGGAGATTCCTTCTGACTGGATTTTTACTTCTTTATTAATCCTCTTATTTGTGCTTCGATCTAACAGATCATTGAGAGAATCTTTTCTGAAGGTCTTCAAGTAGGCTGCATTCTTAAGCTTGACTATTCTTATCCGAGAAAGATCTATGCATTAGACTTCGTGTTTGCTTCTATAGATAATCATAGAGTTCTTATAAGATTATGCCTTGGCTATGTAAGCATCTCGCTGTCTATTACATTGGCTCTGGTTCTGCAAACTGTGATCCTGATGTGTGATATGCAGACATCACGATTCAGAGTCAAGTCTACGATTCTAGCATGATAGGCATTCAACAGACATCTTCTTCGATTCCAAGTGCAGACTACGATTCTACTTTACTTTTTTGACAGGCTAACATAACTTGTACAGAGCTCTACGATTAGACATGCCTATCTATTACATTTCAAAATAGATTAACCTAACTGTTTTGATCTTTTCTTTTATACATTCATTTACAGAATGATAAACATTAAGCATGGATCAACATAACAATTTTGACCATATAAATCTAAGTCCTTGTCCATATTATCTATCATCTATTAAGGACTTTACAGCTTTTATTAATGCAGACATATATGCATATTCATTCATTTACTTCATCATCTACATCATCAAATTATACGTATAAAGGAATTACATTCACATGCATATTCCTAACACATTGGACCCGTTATTCCTAGGCATGATGATGACAGACCCAAAAAGCTCATGGAAATGGATGAGAATGAATCGTGTTAGTTCCCAGAGGGCACACAATAGATTTAGAAGGGGGTTGAATAGATCCTTTTAGATTTCAAAAATCTTTTCCATTTTAGTTTACATTGCTAAGTAATTAGCAGATGACAAACTTAAGAATTATTTCAAACACAATGAAATAAGTTAAGGTTCCTCTTCATAGATGTTATGTTGACCATTTTTCTAGAGTTAGTTTAGATGTAAGTAGTTATCATATTCATAACAGTTATATCAGTTATAGATTCATAATGTAAATGACAGTATGTAAAAGACAAAAGGAATTTTAAGTGGTTCAGAGACTCAAGCTCCTAATTCACTCTTCTGCTTCAACAAGCAGAGATTCCACTAAGGAAGTCTTTACATCTTTGAATCACTAAGATTCCTTCAAGGCCAGCAGCCTTGGAACTTCAGTTCACTGAGAACTCTTCAAGTCAAGCAGACTTGGAACTCTAGTTCACTAAGAACTCTTCAAGTCCAGCAGACTTGGAACTCTAGTTTAGTCCCTAGGACAAGGACTCCTCAGGCCTTTGCTTCTTGTTAATGTTATTATTAGTGCTGAGCTGCTATGATGACTTTAAGCTTGTTCATCCTTTTATACTTAGTATCTAGTTGTGATCCTCTTTGGATTCTGTATCGAGACTGGATCACTATTGGACAGACTGTTTAGTTGTTCATGAAGCTCGTTCTCTTTGAGTACTTAATAGTATTTCACTCCTTCTTTGGTGCAGCTGATCTTGTGGTTAGTTCTCATCTTTATCTAATCTTAGCTTGAACACCTTCACCATTTGAGGTTTGCTAAGTCTTTGCACTTTTGGTAGACTCAGTCTGGCATTTATCATCCCCCGAACCTTTGGTTGACTTGTGTACAGATTTGGTTCTGTATATGTTCTTCTTCATCTCTTGATGGTTCGTGATGATTCATAGAGTGGTTCTTTGAGTCTTCTCTCTGATCTGCCAATCTTTTGAAAGCTATCTTCTTGGCCATCTCGGCTCTCAGCTTAGCTGACATTATTAATGGAATTATCATTATTATTGAGTGAAGCCTTTTTTCTTTCTGATAAAGCTCTTTTCTTATCTGCTTCACTTCTACTTTCGTAGTCTCACTGTCATTGAGACATATTCTGTTTTGCTTTGTAGAATACTTAGAGTCAACAACTTGTCAAAACCAACTTCTTTTCTGCATTCAAGCTTTAGTTGTTAAATATCCTTCTATGAGCTTTCTGTTGGACTATAGCCGTTGGAAGCTATTTGAATTGATTTTCAGATCTCGAGTTATTTGGTGCAAACTGCTGATGTGACGTAACAGCCCCCTCTTCACTTTTCTCACACTGCATTTTACTATTTCACCTACCACATCAGATATGTCACTTTAACGTGTTGTAGACACTCGAAATTTTCTGCATGCCTGTTACTAACATTGCAGGAGGGCAGATTCGTCTTTCGGAGATAACCCTGGAAGATAGATTACATCTATTTTGGATACTACCAGAAGTTCAATTCTAACCTGGAACACAAACCGGGAACTTCATCTCAAACCCAGAACACACACCGGGAATGTCATTTCCAATCTCAGAGATAACCCCGAGGTACGCAGATTAAAAGATCGGCAAAAACACCGGAGAGGATAGTTTTGTCTCGACGATAACAACGCGACGCTCAGTTTCAGTCCCAGAAACAACACTGGGAATATCGACTCCATCCTTGGTGATAGCCCCAAGGGATGCCATTGCAATTCCGGCGATAACTCCGAAAATGCTTGTTTCAAATACATGCGATCAGCTTCAAGCTCAGAGCTCCTGCCGAGGCACTCATACCTTAGACCCGGAGCTAACAACGGGCAGACAGGCACACTCACAGATGACAGTGAGGCATACAAATAAGCAGTCCAATCTCAGATATAACCCTAAGCAACGTCTGCTTTCAGCTCAAACCGGTGATAACCCCGGTGAAGAGTCAAAACGTCATCTTACCGCCTCAACGTTTTCTCTCACAAGATGATATCGTGGCATACAACAAGTAGTCCAATCTCAGATGTAACCCTGAGAAACGTCTACTTTCAACTCAAACCGACGATAACCCCGGCGAAGAGTCAAACATCATCTTGCCCCTTGAATACTTGCGCGTCGTCTCAACCATATATACAACATTGTCCCACAAGAACCGAGGAGTAACAATCCCGAGTGACTATTACGCATGACAGTACTTTGGATAGAATTTGAAGCTTGAAGACCATGGGCATGAACCCCTCATCCTGACTTTGTACAACCTCTAATCCATGTCATTGCGTAACTCTCGACACAAGCGGTCCGAAGAAGGTCAGATATACCTCGTTCGGATGTTCGGATTGAAGTTCTGCAAGTTTGAGCAGACATTACAGTGCACGGGTGCATGTACTTCGAGACGACGAGATCCGCGAGGCCCGGATGCACCATGACCAGCCGCAGGTATAACCGCGGCTGCCGCAGGTGTACTTGTGGCCATCAATCTATAAATATGAGCCTTGGGGTCAGCCATTTGAGGAGGAGAAAGAGAGAAAAAGGCGAGAACGCCCTGTCCATTTTACTCTGTATACACTTCTATTGAGTGTTTCCACTTCTATAAACATCTGTTAGCTCACATATAGCTATCTTTTTATCCAGTGGGAGCTGAGTGTTTATCCATATAAAGTCATAGAAGTCTACTTTGGTAGCCCACTGTAAGCCTTCTCACATTTTATAAAGCCTTCTTCTCATATTAGCACACACTGTTATACACATTGAGAGTCGTGTTGTGTGCGTTTGCCCGGACTTCGGTCCATGGTTTTCATTTCTGTCTGTATATATATACTTATATATGTATATATTTTATATATGGACTAACATTATCGAGTTATGCCTCGATTGAGCCTAAACTTCGGTCTGGAGCGTTTATCTGCTTTTGTATATATATATATATACTTATATATATAATTGTTGTCGGACATATCCGATGAGCCTGGATTCACATCTAGTGCTTTTACTGCTTTTATATATATATCTGTCCATATATATATTTACATTTTTGTTAGGCCTGGAGTTTCCTCCGTGACCTTTTACAGCTTTGTGTACATTTCGTCCTGCCTGGAGTTTACTTCGTGGCAGTTGATCGCTTTTATAGCTTTATTTACATTTCGTCTGCTTTGAGTTTACTTCATGGCGTTGATCGCTTTTGACTTTATTTACATTTCATCCACTTGGAGTTTACTTAAGTGGCGTTGATCGCTTTTACGACTTTATTTACATTTCGTCCCACAGAGTTTACTTTCATGGTGGTTGATCATGTCTATATATATATATATATATATATATATATATATATATATATACCGCTTTTATATATTTACATTTCCGATCCCCATGGAGTTGCTTCGTGGTGGTTGATCATGTCTGTATATATATATTTACAGCCTTTTATATATATAACTTCTTCTTGCTTTCCATACAAATGCGGTATCATGTGAGCCTAGAAATCATGTGATCACAGATTCATCTCTTCAATCTAGATTCTGTTCCCATAATGGACATTTTTCAAATTGTGAGCGACTTGTACATTATTTTATAGTGTCTGAATTTCCTTGGATGGCTGTCATGCCCGTGAGGAGTTCGACACTGCTGTATATTATTTTCTCGAGAATGCCTTGCAACTCAAAAATAAAAGTAAACAAGCCAAACATTTAATAATAAAATGGGAGTATCAAAGGCCTCAATTATTATTGAGCACATGGTTTGAAAAACCTCTTTTTATAAAACTTCATTGCTATATCTTGTTTAAAACTGAATTTTTCTATAAATTCAAACCCTATGTACATAGGTGCGAATGAGGTACATCACTATTTCCAAATAATTGCACATTGATCCACACACACACACACACACACACACACACACATTCATATAATAGTTTCTTTGAAAAGTGGCGGTCACCGTGGCAACACGGATGTTGGGGGGTGCCTAACACCTTCCCTCCGCATAATCAAGCCCACGGACCTAAATAAATCTCGGTTTCACAGACCCGTTTAGCAGTGTCACATCATTGGGTCAATGTGTAAACCTTTTCGGTTGCATTGATGCAACTAATTAAATACACCAACTGGCGACTCTTAAAGTCAAATCGTTGACATTATACATGTCGAACCTTTTCACTTGTTTTTTCAATTAAATCTCACATTAACATGAGAACACCAAAGAACAAGTAATGAAAAGGGACACTCAAAAATCCCGACGGTTCGACGGTGGCGACTGCTGTGGGACTCCAAGGAAGAGGGCTTAAGCCGCTATTACAAGCTTTTCAAAATTGTTATATGCTTGTGTGTGAATGTTGCATTTATATTTATGATGAATGTGTACGAATGCATTTTACTTACTGCACTATACTATATCTATCTATGATATTAGTACTTCACACATGTCATCATTTTGCATAAACGGTGAGACACGTTGTATTTGAATGTATGTTGTGTGGTTCCTCTATCAGGAGGTTATCCTGTCAGTGTTTGATTACTGGACTCACAGGAAGAATAATTCCAGCGAGGCCCAGGAAAGGCACCACCCAGATTCGCTCCAGTTGAAAGACCAGATTAACTTCCCGTCAAGTAAATTGTGATGATCTAGGAACCTTCATGCCAAAAAGCCGCGAGAGTAACCCTAAGGTAGGTCAACCTCTGATAAACCAAATGCGGAGGAAAGTCTCTTCATACTTTCCATTTTCAATTACTTGTAAAAGCATTTACTTGTAAATTTTATTCCATGTTCATCCATATATAATAGAAAATATGAAGAATATCTGTGGATGCATGACATGTTATCAATTAACACCCGGTTTTACAGGACAAAATTCCTAAAACAGACATGTTATGATAACATTTACATTACCCTAAGACTAAACTACGTAAGTCTTTTGTAGGGAAGCAATTGGGCCTGTTACCCGCTCAAAATCCAAAAAGGCCACGAGCCTACAGCCACTCATGTCTTCTTTTGACCAGTTTAATGCTGTTTCTTGAGAAGAATTTGACGGATTGAGTAAACAAATTACAGACTTTGCTGTTCTACTAAAAGAATTGCACCAGTCCACTTAGGGTACGAAGATACCTACACATACAGAATCCTCTACACAAGGAGGAGTTCAAGGTCTGGAAAAAACAATTCCAGAACCTTAGTTGGATACGACCAACAAAGACCCTGAAAATAACCATCTCAGAGGAGATCCAGACACCGGTGATATCAGGAAGAAAGTCCATCAAATGGAGGAAACTATCCGTGTTCTCAAAGGGATTGGAACATATGGCAGTGTTTCATATGCAGACCTTTGCATATTCCCTGGTGTTCATTATCCAGAGAAATTCTAAACCCCTGATTTTGAAAAGTATGACAGATTAGGGGATCCTTATACACACTTAAAAGTGTTCATTGGAGAACCTGGATCTTATGCAGAAAATGAAAAGCTCAGAATGCAAATTTTTTTAGAAAAGTCCGATTTGGAGAAGCCCGCTCATGGTATACCGATTAGACAACTCAAAGATCCATAGTTTGGGAAGAATTGGCTCATGCCTTCCTCACTCAATACAGTTTTCAATCTCAGATGGCTCCTGACCGGTACTAAATTACCAAGGTCAAGAAACAATCTAATGAGTCTTTCAGAGAGTACACTCAAAGGTGGAGGCGCCTTGCTGCTCAAGTTATTCCTTCCATGACGGAATCAGAAATGGTTATGACATTCATAGATGTACAGGAAGCTCCTTTTTATGAAAGAGTCTTAGCTGGTATTGGCAAACCATTCTCTGAAATGATTAAGCACGGAGAAATGGGATTAAAGTCCGGTAAAATTCAAGACCTAGCCGCTCTTAAAGTTGTTGCTGAGCACATCCAGTCCGGATCTTATGGAAACAACCCCCGTAGGGTCCATAAAAAGAAAGAGGAGGGTGTTTCCTTGATACTACAAGATCAAAAAGGCAATCAAAGCATGCCTATGCAGAGGAGAAACTACTCCCCTTTTCAATTACAATATTCAAATCCTCCATTACCTAAAGGTGGAGATACAAAGCGTCCTCGAACGTTCACACCCTTAGAGGACTCACTCGAGAATATTCTTGCTCTTCTGACTGCTCAGAAGAAAATCACACATCTTCCACCAGCCAACCCTAATGGGAGGGGTTTTAATGCTACTCGGAAGTGTGCTTATCATGCCGGAGCACCTGGACATAATACTCAAGATTGTTGGGCCTTGAAACACAAGATCCAAGATTTAATAGACAACGGTGAGATCATGGTCACAAAACCAGATTAACTTCACGTGCAAGACAACCCTCTTCCTCAACACAAAGAAGAAGAGGTCAACATGATCAGTTGGAGCACTGGACAGGGTTCCAATTCTAATGGTGAGTCATCCCAAACCATAAAAGACGGCGTTGACAGATGGTATTATACAAAGTTCCAATTTACAATGGAATGAAAGACAAAAGCTCTTTGCAAACAAATTGAGCAACTGGCAGAACTGGTGACCCACCATCATCAAGTCATACGCTAATTAATCAGGCAGGACCATGCTTATCTCCTTCCTTTTGTTATGAATGCTTCCTCACCACCTTTAGAAAGTGAAGCTATGGAGGATAAGGTTGCGAAGAGAGCAAATGCTAAAGCCTGTCAGGGTTTTACCAATCAGAGGGAATTTACCTATTTGGGCCAATCTATGGAGGAGATACTGCAAATGTTGATCAATGAAGGAAGAATTACTTTCCTTCTCCCTCCAATCAATCCCCGCTCAGGACGTTTTAATTCTAATTAATTGTTTCAATATCATTCATATTTTCGCGGTCACAGCACATACGAATGCTGGGCACTCCGCCATCTCATTCAGAATCTTATTGATAGCGGTGTCCTGCAAATAACAGATGATTACACTGTGAAACTCAAGGGCGGGAAAGCATGTCCAACCAAATGGAAGGGATCAGTAATAGTTATATCCGAAGTGGATGATGTGACTGTCAAAGTAATTCCCATACAACCAATTCAACTCAAAGGAGCAGACAATCCTTTGAAAGTGGCCTCACCAGAGCCAATTTCTTTACCTTTCAGACCACAATATCCTGTTGTCAGCTTACACAAAGTTCCATGGAATTATGGAGAAGCTGAAGGATCCATGTCTCATACCACTGCTATAGTGTCGAAGGACAATCCACTGTATCTTCCTTAACGGGTTATGAAACCTATCTGCGAAGCAAAGAAGAAGTTTCCCATGGAGAAAATTGAAAAATTCCTCCGCACTATGGGTCATAATGAAGCCAAAGTGGTTTTAAGCTTGCGAGAAGCTCCACACCAGATATCTATACTAGACTTGGTTTTCTCTTTCGAGGATCAATGGAAGATCTTACTGAAGGTTTTGGAAGAAGCCTACTTGCCAAAATCAGTGGATGTGGAAAAATTTCAACATTTGGTTGATCACATTTTCAACAACAATGTGATATCCTTCACTGATGATGATATATCGCCCGAAGGGACCGATCATTGCAAGCCATTACATATTACCGTTTTGTCTTCCAGGTACATGCTAGCTGGAGTTTTGATAGATGGAGGCTCATCTCAGAATATCTGTCCTTATGCCACTTTGGTGAAGATGAATGTCAATCTCAAGCGGATCAAAAGCAGCCATACCGTTATCAGAGCTTTTGATGGATCCCGACGAAATGCCGTCGAAAAGATTGAATTGCCAATTGAGATTGGTCCAAATACATTCAATGTATCCTTCCACGTCCTCAAGATAGATTCAGGATACAACCTGCTATTAGGGAGACAATGGATACACATGGCTGGAGCCGTTCCCTCCACGCTACATCAATAACTCAAATACATTATCAATAACAGTCTAGTCACTATCAACGCTGAGACGGAATGTCCTGAACAAGGAACTCTACCAATCATCAGCTTCAATTCAGAAGTTGAACCGACCAGTTTTCATACTCTGGAAGTGAGTACCACGCAATACCATTCTATTGGAGCGCCACTTCCCATACCCAAGATTTCTGCCGAGGTTATGTCGGCCACTTAAGATATGATGTCATTGAGTCATCAACCTGGACAAGGGCTTGGTAAAGATAATCAGGGTATTAAGCACCCTATTCAAACGTCCAGTCAAATTGGAACAACCAGACTAGGCTATTCTGCCAATTCCAGTCACAGGAATCCTCATAAACATAAGCAGGTTCCTCAAGCTTCCACCGCACGACGATTTTCTATACCTTTACCTCATGAGTTGATACAGTCTCCAGTAAAGGTGCCAGCCCATGTTATGGCCATGCTATTTCCTAAACTAGTACCGATCAAAGCAAAAGAGGTGCTGATTCCTGATCCCGAAGTGGAAGAAAAGGAACGGAAATGTAAACATGACACTACCTTAATGATGGCAGGCATACATGTCATTGTTCATGATGAACATACAAACAGATACACCCCAGACGATGATTGCCCAGATGTCATGGTTATCATTCGGGAAAAGGAGGACAATGACGATCCTTCCGTCACTACAGTCCATCAAGACTTTGCCCTCAACAATTGGAGCAGCACTCCATGCATTGGTCGACGAGGGTAAAATGGGCAAAAAATCCCTCTGCCCTATAGATAACTTTAATTGCTTGCTTTCCTTTATAGTACTAGCAGTTATTTTATCAAGTACATGCTAACACTTTTGTATGATCGAACAGTTGCATATATTAAGTGAAAGCATATTCATTTCGAGAGTCTCAATTTAGATGTGCTCATGCTTGCTGCGATGAGGCGCCTTCTCTCCACAAGTAATTTCAGTAACTTTGATGCAAAGTTGGACTCAGACTTGATGGACATCCAAGAGGACATTGAGACACCTCAGGAGATTAAGAAATGGGTCGTAGACAAACCCAAACCCAATCTTGATCAAACCACTTCTTTCAATCTTGGAACCTTAGACAACCCTAAGTTAATCCAGATTGGTTCAGACCTTACCATAAATCAGCGGAATGACATGGTTGCACTATTAACCCAATTCCAGGATGTGTTTGCATTGTCTCATGAAGACATGGTGGGTTTATCCACTGACATTGTTCTTCATCGCCTTCCCATTAAAGAAGGATTCAAGCCAGTTAGGCAAAAGCTCAGGAGATTGAAACCTGAGTGGAGTTTAAAGGTTAAAGAAGAAATTATGAAACAATTTCAAGCTGGCATTATCATGGTGTCTACATATTCGGAGTGGATATCCAACATTGTTCCCGTGCCTAAACCTGGAGGAAAGGTGCGAGTATGCGTGGATTACCGGGATTTGAACAAAGCTAGCCTTAAAGATAGCTTTCCCGTGCCATTTATCCACATTCTTATTGATAATACTACTCAAACGTCATGTACTCCTTTGCTGATTGCTTTGTGGGGTACCATTAAATTATGGTCGTTGAGGAAGACCGTGAGAAAACTACTTTCATCACGCCTTGGGGAACCTTTTTCTATAGACGGTTGTCATTCGGCCTCATCAATGCCGGGGTAACCTATCAGCGAGCTATGATGGCTCTTTTCCACGATTTAATGCACAAGGAGATAGAGATCTACGTGGATGACATCATTGTCAAATCTCGAAAGGAGGAGGACCACTTAGACCATCTCAGAAAGCTTTTCAACAGGTTGCGTAAGTACAACTTGAAGTTGAATCCAGCCAAGTACGCCTTTGGTGTTAAGTCAGGCAAGTTGCTAGGTTTTCTAGTCAGCCACAAAGGGATTGAACTGGATCCTACCAAAATCTAGGCCATCAAGGAAATGCCCATACCATAGACAGAGAAGGAAATACAGGGATTTTTGGGAAGAATCAACTTCATTAGTAGGTTCGTTTCTCAACTCACAGAAACTTGTGAGCCAATCTTCAAACTGTTAAGGAAGAACTCCTTCATGAAATGGAATCATGAGTGTCAGAAAGCCTTCCTTACCATTAAAGAGCAGCTGATTAACGCTCCTATTTTGGTACCTCCCAGGGATGATGTTCCCCTGTTCATGTACCTATCCATAAAAGACAATGCCATGGGCTGTATGCTGGGGAAGAAAGACGATAGAGGCCAAGAACGAGCTATCTATTACCTCAGCAAAAGATTCAGCATCAGTAAACACAAGTACACTATGATTAAGAAGACTTGTTGTGCTTTAGCATGGGCTTCCATGAGGTTATAACATTACCTCCAGGGTCATACAACCCATCTGATATCCCGCGTGGATCCTCTCAAGTATGTGTTCAGTAATCCCATACTGAATTGCCGACTGTCCAGATGGCAGTTGATCCAACAGCAATTTGACATCGTCTACGTGATGCAAAAGTCTGTCAAAGGTCAAGGAATTGCAGATCAACTGGCCGCCACACCTGCAGGGAACTACAAACCCTTGGAAACATACTTCCCCGATGAAGGGGTAATGACAGTTCAGTAACAACATCAGTACGATACATGCCGTACGTGGAAAATGTATTTTGATGGAGCTATTAACGCAGAAGGTTCTGGAGCTGGAGCAGTTATGATATCCCAGACGGGAGAGCGATATCCGTTGTTGTCAAATTGCGCTTTGTCGGACGAACAACACAACTGAGTATGAAGGCTGTATCATGGGGTTAAAACTTGCCCATTCAATGGGCGTCAGGCGGTTAACTATCTTTGGGGATTCCGAATTGGTAATCAGACAATCCATAGGAATCTATCAAACCAAAGAATTACATTTGCTGCATTACCATCGACAAGTTTTACAAATGGCTTTGGAGTTTGAAGAAATCTCCTTTCTACACATTCCTTGTAATATGAATGATTTTACAGATGCATTAGCAACGTTGGCCTCCTTGGTTTACATACCTGACAAGGAAAACATGCCAAGCATCACGTTTGCTCTGCAAAAGGCCCCAGTCTATGGGAATTATGTTGGAGAAGTATCAGATGAACTACCTCCCATCCATAACCCTTGGTATCAATGCATCAAGGAGTATCTACGAGATCCATGGTGGAGTATGTGGCCCTCACATGAGCGGACCCCTACTTGTCAAGAAGATCCTCAGGACAGGGCATTATTGGCTTACACTCAAAGCTGACTGTGATGATTACGTCAAGAGGTGCTATCAATGCTAGATTCATGGGAATGCTATCCACGCCCCTCCAAGGGAACTCCACAATATGAGTTTACCATGGACCTTCTCAATGTGGGGAATGGATGTGATCGAGCCCATCGAGCCCAAAGACAGTAATGGACATCGATTTATATTCACCATGATCGACTACTTCACCAAATGGGTAGAAGCAACCTCCTTCCCCAGGGTTACTAAAGAAGTTATCATTGTTTTCATCAGAAACAATGTTATCTGTTGATATGGACAACCAGAGGTCATTGTGTCAAACAATGCTAAGAACCTCAACAACAAAATGATGGAGGATTTATGCAGAAAATTCCACATTAAACACCTCAACTCCATCATCTACCGTCCAAAGATGAATGGTGCTGTTGAAGCGGCTAATAAAAACATTAAAAAGATCATGCAGAAAATGTCCGCTAATCACAAAGGATGGCCTGACCTCTTGCCTTTGACTTTATTAGCCTACAGAACTTCCATGCGAACTTCCACTGGGGAAACCCCCTACTCATTAGCCTGTGGGATGGAAGCAATGCTCCCCAAAGAGGTGGAAATGGAATCCCTCAGAGTATTGATGGATGCTCAGTTGAGTGAAGACTAATGGGTACAAGATGTATCATCACCATTGTCTCTCTAATAGACGAAAAGGTGAACCGCAACTATCTTCCATGGTCGATTATATCAAAGAAGAAAGGATTGCGGTCCTACAACGAAAAAAGTCCGATCACGGCGCTTCAAACAACATAACTTAGTTTTAAAGAAGATCATTGACAACCAAGATCAATCTAAGGGAAAATTCGCTCCTAACTGGGAAGGCCCATTTGTTGTCAAGGAGGTATTGACAGGAGGAGCTCTCAGATTACAAGAAATGGATGGCGATGAATTTCCACAACTTATCAACTCGGACACCATGAAACGGTACTATGTCTGAAGTTACCATCAAACAAACATCCTGGTTTTGATCATCAAAGCACCAGTCATTCCGGTTTTGAACCCTCTCCTTTTTACAAACTTTTCTGCACCTCAGGTAAACATACACTTAAAGCCAACAGCCTGGTTTTACCTCAGTTCAAACCTTTCATAATTTCGGTTATCCTGAAGACGGGATTGAACCTTTCACATCTGTAATTTATCCTGAAGACGGGATTAAACTTTTTCACCTGCAGTTTATCCTGAAGATGGGATTAAACTTTTCTATGCTTGTAGTTTGTCCTGAAGACGGGATCAAACTTTTTCCACACCTGCAGTTTGTCACCATTATGGGATCAAACTTTCTTTCCCCGCAGTTTAGCCTGCACATGGGATTCACGTTTCTCTTCATTTGCGATTCGTCCTGAGGGGCGAACAACGTCCACCTGATCTCCTCTTCAATAGGAGTACGTAGGCAACCATATGCTAAATGGCCCGGTCGCAATAAACAACAACAAAAAAAAAATATTTCTACCCTTTCTCTACAAAAATCACAAAAATACTTCTACACCCTTCTTCACCAATAAAGCGTCTGCCTTTCACATTCAGCGTTGAACCTCTTACACCAGGTTCGAACTACGCAGACTTGATCTCCTCTTTAATAGGAGTACGTAGGTATCCATTCATGGTTCAGTCTAACCCCTACCAGAACAAAAATTCTTGTCACACGGTACTGGGATCAACCTTCAATTCACCATATTTCATCGGTTTCAGATCAAAGGGATGAAATTGCCCAACCTCTTCTCATAAATAGAAGATTCGGTGACCATCTAAGCTGCGATCATGCCTCAAAGAGCAATACCAACCCATAAGAGATGGAATTAACTAGGCTTCTCAAGAATAGAAGTGCTGGCGACCATCTGTGGTGCAGTTAATCTTAGAGAGGAAGAAATCACCCTCCTCTCCATTTTTCCATACAGATACCAGTCCCAAGACACCAACGATGGTAGGGATATACAAAAATCAATGATCCATTCTGAGAGATCTTGCGACGTCTCAATGTCTGTCTATCAAGGATAAGTTCAGAATGCATCAAGATCACAAGGCCCTGAAGAAATAGGCAAATATCAAGCAAGTATCAAGGCATAACTAAAAGGGAAGTGAATCAAAATATATTTCCACCCATACATAATAATTTATTTGATATATACATATGTGTTTATATATGACAAAATGGCTAAGCTAGTCTCAGGTAAAAAAATACAAAGCTATCTACAGATCTGTATATATGCGGACTATCAGATCTAACATAGCATCCCTCTCTGAAGACGGAGGTAGCACTGCAAGCTCCTGCCCAAGGGTATCTACATGAGCTAGCAGATTAGAGTCTAACTACATGGTGGCATAATGTTCATCAATGTAAGCACTCATGTCGGCAAGACTGACAGTCATCTGGGATCTAACTGAAGTACTATCTGCAATGGCCATATCCCTAGCAGATACAGCGGCATCCTGCTCCGCAATCAATGCATCTCTGGCTGATCTAGCCTCATCACTCTCTAACAGAGCGGTATCTCTCTCATCAAGAGCTATTAACATCGTGGCCCTAACCTGATCTCTATCATAGGTCATCAGATATAAGCTCTTCTCCAAATGCTATGCTTAGAATCTTTGGTAACATGGGCACTTTCGGGGCGAGAATCCATCACAAATGTTAGCAGCCCAGCAGTCAAGTCATCGATGTTAATGTCAGCCTCCTCTATAGGCACCTCATCGTCAGAATCAACATCCCGCACTGTGGATACTACCGCAATCTACGCAATCTCTGGCTCCATCCATGCGGAATACTCTACAGAACAACCCGGATGACTGACAGAAAACTCAGCCAGCTCTCGCTGATCCCAACAGACATACAACCTGGATCTGTCCTCTGCTGATAAATGGTGCGAAGCGAAGCGCTGACTCACTGCCCCCTCATAAGGGTGAAAATCCTGAAACTGGTCAAGCTGACACATCACGGCCAGTGGATGATAAGTAATCATACCCTTCAATCTAGCCAGAGGGAGATAATCCATTCCTGGAGCATGAGTAATGAAGCTGTAGGGAGAGTTAAGCCCTAAACACGACAATATAACAAACAGATCTCTAATCCCTGCCAGAAAAATTGACCACGATGCAGCATCTGTACACTCTGCAGGCTAAAAGGAGTACGACATGGCTATATCATAGGTGAAACAAAACCCTTGCCGTCTAATTATGCCAATCGGTCTCAAGTGTGACATAAACAAAACATACAGCATAACCGAGCTACCTGTGAACACTCCTGCCGGATAAGTGCAGCAGTATGTAGCTGACCTCAGAGTCTCTGCAATGATCATCGAAAAAATGGTATGACCCTCCCTGAGAGCTCTCACTGCCATAATGACGTCATCCAGCTCATCCATGTACCACGACATGAAGACATATGACAATACGCGCAAAAGCAGTACATCCACTATGCCTGAACGCCAATGATCCTCTGGTGTGGTGAAATCCTCTGAATGCCATGGATAACTATCCTCAGAGCCAAATTTGTCAAACAGAAAACGCTGGGATATCACGTGGCCAGATGTAATCTCGTCCTGGACCACTCTACCCCTCAATCCGGTGAGGGTCATGAACTGTCTGCCCATGTCTCTGATAGCCATATGCACACATGGTCTGTCCAGTGGTAGCATCGTCAACCGTGCATACTCCTCCAAAGTAGGAGTCAACTTCTGGGTCCCAAATCGGAAAACCTGCCTCTTCGATACCTAGTGCTCTAGCATACCCTCTACAAATCCTGTGGGAACCTGAAACATCAATATGGTCATAGTATGCTGCAACAAATCATCTACCATCACCATGTCTGATGGTGATATACTATCATACCATGAAGCGCATATACGATACCACCAAAATGGTGGGGTATGATCAATCTGACTAATCGTCAAGAAGACATCATGTGACGTAGTGTCATAAGACCATCCAGGGTCAATCTTTGAATATCTCTCGAACATACATATATATGAATAACATAATAACTCTGCGCATGATACAATAGATGGCAATATGATATACAAAATGAAAACTGTATATACATTCCTAAGTATATCATCATCTAATACATCTCTCATCAACTAAAATACAGTGGAAATGGGGTGGCTACCCAACATCTAACAGAGGGCCTATCAAAATATATAATGAGAATGGGGCGAAGCTACCCAATGACTAACAGAGGCCTATCAAAAGAGATAATGAGAAATACATCAGAAAAAGTTAATGGTGTCGATGTCTACATCATCGATACTGTCCACCTGATGTAACTCCTCTTGAGTCATTGGATCTCTATCTATAGGGATGTCGGTAAATCATGCGGAGGATCTGCATCGGTAAAAGCCATATGGGTCACCCGAGGGCCACAAAGACTGAGTGGAAGGATCAAAAGTATCTACCTCTGAAGGATATCTGCCCAAATGCCGAATAAAAAGATGTGTCCGGTCCAACTGCCGGGTCAATCTGTCAATTTGTGTCACATGAGTATGATCTCTGACACAGGATAGCCAATCCATCATCATCACAAATCCTGGAACCATATCCCCCATGAACTATGTGGCACGGGTCTGAGCTTCAATAGTACAAGGGATCCACCAATGCTTGAACATCTCTTGAGACCAGGGGCCCTCTGAAAATGTAAAACTGTCAATCCCCAATAATGGGATGTCAATAACGGGTGACTGCGAAACAGGCCAATAACGCCTGACAGAAGGCAAGATCGGCATACGGATCTCTCCTGTAGTGCTCCTGATAGCACGCTCTCCTAAATAGAGCTCCCATCCTCCATCTATAAATAGAGGAATCCTGCGGGTGGAAATAACGTACTCTACTCCAGTCGGGTACCCATCCTCAAATATAACTCCCAAATGCTCTCTAGAGTAGGGAACCCATGTGATGACATCGGCTGTCAACAACTCCAGCTGTAGGCGACTATGAGTGAAACCCTCAGCAACAGGGACCTCCGCCAGTATGGAATGATGCCATCTCCGTCCTCGTGGATAGGTGTCTAAACCTAACACTCTCACATGACACAAACATAGAAGCCTCTCATAGGCCCAAAACTGCCAACACAAAGGCAACATCTGCTGTCAGTCAACACTCTTAACCTATACATGGGAAAAGACAAGAGAAACACTTACCGGCAGAAACAGGTAGAATCCTAACCATGCCTCGGTCAAGCCCTGCGATCGCATGCGCATTCCCCTGAGGAACTAGGCAAAGGTGTAGGAACCCCAATCATACTCTCCTATACGGTCCACGTGTTGAGTGGAGCTGATCAAAGCGAAGGACACCGTAGAGGAATTATCTGCTATGAAGCAGCCCCTAATGATCATCAGGAACAATCGCCACAGAATGCAATCCCTGACTCTCACATCATCGGGTATGGGCTCACTCAACAGCCCGCTCATAGCATCTACGCTCAGAGGACCCATACGAACAGTCCTTCCCTTGAGCGCCTCCGCCGGAACTCCTAACAAGGATCTGACGGCAGTAGGGGTGATATCCACCGTGCAAGGGACCGGTGCCCCTCCAAACTCCATACCTGTTATAAACCGCCAATCCATCGGCATCATCATCACCTCACAGTCCAGCAAATGGAGTGACTGAGTCTGGTGAAACCACCGCTCAGACAATGCCCTGAGGTAACCCTAGGGACAGCGATGGGGTAGAATAGAGAAGAACATCACAAATCCCCAGCCATGGACGATCGCTCTGTAGTCATCATGCAAAGCCTGATACATAGAGTGGATGCTAAACCAGTTTCCTCGAGGATGTGTGAAGTCGGGAACCTACATCAAATGCAGATCAACATCAGAATCTTTGAATCCTCATCAATAGGAAATAAGGAAGATTAAAGATCTAACTTCATACCTCATTTGCGTGCAGGTATACTGAAGGATGTCTACTCAAGTCACCTAGAAGATCTGGGTTCACCACTTGAATACCTGGCAATTCCCTATGGGGAACACGTATAGCAGGAGCAGGAACCTCAATCGGTACATCCTCCTCCTCGTCCTCAACATTCGGCACTTCAACCCGAATAGATGATTATCGCCTCCACTAAACGACGAGGTCAGTCTCGATGAATCTGCGTTGAGGCTCTTCGAAGCTCTCTCTCCGTACACTGTAAGTGGTCCTGCGGAACCGCTTTCGGATCCGGATCCATAATATCTGGACAACAAGTCTCCAAATCACCTTAGAAAGGGTGTGGTAAATTCTTACCTGGAGCTTTTCAAAATGCATTGTTTTAACATACATCCACAATAGAGTTAAAAATGCATGACTACCCAATACCTATATTTTGGGAAAATTTTGCCGTAGTCCCCTTTGTAAATGGGACTATCCACATGCACATAGGCATGACTAGGTGGTCATTCAGTAGCACACCTGTACACAGTCATATACACCCTACATGAATTATCACATCATAGTAAAAAATCCGTAAGTATAGTCTAATTACTAGGATTATTTTGCTTTTCTACCTTTACTCATTTGTCCTCAAATAGGATAAGAAATGATAGTAAAAGGTGCCAATTTGACTGTTTCAAAAGTCAAATTTTTTCACATCATTATGTTTAGCATGGTTTAATACTAATATTTGCTATGTTGAATATTTTTTATCAAGTTATATCAGCATGCATATTCACTACTATGTGTCTAAATGCATTTCATGTGATAAGTCATTTTCCAACGGATAAAAACTAGAAAAAAAATACATGCATACGTTACCAGGACAGTGAAGAACGCTTGTACGGTGGCAGAATATGCAAAAAGTTGCCCTAACTCAACAGATCTGAAGTGGACCTCTCAGATTTCCTTCGCTGCGCAACTTGAAAATGACTTATGAAAGCAACCATTCGCCTATACATAGGCACGGTTGGCCGCAAGCTCATCTGTAGCTCCTGCAGGTGTACCTGCGGCACTTCTATATGGGTCCCACACCAGTGGCTCACTCCAGTTAGAGTTGCAAAGGAGGTCTCACAAGCTAAAAAGGCCAAATCAGGAATACAAGTGCTACGCGATTGAGCGAAATAGCCGAAAATCCTGGTTTCTTGTCGGTCAGAGTTAAACTCCCTTCGTCTCAATGGTATTCGTCTGAATGCAGGGTATACTATACTAATGTGCTCAGCTTTCACAAATCATGCTCAACAATACCCCACAAAGGTTCGATGCTGTAATTTGCAGGGTCACAACCCTAAACATCCCCGACGGGGGTTACAACGCAAAACCACAAAATATCAAATCTCCCCGGCGGGGGTTACATCACCGAAGTTATCAACTGATGAAATATCCCCAGTGGGGGTCACGACGCACATCTTTTAAACATCCACGTATCCCCGGCGGGGATTACAATGCAATGCAACCATTGATACACACATCAATGAAGGTCAAACAACCTTGACGTCATGTCAGCCAATGGCAAGTAAACCCATCGAAGCAACTCATCCACGTATCCCCGGTGGGGTTTACAATGCAATGCGACCATTGACACATACATCAATGGAGGTTAAACAACCTTGACAATGCACCCAGCAGGGATCTATCCGGTGATACACACATCAACCAAGGTCGGGCAACCCTGACATCGACAAAACTGTTGGCAGTAACTCCGACAGAATGAGGGAATATGTTATACACATCCTCAAACAGACAAAGATTTATCCCCACAGATCTCTTACACACAAGAGGTACCTCTATGGAATATAAGCCAATGTCTAGGATTCAAGACTTTGGTGATAGCCCCAACGTCAACATCCTTGAAGACTTGGATCACATGTCCAAGCCATCACTGATTGTCATCCCAACAGGATTACCTGGCAATCATGCTACATACATTTGCATCATGTTGCTGCATATAACATCATGTTTATCATTCTTGCATTTCAAGTGTCTAGGATTCTTTATCCTATCCATGCCTTGCATTACATGAATATGATAAAGAGGGGCATCTGTAGACACTCAAAATTTTCTGCGTGCTCATTCTTAACATTGTAGGAGGCGATTCGTCTTTCGGAGATAACCACGGAAGGCGACTTACATCCATTCCGGATACTACCTAAGTTCGGGCCCAACCCGAAACATAAACCGGGAACTTCATCTCAAACTCGGAACACACACCGGGAATGTCATTTCCAATCTCGGAGATAACCCCGAGGTACGCAGATCAAAAGACCGGCAACAACACCGAAGATGACAGTTCTGTCTCGGCGATAACACCGCGACCCTCAGTTCCAGTCCCAGAAATAACACTGGGAATATCGACTCCATCTTTGGTGATAGCCCCAAGGGATGCCATTGCAGTTCCGGCGATAACTCCGGAAATGCTTGTTTCAAATACATGCGATCAGCTTCAACCTCAGACCTCCTGCCGAGGCACTCATACCTTAGACCCGGAGCTAACAACGGGCAGACAGGCACACTCACAGATGACAGTGAGGCATACAAACAAGCAGTCCAATCTTAGATATAACCCTGAGCAACGTCTACTTTCAGCTTAAACTGGCGATAACCCTGGTGAAGAGTCAAAATGTCATCTTACCGCCTCAACGTTTTCTCTCACAAGATGATATCGCGGTATACAAATAAGTAGTCCAATCTCAAATGTAACCCTGAGAAACGTCTACTTTCAACTCAAATCAGCAATAACCCCGGCGAAGAGTCAAACGTTATCTTTCCCCTTCAACACTTGCGCATTGTCTCAACACTTCATACATATATACATACAATAATGTCCCATAAGAACCGAGGAGTAATAATCCCGAGTGACTATTACGCATTACAATACTTTGGATAGAATTTGAAACTTGAAGACCATGGGCATGGACCCTTCTTCCTGACTTTGTACAACCTCTAATCCATGTCATTGCTTAACTCTCGACACAAGCGGTCCGAAGAAGGTTAGATATACCTCGTTCGGATGCTCGAATTGAAGTTCTACAAGTTCGTACGGGCATTACAGTGCACGAGTGCATGTACTTTGAGACGATGGGACCTGCGAGGCCCAGATGCACCACGACCAGCCGCAGGTATACCCGCGGTAGCCGCAGGTGTACCTATGGCCATCAGTCTATAAATATGAGCCTTGGAGTCAGCCATTTGAGGAAGAGAAGGAGAGAAAAAGGCGAGGAAGCCCTGTCCATTTTACTCTGTATACACCCCTATTGAGTGTTTCCTCTTCTATAAACATCTGTTAGCTCACATATAACTATCTTTTTATCTGGTGGGAGCTGAGTGTTTATCCATATAAAGTCATAGAGGTTTACTTTGGCAGCCCACTGTAAGCCTTCTCACATTTTATAAAGCCTTCTTCTTATATTAACACACACTTTTATACACATTGAGAGTCGTGTTGTGTGCGTTTGCCTTGACTTGATGCTGTGGTTTTCATTTCATCAGTATATATATACTTATATATGTATATATTTCATATATGGACTAACATTATCGAGTTATGCCTCGATTGAGCCTAAACTTGATGCCCCAGGCGTTTATACGCTTTTTATATATATATATATATATATATATATATATATATATATATATATATATATATATATATATATTGTTGTTGACATATCTCATGAGCACGGATTTTACATCCTATGCATTTACTATATATATATATATATATATATATATATATATATTGTTGTTTGGACATATATCGATGAGCACAGATTCACATCCAAATATGCGTTTCTTTCGCTTATATATATATATATATATATATATATCCATATATATATATATATATATTTATATTTCTGTTAGGCCTGGAGTTTCCTCCGTGGCCCCTTACAGCTTTATTTACATTTCGTCCTGCTTGGAGTTTACTTCGTGGCAGTTGATCACTTTTACAGCTTTATTTACATTTCGTCCCACCTGGTGTTTACTTCGTGGTGGTTGATCATGTCCATATATATATATATATATATATTTACCGCTTTATATATTTACATTTTCGATCCCCATGGAGTTGCTTCGTGGTGGTTGATTATGTCTGTATATATATATTTATAGCTTTTATATATATAACTACTTACTGCTTTCCATACAAACTGCGGTATCATGTGAGCCTAGGAATCATGTGATCACAGATTCAGTCTACTGAATCTAGATTCGGTTCCCATAATGGAAATTTTTCAGTTGTGAGCAGTTTTTACATTATTTTACAGTGTCTGAATTTCCTCGGATGGCTGTCATGCCCATGAGGAGTTCGGCACTGCTGTATATTATTTTCTCGAGAATGCCTCGCATTTCGAAAATAAAAGCAAACAAGCCAAACATTTAATAATAAAATGGGAGTATTAAAGGCCTCAATTACTATTGAGCACAGGGTTTGAAAAACCTCCTTTTATAAAACTTCATTGCTATATCTTGTAAAAAATTGAATTTTTCTATAAATTCAAACCCTATGTACATAGGTGCGAACGAGGTACAACACTACTTCCAAATAATTGCACATTGATCCACACACACACACACACACACACATATTCATATAACAGTTTCTTTGAAAAGTGGCGGTCACCGTGGAAACACGGATATCGGGGGTGCCTAACACCTTCCCTCCGCATAATCAATCACCCGGACCTAAATGAATCTCAGTTTCACAGACCCGTTTAGCAGTGTCACAACACTGGGTCAATGTGCTAACCTTTTCGAGTGCGTTGGTGCAACCAATTAAATACACCAACTGGCGACTCTTAAAGTCAAATCGTCGACATTATACATGTCGGACTTTTTTCACTTGTTTTTTCAAACAAATCTCACATTAACATGAGAACACCAAAGAACAAGTAACGAAAAGGGACACTCAAAAATCCCAACGTCGACAGGT
Source organism: Panax ginseng (assembly GCA_020205605.1). Lineage (NCBI taxonomy): Eukaryota > Viridiplantae > Streptophyta > Magnoliopsida > Apiales > Araliaceae > Panax > Panax ginseng. The sequence continues at coordinate 39,306,796 of CM035130.1, read as the reverse complement.
GGCGACTCTGCTGGGGACTCCAGTAAGAGGGCTTAAGCCACTATTACAAGCTTTTCAAAATTGTTATATGCTTGTGTGTGAATGTTGCATTTACATTTATGATGAATGTGTACGAATGCATTTTACTTACTGCACTATACTATATGTATTTGTGATATTAGTGCTTCGCACATGTCATCCTTTTGCATAAACGGTGAGACACATTTTATGTGAATGTATGTTGTGTGGTTCCTCCATCAGGAGGTTATCCTGTCGGTGTTTGATTACTGGACTCGCAGGAAGAATAATTCCAGCGAGGCCCAGGAAAGGCACCACCCAGATTCGCTCTAGTTGAAAGACCGGATTAACTTACCGTCAAGTAAATTACGATGATCTGGGAACATTCATGCCAAAAAGCCGCGAGAGTAACCCTAAGATAGGTCAACCTCTGATAAACCAAACGCGGAGGAAAGTCTCTTCATACTTTCCATTTTCAATTACTTGTAAAAGCATTTACTTATAAATTTTATTTCATGTCCATCCATATCTAATGGAAAATATGAAGAATATCTGTGCATGCATGACATGTTATCAATTAACACCCGATTTTGCAGGACAAAATTCTTAAAACGAACATGTTATGATAACATTTACATTACCCTAAGACTAAACTACGTAAGTCTTTTATAGGGAAGCAATTGGGCCTGTTACCTGCTCAAAATCCAAAAAGGCCACGAGCCTACAACCACTCATGTCTTCTTCTGATCTGTCTAATGCTGTTTCCCGAGAAGAATTTGACGGATTGAGTAAACAAATTATAGACTTGACTGTTCTACTGAAAGAATTGCACCAGTCCACTTAGGGTACGAAGATACCTACATATACAGAATCCTCTACACAAGGAGGAGTTCAAGGTCTGGAAAAAATAATTCCAGAACCTCAATTGGATACGACCAATAAAGACCCTGAAAACACCCATCTCAGAGGAGATCCAGACACCTGTGATATCAGGAAGAAAGTCCTTCAAATGGAGGAAACTATCCGTGTTCTCAAAGGGATTGGAACACATGGTAGTGTTTCATATGCAGACCTTTGCATATTCCCTGGTGTTCATTATCCAGAGAAATTCAAAACCCCTGATTTTGAAAAGTATGACGGATTAGGGGATCCTTATACACACTTAAAAGTGTTCATTGGAGAACTTGGATCTTATGCGGAAAATGAAAAGCTCAGAATGCATTTGTTTGAAAAAAAAAGTCATTGAGAAGCCTGCTCATGGTATACCAGATTAGACAACTCAAAGATCCATAGTTGGAAGAGCCGGCTCATGCCTTCCTCGCTTCAATCAGATTTTCAATCTCGGATGGCTCTGGCCGGTACCAAATTACCAAGGTCAAGAAAGCAGTTTAATAAGTCTTTCGAGAGTACGCTCAAAGGTGGAGGCGCTTCTTTGCTCAAGTTATTCCTTCCATGATTTTAATCAAAATGGTTATGACATTCATAGATGTACAGAAGCTTATTTCTATGAAAGAGTCTTAGCTTTGGTATTGGCAAACCATTCTCCTCAAATGATTAAGCGAGAAATGGTTTGAAATGGGATTGAAGTGCAAGAAAATTCAAGACCTAGCCGCTCTTAAAGTCATTCTTTGAAAGCACATCCAATCCGGATCTTATGGAAACAACCCCCGGAAGGTCCATAAAAAGAAAAAGGAGGATGTTTCCTTGATACTATAAGGTCAAAAAGGCAATCAAAGCATGCCTATGCAGAGGAGAAACTACTCCCATTTTCAATCACAATCTTTAAATCCTCCATTACCTAAAGGTGGAGATGTAAAGTGTCCTCGAACGTTCACACCCTTAGGGGACTCGCTCGAGAGTATTCTTGCTCTTCTGAATGCTCAGAAGAATATTACACATCTTCTTCCACCAGCCAACCCTAATGGGAGGGGTTTTAATGCTACTCGGAAGTGTGCTTATCATGCCAGAGCACCAGGACATGATACTCAAGATTGTTGGGCCTTGAAACACAAGATCCAAGATTTAATACACAACGGTGAGATCGTGGTCACAAAACCAGATCAACCTCACGTGCAAGACAACCCTCTTCCTCAACACAAAGAAGAAGAGGTCAACATGATCAGTTGGAGCACTGGACAGGGTTCCAATTCTAATGGCAAGTCATCCCAAACCATCAAAGATGGTGTTGACAGATGGGATTATACAAAGTTCCAATTTACAATGGAACGAAAGATAAAAGCTCTTTGCAAACAAATTGAGCAACTGGCAGAACTGGTGACCCACCATCATCAAGTCACACGCCAATTAATCAGACATGAACATTTCTATCTCCTTCCTTTTGTTATGAATGCTTCCTCACCACCTTCAGAAAGCGAAGCTATGGAGGATAAGGTTGCGAGGAGAGAAAATGTTAAAGCCCGTCGAGGTTTTGCCAATCAGAGGGAATTTACCTATTTGGGCCAATCTATGGAGGAGATACTGCAGATGTTGATCAACGAAGGAAGAATTAATTTCCTTCTCCCTCCAATCAATCCTCGCTCAGGACATTTCAATTCTGATGAAGTGTGTCAATATCATTCACATTCTCGCGGTCACAACACATACGAATGCTGGGCACTCTGCCATCTCATTCAGAATCTTATTGATAGCCGTGTCCTACAAATAGAAGATGATTACACTGTGCAAATCAAGGGCGGGAATGCATGTCCTACCAAATGGAAGGGATCAGTAGCAGTTATATCCGAAGTGGATGATGAGACTGTTAAATTATTTCCCATACAACCAATTCAATTCAAAGAAGATGACAATCCTTTGAAAGTGGCCGCACTAGAGCCAATTTCTTTACCTTTTAGAGCACAATATCTTGTTGTCAGCTTACACAAAGTTCCATGGAATTATGGAGAAGATGAAGGATCCACGTCTCATACCACTGCTACAGTGTCAAAGGACAATCCACTGTATCTTCCTCAACAGGTTATGAAACGTATCTGCGAAGCAAAGAGGAAGTTTTCCATGGAGAAAATTGAAAAATTCCTCCGTACTATGGGTCAAAATGAAGCCAAAGTGGTTTTAAGCTTGCGAGAAGTTCCACACCAAATATCTATACTGGACTTGGTTTTCTCTTCCGAGGATCATCGGAAGATCTTACTGAAGGTTTTGGAAGAAGCCTACTTGCCAAACTTAGTGGATGTGGAAAAATTTTAACATTTGGTTGATCACATTTTCAACAACAATGTGATATCCTTCACTGATGACGATATACCTCCCAAAGGGACCGGTCATTGCAAGCCATTGCAAGATTGAGTTGCCAATTGAGATTGGTCCAAATACATTCAATGTATCCTTCCACGTCCTCAAGATAGATTCAGGATACAACTTGCTATTAGGGAGACCATGGATACACATGGCTGGAGCCGTTCCCTCCACGCTACATCAACAACTCAAATACATTATCAATAACAGTCTAGTCACTGTCAACGTTGAGTCGGAATGTCCTGAACAAGGAACTCTACCAATCATCAGCTTCAATTTAGAAGTTGAACCGGCCAATTTTCATACCCTGGAAGTGAGTACCACGCAATACCATTCTATTGGAACGCCACTTCTTATACCCAAGATTTCTGTCGAGGTTATGTCGGCCACTCAAGAAATGATGTCATTGGCTTGGTAAAGATAAGAAGGGTATTAAGCACCCTATTCAAACGTCCAGTCAAATTGGAACAGCCAGACTAGGCTATTCTGCCAATTCCAGTCACAGGAATCCTCATAAACATAAACAGGTTCCTCAAGCTTCCGCTGCACGACGATTTTCTATACCTTTACCTCATGAGTTAATACAGTCTCCAGTAAAGGTGCCAGCCCATGTTATGGCCATGCTGTTTCCTAAACCAGTACCAATCAAAGCAAAAGAGGTGCTGATTCCTGATCCCGAAGTGGAAGAAAAGGAATGGAAACGTAAACTTGACACTGCCTTAATGATGGCAGGCATACGCGTCATTGTTTATGATGAACATACAAACAGATACACCCCAGACGATGATTGCCCAGATGTCATGATTATCATTCGGGAAAAGGAGGACAATGACGATCCTTCCGTCACTGCAGTCCATCAGGACTTTGTCCTTGATAATTGGAGCAGCACTCCATGCATTGGTTGATGAGGGTAAAATGAGCAGAAAATCCCTCTGCTCTGTAGATAACTTTAATTGCTTGCTTTTCTTTATAGTACTAGCAGTTATTTTATCAAGTACATGCTAACAATTTTGTATGATCGAACAGTTGCATATATTAATTGAAAGCATATTCTATTTCAGGACTCTGAATTTAGATGTGTTTGTACTTGCTGATGAGGTGCCTTCTCTCCACAAGGGCTGTAACTTTGATGCAAATTTGGACTCAGACTTGATGGACATCCAAGAGGACATTTAGACGCCTCAGGAGATTAAGGAATGGGTCGCAGACAAACCTAAATCCAATCTTGATCAAACCACTTCTTTCAATCTTAGAACCTTAGACAACCCTATGCTAATCCAGATTAGTTCAGACTTTACCACAAATAAGAGGAATGACATGGTTGCACTATTAACCCAATTCCAGGATGTGTTTGCATGGTCTCATGAAGACATGGTGGGTTTGTCCACTGACATTGTTCTTCATCGCCTTCCCATTAAAGAAGGATTCAAGCCAGGTTAGGCAAAAGTCAGGCCAATTGAAACCGGAGTGGAGTTTAAAGGTTAAAGAAAAAATTGTGAAACAATTTCAAGCTGGCATTATCATGGTGTCTACATATCCGGAGTGGATATCCAACATTGTTCCCATGCCTAAACCAGGAGGAAAGGTGTGAGTATGCGTGGACTACCGGGATTTGAACAAAGCTTGCCTTAAAGATAGCTTTCCCGTGCCATTTATCCACATTCTTATTGACAATACTGCTCAATACGACATGTACTCCTTTGCTGGTTACTTTGTTGGGTACCATCAAATTATGGTCGCTGAGGAAGACCATGAGAAAACTGCTTTCATCACGCCTTGGGGAACCTTTTGCTGCTGGGAGACGGTTGTCATTCGCCTCATCAATGCCGGGCAACCTATCGTGACTATGATGGCTCTTTTCCACAATTTAATGCACAAGGAGATAGAGATCTACGTGGATGACATCATTGTCAAATCCAAAGGAGGAGGACCACTTAGACCATCTCGTAAAGCTTTTCAACGGAGTTGCGTAAGTACAACTTGAAGTTGAATCCAAACCAAGTGTGCCTTTGGTGTTAAGTCGAGCAAGTTGCTAGGTTTCCTAATCGACCACAAAGGGATTGAACTGGATCCTACCAAAATCTGGACCATCAAGAAATACCCATTCCTCGATGAGAGAAGGAAATACGGGGATTTTTGGGAAGAATCAACTTCATTAGCAGGTTCATTTCTCAACTCACAAAGAACACACACAGAGCCAATATTCAAGTTGTTAAGGAAGAACTCTTCCATGAAATGGAACGATGAGTGTCGAAAAGCCTTCCTCACAATCAAAGAAAGAACCGATTAACGCCTCTGCTTTTGGTTCCACCTGTGGATGATGTTCCCCTGTTCATGTACTGTCCCATAAATGAAAATTCAATGGGTCATCTTTGGGGCAAAAAGATAATAGAGGCCAAGAACGAGCTATCTATTACCTCAGCAAAAGATTCAAAGATCGCGTGAACACAAGTACACTCTGATTAAGAAGACTTGTTGTTCTTTAGCATGGGCTTCCATGAGGTTACAACATTACCTCCAGGGTCATACAACCCATCTCATATCTCACGAGGATCCTCTCAAGTATGTGTTCAGTAAGCCCATACTGAATTTTCGACTGTCCAGATGGAAGTTGATCCTACAGCAATTTGACATCGTCTACGTGACGCAAAAGTCTGTCAAAGGTCAAGGAATTGCAGATCAACTGGCCGTCGTATCTGCAGGGGACTACAAACCCTTGGAAACATACTTCCCCAATGAAGGGGTTATGACAATTCAGCAAAAACATCAGTAAGATACATGCCGTACGTGGAAAATGTATTTTGATGGAGTCACACGCTGTAAGGCTCTGAGCTGGAGCGCTTCGATATCCCAGACGCAGGGAAGCGAGATCCCATCTCCATCAAATTGCGCTTTATCAAGACCAACAACACAAATTGAGTATGAAGGATGTATCTTGGGGCTAAAACTTGCCCGCTTCAATGGGCGTCAAAGGTGATTAACTGCCTTTTAGGGATTCGAATTGGTAATCGAATAATCCACGAGAATCTATCAAACCAAAGAATTACATTTCTTTGCCTTACCATCGGCAAGTTTTTACGATGGCTTTGGAGTTCAAGAAATCTCCTTTCTACACATTCCTCATAATAGGAATGATTTTGCGATGCATTAGCAACGTTGGCCTCCTTGGTTTACATACCTGACAAGGAAAACATGCCAAGCATCACGTTTACTCTGCAAAAGGCCCCAGTCTATGGAAATTATGTTAGAGAAGTATCAGATGAACTACCTCCCATCCATAACCCTTGATATCAATGCATCAAGGAGTATCTAAGAGATGGATCAACACCCGCTGAGGCGAGTCTAACTGAGAAGAGGAGAATTCATCGACTTGCTATGAAATTCTACCTGAGCGGAGATGCACTCTACAAAAGAGATGTTGGATTAGGTCTCCTCAGATGTCTAGAAAAAGACCAAGCTCAGAGACTCTGGGATGAGATCCATGGTGGAGTATGTGGCCCTCATGAGCGGACCCCTACTTGTCAAGAAGATCCTCAGGACAGGGCATTATTAGCTTACACTCAAAGCTGACTGTGATGATCACGTCAAGAGGTGCTATCAATGCCAGATTCATGGGAATGCTATCCACGCCCCTCCATGGGAACTCCACAATATGAGTTCGTCATGGCCCTTCTCAATGTGGAGAATGGACGTGATCGGGCCCATCGAGCCGAAAGACAGTAATGGACATCGATTCATATTCACCATGATCGACTACATCACCAAATGGGTAGAAGCAGCCTCCTTCCCCAGGGTTACTAAAGAAGTTATCATTGCTTTCATAAGAAATAATGTCATCTGTCGATATGGACAACCAGAGGACATTGTGTTAGACAATGCTAAGAACCTCAACAACAAAATGATGGAGGAGTTATGCAGAAAATTCCACATTAAACACCTCAACTCCATCATCTACCGTCCAAAGATGAATGGTACTGTTGAAGCAGCTAATAAAAACATCAAAAATATCATGCAGAAAATGTCCGCTAATCACAAAGGATGGTCTGACCTCTTGCCTCTGACTTTATTAGCCTACAGAACTTCCATGCGAACTTCCACTGGGGAAACCCCCTACTCATTAGCCTGTGGGATGGAAGCAGTGCTCCCCATAGAGGTGGAAATGGAATCCCTCAGAGTATTGATGGATGCTCAATTGAGTGAAGACTAATGGGTATAAGACAGGTATCACCAGTTGTCTCTAATAGACGAAAGGCGAACCGCAGCTATCTTCCATGGTCAGTTATATCAGCAAAGGATCACACGGTCCTACAACAAAAAAGTCCAACTGCGGCAGTTCAAACAACATGACTTGGTTTTAAAGAAGATCATTGACAACCAAGATTAATCTAAGGGAAAATTCGCTCCTAACTGGGAAGGCCCATTTGTTGTCAAGGAGGTATTGACAGGAGGTGCTCTCAGATTGTAGGAAATGGATGGCGATGAATTTTTATAACTTATCAACTCGGACACCGTGAAACGGTACTATGTCTAAAGTTACCATCAAACAAACACCTGGTTTTGATCATCAAACCACCAGTCATTCCGGTTTTGAACCCTCTCCTTTTTACAAACTCTTCTGCCCCTCAGGGAAACATACACTTCAAGCCAGCAGCCTGGTTTTACCTCAATTCAAACCTTTCACAATTTTGGTTATCCTACAGACGGGATTGAACCTTTCACATCTGCAATTTATCCTGAAGACGGGATTAAAATTTTTCACCTGTAGTTTATCTTGAAGACGGGATTAAACTTTTCTACGCTTGCAGTTTGTCTTGAAGACGGGATCAAACTTTTTCCACATCTGCAGTTTATCCCCATTATGGGATCAAACTTTCTTCTCCCCGCAGTTTAGCCTGCACATGGGATTCACGTTTCTCTTCATCTACGATTCGTCCTGAGGGGCGAACTACGTCGACCTGATCTCATCTTCAATAGGAGTACGTAGGCAACCATATGCTATATGGCCTGGTTGTAATAAATAACAAAAAAAACAAAATATTTCTACCCTTTCTCTACAAAAATCACAAAAATACTTCTACAACCTTCTTCACCAATAAAGCTTCTGCCTTTCACATTCAGTATTGAACCTCTTACACCAGGTTCAAACTACGGAGACTTGATCTCCTCTTCAATAGGAGTATGTAGGCAGCCATTCATGGTTCAGTCTAACCCTTACCAGAACAAAAATTCTTGTCACACGGTACTGGGATCAACCTTGAATTCACCACATTTCATCGGTTTCAGATCAAAGGGATGGAATTACCCAACCTCTTCTAACAAATAGAAGATTCGGTGACCATCTAAGCTGCGCCATGCCTCAAAGAGCAATACCAACCCATAAGAGATGGAATTAACTAGGCTTCTCACAAATAGAAGTGCTGGTGACCATCTATGGTGCGGTCAATCTCAGAGAGGAAGAAACCACCCTCCTCTCCATTTTTCCATGCAGATACCAGTCCCAAGATACCAAAGATGGTAGGGATATATAGAAATCAATGATCCATTATGAGAGATCATTGCGACGTCTTAATGTCCATCTATCAAGGATAAGTTCATAATGCATCAAGATCATAAAGCCCTGAAGAAACAGACAAATATCAAGCAAGTATCAAGGCATAACTAAAAGGGAAGTGAATCAAAATATATTTCCCTGCCATACATAATACTGTTTGATATATACATATGTTCTGTACATGAAAAAATGGCTAAGCTAGTTTGTGCAGGAAAATACAAAGCTATCTACAGATCTGTATATATACAGACTATCAGATCTAAAATAGCATCCCTCTCTGAAGACGGAGGTAGCACTGCAAGCTCCTACCCAAGGGTATCTACACGAGCTAGAAGATCAGAGGCTAACTGCATGGTTGCATAATGCTCATCAATGTAAGCACTCATGTCGGCAAGACTGACAGTCATCTGGGATCTAACTGAAGTACTATCTGCAATGGCCATATCCCTAGCAGATAAGGCGGCATCCCGCCCATAATCAATGCATCCTGGTGATCTAGCCTCATCCCTCTCTAACAGAGCGGTATCTCTCTCATCAAGAGAGTCACAACATCGCAACCCCTCAGCCCGATCTCTATCATAGGTCATCGATGTAAGCTCGCTTCAAATCTTGTCTTAGAATCTTTGGGTAATAGTGGCACTCGGGGTGGGAGAATCCATTACAAATCTTTGGCACCCAAAGATCAAGTCATCGATGGGAATGTCGGCCTCCTATAGGGCTCTCATCGTCAGAATTAACATCCCGCACTGTGGATACTACCGCAGTCAACGCAATCTCTGTCTCCATCCATGCGGAATACTCTGCAGAACAACCCGGATGACTGACAGAAAACTCAGCCAGCTCTCGCTGATCCCAACTGGCATACAACCTGGATCTGTCCTCCGCTAATAAAAGGTGTGAAGCGAAGATCGACTCACCGCCCCTCATAAGGGTGAAAATCAAACCGGGTCAAACCGACACATCACGACCCAATGGATGATAAGTAGTCATACCCTCAATCCAAATTAGAGGAGAAAATCCATGCCCGAGCATGAGTAATGAAGTCAGTAGGGTGAGCTAATCCTCGAGAGCACGACAATATAGCAAATGATCTCTAATCCACGCCAAAAAGTCGACCACGATGCAAAGATCTCAGACACTCAAGCGATTTGAAAGGAGTACGACATGGCTATATCATGGGTGAAACAAAACCCCTGCCGTCTAAATGTGCCAATCGGTCTCAAGTGTGAGATAAATCACACATACAGCATGACCGAGCTACCTGTGAACACTCCTACCGGATAAGTACAGCAGTATGTAGCTGACCTCAGAGTCTCTGCAATGATCATCGAAACAATGGTATGACCCTCCCTGAGAGCTCTCACTGCCATAATGACACTGATATCCATCTCATCCATGTACCACGGCATGAAGACATATGACAATACGCGCAAAAGCAGTACATCCACTATGCCTGAACGCCAATGATCCTCTGGTGTGGTGAAATCCTCTGAATGCCATGGATAACTATCCTCAGAGCCAAATTTGTCAAACAGAAAACGCTGGGATATCACGTGGCCAGATGTAATCTCGTCCTGGACCACTCTACCCCTCAATCCGGTGAGGGTCATGAACTGTCTGCCCATGTCTCTGATAGCCATATGCACACATGGTCTGTCCAGTGGTAGCATCGTCAACCGTGCATACTCCTCCAAAGTAGGAGTCAACTTCTGGGTCCCAAATCGGAAAACCTGCCTCTTCGATACCTAGTGCTCTAGCATACCCTCTACAAATCCTGTGGGAACCTGAAACATCAATATGGTCATAGTATGCTGCAACAAATCATCTACCATCACCATGTCTGATGGTGATATACTATCATACTATGAGCGCATACCAGATACCACCAAAAATGGTGGGGTATGATCAATACAGCTAACTGTCGAAGAAGACATCTGTACGGGCCGTGTCATAAGACCATCCAGGGGTCAATGCTGAATATCTCTGAACATACATATATATGAATAACATAATAACATGCATGATACAATAGATGGCAATATGATATACGAAATGAAAACTGTACATACATTCCTAAGTATATCATCATCTAATACATCTCTGTACAACTAAAATACAGGGAAATGGGGCGAAGCTACCCAACATCTAACAGAGGCCTATCAAAAGATATAGCGAGAATGGGGCGAAGCTACCCAACAGCTAACAGAGGCCTATCAAAAGAGGTAACGAGAAATACATCAGAAAAAGTTAATGGTGTCGATGTCTACATCATCGATACTGTCCACCTGATGTAACTCCTCTTGAGTCATTGGATCTCTATCTATAGGGATGTCAGGCCGATACAAGGGAGGATCTGCATCGGTAAAGCCATATGGGTCACCTGAGGGGCCAGCACCAGAGCTGGAAGGATCAAAAGTATCTACCTCTGAAGGATATCTGCTCAAATACCGAATAAAAAGATGTGTCCGGTCCAACTGCCGGGTCAATCTGTCAATCTGTGTCACATGAGTCGAATCTCTGACACAGGCTAGCTAATCCATCATCATCACAGATCCTGGAACCATATCCCCCATGAACTGTGTTGCGCGGGTCTGAGCTCCAATAGTACGAGGGATCTACCAATGCTGGAACATCTCCTGAGACCAGGGGCCCTCTGACAATGTAAAACTGTCAATCCCCAATAATGGGATGTCAATGACGGGTGATTGTGAAATAAGCCAATAACGCTTGACAGGAGGCAAGATCGGCATACAGATCTCTCCTGTAGTGCTCTTGATAGCACGCTCTCCTAAATAGAGCTCCCATCCTCCATTTATAAAGAGAGGAATCCTGCGGGTGGAAATGATGTACCCTACTCCAGTCGGGTACCCATCCTCAAATCCAACTCCCAAATGCTCTCCAGAGTAGGGAACCCATGTGATGACATCGGCTGTCAACAACTCCAGCTGTAGGCGATAATGGGTGAAACCCTCAGGAATAGGGACCTCCGCCAGTATGGAATGATGCCATCTCCGTCCTCGTGGATAGGTGTCTAAACCTAACACGCTCACATGACGCAAACATGGAAGCCTCTCATAGGCCCAAAACTGCCAACACAAAGGCGACATCTGCTGTCAGTCAACACTCTTAACCTATTCATGGGAAAAGACAAGAGAAACACTCACCAGCAGAAATGGGTAGAATCCTAACCATGCCTCGGTCAAGCCCTGCGATCACATGTGCATTCCCCTGAGGAAGTAGGAAAAGGTGTAGGAACCCCAATCATACTCTCCTATACGGTCCACGTGTCGAGTGGCGCTGATCAAAGCGAAGGACATCGTAGAGGAATTATCTGCTATGAAGCAGCCTCTAATGGATCGCTCTGTAGTCATCATGCAAAGCCTGATACATAGAGTGGATGCTAAACTAGTTCCCTCGAGGCTGTGTGAAGCCGGGAACCTACATCAAATACAGATCAACATCAGAATCCTTGACTCCTCATCAATAGGAAATAAGGAAGATTAATGATCTAACTTCATACCTCGTTTGTGTGCAGGTATACTGAAGGATGCCTACTCAAGTCACCTAGAAGATCTGGGTTCGCCACTTGAATACCTGACAATTCCCTACGGGGAACACGTACTGCAGGAGCAGGAACCTCGATCGGTACATCCTCCTCCTCGTCCTCAACATTCGGCACTTCAACCCGAATAGGACGTATTATCGCCTCCACTAAACGACGAGGCTATCTGACAGAACGACGTTGAGGCTCTTCAGAAGCTATCCTCCGTACACTAGAAGTGGTCATACGGGAACTGCCCGGCTGATCCGGATCCATAATATTTGGACAACAAGTCTCCAAATCACCTTAGAAAGGGTGTGGTAAATTCTTACCTGTAGCTTTTCAAAATGCATTATTTTAACATACATCCACAATAGAGTTAAAAATGCATGACTACCCAATACCTATATTTTGTGAAAATTTTGCTATAGCCCCCTTTGTAAATGGGACTATCCACATGCACATAGGCGTGACTAGGTGGCAATTCAGTAGCACACCTGTACACAGTCATATACACCCTACATGCATTATCACATCATAGTAAAAAATCCATAAGTGTAGTCTAATTACCAGGATTATTTTGCTTTTCTACCTTTACTCATTTGTCCTCAGATAGGATAAGAAATGACAGTAAAAGGTGCTAATTTGACTGTTTCAAAAGTCAAATTTTTTCACATCATTATGTTTAGCATGATTTAGTAGTAACATTTGCTATATTGAATATTTTTTATCAAGTCATATCAACATGCATATTCACTACTATGTGTCTAAATGCATTTCATGTGATAAGTCATTTTCCAACGGATAGAAACTGGAAAAAAATACATGCATATGTTACTAGGACAGTGAAGAACGCTTGTACGGTAGCAGAATATGCAGGAAGTTGCCTGAACTTAGTAGATCTAAAGAGGAGCTCTCAGATTTCCTTCGCTGCGCAACTTGAAAATGACTTATGAAAGCAACCATTCGCCTATACATAGGCACGATTGGCTGCAGGCTCATCTGCGACTCCTACAGGTATACCTGTGGCACTTCTACATGGGTCCCACACCTCCAGATCACTCCAGTTAGAGTTTCAAAAGAGGTCTCACAAGCTGAAAAGGCCAAATCAGGAATAAAAGTGCTATGCGATTGAGCATTATAGCCGGAAATCCTGGTTTCTTGTCGGTCAGAGTTAAACTCCTGTCGTCTCAATGGTATTCACCTGAATGTAGGGTATACTATACTAATATTCTCATCTTTCACATATCATGCTCGGCAATACCCCACAAAGGTCCGATACCATCATTTGCAGGGTCACAACCCTAAACATCCCCGACGGGGGTTACAACGCAAAACCACAAAATATCAAACCTCCCCGGTGGGGGTTACAACACTGAAGTTATCAACTGATGAAATATCCCCGGCAGGGGTCACGATGCATATCTTTTAAACATCCACGTATCCCCGGCGGGGATTACAATGCAATGCAACCATTGATACACACATCAATGAAGGTCAAACAACCTTGACGTCATGTCAGCCGATGGCAAGTAAACCCATCGAAGCAACTCATCCACGTATCCCCGGCGGGGTTTACAACGTAATGCAATCATTGACACATACATCAATGGAGGTCAAGCAACCTTGACAATGCACCCAGCAGGGATCTATCCGGTGATACACACATCAACGGGTGAGCCTGCAACCCTAACATTGACAAAACTGTCAAGATAATCTCCAGATAGAATGAGGGAATATGTTATACACATCCTCAAATTGACAAAGCTTTATCCCCACAGATCTCTTACACATAAGAGGTACCTCTATGGAATATAAGCCAATGTCTAGGATTCAAGACTTTAGTGATAGCCACAACGTCAACATCCTTAAAGACTTGGATCGCATGTCCAAGCCATCACTGATTGTCATCCCAATAGGATTACCTAGCAATCATGCTACATACATTTGCATCATATTACTGCATATAACATCATATTTATCTTGCTTGCATTTCAAGTGTCTAGGATTCTTTATTCTATCCATGCCTTGCATTGCATGAATATGATAAAGAGGGGCATCTGTAGACACTCAAATTTTTTGCATGCCTGTTACTAATATTGCAGGAGGGAAGATTCGTCTTTCGGAGATAACCCTGGAAGACAGCTTACATCCATTCCGGATACTATCGAAAGTTCAGTTTTAACCCGGAACACAAACCGGGAACTTCATCACAAACCCGAAACACACACCGGGAATGTCATTTCCAATCTCGGAGATAACCCTGAGGTACGCAGATCAAAAGACCAACAATAACACCGGAGAGGACAGTTCTGTCTCGGTGATAACACCACGACGCTCAGTTTCAGTCCCAGAAACAACATTGGGAATAGCGACTCCATCCTTGGTGATAGCCCCAAGGGATGCCATTATAGTTCCGGAAATGCTTGTTTCAAATACATGCAATCAACTTCAAGCTCAGACCTCCTGCCGAGGAACTCATACCTTAGACCCGGAGCTAAAAACGGCCAGATAGGCACACTCACAGATGACAGTGAGGCATACAAACAAGCAGTCCAATCTCAGATATAACCCTGAGTAACGTCTGCTTTCAGCTCAAACTGGCGATAACCCCGGTGAAGAGTCAAAACTTCATCTTACCGCCTCAACATTTTCTCTCACAAGATGATATCACGGCATACAAACAAGTAGTCCAATCTCAGATGTAACCCTGAGCAACGTCTACTTTTAACTCAAATCGGCGATAACCCCGCCCCTTCAACACTTGCGCGTCGTCTCAACACTTCATACATACATACATACATACAACAATGTCCCACAAGAACGGAGGAGTAACAATCCCGAGTGACTATTACACATGACAGAACTTTGGATAGAATTTGAAGACCATGGGTATGGACCCCTCATCCTGACTTTGTAAAACCTCTAATCCATGTCATTGCATAACTCTCGACACAAGCGGTCCGAAGAAGGTCAGATATACCTCGTTTGGATGCTCGGATTGAAGTTCTGCAAGTTCGAGCGGACATTACAGTGCACGAGTACACGTACTTCAAGATAATAGGACCATGAGGTCCGGATGCACCACTTAAAAGTCATAGTATAAGCGTGGTACGCCAGAGGTGTACCATGGACATCGATCTATAAATATGAGCCTTGGGGTCACCATTTGAGGAGGAGAAAGGAGAGAAAAAGCGAGGAAGCCTGTCCATTTTACTCTGATACACCCCTATTGAGTGTTTCTCTTCTATAAACATCTGTTAGCTCACATATAGCTATCTTTTTTTTATTTGGCGGGGCCGAGTGTTTATCCATATAAAGTTATAGAAGTCTACTTTGGCGACCTCTCATCCGTAAGCCTTCTCACATTTTATAAAGCCTTCTTCTCATATTAGCACACACTTTGTTATACACACATTGAGAGTCGTGTTGTATGCGTTTGCACGGACTTCGGTCCATGGTTTTCATTTCATCAGATATATATATACTTATATATGTATATATTTCATATATGGACTAACATTATCGAGTTATGCCTCGATTGAGTCTGAACTTTTATGCGAGCGTTTATCTCTTTTGTATATATATATATACTTATATATATATAATTGTTGTCGGATTATATCTCGATGAGCTAGGATTTTACATCCGGTGCATTTACTCGCTTATATATATATATATATATATATATATATTGTTGTCGGACATATCCGATGAGCCTGGATTCAAATCCAGTTCATTTACTGTTTTTATAATTTCTGTTAGGCCTGGAGTTTCCTCCGTGGCCTTTTACAGCTTTATTTACATTTCGTCCTGCCTGGAGTTTACTTCGTGGTAGTTGATCAATTTTACAGCTTTATTTACATTTCGTCCTGCTTGGAGTTTACTTCATTGCAGTTGATCGCTTTTACAGCTTTATTTACATTTTTTCCCACCTGGAGTTTACTTCGTGGTGGTTGATCATGTCCATATATATATTTACCTCTTTTATATATTTACATTTCCGATCCCCATGGAGTTGCTTCGTGGTGGTTGATCATGTCTCAGATATATATATATATATATATATATATATATATATATATATATATTTACACTTTTATATATATAATCGCTATCGCTTTCCATACAAACTGTGGTATCATGTGAGCCTAGGAATCATGTGATCACAGATTCAGTCTACTGAATCTAGATTCGGTTCCAGTAATGGACATTTTTCAACTGTGAGCAGCTTGTACATTATTTTACAGTGTTTGAATTTCTTTGGATGGTCATTATGCTTGCAGTGAGGAGTTCTAAGATCACTTGATATTATTTTTTCTCGAGAATGCGTCGCATCTCGAAAATAAAAGCAAACAAGCCGAATATTTAATAATAAAATGGGAGTATCAAAGGCCTCAATTACTATTGAGCACAGGGTTTGAAAAACCTCTTTTTATAAAACTTCATTGCTATATCTTGTTTAAAACTGAATGTTTCTATAAATTCAAACCCTATGTACATAGGTGCGAACGAGGTACATCACTACTTCTAAATAATTGCACATTGATCCACACACACACACACACACATTCATATAACAGTTTCTTTAAAAAGTGGCGGTCAACGTGGCAACACAGATGTCGGGGGGTGCCTAACACCTTTCCTCCGCATAAACAAGCCCCCAGACCTAAATGAATCTCGGTTTCACAGACCCGTTTAGTAGTGTCACATCACTGGGTCAATGTGCAAACCTTTTTCGATTCGTATTTAGTGCAACCAATTAAATACACCAATCCGCGACTCTTAAAGTCAAATCGTCGACATTATACATGTCGGACCTTTTTCACTTATTTTTTCAAACAAATCTCACATTAACATGAGAACACCAAAGAACAAGTAACAAAAAAGGACACTCAAAAATCCCGACGTCGACACGTGTCAGGCTGGTAGTCACCTTTATTTCTTCTTTTTGACTCCTAAATCAGAACATCAGGAGTTGTCCTTCTGCATCGATGCTTTCAATCAACAACGTTCGAATGTTAGTCTTTATATTGAGACGTTTCCAAGGCTTCAATACTCAGATGACCGAACTCTATGATTATGATGTAGATGACCTTGAACTTGATCGTAGTTAGTCTTTTTAATATTGCTCGTTGACTAATTGAGACAACACTACGATTCTGAGAGTGTTCTTTGGATTTGCAATGTAGAACCTCTCTTCCTTCACTCATGTAGTGCTTCAACACTTCTGTTTACCTTGACTTACATTAGGCACTGACAACTTGTTTGAATGCTCTGGCCCTCCTAAATTTTAAGACTCATCTGATTGGTCATGCTCAGCTCTCTTTCTCCTTGTGATCTCCCGTTCACATATCATCAATGGTCTGACCCATGCTTAATCTTCTTTGTCTATTCTTTATAGGTTGGCCAATATCTCTTTATAAAATGCATCAGTTCCTTCTTCTCATTTGGCAAGCACTACGATCATAGTCACACCCAAGATCGTCATATTATGTTTATCTTGACAGCTACTGTATTGCTGACTTCCTTTTGTCAATCACGCAATCTAAAGTCTTCTTACTGTTGCTTATGAAATACTTCCCTTGAATGAATTCACTTCCCTTGAACTGATACTTCGATCTTCTATTTGCTTGCAAGCCATTTGGTGATTGCTCTCTGGCTTCCTTAAAGTAGATGTATCCTTAGTTCTGACCAAAGGCTATATTCTTTTGAAGCTTTGGAAGTGCTCATGTGTTGAGAATCATGTTATCACTACGATTCTTCCTTGGCATTGTGAGCACTGATAGACTTTGTCGAAGACTTTGTTCTGCAGACTTCGATCTAGCTTTGGTTCTATAGTTACTACGACTCCGAGAGCAAATTATACAACAGACTACGATTTCTGCCTTAACTCTTGTTGTCCTTTTTTGATCTAGCTCGAATACGATTTCTGCCTCTGTTATGACCAGTAGACTCTACAACTTCAAGTGTGGTCTATTGGCTCGACAGGTGCTTGGACCAACTCTACGATTCTGTGTGAGGCCCTCCAAAATAGACTATGATTTTGTGGCACCTTTCTCGATATTCTACGATTCTGCCTTGGCTTTTACAATCTCTCGGCTGGCTCGATAGACTACGATTCTGTCTTGATAGTCTTCGAGTTCCTTGTCTCTCTTGGCAGACTTCACGATTCAGAGTTAAGTCTACGATTTTAGCATGACAGCCTCTCAGCAGACATCTTTTCCGATTCCGAGTACAGACTACGATTCTGCTTTACTTTCTTGGCAGGCTAGCATGACTTGTGCAGAGCTCTACGATCAGACATGCCTATCTATTACATCATATAAGATCAACCTAACAAGGTTGATCTTTTTATATTTAGTCATTATACATCATATTATTTTTAAGGACTTTACAAAGCTGTTTTATTCATGTAGAATCAACCTAACATATTTGATCATTTTAGTCTAAGTCCTTGTACATATATTCATATTATCTATTCAAGGACTTTACAACTTATTTCAATGCAGACATATTTACATATTCATTCATTAATATCATAATCAAATCTTATATAAATAGGAATAACATTCTCATGCTTATTCCTAACAATCTCCCCCTATTTGATTATGACAAAAACAATAAGAGCATATGTATAAGATGAATGAATCTTAATATACAGTGAGTAGCTGTATTTCTAAAACAGATAATTATGAATGTCATTGATGATAATAAAAAATTTACATATTATATGATAGTTTACATCCTGGATCCAGAAATACCTATATAGCTTAAAAACATACCTTCCTAGCTTCATCTACTGCTTCATGTCAAAAAATTCATTTTTTTTAGTTTTTTACCGAACTGGTTGATACCGAAACCGGTGGTACCGGTTTTTTTCGATAACCGTTTTTCGGTTTTTTACACTTTCGTTTTTCGGTTTTTTACACTTTTCGGTACCGATAGCGGTAAGGAACTTTTTGAATTCGGTAAAAACCAAAAAACCAAAAAAACCAAAATTTAATAATATAATAATTAATAATTAATGTTTTGTAATTTTATATATTAAATATTTTTTTTAATATATTAATAATTTATATATAATTATAGTTTTATTAAAAAATTATATATATTAATAATGTTTTGTAGTTTTATTTTATATATTAATTATTATTAATAGTTAATGATTTGTAAGTTTTAAAACAAATTGTTAATATATATAAAAAAATATTTAATTATTATTATAATTATATATATTAACATGCTGTATAACCGAAAGTTCAACCAAAAAAGCGATACCAATTTTGTGTAATTTAATCAAGACTTTAGGCCGTAATTGCATTCTGCTCTGGTTCTTACTTTTCTGGTAATTTTGGATCGGTACCGGTTCGATATTTTTGGTACCGGTTCGGTTTTTTACCGATGAGCACCCCTAGCTTCATGTATGTCTCCAGGATGTCTGTTGATTAGTTACTCAATTGTCTTTTCCTCTCCAGTCTGCTCCCCCTCATATACATTCTCCATTTCTTCATCTTCATGATGCTCTATCTAAGATGCATGCTCTTCTTCTTTGTCTTCTGCTTTGCTCTCCAGACTTTGTTCTGACTTCCCCTCAGACTTTGTTTCCATAGGGTCATCCTTTGGCTCCCCCTCAGATGATGATACACTAGCTGCTATTTTGACATGCTTCTTATTCTTCTCCTTCTTTGCTTTTCTGCTCTTGCTCTTTTCTTCAACCTTCATTCTTCTCTCCTTGCTCCTCCTTGAATACCTCTTTTTCTTTCCCTTTTTGTCATGAATCATTTGGGAAAGCTGTTGGACATTTTTCATAAGCTAGTCTATCAGATAAGATGAGTTGCTAACTTTAGTCTTGAGTTCTTGTTGGCTTAGCTCCAACTGTAGGGAGAGAGACTGCTTTAGTAAGTAAATCTTGTCAGAGAGGGACAAGATGTGATCTGCATTATCCTTCTGAGTTTTCATAGCTTCTTCCTTCTGATCATTGATAAAATTCAGATAGATTTGATCTCTCTCTTTGATCTTGAGAGATATATATGATATTGTGGCTTGAAGTCTGTTTTGAAGCACACTGTCTCCTTCT
This sequence comes from Panax ginseng, assembly GCA_020205605.1. NCBI lineage: Eukaryota > Viridiplantae > Streptophyta > Magnoliopsida > Apiales > Araliaceae > Panax > Panax ginseng. Next base: position 39,286,375 of record CM035130.1, on the reverse strand, counting down.
TCTGATAACATCTTAGCTTCTGAAGCAATGAGAGATATCTTCTCAACCAACTCGTCAGAGTTCTTTAGTAACTCTTTCTATTGAGGAGTTTTGTGAGACCCCGAATTTTATGAAATAAAAGTATTCAATTTTTCTATTTTGGTAAATAATTAAATTGATAAAAGTTTAAAGTTAAGGGTAATATGTGAAAATTTTGCAAAGTAAGCAAGTTGATATAAAATATTCTTTTTGTCGAGGAATATCCGTACGACGGTACAATCATTGATGGACCCCACAACAAAATTATTGTCGGATTGAGAAAACAAAAAAAAATATTTTTATGAAAATAACTACGGAAGTTTTACCGTTAAAACCTGTTGAACTACTTCTTTAGTAAAAAAATACGATGTACGTGTGGTTGCATAGTAGCACACGGTATTGATTATTGATGCTTGCGTGAGAAGTCACTCAATTTTGTTCAATTATTGCTACAGTAATTGCTGCATAGTATCTCACGTTATTTGATTCAATTATTGTCGATATTTTATATATTATTAAATCAATAATTGAGACGACGAAGTTGTTAATATTATTATTTGTAATATTAACGATGTCTAGAAGTTCTACCAAGGAGAGGTTTGGTCACCTAATTGCGCGCCAATAGGAAAAAATCCTTATTGGAAAGCCCCCTCTTTCCTGGGAACGACCTGGTCGATTAATATTGTGAATTATAATAATGGTGATAAATTTTATTTTATTATTATTATAAATGTAATAAAATGAAAAACTTTTTATATAAAATGAATACTTTTTATAAAGTTTTGTTTTATTTGATTATAAATAGAATATATTATATTTTATTATGCATAGTATTTGCATAGTAAAATCTTTTATATAAAAATGAATACTTTATAAAGTTATTCATTTTATTAGACTATAAATAAAATATATAATATTCTATTATGCATAGTATTTGCATAAGACTGCGATAGTGTTTGCATATAGTAAAATCTTTTTATATAAAACATAATATTTTTATAAAGTTATTAGTTTTATTAGATTATAAATAGAATATATTATATTTTATTTAAAAGATTTTTTTTTATTAGAATATTTTATTAATAATGTATAGTAAATCAATATGGACCGTCTGCTTAAAAATAAATCAATCGGACCGTTCATGAATTAATTTACTATTCACCCATTCTCCTATAAATAGAAGCTCATTCCTTCATTATTTCTAACGAATTTTTTGGACAAAAGTATAATTTATGATAAATGTCTAAATATTCTATGCTTTTTAACCATATGAAAAATAGTAAATGAATTTTAAAAATTACGAGAAAAATATATGTTCAATATGGGACTATATTACGTTAAATCCCGAAAAAGAAATATTTTTTGGGACCGATTTGGTATTTTTATGAAAATGAACTAGTTATGAGTAAATGAATTAAATATGTTATGTGAAGTAATAAAATTGGAAAATAGGATTTTATGGCTTGGGAATCCTATATAGGGTATATGCAGATTTTTGATGAGAGATTTGATCATTGATGATCAAATCTTATGAGTATGACATTTTTGAATGATTAAATGTATTATTTGATAAAGTGTAAAAAATTGAAATAAAGTGTTTATAAGTTTAAGAAATGATTAAAATATTGTTATAATATTAATGATATTAGATTATGAGATTATTAAGTGATTAATAACATTTGGTTATTATTGAACGCTGGATAAATGGTATTATAAATGTTTAATATTTATCATTTATCTCATTTGATTGATTCTTTATATCGTTGTCATTATTCTCATGGTTATATTATGATGAAAGTCATCTATGGCATATTCTATACAATAGTTCAACAGTTGTATAAATGAAGTTTGTATTTGATTTTTATAGTGTGATATCTGGCGACTCAGAATAGGTGATGTATACCTATTTTGGGGGCGTCACAAGTTTGGTCATTTGGTTGAGCAGACTCCTTCTGAACATCAGATTGGACTCCATAATTTTCATTCTTGGATAGACTTTCAAATGTAGTGAGAATCTGGTAGATCGTTGAGTGCCAATCACTGTTGGAAGAAGAAGGAATATTAGACAATTCTGCTTTGGCAGAGTAGAGCTTCTCAATCTGAGCTTGATCATCTTCAATGGTAGAGTGAAGAGACTCTACGATAATAAACTTGGGTATAATCCTTCTGCCATCCGAACCTACTCTACAATCGTAGGGAATAGGTTGCCAGCATGTCAATAGACCTTGAAGTGAGATTGGTCTTTGATCAACTGTGTTGCAAATTTCTTTACTCTTTGAAAGTTTTGTGACACCAGCTCCATGTTCGGAAAATATGAGTAACACCAGCTGATGTAACTCTCATCTTCAGCAGTATATGCCTTTAGCCAGGGCATCCAAGGGTAGAACCATTTTATCAAAGGATTATCAGGATTATACAATATTATAGTATGATCTAAGTCCATGTCTTTCCAATTGTTAAACAGATCTTCACTAGACATTGTTACTACTTTGAGTCGTTCATTTCCATGATTTATCCATCTTCCTGGTAGCACATCTTGAGGTTCATCAAAGACTTCCACCACTAATCTTCTGCGAACTCTTGTTGGAGAGGGAACATGATAGTCTGTTGATTCTGATATGCAGAACTGGAGTCTGTCTCCATCTCTTCATTTTTTGACTTTGAGCTTAAATCATACTGGATCATTTCATCTGATTCATTAGTGGATCCTTCTTGCTAATTTTCATCACTTGTTCCTTCTTTAGTACCCCTCTCAGAACTGTCTGACTCAGTAATCATTTCCTGCTCTTCATACTTCAAAAACTCATTTGTTTAATCTTCATCATCTTCTTCTGACTTGGGTCCATTTGTATTTGCAGTCCTTTCACTTTCACTGCTGGAGATGTCAGAAATCATCCTCTGTTTGCCCTTTATGACTTTTCTTGTAAACCCAAGCTTATCATCTTCATCACTATCACTGAGATCAATCACTTTTGATGCAAAGCCTCCTTCTTTCTTATGGTTTGTTCTTTAAAGTATCCTGTTACTGTTTCTCCTTCTTGGGGATGCAGCAGTTGATGCTTTTTCCTTTCCTAATTCACGTCTCTTTTTGTCAGTGGAGAGACTGCTTGGTGGAACCTCTGTAGACTTCTTTACGACCTTAGCTTTCTTCTTGGATGGCTTTGCTGGAGTGGCCACTAAGGGTGCAGAGTCATCTTATAGAGATAACTCGCTTTCCAGTACTCTTGCCTTCCTCTTCATTGCAGTGACCTTTCTATTGTTACCAGATGTCTTTAGACTTTTATTCTCCATGGGATTTTTTTTTCCAGTTTTCAAACAGTCGTGGAGACATCACTTTATGAACATGTAGGGGTTCTCCCTCATCATCCCTTATCTTACTCTTTAGTTTCTTCTTCAGTATAATGCTCAAGAGTCTTCCATGAAAAACCTTTGTAAGGGGTTTATCTGTAGACTTCTTTATCTTAGCTTTTTCCAGCCATTTGGATAACCAATCAATTAGAAGGGCTCCAAAATTTATCTGCAGTTTCATGATAATTGCAGTCATGATTCTCAGTTGCAGATCACTAACAGTATCGTGTGCAGTATCTTTGCATAAGATACATTTTCCAGCAATCTCTGCTAGGAATTCAAACTCCTCAGCAACTCTTTCTTATTCATGTCTTTCAGATTTACATTTCTTTTGTAGCACATTAACCTCTTGCCTTCTTTAATGTTGACTTCCTCGAGATTCATCAGACCTTGGTCAGGAAACCCTAGGCATTGGTTGATGTCTGATGCTATTATCTTCAAACTTACTCCCTTGACCTTTGTGGATAAAAGCCCAGAGTCTACCATAGCATTTTAATAGAATTCCTTCAGTAATTCAGTATAGACTGGAGTGTTGGCTTCCAAGCATTCTGAAAACCCAGCATTCTTTACTAGCTCAAGAATATCCTTGAACTTCTTTTCTGATCTATTGAACTTCTTAGTACCGAGTTGGATTCCAGTTATAAGACGCTAATCTTCCATTTTGAGGATTCGAAGTGTATGGGTATTCGATCTCAGGAATCTTACAAGAGTTATTTGAAGGCGATTTGGGCGTAGCTCGAGGTTTGGTGGATTTTGGCTTTGAAAAAGGCAGGGAGAGGAAGTCAATAGCCTTTGATAATTGTTCGGAGATTTTTGAATTTGTCTTTATGATAGTTCCTTCTGACTCTGCAAAAGTTGTGGCATGTTAAAAAGCCATTAGTTGCACAATTCCCAATAAGAAACTATAACTCCCCATAAACTGATCAATTTTTCAGTTTTGATTATTCTTTTAAGAAAATAAGCATTATTGAAGTTGGTTGACCGTTGACTTCTCTAGTGCGTAGAGAAGCTTGGTGAGATAGCTATAAGCTCTACATTTTTCTTTGTCAACTCAACGATCGTCTTCTGTGACTATGCTTCAGTGAATGATTCGTCATTTATCTCCAACTAGAAGTTGCATGATTCATCAATCAGACTTGATCTCTTTTGAGGAATTTTTTGTACATGTACTCCGTATGAGTCTTTGTGATGCATTCTGTAGACACTCAAAATTTTCTGCATACCTGTTACTAACATTGCAGGAGAGCAGATTTGTCTTTCGGAGAAAACCCTGGAAGACAGCTTACATCCATTCCGGATACTAACGGAAGTTCAGTTCCAACCTGGAACACAAACCGAGAATTTCATCTCAAACCCGAAACACACACTGGGAATGTCATTTCTAATTTTGGAGATAACCCCGAGGTACGCAGATCAAAAGACCGGCAACAACACCGGAGAGGATAGTTCTGTCTCGGCAATAACAACATGCGACGCTTCGCCCAAATCCCGAAACAACACTGGGAGTAGCGACTCCATCCTTGGTGATAGCCCCAAGGGATGCCATTGCAGTTCCGGCGATAACTCCGGAAATGCTTGTTTCAAATACATGCGATCAGTTTTAAGCTCAGACCTCCTGCCGAGGCACTCATACCTCAGTCTCGGAGCTAACAACGGGCAGACAGGCACACCCACAGATGACATTAAGGCATACAAACAAGCAGTCCACTCTCAGATATAACCCTGAGCAACGTCTGCTTTCATCTCAAACCGGCGATGACCCCGGTGAAGAGTCGAAACATCATCTTACCGCCTCAACGTTTTCTCTCACAAGATGATATCGCGGCATACAAACAAGTAGTCCAATCTCAGATGTAACCCTGAGCAACGTCTACTTTCAACTCAAACCGGCGATAACCCCGGCGAAGAGTCAAACGTCATCTTGCCCCTTCAACACTTGCACGTCGTCTCAACACTTCATACATACATACATCCAATGATGTCCCACAAGAACCGAGGAGTAACAATCCCGAGTGACTATTATGCATGACAGTACTTTGGATAAAATTTGAAGCTTGAAGACCATGGGCATGGACCCCTCTTCCTGACTTCGTACAACCTCTAATCCATGTCATTGCGTAACTCTCGACACAAGCGGTCCGAAGAAGGTCAGATATACCTCGTTCGGATGCTCGGATTGAAGTTCTACAAGTTCGAACGGACATTACAGTGCATGAGTGCACGTACTTCAAGACGACGGGACTCGCGAGGCCCGGATGTACCATGACCAACCGCAGGTATAACCGCGGCTGCCGCAGGTGTACCCACGACCATCAGTCTATAAATATGAGCCTTGGGGTCAGCCATTTGAGAGAAAGAGAATGAGAGAAAAAGTCGAGGAAGCCCTGTCCATTTTACTCTGTATATACCCCTATTGAGTGTTTCCTCTTCTATAAACATCTGTTAGCTCACATATAGCTATCTTTTTATCCGACGGGAGCTGAGTGTTTATCCATATAAAGTCATAGATGTTTACTATGGCAGACCACTGTAAGCCTTCTCATATTTTATAAAGCCTTCTTATCATATTAGCATACACTGTTATACATATTGAGAGTCGTGTTGTGTGCGTTTGCCCGGACTTCGGTTCGTGGTTTTCATTTCTGTCTGTATATATATATACTTATATATGTATATATTTCATATATGGACTAACATTATCGAGTTATGCCTCGATTGAGCCTAGACTTCGGTCTGGAGCGTTTATCCGCTTTTGTATATATATATATATAATTGTTGTCAAACATATCTGATGAGCCTGGATTTTATATCTGGTGCATTTACTCGCTTATATATATATATATATATATAATTATTGTCAGACATATTTGATGAGCCTAGATTTTACATCTAGTGCATTTACTCGCTTATATATATATATATATATATATATATATATATATACACACACTTATATATATAATTGTTGTCGGACATATCCGATGAGCCTGGATTCACATCCAAAGGCATTTATTGCTTTTATATATATATATATATATATATATATATATATATATATATATATATATATTTACATTTTGTTTGGCCCGGAGTTTCTCCGTGGCCTTTTTACAAATTTTAATTTACATTTTGTCCTCGCTTCGAGTTTACTTGCGTGGCAGCTTGATCGCTTTTATGCCTTTATTTACATTTCGTCCGCTGGAGTTTACTTACGTGGTAGTTGATTGCTTTTACTGACTTTATTTACATTTCGTCCCACCTGGAGTTTACTTCGTTGTGGTTGATCATGTCCATATATATATTTACCGCTTTTATATGTTTACTTTTTCGATCCCCCATGGAGTTGCTTCGTGGTGGTTGATCATGTCTGTATATATATATTTACAGCTTTTATATATATAACTGCTTATAGCTTTCCATACAAACTGTAGTATCATGTGAGCCTAGGAATCATGTGATCACAGATTCAGTCTACTGAATCTAGATTCGGTTCCCATGATGGAAATTTTTCAGCTATGATCAGCTTGTACATTACTTTGCAGTGTCTGAATTTCCTTGGATGGCTGTCATGCCCGTGAGGAGTTTGGCACTGCTGTATATTATTTTTTCAAGAATGCCTCGCATCTCGAAAATAAAAGCAAACAAGCCGAACATTTAATAATAAAATGGAAGTATTAAAGGCCTCAATCACTATTGAGCACAGGGTTTGAAAAACCTCTTTTTATAAAACTTCATTGCTATATCTTGTTTAAAATTGAATTTTTCTATAAATTCAAACCACAATATATATAAAAGCTTGACGAGGTACAACACTACTTCCAAATAATTGTACATTGATCCACACACACATACACACACATTCATATCACAGTTTCTTTAAAAAGTGGTGGTCACCGTGGTGACACGGATGTCGGGGGGTGCCTAACACCTTCTCTCCGCATAATCAAGCCCCCAAAACCAAAATGAATCTCGATTTCACAGACCCGTTTAGCAGTGTTAAATCACTAGGTCAATGTGCAAACCTTTTTCGGTTGCGTTGGTGCAACCAGTTAAATACACCAACTGGTGACTCTTAAAGTCAAATCGTCGACATTATACATGTCGGACCTTTTTCACTTGTTTTTTTTAAATAAATCTCACATTAATATGAGAACACCAAAGAACAAGTAACGAAAAGGGACACTCAAAAATCCCAACGTCGACAGGTGGCGACTCTACTGGGGACTCCAGTAAGAGGGCTTAAGCCGCTATTATAAGCTTTTTAAAACTGTTATATGCTTGTGTGTGAATGTTGCATTTACATTTCTGATGAATGTGTACGAATGCATTTTTACTCATCGCACTATACTATATCTATCTGTGATATTAGTGCTTCGTACATATCATCATTTTCATAAACGGTGAGACATGTTGAATGTGAATGTATTGTGACAACCCGATATTTTTTATATAAATAAATCTTAAATTTTGCGTATAATTTTTTTTTTTAAGGATGAGGATTTGTACAAGATTATGTGTATATGTATTTATATGGTAAATAAAAATATAATTATTACGTGAATATTTATAAGTAAATTTATTTTTGAATTGTTGATTATTATAAAGTATATTTTTATAATAATTAATTTTAAGATAGAAATGTTTTTATTAATTATTTTCCATGAATATATAATCATATATTATTTAAATAATATATGAAGTGATTTTTTAAATAAATATAATAATTATTTTATTATATGAATTTTTGTACTGATTATTAAGTTAATTATTTTACCTTAATTATTAAGGTTAAATATGAAAGAATAATCGATATGGAATCCAAACCCTAATTTTGGATTATTGTCAAGGTATGAGAATAATAATATAATATTACATATATTTTGATTTTTCAATCTTTATGAATATGTACGGTATGTCCGTATTGTTAATGGTTGGTCAATTACGGTGTATTTTGACCCAAACCCTAATAATAATGTTAAACCCTAATTTGAGATCCAAATTAGAGTATGAGATTGTTTTATAAATATGTAATATTATTTATGTCGTATTATTAAATGTATTAATTAGGTAAACCCTAATTAAAATTAAACCCTAATATTTAGAAAACCCTAATTTCCAATATTAGAAACCCTAGTCCTAAAAACCCTAAACCGGAGGTTTGATTTGTCAAGAATTGTGTTACAATTGATTAATAACACGCAGTGATAGACTTTAATTGCTAATTAAAATAAACTTAATTAGTAAATTCAAACCCTAAAACCTAGAACCCTAATTTAATTTCTAGAAACCCTAATTGTATTTCTAGAAACCGCAATTATCAATATTTTAAACCCTAATTGCGTTATTAGCAAAGTTCATTATGATTAAGGGTAATAAACCCTAATGTTCATGTAATTACAAACTTAATTAATTAACAAATTTATTTTGCAAAATTTTAGAAACTAAAAGTTATTTAATTTTATTTATTTAATTTTTAATTTTTGTGTGCAAACCCTAAATTAGAAATCCTAGATTTTTGTTTACCCAAATTGGCTCAAACCCTAAACACTAAAATGTCTAAACCCTAAACCCTAAGGCACTTTTCTAGAAATTTAAGGAAATGACCATTTTGCCCTTTTTAGCATTAAAGAGGCTAGCTTGTAGGTTTTGACAAATTGGTGAAGTTGTTCACCAAACCAACAACTCCCAACAACTCATTATGCACGAAATTTCCAGCAACAAGCCTTAGATCAGTCATTCATGCTCCTTTGTGGGTCTATTTAAGGATTGAAGGAGAGAGAAAGTGGAGTTGTTTACAAAAAATTGCACAAACACCATACTAACACTCTCAAGCCCCAAACCTCCGAAAATATATAGTATATCGGACCCATTATCAAGCCCCATGAAATACAACAACAAATCAATAAACAGGCAATCAAGAATTGAATCATAAAAGGTATGAAACCCTAATTCAAAATCATCCAAAATTTTCTATTGTTAGATGTTATGTTTGGGTGTTAGAATATGTTGTTTATAAGATATTATGATGATCTGGGTTGGTATTTATCAAGTCCATAACATTAAAGTGCTCGAAATTAAAGATTTTCAAAATCTGGAAAATTATTTTTTGTGTTCTGACATCAAATGTCAGACGCTGTAGATTGTTGTGTGTTTAATATTTTTGTTGTTTAAGTGTTGGATTTTGTAGTCTGGTATATGGTCTGTAAGATCCAAGTGGTAGAATAGATATTTGATTTCTGGAATTGATAATATTTAAGGTCAAACAGAGTTAACCGGGCATGACCAGATGAAATCTGGGTAAACCCAGAAAATTATTCCAGCGTCTGACAAGATTTCAAGCTCCTATATTTGACAGATTTGATGATGTTTTTTTGATTTTGTTGTATTCAATTTGTAGCTAGATATGTATTATATACATTTATGTTTCTAAAAGTCATAAAAAAATAAACTGAGTAGTTGTAGTCGATGGTCAAAGTAGCCCATCTGGCCACGGTTTGAATTTCTAGGAAAAACCCAGAAACTTTTCGAGCAGATTTTCTGACATGGTTTGACCGGAAATTTTGTGATGGATCTGTTGTAGTTTAGTAAGATAATGTATTATATATCTTCCTTGTCATGTTGGCTACACACTGGATGTTTTATATAACAAGAACAGTTCATGTGTTGCTGACGTGTTATAGTCGATCAAAAGTGGTCATTGAATCGTTTTCTTCATTTCGGGTAAACCCGAAATGAAGAACATTTCGACAAAGATCTTGGAACGATTAGATCTAGCTTATGTTAGGTTGTTTGATCATGTTGTTTGTTTGTTAGAACATGTAGTCTTGAACTTTGTATACAAAATCCAGCTTTTGTAATTCCGAGAAACACAATACACAGAGAATTAAAGTGGGTCAAATACGGCCACTTAAGAATCGCCTATGAAGATCTGGGTTTAAGTATGAACATGAAGAACACCTATAGCGACGGTTCTGTCGCTATAGGTGGCCTTTAGCGACAGACAGATTAATATTTTCTGGAAATTAATTAATAATTATAGAAAATTAGTTTTAAATTACGAAAAATACAAAATAAATTATTAAAAATTATTTTAATATCCGAAAATTATATTTTAATTATTTTAAATATATTTCATAAATATTTAATATTTTTGGAATATTAAAAGTGATTAATTTATTTAATTGTAATATTAAATAAATTATTTCAAAATGATTTTAATTCATGAAAAATCATTTAAAATTATATTATGATATAAGAAAAATATTTTAAGTTATTTTAATAACTTTTAATATTATTTGATAATTTTCATTAATAAATTAATATTAATGATAATTAAGTTATTTATTAAATGAATAAAAATGATTTTATTATATTAAAAATCATTTTAAATAATAAGAAGGTATTTAAAATATTTTAAGTTATAAAATATAACTTTTAATATTTAGGTAAATTTCATTAATTAATTATGATTAATGATAATAAAGTTATTTAATAATTATATTAAATAATTTAGTTTAAAAATGATTTTATTATTATAATAATCATTTTAATTAAAAATAAAGTGTTTAAAGATATTTTAAGTTATAAAATATAACTTTTAATATTTAAAGGATAATTTCTTTAATAATTTAATATTAATGATTATTGAATTATTATAAATGATATTAAATTTATTTAATAATTATATTAAATAAATAGTTTAAAATGGTTTTATTTATTTAAAAATCATTTAAAAAAGATATTAATGATTTAAAAATATTTTAAGTTATAATTATTGACTTTTAATATTTGGATAAATAGTTCATTAATATTTAAATATTAATGGTAATTATTTAATAATGATTTTAAATATTTTAAAAATCATTTAAGGGTATTATAAATACTTTAAAAATATTTTGAGTTATTATACATAACTTTAATATTTTGACAATGGTTTCATTAATAGTTTAATACTAATTAAATATTAATGATAATAGAATTATTTAATATTTAAATCATTTAATAATGATTCTGATATTTCAAAAAATTATGATAAATGATAATAATTATTTAAAAATTATTATAAGGCCATGAAAAATAGTGTGACTAATGTTTAAGTTATCTAAATGGATGTTGAACTACGGTTTAGAGTCTTAGACTCGATTATTATCCGAAAAAGCTGTCGGTAGACCGACATGTTTCAGAAATTGATCTGGACTTAGATAATTGGCTAGATAAATGTTTATTTGTGATTCAATGGTTGTTAAAGATTGTGTGGTAATGTGATTAGGGATGTGCTGACTGCAATAGGCAGTGTTATATGTACGTTATGTTATACTAATCAGTAAAATGATCTGATTAATGTTAGGTGATTTCATAAAAGATAAAATTAAGTTGCAAAGTGTAAGCGGTAGCAAGATCGAAAGATATCCTAACTTTGCATTTACTTTATGCAATGGACAAGTGTAAGAATGTTTTTGAAGAATTATTGTTATTATTGTACAGATTGTTAAGCCTATATTATATATGCCCATTGATTATCAACATGTTAGTATATGATAATTCAGTTATATATATTCTGTTTGTTAATTCCTAGAAATGATTATACAAGTGTCCCCACTTGGATAATCATTGTATTTCATCACATGTTGATACACCTTTGATATACATATATGTTGAACTATAGATAATTGTTGAACAAGATAAGACCTTTGTTATGAAAACCCGACAGGTATGAACATCCCGACAATGGGAAAATTTTTATGCGCCCAAGGCGGACAGAGTGAACGATAACATCGTTCTTATACATGTAGTATTGATCAATACAGGGTACAACGGGGCTGATCACCCTCCGTGCCCGTAAGTCATGACGGTTTACAGATGAATTTCTGTTCAAACCTTTTTGAAAAATGAAAACAATGTTCATAGTATGTCACAGAAACCCCATGTATAGTCAACACGTAGTTTCAAAAATTTGAAAGAGGGTTGTTATGAATTATTATTGGTACAGATTACTTCACAACTACTGACTAGTTGTAGAAGATATTATAAAGAAAACATTTAAATTCTTTCAGCCTTATATATATATAATACTTGTTGGGCACTCAAATGCTCATCCTTGCTTAATTTAAATGTTTTCAGCTAAGTGTGAAGGACCAGAAAGTTCAGGCCGAGACAAAGGAAAAGGAAAGCTAACCAAATAAGAATGGCGGCAGTATTTGTAATAGTTTTATTAGATTATGAAGACTATGATATATATATATATATATATATATATATTATGACATGTAATGAATGTTTAAAGGTTACGTACTTGGGAGAATGACTCTGATGTATATGTAAACTTAAGTTAAGTTTTATATTATTGTTATTATTATTAGTATTATTCCGCTCATAGAAATGGTATCGTGAAGTACCGAGTTCGGACTTCAAGTATCCGGATTTGGGGACCTCACATGTATGCTGTGTGGTTCCTCCATCAGGAGGCTATCCTGTCGGTGTTTGATTACTGGACTCGTAGGAAGAATAATTCCAGCGAGGCTCAGGAAAGGCACCACCCAGATTCGCTCTAGTTGAAAGACAGGATTAACTTCCCGTCAAGTAAGTTGTGATGATCTGGGAACCTTTATGCCAAAAAGCCGCAAGAGTAACCCTGAGATAGGTCAACCTCTGATAAACCAAACGCGGAGGAAAGTCTCTTCATACTTTCCATTTTCAATTGCTTGTAAAAGCATTTATTTGTAAATTTTATTCCATGTTCATCCATATGTAATGGAAAATATGAAGAATATATGTACATGCATGACATGTTATCAATTAACACCCGGTTTTGCAGGACAAAATTCCTAAAACGGACATGTTATGATAACATTTACATTACCCTAAGACTAAACTATGTAAGTCTTTTGTAGGAAAGCAATTGGGCCTGTTACCCGCTCAAAATCCAAAAAGGCCACGAGCCTACAACCACTCATGTCTTCTTTTGATCAATCTAATGTTGTTTCCAGAGAAGAATTTGATGGATTGAGTAAACAAATTATAGACTTGACTGTTCTACTGAAAGAATTGCACCAGTCCAGTCAGGGTACGAAGATACCTACATATACAGAATCCTCTACACAAGAAGGAGTTCAAGGTCTGGAAAAAAAAAATTCCAGAACCTCAATTGGATACGACCAACAAAAACCCTGAAAACACCCATCTCAGAGGAGATCCAGACACCGGTGATATCAGGAAGAAGGTCCTTCAAATGGAGGAAACTATCCGTGTTCTCAAAGGGATTGGAACACATGGCAGTGTTTCATATGCAGACCTTTGCATATTTCCTGGTGTTCATTATTCAGAGAAATTCAAAACCCCTGATTGTGAAAAGCATGACAAATTAGGGGATTCTTATACACATTTAAAAGTGTTCATTGGAGAACTTAGATCTTATGCGGAAAATGAAAAGCTCGTAATGCAAATTGCTTTGAAAAGTCGACCGAGAAGCCTCGCTTCATAGTATACCAGATTAGACAACTCAAAGATCCATAGCTGGAAAGAGCTGGCTCACGCCTTCCTCACTCAATATAGTTTTCAATCTCAGATGGCTCCTGATCGGTATCAAATTACCAAGATCAAAAAATAGTCTAATGAGTCTTTCAGAGAGTATGCTCAAAGGTGGAGGTGCCTTGCTGCTCAAGTTATTCCTTTCATGACGGAATTAGAAATGATCATAACATTCATAGATATACAGGAAGCTCCTTTCTTTGAAAGAGTCTTAGCTAGTATTGGCAAACCATTCTCTGAAATGATTAAGCACGGAGAAATGGCTGAAATGGGATTGAAGTCAGGTAAAATTCAAGACCTAGCCACTCTTAAAGCTGTTGCTGAGCATATCCAGTCCGGATCTTATGGAAACAACCCCCAGAGGGTTCATAAAAAGAAAGAGGAGGGTGTTTCCTTGATACTACAAGGTCAAAAAGGTAATCAAAGCATGCCTATGCAGAGGAGAAACTACTCCCCTTTTCAATCACAATCTTCAAATCCTCCATTACCTAAAGGTGGAGATGCAAAGCGTCCTCGAACGTTCACACCCTTAGGGGACTCGCTCGAGAATATTCTTGCTCTTCTGACTGCTCAGAAGAAAATTACACATCTTCTTCCACCAGCCAACCCTAATGGGAGGGGTTTTAATGCTACTCGAAAGTGTGCTTATCATGCCAGAGCACCAGGACATGATACTCAAGATTGTTGGGCCTTTAAACATAAGATCCAAGATTTAATAGACAACGGTGAGATCGTGGTCACAAAACCAGATCAACCTCACGTGCAAGACAACCCTCTTCCTCAACACAAAGAAGAAGAGGTCAACATGATCAATTCTAATGGCGAGTCATCCCAAACCATCAAAGACGGTGTTGACAGATGGGATTATGCAAAGTTCTAATTTACAATGGAACGAAAGATGAAAGCTCTTTGCAAATAAATTGAGCAACTGGCAGAACTGGTGACCCACCATCATCAAGTCACACGCCAATTAATCAGGCAGGAGCATGCCTATCTCCTTCCTTTTGTTATGAATACCTCCTCACCACCTTCAGAAAGTGAAGCTATGGAGGATAAGGTTGCAAAGAGAGCCAATGCTAAAGCCCGTCGGGATTTTGCCAATCAAAGGGAATTTACCTATCTTGGCCAATCTATGGAGGAGATAATGCAGATGTTGATCAACGAAGGAAGAATTACTTTCCTTCTCCCTCCAATCAATCCCTGCTCAGGACGTTTCAATTCTGATAAAGTGTGTTAATATCATTCACATTCTCGCGGTCACAGCACAGACGAATGCTGGGCACTTCGCCATCTCATTCAGAATCTTATTGATAGCGGTGTCCTGCAAATAGCAGATGATTACATTGTGCAACTTAAGGGTGGGAATGCATGTCCTACCAAATGGAAGGGATCAGTAGCAGTTATATCCGAAGTGGATGATGAGACTATCAAAGTATTTCCCATACAACCAATTCAACTCAAAGGAGCTGACAATCCTTTGAAAGTGGTCGCACTAGAGCCAATTTCTTTACCTTTCAGACCATAATATCTTGTTGTCAGCTTATACAAAGTTCCATGGAATTATGGAGAAGCTGAAGGATCCACGTCTCATACTACTGCTACAGTGTCGAAGGAAAATCCATTGTATCTTCCTCAACGGGTTATGAAACCTACTTGCGAAGCAAAGGGGAAGATTACCATGGAGAAGATTGAAAAAATCCTCCGCACTATGGGCTACAATAAAGCCAAAGTGGTTTTAAGCTTGCGAGAAGCTCCACACCAAATATCTATACTGGACTTGGTTTTCTCTTACTGAAGGTTTTGGAAGAAGCCTACTTGCCAAAATCAGTGGATGTGGAAAAATTTCAACATTTGGTTGATCACATTTTCAACAATAATGTTATATCCTTCACTGATGATAATATACCGCCTGAAGGGACCGGTCATTGCAAGCAATTTCACATTACAGTTTTGTCTTTCGGGTACATGCTAGCTGGAGTTTTGATAGATGGAGGCTCATCTCTAAATATCTGTCCTTATGCCACCTTGGTAAAGATGAATGTCAATCTCAAGCGGATCCAAAGAAGCCATACGGTTATCAGAGCTTTTGATGGATCCCGACGAAATGCCATCGGAAAGATTGAGTTGCCAATTGAGATTGGTCCAAATACATTCAATGTATCCTTCCACGCCCTCAAGATAGATTCAGATATACAACCTCTTTATTGGGGAGACCATGGATACACATGGTTTGGCCGCTCCCTCCACGCTTACACCAACAACTCAAATACATTATCAATAACAGTCTAGTCACTGTCAACGCTGAGCTGAAATGTCCTGAACAAAGAACTCTACCAATCATCGCCTTCAATTCGGAAGTTGAACCTACGATTTTCATACTCTGGAAGTGAGTACCACGCAATACCATTCTATTGGAGCGCCACTTCCCATACCCAGGATTTCTGCCGAGGTTATGTCGGCCACTCAAGAAATGATGTCATTGGGTTATCAACCTGGACAAGGGCTTGGTAAAGATAAGCAAGTTATTAAGCACCCTATCCAAGTGTTCAGCCAAATTGGAACAACTAGACTAGGCTATTCTCGCTAATTCCAATCACGAAATCCTCTCATGAGCACAAGCGAGTTCCTCGAGCTTTACATCATGACGGCGATTTTCTATACCTTTACCCCATGAGCTAATACAGTCTCCAGTAAAGGTGTCATCCCATGTTGTGGCCATATTGTTTCCTAAATCAGTACCAATCAAAGCGAAAGAGGTGCTGATTCCTAATCCCGAAATGGAAGAAAAGGAATGAAAACGTAAACATGACATTGCCTTGATGATGGCAGGCTTACGCGTCATTGTTCATGATGAACATACAAACAGATACACCCCAGACGATGATTGCCCCGTTGTCATGGTTATCATTCGGGAGAAGGAGGACAATGACGATCCTTCCATCACTGTAGTCCATCAAGACTTTGCCCTCGACAATTGGAGCAGCACTCCATGCATTGGTCGTCGAGGGTAAAATGGGCAGAAAAATCCCTCTGCCCTGTAGATAACTTTAAATTACTTGCTTTCCTTTACAGTACTAGCAGTTATTTTATCAAGTACATGCTAACACTTTTGTATGATCGAACAGTTGCATATATTAAGTGAAAGTATATTCATTTCGTGACTCAAATTTAGATGTGCATGTACTTGCTGATGAGGTGCCTTCTCTCCACAAGGGTTGTAACTTTGATGCAAAGTTGGACTTAGATTTGATGGACATCTAAGAGGACATTGAGACACCTCAGGAGATTAAGGAATGGGTCGCAGACAAACCCAAACCCAATCTTGATCAAACCACTTCTTTCAATCTTAGAACCTTAGACAACCCTAAGCTAATCCAGATTAGTTTAGACCTTGCCACAAATTAACGGAATGACATGGTTGTACTATTAACCCAATTCCAGGATGTGTTTGCATGGTCTCATGAAGACATGGTGGGTTTGTCCATGGACATTGTTCTTTATCTCCTTCTTATCAAAGAAGGATTCAAGCCAGTTAGGCAAAAGCTCAGGCAATTGAAGCCTGAATGGAGTTTAAAAGTTAAAGAAGAAATTATAAAACAATTTCAAGCTGGCATCATCATGGTGTCTACATATCCGGAGTGGATATCCAACATTGTTCCCGTGCCTAAACCAGGAGGAAAGGTACGAGTCTGCATGGATTACCGGGATTTGAACAAAGCTTGCCTTAAAGATAGCTTTCCCGTGCCATTTATCCACATTCTTATTGACAATACTGCTCAATACGGCATGTACTCCTTTGCTGATTGCTTTGCGGGGTACCATTAAATTATGGTCACTGAGGAAGATCATGAGAAAACTGCTTTCATCATGCCTTGGGGAACCTTTTCCTACAGACGGTTGTCATTCGGCCTCATAAATTCTGGGGCAACCTATCAGCGAGCTATGATGGCTTTTTTCCATGATTTAATGCACAAGGAGATGGAGATCTACATGGATGACATCATCATCAAATTCCGGAAGGAGGATGACCACTTAGACCATCTCAGAAAACTTTTTAACAGGTTGCGTAAGTACAACTTGAAGTTGAATCCAGCCAAGTGCGCCTTTGGTGTTAAGTCAGGCAAGTTGTTAGGTTTCCTAGTCAGCCACAAAGGGATTGAACTGGATCCTACCAAAATCCAGGCCATCAAGGAAATTCTCATTCCTCAGATAGAGAAGGAAATACAGGGATTTTTGGGAAGAATTAACTTCATTACCAGGTACATATCTCAACTCACAGCAACCTGTGAGCCTATCTTCAAGCTGTTAAGGAAGAACTCCTCCATGAAATGGAACGATGAGTGCCAGAAAGCCTTCCTTACCATTAAAGAGCAACTGATTAACACTCCTGTTTTGGTACCTCCCAGGGATGATGTTCCCATGTTCATGTACCTGTCCATAAATGATAATGCCATGGGTCAGATATCTTTGGGCAAAAAAAAAAACGATAGAGGCCAAGAACGAGCTATCTATTACCTCAAAGAAAAGATTCAAGATCGGTGAACACAAGTACACTCGATTGAGAAGACTTGTTGTGCTTTAGCATGGGGCTTCCATGAGGTTACAACATTACCTCCATGGTCATACAACCCATCTCATATCCCATACGATCCTCTCAAGTATGTGTTCAAAGAAGCCCATATCAATTGTCGATCGTCCGGATGGCGATTGATCCCACATCAATTTGATATCGCTCTACGTGACGCAAAAGTCTCATCAAAGGTCAAGGAATTGCGATCAATCGCCGCCAGCTTTTGCAGGGACTACAAACCCTTGAAACATACTTCCCCGATGAGGGGTAATGACGCTTAGGCTGCAACATTAGTATGATACATATATGTGACGTGGAAAATATATTTTGATGGAGCTGTTAACGCAGAAGGCTCTAGAGCTGGAGCAGTTCTAATATCCCAGACGGGGAGCAGATATCCGTCGTCATCAAATTGCGCTTATTAGCACCAACAACACAAATGAGTATGAAGGTCAGATCATGGGGCTAAAACTTGCTCGTTCAATGGGCGTCAGGCGGTTAACTGTCTTTGGGGATTCTGAATTAGTAATCAGTCAATCCACATGAATCTATCAAACCAAAGAATTACATTTGCTACCTTACCATCGGCAAGTTTTACAGATGGCTTTGGAGTTCGAAGAAATCTCCTTTCTACACATTAGTCGTAATAGGAATGATTTTGCAGATGCATTAGCAACGTTATCCTCCTTGGTTTACATACCTGACAAGGAAAACATGCCAAGCATCACGTTTGCTTTGCAAAAAGCCCCAGTCTATGGGAATTATGTCGGAGAAGTATCGGATGAACTACCTCCCATCCATAACCCTTGGTATCAATGCATTAAGGAGTATCTACGAGATGGATCTACACCCGCTGAGGCCAGCCTAACTGAGAAGAGGCAGATTCATCGACTTGCTATAAAATTCTACCTGAGCGGAGATGCATTCTACAAAAGAGATGCTGGATTAGGTCTCCTCAGATGTCTAGATAAAGATCAAGCTCAGCGACTCATGGATGAGATCCATGGTGGAGTATGTGGCCCTCACATGAGCGGACCCCTACTTGTCAAGAAGATCCTCAGGACAGGGCATTATTAGCTTACACTCAAGGCTGACTGTGATGATCACGTCAAGAGGTGCTATCAATGCCAGATTCATGGGAATGCTATCCACGCCCCTCCAAGGGAACTCCACAATATGAGTTCGCCATGGCCCTTCTCAATGTGGGGAATGGACATGATCGGGCCCATCGAGCCCAAAGCAAGTAATGGACATCGATTCATATTCACCATGATCGACAACTTCACCAAATGGGTAGAAGCAGCCTCCTTCCCCAGGGTTACTAAAGAAGTTATCATTGCTTTCATCAGAAACAATGTCATATATCGATATGGACAACCAGAGGTCATTGTGTAAGACAATGCTAAGAACCTCAACAACAAAATGATGGAGGAGTTATGCAGAAAATTCCACATCAAATACCTCAACTCCGTCATCTACCGTCCAAAGATGAATGGTGTTGTTGAAGCGGCTAATAAAAACATCAAAAAGATAATGCTTAAAATGTCTGCCAATCACAAAGGATGGCCTGACCTCTTGCCTCTGACTTTATTAGCCTACAGAACTTCCATGCGAACTTCCACTGGGGCAACCCCCTACTCATTAGCCTATGGGATGGAAGTAGTGCTCCCCATAGAGGTGGAAATGGAATCCCTCAGAGTATTGATGGATGCTTAGTTGAGTGAAGACCAATGGGTACAAGACAGGTATCACCAGTTGTCTCTAATAGACGAAAGGCAAACCGCGACGATCTTCCATGTTCAGTTATATCAGCAAAGGATCGCACGATCCTACAATGAAAAAAGTCCGATCATGGCGCTTCAAACAACATGACTTGGTTTTAAAGAAGATTATTGATAACCAAGATCAATTTAAGGGAAAATTTGCTCCTAACTGGGAAGGCCCATTTGTTGTCAAGGAAGTATTGACAGGAGGTGCTCTCAGATTGCACGAAATGGATGGCGATGAATTTCCACAACTTATCAACTCGGACACCGTGAAACGGTACTATGTCTAAAGTTACCATCAAACAAACATCCTGATTTTGATCATCAAATCACCAGTCATTCCGGTTTTGAACCCTCTCTTTTTTATATACTCTTCTGCCCCCTCAGGGAAACATACACTTCAAGCCAGCAGCCTAGTTTTACCTCAGTTCAAACCTTTCACAATTTTGGTTATCCTGAAGACGGGATTAAACTTTTTCACCTGCAGTTTATCCTGAAGACGGGATCAAACTTTTCTACGCTTGCAGTTTGTCCTGAAGACGGGATCAAACTTTTTACACACCTGCAGTTTATCCCCATTATGGGATCAAACTTTCTTCTCCCCGCAGTATAGCATGCACATGGGATTCACGTTTCTCTTCATCTGCGATTCGTCCTGAGGGTCGAACTACGTCGACCTGATCTCATCTTTAATAGGAATACGTAGGCAACCACATGCTATATGGCTCGGTCGCAACAAAAAAAACAACAAAAACATTTCTTCCCTTTCTTCACAAAAAACAACAAAAACATTTCTACACCTATCGCGCTTTTCACATTCAAATTTGAACCTTTACACCGTGTTCGAACTACGCAGACTTGATCTCCTCTTCAATAGAGAGACGTGGCGTACCATTTATGGTTCAATCCTAACCCTACCGTAACAAAAATTCTTGTCACACAGTACTGGGATCAACCTTCAATTCACCATATTTCATCAGTTTCAAATCAAAGGGATGGAATTACCCAACCTCTTCTCACAGATAGAAGATTCGGTGACCATCTAAGCTGCGATCGCGCCTCAAAGAGCAATACCAACCCATAAGAGATGGAATTAACTAGGCTTCTCACAAATAGAAGTGTTGGCGACCATCTGTGGTACGGTCAATCTCAAAGAGGAAGAAACCACCCTCCTCTCCACTTTTCTATACAGATACCAGTCCCAAGACACCAAAGATGGTAGGGATATACAGAAATCAATGATCTATTCTGAGAGATCTTGCGATGTCTCAATGTCTATCTATCAAGGATAAGTTCAGAATGCATCAAGATCACAAGGCCCTGAAGAAACAGGCAAATATCAAGCAAGTATCAAGGAATAACTAAAAGGGAAGTGAATCAAAATATATTTCCCTGCCATACATAATACTGTTTGATATATACATATGTGTTGTACATGACAAAATTGCTAAGCTAGTCTATGCAGGAAAATACAAAGCTATCTACAGATCTGTGTGTATGTGGACTATCAAATCTAACATAGCATCCCTCTCGGAAGACGGAGGTAGCACTGCAAGCTCCTGCCCAAGGGTATCTACACGAGCTAGCAGATCATAGGCTAACTGCATGGTAGCATAATGCTCATCAATGTAAGCACTCATATCGGCAAGATTGACAATCATCTGGGATCTAACTGAAGTACTATCTGTAATGGCTATATCCCTAGCAAAAAAGGCGGCATCCCACTCCGCAATCAATGCATCCTTGGCTGATCTAGCCTCATCCCTCTCTAACAGAGCGGCGTCTCTCCCTTCAAGAGCTGTCAACATCACTGCCCAAGCCTAATCTCTCCCATAGGTCATCGGATGTAAGCTCTGCTCCAAATGTTGTGCCGAATACTGGGTAACAGTGGCACTCGGGGTGGGAGAATCCATCACAAATGCTGGCAGCCCAGCAGTCAAGTCATCAATGGAAATATTAACCTCCTCTATAGGCTCCTCATCATAGGAATCAGTCCCCTGCACTGTGGATACTACCGCAGCCAATGCAGTCTCTGTCTCCATCCATGTGGAATACTCTGCAGAACAACCCAGATGACTGACAGAAAACTTAGCCAACTCTCGCTGATACCAATAGGCATGCAACCTGGATCTGTCCTCCGCTGATAAGCGGTATGAGCCGGCGACCGACTCACTACCCCCATAAGGATGAAAATCCTAAAACTGGTCAAACTGACACATCATGGCCAGTGGGTGGTAAGTAATCATGCCCCTCAATCCAGCCAGAGGGAGATAATCCATGCTCAAAGCATGAGTAATGAAGTCAGTTAGGGAGAAGCTAAGCCTCGAACACGATAATATAGCAACGGGTCTCTAATCCTCGCCAGAAAGTCGACCACAATGCAAAGATCTCAGACACTCCGCAGTTTCGAAGGAGTATGACATGGCTATATCATGGGTGAAACAAAACCCTTGACGTCTAAATGTGCCAATCGGTCTCAAGTGTGACATAAACCACACATACATCATGACCGAGCTACCTGTGAACACTCCTGCCGGATAAGTGTAGCAGTGTGTATCTGACCTCAGAGTCTCTGCAATGATCATCGGAATAATTGTATGACCCTCCCTGAGAGCTCTCACTGCCATAATGACGCCGATATCCAGCTCATCCATGTACCGTGGCATGAAGACATATGACAATATGCACAAAAGCAGTACATCCACTCTGGCTGAACGCCAATGATCCTCCGGTGTGGTGAAATCCCTGGAATGCCATGTATAACTATCCTCAGAGCCAAATCTATCAAACAGAAAATGCTGGGATATCACGTGGCCGGATGTAATCTCGTCCTGGACCACTTTACGCCTCAATCCGGTAAGGGTCATGAATCGGCTCGCTTCATGTATCTCGAGTAGCCATATGCACGCAAGGTCCGGCCCAACGACAAAGATCATCAATCGTGTATACTCCTCCAAAGTAGAGTCAACTCCTCGGGTCCCAAATCGAAAAACTCGCCTCTCCGATACCCAAAGGTTTCAAAGATACCTCTACAAATCTCGTGGGAACCTAAAACATCAATAGGGTCATAGTATGTCGCAAAGAAATCATCTACGATCACCATATACGATGGTGATATACTATCATACCATGAAAGCGATACCGGATACCACCAAAATGGTGGGGTATGATCAATACAAATTAATCACAAAGAAGACATCTCAGATGGGCCGTGTCATAAGACCATCCAGGGACAATGTTGAATATCTCGGACATACATACATATGCATAACATAATAACATGCATGATACAATAGATGGCAATATGATATAGGGAATGGAAAACTGTAACATACATTCCTAAGTATATCATCATCTAATACATCTCTGTACAGCTAAAATATAGGGAAATGGGGTGAAGCTACCCAACATCTAATAGAGGCCTATCAAAAGATATAGCGAGAATGGGGCAAAGCTACCCAGCAGCTAATAGAGGCCTATCAAAAGAGATAACGAGAAATACATCAGAAAAAGTCAATGGTGTCGATGTTCACATCATCGCGATCGCCCACTATTATCAGAATCCTCTTGAGTCACTGGATCTCTATCTACAGGGATGTCAGGTCGATACAAGGGAGGATCTTCACCGGCAAAGCCATATGGGTCACCTGAGGGGCCAGCGCCAAAGCTGGAAGGATCAAAAGTATCTACCTCTGAAAGATCTCTACCCAAATGCCGAAAGAAAAGATGTGTCCGGTCCAGCTGCTGGGTCAATCTGTTAATCTGTGTTACATGAGTCGGATCTCTGACACAGGCTAGCCAATCCGTCATCATCACGGATCCTGGAACCATATCCCCCATTAACTGTGTGGCGCGGGTCTGAGCTCCAATAGTACGAGGGATCCACCAATGCTGGAACATCTCCTGAGACCAAGGGCCCTCTGACAATGTAAAACTGTCAATCCCACTCAATGGGATGTCAATGACGGGTGACTGCGAAACAGGCCAATAACGCCTGGCAGGAGGCAAGATCGACATACGATCTCTCCTGTAGAGCTCATGATAAAGACGCTTCTCTAAATAGAGCTCCCATCCTCCATCTCAGAAAGAGGAATCTGCGGGTGGAAATAACGTACTCTACTCCAGTCGGGTACCCATCCTCAAATCCAACTCCCAAATGCTCTCCAGAGTAGGGAACCCATGTGATGACATAGGTTGTCAACAACTCCAACTGTAGGCGACAATGAGTGAAACCCTCAGCAACAAAGACCTCCGCCAGTATGGAATGATGTCATCTCCGTCCTCGTGGATAGGTGTCTAAACCTAACACGCTCACAGGACGCAAACATGGAAGCCTCTCATAGGCCCAAAACTTCTAACACAAAGGCAACATCTGCTGTCAGTCAACACTCTTAACCTATACATGGGAAAAGACAAGAGAAACACTCACCAGCAGAAATGAGTAGAATCCTAACCACGCCTCGGTCAAGCCCTGCGATCGCATACGCATTACCCTGAGGAAGTAGGCAAAGGTGTAGGAACCCCAATCATACTCTCTTATATGGTCCACATGTCGAGTGGCGCTGATCAAAGAGAAGGACACCGTAGAGGAATTATCTGTTATGAAGCAGCCCCTAATGATCATCAGGAACAATCGCTGAAGAATGTGATCCCTGACTCTCACATCATCGGGTATGGGCTCACTCAATAGGCCGCTCATAGCATCTACGCTTAGAGGACCCGTCGACAGTCAGCCCTTCCATGAAGCGCCTCATTGAACTCCCAACAAGGATCTGATGGCGATAGGGTGATATCCACCGTCATAAGGCACCGCTTTCCTCCAAACTCCATACTGTGATAAACCGCCAATCCATCGGCATCATCATCACCTCACGATCCAAAGAAATGGAGTGATCGAAGTGCGGTGAAACCACCGCTCGAGACAATTCCCCGAGGTAACCTTGTGGACAAATGACGGGTAGAATGGAGAAGAACATCCCAAATCCACAGCCATGGATGATCGCTCTGTAGTCATCATGTAAAGCCTGATACATAGAGTGGATGCTAAACCAGTTCCCTCGAGGCTGTGTGAAGCCAGGAACCTACATCAAATGCAAATCAACATCAGAATCCTTGACTCCACATCAATAGGAAATAAGGAAGATTAAAGATCTAACTTCATACCTTATTTACGTGCAAGTATACTGAAGGATGCCTACTCAAGTCACCCAGAAGATCTGGGTTCGCCACTTAAATACCTGGTAATTCCCTACGGGGAACACGTACAGCAGGAGCAGGAACCTCGATTGATACATCCTTCTCCTCGTCCTCAACATTCGGCACTTCAATCCGAATAGGACGTATCATCGTCTCCACTAAACGACGAGGATGTCTGATAGAACGACATTGAGGCTCTTCAAAAGCTCTCCTCCGTACACAAGAAGTGGTCCTGCGGGAACTACTCGGCTGATCCGGATCCATAATATCTGGGCAACAAGTCTCCAAATCACCTTAGAAAGGGTGTGGTAAATTCTTACCTGGAGCTTTTCAAAATGCATTGTTTTAACATGCATCCATAGTAGAGTTAAAAATGCATGACTACCCAATACCTACATTTTGGGAAAATTTTGCCATAGCCCCCTTTGTAAATGGGACTATCCACATGCACATAGGCATGACTAGGTGGTCATTCAGTAGCACATCTATACACAGTCATATACATCCTACATGCATTAATCACATCACAGTAAAAAAATCCATAAGAGTAGTCTAATTACCAGGATTATTTTGCTTTTCTACCTTTACTCATTTGTCTTCAAATAGGATAAGAAATTACAGTAAAAGGTGCCAATTTGACTGTTTCAAAAGTCAAATTTTTTCACATCATTATGTTCAGCATAGTTTAATACTAACATTTGTTATGTTGAATATTTTTTATCAAGTCATATCAGCATGCATATTCACTACTATGTGTCTAAATGCATTTCATGTGATAAGTCATTTTCCAATGGATAGAAACTAGAAAAAAAAATACATGCATACGCTACTGTGATGAAGAAGAACGCTTGTACGGTGGCGTAATATGCGAGAAGTTGCTCAACTCAAAGCAGATCTCAAGAAGAAGAGCTCTCAGATTTCCTTCGCTGCGTAACTTGAAAATAACTTATTAAAGCAACCATCCGCCTATACATAGGCACGGTTGGCCGCAGGCTCACCTGCGGCTCCTGCAGGTGTACCTGCGGCACTTCTACATGGGTCCCACACCTCCGGCTCACTCTAGTTAGAGTTGCAAAGGAGGTCTCACAAGCTGAAAGGGCCAAATCAGGAATAAAAGTGCTACACGATTGAGCGGAATAGCCGGATATCCTGGTTTCTTGTCGGTCAGAGTTAAACTCCCGTCGTCTCAATGGTATTCGCCTGAATGCAGGGTATACTATACCAATGAGCTCAGCTTTCACAGATCATGCTCGGAAATACCCCACAAAGGTCCGATGCCGTCATTTGCAGGGTCACAACCCTAAACATCCCCGGCGGGGGTTACAACGTAAAATCATGAAATATCAAACCTCCCCAGTGGGGGTTACAACGCCGAAGTTATCAACTGATGAAGTATCCACATATCCTCGGCGGGGGTTACAATGCAATGCAACCATTGATACACACATCAATGAAGGTCAAGCAACCTTGACGTGATGTCAACCAATGGCAAGTAAACCCATCAAAGTAACTCATCCACGTATCCCCGGTGGGGGTTATAACGCAATACGACCATTGACACATACATCAATGAAGGTCAAGCAACCTTAACAATGCACCCAACAGGGATCTATCTGGTGATACACACATCAACGAAGGTCGGGCAACCCTGACATCAACAAAACTGTTGGCAGTAACTCCGACAGAATGAGGTAATATGTTATACACATCCTCAAATAGACAAAGCTTTATCCCCATAGATCTCTTACACACAAGAGGTACCTTTATGGAATATAAGCCAATGTCTAGGATTCAAGACTTTGGTGATAGCCCCAACGTCAACATCCTTGAAGACTTAGATCGCATGTCCAAGCCATCACTGATTGTCATCCCAACATGATTACCTGGCAATCATGCTATATACATTTGCATCATATTGTTGTATATAGCATCATGTTTATCTTGCTTGCATTTCAAGTGTCTAGGATTCTTTATCCTATCCATGCCTTGCATTGCATGAATATGATAAAGAGGGGCATCTATAGACACTCAAAATTTTTTGCATGCCTGTTACTAACATTGCAGGAGGGCAGATTCGTCTTTTAGAGATAACCCTGGAAGACAGTTTACATCCATTCCGGATACTACTGGAAGTTCAGTTCCAACCCGAAACACAAACCGGGAATTTCATCTCAAACCCGAAACACACACCGGGAATGTCATTTCCAATCTCGGAGATAACCCCAAGGTACGTAGATCAAAAGATCGGCAACAACACCGGAGAGGACAGTTCTGTCTCAGCGATAACACTACGACGCTCAGTTCCAGTCCCAGAAACAACACTAGGAGTAGCGACTCCATCCTTGGTGATATCCCCAAGGGATGCCATTGCAGTTCCGATGATAACTCCGAAAATGCTTATTTCAAATACATGCGATTAGCTGCAAGCTCAGACCTCCTGTTGAGGCACTCATACCTCAGACCCGGAGCTAACAACGGGCAGACAGGCACACCCATAGATGACAGTGAGGCATACAAACAAGCAGTCCACTCTCAGATATAACCCTGAGCAACGTCTGCTTTTATCTCACATCGGCGATGACCCCGGTGAAGAGTCGAAATGTCATCTTACCGCCTCAACGTTTTCGCTCACAAGATGATATCGCGGCATACAAACAAGTAGTCTAATCTCAGATGTAACCCTGAGCAACGTCTACTTTCAACTTAAACCAGCGATAACCCCGACGAAGAGTCAAACGTCATCTTGCCCCTTCAACACTTGCGCATCATCTCAACACTTCATACATACATACATCCAACGATGTCCCACAAGAACCGAGGAGTAACAATCCCGAGTGACTATTACGCATAACAGTACTTTGGATAGAATTTGAAGCTTGAAGACCATGGGCATGGACCCCTCTTCCTGACTTCGTACAACCTCTAATCCATGTCATTACGTAACTCTCGACACAAGTGGTCCAAAGAAGGTCAGATATACCTCGTTCGGATGCTCGAATTGAAGTTCTTCAAGTTCGAGCGGATATTACAGTGTACGAGTGCACGTACTTCGAGATGATAGGACCCGCGAGGCCCGGATGCACCACGACCAGCCCCAGGTACAACCGCGGCTGCCACAGGTGTACCTACAGCCATCAGTCTATAAATATAAGCTTTGGGGTCAACCATTTGAGAGAGAGAAAAGGAGAGAGAAAGGCGAGGAAGCCCTGTCCATTTTACTCTGTATACACCCCTATTGAGTGTTTCCTCATCTATAAACATCTGTTAGCTCACATATAGCTATCTTTTTATCCGACGGGAGCTGAGTGTTTATCCATATAAAGTCATAGAAGTCTACTTTGGCAGCCCACTGTAAGCCTTCTCACATTTTATAAAGCCTTCTTCTCTTATTACCACACACTGTTATACACATTGAAAGTCGTGTTGTGTGTGTTTGCCCGGACTTCGGTCCGTGGTTTTCATTTTTGTCTGTATATATATACTTATATATGTATATATTTCATATATGGACTAACATTATCGAGTTATGCCTCGATTGAGCCTAGACTTTGGTCTGGAGCGTTTATCTACTTTTATATATATATATATATATATATATATATATATATATATATATATATATATATATATATATATATATAATTGTTGTCTCGACATATCGATGAGCCCGGATTTTACATCCGGTGCATTTACTCGCTTTTATATATATATACTTATATATATAATTGTTGTCTGACATATCTGGATGAGCCAGATTCACATCCAAAGCTTTTATATATATATATATATATATATATATATATATATATATATATATATATATATACACACACACACACTATATATAATTGTTTTCTGGACATATCCGATGAGCCAGATTCACATCCAAAGTCGTTTCTCGCTTTTATATATATATATATATATATATATATATATATATATATATACATTTCATTAGGCCCAGGTTTCCTCCGTGACCTTTTACTGACTTTATTTACATTTCGTCTGCTTGGAGTTTACTTACGTGGCGATTGATTGCTTTTACAACTTTATTTACATTTCGTCCCACACTGAGTTTATTTACATATATATATATATATATATATATATATATATATATATATATATATATATATTTACCGCTTTTATATAGTTACATTTCGATCCCCCATGGAGTTGCTTCGTGGTGGTTGATCATGTCTGTATATATATATTTACAGCTTATATATATATAATTGTTTACTGCTTTCCATACAAACTGCAGTATCATGTGAGTCTAGGAATCATGTGATCATAGATTCAGTCTACTGAATCTAGATTCGGTTCCCATAATGGACATTTTTTAGCTGTGATCAGCTTGTACATTACTTTTCAGTGTCTGAATTTCCTTGGATGGTTGTCATGCCCGTGAGGAGTTTGGCACTGCTGTATATTATTTTCTTGAGAATGCCTCGCATCTCGAAAATAAAAGCAAACAAGCCGAACATTTAATAATAAAATGGAAGTATCAAAGGCCTCAATCACTATTAAGCACAGGGTTTGAAAAACCTCTTTTTATAAAACTTCATTGTTATATCTTATTTAAAACTGAATTTTTCTATAAATTCAAACCTTATGTATATAAGTGCGAACGAGGTACAATAGTACTTCCAAATAATTACACATTGATCCATACACACACACACACGCATATATTCATATAATAGTTTCTTTAAAAAGTTGCGGTCACCGTTGTGACACGGATGTCGAGGGGTGCCTAACACCTTCCCTCCGCATAATCAAGCCCCCGGACCCAAAATGAATCTCGGTTTCACAGACCCGTTTAGCAGTGTCAAATCATTGGGTCAATGTGCAAACCTTTTTCGGTTACGTTGGTGCAACCAGTTAAATACACCAACTGGCGACTCTTAAAGTCAAATCGTCGACATTATACATGTCATACCTTTTTCACTTGTTTTTTTCAAACAAATCTCACATTAACATGAGAACACCAAAGAACAAGTAACGAAAAGGGACGCCCAAAAATCCCGACGTCGACACATTCTATTTTAGTTCTTCTTCTGGGTTAAGGAAGCTCAGGAAGGGCCAACCTCTTAGTCCAAGACTAAGGGTCAAGTTTGTCCCTGAGGTGCTTATCAGATGAAGAGCTTTATAAAATGGTGGCTAAAATGACATCACATTGGTCTTTTATGCTTGAGAGTTTACTTACCAACTCTAGATACTCTTTGGCGTTGGTATTTGTTTAGGCTGCAATCGTGGTGTCATCATGCTCTTATACTATGATCACTGAGAATGATCGAAAGTACTCCACAATTTGAGTGATTGGTTGATATGGTTATCAGTAGCACGTTTTAGGATGTTACTACTGACTATGGATCTTTATTTGGTTCATCAATCACAGATTTTTGGGACTCTTTAACTGGGATACGTTCGTTTTGGGTGAAGAAATATTTAAGGGTTGAAAAAATGGGTTTTGTACTGGGGTCAATACAAAATTCGATTTCACATTCTGGGTAGGCTAAGAAGTCTTCAAGAATACGTCAGGAAATTTATTAACAATAGAAATATCATTCAAAACTGTGACTCTCATCCAAGACTTGAATAACACATGTAATGAAGGTTTCTCCTAACGGAGTTTCAACAGATAAGTCAAAGTCTAAATTCTCCGGAGTCAAATTTAAACGTTGAACGCAAGCAAGAGAGATAAAAGAATGGATAGAACCGGTATCTAATAAGGTATAGACTTCATAAAAATTTATAATTAACTAACATGTGCTAACTTCGTTCGGGTTACTCACTTTTTGAAAAGTCATGAAAAATGCTCTTCCAGAAACCACCGACTTTGTTTTATCTCAGATCCACCTTTGGTGCCACCGCCCCAAATTGGACTTGACTTCACTATCTGACAAAAAATCGAGCTAAATGACCTTCTCTTCTTGAAATCTCCACTTCTATTATCTTGGCCATGATTACCACCGAAGTGGTTACCATTCTTGGCATGATAATTTCCCCACGATGGTCATCATTGTTCATGGTCGTTGCCATGATACGATTATTATCATGTTATTGGTCGTTACCTTTTGGTTGTGCTAACTTATTATCGCGCTCCAATAACTGAGCCCTATTCACAACATCTGAATATAAACAAAGTTTTTGAGAAATGAGGTATTGACGTATATCGGGTTTCAAACCTCTTAGTAACATTCGCGTTATTCGCTGCTCATTATCGACCAAATGGGATGCAAACCGGGATAACTCCGCAAACTTAGCCTCGTACTGCGATACGGTCATATTATTTTGCTCCATTGCTTATCTCAACATTTTTAAATGCCATTTTCAAACACTGTCACAAAACAAGGGTTAATTAACATATCAGATATTATCCCTATACTCTGACCGACCAATTAAATACCAAAAAAATTTAGGTAGGTCATACTAGCGAAAGAATTCCCCGTCTCTCCCCTCCTAGTTCTTGTCTCACATCTCAGCCAGGGATCATATCCCTAAGCTTTGATACCAACTGTGATGCCCCCAAAATAGGTATATATCACCCATCTTGAGTCGCCAAATACATGGTACAAAATTCAAATACAACTTAATTATACAACAGTCGTGCAAAATACGACAAAACATATGCTATGAGTTTTAATACAAATATTGTCATCTAGACAATATCCACACTCAATTGAGTCCTCATTACATTTATTATCACACTATTTAACAGAATAGTGAGAACTACTAAGGCTATTATCTGGACCGTCTCTTCGTTCCCCGACTAGTCCCTACTACGTTCTCATTTCCTGAAGAGAATAATGAAAGTAAAAGGGTGAGCTCAACTAGCCCAGTAAGAAATATTATGCCTAAGATAATGCAGAATAAATTATCGTTAGCATTCAACAGTGTTAAACTGATACAATATAACAAACATCAAGTTTAACTACAGCGGAACAAGTAATCCATTAAAAGAGTCAAGTAGAGAATAAAAGCTACTATCTTTTATGATTTAAAAGGTTTTTCATCACTTTTATCGATGGGACTCAGCTTAATAAATAATCCACATCATCCCTGCACTACAGCCAAGGATATTCATTAGTATCACAACCACAAATTATCCATGCACTACGGGCCAAGGATATTCGTGTATTCATCAATGGTCATGATCATGCCAACAACTTTCCATCAATGCACTATGGGCCAATGAGGACTTTTACCACATCATTTGTAACATTACGGTCATGATTATACCGATTAATCCCTGGTCATAATCATACCAAGTCCATCTATGCACTACAGGCCACAGATGACTTTCAACATAAGGATGATGACAATGATATAAGAATTCAATAAAAACAAGTTCAAGAATTAATTTATCCTGGAACTAATAACGTCCAAATTGTCAACATGATACTTCTTTGTAGAGTAAAATTCAAGAATGCTCAGAAGAATATTTCCATGAAAAGATACTGGATGAAGCGTAAATATCAAGGATATTCCACTAATTTCATGGAGTATAGAAGTCAAAACTTTAACCAACTGAGTATAATAAAGAATGGAATAACAAAAGAAATCACCAGCCATGCGATGATCGCATGCATGTGTTATTCCAATGTAATAATAAATAACGGAACCGTGTCGGTAAAGAAATTACGACCGACAGGATATTCCAATGTAATAATAAAGAATGGAATAACAATATAAATCACCATGCATGCGATAGACCGCATGCATACGAGTTATTCCAACGTAATAATTATTAATGGAACAAGGTCGAAATAATATGCACTCTAACAGATATTCCAATAGAATAATAAATAATGAAACGAGTCATGCGTAAACGCATGCATGTGATGTTCCAATGAATAATAAAGAATGGAATAATGAAGAATTTCACCATGTATGCGGTGATTGGCATGAGGCAAAGTTATTCCAACATAATGATAAAGAATGGAATAACGTAAGAATTTCACCAAGTATAGGTAGCTTGGCATTATCTGAGTTATTCCAACAAAATAATAAAGAATGGAATAACAAAAGTTCTCTTCATGAATACAAAAAAATAATACCCTTTACGAGTACAACAAATAATATCCCTTACCTTAGAACAAACTGGATATAGGAGTAGTGAAGTAGCGAATACTTTTTTTTCTTTCTCTTTATAGTTTCTCTCTAGAGAGTTTCAAAGTGAATTAAGTAAGAAATAATGAAGGAATGAGCTTCTATTTATAGGAGAATGGACCTAATAAGAACTAATTCTGAATCTGGTCCAGATTGATTTACTTTTTAAAATCTGACTGATCTGTTTGGTTTCTTATAAAATATTCTAATAAAACAAAATCTTTTAAATAAAATATAATATATTCTATTTATAATCTAATAAAATGAATAACTTTATAAAAGTATTTTATTTTATATAAAAAAAATTTACTATGCAAATACTATGCAGGCACTATGCATAATAAAATATAATATATTCTATTTATAGTCTAATAAAACGAATAACTTTATAAAAGTATTCTGTTTTATATAAAAAACTTTTCTGTTTTATTACATTAATAATACTAATAAAACAAAACTTCATCATCATTATTATAATTCACACTATTAATCGACCAGGTCATTCCCAAGAAAGAGGGGCTTTCCAATAAGGATTTCTCCATATTGGCGCGCAATTAGGTGACCAAACCTCTCCTTGTCAGAACTTCTAGACATCGTTAATATTGTAAATAATAATATTAATAACTTCGTCATCTCAATTATTAATTTAATAATATATAAAATATCGATAATAATTGAATCAATTAACGTGAGATACTATGCAATAATTACTGAAGCAATAATTGAACAAAATTGAGTGACCACGTAAGCATCAATAATCAATACCGTGTGCTACTATACAACCTCGCGTATTCTTGTACTTTTAACACCCGGTGTTTCAACAGTTAACGATAAACTTCCGCCGTTATTTTCATAAAATATTTTTGTCATTTTCTCAATCCGACAATATTTCTGTTGTGGGGTCTACCAATGATTGTGTCGTCGTACGAATATTCCCTGTTAAAACGAATATTCCCCAACCAATCGAATATTATATAACAACTTGTGTACTTTGCAAAATTTATAACTATTACCCACAACTATAACATTATATCAAATTCATTCCATAATATTCAAAAATGATAATTATAAAAAATTCATCTTTATTCATAAAAGTTGGGGTCTTACAGTCGTGGCATCTCCTTCAGACTGAAATCATCATGAATGAATAAACCTAAATGAGTCATAGGAAGGTATTATCAGAACTGATCAATCCACAATTATTGATAACACTATGAACGTAGTCTTTCTCATTCAGGCTTCAGTATCTTTTGCACTCGTGAAGGTATGCTTCAGTGGTGCATTCTTCATCATTAATGTTTGATGATCCTTTGATATGAACTTCCTGAATGTTCCCTTTGGAATGATATGCTTTGCATGGATAAGACCAGTAGATCTCTTTTTTCTTGGCATGAATAGCCTGCTTTCATATGAAGATCATCATCTGTGTGATTCTTCATTAATGGGGACTCAGCAAGTCTTCAAGAACAGTCTTTAACATTTTGTTCAGGCTGAGATACCGTTGTAGCATCCACCTCTGATGGGTTAGCAAGTCTGAACTCTACGATCGAGATAAGTAAAGACTTCTTTGATTTATGGTTGTGTTTTCCCTTCTTAAGCAGCTGACCTTGTAGCTAGTTGAATCCTTGTAATTGAAGCTATCTGCTTTAGTATTCCTTGTGTGGTCAGATAGATCAAGTACCTGCAAGTTAGGTAAGTTTCTATTTTTGGTACCCGTGATTGTTTGGGTCTTGCTAGATCAGTTTTCTCAAGATCCCAATCTTTCATATTCTTGAATTTATATCACATTGGCATCAATAATCATATTTATGCATATATCAAATTTAGATATGACATTTATGATGTATGATGATGAGTGTGTGAATGATTAGGTATTTTGATAGGACATTCTTTTTCTTTGATTGTTTCACCTTTTTCTTGGTTGTGTTCACAGATTTTGAATGCTCTCAGAGGAGGAATCAACTCTATTGTTTATTTGCATCTGGTTGATTCATGAAGATGACCAGTTTCTAAGAATCTTCAAGATACTCCTATAGTGTTGATCATACTCTATATTTTTTCAAGAACACAGACATTGGTTTTGTATATATTTGCATACATACCAATCCTTCAGAAAGAGTTAATCCACTTAAGCTTCGTAGGATTTAGATTAATTTATGACATACTCCATACTTCTTTCAAGATGTTATCTTCAACCTGAACTTTGAGTGGAGAGAGAGTTTGTTGACAATTTAAGTATCCAACCTTAATGTACTCTCTCTCTTCCCCTTTTCAGGAAGAGTATGGTCTCTTGATAGAGTATTGTTATAGTACATAAGGTGATGCAACATAATGTTCATGTTCGTGTTAATGAGGAACCGTACCTTTACACTGTCAGTTTTTTGACAGTCATTTGTCTTGCTAAAATGTTGTTAGGCATTGATGTGCAAATCTTTACATTCATTGTTGACAGCTTGTTGCTCCATTTAACCTTAGATCAATCAGGCATCGTCTTGGAGTTGACAACATAGGAAAGTCTTGGAACATTTAGTTCTTTGATAATCTTGAGTCTCAAGGTTCAGATCCAATTGATTAGCCAAGTACATATTGAGAGAGATTTTCTTTCTTCTCTGGATAGACATTTCTTTGCATGTATAGGCCTTTTATCTTTTAGAACAGAGGATGACAGACTCTTTGCTTTTGATGCCCTTTTTGACTTCCCATCGTTGGTCTGCAGACTGCTGATTTACTTTAGACACGGATTGGTCTTGTTACTACATTAATTTAGAACAGGGACCAATCTGAGCAACTTCAAATGAATATGCACATTTACATGTACGCATAATTTCCAACGTGTGAGATCATTAGTAATCATAAGTGACTTACTACTAAACTAACTTTAGAACATGGTTTGTGCCTAGGATCAGACTCAAAGCGTTAGCTTTAGAATATAATATGAAAACCTACTTTGATACCAATTTTTAGTTCCCAAAGGGCATACAATAGATCTAGAAGGGGGGGTTAAATAGATCCTTTTAGATTTCAAAAATCTTTTCCATTTTAGTTTACATTGCTAAGTAATTAGCAGATGACAAACTTATGAATTATTTCAAACAGAACGGAATAAGTTAAGGTTCCCCTTCATAGATGTTATGTAGACCATTTTTCTAGAGTTAGTTTAGATGTAAGTAATTATCATATTCATAGCAGTTATAGCAGTTATAGATTCATAATGTAAATGACAGTATGTAAAAGACATAAGGAATTTAAAGTGGTTCAGAGACTCAAGCTCCTAGTCCACTCTTCTACTTCAACAAGCAGGGATTCCACTAAGGAAGTCTTTACATCTTTGAATCACTATGATTCCTTCAAGGCCAGCAGCCTTGGAACTTTAGTTCACTGAAAACTCTTCAAGTCTAGCAGACTTGGAACTCTAGTTCACTAAGAACTCTTCAAGTCTAGCAGACTTGGAACTCTAGTTTAGTCCCTAGGACAAGGACCCCTCAAGCCCTGGCTTCTTGTTGATGTTGTTGTTGGTGCTCAGATGCTAAGATGACTTTAAGCTTTTTCATCCTTTTATACTTAGCAGCTTGTTGTGATCCTCTTTGGATTCTGCATCGAGACTGGATCACTATTGGACAGACTGTTAAGTTATTCATGAAGCTCGTTTTCTTTAAGTACTTAACAGTCTTTCACTCCTTCTTTGGTGCAGCTGATCTTGTGGTTGGTTCTCATCTTTATCTGATCTCAGCTTGAACACCTTCACCATTTGAGGTTTGCTAAGTCTTTGCACTTTTGGTAGACTCAGTTTGGCCTTTAGCATCCTCCGAACCTTTGGTTGACTTGTGTACAGATTTGGTTCTGTATCTGTTCTTCTTCAGATCTTGATGGTTCATGGTGATTCGTAGAGTGGTTCTTTGAGTTTTCTCTCTGATCTGCCAATCTTTTGATGTAAGACCCCAACTTATTACAAATGAAATTGAATTTCCTCTATTTATTATTTTGAAATAGTAGCACAGTAGCACACGGTATTGCACCAATTATTGATTCTTACGTAAGAAGGCTCTACTCAATAATTGTTACAGTAATTACTGGTCTATATTTTATTTTATTGATTCAGTCATTGCTATGTTGATATTTTATATTATTGTTGTTCAATAATTGTCACTGCACAATATTTCCCATTATCAGATCAATAATTCATATTATTTGAATAATATTATTAGATAGCATTATTGGCAATGTCTAGAAAGTTCTGTCGAGGAAAGGGGTTAGGTCATCTAATTGCGCGCTAGTAAGGAGAAATCCTTATCAGAAAGCCTCATCTTTCCTGGGAACGGCCTGGTTGTCATTATTGTGGATCTGAAATATTATTTGTGAATAATTAATTATTAATTTATATGATAAGGAAAATATTTATGTGGATATAAATGGAGGAATTTTTAGAAAAGTGACAATTGTTGAAAATTGATATTTTATCTTTTCTGATAAAATAAATCATTTAAATATATTATTATATTTCACTAATATAATAATGGTAATATTTTTACAATGAATGTGTGATATATGAATAAATGAGGAGGAAGAGTATTTTTATTATAATAAATGCTAAAAACATGTTAAACATGTTGGTGGGCCCCATTTTTGCCTGAAATTTGATTATAGCCTGTAAAATTATTCGCATATGAATTTCGGTCAATTTCTCCTTGGAATTTGGAAAAATTAAACTTACAAAGTTATAGAGAATTGAATTTTCTATGGAATGTACATAAGATTTGAATTTTTTTTGATAAAAGGGCTATTTATTATAAATTATTGAAGTTCCGGAATAATTAATTTTTTGAGTTTTAAATGATTTTAATAAGAAAAACATTTTTTGTGATTTTTGGCACTTGTGTGGCTGATGTTTTGACCAAAGAAGTGTGCGTAGGAAATTTAAGAAAAATATATTAATATTTTATTAAATTTTCTGCTTTGGTGTTCTAAGTATTTTCCTATAAATAAGGTGCTTAGGTTAGAATTGAAAACCACGCCAGAAACTAAAATTTTCTCTCTCTATATTATCGAGCGTATTTTGTAAGTATTTAGATATTTTGAGTGTTGTTATACGGTGCAAGTTCCCTTCAGAGTTATATCTGATATTCCAGCTAGAAGTACTATTCTTTTGAGGTAAGGGATGTTATTTTTTTATAAATGATATTATTTCTTTCAGTATCATTATGCCGAAATATTAATATAATTTTTCTTGTGAAATTTCTACCTTTTTGTGTCGGGGTTACTATTCATGTATACGGCACTATTCACGTATACGACATTATTCACGAATACGACACTATTCATAGAAAATTTAAATTTTCATTCTTTGTCCAAGATGTCTATTATGGGTACTATTTTTGATTGTATCCATGTTTTGATCTACATTCTTGAACTTTACTCCACTATGGTTTATTATGGAGTATTTTTGAACTTGGATTGTCTAAAGTACAAATCCCTAATATTTGTTCTTTTGTCTCACTGGATTCATTTTTTTTAAAATATTTTTCATCATCCTCAGTCCTAAATGATGATATAACTGAATATCTTGGCCTGTAGTGCAAAGATGAATGATTTTCTGATGAATATTTTTGGCCCGTAGTGCAAAGATGAACAGGTGTTGAGATAAACATGACCAACTGATGAATATCTTTGGCCTGTAGTACAAAGATGAATATTTGATTCAAGATGTATATTAATTGATGTTACAGGGACAAAATATTGATGATGGATTTTTAAATCATAGAAGATAGTAGTTTTCATTATCTACTTAACTCTTCTAATGAATTGTTATTTCCGCTGCGAATATTGATCTGAAACTTGTTGTTTATTATATTCTATCAGATTTTTCCATGTTGAGGACTAATGATAATTTTTTCTATATTATCTTAGTCATAATATTCTTTATTGGGCTAGTTGAGCTCACCCTTTTCCTTTTTGTTCTATTTTTCTTCTCAGCAAGCGAGAATGTGGCGGAAAGTAGTCGGGGTGTGGAATGATGATTTTAGAAAGTTATTTTAGTAGTCCTCACTATTTTGTAAAATAGTGTATCAATAATTGTAATGAGGACTTATTTGAGTGTGGATATTGTCTAGAAGACAATATTTGTATTTAAACTCATAGTTTATGTGTTCTCGTATTTTGCACGACAATTGTATTAATAAAGTTATAGTTGTTTCTGTACCATGTATTTGGCGACTCATAATGGGTGATGTATACCTATTTTGGTGGTGTCACGGTTGGTATCAGAGCTTAGGGATATGGTCTCTGGCGGAGATCGGGGAATAGAACTAGGAGGGAAGAGACGAGTAAATCCTTTGCTAGTCTGTCCTATCTAAGCTTATTTATTGGTTGGTCAGAATATAGGAATATTATGTGATATGTTAATTTCTTTAATTAACCCTTGTTTTATGGCAGTATTTGAGAATGACAACTGAGAATGTTAACAATGGAGTAAATGAGACCATGGAGACACCTTTACTCACCAATCAGGAGAATGTGCAACAGGACGACAATATTCCTCCTGTAAACAACACCACTGATCAGACAATGAATGACGGGATGTTTAGAAGCTTTTTGCAGTTCATACAAAATCAGACGAGAGAGACTCGTGTACAAAATACAGGTGGAAATGATAGCAACGCGCGGTTTTTCACAACCAAGTAGTTCAAAGAGTTGGGACCACCAGAATTCTGGGGAAAGTCGGATCCGATTAAGGCGGAAACATGGGTCAAGCAAACTACCAACATATTCGATGTCTTGGGATGCACGGAGGAACAAAAGGTTCCATTCGCCACTTTTATGTTCTATGGTGAGGCAGATTACTGGTGGGAATCTGTGAAGCATACCCAGCCAGCCGCACTCAACATGTCTTGGGAAATATTTCAGAAACTATACAATAACAAGTACTTTCCTGAAAGTATTCGTCATATGAAGGAGGTGGAGTTTATTAGATTGGAATAGAACAACATGACGGTGTCCCAGTACGATGCGAAGTTCGCGGAGTTATCCAGGTTTGCACCCCATTTAGTAGAGAATGAGGAACGTATGACGCGGATGTTTCTAAGAGGTCTGAAAGCCAATACATGTCAATATCTCATTTCTCATAAATTTTCTCTATATTCAGATGTTGTCAACAGGGCTTAATTATTAGAGCAAGATAACGAGTACGTTCAACCGAGGGACCACAACCAAGGTCATACCGGTGGCAGCAGTCATCGAAGCAATGATAATCAGCAAGGAGGGAAAAATACGGACAAAAACGGTAACCACTCTGGTGGTAATCGTGGCCATGATAATAGAAGAAGCGAATGAGGAGGAGATTTTAAAAAGAGAAGGTACAACAATGAAAATGTGAAGACGTTAGCACCAGCATCAACTATTTCTAAGGGAGGAGAATGACCACCGATCATATGTTATAAATGTAGAAAAGAGGGACACATTAGCCCAAACTGCCCACAACAGTTCAAAGTATGTTATAATTGTGGAAAGGAAGGTCATATCGCTCGAGATTGTACTGTAGCAAAACCAAGTCCAGCGGGGATGGTGACTCAAAAGGCTGTCCCAGAAAAGGCAAAGTCAGCGATTCCAGGAAGAGCGTTTGTCGTGACTGGCCAAAATGCGGTGAACCCGAACGAGGTAATCACGGGTAAGCTAATCATAAATTCTTGCGAAGTTTATACCATACTAGATACCGGTTCTACCCATTTTTTTATCTCTCCTGCTTGTGCTAAATGTTTAAACTTGACTCCGGAGAAATTAGACTTTAACTTATCTGTGGAGACTCCGTTAGGAGAAACATTCATTACATCCACTGTTTATAAACCTTGTTTGATCCAAGTTGGCACCATCACATTACCTGTTGATCTTATCTCTTTAAAGATACTTGCATTTGATGTGATTTTAGGGATTGATTGGTTAACTACTCATTATGCCAAAATTGTTTATTTTCGTAAGGTTGTTAGTTTTCATATTCCTAACCAACCTGTTATGCGAATTCAAGCAACCAAACCACTAAAGTCAATCACTGTCATATCAAGCCATAAAGCCATTCGTTTATTAAAAAATGGATGTCAAGCTTTCTTAGCCCATGTCATGGACTTGAACAAAAACACGTCAGATTTGAATAATATTTATGTTGTTAGTGAATTTCCTGACGTATTTCTGGAAAAACTTCCCGGTCTACCCCTAGAACGTGAAGTTGAATTTGTCATTAACCTTGAAACTGGTATAAAGCCCATTTCTAAAATCCCATATCGAATGGCTCCTATTAAACTTCAGGAGTTAAAGGTCCAACTACAGGAGTTGTTGGACATCGGTTTCATTCATCCTAGTACATCTCCTTGGGATGCTCCTGTTTTATTCGTAAACAAGAAAGACGGGAGTATGTGACTTTGTATTGACTACTGGGAATTGAACCATGTCACCATCAAGAATAGGTATCCGCTACCTTGCGTTGATGACCTGTTTGACCAGTTGCAAAGAGCACAATTCTTTTCAAAGATCGATCTTCGCTTACGGATGTCATCGTGAAGATTAGAATCGAGGATATTCCAAAGACGCCTTCGAAACTCCCTGCGACGGCATTATGAATTCTTAGTCATGTCTTTTGATTGACTAATGCTTCAAGCGGCTTTCATGGATATGATGAACAAGTTAGTTTCAAGGAATATTTGGATCATTCGTTGTTGTCTTTATTGATGACATCCTCATATATTCAAAAGTCGTGAAGATCATGAGCACCATTTGAAGCTGGTACTTCAAAGGCTTCCTGAAAATAAGCTATATGCCAAGCT
Source organism: Panax ginseng (assembly GCA_020205605.1). Classification (NCBI taxonomy): domain Eukaryota; kingdom Viridiplantae; phylum Streptophyta; class Magnoliopsida; order Apiales; family Araliaceae; genus Panax; species Panax ginseng. Next base: position 39,244,028 of record CM035130.1, on the reverse strand, counting down.
GAAGAAATGCGAGTTCTGGCTTGAGGAAGTAGTATTCCTTGGGCACGTGGTGTCAAAACATGGAGTATCTATTGACCCGATGAAGATTGAAGCAATACAAAGTTAGGAGCAACCTAAGATAGTAACCGAAGTCCGTAGCTTTTTGGGCTTAGCTGGTTATTATCAGAGATTCGTGGAAGGATTTTCTCGAATCGCTACTCCATTAACTCAACTGACTCGGAAAGATAAAAAATTCATATGGAGCGAGGAATGCGAGAAGAATTTTCAAGAGCTTAAGAGGAGACTTATTTCGGCACCTATTCTGACAATACCATCTAGTTCGGATGGATTTGTTATCTACAGCGATGCTTTAGCAAAAAAGAGTTAGGATGTGTTCTCATGCAACATGGGAAGGTCATAGCCTATGCCTCGCGAAAACTTAAAAAATTATGAGAGGAATTACCCTACTCATGATCTAGAGTTGGCAGCAGTCGTTTTCGCGTTAAAAATCTGGAGGCACTATCTATATGGGGAGAAAGTGGAGATATATTCGGATCATAAAAGCCTCAAATATTTCTTCACCCAAAAAGAACTCAACATGCGGCAACGACGTTGGCTCAAGCTGTTGAAAGATTACGACCACACCATTCAATACCATCCTGGAAATGCGAACGTGGTAGCTGACGCATTAAGTAGAAGATCATATGCGGGAACGAGTGCGATGTTATCAACACAAAGGCCCATTTTGTGTGATTTACAAAAGATGAAGATAGAATTCAAGACTCCGAGGACCCATGCGATGATGTCAAGTATATGCATAGAACCAACTTTGCATAGAATCAATAAAGTTAAAGTTGCTCAAGCCACAGACCCGGAGCTGATGTGTATGAAGAAGAAAGTACAAGAAGGTGTTATCCTAGAAGCAAGAATCGATGAAGAAGGAATACTTTGAGTTAACTCCAGACTTTGTGTTCCTAACGACTCTGATTTGAAGTACAAGATTATGATGGAGGCACACAATACACTGTTTGCAATCCATCCTGGAAGTACCAAAATGTATCGTGATCTTCGACATACATTTTGGTGGAGCAATATGAAAAGAGAGATCGCAAAGTTTATCTCGAGGTGTTTAACTTGTCAATGTGTAAAAGAGGAGCATCAAGTGCCAAAGGGTCCATTGCAACCACTTGAGATTCTGAAATGGAAGTGGGAACACACTACCATGGATTTCGTTATGGGTCTTCCCATGGTTTCTCAAGGCATAGATGCGATTTGGGTTATTATTGATAGATTAACTAAGTATGCTCATTTCTTGCCGATACGGGAGACTTATTCCCTTGAACGTCTTGCTCGTATGTACGTAAATGAGATTGTAAGATTGTATGGCATGCCAGTATCCATAGTTTCAGATCGTGACCCAAGATTCACTTCACGACTTTGGGTTAGCTTGTAGAAAGCTATGGGCACGGATTTACAATTCAGTTCGGCATACCATCCTCAAACGGAGGAACAATCAGAGAGGTCTATTCAAACTCTTGAAGATCTATTAAGACTCTGTGTCCTAGACTTCAAAGGGAGTTGGGATAAGTATTTACCATTGGTGGAATTCTCCTACAACAACAGTTATCAGGCAAGTATAGGTGTGGCTCCATTCGAAGTATTGTATGGACGAAAGTGTCGCTCTCCAGTATGTTGGGATGAGGTGGGTGAAGCAAATTGTTAGGACCAGAGTTGGTACGTATGACTACAGAATAGATCCAAATGATTCGATAACTTATAAAAACGGCACAGGATCGACAAAAGAGTTATGCAGATCTTCATCGAAAGGACGTGAAATTTAATATTGGGGATCATATATTGTTGCGTGTTGCTCCATGGAAGGGAGTTACAAGATTTGGGGAAAAAAAAAAGCTCAATCCACGATTTATTGGTCCATTTCAGATTCTTGACCGAGTAAGAAATGTGGCCTATAGACTCGCGTTACCTCCAAACATATCTCGTTTTCATAATGTTTTTCACATCTCTATGCTTCATAAATATGTGAAAGACCCGAACCACATTATTGAGTTAGAACCAGACGAAATAGCCAAAGATTTAACGTACGAGGAGGTACCTATCAAGATCTTCGATAGGAAGGAGCATGTCCTACGCACAAAGGTCATACCACAAGTCAAAGTTTTGTGGAGGAAGCATGATATTGAGGAAATGACCTGGGAGTTGGAAACGGAAATGAAAGCGAGGTATCCTCACCTTTTTGAAACACTAGGTACGTATGTCAATTTCGAGGACAAAATTTCATAAGGAGGGGAGGTTGTAAGACCCCAACTTATTATAAATGAAATTGAATTTCCTCTATTTATTATTTTGAAATAGTAAGGGTTGATTTGATTAATGTGGTTAGTTATGGGTAAAATGCGCAAATATCTTAAATATGAAAGTGGTTATACAATATTCATTGTTATCGGGGAATATTCGTTTGGTCGTGGAATATTCTTACTGTTGGGGAATATTCGTACGACGGCGCAACCTTGTGTGGGCCCCATAACGGATAGCGATTGGATGAAGAAAATGACAAGTATAAGTTTTTTTTATAAATAACGGTGTAGTTGTTACCGTTAACACTGTTGGAACACTCGGTGGTTAAAAAATAATGTCTGTTTGTGTTCTTGCATAAAGATTATCACTGGTTTTTGCACTAATTATTGATTCTTACGTAAGAAGGCTCTACTCAATAATTGTTACAATAATTACTGTTCGATATTTTATTTTATTGATTCAATAATTTTTATATTGATATTTTATATTATTGTTGTTCAATAATTGTCACTGCACAATATTTTCCATTATCAGATCAATAATTCATATTATTTGAATAATATTATTAGATAGCATTATTGGCAATGTCTAGAAAGTTCTATCGAGGAAATGGGTTAGGTCATCTAATTGCGCGCCAGTAAGGAGAAATCCTTATCGGAAAGCCCCCTCTTTCCTGGGAACGGCCTGGTTGTCATTATTGTGGTTCTGCAATATTATTTGTGAATAATTAATTATTGATTATATGATAAGGAAAATATTTATGTGGATATAAATCGAGGAATTTTTAGAAAAGTGACAATTGTTGAAAATTGATATTTTATCTTTTCTGATAAAATAATTCATTTAAATATATTATTATATTTCAATAATATAATAATGGTAATATTTTTACAATGAATATGTGATAGATGAATAAATGTGGAGAAAGAGTATTTTTTTTATAATAAATGCTAAAAATATGTTAAACATGTTGGTGGGCCCCATTTTTGATTGAAATTTGATTATAACCTGCAAAATCATCTTTATGTGGATTTCGGTCAATTTCTCCTTGGAATTTGGAAAAACTTAAACTTACAAAGTTGTAGAGAATTGAATTTCCTATGGAATGGACATAGGATTCTAATTTTTCTGATAAAAGTACTATTTATTATGAATTATTGAAGTTCTAGAATAATTGATTTTTTGAATTTTAAATGATTTTAATAAGAAAAAAGTTTTTGCGATTTTTGGCACTTGTGTGGCTGATGTTTTGACCAAAGAAGTGTGCGTAGGAAATATAAGAAAAATATATTTATATTTTATTAAATTTTCTGCTTTGGTGTTCTAAGTATTTTCCTATAAATAGGGTGCTCAGGTTAGAATTGAAAATCACACCAGAAACAAAAGTTTTCTCTCTATATTATCGAGCGTATTTTGTGAGTATTTAGATACTTTGAGTGTTGCTATACGGTGCAAGTTCCCTTCAGAGTTATTGTGACGCCCCCAAACAAGTATACATCACCCATTTTGAGTAGCCAAATACATAGTACATAATACAACTACAAACTTCTTTTATACAACTGTCGTGTAAAATACGACAAAATATAGCTGAGAGTTTAAACAAGAATATTGCCTTCTGGACAATATCCACTCTCAATGAAGTCCTCATTATATTTATTATCACACTATTTCACCGAATAGTGAGGACTACTAAAACAACCATCTGGACCGTCAATCCGTTCCCCGACCAATCCCAGCTATATTCTCATTTCCTGAAGAGAACCGTGAAAGAAAAGGGTGAGCTCAACTAGCCCAATAAGAAATATTATGACTAAGATAATGCAGAATAAATTATCCTTAGCCTTCAATAGTATAACAACTGATAGAATAATATAGACAACAAGTTTTAGATTAACAACTGCAGCGGAACAAGCAATCCATTAGAAGAGTCAAGTAGAGCATGATATCTACTATCTTCTATGATTTAAAAAGTTTTCATAATATTTATCCATGTAATACCCATCAACAGTTCTTTATTATACCCAAGACAAATAGAACTTTCATCACCTATCTTCACCTGAACCACCAATGATGTTAGTTAAATTCACAATTCATGTTTTGTGAATCAATAATTTCTCCTTGCCACAAAGGCTTAATATAACGTTTACCCCAAAGGCTAAAGATATTCAAATGTAATAACAATGATCATACCAATCAGTTGTATATCTTTGCACTACGGGCCAAAGATATTCAACTATAAAACCAATGGTCATGATCATACCAATCAATTGTCTGTCAGTGCACTAATGCCAAAGACATTCAACTATTAACTAATGGTCATGATCCTTCCAATCACATCATCGAATTATCTATGCACTACAGTCCAAGAATATTCTTTATTATCACCAGTGGTTATGATCATGTCATACACCTGTCCATCTTTGCACGTAAGCCAAAGATATACAACTATAAAACCAATAATCAATAGTCCATCTTTGCACGTAATCCAAAAATATACAACTATAAAACCAATAATCAACAGTCCATCTATGCACGTAAGCCAAAGATAACTTTCATCACAATATAAACATGAGGATGATGATAATGATATAAGCATTAATCAAACAAAATCAAATCAAACAAAATCAAGGATAAATATTAAAGACTTTAAATTTATCCAGAGTTTAAAAATATCCAAATTGTCAACATGATACTGCTTTGTAGAATAAAATTCAAGAATAATATTCATGTACCAAAAATAATTTGGACAGAAAATATTATATTTTTCGGGTAAATAGTACCCCGTGAATAGTACCCTGTGAATAGTACTTTGGGAATAGTACCTCGTGAATAGTACCCCGACATGAAAAGTACTCCAAATACCCGAGTGAATAATATTCGGGTGAATAGTAATTAGGTGAATAGTAACTCATGAATAGTACTCCGGCATGAAAAGTGCCCCGAATACCCAAGTGAATAATATACTAGAGTGAATAATAATTGGGTGAATAGTAACTGGGTGAATAGTAACCTGTGAATAGTAACTCGTAAAAGAAAAATACCAAAGAAAATGATATTTCATGACGAATACAAAAGAAATGATATCTCATACGAGTATAATAGAATATACGAAACTGTATATGGATTTTCACCCGTCATGCAATAATTCACGTAGACAGTTTATTTCCACAATTTAATAAGGAATGAATACAAAGGATCATTCACCATGCATGCGGTAATCCACATAGACAGGTTATTTCAAGAGAATAATAAAGAATTGAATAACAGAAGAATTCACCATGCATGCGATAGATCGCACAGACAGGTTATTCTCAATAGAATAATTAAGAATGGAATAACAAAGAATTCGCCATGCATGCGATAGACCGCACAGATAGGTTATTCCAACAGAATAATAAAGAATGGAACCAGGTCTAGTGTAATCCGCACAGACAGGATATTCCAACAGAATAAAGGATCTTATGCTGGCCTAGGTTTCAGAAGAAAGAAGAATAACTTAGTCTCTACTCTCCAACCTCGAAGGGTCATAGAGTCGAGTAAAATCGACTCCACGAACCAACTGGGAAGGAATAGTAGAGTTAAGCCCAACTCTTCACAAATCATGAAACACAAGGTCACATGGAAAAAGGAAGGAAGGATTTCTAAAAACTCACATAAGTCCAAATGGAGGAAGAATCCACACACACACACAAGCATGCATTGTATTAGATGTTTTGTATGTAATAAGACTGGTCACAAGGTTGCAATATGCTACCATAGTCCTATGCATGTGAAACCCAGAATTAAGCAAATTTGGGTTCCCAAGGGTACTTACAAAGTAGGACCCATACAAGTATGGGTACCAAAATGAGAGTTTTATCTTACCACAGGAACCAAGCTCCATGATCACAACCTGGTATCTAGACAGTGGATGCTCAAGGCACGTGACAGGGAACAAAGCCCTTCTGTCTAACTACATGGAGAAGGAGTGTCCTTCAGTCATCTTTGGAGACAATGGCTCTGGCAAGACAAGAGGATATGGCTCAGCTGGGAATGGTGCATTGTCTTCAATAAAGTAGCCTATGTGGAAGGACTACAACACAATCTTCTAAGCATAAGCTAACTCTGCGATAAGGGTCATCAAGTCACATTCCTCAACAATCAATTTCAAGTCAGAGTTCTAAAAACATCTGCTATAAAGCTGACCGGAACAAGAAAAGGAAATGTCTACACTGTAAATCTTGGTCAACTAAGCTCGAACGAGATGATATGCTTTCTGGCTAAAGCATCTGAAGAAATGAGCTGGCTATGGCATAGAAGACTATCTCATCTCAACTTCAAAAGCATGTCTAAACTGGCTTCAAAAGATCTAGTTGTAGGCTTACCCAAGTTCAGCTTCGTCAAAGAAAGGCCTTGCAATGCCTGTCATCTTGGAAAGCATACTAGAAGCTCATTTAAGAGCAAAACTGTCAACTCAATTGACAAATCCCTGCAGCTGCTTCACATGGACCTATTTGGGCTAATTCCAACAACGAGCCTTGGAGGCAAAAGATACTCACTGGTTGTAGTGGATGACTACACCAGATTCACATTGGTGTTCTTTTTAAACTCAAAAGATGAAACTAGCTCCCAACTAATCAAAATGTTCAGACTAGTGATGAACGAGAGATAAGAGAAAATCAAGGCTATAAGAAGTGATCATGGCAGAGAATTCGACTTCTCTGAGATGGACCAGTTCTGCACAGACAATGGCATTAGTCACAACTTCTCAGCTCCACGAACCCCTCAGCAAAATGGAGTAGCTGAGAGAAAGAACAGAATGTTAATAGAAGTTGAAAGAACTCTACTAGCGGCTGAATTTCATCTCGCCTAAATACTTCAAGCGTAAGTCACAACACTACATGCTACACTCAGAACAGATCTCTTATACACTCTACGTTAAAGAAGACTCCCAACGAACTCTAGAGAGGAAGAAAGCCAAGTGTCAGCTACTTTCATGTGTTTGGTTGTGTATGCTATATACTCAACAATGGTAAACAGTATCTGACAAAGTTCCAACCCAAGTCTGACTAAGGAATCTTTCTCGAATATGCCACAGATAATAAAGCTTATAGAGTGTTCAACAAGAAAACACTAAGTGTTGAAGTCTCAATTCACATCATCTTTCATGAAACAGACTTGGACAAAAAAATGTCTTAAGAAACTACTAATGATAATTTAGACACAACGAACGAGGTTGTCGAGCTCAACACCACGATCGTAGTTCCAGAAAATGAGATCGTTGAGCAAGAAGAGGAGAGAACTACGCAAGTTAACGAACCTCCACATCAAGAAGCAAAAATTGATCTTGAAGGTCTTAGACAAGAAGGCATCAGGACATATGTTCCAACAGGAAATAGATGGGCAAGAGATCACACTCAAGACTTAATCATTGGAGACCCCAATTCAAGAGTCAAAACAAGAGCTGCCACCCAAAATGAGTGTTTCTATCTGAGCTTTCTGTCACAAATGGAACCCAAGAAGATAGAAGATGCTATGGAAGACTCCAGCTAGATAGAAGCCATGCAAGAAGAACTAAATTAGTTTAAAAGAAGCAAAGTATGGAGATTAGTTCCAAGACCAAAGAGTCATCCTGTCATTGGCACCAAGTGGGTCTTTAGGAACAAGATGGATGAAGATGGAGTAATAACAAGGAATAAGGCAAGACTAGTGGCCAAAGGTTACTCTCAGGAAGAAGGCATTGACTACGATGAGACCTTTACTGTTGCTGCCGATTAGAAGCCATCGAATATTCCTTGCCTTTGCTGCTCACGTGAAATTCAAAGTCTTTCAGATGGATGTCAAAAGTGCTTTCCTGAATGGTGAACTTCAAGAAGAAGTATATGTGGAACAACCTCCAGGTTTCATCAATCTAATTCTCTCTAATTATGTTTATAGATTAGACAAAGCTTTATATGATCTTAAACAAGCTCCTAGAGCATGGTATGAAACATTAACTAACTTTTTTATTGAAAATGGGTTCACAAGAGGTAGAGTAGACACCACATTATTTCTTAGAAAGCATAAAGACAAAATCTTATTAGTTCAAATATATGTTGATGACCTTATCTTTGGCTCTACGGATGAAAAATTATGTAAGAGATTTGCCAAGCTTATGCAGAGTAAGTTTGAAATGAGCATGATGGGTGTGACGCCCCCAAAATAGGTATACAACACCCATTCTGAGTCGCCAAATACATGTTACAGAAATAACTACAACTTTATTAATACAATTATCATGCAAAATACGACAACACATAAACTGTGAGTTTAAATACAAATATTATCATCTAGACAATATCCATACTCAAATAAGTCATCATTATAATTATTGATACACTATTTTACAAAATAGTGAGGACTACTAAGACAACTTCTAGAACCATCATTCCATACCCCGACTAGTACTCGCTACATTCTCGCCTCCTGAGAAGAAAATGGGAACAAAAATGAAAAGGGTGAGCTCAACTAGCCTAGTAAAGAATATTATGACTAAGATAATATAGAACAAATTATCGTTAGTCCTCAACAGGGAAAAATCTGATAGAATACAATAGACAACAAGTTTTAAATCAATATTCGCAGCGGAAATAACAATTCATTAGAAGAGTTACGTAGAGAATGAAATCTACTATTTTCTATGATTTTAAAAATCCATCATCAATATTTTATCCTTGTAACATCAATCAATATACATCTTAAATCAAATATTCATCTTTGCACTACAGGCCAAAGATATTCATCAGTTGGTCATGTTCATCTCAACACCTGTACATCTTTGCACTACGGGCCAAAGATATTCATAAGAAAATCAACCATCTTTGCACTACAGGCCAAAGATATTCAGTAATATCATCATTTAAGACTGAGGATGATGAAAAATATTTTAAAGAAAATGAATCCAGTGAAACAAAAGAATAAATATTAAGGATTCGAACTTTAAACAATCCAAGTTCAAAAATACTTTATAAATAACCATAGTGAAGTAAAATTCAAGAATGAAGACCAAAACATGGAGACAATCAAAGCTAGTATCCATAATAGATATCTTGGAAAAAATACAAAAATTTAATTTTTCTGTGAATAGTATCGTATTCGTGAATAGTGTCGTATACGTGAATAGTAACTCCGACACTAAAAGATAAGAATTTCACAAGAAAAATCTTACCAATATTCCGGTATAATGATATTAGAAGAAATAATATCATTTTAAAAAAAAATAACATCCCTTACCTCGAAAAGACAGTACTTCTGACTGGAATACTTTAAAATTAATTATTCCGAAACTTCAATAATTCACAATAAATAGCCCTTTTATTAGAAAAATTCAAATCCTATGTCCATTCCATAGGAAATTCAATTCTCTACAACTTTGTAAGTTTAAGTTTTTCCAAATTCCAAACAGAGATTGACCGAAATCCACATACGGACGATTTTACAGGCTATAATCAAATTTCAGTCAAGAAATGGGGCCCACCGACATGTTTAACATATTTTTAACATTTATTGTAACAAAAATACTCTTTCTCCTCATTTATTCATATATCACACATTCATTGTAAAAATATCACCATTATTATATTATTATAATAATAATGTATTTAAATGAATTATTTTATCAGAAAAGATAAAATATCAATTTTTCAACAATTGTCACTTTAAAATTTTCTCCATCTATATCCACATAAAATGAATATTTTTCTTATCATATAAATTAATAATTAATTATTCACAAATAATAATATTACGAATCACTATCTTGACAACCGGTAGCTTCCGAAAGAGGGACTTTCTAATAAGGATTTCTCCTTACTGGCGCGCAATTAGGTGACCAAACGTCTCCTTAGACAGAACTTTCTAGACATTGTCAATAATGCTATCTAATAATATTACTCAAATAATATGAATTATTGATCTGATAATGGAAAATATTGTGTAATGACAACAATAATATAAAATATCAACGTAGCAATTATTGAAACAATAAAATAAAATATTGAACAGTAATGACTGTAATAATTATTGAGTAATGCCTTCTTACGTAAGAATCAATAATTGGTGCAATACCGTAAAGCTACTTGTTTTTAACCATCTGGGTATTCTAGCGATATTAATTAAGAATAACTATGTTTATTATTTATAAACAATTTATACTTGTCATTTTCTTCATCCAATCGCTTTCCGTTATAGGGCCCATACAAGGCTACGACGTCGTACGAATATTTCCCGACAGTAAGAATATTCCACAACCAAACGAATATTCCCCGACAACAATGAATATTTTATAACCACTTACTTATTTGAAATATTTGCGCATTTTACCCATAACTAACCACATTAATCAAATCAACCATTACTATTTCAAAATAATAAATAGAGGAAATTCAATTTCATTAATAATAAGTTGGGGTCTTACAATGGGTGAGTTGAACTTCTTTCTTGGACTGCAAGTAAAGCAGACTGATGAAGGAATCTTCATAAACCAAGCCAAGTACATTAAAGACTTACTTAAAAAGTATGGCATGGAATCAGCCTCTCCCATGAAAACCCCAATTGCTCCAACAACCAAGCTTGACAGAGATGAAAAGGGTAAAAGTATTGATATAACTCAAGACAGAGGTATGATAGGATCTCTTCTATATCTAATTGCCAGTAGACCAGACATAATGTTTACAACATATATATGTGCTAGATTTTAAGCTAATCCTAAGGAATCACACTTAACTGCTGTAAAAAGGATTTTCAAGTACCTCAAAAGCACACCTCACTTGGGGCTTTGGTATCCCAATGAGTCCTCTTTTGAACTGATATGATATACAGATGCTGATTTTGCAGGCTGCAAAATAGACAAAAAAAGTACTAGTGGCACCTGTCAGCTACTGGGAAACAGACTTATGTCCTGGTTTAGCAAGAAGCAAAACTCAGTATCTACATCAACAGCAAAAGCTGAATATATTGCTTCTGGCAGCTGTTGTGCTCAAATCTTGTGGATGAAAAATCAACTGGCAGGTTATGGGTTTGATTTCAAATTTATACCTGTTCATTGTGATAACACAAGTGCCATAGCTATAACACACAATCATGTCATGCATTCTAGGACTAAGCATATAGGGATAAGATATCATTTTATTAGGGATCATGTTCAAAATGGAACCATACCTTTACAATACATTCCTACTAAAAATCAACTTGTTGATGTCTTTACAAAGCCTTTAGATGAATCCAGATTTAATAAATTAATAAGTGATCTAGGCATGCTAAATTTACCACTATAAAATCTATGCTCTAGTTTGTGCTAACCATGCAGATATAAAGGTTATGTTCGAAATCGTAGACATGACCAAAGAAAGTCCACGATCGTAGAGTTGCAGTGATATGAAAGACCACAATCGCAGAGCTCCATCAACAAGAACAAAGAAGCATCCTGTGATGACAAAGTTCCAACAAATCAAAGCAATCTCTATGTCAAGCGCCTCAGGGACAAACCTAACTCTTAATTCACTCTAAGAGGTTGGCCCTTCCTGAGCTACCTTAACTCGAGAGAAATGCTAAGTCAAAAATTTATCACAAGGACCAGGGAAGACAACGTTCGTAGAGCAGATTCAGAAGTAAACTCCACGATCATAGTGCAACCTCGACGATCGTAGACTTCTTAAAGGACACATCAGCTCAGGAGAAGCTAAGGGAAAATCAGTATTTTCCCATACAAGTTAAAATTGTGAACCCAAGCAGAACTTGACACATGCCCCTCAAATCAGATCGAGTGGAGGGAAGTTACAAGTATAGTTTAAAAAGGCCTTTTTGAAAACTCAGAAGTTCAAAAAGCTTATCTCTCTCTCTACCAGCAGAAACCCTAGCTTGCAAAATCCCTAAATCATCCTCAGTACAAAGAAATTAATGGCGACTTCAAATGTCATCTCTGGTTACCGACTCTGTTTTGATGTGTTCAAGACAGCTGACCCCAAATTTCATAAAACATTATCTCTGATAAAGAAAGCTGGTCTTGAAGAAGCTCTGGGTACTAGCACATGCATCTACCTAAAGCTGATAAAAGAGTTCTACAGGAATGGAACGTTTGAGAACGATGTCATCACCACAAGGGTCAAAGGCGTGGAAATTAAAATCAAAGCTGAGGATATAAACCTAACCCTAGGTTTCAAATTGAAAGGATTTCCATTCATTCAAGGCATCGATTTTCATGAAGGATTAAAGAAGATACACCACAAAAAGTTTTTGACTATTAGAGGGTACAAAAAGAAAGAATTCCCCCAAAGGTATGAATTTTTAGCTGACATTGTTGGGAAATGCATATGCTGTAAGAGCTCTGGCCATGACTCTATGAACGAAGTGCAGCGTAAGGTCATAAAAATAATCAGTTATGGGATTCAACTCAACTATGGAGCCCTACTACTCGACTGGATTGGGAAATGGATACTCAGTTCAAAGAAGTCAAAGAGCTCTGGAAAGATGCTCTACGGGAGATTTATAAGCATCATCCTACAGTCAGTATTGGGAGATAAGATTGGGGATGATGAAGGAGAATCCATCAATCCAAACAGAAGAATGACCCAACAGTTTTTTGAGAACTGGAAAAGAAATCCAGCAGAAAATATAAGGATGATATCTGAGTCCAGTGGAAGAACTGGTGATGCAAAGGAGTCCGGAATTCCAGGAAACATATCAGTTGTAAAGGAGATTGAAGAAGAAGAAGAATAAATCAACAAGGAAGAACCCATTGCTTTAATTAGAAAAATCAAGGGTAAAAGAAAAATGAAGGCTCAAATGGCAGAAGAGCCTCAAGGTTCAACTACTGATCTACCTCAAGAATGTTCTGGTACTGAAACTTTGAGGAATTTAAAAATGAAAGAACAGCAGTCTGATGAAGATGAAGACAGAGCTACCATCTCTCAGCTGCTTAAGAAGAGAAAACACAGCTCACCCAGTCACAAGTCAAAGAAGCCATCTGCCTCCTCGATCATAGAGTCTTTACCAATTGTAGAAACCAGAATGGACACCACTCCCGAAGGTGATGCTGCAACAGCTTCTTGGGCTGATCAACCATTCAGAGCTAAAACTGAAGAAAGTGCTGAGGCTGTGGCTTAGCCTAGGAAGTCAAAAAGAAAACTCTTTAAGAAATACATTCTTGTCAATGAAAAAGCTTCAAAGGAGGAAGATAAAAGGATAGCTGTAGAAAAGGGGCTATCTGAAGCAAGTCAGAAGAACACAACTCAAATTAAGGGGGAGCTGCCTGAAGTTCCTACTCTAGAGAATGCTCCAGCTGAGGGGGAGCTGTTTGAGATGCAAATGAATGATCTAGCTGAGGGGGAGCGTCATGAAGTCCTCATGTCAGAAGAAGCTGCTCTTGAGGAGGAACTGTCAAGAGATCATCAGGAATCTCCCTCAGTTCCTCAAGAAATTCTGGCTTCAGAAACTGCAGAGATGGAGAAAAGTGAAGCCATTGAGGGTGAAAGAGAAGAAAAGCAAGGAAGTGCAGTGGAGGTAATTGTTGAAGTGGAATCTTCATAAGAAGACAGAAAAGAAGAAGAGGATGATGAGGTTGAGATTATAGTTGTAGGATGTGATGGTTATAGGAGAGCCAACTACAATCAACTATTCACCTATCTACCTATGATGCCCTTTCACAGAGCCCAAATTCTCAACTCCTGGGATCACATGTTCTGGACCTTCAAAGCCTATCCAGCAATTTCGGTGCTAGCTCATGGATTCCCAAGAAAACTTAACTTTTCCCGAAAGCTGATCACCAACAGCCCCTCTTCAGGATATAGGCATGAGGTACGAACTATTCCCATCTCTTTTAGAGTAAATCACTATCCACCATCATTTTTTAATCAATTTTATGAATTACCAAAATTGTTGGAAGTGATACTTCATCCACTCAATCAATTTCCAGTTACAGAATCCCAACATTCTGTAACTGATGAACCAAATATACCAAACTTTGTGTTGATTCAATCTCCTATCATCCCTCCCTCTACGATTATTGAGCCACATCAAATCGTAGAGTCACCTGCACAAGTCGTCAAGTCACCTGGCAAGATCGTAGACTCAATCCATTTTGAAGCTCAACCTCACACACCTGCCCCTCCATAAGACATACCATCTTCCTTAACAAACGACTATTTCAGTCTTGATCTTGCTTTCTACCAAATGCAAGGTCAACATTCAAGAGCCTTTCCTCCAAATAATCCGCAACTCCTTGAGCTTATATCTGATCTCCCAACCAAAATGGAGTTGTCAGAAGCAACTAAGAAAGTGACCAAGGACATACACGAAGATCTTGAGGTTCACTCCGAACTTGTTCATATGAGGCTGACTCAGTTGATTGATGATGTCAATACTCTCCCAAACACCCTAAGTTCTGAACTAACAAAGAAGCTTAGGGAGATAATAAAAGAGATGATCCATAGTATAAATGAAAGAGATCAAATCCACTTTTTGGCTGCCAAGAAGCATAGGGATGTTGTTCTTATTTTACAAAATACCCAAGAATCACAAAATCAACTTATGATGGAAAATCTCACGAGTCTAAAGACCCAAATGAAAGAATTCCAAGCCTTCTCCATGGGTCAAATAAAACAAACAAAAATTATCTTGGACATTCTGCAAAAGAGGGGCGCTTGTACTGACTCTCTGATTAAGGAAAAATGTGCAGATATAGTTCAATCCCAGACTCAACTCAACGAACTTGTACAAGGCATGACTCACCTTTCTGAAGATATTCGAACCCTTGATGCTGACATAAAGGGGGAGAATAAAGGGGAAGGAGACAAAGGAAGGGGCAATAAAGAGGAAGGAGACAAAGGAAGGGGCAAAGGAGGCAAAGGCAAAATTACTGCTTTCTCAAGAAGTTCTCCTACAAGTTAATCTCGCCATCAGACTCCACGACCTGAACAGCAGCAAATTCTCATGGCACAACCAATAAGGAGTCAAAGGCCTTCTCCCAGCTCATAAGAGGTGACCACCACAGGTCTAAGAATGCCAATTGGAGATCCTGCATTCATGAATAGGCACGATCATCATGAAATACTAAGTCAAAGCGAGCTGGAAGATATAGCATGGAGAGACGAAGCAAGCAGGAGAAGGAGAGCTCAAGAATATGCAAATCCTCCAAGGAACAAAAGGCAAAAGAAATAGAGATAAGTTGAAACTCATTTCTTATTGATGTAACTAAGATTAATTGTAATATCTGTCTTTACAAACATCAATAAATTCATGCTTATTCTTTAGAGATTTCAGCTGCTCACTGAAACACTAAGTCATATTTACTTTCTAGCAACTGCATCTAGAAATTAATAATCATGATACAAATCTCCTTAGTTATGGCAACATCAAATAGGGGGAGATTGTTGGGAGATTGCATATTTAAAATTTGATGTTGAAAGTTAATAGTCATGATTATATGTAAAGTCCTTCAAAGGAACACATGTACAAGGACTTAGTGATAGATCAAATTTGTTAGGTTGATCTGAACTTTAATGTTTATCATTCTGTAAATGAATGTATAGAAGAAGAGATCAAAACTGTTAGGTTGATCTATATCTTAAAATGTAATAGATAGGCTTCAACTGAATCGTAGTCTATCAAGATGATCAAGAGATTGCAGAAGACAGGGCAAAAACATAGAGCGTTGAGGATCGTAGTGTATCTTCTTTGTAGGGCCTCTCCGAAATCGTAGAGTAGTCCTAACGCTTGTCGAGCCAAGTCAGAGTTCGTAGATTGCTCTCAGAAGCGTAGAGTCTACAAGTCAAGCAAGTGAAGATCCTAATGTACCAGTACTTAAGAGAAATCGTAGTGTTCTCATCTATTAGCACCAAACCAAGTACCAAGGTGGCATGACACCACGATCAGAATCGTAGAGCTTCATCTGTCTGTGTCAGAAGCATCGAGCCTCGTCCACTTGTTTAAAGATTAATCACAACAAATATGGAATGAGCTATAGACGTTGAAGACCTCGGGAGTCCCAATGACACAACAGTCATCCTTAGTATATAACAAAGAAACGTATTGAAGAAGCTAAGAAAAGTACTATGGGTCAGCAGAAAACACCTTTTCAGGTGTTAGGTGAGATAGCAGTCTGCTATGTCAGTGGGCGATCTGCTAATCGATCGGTTATCTGAAAAGTCTCCATCAAAGCTCAAAAATGTCAAATACATTTAATGCTTCAACGGATGTCTTCAACGGATACATTTTCAAAGGCATTATATATACAAAACATCAGCAAATGAAAAAAAAGGAAGCACAAAACAAAAGGCTGAAGAACACTCAACGATCAAACTCTACGATCTAAAAAAGGAAAGCTTGCTCAGCTACTCAGTTCTTTCGAACACAAGCTTAACGGCAACTGAGTAGCACCATTCAAGAACTCAACTATTATCTAGCGAAGGAAGAAGTTCCAAGTCAAAAGGACTTGAAGAGTTCTAAGTGAACTGAGAAGTACCAAGTCTGTTGGACTTGAAGAGTTCAAAAGTGAACTAAGAAGTTCCAAGACTGCTGGTCTTGAAGGAATCTGTGAGATTCAGAAGTTGTAAAGATATCCTTAGTGGATTTCCTACTCGAGAAGTAGAAGAGTGGACTAGGAGCTTTGAATGCTCTGAACCACTTAAAATCACTTATGTCCCTTATATTCTTGTCATAACTGCTATAACTGTCATAACTATTTTACTCGTATTTATTCATTATACCGTGAAGGGAAAACAAACAAATCTTAATTCCGTTGTGCTTAGATCATTATCAAAACTAACAAGTATTTTGAAATGAAAGAATTTAAAAATATTTATTCAACCCCCCCCCCCCCCTTCTAGATAACTATTGTGCCTCTGGAAACTAATAAATGCGATTGGTTAGATTATGAGATTTATGTTTGTCATCGTAAAAACTTGTTGCCCCAATATGATGATCTTTTGGAGTAATTAAAAGAAGCACATTATAGACTTGCCGAATTGAAACATCAGTATCAAGTTGAGAAAAGAAGAGCTAGAGAGTGTGTCAAAACAATATTTTTTAATGAAATTAGAAGGTGTTGCAAGAATATTATAGCCAACAGGAAAAATCCCCAAGAAAATTGTAATGTCATCAATCCTATTTCTAATAGAAAATGTGATTTGTCTGTTCCATGTGATTTGTCCGTTATTATAGAGAGTGTGGAAGACACAAAGGAGGAAGTTGTGGAATAGAGGACGAATCAAGTTTAGTGATTGAGGATGCTCATGATTTGGAATTATTGTGACATAATGATATGGATATCGTAAAAATTGAGATTGATTATGAGATTGTTCAAAATCCTATGTTCGACAACTTGAAAAATTTTGATTTCATCGTTCCTAATCATTTGTTGCAAATGCAAGTTCATATGAAGGCTTTGATTGTTTCAGAATTATTTTCAAAAATTTTCTTTAAGAAGCAACATCATGAATATATGATACAAAGAAGATTGCGAATGTCTAGCCTTTGGGGCTTGATATTACTTCATTTTAAAATTGAGGTCGAATTTTCTCCAAGAAAAGGGGAATGACACAAGAAGAGTTATCTACCAAGATTCGATATAATTTATGTTTTGGTATTTATGGAAAGTTTAAATATTTGATGTATTATTTATTTATTAATTAGTAGTCAAGTAAGTTTAATTATTATTTAGTAATTTTAGGAAGTTTTTCAATTCTATTGTAACTAGTTATCTTTTTAGGTAGGTTTTTGATTCCAAATCAATTTTTTATTTTCTTATAGGATTAGGGTTCCTTTTAGTAGTATAAATATGGTGCAAGGCTGATGTAATTAGGAACAATTTATTATTATTATTCTCGTTTATGAAATACTCAGCTATCTAGTCAATTTATCTCACACTTTGTGAATTTCTGTGATCGCAAAGTACATAAATTCAATTATTGTGATTGTTTCTATTCTCTTTATCGTCTTTATTGTGTCACAAAGATGATATCAGGGCCCTTCCAATCGAGATCATCAGTATGAAATTGGGGATGTAATCGGAAAATTTTATGATGGGGGTATAATCGGTAGAATTGGGGCATGAACCTGTCCGCTACTTATACTAGCGGATGACGAATTTAATTTTTAAATCTTAGCCATTCATAAATGTAATGAAAGATAAAGATGATATTTGACTATTTTTGATCTATAAAAAATACATGTTATAAATCATTTCTGACACACACACACACACACACACACACACACACACACACACATATATATATATATATAATAGTGGATTGCAATCAACGTAAAACATATATGCTACTCCTATTCTTCCAAATTATATGATTAATATTGACTTTTTAAAAGTTAATTTGAGATATTTTAAAACAAAAAATTGACACGATTCATTTTGAGCGTAAAAAATAATAAATCTTTTTAAATAGGTTATAATATTAACATAAGTTACATGAATTCATGTTAATTTTAAGTTTGAAAATATTTTAAAAAATCAACAGATCAAATAATATGAAAAAGAAGAAGTATTAAATATAATACATTAGTGTAAACTCTTTCAAAATTCTTACTTGTTTTATATAGATGCATATGTCCTAATCATAATTAAAACTTTCACACAGTACAAGGAAATCTGGACTCATTCTTTAATTATCATGTTGATAAATAAAAGGGTCTTTAACACTAATATACAACAATTAGAAAGTATTTACAAAAATAAAACACAAACAACATAATTACAAAAATAACGCAACATAATATTACGTTGCTAAAATTACGGATCTTTATCTCTCCCTACACGTTTATCTCTCCCTAAATTCAAGCAACTGAACAAAACATAAAAGATCGACAACAACTCTGAGATCGGAGAAGAACAGATCGAAGAAACTTACTGCAACTGCAAGATCTATAACCAGAAAGTGATGAACTGCAGATCGGAGAAGAACATAAAAGATCGACAACAACTTCAAGATCTATAACCGTAACTTCATCAAGAATCGCACCGATTGTTGATCGTCTTCGCATTGATTGTTGATTCATTACAAATTTGTATACTGAGGTATTTGAGTTTTTAATTTATATGCATAGTGTTACCCTGCAGTTTACTACGTATTAAATCTATTGGTGACCTTTCTCAAATTTTTCGCTCTTTAAATGGTCACAAAGTCGAAATAATTATGAATGTTTTGAATGCAAAATGCATTTTAAAATGTTTTACACTCTGTTACTAAATACATATAAATTGGTTACTGTTTATTATTGATTTGGTTACTGTTTATTATTGATTTGGTTACTGTATAATGTTTATATGCTTGCTTTATAATTTTAAAGTTTATTCTACTTGATGTTTTTATATTAATGATTACTTATTAAATACATTGTTACTTTCCTTAATCGTTGTTCTTGTCTAATCTGAATTTGGTTAGTATATAATCTTGACTTGGTTATTATGTAAAATTTCAATGGTTCTTTGCATAATATTATCCCCGCCATGTTCAGTTACTAACATTATGTAGTTTGGTTACTGTCTGACATTGAGTTGGTTACTTTACAAACCATAAGCTAACAGTAACCAAAAACATACTAAAAGGTTGCTTCATCTGATATATTGGTTACTGTCTAATATGTATTTAGATACTGTAAGGTGTTTATTTGGTTACTGTATAATGTTATTGTGTTTTATAATTGTTTCTTATATATTGGTGGTTACTTATTGACTTCATTGGTTATCTTCATACAACTGTTAATCTGATTATATATATTGGTTACTATATACTATTTAATTTGTTACTGTATAATGTTTATTTGGTTGCTGAATAATATTAATGTACACTTGTACTGATGTTTTTTATAGTTATGGAAAGATTTGATCCAATGGCAATTTGATAATTTTTGTCAAGTTTGGAGTGTCGGATTTTGGCATTTTCGGAGCCTGATTTCATTGGAAATGGGCCAACGATCAAAAGTCACAAGCTTTGCTTGTGATGTGCATGGTTTTTTGGTCAAATTCCATCATTTAGGCCTTCAAAATGGCATGTAAAAATGTTGTTTATGTTCTGGTTACTAAGATTATGTAGTTTGGTTACTGTCTAATATTGATTTGGTTACTCTATAATGTTTATCCAGTTGTTAGACTATGGAGATGATTCCAGTTGTGCTTTACTTCAACGAAACATAAATAAAAAAAGTGTAAATACAGGAATACATAATTGTTTACTGTTAGTAACCATTAACCACATGGTTGGTAACATTTTTGATGGTGTACAGTAACTAAAATTGTTATTGATTAATATTTTGATTTTTGATTCCATCATTTAGGCCTTCAAAATTACATGTAAAAATGTGGTTTATATTCTGGTTACTAAGATTATTTAATTTGGTTACTATCTAATATTGATTTGGTTACTTTACAATGTTTATTCAGTTGTCAGACAATGGAGACTGACAGTAACCAATACAATAAATTTAATTGTTTATAGGAATATATAATTGTTTATTGTTAGTAACCATTAACCACATAGTTAGTAACATTTTTGATGGTGTACAGTAACCAAAATTGATGTTGAGTAATATTTAAATTTTTGATTCCATCATGAGTTATCAATATAAAGTAAACATATACATTGAACAATTGGTAACTGTTCTGAAATATTTTTATGTAAATTTGGTTACCCATCTAAAATAAAATGGTTACCTCTATATTCATATTTAGTTACCAATTGGCATGGACCATTTCCAAATAACTTTTATAACTATGAAATTTAAAAGTATCCATCAGCTAGATAAATGGGAACCCTCACATGTACATTAAGCACTTGATAATTGTTCTGATATAAGTTGTTAATTATTTGGTTACTAACAAAAACTTAAATGGTTACCCTTATATGCAGGTTTGGTTACCAACTGCACCTCTTAAACTATTTTTATTTTAATATGAGATCTATAAGTGACCATCATATATATAAATGAGAACTCTTAATTGGAGTTTCTTATTCTATCATGATGACAGGGTATAAATAAAACATATACATTTAACACTTGATAACAGTCTTGATACAAGCTTATAATTATCTGGTTACTAACAAGCTTGTAACTATCTATGATAATTATCTGGTTACTAACAAGCTTGTAGATAAATAGGACACTCACACATGTACATTTGACAATTGATGTTTGTCCTGATCCAAGCTTGTAACTATCTGGTTACTAATAACATTAACCATAATGTAACATAATAAAACAGTAACCACATAATTATATGATAGTAACCAGAACAGGTTTTAATGGTAACCAAAACAGAAACATCATGTAATGAAACCCAATTTAGGCAATCCATGTATACTAAACAATTACATATTAATCAGAATTAAAAAATAAAAGTATCTGAAATTCCACATTGATGGCACAATAATAGTAGCCAGACCATAAGGTAACAGTAACCAAAACATAATAAAGAAGTAATCAAATAATTATATGAAAGTAACCAGAACATGTTTTAATGGTAACCAAAATGTAAAACAACTCAGATATCCAACCAAGTTTAGGCAACCCATGTATACTCTCACATGTACATTTAACCATAAATTTTCCAATGAATTTTCTAGAAGAGCATAACCCTTGTAGAAGATATTTGAAGGAATTTACAAAAATAATACATCAATGTATACTAAGCAAATACATAGTTTATTATTTACAAAAATAATACATCCACGAACTAATGATGCCTTAAACTTATTCAACTATCTTGGGTTCAATTTCTTGGTAATAATGCCGGGGACTTCCATGTCACACCAATATATAACTTTTCCAATGAATTTTCTATTGCATTCCTCATAGTAAAGATTCTATAACTGCAAATAAACAAAATCAGATTTACACAGTCATTAGTAATCAGATATAAACAATATTTATATCATAAACAGTTTACCAAGCAAATACATTGTAACCAAAATAACATATAAAAGTAACCAAAATCTCAATTGAGAGAAAAAGAATGGTATTCAAATCATAAGCTAACAGTAACAAAAAATATACTATTGAAGTAACCAAACAGTTATATGTTAGTAATCAAAACATATAGAAGAAGTAATCAAAATCATGCTAAAGAAGTAACCAAAAATATACTAAAGAAGTAACCAAATATTTATATGATAGTAACCAAAACATGTTTTAATGGTAACCAATACATAAACAATATGTACACCAAAACCAGTTTAGTCAACCATGTATACTAAGCAAATACACGGTAACCATAACAACATAAAAAAGTAACCAAAATACCAAATCAAGGTAACAAAAATGGTATCCGAATTTTAAGCTAACAGTAACCAAAACATAATGCAGAAGTAACCAAACAGTTATATGATAGTATCTATTTTTTATTGCTTGACGTAGCTACAACGTAAGCATTACATCAAGCCCCCATAAATTGGTCTTGTGTCAGTATATGATGCAGAAGTAAAATGGTAAAATGAAGATGAGACAATCATGATCATTCAAAAGCAGACTAGATATGTTAAGAGCCTAAACAATTTGAAAATAATTATCCACTTTAGCAAATATTATCTTTGTTAAATGATGTCTATCGCAAAATAACCCAAATATATCGTAGAGATAAAGAAAAATTCCTTCAATAAAAAAAATTAACATAAACAGAATGTCGCCAGAAGTAAAAACTCGAGTATGACAACATCACTTCAACCATGTACATACCGCATGGTAGGTTCCAAAAGGAGGCGGTTCTATCAAAGTAAAAACTCCATCGTCTGAAAAAGTAGATTCAGTCCGCTGACGACGAGTGGCTTCAAGAGGAGAGAGAAATAATAAGGGCGGAGAGAAGAAGAAGAAGAAGAAGATTTTAGAGAGAGAAAAAGCAGTACAAAAGATATGGGAGTTGGGAGAAAAAGAAGGAAGAAGAAGAAGAATATTTTACGCGTTTAAAAAAAAACCACCAGATTTGCCATGTCAGCCCACTAATACTAATCTCCTAAATTAAGGAATCCTAATTGCACTAATATTGTAAATAAATATGAAAAAGTGTATTATTTTTATAATTATTTTATCTATACTCTATTATTGTAATTATTTCTAAAAATGTACTAAGATATGTAATTAGTCCTAAATAAAAACATGGCTTGTTTGGACAGTTATTTGAATTTAGTTATTAATTTAATTATTTTGATAAAAAAATATTTTAGATTTTATCGTTTGCTAGACTATTATATTCTCAATACCAAAAATGAAGAATCCTACTTGCAATATTTTTTCTTTTTAAACTTTTACCATTTTTTACTCTTCTATGTTTATAATTCTTAATTCTTTTATTTTTCATGTAAGATTATATTATGTTTTTACATGTTAATAATTCAAAACACTAAATGTCTTATTTATATCTTTTGAATATATTTTTTTGAAAAAATAATTTAATTTTTGAAATATATTAGTTTTCAAGTTTTACTTTTTCAATTTTCAACCTTTTATTTTCCTCTCCCACACCCAACCCTTCACTCCATCCGAAATTATCACAAAAAAAAAAGAAGCTAATAAAACTAAAACTCGAATAAACTCAAATTAGTTTTCACTCAAAATTCATGGACTATATTCTCCCTTGTACCTAGAGGTAGTTAATTTTGTTTTCTGAAAGCACACCTTGCAAAATTGTCCAATAAAAAATTTCAATTCTATGCACTTCACTAAATTATTAAACATCTGTATTGCGTGATCATTAAAGTGCAAAAAATAAAAAGAATTAACTAAAATGAGACGGAGAAAGTAGCAAACTGAGAGCTAGTTTCCCAAAAGCAACAATCAATATGTCTGGTCATACAACAAATGGGAGCAACCCCGCCGCTTGCCTTAGGGAGAACTTGAGTCTAACCATAAAGTCAGGTGTCTTGAGTTCGACTCCCACTCGAACTTGAAACAAGCATAGGGGCCACGAAGGCAGGTATAAATTCAGTCAAACTGAAGAGATATAATTCATAGTAACTAACCTATCTTCTTATACATTATCAAAAAACTCGAAGAATCCAACTATCTAAGAATTTCTTCACAAAATAAAACTTGCATTTCTTGGCATCTACAAGAAATAAATCTTGCCGTAAAAAACCTCTTGGCGTCTAGAAATCGATTGGAAGATTAGTTATAAAAGCTAAGGTATAAGGAGATGTGGATTTCCCAAATAGAGAACACCAAGGAGGGAGCTTTGAAACGACTCTTTTGGCGATTGGCGTTAATCTGTCCACATCTGTTCTGAGTTTTAGGAGGAGGTTTTGGTCCTTATTCTTCGGATCCTCCTTGTGCCCTACCTGGCTATGATTTTTGGCCCAGAAAAGAGTGAGACTGAACCTCAATGGCGCATTCTTTCCACCCGAGAACTGAATAATATGCCATCCATCTATGCTGCTTTTGTCGCCGAGTGGTATCAACTCCTCGGAACTTTCTGCAAAAGAAGTAAAAAATTTAGGGTTAGAATGGGTGAAGTGATCAATGTGAAGTGCGTTAATCATTATATTTAACTTTAGAAGGGCAGGGATTAAGCTACCGACTCAAAACAGCAAAGGGATTAAGCAAGTGTTTGGATTATTCAAGGCAAAAACGAAAAAGGTCGAGAAAAATGAGGGATGTGGATTATGATTTTAGGCTAGAAAAAATTAAACCAAGGGCAATCACTTGATTTCACAGGGCACAAACATAAATTTTCAATACTCAAGTATACAGAATCAGAATATTATACACACTTTTTTTCTATTTTTTAGAAGTTAGGAACTAATGAATACTATAAAACTCAAGGTCGTTGGGATCTCTCTTTATTCCGGTAGAGTTGAGACTTAGAAACTGATGTATTTAGACCATTGAATATCTACTAGGGCATATAAAAGACAAATAAATAGTTAGACCAAATATAAGATGCATGACCAACACCGTGAAATAAAAAATTATTGGACTCCTAAAACATAGGAAAACATAGATAACATTGATAAGCTAAAAGCAAGCTAACCTATAAAAATATCAAATTGACTCCACAAAGACTTATTTATAGTATTGTCCTAGTTATATAGAATCACCATGTTTTCATGTAAGAACTAGAGAGATTTGCTAGTAATATTTAGAACTAGAGCATCGTTTTCAACTGCTAACCTATAAAAGTAATGCTAAAAGTCAATAAAGCATATAAAAACGCTGAAATTTCACTACAATCATAATACCTCTGAGCCTAAAGTCTTCTATTTCATTAGTATTGATTGCAAGAGACCAACGTGTAGAAAGTTTTGTATCAATTATAACTTCTGAAATTCTGTCATCTTCCCACGTATCACTCTCAACATGCAGCGTGGGAATATCTGATTCGCTCCACCCACTTTCTGTACCATTTTGGGTCCAGCAACCATAGTGTACTGAAAACGTAACAAAATCTATAACCTTATCCCTTCCACAAACAAATCCTTCTCCAATATTTTCAACTTCCTTGGTCAGCTTTCCCGGAGCTGTTGAAAATAGAGAGATATATGAGTTAGCCTCTTGTCTCTCGTATCTTCCCGTTGTCTCCACAACATGCACAACCTGTGAGGCATTAAACATTTTTAGAGTAACATACGGAGATAAGATCCTCCATCAAAATAAGTTGG
The DNA here is from genome assembly GCA_020205605.1 of Panax ginseng. Lineage (NCBI taxonomy): Eukaryota > Viridiplantae > Streptophyta > Magnoliopsida > Apiales > Araliaceae > Panax > Panax ginseng. Next base: position 39,218,121 of record CM035130.1, on the reverse strand, counting down.
CGAATGAAAACCACATATAGCAGTAGAATAGACAATAGGTAGTATATTATGCCAATGATTTATAACAATAATTGGAGTACTACCAAATTCTGAAAAGCTTGTAACACCGCAGACAGCTTTGAGTCAAGTGAGTGGGTTGGAGAATTGGAGAAAACGCTGTTGTAAAAACTATAGTTTTTCTTTCTAATATGACTGGAAGTATCTTATACTGGTGTAAATTACACCAATAATGAAAGCTGTTCAAATACTAGAAATAATGGCAACTGAACTAAAACATCAATTGTTGATACTCGTTTCATTAATATACTATTATGATATTATCTAAAAGTTTTGATCATATAACAAATATGTAACAAACCGTGATGTACATATCCAAATATAGAAAATATATAAGGATTAGCTATGTCCTTATCTTTAGATTCTTAAGAGTTTCTCTCCATAACACCAGTGCATGCACTGGAAGGTGGAGTAAAATACTCGCATCATATCCAAAGAGCACAACACAAACTCTCTCTTTTTTTTTTACTATAACAAACAAGTTTTATAGGGTGAAAAGAGAGAATACAAGCCTAGAAGAATAAGGAGTCCACCCACTCTAACAATTTGGGGAACATGTTGTTTGGGTGGGGGAGAGCTCAAGAAAGGGCAGCTTGCCGATATCTACAAAAATCAATCATACAGACACCCCTAAGGAACCCATGGCAGAGCTTCATAAAGAAGAAAGAAGAAATATATCCTTTATGTAGCAAAAGGAAATATTTATAGCTGTCTCTAAAACAGTGATTATAAGTGAACAAGTAACTGGAAGAAAGTATGATAAGAGAGTACGAAATATGGCTGTGTGTGTGTGTGTGTGTGTGAGAGAGAGAGAGAGAGACAGATGAACATCCCTTATGTGTTTCCAAGAAGCAAGTATAATAAGACGACCAACAACCAAGAAACATATCCACACCAAATATTTGGGAGCCATGAATATGATTAGGTAACATTGAACAGATAACTAGTTCAGCTAGTGGAATATTTTAAATACAGTCAAGCTTGAATGTCACAATCTAGGAAGAATTGATGCATAAACATGTTTTTATTATTATTTTTTTTATAAATAACTTGATCCATAATATACATTTTTACATCATAATGACACTAGTCAAACATCTATCCTAAAAGACTTGATAATTAAGGGGTAATAACAAATACTTACATTTACAGTTCTTGCAGTGTCTTCAGTAAATGGTGGAACGATACCAGATACTACTGCAGCAACTGAGAGGCTAAACAGAATGCAAGTTGCGAGAAAAATTGAGAATTTTGCACCTATGAACCAAATATACCAAATAAATGCTTAATATAAAAACTATTGATTAAAAAAATTAAATTGACAGATACCGCATACAAGAAGAAGAAAATGCCTGGGGTCAACAATCCAGATACAAGGGAAACTACAAAAGAAATAAAAATATAGAAGCCATTTATATAATTCACTTCCCCTAAACCAAATATACTCTTTCTGTCCTGCCAATATGTGCTAAACAAAATGAAGTAGGTGATAGATGCATCCTAAATTCTACTGGGGGAATATGCTTTTAGTCATTGCAATAAATTTACAATATTAATTTATTTCTTGAAAGCAACTTATTGACCCTAATCTGAATAGCAATATCCATTGTCATAGCAAGATGGTGGTCTCAGGTTCAATGGAAAAACAAAATTGCAATAAAATGAAACCTGATATGTGAACATATGAAAGGAGGTAAACCAATGTGAGACATATGACAGCGGCAATATATACAGCAAGTATTACACTCCCCAGCCACTCCGGACCGCTACCAGGATTCCTGCACACAAAGAGTAGTGGTTAGTAGTCATTCTCTTTAAGCCAAAAGTAAACAAAGGTTTCTAAGCACGAAAATAATGTAGTTCTACAGATTTAAAGACGCTAAAGAGGTGACGCTTAGTTGCAAGTCCAGGAAAACATGGCAATTCGTGCTATGATACGTCATTCAAGTATACAACTAAGTAAGAAAGATTAATCCTGTGTCCAACATTATTGCAAACCTATTTTTAGTGTGTGGAACAGATTTAAAAATGTGCAGGAAGCATATTCAAAATATATATTTTGTATGATTTAATATATTGATATGTTATATTGTTAACTATATCAAAAATACTAACCTAAACAACGCCTTCCCACCCCAAATTAGTAGGGGAAATCTGAAAATGAATCCATATGAAAGCGTAATTTAACTGTATAACAAATATTTTTTTAAGAAAATAATATTTTAACTCCATTCCAAAATATATGATAAAGTTTGACTTTTTGAAGTCAATTTGAGATATTTTCAAATCTAAAATTGATATGAATTCATTTAGTTTCTTGTAGTACAATTATGAAAAACATAAACTATCTAAAAAGTACTAATAAGTGCAAGATTTATTGTTTTCAAAAGTATAATGAAGCATATCAATTATAAATTTGAAAATATATTGATCTTATATTTTGGAACGGAGGGAGTACTCAACTGTATTTTTCGTAAGTCTTAATAGCCATGCCACACATTAAAAACTTACTGAACAATGTGGTACAGAGGGAGTATGTAACAGTGAAATTTCATCAAAAGATTAAAGTCTAAACAGTACTGAGATTGAACATAGAACAACTGCTAAAAGAACAGGATAGTCAATCTTGACTTTATACTTATTTGCAAGACAGGCACATTTTGCAAGGCTACAAGATACACCTACTGAGCTTTATGATAAATAGTAACTACGAGAACAAAAAAAAAGCCAGTACCAAACCCTATGTTACCATAGAACTCTATATTACCATGTTCCATGAACTGGGTACTATCAAGGTACTGCAACAGTGGAACTTAAATGTTATGGTACATGGACTCATCATTTTTCCAGAAGTACCAATGTCCAAAGGATATGACATGGGTATGGGTATGGGTATGGGTATGGGTGTGGGTGTGGGTGTGGGTGTGGGTGTGGGTGTGGGTGTGGACACTGGACATTACCAAACAGTGAGAAATAGTGAAAAATATTTGAAAAATAGGAGTGTCCAGTGTCAGACAATTCTAAGGATCCCAAGTCCATGTAACATATCCTAGCCATCTGCATCCCACCGTAGGTAGCGTTCCTTGCAAAGTTACCAAATATGAATCACGTATTGGTACTTGCGTATGATACTCTTACGTAACAATACTCTAAATTTAGCATACTGAAAATTTCTTTATTGTTTTACCTATAACAAAATATGAATATTATAACTTAGTATTGGATATTCAAACTTTACATTTGTACTAAATTATTTATAAAACAATCAATTTGTTGATTCAACAACAAATCATTAAGATTTTATAAAAAAAATCTTAACTATAAGAACTTATATAAAAATACCCTAGCATATAATGTTTTAGCTATGTAGCATATCGCGTATCCGTACGGCGTACTAAGCGAACCACATTCTAGGTAACATTGGTTCCTCATGGTTGTTTCGTTCCGTGTGCCCAATTTTTTGGCATTCTTGGTAACCAACTACACAATCTAAGCCACACCCAGGCAATTTATTTAAAAGTTCTTTTATGAATGGACAAGAACTAGAAGAATTTTTACCTTTCAAATCGAACAACAGTTCCAATTATTGTGGCCGCCAACCGAATAAACATCCCAGAAGAAATTAAAAATGGAACAAATAAGCCCAGCAGCAGGGTTAATGTTTTAAGTTGCTTTGGAAACCGGGCTGGCGATAAAGTTGCTTCAAGCAAGCCATCTAGATATTCAATAAAATAGATTAGCTGAAACAATAAACCGTCAATATAATTCATGGTACTATGTTTATATCCGTCTTTTATTAATAATTTCATTTAGAAAAATCAAAATTAATTTTTTTTATAAAAAATATAGTAATTTAGCCTCATAAACAGTGTAGGGCATGTTTACATATGTCGAGTCTACCATATGTCGCCTTTGCCACAACTATATTCAATGTTCCAAAAGGCGCTAGGCGGGAGGCAGGCGGCCGAGGGGGGCCTAGCGCATAGGGGGCCTAGGCGAGATTTTTTATTTTAAGCCAATTTAAATATTTTATTTTACATTTATCCAAATAAAACAATAATATAAAGCAAAACAATCTATAATAAAGATAATAAAGGCATTTGCTTAAAATTTAAACACATTCATATTGCTAATGTCAAAGTTTAAACACAAACATGCAATTGTAAAAAGTTCAAACATATTTTTAACGTATTAGTTTTATTCATAAACAAGATTGTTATTAAATAATAAAATTTCAAGAATTTAATTCAATATTAAAACTTAAGAAACTAAACATAAATTTAAGAATTATATTGAATTAAACGAAATATTACAAATGTATCATCATTTATATAATTTGAAGTTGGTACAAGTTCAAAAAATTACAACTATAATAAAATTATTCATTTCGACTTGATATTGTTCACTTTTTGTTGTGACTTGATATGCTACAACATGTATTATGAATATGATAAATCATTAGAAAAATAAATATATCAAGATCTAGTTACGGTAGTTATTAAAATTAAAAAAAAACTCTTCACCTAAGCCCCCGCCTAATTTCCTGGAGGGATTTTTTTGCCGCCTTGGGCATAGCCAGGGGCCTAGCGCCTAGGTGAGACGTCAAGGGGGGCCTAGCACCTAGGCGGGGCGCCAAGGTGGGCCTAGGCGGGATTTTTAGAACACTGACTATATTAGAGTAGAACTATTCCCATTGAACCTTGGTTCTTAACACGTCAGTACATATTGTGCCCATATGTTCCAGACACTAGTGTCGGTCGGTCTGTCTACCCAGACAAGGATGTTCGAAGTGTATACTTACATGAAAATGCAGGCGAGACTAGCCAAACAAGAGCTAAATAGGAAGACCCAATCTTATAAATATTTCCTAATGTCAGAAGAACAAGCCACTGCAGCAAACCAGCTTTATAGAGCCATCTTTCAGCATCCAACTTGACCAAATCAGCTTGAAGCACAGGAGAGAGATTAGCCTTTCTTTTGGAAACTATATGCAATAGATAAGCTTTAAGAATCAGAAAACCGAGATGTTGACCAGTCAATGCCCCAAGAAGAGCAGGGGAAACAAATAAACCAACTACCAGCCATGGACTTGAAATAAAGGGCACTGGCGATGAAGAAATGAGAGGTAGAATGAAGGCTACAAGAACAGTGAAACTTATTGAACATATCCACATGAGGAGAATACTCAAACATGATAAGGCTAATGATATTGCAGCTGAATAGCCACCCATTACCAGTGATGTACCCCATATCAGAAGTGATTGCAGTATAACAGAATTGTTAAGCATATTGGCAAAACGTTGACGGTATACAATCATATACGTGCCCTGAGAACACCAGTACATGTGCATTAGTAGATGAAATCACAAAGATTTTTTTTTGATTTAGAGGTAAGAATTTCCCAAACCAACAACATCCTACAGCCAAAAAGAAAAGAAAACACTTAAACTGAAAACATCAGTATAACCTAGGGCTGTAAGTGTACCAAAATGTCAAAATATATAGCAGCATCAAGGCTACTTTTCTCAGCTGCTTCCATTGCCTTGTCTTTGGAAAGATGAGAGGAAGCACCAGCTTGAAGGAGAAAAGCGAGCATGTTTTCCCCAAGATGCTGGAGGGAACCCGACTTTAAAAGCTTCAATTTGTCATTCTGCACAAGGAAATATATAAATACCACCAATAAACTTAAGTTAGAGACATAAACTAGAACAAAAGTGAGAGACTCTCCAACCTGTGCAAAGAACAGAAACAGAAATTCCCTTGAAGCCACCCATGGCAGAGACCCATAAAAAAGCAAAGAAAAAGATATTATCTCGTAACATATGTAAAGATTAATAGCTATTTCTAAAATGCCTAACATTATGCTCAGTCCAGATGCCCCCAAAAACACAAAAACAACGCATACACTTCAAATGCATGTTAGCATCCTTATTTCCTCCTTCCTCCCCTCAAAAATCCGGATAAGCAATAAATCATCCACTGAGGTAGGACACACCCATTCCTCACCCAACACTCCGAAAATAGAGTTCCATAGTCCCCAAGCAACAAGACGATGCAAAAATAAATGAGAATGTGACTCATCATTCTGCTTATAAGTAACATAGATGTTTGGAGAAAAAGCCTTGTTTCTACGCACCTGAAAAGGAACATTAGTATTCAGTCTTCGTAAAGTCAAAGACCATATAAATGCCTTAGATTTTGGAAACTAGACTTCCAAATATTTTGGATTAGTTCACATTTAACTAATCCATTCCAGCTTCAAGTGGGTTAAAAGATATACTATGTATTTTATTTCTCTAATCCACCTGTATCCCAAGTCTTATGTATCTCACTATTTTTGGGACAGGTTGAATCCATCTTAAACCACTAGAAGGGTATGCCACTATCATACTGGTGTTGCAATTGTGCCAACCCAACTAATCTGCTTAAACAAGATTGTAAGCCTTACACTGCCACAGCCAACAGAATTTATCAATTACTATATTGATTTGAACATATAATGACCAAAACATTTATAAATCCACATAAAGAAGAATATCAAGAAACTGAATCTCATATTAGTAAACCCAGATAACGAACAAAAGATTAAATTAAACCCAAGATGTCCTAATGTTATTCAAATTTCACATTTTCTCAACTGTAACAAGGATATTGCCCCTCATACAGAATATGGCAGTCATCAATAGCTAGTCCTTTTGCCGTTGAATAAGTTGATAACTGGAGTTTGCATAGAGGTCGACAATAGCGATAGCATGTCTGGTCATCTTCTCCTTCCTCTCCTTTTAATATTGATTAACAAAAAACGTTTCCAAATTCCTAGTATTTATTAGTTTGTTCAATCAAAATTGAACCTTTGTAGTTTTCATTACTCGTATATTTTCCAAAATTTGTTCAGTGAACAGGTTTACGCAAACTGTTTCTTGCACCCTTATTAAGTATGAAATACATTTTTCCCCATTCTCTTGCACCTAATTTTTCTTATAGTAGTTGTTTACAAGGTCCTGGATTAGTTGCATCTGATCTCCCATTATGTTCTTAACATAGTTAAACTCAGTTTGGTATGTAAATTACGATGCACCATGGTTTTATCTATGCATGGGAGGCAGGGGATGCAATGAGGTTGAAGCGTTAAATACTTGTTTGGCCCATTTTTTAAAAGCTTAAGCATTTAGAGGACATGTAACTTGACAACACCTCAATTATCCAATGTTGTGTTTGTGTTTCTTCTAAGATCAACATTGAAGGGGTTGTCTTGGACTCTTGGTTTCATAATCACTACCACAAAATGACACAACACAATCTAATTTACTCCCACACCTAGAAGTCACTTCCTTCAGGCCACAGATCTTAAAATGTTCCAATTACACAAGATAATCTAAATTAATACTATACATTTTAGTTTAGATAAAACTGACTTAATATTATCATAAATCCTAGGTAGAAATCATTTATTTCCAAAGTTCTAAAAATCGATAGGCGTACCAAGTGGTGAAGGGCGCACAAGGCATTTTTATTTATTTATTGTATATTTTATATAAAGCATATATTAGATGTAAATATTCTAAATTGTACATGAAAAATTACCTTAAAAAAACTTTCAAGTCATAAAAAATTCATTTCAAGTGTTGTCGATCTTCAAAGCCTACATAAAATACCATTATTAGTCATAATTTTTTAAACTCATATTTAAGTCATATCTTAGACAGTTCTTTGACCAATTTTAGGTGCCCAACCAAATTGAGTCAGTAGAGGATCAATGGACTAAATGCCACCCCAGGGTGCAGCACATTACTGCTCGCTGTACACCTACTAATGCTCTTAAGCAACATGGCTTTCATATAAACAATCTACCTGTGAGCGAATTCCTCACCTATACTAGCAAAATTCGTGCTTTCTGTTTTCCAATACATTTCTACTAACCTGTTATCTAAATTATATTCTTCCTCCCTCTCAAAATGGGCGTTCACTTTCAAAAGTCAATTTCTAAAAAAAATTAACTTTAAAGACCAAATTTTACTTATATCTAATGAGATTTGTTACATTAATTTGAAAATGACTCGTCATCTTGGGATGCAAGGAGCATGAACAAAGTTACAGTCCTTCATTGTACTCCTAGAGAGGGATGCTGTAACAGTCTATCTCGATGCTTTCACCAAATAAAATGTGATACCAAGATGATAAAAAAATACCTTTGTATGATATACAGCAGTGTTATCTGCATATGCAAAGTCAAGTCCTGAAAGACCAGCAACCTCTTTGTACACTTGGAAATCCGTAGCAGACTTTATGGCTCCAGAAGAAAAGAGATCCTGCGGCACTAAAGTCAATTGGAGTATAAGATATGGCCTGAATTGAAAGAGAAAACTCTACTATAAAGGGGGAAGGGAATAACTCTTATCTTCATAACAATTAAATTCAAAAAGAAAATAACTATATCAAACCTCATGCAAGAATTTGTCCAGATGGGTACTTTGCTACCATAGCAAAGTTGTCGATAGCCCATGGATGAGGACCAGCCTATTATGCACAAAAAAGATAAAATAAAATGTTTATAATAAGGAGAAACACCAAATAATCAAATATACAAAGCTCAATAGATTAAGGGGATACTGAAACAACGTTCTCTACGAGATAAAAAGATGATTTTTTACCACATGAGTAGCACGGCAAACAAATTAAAATCAGATAAATCTCTTCAAGTACCTTATACAAATTTACAGATTGCAGCTTATACATCATTATCCATGAAATACAAGTGTCAAATTATTTTCTTATAACCTTTTCATACTTAAACTGCATACTTGAGACTGATATCATAGATTGTCCCATCGCCTGATTTCAAATAGCCAATGATCCAGTAGCAATAGAACTACAAGCATCTAGTGCAGTTCAAATAGAGGCTAAATAACCAGAAGTTCAAATTGACAACATACAATCACATTTCAAGTACAATAACAAAGAAAGAGAGGAATGAGAGCTTAAAAGTAAATTAAGCAAGAATAAAACATAAATTCATGAAACTAGACCTGAAATATGCCAGAAGTCCCTCCAACTCCCATGGCCTCCAAGTCAACAGCCATACGAATAGTACTGCTCCATGGATGCTGCAATAGAGATAATTAGAATTATTTCTTACACAAAAGAAAGGTTGGTCAGTACTTTTTTCCCCCTGATAGTTTATGTGCAGCTGTACCTCAAGTACAGTTAAGAGTTAACACTAACTCTCCTTTTTTTGTACATGTGAACAGTTCTATGTTGAAGGATTTCCAAATCATCTTTTACTTTACACTTTTTTTTCCAACGTAATCTTTGCAAGTTCAGAATGATGGGGGATGGAAGTGCTTCTAATAAAAAAGAAACAACACAGGCACACCCACATATATGTGTGTGTGCGCGCGCAAATGAAAATGAACAAGGAAATGAACATGGATACATATATCTTGGCAAGTAAAAAGTTATAAAATAAATGAGCGTTAGTTACGGAATTGCATAAAATATATAGAATAAAAAGAAGTTAGGAAGAACCTAAAGTGAGAGAGAAGGAAAGATAGAGAGGGGAGAGTAATTAATATTCTGCCTTCAAATGTTCTTTAGATCAGTTTTAAGACACCTCTTCTCTTCCCTGACGCCACTCAGTTTTTTCTTCCTCCGTAATTGTTTATTTGCGTCTGTTTTATTCATTATTTTATTTTATTTTAAGACACTGACATGCCAATGGGAAACCTAATCCAAAGGCTTCAGGTGCATTTTCATTGGCTATCACGACTCAAAAAGAATATAAATCATCCATAATCTTTCAAAATATATGTTTACATGGATGTTAATTTACATAAATCGGAAACCTTGTTCTCTCATCTCAGCAATGTCTTCAGAGGGATAGCGATGTAGATGAAGAGATATCTTCTCAGCAGCATCCTTTTTTATTACCATTGCGTGAAGGATACTAAATGTCATGAGAGGAAGAATGAAATACCTATTGAGGTTTAGGAGCAACAAACTGCTTGTGGGTCACGTTAAGCAATGTTGGAGAGATAATCTGCTGACATTTACCGGCATTAGACATGGACACGCAAGATCATCCAGGTGCTACAGAAAATCAGAATTCATCCCTTAATATCAAATTTAGTTCCATCACCTCTCACTAATTTAATCAGGTATTTATTATCCAGCTAAAGTTCCAGTAGTTGATGATATTAAACTTCCGCTTGCTTTTAGAAAGGAATAAGGTCGTTAATTTGTTTTATACAACTCCTTTTCTTCTCTTATCTTGCTATGTATTGTCCCTATCTTTTGTCTTGCAATTGCTTCCTCAAAAAATTGGAAGGAAGCAATCAGAGATCCGAAGTGGAAGGAAGATATACTAGAACAGGTGAAAGTATTGGCCAACTTATCAAGTATTGGCCAATAATGGTGCTTGGCAGTTAGTTCTCTTCCAGCAGAGAAATATTCAGTAGGTCAAAAATAATTACGAAAAACAGATACGATAGTTGGGAGATTTAAATGGCCTGGTCCCTAAGGGGTTTTCCCAGTGGCAATTTTATCAAGAGAAGATTATATTTATCTTTTTTCTGAAAAAAAAAGATTGTATGAGAATAGGGAGAATACAAAATGATAAACTGAAGATGAGAAATCCTCCTAAACTAGAAAAGCAGAAATTATACAAAGTACTTGAAAAGGGCCGCCCTCATTGTGAATCTGAATATGCAATCCCACCATAAGCTCCCACAAAAGATCACAAAAAAGCAACGACAAGACCCTGACATAAATGAGATGAAAGGATGTGAATTGGTTGCTAGAAATCCTTGTACCTAAGATTAACCCTATTCACGCTCTTCTATGTTGTGCTGTTAATCTGGAGTCTAAAATGGTTAGATGTGAAACCAAATATCTTAATGAATTTTGTTGGTAGTTTAATGGAAGAGGAAATTTTTATGTAAATGAATAATTCAGTAATCTTATACCCACTACCCCTTGTGTGAATGTATCAGAGGCTTGACATATCCCTTACAAACTTGATATAGAAGAAAAAGAACTGAGTTTGCGATAAACTATCACACCACAACATCAGCTTACACTCTACAATCTACTTGAGAGAACACTCCGCAGAAACCATTTAACCTATTTGAAGTAAATATATATAAGGACTAAAAGTGTAGATATTAATAACGAAACCCACACTACGTGGATGTATCTTAAATGTCCAAACCTGAGTAATAAAGCTATGAGCACCATTTAAGCCCTCCTCCTCCCCAGTGTTAAACAAAAATATAACCGCATTCTTAAATCCATGAGCCCATTGAGAAATTCCTCTAGCAAGCTCTAACATAACAGCTACACATGAACTGCAATCTCCAGCACCTTCCCTATAAAAGAAAAAGGCCGAGTGATGACAAGTGAAGATGTACAATTTCTAAATATTTTGTTTGCTCTAATCTTCAGGCTATTTTACCAAGGTGAATAAGAATTAAAATATCCATAGTGGTTGCATTTTTAAAAGAAAGCACACGACAGATTGTGAAGATAGTTCATAAAATGAATTTTGAGAAAGAAAAAGAATTCTAGCAAAAAAATTATGTCATGAGCTACATAAAGCAAGATCACATTTAATATAAAGACCAATAATTTGGCTCTAATGAAATTCAAATTTCAAATTAACTTTCACCGATGAAAAGAAACAATGATTTACCACTCTTTTTATTATACGACTGATGTAGAAGGTTGACTAATTGCAAGATACCTGTTGTTCATTACCTCGACCTCTTAATATTTTTGTGGTAGCATCCCAAACCTTTACATGGCATCCTTATTTAATACTTGAACTGTATGTGTCATTGGTGAATCAAGAGTATTACCAAGAGAGTAGTGCCAACCAAGATTGCCACTCCCAATGATTTCAACAACTAATGAGAACTATGTCTCCACTCTCTTTTCTACAAGCCCCTTTCCCATTTAATATCAAAAAGAAAATATATTTCAGCAGTCTATAAAGAACAGGTTCATGATAACCCATTAGTCATTCCCATTACATTCAATGTGATGATCCAATAGTATAATTTGACCATCATCAAACCAAGAAATAGCCACCTTGATAGTGGGATCAACTAGGCCATCTTATTTCATCACCTAGCTTAGGAGAGCAAGCATGCACAACATTTTTGATTGCTTTTATATTCATATTCCTTACAACTGCTCCTACGCTGCCATTTTAACTTGAAGGTCATGAAGAGAAACCAAATCCAGAAACCTTTGTAGTTACTTAAAAAGACAGCACGAAAACCTGATCCATATGACCAGAAATTGAACCCAATGTCTGAACAGATGGCTTCATATTGTCTACCCTTGTAGATTAAGCTGTAGTGTGTGTTGTGGTGTATCTTTCCAAAATTAGAAAATCTTGAGTACATTGTTATCATATAACTAACTTTTCTTAGTTTGCCTCACATCCTAACGTTACAATAAAAAACAAATCCCAAAGTCTGAATTGATAACATATTGCCAAAGATGAATGAAAATGAATTTTAACAACCATAAAATTAGCATAAAGTAGAAACACCAACAATAAAAAACCCCGAAGTCGAAACCAATGAAAATAAATTAATTATAACCACCCTACTGTAAGTAATCACAAGTTTAATATTACCACGTAAAAGCACTCAAATTACATGACTCACTGACCCAAATTAAAGAAATGGAAAGTAAATTAAAGTAAAAAAGGATAAAGGGAAACATACCCTGAAAAAACTGAATCAATGTGAGAAGAGACCAGAATAGCATTTTCTCCTTCTTCAGATGCATATTTTGGCAAGATTCTTAATACGACATGATTCAGATCTGAATAAACAAGGGTTTTCCCCTTAAAAAGACCACCAACCATACGATTAGCACCAGAGTTTGCATGGAAAAAATCCACTTGAACATCAACCTCCCAATGAGCCATTTTCTTAATCTTTTCAGAGGCCGCCAAGACATACTGCAAAGGGAAGCAGTTTAAGAACAGTTTTTGAATGATTTATGAAGAAACTGTAGAAAATTAAAATTCTTAGCCAGGAATAGTTCATCAAAATGGTGAAATGAACTACTAAATGTAGTATATTTATATGTGAAACTTCTGTTTAATTTGGTTCTCATGCCAATAGAAAATGGCAGACATAAAAAATAATAATAATAATATATCATATTTACAAGACGAAAAGATGAAATAACACAGAAAATGTGGTACTATAAACCAGCACAAAAAAAATGACAAATTGAATTAAAAAAAAGGAAAAATAATAGTACAACCTGCAACTATGTAGGATGCCTATGTAACCCAAATAATTCACAATGTGTATTCCTTTTCTTAAGCTAATCACAACATTTCTAGTGTTTCTAGAACTTCAAGGTTCATAAAGTTATAAAAGTACAGAAAAGACGGGGCTTGTTCTATAGGTTTAGTAATATTCTAAAAGGCGCTAAGCGGGAGACAGGCGGCCGGGGGACCTAGGCGAGTTTTTTTATTTTAAGCCAATTTTAATATTTTATCTTACATTTATCCAAACAAAATTATAATATAAAGCAAAACAATCTATAATAGAGATAATAAATGCCTTTGCTTAAAGTTCAAACACATATCCATTGTCAATGTCAAAGTTCAAACACAAACATGCAATTGTTCAAAATTCAAACATATCTTTAACACTTTTATTCATAAATAATATTACTATTAAATAATAAAATTTAAAATTTCAAAAATTCAATTAAATATTAAAACTTAAGAAACTAAACATAAATTTAAGAATTATATTGAATTAAACAAAATATTACAAATGTATCATCATTTATATATTTTGAAGTTGGTACAAATTCAAAAAATTACAACTCTAATAAAATTATCCATTTTGACTTGATCTTATTCACTTCTTGTTGTAATTTGATGTGCTACAACTTGCATTATGAATATGGTAAATCATTAAAATATATATATATATATATATATATATATATATATATATATCAAGATCCTGGTTTGGGTAGTTATTAAAATTTTAAAAAAAACATTTTCCGCCTAGGCCCCGCCTAATTTCCTGGAGGGATTTTTTTGCCGCCTTGGTCCTAGGCGAGGCGCTAGGGGGTCCTAGCGCCTAAGCGGGATTAATCGGATCTAGGCGGGGATTTTTAGAACACTGGACTATGTGCATCAGGAAGAATCGGTTATAAAATCTGCAATATGAAAGCATGACATACACAAACCCAGATGGTACATCATCTAAAAGATTGTTTGTCATTTTACATGTTGATTTGTACCCGCTTTCACATTTTACTACTTCATAGTTTTCTAAAAAGACAAAGATCCCCTTAACCTGTTGAATGTTCCATTGGTTTTTGATGACGATGGAAATTCAAGAAATTTAATATTATTAGGTTATTATTATGTATTATTATTTATGGACGATTTTAATGTAATTAGTTTATTTAGTAGATAATATTAGGATATATTTAATTATATTATTAGAATACTCTAGAATATTAATTATTTAAGGTAGTAGATAATTACTAGGATTTTATTTCCTTATTTAATATTTTACTTAGCCTCCAAGTTTTAGAGTTTTTCTTATTCCTATATAAACAGTTGTAATCCCTCATTATTATTATTGAATTATTGATATTATTGAATTAAGTCTCATGCTTTGTGGCTTTTAGCCACTTTTATCTCCTTTGAATCTCCTTTATTCCATCTTCCCTCCTCATCCTATATCATAATGGTATCAAAGCCAAAAGTTCCTGATGCATTTTGATTTCACTCAATTTCTTTCTACCCTATTTTTTTGGCATCCATCAATTGTCCAAGTCATAGTTGTCATGGCGTCATGGCGTAGACGTCCTGACGATGGAAGAAAGGCATGGCGTGAGTCGACTTGAGGTAGAGCTGTCAAGGCAAGCAACGACATAAGACGCCGAGCTACCAAGGCACACGCCTTAGCAGCTTTGCCCCAAAACTTTAAAGCACGGTATTACCCGATACCAATAATGACTAATAATGACTCATGGGTGACCCATCAATTAAAAACAAAGGATAAAACCCTAAAACAAAAAATTGAGACTTTTCTGCCTAAATTGAATACTCCAACTCTTGTTCTCGTCGCGAGTACTTTGACTCTTCTTCTCGACACTTCAAGACTCATCATAGATCCATCGCAGTCCTATAGCAGCAACTGCGACTCGCAGCAACCCTTAGTCAACCTAACCTTTAGTTTCTCTTTTTCTCTCCTTCAGTTACAACGACCCAACCCTCCGACCCTCTCTCACATGGCCACATGTTTGTTTCTCTCCTTTATTCTCTATTTAGATTAAGTGGCAATTTTATTGTCTTTTCAAGTCTTTTAGTACTCCCTCCATCCCAGGATAAAAGTCCTGGTTGACTTTTTGCGCATGTTAATAAAGATGATAAAATGACAAAATTGTCTATATTTAAATTCTCATTTAATTGCATAGTTTTTTTTCACATTACTAGTGACGCTCCATAAATATGCATAGAGAATAGAAATATAACAATTAATAATAAGGGTATTATAGGCAAATTATTGTAAAAAATAGATCAGGTAAGTAGACATTTAACTAGAACCTACCTATAATAGTAAGAAAGACTTTTATCCTGGGACAAGGGAGTATATCTTTGTGGGGTGGGGTGGGGTGGGGGTTGATTTAAAAGTGGGTAAATAGCCTATTAACTGTTTGTTTAAGTTATTGACTTAAGTTTTAGTTTATTATTAGGAAAATGCTATATTTTCAAGTTTTAGCTTTAGATTAAGTGACAATTTTATTGTTTTGAACTCTGTGGGTATTCTCTATTTATCTTTAAAAGTGGCAAAGTTGGAATTGTTTATCTTTAAAGTGGTTATGTTTTAGGTTTTAATGTATATGAAATTTTATTGTGTAATATAGTTGTGAAGTAAAATAAATCATATATAAATTACACATTGTAAATGACTCGTCCCATATCAAGACGTGAATGGCGGTCAATTTGTCGCTAGGCATCCCGGGTCGGCTACCACCACCATGGCTTGTTGTGGCGCCATGACAACTATGGTCAAAGTTCGCTAAAGAGTCGACACTAATATCCGAGACGACAACATAGTCTCAAATCTATCTCAAAAAAAAAATATGTTCATCTATGGCAAAATTACAGATCGGTACGCCAAAATTTCTAAAACTTTCAACTCAGCCCCCAAAATTTCTGAAATTTTCAAATCAACCCCAAAGTTTCTGAAATTTTCAAATCAGTCCTTATTTTGTTATTTTTCCTGCACTTGCACACCTACCTAGACCTCAAAAAAAAAGTATTGTTTTATTTTCTTTGCAAAATCAAGGTAAGTAATGTTGAGCGTGTATTTAAGATGGAACAGATGTCCAAAAGTTATGGTGCAAGAATTAATTCTTTAGAGGCCCAAATGAAATCCTTAACGGAATCAATAAATGTTTTGCTCCAACTACACAAGTCTGATCGAGAAAAGGGTGAATCTTCCACTGTTTCAAAGATGATGACTAAGGAACTGCAATTGACAGATACGCTCAATGCTAGTGACATTAATTGGGAAGAAATTTCGCAACTCAATGACAACTCACATGAGATAAAGTTGAAGTTAAGAATACAACGAGTGAGAGCGAGATTGAGCAGAAAGTAGATGATCAATTCTCAAAACAACTTGATAATCTATATGAAGAAACCAACGATCAAGTCATTGATTTTGTTATCATCGAGGGCTCCAACAATATGCAATACAAAGAAGTTCACTCCCTATTGTTTTCTACTTCTCAATATGTCTACAAGGAGGACCAAAATTTCTTGCATGTTTGGTGTAATACCCAGTAAAAATAAAAATAAAATTATATTTTTAAAACATATTGATTGAAATTTGTCTTTTATTTGGGTCAAACTAGTCATTTAATTTATGTGGACTAATAAGTATTAATAAGTGATGGATAAATTAAATTTGGTAAAATTGGGCCTTAAAACTAATTGGGTTTAATTTATAAGTGGGTAATATTAAATCATATTATAATTAGGAGATTAATAAGATATGTTAATAAATAAAGAAATATCTAAAACCTAACTATATCCCATTACGTCTAATACGAACTGTGGGAATAGCACGAAGGAACAAGAGCGGCGGCTGAGAGAACAAGGGAAATAAGAAGCAATATATTCAGTTACCAATTGTTATCCAGGTAAGTGTTCCTTTAATTTGTTCATGGTTGTTGTGATCAGATAGGAAAAGAGTACATGTGATGGCTTATGGTAAATGATTTATTTCAATTTTGATATATATATCATGGACATCATATGGAGATGGGAATTTATTTAATAAAATATGTAATTAAACTGCAAGTTGAGTTATGGTTAAATATTATATAATTTAATATTATATATATATGTATGTTGTGTGTTTATACATTCTGTTAGGTGCATTAGAAAATAATTGATGAATTGATATTGGAAAATATATTTGCATGGATTCCATTGTCATGCTCAAACTAATCATGCGAGGGTAACATAGTAATTAAATTCAGCCGTGTTGGGTTGCGTCGTCGTTGGTGTACTTAACTAAACTAGTAAAAATATATGATGTTTTGGTCTATTATTATGTAGTTACTGTTTGAAGGAACAAAACATATGTAATGAATATAGTCAAAATGTTTAATATTATTTCATTAGTTATAATCATGATCATAATAGTTTTATTCTTTTTACTTTTAAAACTTCTCGTCATAAATTAATTACTTTTATCAGATTAGTTTTAATGTTTAAACTAATAATCCCTCCGTCCCTTAATATAAGTCGTTTTAGAGTTGTGCATAAAGAAATGATTGTATAACATTAAATATAATATCAATTGTCTATATTGTCCTTGTATTGAAAAAATAATGTTATTTATTGGGCAAAAAATAGTGAGAGAACCAAAATTATATTTAATACTTGGGGTAATATTCGAAACTAAACAATTAATGCTTACTTGAAATTCTCAAATGACTTGTATTAAGGACAAAAACACTTCACTAAAACGTCTTATATTAAGTGACGGAGGGGGTAATAAAAGAGGTAATTTAAGTATGGTGTTATAAGAATAGATCATTTATGAAGTCACACTTTGAATAACAACTTATGTCGTTTTGTAACCACAATTTATTTTATTTATTAGATTGGACAATAAGAGTCTAACGAACTATATTTAGAATATTCCTGGGTATTACATTGCTTATTCCAGATACGGATTATGTACTCCTTTAGTGATACTCCTGTAAAGTTTTAATTAGTTCGTTTTGTTCCTTGTTTAGAATTTGATTATTGTTTCACATAATTGTTCCTTGTGAAATTAATATGATAGTTTCATATTGGCGTTGATATATAGAACTCGTATTTGTACTCTTTGAATTAGGTTAACATATGTCTAGTATTTATTTTGATATTTGTAGAAATGTACATGTCAATATATTTTGGAGACTTTGTGTTGATGATTCGTTTTGATTTGACATGTACATATTAGAACACCTTATGTTGATATTGTGTCGCATATGTTGTGACATGGTATCTTTGTTAAAATATATCGTAGAGTATACTTGAGCTATAACCACTGGTACCCCAGACATGTCCTCTTGGCACCGAGACATGACACCTTCCGTGGCGGTGTGATTAGTCCTCAGTGTCTCCGTTTTGTACTCCAGTAGGAGTTGGCCATATGGTGATTTTATTGTGTGAGGCGTATGGGTCGACCCTAGTTTTCTGTTCTGTTCTGCAGATTAGTGATGTTTGTGTCAAACACGCCTTTCGACTTTACATGCATTTGGATTCGCGGTCCAATGTGTGTGACTTGTCTGTGTGGCATTATTTGAATTGCCTATGTGGCAAGATATATTTTTGTTTTGAGCTTGGTATAAAATAACACCCAGCCATTTCATTCAGCCTACCATTTCGTAGTGATAATTTTAATTCGTTTAGTTCAATTCAGGTTAATTGAGTTATTATTTCAATACATTATTTTTGCACTCTATACCCGTACTAGGCATTTGGTTCATACTATGTTTTCCTTCAGGCAAGTAATCAGGAGAATCAAGGGCAAGTGTGATGAGAGTTGTCTTTTATTCAATGATTTAGATATTCTGTTTAGGCTGTAATACATGGATTTATTTGGAGTTGTAATAAATATTTTAAACTATGGTTTGAGCCACTTTGGCATTTATTATGATTTGTCTTGTGACGTTTATTAGTTTGAAGGCTATTTTTTGTGGCTTAGAGCCTTATTGTAATTTCGTCAGTTATGTTATGTTTTTGTGCAACCTCTATTTCTATTTCGAAAAGCGAGTGTTATATATGGAGTCCAGTTCGTGGACTGTGGATTCTTCTATACTTCAAAACTCGAGGACGAGTTTTTTTCAAAGGAGAGGAGAATGATGAGGATGAAAGCAGAAGAAATTTAATATTATTAGGTTATTATTATGTATTATTATTTATGGATGATTTTAATATAATTAGTTTATTTAGTAAATAATATTAGGATATATTTAATTAGATTATTAGAATACTCTAGAATATTAATTATTTAAGGTAGTAGATAATTACTAGGATTTTATTTCCTTATTTAATATTTTACTTAGCCTCCAA
Source organism: Panax ginseng (assembly GCA_020205605.1). Classification (NCBI taxonomy): domain Eukaryota; kingdom Viridiplantae; phylum Streptophyta; class Magnoliopsida; order Apiales; family Araliaceae; genus Panax; species Panax ginseng. The sequence goes on along the minus strand of CM035130.1, from coordinate 39,198,428 downwards.
GTTTTAGAGTTTTTCTTATTCCTATATAAACAGTTGTAATCCCTCATTATGATATTATTGAATTAAGCCATGTGCTTTGTGGCTTTTAGCCTCTTTTATCTATTTTAAACCTCCTTTATTCCTTCTTCCCTCCTTGTGCTACATCAGTTTTGGCTAGTTCCCAACAAGATCAGTTTTATACAGCTGTCTAAGCCATATATACATCAAAGCCTCCCTTGAAATGTTGACGACGCAGTTTAAGGCCTACTATGAAACTATGAACAGATATCATACTGGAGCTAGAAGTAAAAAGGCAGAAATATCAATGCCTTATTCAATGAGTTCAGAAAGTAGCAAATACTAAAACAATATAATGTATTTTATTGCTAGCACTTAAAAGGTTGAAACATAAGTCAGAATTTGCTATCAACATATTGGTCGACTTATTTTGCTCATCATGTTGGCAACTTCAATATGTATCTATTTCCTTGTATAAGGGTGGTTCTAGATGATAATTTTGTAGATAAGAACATGGCCAATGTAAACACAAGAGCCATGCACCAGACAAATCCAAGCATAAGCTTCTCTTGAGTGCCCCTTGGAGTTGGCAAGGTTTGATCATGTGACCTCTCTCTTATTATGGTAGAGCAGCCGTGGGGATTGACTATACATTCTGTTGGTTAAGTAACTCCCCATGTCTGTGGTGATGGAAGTGATAGGCTGGCTTCAAACCTAATGTTTGATATGATTATTCACAAAGTGATTGGGTCACAAATAAGACCATCATGCTCAGAATGCAGAGATTTTTTTGCACCAAGCAGGGAACCTAAGCACAGATCTTCATAACTAAGTACAAATGGTCTATCTGGAAGGTAGGATACAAAGAACTGAATAGGATAAATGAATGTGTATCCTAAGCAAAAATATTGTACTTTCCTAACTGTGGTGATGTAGGAGGGAAACATTATGCAAGGAAAAGAGTATTATTTAATATTACAATTCTAACCTAAAATAATAACAATTAAAGTGCTTTCTGAAAGGGCTTTAAGGAGGGGGTGGGGAGTGGAAAAAGTGCTTATTGAAAGGGGGGAAAGTCAAAACAGAAGTACTCCCATACCCTCTCTCATCCAATCTGCAAGTTTGAACACAACAATTTTTATGGCCCTAGACAGAAATCTCATCCCTTGTGTCCTTTCTTCTCTTTTCCTTCTTACCAAACAAGAGAAACTCCTCCTCCCCCACCCCCACCCCCACCCCCACCCCCACCCCCACCCTACTCTCCTTATCCTTCCTTTCTTTCTTTCCATCCTTCCATCCTTTGATATTCCCATCGTACCAAATACTACTGAAGAGAAACAAAGCAAATATTGATGACCATCTTAATTTAGCTTTTTTGGCCAAACAAAGAAGAAAAAATCAGTGAATGCTATTTCAATATGTGCTATCTGCAAAACCTCATATTCAAGCCAACTAAGAATAAGACTGACTATCTGTTAAATAGTACATGACAAAGTAACCTTCTTTTTGTATATCTTCAAGTATATTTGTAGGTGGAAAGCAATATGTTATCAGACCAATTCAGTATTAATGACTGACCAGGCTGATAAGTTCTGGAGAATCTCAAATAGGCATGGTTGACCGGTTAGTTTTCTATTAGAATTACTTTGCATGGTCTATCAATTTACCATCTAGAACAGAATTGTAGACAACGCAGCACATGATAAGCTACTACCAGATCATGATTCAAAACAAGAAAAAGTTGTTTTCCCAACAACATCAATATTCTTTAAAATTGAGATAAACAACTTTGCACATAACAGGTAAATTTGTAGATCTCTATTATAGTGAAGAGTTGAAATATGCTTGCAATCTGGGATAAAAGATTCTACCCCTAAGAGGCTATTTCTTTGAGAAGAAGACATAATTTTTGGTCAAATATCCAACGTAATCGTAATTACATATTGGTCCTGGCACAAGTAAATGTGCAAGATGCATCATAAACTGTGTTTATGCAGCTAAATAAAATGTCATGCTTATATAATCTAATCGGTTCAATGGATAATACCTGCAAAGCATGATCGAGAGCATCGGACCCAACAGGGTGCGGACCCAATACAGTCAAGGCCTTGACATGTTTCATGGCCTCATCTTCAGAGAAACCCCTCTTACCCGCCCGCTCAGCAGTAAGAGGCTCAGGCAAAATCTCGAACTGATAATGATGAACAGCCCAAGACCCATGTATGATCAACACAAACAAGGCCAGTATCACATAAGCTGACCTCTTTGGACTCTTTAAGTTATCATTTACTTGGGGTCCCATATTGACTCTGGATGCACCACTATTCTCACCACCATCAGATAATTCCGGTGTTGCCGGAGAACTTTTAGACCTCTTTCTCATTCCTTACAACTATAATTAAGCAAACACCTAATTATCAAAAAAAATAACAAATCAAACACTTAATAAAATTTCAAAAAATATTACAAAAATTTAGATAAAACACTAATAATTCAAAAGGGAGAAAGACTACAATATAAACCATGTTACCAATTCTGAAAACACCACAATTGACATTAATTAATGTTCTTAATCCTCCACTTGGTTGCTTAGAAATTGAACAAAAAGGAAAACTCAGATACCCAATTAATAAAAACCTATAAAATCTAAAGATTCCAACTTTTTCCCTCCTTTTGGTTCTTGATTCTCAGCAACCAAAAAGAGTGATATTCCATTATTATTGAGTAGAAAATAGCAAGATTCTTATTAAATTTAGATTTAAAATTAAAAAAAAAAAATCAGATACAGAGAAACTGAGAGAACAAACCGTTATGGGATAAACTGTTGGAGGTTTCGAGGAGAAAAAGGAACGAAAAAGCCGAAACCCAACTCACCACTGCCTACTTTTGTTGAATTGCTAGAGTACATAAATACCGACTTTGTTGGTCGTTAAGCCTAATGCTTAAACTCCACCGTTGACATTGAAATATAATAAAAACGGCAAAACTACTAAAATATCCATCATAGTCGGCAAATTTTATTGAATTGAACTTTTAATTTTTCAAATTATTTTATTAAATTAATTATTATTTTAAAATTGAGTCATTTTATTAAAAAAATAAATAGAAGTTAATTTTTTATCTATAAAATTAATGAATTACCACTGTAATTGACACATTTTACTTATTACACCATTGAACTTTAAATTTTTTTAAATTACCTCATTAAACTAATTAAAAATTGATTATTTTAAATATTTTTAAAAATAATTATTATTTTCAGTAAAAAATATTACTCCCTCTGTCTCATAGTTATAGGCTGATTTTCCTTTTTGAGATGTCTCAATATATAGGCTACTTACTATTTATAAAATTTAGTTGGTTCATTATTTTACTTTTATGCTCTTATAATAAATATTCGACCATTACTCTATTTTTGAAGAAACATCCTTCAATGTCATTATTTTTATCACCACATTTAATGTTGTTGTATTCTCAATAAAAGAATTCAACTTTTTAGGCTTTATAAGTTTAACATATTTTGTGTATAAAAGGCAATTATGTAAAATCCCGAATTTTATGAAATAAAAGTATTCAATTTTCCTATTTAGTAAATGGTTAAATTGATAAAAAGCTAAAGTTAAGGGTGATATATATAAAAATTTTAAAATACGCAAGTGGTTATAAAATACTCATTTCTGTTAAGAAATATTCGTTTAGTCGTGGAATATTCTTATTATCGGGGAATATTCGTACGATGGCGCAGCCATTCGTGGGCTTCATAACAGAATAACTATCGGATGAAGAAAACGATAAGTTTGAGTTTTTATAAATAACGGCGTAATTTTTACCGTTAATACTATTGGAATACCCCGTGGTTAAAATACGATGTCTACGCGTTGTTGCACAAAGAAGATTACCCGGATTACGGTATTTTTTGAATTATTGATTCTTACGTGAAGACCTTTACTCAATAATTATTACGGTAATTACTGTTCAATATTTTATTTTATTGATTCAATAATTGTTGCGTTGGTATTTTATATTATTGTTGTTTCAATAATTGTCATTTCACAGTATTTCCCATTATCAGATCAATAATTCATATTATTTGAATAATATTATTAGATAGCATTATTAGCAATGTCTAGAAATTTCTGTCAATGAGAGGTTTGGTCACCTAATTGCGCGTCAGTAAAGAGAAATCCTTACCGGAAAACCATCTTTTTCCTGGGAACCACCTAGTTGTCATTATTGTGATTCTGTAATATTATTTGTGAATAATTAATTATTGAATTATATGATAAGGAAATATTTATTTGATGTGAATATAAATGATAGATTTATTTATGTGGTTATAAATGAAGGAAGTAATGCTGAGGTGTTTTATCAGTATTTTTATCGGTATGGAGGTATTAAAAGATCAAATCGGTATTTTTAAAGCTCTATCGAGTGAGTTATAATTTTTAATCCGACCGTTGGATCGTTGTGATTTTTGGATATGTTATACATATATAAGTTGAGTATATATCCACAAATTTTGAACCGTTGAAAATTAACGCATGATTTGTTATGAATTTTATAAGGTGTTGAAACGGTGTTGAAAATCATCCGTTTGTGGATTTCGGATATTTTTTATCTGGAATTTAAAAAAACTTAAAGCTACAAAGTTGTATAGAATTCAATTTCGTGTGGAATAGACATAAAATTCGTATTTTTCTGATAAACGGGCTATTTTTTATGAATTATTGAAGTTTCGAAAAATAAAATAATTTTTATTAAATTGGGTGGGATCCACTTTTGGTTGGTGTTGAATACATGTGTTGAATTGAGTTCAATTGTGGAGGGCTGGTCTTTGATGGCTGCGTAGGAGAAAAGAATAATTAATATATTATTTTATTAATTTAGTCTCCTTTTGGCGTTTCTAAAGATTTTCCTATAAATAAATAGTCTTATGTTAGAATTGAAAATTACACCAGAAACATAAGTTTTCTCTCTCTATATTGTCGAGCGTATTTTTGTGAGTATTTAGATACCTTGAGAGTTGCTATTCAGTGCAAGTTTCCTTCGGCATTACATCCGAAATTCCAGTTAGAAGTATTGCTCTTTTGAGGTAAGGGATTTTAAGGGTTATTATGTTTTTCAGTTTCGTAATTTTTCCGACCTTCAAAAATTCTAGAAAAATTTGAAATGATAATTTGATGAGTTTTCTCGATTGTGTCCAAAAATAGCGATTTTTAGATGTATAGCTTAAGAGTTATGAATTTTATGAGAAAAGACTATTTTAAAAGTAAACCCTTATAACTCCTTGTGGTTAACTCCAAAATTGATATAATTTTTATTGGGAGTACATCTATATAATATCAGTATACCCTGTAAATTTCGAAATTTTTGGATAAAAGTATAATTTATGATAAATATTTCAATATTCGGCAGTTTTGGCCATATGAAAAATAGTAAATGAATTTTAAAAATTCCGAGAAAAATATATGTTCAATATGGGATTATGTTCTGCTAAATCCTAGAAAAGAAAATTTGTTTGTACTGATTTGGTATTTTTCATAAAAATAGACTAGTTATGAGTAAATGAATTAAATATGTTATATGAAGTAACAAAATTGGAAAATGGAATTTTATGGCTTGGAAATCCTATATAAGGTATATGCAGATTTTTGATGAGGGTTTTGGTTATTGATGATGAAATCTTATGAGTTTGACATTTTAGGATGATTAAATGCATTATTTAGTAAAGTGTAAACAATTAAAATAAATTGTGTATAAGTTTAAGAAATGTTATTCTTTCAATATCATTATACCGAAATATTGGTATGGATTTTATTGTGGAATTTCTATCTTTTTTATGTCGGGGTTACTATTCACGAATTACTATTCATAAGTTACTATTCATGAGTTACTATTCATGAGTACTATTCACGATAAAATTAGTTTCTTTTTCTGATCAAATTATCGTTGATTTATGAATCTTACTCTTGAAATTAAATGCAGTTGTCGATCATATTGTTTTTATTATTATATATAATATTTTTATAATCCCGGTGAAGAAATTTCTCTTTGACTTGAGTGTAAAGATGGGTAGATTATTGGTATGATCGTGACTATGAGTTCTCTTTGGCCAGTAATGCAAAGTTTAATTGTTGACTGGTATGATCATGACCATTGAATTTACAATTGAATATTTTTAGCTTAAAGTGCAAAGGTGAATTGATTAACAGGATTATAATTATGGTTTATATAAATTCTGAAATGATTATGTATTTCTTTGAGATATGAATATCTTTGGCTTATAGTGCAAAGATAACTTGTTGTTGAATATCTTTGGCCCGTAGTGCAAAGATGACCTGTTGTTGAATATCTTTGGCCCGTAGTGCAAAGATGTCCTGTTGTTGAATATCTTTGGCCTGTAGTGCAAAGATGACCTGTTGTTGAATATCTTTGGCCCGTAGTGCAAAGATGTCATGTTGTTGAATATCTTTGGCCTGTAGTGCAAAGATGAACTATTGATGAATATCTTCGGGCCGTAGTGCAAAGATGAACTTATTAGTATGATTATGAACAGGAACTGTGATTTGGTATAACCATGATCTTTGATGTTTCAAGTAAAGACATGTGAAGAAAATTATCTTCGTCTTGGATGAGAAGAGGAAATTAGAATCACAATTATGATTATGAGTTATTCACATGACTGTAAATAGGATCTGTTGATTAATGTTACAGGGTTAAAACATTGTTGGTGGATTTTTAACATGGAGAAGATAATAGACTTTATGGTCTATTTGACTCTTTTAATGGATTGCTCGTTCCGCTGCAACTATGGTTAAAAAGTTTTATCATCTACCATATGTTCTAAATCTCTGATTTATTACTAACGAAGGCTATTGATAATTTAATTATCTTTAGTTACGATATTCTTTCTTTGATCATATCTGTCTTTCTCACCCTTTTGCTTCACAATTTCTTTCGTGTAATAAGAGTGTAGTATGGGTTGAAATGGGGGGAACAGTGGAAATAGAGCGGTGGTCTATAGTTGTTGAGGTTCTCCCTAAATAGTATGAAAATAATTTTATTGAGAACTTTAGATAAGTGTGTCGTATTGTATACGTAATTTGATATTTAATTTTGGTGAACCGAATAGGGTGAAAGAACCCAACTTTGGAAGGGTGTTTTGTCACTATCATACAAGATGTCTAATGACATACAACCTCGTGTTATCATAAGATGCGGGGGTTGTGCATCCACTTCTTTGAGTATATCTACGAGCATTACCTATATGATCTTGGAGTTTGGTTGAAACATAATATTCAATTGCCGACGGTGGAGATAGTTATATGTCAAGAGAAGACTCACCATTGGAAGGAACATGATAATAATCTTCTCTTTTTTCTTTGGGGTCTATTGGATCAACCAATGATAATTCTCTGGACATATGATATCTATCATAACCTAGACGTATGGCCTCCCATGTACGAAGGTTTCCTTGAGCACTTCCCAAAGATTTTAATTTCTAAAACAGTTTTTGACTGTACCTTTATGTAAGGTGTCATTGTGACGTGCCACCCAAGTTGGTGTCAAGAGTCACAGTTGGTATATATATTTGTATCAAAACTCACAACATATGTATTGTGTATTTTGCACGACAATTGTTGTAATAAAGTTGTAGTTGTTTTCTGTACCATGTATTTGGCGACTCAGAATAGGTTGGATGGAATGGACCTATTTTGGGGGCGTCACAAATTGTACCAGCAATCAATGAAGTTAAGAGTTTCAATGTGATAAGTAAGGAGTAATTAATTTATTCATTAATTCTATATTAAGGGGTATATGTGGAAAATTTCTGTTAAAAATTAACTTAAACTGATTTTCTTAAACTATGTGTCAAAAGAAATCAGCCTATAACTATGGGACGGAGGGAGTAGAAACTTTTTTTTCTTCATAAAATGAGTAAAATTTCATAAAATATAGATTCAAAAAAATAAAGTGATTTTAAATTAAATTAATGTCTACTTAATTTTTTTAACAGAATTACCCATTCTTAATATTAGAAATTTGAAAAACAAAAACTAAAAATGGAAATTAAAATAAAAAAAAATAGTAAAAGATAAATTAAAAAAGCTGATTCAAATTTTTTAAAAAAGAAATTAATTAGTTTTATAAATAAATATTATTTTCGTGAAAAATAAATTGGAAATTTTTTCATATTTTTAAAAAGTGAGTAAAATTTTATAAAATATAGATTCAAAAAATAAACTTTATTTTTAAAAGAAAAAATAGAAATTTTAATTTTTTTTAAAATCGGTATGGTTTTATAAAACTTTTATTTTTTGAACCAATATTTTATGAAACTTTACTCATTTTATGGAAAAAACTAAAGTTTATAATATTTTTTCTGAAAATAATAATTATTTTTAGAAATATTTAAAATAATCATTTTTTAATTTAGTTTAATGGGGTAATTTGAAAAATTAAAAGATCATTGGTGTAATTAGTAAAACGTGCCAACTATAGTAGGTAATTCATTAGTTTTGTAGATAACAAATTAACATCCGTTTATTTTTTTTAACGGAATGACCCAATTTCAAAATAATAATTAGTTTAGTGGGGTAATTTAAAAAATTAAAAGTTCAATTGTGTAATCAGTAAAAGCTGCCAACTACAGTAGGTATTTCATTAGTTTTGCCTATTAAAAACTTTGGATAATATCAGATTAACTGTTCGGGAATGACTTATTTTAAATGACTTATAAGTTATTTTAAGTTAGAACTTATAAGTAAAAATATTCAGCATTAATTTGATTTATAAGTCAAAAACTAAGTTAAAACAAGTTATAAAAGTGTTCAGCTCATAATGACTTATAAGTTAAAATAAATATAAAGATTACTAAAAAGGACATTATTAAAAAGAGGGGTAAAATAAAAGAGGGACAAAATAGACATTATATTTGGTCAAAGTAACTTATTTTAAAATGAGTTATAAGTCATTTTAAAATAAGTTACAAATACTTATTTTTTTGACTTAAAACTCAACTTATAAGTAAAAAAATAAGTCATTCCCGAACAGGTGATGTAGACACTCGAAATTTTCTGCCTACCTATTACTAAACATTGTAGGAAGTGTGGAATATTCTTTCAGAGATAACCCTGGAAGACAGCTCAGCTTAATCCCGGAAGTGCAGTCTCAACCCCGAAAAACACACCGGGAGTATCATTTTCCCATCTCGGAGATAACCCCAAGGATAGCAGTGCGGATATCAGAAATTCCACCGGAGAAGGCCGATTCATCTTGGAGATAACCCTGAGATGTTCAGTCTCAGTCCCGAAAACAACACTGGGAAGGACAATATCAACCTTGGAGATAACCCCAAGGAGTGCCGTTGCAGTTCCGGAGATAACCCCGGAAATGCTCGTTTCAACCCATGCAGTCAGCTTCAACCTTGGGACTCACACCGAGGCACTCAATTCACAAACCCGGAGATAACCCCGGGAGGACAGACACACCTCAGAGACAACCCTGAGGGCATTTAACACTTCCAGCGGTCTAATCTCGAGATAACCACGAGCAACGCGTCTCATGGCGCCCCAAAATAGGTATACATCACCCATTCTGAGTCGCCAAACATATGGTACAGAAACAACTATAACTTTATTAATACAATTGTCGTGCAAAATATGACAACACATAAACTGTGAGTTTAAATACAAATATTGTCTTCTAGACAATATTCACACTCAAATAAGTCCTCATTATAATTATTGATATACTATTTTACAAAATAGTGAGGACTACTATAACAACTGCCTTGGAACATCACTCTACACCCCGACTACTTCACGCTATATTCTCGCTTCCTGAGAAGAAAAATGGAACAAAAAGGAAAAGGGTGAGCTCAACTAGCCCAGTAAAGAATATTATGACTAAGATAATATAGAACAAATTATCGTTAGTCCTCAACAGGGAAAAATCTGATAGAATATAATACACAACAAGTTTCAGATCTATATTCGTAGCGGAAATAACAATTCATTAGAAGAGTTAATTAGAGAATGAAATCTACTATTATCTATGAATTTAAAAGTCCATCATCAATATTTTATTCCTGTAACATCAATCAATATTCATCTTGAACCAAATATTCATCTTTGCACTATAGGCCAAAGATATTCATCAGTTGGTCATATTCATCTCAACACCTGTTCATCTTTGCACTACGGGCCAAAGATATTCATTAGAAAATCATTTATCTTTACACTATAGGCTAAAGATATTCAGTTATATCATCATTTAGGACTGAGTATGACGAAAAATATTTTAAAGAAAACGAATTTAGTGAGACAAAAGAATAAATATTAAGGATTCGTACTTCGGTTTATCCATATTTAAAAACACCCCATAATATACCATAGTGGAGTAAAATTCAAGAATAATGATCAAAATATGGATACAATCAAAGCTAGTAACAAAAATAGACATCTGGGACAAAGAAGAGGAAATTTTATTTTTTGATGAATAGTGTCGTATTCGTGAATAGTGCCATATACGTGAATTGTGTCGTATACGTGAATAGTAACCCCGACACAAAAAGGTAGAAATTCCACAATAAAATTCATATCAATATTTCAGCATAATGATATTAGAAAAAAATAATATCATTTATAAAAAAATAACATCCCTTACCTTAAAAAGACAGTACTTCTGACTAGAATACTGGATATAGTGCTAAAGGGAACTTGTATAGCAACACTCAAAGTATCAAAATACTCACAAGAATACGCTTGATAATATAGAGAGAGAGAAAACATTAGTTTCTGGTGTGATTTTCAATTCTAACCTAAGCACCCTATTTATAGGAAAATGCTTAGAACACCAAAGCAGAAAATTTAATAAAATATTAATATATTTTCTTAAATTTCCTACGCACACATCTTTGGTCCAACATCAGCCACACACCTCACCAAAAGTCACAAAAACGTTTTTCTTATTAAAATCTTTTAAAACTCCAAAAAATCAATTATTCTAGAACTTTAATAATTCATAATAATTAGCCCTTTTATCAGAAAAATTTGAATCTTATCTCCATTCCATAGGAAATTCAATTCTCTACAACTTTGTAGTTTTAAGTTTTTCCAAATTCCAAACAAAAAATTGACCGAAATCCACATACAGACGATTTTACAGGCTATAATTAAATTTCAGTCAAAAAATGGGGCCTACGAAAATGTTTAACATGTTTTAAATATTTTTTGTAACAAAAATACTTTTCCTCCTCATTTATTCATATATCACACATTCATTGTAAAATATCATCATTATTATATTATTATAATATAATAATATATTTAAATGAATTATTTTATCAGAAAAGATAAAATATCAATTTTCAACAATTGTCACATTAAATTTTTTTCCATATATATCCACATAAAATGAATATTTTCCTTATCATATAAATAAATAAATAATTATTCATAAATAACATTACAGAATCACAATACTGACAACCAGGCCGTTCCCAAGAAAGAGGGGGCTTTCTAATAAGGATTTCTCCTTACTGGCGTGCAATTAGGTGACCAAACCTCTCATTAGACAGAACTTTCTAGACATTGCCAATAATGCTATCTAATAATATTATTCAAATAATATGAATTATTGATCCGATAATGGAAAATCTCATAGTAAAGACAATTATTGAAACAATAATAATATAAAATATCAACGTAGCAATTATTGAATCAATAAAATAAAATATTGAGCAAGAATTACTTAAATAATTATTGAGTAGTGCCTTCTTACGTAAGAATCAATAATTGGTGCAATACTGCGTAATATCGTGTTTTTTAACACCGGGTATTCCAACAAAGATTAATTGCATGTAACAATTACGCCAAGTTATTTATAAAAACTTATACTTGTCGTTTTCTTCATCCAATCGCTTTTTCATTATGAGGCCCATACAAGGTCAAGTGAGTCGTCTGAAATATTCCCCAACAGTAAGAATATTCCACGACCAAACGAATATTCCCCGGCAACAATGAATATTTTATAACCACTTGGTTATTTGAGATATTTGCGTATTTTACCCATAACTAACCACATTAATCAATTCAACCCTTACTATTTCAAAATAATAAATAGAGGAAATTCAATTTCATTTATAATAAATTGGGGTCTTACAACCTCCCCTCCTTATGAAATTTCGTCCTCGAAATTGACGTACGTACCTGGTATTTCGAAAAAGGTGAGGATACCTCGCTTTCATTTCCATTTCCAACTCCCAGGTCATTTCCTCAATAGCATGGTTTCTCCACAAAACTTTGACTTGTGGTATGACCTTTGTGCGTAGAACATGCTCCTTCCTATCCAAGATCTTGACAGGTACCTCCTTGAACGTTAAATGTTAATTTATTTAAATGCGTTTCTAACTTCAATAACGTGGTTCTGGTCTTTCACATATTTACGAAGCATAGATATGTGAAAAACATTATAAACACGAGACATACTTGGAGGTAACGCGAGTCTATAGGCCACATTTCTTACTTAGTTAAGAATCTAAAATGGACCAATAAATCGTGGATTGATCTTTCCTCTTTTCCCAAATCTTGTAACTCCCTTCCATGAAGCAACACACAACAATACATGACCCCCAATACTAAATTCCACGTCCTTTCGATGAAGATCCGCATAACTCTTTTGTCGATCATGTGCCGTTTGTATACGTTGTCGAATCATTTAGATCTTTTCTGTAGTAATATGTACCAACTCTGGTCCCAATAATGTTGCTTCACCCACCTCATCCCAACATACTGGAGAGCGACACTTTCGTCCATACAATGCTTTGATTGGAGCCACACCTATACTTGCCTGATAATTGTTGTTGTAGGAGAATTCCACCAATGGTAAATACTTATCCCAACTCCCTTTGAAGTCTAGGACACAGAGTCTTAATAGATCTTCAAGAGTTTGAATAGTCCTCTCTGATTGTCCGTCTGTTTGAGGATAATATGCGGCCAATCGAAATTAGAATTCGTCCATATAGCTTTTTTGCAAGCTAACCCAAAATCGTGAAGTGAATCTTGGGTCACGATCCGAAACTATAGATACTGGCATGCCATGCAATCTCACAATCTCATTTAAGTACATACGAGCAAGACGTTCAAGGGAATAAGTCTCCCGTATCGGCAAGAAATGAGCATCTATGCCTTGAGAAACCGTGGGAAGACCCGTAACAAAATCTATGGTAATGTGTTCCCACTTCCATTTCAGAATCTCAAGTGGTTGCAATGGACCCTTAGGCACTTGATGCTCCGCCTTTACCCGTTTACAAGTTAAACACCTCGAGAAAAACTTCACGATCTCTCTCTTCTTATTGTTCCACCAAAATGTATGTCGAAGATCACGATAAATTTTGGTACTTTCAAGATGGATTGCAAACGGTTTATTGTGTGCATCCATCATAATCATGTACTTCAAATCAGAGTCATTAGGAATACAAAGTCTAGAGTTGACTCGAAGTACTCCTTCTTCATCGATTCTTGCTTCTGGGATAACACTTTCTTGTACTTTCTTCTTCATACGCATCAGCTCTGGGTCTATGGCTTGAACAACTTTAACTTTATCAATTAAAGTTGGTTTTATGCTTATATTTGACATCATCGCATGGGTCCCCGGAGTCTTGAATTCTATCTTCATCTTTTGTAAATCACACAAAATAGGACTTTGTGTTAACAACATCGCACTCGTTCCTGCATATGATCTTCTACTTAATGCGTTAGCTACCACGTTCGCTTTTTCAGGATGATATTAAATGGTATGGTCGTAGTCTTTCAACAGCTCGGGCCAATGTCGTTGCCGCATGTTGAGTTCCTTTTGGGTGAAGAAATATTTGAGGCTTTTATGATCTGAATATATCTCCACTTTCTCCCCATATAGATAGTACCTCCAGGATCTTTAAGCATGGCAACGATTGCCGCTGACTCTAGATCATGAGTAGGATAATTCCTCTCATATTCTTTAAGTTGTCGCGAGGCATAAGCTATGACTTTCCCATGTTGCATGAGAACACATCCTAACCCTTTGCCTAAAGCATCGCTATAGATAACAAATCCATTCGAACATAACGGTATTATCAGAACAGGTGCCGAAATGAGTCTCCTCTTGAGCTCTTGAAAACTCTTCTCACATTCCTCGCTCCATACGAATTTTGTATCCTTTCGAGTCAGCTGAGTTAACGAAAATAATAACCAGCAAATCCTTCCATGAATCTCCGATAATAACCAGCTACGCCCAGAAAGCTGCGTACTTTAGTCACCGACTTCGGTTGCTCCCAACTTTATATTGCTTCAATCTTCACTGGGTCAACAGATACTCCATGTTTTGACACCACGTGTGACGCCCCCAAAATAGGTATACATCACCCATCTTGAGTCGCCAAAAACATGGTACAAAATTCAAATACAACTTAATAATACAACTGTCGTGTAAAATACGATAAAATATAAACTGAGAGTTTTAATACGAATATTGTCTTCTAGACAGTATTCAACTCAAAATGAGTCCTCAATACATTTATTATCACACTATTTCATAGAATAGTGAGAACTACTAATGCTATCATTTGGACCGTCACTCCGTTCCCCGACTAGTCCCGGCTACGTTCTCATTTCCTGAAGAGAACAATGAAAGCAAAAGGGTGAGCTCAACTAGCCCAGTAAGAAATATTATGACTAAGATAATGCAGAATAATTTATCGTTAGCCTTCAACAGTGTTAAACTGATAAAATATAACAAACATCAAGTTTAACTGCAGCGGAATAAGCAATCCATTAGAAGAGTCAAGTAGAGCATAAAATCTACTATCTTCTATGATTTAAAAGGTTTTTCATCACTTTTATCGCTGAGACTCTGCTTAATAAATAATTCACATCATCGAATCACCCCTGCACTACGGCCAAGGATATTCTTTAGTATCACGACCATAAATTATCCATGCACTACGGGCCAAAGATATTCGTGTATTCATCAATGGTCATGATCATGCCAACAACTATCCATCAATGCACTACGGGCCAATGAGGACTTTTATCACATCATTTGTAACATTACGGTCATGATTATACCAAATAATCCCTGGTTATAATCATACCAAGTCCATCTATGCACTACAGGCCACAGATGACTTTCAATATAATATAAACATGAGGATGATGATAATGATATAAGAATTCAATAAAACAAGTTCAAGGATAAATTTTTAAAGATTTCTAATTTAATTTATCCAGAAATCAATAACGTCCAAATTGTCAACATGATACTGCTTTGTGGAGTAAAATTCAAGAATAATATTATACCAAAAATAATTTGGACCGAAAACGAATCAATTTTTATCATGAATAGTACCCAGGTGAATAGTACTTTCGAGTGAATAGTACCGTGAATAAGACTTGAGAATAGTAATCTAAATGAATAGTACTCGGCATGAAAAAATTAAAACGTATCAAAAATGCTCAGAATAATATTTTCATGAAAAGATACTGGATGAAACGCAAATATCAAGGATATTCTACTAATTTCATGGAGTTTAGAAGTCAAAATTTTAACAAAACGAGTATAGAATTCGAAATCTGAAACTAAATAATATTACTTACATACTACAGAGTATGGAAGAAAATATTATTTCAAGCGAATATTGAACAAAAATAACATCCCTTACCTTGAAAAGAAGAGTATTCCAACTGGTATAACGGGGATATTCTTGAAGAAAACTTATACTATTTTCTACGCTCAAAGCTTTCTAAAACTTTAAAGAAATACGCTCAATATTATAGAAGAAGAATTCTCTAATTTTGGTGTAATTTTTAATTCTAACTAAACATCCTATTTATAGGAGAATAGAAGGGGTACTGTGCAAGAACGGACGCAACAATTGAAAAAATAAAAATTCACAAACGATTTTGTTTTAAAAATTTTAGAATATAATATTCAAGTAAAACAAATAACTTTATATATAATATAATATATTCTATTTTTTATAAAAACAAAACTTATTATATATATATATATATATATATATATATATATATATATATATATATATATAACAAAAAGTAAGTCACGGGTTTTCATCCCCCGTGACATGTTTCCACCATTTTCAAGTATATATATATATAATCATTATAATAGTACTCCTCCTGATAACCTTATCCTCCCCCCCTTAATCATTCATGCCATCCATATATATATATATATATATAATAAATAACTTTCTACCGGTTATTCTAAAAAATAGGTAAATAGGGGTCCAAATAATACGCCAAAATTTACAACAAATACTTCATAAAAATCCCCTCAATTTTTTTAACAACATATATCATCATTATTATAATTCGTAATATTTAACAACCAGATCGTTCCCAGGAAAGAGGGGACTTTCCAATAAAGATTTCTCCCTATTAGCGTGCAATTAGGTGACCAAACCTCTCATTGAAAGAATTTTTAGACATCGTCAATATTTCAAATAATAATATTAATAACTTTGTCATCTCAATTATTGATTTAATAATATAAATATTATGCAGATGATACTATGAAGATAATTGAATCAATAATATGAGAGATATGATGCAGCAATTACTGTAATAATAATTGAACAAAACTGAGCGACTTCTCACGTAAGCATCAATAATCAATACTGTGTGCTACTATGCAACCACGCGTATTACTATACTTTTAACACCAGGTATTTCAACAGTTAACGGTAAAACTTCCGCCGTTATTTTCATAAAAAGATATTTCTGTCGTTTTTTCAATCCGACAATAATTCCGTTAATAGGGTCCACCAATGATTGTCTTGTCGTCGATATTTCTGTTAAAACGAATATTCCCTGACCAATTGAATATTATGTAACAACTTGCTTACTTTTCAAAATTTATAAATATTACCCACAACTATAACATTATAACAAATTCAAACCTTAATATTCAAAAATGATATTTATAATAAAAATTATTTTTATTCATAAAAGTTGGGGTCTTACAACCTCCCCTTCTTATGAAATTTCACCCTCGAAATTAGGGTACATACTTGGTATGTCGAAGAGGTGAGAATACTTTGATCTCATTTCAGATTCTAACTCCCAGGTCATTTCCTCAACATCGTGGTTTCTCCACAAAACTTTGACTTGAGGTGTAACCTTGGAGTGTATAATATGTTCCTTCTTATCCAAGATTTTAACAGGAACCTCCTCATACGTTAAATCTTCTGCTATTTCATCCGGTTCTAACTCAATAATTTGGTTCGGGTCTTCCACATATTTACGTAACATGGATATGTGAAAAATGTTATGAACATGAGACATACTTGGCGGTAGAGCGAGTCTATAGGCCACAGTTCTTACTCGATCGAGGATTAAAAATGGGCCAATGAATCGAGGATTGAGCTTTTCTCTCTTTTCAAATCTCGTAACTCCTTTCCATGGAGCAACACGTAACAACACATGATCTCCAATATCGAATTCCACATCCTTTCGATGAAGATCAACATAACTCTTTTGTCGATCTTGTGAGATTTTTATATGTTGTCGGATCGTTTGAATCTTTTTCGTAGTCATACCCACCAACTCCGGTCCCAACAACATTGCTTCACCCACCTCATCCCAGCATACTGGAGAACAACACTTTCTTCCATACAATGCCTCATATGGAGCCATACCTATACTTGCTTGATAACTGTTGTTGTAGGAAAACTCCACCAATAGTAAGAAATTGTCCCAACTTCCCTTGAAGTCAAGGACACAGAGTCTTAATAGATCTTCAAGAATTTGAATAGTTCTCTCCAACTACCCATCCGTTTGAGGATGATATGCCGAACTGAATCATAAATCCGTGCCCATAGCTTTTTGCAAACTAACCCAAAATCTTAAAGTGAATCTTGGGTCTCAATCAGAAACTATAGATACTGTCATACCATGCAATCTTACAACCTCGTTTATGTACATACGAGCAAGACGTTCAAGTGTATAAGTTTCTCGTATAGGTAAGAAATGAAAGCGACTTTGGTCAATCTATCAACAATGACCCAAATTGCATCTATGCCTTGAGAAACCTTGGGAAGACCAGTAACAAAATCCATGGTAATGTGCTCCCACATCCATTCTAGAATTTCAAGTGGTTGCAATGGACCTTTTTGCACTTGATGCTCCGCCTTGACTCGTTGACAAGTTAGACACCTTGAGATAAACTGCGCTATCTCTCTCTTCATATTGCTCCACCTAAATGTATGTCGAAGATCACGATACATTTTGGTACTCCCAGGATGGATTGCAAACGGTGTGTTGTGCGCCTCTATCATGATTTTATACTTTAAGTCAGAATCGTTAGGAACACAAAGTCTGGAGTTGACTCGAAGTATTCCTTCTTCATCGATTCTTGCTTCCGGGATAACACCTTCTTGTACTTTCTTCCTCATACGCATTAGCTCCAGGTCTGTAGCTTGAGTAACTTTAACTTTATCAATTAAAGTCGGTTCTACTCGTATGTTTGCCATCAATACGTGGGTCCCTGGAGTCTTTAACTCTATTTTCATCTTTTGCAAGTCATACAAAATGGGCCTTTACGTTGACAATATTGCACTTGTACCCGCATATGATCTTCTACTCAATGCGTTAGCTACCACGTTCGCCTTTTCAGGATGGTATTGGATGGTATGATCATAATCTTTCAACAGTTCAAGCCAACATCGCTGCCGCATGTTGAGTTCCTTTTGAGTGAAGAAATATTTGAGGCTTTTATGATCCGTATAGATCTCCACCTTCTCTCCATACAGGTAATGCCTCCAGATCTTTAGTGCGAAAACAACAGCTGCCAACTCTAGATCATGAGTAGGATAATTCCTCTCATATTCTTTGAGTTTTTGTGAGGCGTAGGCTATGACTTTCCCATGTTTCATGAGAACACATCCTAACCCTTTGCTTGAAGCATCACTGTATATGACAAATCCCTCTGAGCCAGATGGTATTGTCAGAACAGTTGCTGAAATGAGTCTCCTCTTGAGTTCTTGAAAACTCTTTTCACATTCCTCGCTCCAACCGAATTTTGTATCTTTCCGAGTCAGCTGAGTTAATGGAGTAGCGATTCAAGAAAACCCTTCTACGAATCTCCGATAATTACCAGCTAAGCCGAGAAAGCTACGTACTACGGACAATGATTTAGGTTGCTCCCATCTTTGAATAACTTCAATCTTTGTCGGGTCAACAGTTATTCCATGACTTGATACTATGTGCCCAAGGAATGCTACTTCCTCAAGCCAGAACTCGCATTTCTTTAACTTGGCATAAAGCTTGTTTTCACGAAGCTTTTGGAGTATCAGCCTCAAGTGTGGCTCATGATCTTTACGGCTTTTGGAATATACGAGGATGTTATCAATAAAGACGACCACAAAATGATCCAAATAATCCTTGAATACTCGATTCATCATATCCATAGGAGCCATTCGATAATCCTATGTCTAACAATTCCTGCAGTTGGGTCTTTAACTCCTGAAGTTCAATAGGAGCCATTCGTTATGGGGCTTTGAAAATGGGTTTTATACTGGGTTCAAGGTCGATACAAAATTCAATTTCACGCTCTAGGGGTAGGCCAGGAAGTTCTTCAGGGAATACGTCAGGAAATTTATTAACAATAAAAATATCATTCAAAACTGACGTATTTTTGTTTAAATATGTGACATGAGCTAAGAAAGTTTGACATCCATTTTTCAATAAACGAATAGCTTTATGGCTTGATATGAAAGCAATTGACTTTAGTGATTTGGTTGCTTGAATTCGCATAATAGGTTGGTTAGGAATATGAAAGCTAACAACCTTACGAAAATAATCAATTTTAACATGATGAGTAGTTAACCAATCAATCCCTAAAATCACATCAAATGCAAGTATTTTCAAAGAGATAAGGTCGACAGGTAATGTGAGGGTACCGATTTAACCAAACAAGACTTATAAACAGTGGATGTAATGAAGGTTTCTCCCAACGGAGTTTCAACAGATAAGTCAAAGTCTAATTTCTCTAGAGTCAAATTTAAACGTTGAGCGCAAGTAGGAGAAATAAAAGAATGGGTAGAACCGGTATCAAATAAGGTATAGACTTTTCTAGAGTTTATGATTAGCTTACCCGTGATCACCTCGTTCGGATTCCTCGCTTTTTGGGAGGTTACGACAAACGCTCTCCCTTGAACTACTGGTTTTGAATTTACTGGAACGGCCTTTGGTGCCTCCATCCCAACTGGACTTGGCTTTCCTGAACGATAAAATCGAGCTAGGTGACCTTCTCTTCCATAATTATAACATGTTTTGGACTACTGCGCACAGTTTGGACTGATATGTCCCTCCCCTCCGTATTTGAAGCATATGATCGGTGGTCGTTCTCCTTCCTTAACAACGGGTGCTGGTGCTGACGTCTTTTCATCATTTTTGAATCTCCTTTTCTTGAAATGTCCACTTTTATTGTCTTGGCCATGATTACCATAGAAGTGGTTACCATTTCTGGCATGTTGATTCCCTCTACGTTTGTTGTCACCGCTCATTGATCTGCTACCACTGTTCGGTATTATCATTTCTGCATTTGCTCTCTCTTGGTTGAGTTGACTCATTATCGTGCTCCAATAACTGAGCCCTATTAATAACATCTGAATACAAGCAAAGTTTATGAGAAATGAGGTATTGACGTATCTCGGGTTTCAAACCTCTTAGAAACATTCGCGTAATTCTCTCCTCATTATCAACTAAGTGGGACGCAAACCGGGACAGCTCGGCAAACTTGGCTTCGTACTACGACACGATCATATTGTGTTGCTCCAGCTTGATGAACTCTACCTCTTTCATGTGATGAATACTTTTGGGAAAGTAATTGTCGTTGAACAGTTCTTGGAACTTCTCCCAAGACATCTTTAGTGAGGTAGGTTGAGTATGCTTTATAGATTCCCACCAATAATCTGCCTCTACTCGCAACATGAAGGTGGAAAAGGGAACCTTTTGCTCCTCGGAGCATCCCAAGACATCAAATATCTTGTTGATCTGCTTTATTCACGTCTCCGCCTTAAGTGGTTTTGGCTCTCCAAAAAACTCTGGTGGTCCCAACTCTTTGAACTGTTTAGCGGTGATCGTCCGAGAGTTGCGAGTGTTTCCACCTGCATTTTTGATAGGAGCCGCTCTCGCCTGATGTTACATGAATTGCATAAAGCCTCTGAACATTCCATCGTTCATCATTTGATCGGTGTTGTTGTTTGCATGAGGATTGTTGCCTTCCTGATGCACATTATCCTGATTATTGATCTGTGGTGACTCAACGGTCTCCTGTGCTCCATTGCTATTCTCAACATTCTCAGATCTCATTTTCAAATACTGCCACAAAATAAGGGTTAATTGACATGTCACATATTATCCATATACTCTGACCAACCAATTAAATACCAAATAAACTTAGGTAGGTCATACTAGCGAAGAAAGAATTCCCGTCTCTCCCTCCTAGTTCTGTCGCTCACATCTCGGCCAGGATCATATCCTAAGCTTTGATACCAACTCTGTGACGCCCCCAAAATAGGTATACATCACCCATCTTGAGTCGCCAAAAACATGGTACAAAATTCAAATACAACTTAATAATACAACTGTCGTGTAAAATACGACAAAATATAAACTGAGAGTTTTAATACGAATATTGTCTTCTAGACAATATTCAACTCAAAAGGAGTCCTCAATACATTTATTATCACAATTTTTCATAGAATAGTGATGACTACTAATGCTATCATCTGGACCGTCACTCCGTTCCCCGACTAGTCCTGGCTACGTTCTCATTTTCTGAAGAGAACAATGAAAGCAAAAAGGTGAGCTCAACTAGCTTAGTAAGAAATATTATGACTAAGATAATGCAGAATAATTTATCGTTAGCCTTCAACAGTGTTAAACTAATAAAATATAATAAACATCAAGTTTAACAGCAGCGGAACAAGCAATCCATTAAAAGAGTCAAGTAGAGCATAAAATATACTATCTTCTATGATTTAAAAGGTTTTCATCGGTTTTATCACGAGACTCGACAATAATAAATAATCCACATCATCGAATCACACTTGCACTACGGCCAAGGATATTCTTTAGTATCACGACCAAAAATTATCCATGCACTACGAGTCAAGGATATTCGTGTATTTATCAATGGTCATGATCATGAAAAAACAATCATCCATTCATGAACTATCGGCCAATGGGGACTTTACCACATCGTTTGTAACATTACGGTCCATGATTATACTTAAATAATCCTCAGTCATAATCATACCAAGTCCATCTATGCACTACAGGCCACAAATGACTTTCAATATAATATAAACATGAGGATGATGACAATGATATAAGAATTCAATAAAACAAGTTCAAGGATAAAATTTTAAAGATTTATAATTTAATTTATCCAGAAATCAATAACGTCCAAATTGTCAACATGATACTGCTTTGTGGAGTAAAATTCAAGAATAATATTGTACCAAAAATAATTTGGACCGAAAACGAATCAATTTTTATCATGAATAGTACCCCGGATGAATATTACTCGAGTGAATAGTACCCCGTGAATAGTACTTCAGGAATAGTAACCCCGTGAATAGTACTCTGGCATAAAAAAGTTAAAAGTTATCAAAAATGCTCAGAATAATATTTCCATGAAAAGATACTGGATGAAACGAAAATATCAAGGATATTCTACTAAGTTTATGGAGTTTAGAAGTCAAAACTTTAACAAAACGAGTATAGAATTTGAAACTGAAACGAAATAATATTACTTACATACTACAGAGTATGGAATAAAATATTATTTCAAGCGAATATTGAACAAAAATAGCATCCCTTACCTTGAAAAGAAGAGTATTCCAATTGGTATAGCGGGGATATTCTTGAAGAAAACTTATACTATTTTCTACGCTCAAAACTTTCTAAAACTCTAAAGAAATACGCTCAATATTATAGAAGAAGAATTCTCTGATTCTGGTGTGATTTTCAATTCTAACTAAGCATCCTATTTATAGGAGAATGGAAGGGGTACTGTACAAGAACGGACGTAAAAGTTGAAAAAAAATAAAAATTCACGGACGATTTCGTTTTAAAATTTTTAGAATATAATATTCAAGTAAAACAAATAACTTTATATATAATATAATACATTCTATTTTTTCATAAAAAAACAAAACTTATATACATATATATATATATATATATATATATATATATATATATATATATATATATATATATATAAAAAAAAAAGTAAGTCACGGTTTTTCATCCCCAGTGACATGTTTTCACCATTTTCAAATATATATATATATATATAATCATTATAATAGTACTCTCCTCGATAACCTTATTTCCCCCCTTAATCATTCATGCATACCATCCGTATATATATATATATATATATATATATATATATATATATATATATATATATATATATATATATAAAAATGAATAACTTTCTACCTTATTATTCAAAAAATGGGTAAATAGGGGTCCAAATAATACGCCAAAATTTATAACAAATACTTCATAAAAATCCCCTCAATATTTTTAACAACCTATATCATCATTATTATAATTCGCAATATTTAACAACCAGGTCGTTCCCAGGAAAGAGAGGGCTTTCCAATAAGGATTTCAACCTATTGGCACGCAATTAGGTGACCAAACCTCTCCTTGCAGAACTTCTAGACATCATCAATATTATAAATAATAATATTAATAACTTTGTCGTCTCAATTATTGATTTAATAATATAAAATATTATGCAGATGATATTGTGACAATAATTGAATCAATAATATGAGAGATATGATACAACAATTACTGTAACAATAATTGAACAAAACTGAGTGACTTCTCACGTAAACATCAATAATCAATACCGTGTGCTACTATGCAACCACGCGTATTACTGTACTTTTAACACTGGGTATTTCAATAGTTAACGGTAAAACTTCCGCCGTTATTTTCATAAAAAGATATTTACGCTGTTTCTCAATCCGACAATAATTACATTGCTGGGTCCACTAATGATTGTCTTTGTCGTCTTTAATATTCCCTGTTAAAATGAATATTCACCGACCAATCGAATATTATATAACAACTTGCTTACTTTGCAAAATTTATAAATATTACCCACAGCTATAACATTATAACAAATTCAAACCTTAATATTCAAAAATGATATTTATAAAAAAAAATTATTTTTATTCATAAAAGTTGGGGTCTTACACCACGTGCCCAAGGAATGCTACTTTCTTAAGTCAGAACTCGCATTTCTTCAACTTGCCATATAGCTTGTTTTCACGAAGCCTTTGGAGTACCAGCTTCAAATGGTGCTCATGATCTTCATGACTTTTGGAATATATGAGGATGTCATCAATAAAGACAACAACAAACTGATCCAAATATTCCTTGAATACTCGGTTCATCATATCCATGAAAGCCGTAGGAGCATTAGTCAATCCAAAAGACATGACTAGGAATTCATAATGCCCATACTGAGTTCTAAAGGTAGTCTTCGGAATATCCTCAGTTCTAATCTTCAATTGATGATATCCAGAACGAAGATCGATCTTGGAGAAGAATTGTGCTCCTTGTAACTGGTCAAATAGGTCATCAATGCGAGGTAGCGGATACCTATTCTTGATGGTGACATGGTTTAATTCCCGGTAGTCAATACAAAGTCGCATACTCCCATCTTTTTTCTTTACGAATAAAATAGGAGCACCCCAAGAAGATGTACTAGGATGAATGAAACCGATGTCCAACAACTCCTGTAGTTGGACCTTTAACTCCTGAAGTTCAATAGGAGCCATTCGATATGGGGTTTTAGAAATGAGTTTTATACCAGGTTCAAGGTCAATAAAGAATTCAACTTCACATTTTGGGGGTATACCGGGAAGTTCTTAAGGAAATACGTCAGGAAATTTACTAATAACAGGAATATTATTTAAATCTGACGTGTCTTTATTCAAATCCATAACATAGGCTAAGAAAGCTTGACATCCGTTTTCAATAAACGAATGGCTTTATGGCTTGATATAACAGTGATTGATTTTAGTGGTTTAGTTGCTTGAATTCGCATAACAAGTTGGTTAGGAATATGAAAGCTAACAACCTTATGAAAATAATTAATTTTGGCATGATGAGTAGTTAACCAATCAATCCTTAAAATCACGTCAAATGCAAGTATCTTTAAAGAGATAAGATCAACAGGTAATGTGATGGTGCCAACTTGGATCAAACAAGATTTATGAACAGTGGATGTAATGAAAGTTTATCCTAACGGAGTCTCCACAGATAGGTCAAAGTCTAATTTCTCCGGAGTCAAGTTTAAACGTTGAGCACAAGCAGGAGAGATAAATGAATGGGTAGAACATGTATCTAGTAAGGTATAAACTTCGTAAGAATTTATGATTAGCTTACCCGTGATTACCTCGTTCGGGTTCCTCGTATTTTGGCCAGTCACGACAAACGCTATTCCAGGAACCGCCGACTTTGACTTTTCTGGGACAGCCTTTTGAGTCACCATCATCGTTGGACTTGGTTTCGCTATAGTACAATCTCGAGCGATATGTCCTTCCTTTCCATAATTATAACATACCTTGAATTGTTTGTGGGTAGTTTGGGCTGATATGTCCCTCTTTCCCGCATTTATAACATATGACCGGTGGTCGTTCTCCTCCCTTAGAAATAGTTGATGCTAGTGCTGATGTTTTCACATTGTCATTGTTGTACCTTCTCTTTTTAAAATCTCCCTCCGACTCACTTCTTTTATTATCATGGCCACGATTACCACCAGAGTGGTCCCGCTTTTATTCGTATTTTTCTTTCCCCGCTGGTTATCGTTGCTCAGATGACTGCTGTCACCGGTATGACCCTGGTTGTGGTCCCTCGATTGAACGTACTCGTTATCTCGCTCTAATAATTGAGCCCTATTGAAAACATCTGAATATAGAGAACATTTATGAGAAATGAGATATTGACGTATGTCGTATTTCAAACCTCTCAAAAATATTCGCGTCATATGTTCCTCATTCTCCACCAAATGAGGTGCAAACTCGATAACTCATGAACTTCGCCTCGTCTTTGGGACAATCATGTTGTTCTCGCTTCCACTCTAATAAACTCTACCTCCTTCATATGACAAATACTTTCAGAAAAGTATTTGTCATTGAATAGTTTCTGAAACTTTTCCCAAGACATGTTGAGTGCGGCTGGCTGGGTACGCTTCACAGATTCCCACCAGTAATCTATCTCATTACGGAATATAAAAGTGGCGAATAGAACCTTCTGTTCCTCTGTACATCCCAAGACATCGAATATCTTGGTAATTTGCTTGACCCATGTCTTCGCCTTAATCGAATCTGGCTTTTCCCCTAATTCTGGTGGTCCCAACTCTTTGAACTGCTTGGCTGTGACAAATCGTGCGTTGCTATCATTTCCACCTGTATTTTGTACACGAGTCACCCTCGTTTGATTTTGCATGAACTGCAAAAAGCTTCTAAACATCCCGTCGTTCATCGTCGGATCAGTAGTGTCGTTTACAGGAGGAACATTGTCGTCCTGTTGTACGTTCTCCTGATTGGTGAGTAAAAGTGTCTCCACGGTCTCATTTACCCCACTGTTAACATTCTCAGTTGCCATTCTCAAATACTGTCATAAAACAAGGGTTAATTAAAGAAATTGACATGCAACATAATAACCCTACACTCTGACCAACCAACAAATAAGTTTAGGTAGGACATACTAGCGAAGGATTTACTCGTCTCTCACCTCCTAGTTCTATTCCCCGATCTCCGCCAGAGACCATATCCCTAAGCTCTGATACCAACTGTGACGCCCCCAAAATAGGTATATATCGCCCATTCTGAGTCGCCAAACACATGGTACAAAAACAACTACAACTTTATTAATACAATTGTCGTGTAAAATACGACAACACATAAATTGTGAGTTTAAATACAAATATTGTCTTCTAGACAATATCCACACTCAAATAAGTCCTCATTACAATTATTGATACACTATTTTATAAAATAGTGAGGACTACTATAACAACTGCCTTGGAACATCACTCCACACCCCGACTACTCCACGCTATATTCTCGCTTCCTGAGAAGAAAAATGGAACAAAAAGGAAAAGGGTGAGCTCAACTAGCCCAGTAAAGAATATTATGACTAAGATAATATAGAACAAATTATCGTTAGTCCTCAACAGGGAAAAATCTGATAGAATATAATAGACAACAAGTTTCAGATCTATATTCGCAGCGGAAATAATAATTCATTAGAAGAGTTAAGTAGAGAATGAAATCTACTATTATCTATAAATTTAAAAGTCCATCATCAATATTTTATCCTTGTAACATCAATCAATATTCATCTTGAACCAAATATTCATCTTTGCACTATAGGCCAAAGATATTCATCAGTTGGTCATGTTCATCTCAACACCTGTTCATCTTTGCACTACGTGCCAAAGATATTCATCAAAAAATCATTTATCTTTGCACTACAGGCCAAAGTTCAGTTATATCATCATTTAGGACTGAGGATGATGAAAAATATTTTAAAGAAAACGAATCCAGTGAGACAAAAGAATAAATATTAAGGATTCGTACTTCGGTTTATCCATGTTTAAAAACACTCCATAATATACCATAGTGGAGTAAAATTCAAGAATAATGATCAAAACATGGATACAATCAAAGCTAGTAACAAAAATAGACATCTGGGACAAAGAAGAGAAAATTTTATTTTTTGGTGAATAGTGTCATATTCGTGAATAGTGCCATATACGTGAATAGTGTCGTTTACGTGAATAGTAACCCCGACACAGAAAGGTAGAAATTCCACAATAAAATTCATATCAATATTTCGGCATAATGATATTAGAAAAAAATAATATCATTTATAAAAAAAACTAACATCCCTTACCTCAAAAGGACAGTACTTCTGACTGAAATACCGGATATAGTGCTGAAAGTAACTTTTATAGCAACACTCAAAGTATCAAAATACTCACAAGAATATGCTCGATAATATAGAGAGAGAAAACTTTAGTTTCTGGTGTGATTTTTAATTCTAACCTAAGCACCCTATTTATAGGAAAATGCTTAGAACACCAAAGTAGAAAATTTAATACGCACACATCTTTGGTCCAACATCAGCCACACACCTCACCAAAAGTCACAAAAATGTTTTTCTTATTAAAATCATTTAAAACTCCAAAAAATTAATTATTCTGGAACTTCAATAATTCATAATAATTAGCCCTTTTATCAGAAAAATTCGAATCTTATGTCCATTCCATAGAAAATTCAATTATTATCTACAACTTTGTAGTTTTAAGTTTTTCTAAATTCCAAACAGAAATTGACCGAAATCCACATACGGACGATTTTACAGGCTATAATTAAATTTCAGTCAAGAAATGGGGCCCACGAACATGTTTAACATGTTTTAAATATTTTTTATAAAAAAAAATATTCTTCCTCCTCATTTATTCATATATCACACATTCATTATAAAATATCACCATTATTATATTATTATAATATAATAATATATTTAAATGAATTATTTTATCAGAAAAGATAAAATATTAATTTTTAACAATTGTCACATTAAAAATTTTCTCTATCTATATCCACATAAAATGAATATTTTCCTTATCATATAAATTAATAATTAATTATTCACAAATAATATTACAGAATCACAATATTGACAACCAGGCCATTCCCAGGAAAGAGGGGATTTTCCAATAAGGATTTCTCCTTACTGGCGCGCAATTA
The DNA here is from genome assembly GCA_020205605.1 of Panax ginseng. NCBI lineage: Eukaryota > Viridiplantae > Streptophyta > Magnoliopsida > Apiales > Araliaceae > Panax > Panax ginseng. The sequence continues at coordinate 39,169,570 of CM035130.1, read as the reverse complement.
GGTGACCAAACCTCTCATTAGACAGAACTTTCTAGACATTGCCAATAATGCTATCTAATAATATTATTTAAATAATATGAATTATTGATCTGATAATGAAAAATACTGTGTAGTGACAATTATTAAAATAACAATAATATAAAATATCAATGTAGCAATTATTGAATCAATGAAATAAAATATTGAACAGTAATTACTGTAACAATTATTGAGTAGTGCATTCTTACGTAAGAATCAATAATTGGTGCAATCTGCGTAATCTTGTGTTTTAACCAAAGGTATTCCAACAAAGTTAATTGAGTAATAACTTCTGTTGTTATTTATAAAAACTTATACTTGTCGTTTTCTTCATCCAATCGCTTTTCAGTTATGGGGCCCACATTAAGACTTAAATCGTCGTATTTAATATTCCCCAACAGTAAGAATATTCCACGACCAAACGAATATTTCCCGACAACAATGAATATTTTATAACCACTTGCTTATTTTAGATATTTATGCATTTCACCCATAACTAACCACATTAATCAAATCAACCCATAATATTTCAAAATAATAAATAGAGAAAATTCAATTTCATTTATAATAAGTTGGGGTCTTACAACTTCTGCTTTATCGGCCAAAATTGGAGATAACCCTGGTGAAGAGCAAAGTTGTCAAATTGCCACCTCAACCCCATATGGCGCCGTCTCAACAAATAAACATCTCAACATACATTCTACACAATAATGTCCCACAAGAACTGATAAGTGGATTTTATATACACGAATCGGTGTCCATTTCATGCTTATTTGTTGCTATTTTCATGTGTTCATATTCGTTTTTACTTGTGTTGTGTTCTTATATATGTAGGATGGTTGTTGCAGCGTTTAACGAAGATTTGGAGTCATTTGGAATCTTTCGGAGTCAATTAGATCGGTTTTGGAAGAATTCATGAAGCTATAGCAAGTCATTCTGACAGTAATGACCCCCCACCCAAGGCAGAGCCTTTTGCTTTGTATACCCCGTACGGGCTGGGGTCTTCATCAGGAACTAGCAGAAGGGTAGCCACGTAGTGCCTTGTAATATATACACCCCCCATCGGTAGGGGGTGTCGAATCGCAAACTTCATTAGGCTTGAAACTCTTCTTGGGCATGAATTCTAGCATATTGCATGGCAATGTAACTCTAGAGAGAGGGAATTTCGACTGGGACTTGTGTGTTGGACATCTATTACTCTATCAACAACGAATTCACAAGAAAAGCAATCCGGACATCATTTGGGCTCTCTTGTTCATTTCATTTTTTTGTCTTGGAACTTGACTTACATTTTAGAGCGTCTTCTTAGCTTTCCGGGATGACTTGAATCATTCCAATCGGAGTTCGGATGCAAGAGTTATGATCATTGTACCAACGGACGTCGAACGTCATGGTTTTGGGTGGTCATTTGCATAGCAGTCACTTCCAGCCCAATTTCAACCTTCATCCGGCCCTAATTTCTCAATCCTCAAAGAATGAAAGTTGTAGAGCTCGTCGATATCTTCGATTTGATAGGTGTTAGGCTCCCTAACTCCTCCCGGATCAAAAGTTATGGTCATTTTACTAGAGGACGCTATGACAGAAAATGGACCCCCGCCAGGGCGGGCTTTTCCTTCACAAAATGCCCACCGGGGCGGGCATACCAGCTGCAAAATGTAACCATAGCCACGGGGTGGGCCTTTACAATATAAACCCCACCGGGCGGGGGGGTAAAAGCGTGAGAAAAGTGTTTTTGCCCAAATTTGAGTTCGGGAAGGATAGTTTCGATCCAATTGACTCAAGGACTTCCAAGAGGACTTAAAGACATATAAAAAGGCTTATAAAAGGAGGAGAATAACAAGGATTAGAAGGGATATTAGAGGAGAAATACGATTCCATTAGATTAGGTTAGAGTAGATTAGATCAAAACACTAGTTCTTATTAGTTTTGGAGATTGAAGCAACTTGGAGACCATTGAAGATAAAGAGTAGGAGCTTGAGGAAGATGGAGATTACAATGTATTAAAAAACTAGTGTTTTGATCTAATCTTATTCTTATTTTTTAATGTGTATTAAACTACTATTCTTTGTTTGAGATTACAATGGATCTTATTGTGTAGTTTATTTTAATATTCTTTGTTATCAATTATTATGTTCTATTGTGAGGATTGTCTATTGTGATTTGGACTTGATTGCTTAATTTCCTAGCTAACAATTACCGTGATAATCTATATGAACTCAAGAGATGAAGTATAGATTAAGATCTGATCATGATAGCATGTGTTTGTGATTTCTGCATAGATGGAATTCATGATTTGTGTTTAGGATAGAGATATGCCTTTACGCCATATGTAATCTTATAGAGAACTTGTGCTTTAAATCATTTTTAATTGTAATTCACATAGATATATAGTGGATTAGTTAATTATGGTGTCTTACTTAATTCTATCATATGTGGATTTAAGTGAGTATGGATATTATGTATCGAGAGATAGTTTTATCTGCTTTAGTGTTCTTGATTAACAATTCGGGATATAGAATAATTGATGAGAAGTGTGTAAACTTAAATGAAGCAATAAGTGAAGTTGTGATCTTAAATCTCCGTAATCTTAATTTAACTAGTGGAATTTAATAGTAGTTTAATTTATATAATTTGAAATTCATTCGTTTAAATAAGATTGAGTTGGTTAAGGGTTAGTATTTGGTGATTTTTATTAAATAATTCTCTGTGGGAACGATACTCAACTTATCACTTTATTCTTTGTTGACCACGTATACTTGCGTGTTGTGCGTAATTAGATTTATGGCCATTTTACCAGAGGACGCTGTGACAGAAAATGGACCCCGCCGGGGTGGGCTTTTCCTTCACAAAATGCCCACCGGGGTGGGCATACCAGCTTCAAAATAGAACCATAGCCCACTGGGGTGGGCCCTTTACAAGTATAAACCCCCGCCAGGGTGGGGGTATGCGTAAAAAAAGCATTTTTTGCCCAAATTTGAGTTCGGGAAGGATTGTTTCGATCCAATTGACTCAAGGACTTCCAAGAGGACTTAAAGACATGTAAACAAGCTTATAAAAGGAGGAGAATAACAAGGATTAGAAGGGAGATTAGAGGAGAAATACGATTCCATTAGATTAGGTTAAAGTATATTAGATCAAAACACTAGTTCTTATTAGTTTTGGAGATTGAAGCAACTTGGAGACCATTGAAGATCAAGAGCAGGAGCTTGAGGAAGATGGAGATTTACTGACAACAGATTCAATTCTTTTCCTTAATCTTATTCTTATTTTTTAATGTGTATTCAAGTGTGGATTCTTAGTTTTAATTCAATAATCATGAACTAATTCTTTGTTTGAGATTACAATGGATCTTATTGTGTAGTTTATTTTAATATTCTTCGTTATCAATTATTATGTTCTATTGTGAGGATTGTCTATTGTGATTTGGACTTAATTTCTTAATTGCCTAGCTAACAATTACCGTGATAATCTATATGAACTTGAGAGATGAAGTATAGATTAAAATCTGATCATGATAGCATGTGTTTGTGATTTCTGCATAGATGGTGTGACGCCCCCAAAATAGGTCCATTCCACCCAACCTATTCTGAGTCGCCAAATACATGGAACATAAACATCTACAACTTCATTATTACAATTGGCGTGCAAAATACGACAACACATATACTGTGAGTTTAAATACAAATATTATCTTCTAGACAATATCCACACTCAAATAAAGTCCTCATTACAATTATTGATACACTATTTTACAAAATAGTGAGGACTACTAAAACAACTATCTTGAATCATCACTCCACACCCCGACTAGTTCCCGCTATATTCTCGCCTCTTAAGAAGAAAAATGGAACAAAAAGGAAAAGGGTGAGCTCAACTAGCCCAGTAAAGAATATTATGACTAAGATAATGTACAACAAATTATCCTTAGTCTTTAACAGGGAAAAATATGATAAAATACAATAGACAACAAGTATTAGATCAACAACTGCAGCGGAAACAACAATTCATTAGAAAAGTTAAGTAGAGAATGAAATCAACTATCATCTATGAATTTAAAAGTCCATCATCGATATTTTATCCCTGTAACATCAATCAATATACATCTTTAATCAAATAGTCATCTTTGCACTACAGGCCAAAGATATTAATCAGTCGGTCATGTTCATCTTAACACCTGTTCATCTTTGCACTACGGGCCAAAGATATTCATCAGAAAATCATTCATCTTTGCACTACAGGCCAAAGATATTCAGTTATATCATCATTTAGGACTGAGGATGATGAAAAATATTTTAAGGAAAACGAATCCAGTGAAACAAAAGAACAAATATTAAGGATTCGTACTTTAGACAATCAAGTTCAAAAATACTCCATAATAAACAATGGTGGAGCAGAATTCAAAAATGAAGATCAAAACATAGATCCAATCAAAGATAGGAACCATAATAGACAATCTTGGACACAAAAGAAAATTTAATTTTTCTGTGAATAGTGCCGTATTTGTAAATAGTGCCGTATACGTGAATAGTGACATATACGTGAATAGTAACTCTAACACTAAAAGGTAGAAATTCCACAAGAAAAATCATCATACTTCGTGAATAGTACTCGTGAATAGTAACTCATGAATAGTAACCCCGACATGAAAAGATAAGAATTTCACAAGAAAAATCTTACCAATATTCCGGTATAATGATATTGAAAGAAATAATATCATTTATAAAAAAAATAACATCCCTTACCTCGAAAAGAATAGTACTTGTGGCTGGAATATCAGATATAATGTTGAAGGAACTTGCACCGTATAGCAAAACTCAAAGTATCAAAATACTCATAAGAATACGCTCGATAATATAGAGAGAGAAAACTTCAGTTTCTGGTGTGATTTTCAATTCTAACCTAAGCACCCTATTTATAGGAAAATGCTTAGAACACCAAAGCAGAAAATTTAATATAATAATATTATTTTTATTTAAATCATACGCATACTTTGAAAATCAAGATTCAACACATTTAAAACACATATGGGGCTCACCAATCACACAAAACATGTTTTAAATAATTTTTGTAACAAAATCAATTTAGACCCAATATTTCGGAACTTCAATAATTCATAATAAATAGCCCTTTTATCTAAAGAATTCAAATCTTATGTCCATTCCATAGGAAATTTAATTCTCTACAACTTTACAGAAGAAAATTTTTCCAAATTTCAAACAGAAAATGACCGAAATCCACATACGGACAATTTTGCAGGCTATAATCAAATTTTAGTCAAAAATAGGGTCCACCAACATACAAAACATGTGCTAAACATTTATTGTGACAAAAATACTCTTCCTCCTCAATTACTCATATATCACACATTCATTGTAAAAATATCACCATTATTATATTATTAAAATATAATAATATATTTAAATGAATTATTTTATCGAAAAAGATAAAATATCAATTTTAAACAATTGTCACTTTAAAAATTTTCTCCATCTATATCCACATAAAATGAATATTTTCCTTATCATATAAATCAATAATTAATTATTCACAAATAATATTACGTCCTCACAATAATGACAACCAGTAGTTTCAGGAAGAGGGGGCTTTCCAATAAGGATTTCTCCTTCTTGCACGCAATTAGGTGACCAAACCTCTCCTTAGACAGAACTTTTTAGACATTGCCAATAATGCTATCTAATAATATTATTCAAATAATATAAATTATTGATCTGATAATGGAAAATACTGTGTAGTGACAATTATTGAAACAACAACAATAATATAAAATACCAACATAACAATTATTGAATCAATAAAATAAAATATTGAACAGTAATTACTGTAACAATTATTGAGTAGTGCCTTCTTACGTAAGAATCAATAATTGGTGCAATACCGTGTGCTACTGTGTAACAACGCGTTTTACTGTGTTTTAACCACTGGGTATTCCAACAATATTAATGGTAACAACTACGCCGTTATTTATAAACAACTTATACTTGTCGTTTTCTTCATCCAATCGCTTTCTGTTATGGGGCCCACAAAAGGTCGGCTACTATCGTTACTAATATTCCCTACAATGAAGAATATTCCACGACCAACCTAATATTCCCCGAAAACAATGAATATATTATAACCACTTGCTTATTTAAAATATTTGCATATTTTACCCATAACTATCCACATTAATCAAATCAACCCCTTACTATTTCAAAATAATAAATAGAGGAAATTGCATTTTATTAAAAAAAAAATTGGGGTCTTACAGATGGAATTCATGATTTGTGTTTAGGATAGAGATATGCCTTTACGCCATATGTAATCTTATAGAGAACTTTGCTTTAAATCCTTTTTAATTTTAATTCACATAGAGATATAGTGGATTAGTTAATTAGGGTGTCTTACTTAATTCTATCATATGTGGATTTAAGTGAGTATGGATATTATGCATCGAGAGATGGTTTTATCTGCTTTAGTGTTCTTGATTAACAATTCGGGATATAGAATAATTGATGAGAAGTATGTTATCTTAAATGAAGCAATAAGTGAAGTTGTGATCTTAAATCTTCGTAATCTTAATTTAACTAGTGGAATTTAATAGTAGTTTAATTTATATAATTGGAAATTCATTCGTTTAAATAAGATTGAGTTGGTTACGAGTTAGTATTTGGTGATTTTTATTAAAGAATTTTCTGTGGGAACGATACTCAACTTATCGCTTTATTACTTGTTGACCACGTATACTTGCGTGTTGTGCGTAATTAGATTTTACCCAACATGAACCAAGGAGTTACAATCCCGAGTGACTACTGCGCAAGGCAGAACACCGGATATAATTTGAAGCTTGAAGAGATAGGACATGGTTCCATCTTCCTGACTTCGTACAACCTCTAATCCCATGTCATTGTGTAGCTCTCGACAACAGGAGTCTGAAAAAGGTCTTATACATTTCAATCAGATGCTCGGATTGAAGTTTTGCAAGTTTGAGCGGACATCACGTTGTACGCGTGCACGTATTTCAAGATGGCAGGACCCGCAGACCGGGTAGTCGCAGTGCATCTCTGCGGTTGTCAGCGAGTACACTGCGGCTCCCAAATTTCTATAAATATAGGGCTTGGGGTGGCCATATTCGTAACCAAAAAAGCGAGAGGAAGCCTGTCAAATTTTGCTTTTGTACACACCAGTATATTGAGTGCTTTCTCATTTAAACACTTGTGAGCTCGAGATATAGCTATATTTTTTCTACGCGGAGCCGAGTGTTCATCCACTTAAAGTCATAGAAGTCTTCTTTGGCGTTTCACCGTAAGCATTCTTACACATGATAAAGCCTTTCTCTTCATCTTTGCACACTTTCTTCTTCACATTGAGAGTCGTGTTGTGTATGTATGTCCGGACTTCGGTCCGTGATTTTCATTTTTGTATGTATATATATATATATATGAACTATTGTCAAACTTTGTTCGATGAGCCCGGATTTTATATCCTAGATTTATTTATTTTTATATATATATATATATATATATATATATATATATATATATATATATATAAATAATCATTTGAAATGATAAACTGAGCCGGATCGATATATATCACATGCGTTCTTTTATATATATATATATATATATATATATATTTTCATCAGTTCGGAGTTTACTTCTTGGGCCTTTTACCGCTTTTTATATTCCGTTCCACTTTGGAGTTTACTTCATGGCGGTTGATCGCTTTTATTGCTTTTTTAAATTTACGTCCCTTTGGTGTTTACTTTTGGCGGTTGATCGCTTTTTACCGCTTTTTTACATTCCGTCCCCACAGAGTTTACTTCGTGGTGGTTGATCGCATTTATTGCTTTATTTACATTTCTGATCCCCCATGAAGGTGCTTCGTGGTGGTTGATCATGTCTCTATATATATATTTACCGCTTTTATATATTTATATTTCCGGTCCCCCATGGAGGTACTTCGTGGTGGTTGATCATGTCTGTATATATATATTTACAACTTTTATATATATAACTGCTTATTGTTTTTCATATAAACTGCGGCATCATGTGAGCCTAGGAATCATGTGATTACAGATTTAGTCTACTGAATCTAGATTCGGTTCCCGTGATGGATATTTTGAGCTGTAAGTAGCTTGTAAATTATTCACGGTGTTCGAATTTCCTAAGATGGCTTTCATGCCCATAAGGAGTTCGGCACTGCTATATATTATTTTCTCGAAAATGCTTCGCATCTCGAAAAATAAAAGCAACCAAGCCGAACATTTAATAATAAAATGGAAGTATCAAAAGCCTCAATTACTATTGAGCACAGGGTTAGAAAAACCTCTTTTACAAAACCTCATTGCTATATCTTGTTTAAAACTGAATTTTTATACAAATTCAAACCCTTTGTATATAGGTCCGAACGAGGCCTCGCACTACTTCCAAATAACAGTACATTGACCCCCCCCCCCCCCACACACATTCATATAACAGTTTCTTGAAAAGTGGCGGTCACCGTTGTAACATGGATGTCGAGGGGTTCCTAACACCTTCCCTCCGCATAATCAAGCCCTCGAATCCAAATAAATCTTTGCTTCACGCACCTGTTTAGCGATGTCACATCACTAGTCAATGTGTAAACCTTTTCTCTATTAAGGCTTAGTGCAACCAAATTAAAAACACCAACCCATTTACTCTTACAAATAAATCGTCGACATATACATGTCAGACCTTTTTCACTTGTTTTTTTCAAACAAATCTCACATAACATGAGAACACCAAAGAACAAGAATAGAAAAGAAACAAAAAAAATCCCGACATCGACAGGTGGTGACTCTGATGAGGAAACCAGTAAGAGGGCTTAAGCCGCTATTACTAGCTTTTCTAAACTTTTATATGCTTGTGTGTGAATGTTGCATTTACATTTTTTGATTAATATGTACGAATGCATTTTAACTGTACTGCAATATATCTATTTGTGATATTAGTGCTACGCACATGTCATCATTTTCATAAACGGTGAGACACGTTGTATGTGAATGTATGTTGTGTGGTTCCTCCACCAGGAGGTTATCCTGTCGGTGTTTGATTACTGGACTCGTAGGAAGACTAATTCCAACGAGGCTCAGGAAAGGCACCACCCAGATTCGCTCCAGTTGAAAGACCGGATTAACTTCCTATCGAGTAGATTGCGATGATCTGGGAACCTTCATGCCAAAAAGCCGCGAGAGTAACCTAAGATAGGTCAGCCTCTGATAAACCAAACGCAGAGGAAAGTCTCTTCATGCTTTCCATTTTCAATTACTTGTAAAGACAATTACTTGTAATTTTATTCCATGTTCATCTATATGTAATGGAAAAAATGAAGAGATTTGCACATGCATATTAATACATGACATGCTATCAAATGACACCCGTTTTGTAGGATAATATTCCTAAATTGGACACATTATGATAACATGTAAACATTTATACATTCCCTAAGACTAAACTACATAAGTTTTTAGGGAAACAATTGGGCCTGTTACTCGCTTAAAATCCAAAAAGGTCATAAGCCTACAACCAATCATGTCTTCATCTGACCAGTCTAATCCTGCTCCTGTCTCTTGAGAAGTGTTTGACGGATTAAGCAAGTAAATTACAGATTTGGCTATTCTACTTAAAGAACTACATCAGTCTACTCAGGGTTCGCGAATACCCGTACATACAGAATCCTCTACACAAGGAGGAGCACAAGGTTCAGATAAAACAAATCCTGAACTTCAGTTGGTTAGGACCAACAAAATTCCTGAAAACACCCATCTTAAAGAAGATCTAGACACCAGTGATATCAGAAAGAAAGTCCTTCAAATGGAGGAAACTATCCGTTCTATCAAAGGAATTGGAACACACGGGAGTGTTTCATATGCTGACCTTTGTATATTCCCTGGTATTCATTATCCAGAGAAGTTCAAAACTCCTGACTTTGAAAAGTATGATGGGTTAGGGGATCCTTACACACATTTAAAGATATTTATAGGAGAACTTGGATCTTATGCAGAGGACGAGAAGCTCAGAATGTAGCTGTTCTAGAAGAGTCTGACTGGAGAAGCCCGGACGTGGTATACCAGATTAGACAACTCAAAGATCCATAGCTGGGAGGAACTATCTCATGCTTTCCTCACTCAATACAGCTTCCAATCTCAGATGGCTCCTGACCGGTATCAGATTACCAAAGTCAAGAAATAGTCTACTGAGTCTTTTAGAGAGTATGCTCAAAGGTGGAGGTGCCTTGCTGCTCAAGTCATTCCATCCATGACGGAATCAGAAATGGTCATGACCTTCATAGACATACAAGAAGTTCCTTTCTATGAAAGAGTTTTAGCTGGCATTGGCAAGCCATTTTCTGAAATGATCAAACACGGAGAGATGACTGAGATGGGATTGAAGTCAGGAAAGATTCAAGACCTAGCCGCTCTTAAAGCAGTTGCTGAGCACATCCAACATGGAACTTATGGAAACAACCCCCGAAGGGCCCATAAAAAGAAAGAGGAAGATGTTTCCTTGATACTACAAAATCAAAAAGGCAGTCAAAATATGCATATTCAGAGGAGAAACTATTCCCCTTTGCAAGCACAGTCTTCAAACCCTCCATTGCCTAAAGGTGGAAAAGTCAGACGCCACCGAGTGTTCACACCCTTAGGGGACTCGCTCGAGAATATCCTTACTCTTCTGACTACTCAGAAGAAAATTACACATCTTTTTCCACCAGCCAACTCGAATAGGAAGGGTTTCAATGCTACTCGGAAGTGTGCTTATCATGTCAGGGCACCGGGACATGACACTCAGGATTGTTGGGCCTTGAAACACAAGATCCAGGACTTAGTTGACAATGGGAAGATTGTTGTGACTAAACCCGACCAACCTCATGTGCAAGACAATCCTCTTCCTCAACGCAAAGAATAAGAGGTCAATATGATTAATTTGAGCAGTGGACAGACTTCCAATTACATTGTTAAATCTTCCCAAACCAAAGAAAGAGGTCTTTGACGATGGGATTATCGCGAGCCCAGATTCATGATGGAGCAAAAGATTAAGGCTCTTTGCAAACAAGTAGATCAGTTGGCAGAACTGGTGATTCATCAACACCAAGTCACACGCTAATTAATCAGTCAAGAGCATGCTAGTCTCCTTCATTTTGTCATGAATATTCCATCCTCGCCTTCAGAAAGTGAAACACTGGAGGATAAAGTTACGAAAAGAGAAAGTGCCAAAGCCCGTCGAGAATTTGCCAACAAACGTGAATTTACATATATTGGCGAACCAATAGAGGAGATATTTCAAATGTTGATCAATGAAGGAAGAATTACATCCCTTATACTTCATCTATACCTCCATTTTTAATTTAGTCATGCAAGTATTATCAATCTTGCACCAACTCCCCTAATAGTAAATGAATGTGAATCAATAGTACACACATGTGAACAAATAGTTATAATCATGTGAATCAATATCAATTAATTGCTCATTTATCCGGTTAATTACCCGATTGGTCAATATAACCTCCAGACATCAATTATTATCAAAATAAATGTCAATTTTCACTAACACTAAAAATCCCAACACAATGGAACTATCAATTTCATCTTTAATCAACACAAACTTATTCATCATTAATATTATAACTCACAATATTTAACAACCAGGTGTCGCTCCTGGAAAGAGGGAGCTTTCCGATAAGGATTTCTCCTTATTATTGCCGCCGCAATTTAGGTGACCAAACCTCTCTTTCACAGAACTTCTAGACATTGTCAATATTGCAAATAATAATATGAATAACTTTACCGTCTCAATTATTGATTTAATAATATAACATATTATACAGATGATAGTGTGACAATAATTGAATCAATAATATGAGGGATATGATGCAGCAATTACTGTAGCAATAATTGAGTATAACTGAGTGACTTCTTACGTAAGCATCAATAATCCATACCGTATGCTACTATGCAACCACCCGTATTACTGTACTTTTACTACCAGGTAGTTCAACAGTTTTAACGGTAACACTTTCGCCATTTTTTATAAAAGATAATTACGCCGCTTTTTTAACTACGACAATACATCCGCTAGGGGTCCACTGAATGATTGTGTCGTCGCATTTAATATTCCCCTGTTAAAACGAATAATCCCCCACCAATCGAATATTATATAACAACTTTCTTACTTTGCAAAATTTATAAATATTACCCACAACTATAACATTATATCAAATCCACACCATAATATTAAAAAAAATATTTTGAGAAATTTAAATCTTTATTCATAAAATTTGGGTTCTCACAATCTCCCCTCCTTATGAAATTTTGCCCTCGAAATTTACGTACGTACCTGGTATACCGAAGAGATGAGGATACCTTGACTTCATTTTAGATTCTAACTCTTGAGGTATAACCTTTGAGTGTTGAATACGATACTTCTTATCCAAGATTTTAACACGTATCTCATCATACGTTAAATCTTCTACTATCTCGTCTAGTTCTAATTCAATAATGTGGTTTGGGTCGTCCACATATTTACGTAACATCGATATGTAAAAAAAACGTTATGAACACGCGATATACTTGGTGGTAAAACGAGTCTATAGGCCACATTTCCTACTCGATCAAGGATTTCAAATGGGCCAATAAAATTGAGGGTTGAGATTTCTTCTCTTCATCGACTCTTTCTTCTAGAATAACACCCTCTTGAACCTTCTTCTTCGCATTCATCAGCTCCGGGTGTGTAGCTTGAGCGATTTTAACTTCATCGATTAACGTCAATTCTACTCGTATTAATTGACATTATCACGTGGGTCCTTAGAGTCTTTAACTTTATCTTTATCATTTGTAAGTTATACGAAATGGGTTTTTGTGTTAATAATATCGCACTCGTAAACGCATACGATCTTCTACTCAACTCGTCAGCTACCACGTTCGCTCTTCCACAATGATATTGAATGGTATAGTCGTAATCTTCAACAGCTCGAGTCAACATCTTTGGTGCATTATACGTTTGTTTTGGTTGAAGAAATATTTAAGGGTTTTAGAAATGGGTTTTGTACTGGGGTCAATACAAAATTCGATTTCATGCTCTAAGGGTAGGCTAAGAAGTTTTTCGGGAATACGTTAGGAAATTTATTGACGATAGAAATATCATTTAAAAACTTTGACTCTCATCCAAGACTTGGATAGCACATGAAATGAGGGTTTCTCCTAACTGAGTTTCAACCGATAAGTCAAAGTCTAACTTCTCTAGAGTTAAATTTAAACGTTGAGCGCAAGCAAGAGAGATAAAAGAATGGGTAGAACCGATATCTAATAAGGTATAGATTTCGCAAGAATTTATAATTAACTAACCCGTGCTAACTTCGTTCGGGTTACTCGCTTTTTGAGAAGTCACGAAAAACGCTCTCCTTGAAACCACCGACTTTGTTTTGTCCGTATCCGCCTTTGGTGCTACCGTCCCACCTGGACTTGATTTCGCTATAGGATAAAATCGAGCTATGTGACCGTCTTTTCCACAACTAAAACATACCTTGGAAGGCTGTGAACAGTTTGGACTTATGTGTCCCTCCTCTCCGCATCTATAGCATCTAACTGGCGGTCGTTCTCCTCCCCTAGAATTTGTTGCTGGTGTTGGTGCTGCTGCCGACATCTTCTCATCATCGTTAAATCTTGTCTTCTTAAATTTTTCACTTCTATTACCTTGGCCATGATTACCACCGAAGTGGTTACCATTCTTGGCATGATAATTTCCCCCACGATGGTTATCATTATTCCGATGGTCGTTACCACCGGTATGATTATTATCGTGTTGTTGGTCGTTGCCTTTTGGTTGTGCTGACTCATCATCACGCTCCAATAACTGAGCCCTATTCACAACATCTGAATATAATCAAAGTTTGTGAGAAATGAGGTATTGACGTATATCGGGTTTCAAACCTCTTTGAAATATTCGCGTCATTCGCTCCTCATTATTGACCAAATGGGATGCAAACCAGGATAACTCTGCAAACTTAGCCTCGTACTGTGATACAGTCATATTATTTTGTTCCAGCTTGATGAATTCCACCTCCTTCATGTGACGAATACTTTCGGGAAAGTACTTGTCGTTGAACAGCTCTTGGAACTTCTCCCAAGACATCTTAAGTGCGTCAGGCTGGGTATGTTTTACAGATTCCCACCAGTAATTTGCCTCTTCACGCAACATAAAGGTGGCAAAGGGATCTTTTGCTCCTCAGAGCATCCCAAGACATCAAATATCTTGGGGATCTGCTTTAACCACGTCTCCGCCTTAAGTTGTTCTGGCTATCCCAAAAAATCTGGCGGTCCTAGCTCCTTGAACTGCTTAGCAGTGACCAGCCGTGGGTTGCCATTATTTCCACCTGCATTATGAACATGAGTCTCTCTCGCCTGATGTTGCATGAATTTCATAAAGCCTCTGAACATCCCATCGTTCATCATCCGATCAGTGTTGTTATTTACCTGAGGATTATTATCTTCTTGTTGCACATTATCCTGGGTATTGATCATTGGTGACTCAATGGTCTCATGTGCTTCATTGCTGATCTCAACATTTTCAGATGCCATTTTCAAACACTGTCACAAAACAAGGGTTAATTGACATATCACATATTATCCCTATACTCCGAATCACCAATTAAATACCAAATAAACTTAGGTAGGTTATACTTTAGAGAAGGAATTCCCGCCTCTCCCCTCCAAGTTCTTGTCTCACATCTCGGCCGGGATCATATCCTAAGCTTTGATATTAAACCGTGATTTACCCCAAAATGGTATACACCACCCATCTTGGGTCGCCACTTACATGGTAGATAAATTCAAATACAACTTAATTATACAACAGTCGTGTAAAATACGACAAAACATAGCTGAGATTTTAAACACGAATATTGTCATCTAGATAATATCCACACTCAATGGAGTCCTCATTATAATTATTATCACATTATTCCGTAGAATAGTGAGGACTACAGAAGCCACTTATCCTGGACCATCACTCCATTCCCCGACTCGTCCTAGCTATATTCTCATTTCCTGAAGAGAACAATGAAAGAAAGGGTGAGCTCAACTAGCCCAGTAAGAAATATTATGACTAAGATAATGTAGAATAAATTATCCTTAGCCTTCAATAGTATAACAACTGATAGAATACAATAGACAACAAGTTTTAGATCAACAACTGCAGCGAAATAAGCAATCCATTAGAAAAGTCAAGTAGAGCATAAAATCTACTATCTTCTATGATTTAAAATTTTTTTCATCAACTTTATCGCTGAGACTCAGCTTAATAAATAAACCACATCATCGAATCATCCCTGCACTACGGGCCAATGATAGTAATGTAATCATCAATGGTCATGATTATACCGAATAATCCCTGGTCATAATCATACCAACAACTATCCATCAATGAATTATAGGCCAATGAGGACTTTTACCACATCATTCATTACATTACGATCATGATTATACCGAATAATCCCTGGTCATAATCATACCAAGTCCATCTATGCACGTAAGCCAAAGATGACTTTAATCATAATATAAGCATGAGGATGATGACAATGACATAATAATTCAATAAAACAAGTTCAAGGATAAATTTTAAAGATTTATAATTTAATTTATCCATAAATAAATAACATCCAAATTGTCAACATGATACTGCTTTGTAGAGTAAAATTCAAGAATAATATTCATGTACCAAAAATAATTTGGACAGAAAAAAATATATTTTTCGGGTGAATAGTACCCCGTGAATAGTACTTCGGGAATAGTACCCCATGAATAGTACCCCGACACGAAAAGTGTCCCGAATACCCGAGTGAATGATACTAGAGTGAATAGTAATCAGATGAATAGTAACCTATGAATAGTAACTCGTGAATAGTATTCCGACACAAAAAGTATCCCGAATACCCGAGTGAATAATACCAGAGTGAATAATAACCGGGTGAATAATAACCAGTGAATAGTAACTCGTAAAAAAAACCCAAAGAAAATAATATTTCATGACGAGTACAAAAGAAATGATATCTCAGACGAGTATAATATAATATCTGAAAGCTCAAAAATGGATTTTCACTCATTGTCACGCAGAATCCACGTAGATGCATCATTTCCATAATTTAATAAAGAATGAATACGAAAGGTCATTAACCATGTATGCGGTAATCCACATAGACAGGTTATTCTAATAGAATAATAAAGAATGGAATAATAGAAGAATTCACCAGGCATGCGATAGACCGCATAGACAGGTTATTCTCAACAAAATAATAAAGAATGGAACCAGGTCATGCGTAATCCGCACATACAGGATATTCCAACATAATAATAAAGATTGGAATAACAACAGAATTCACTGTGCATGCGATAGATAGGCATGCATAAAGTTATTCCAATGTAATAATAATAAAGATTGAATAATGTAAGAATTTCACCATATATGCGGTACTTCGCATAGACAGGTTATTCCAACATAATAATAAATAATGGAATAATAACCCTTACGAGTATTGAAAGAAAATAACTCTCTTCATGAATACGAAAGAATAATACCCCTTACCTCAAAAGAAGATTGGATCTTTGGAATAGTGAGGTAGCGAGACTTCTCTTCTTTCTCTCTATAATTTCTCTCTATAATAATTGCTCTATAGCTTTAGTGAATTGGTGAGAAATGAAGGAAGAATGAACTTCTATTTATAGGAAAATATAGTTTCGATAATTGCACGTTTTGGGGCTCAAAATATTATAGTATAATACCTTCCTCTTTTTCTTTATTTTTAATTTAGTCCTGCAAGTATTATCAAACTTGCACCACCTCCCCTAATAGTAAATCATGTGAATCAATAGTAAATCATGTGACTCAATAGTTCTAAACATGTGAAAAAATTAATTATAGTATAATACCTTCATCTATACCTCCATTTTTAATTTAGTCATGCAAGTATTATCAATCTTGCAACAACTCCCCTAATAGTAAATGAATGTGAATCAATAGTACACACATCTGAATAAATAGTTATAATCATGTGAATTAATAGCAATTAATTTCTCATTTATCCGGTTAATTACCCGATTGGTCAATATAACCTCCAGACATCAATTATTATCGAAATAAATATCGATTTTCACTAACACTAATAATCCCAACACAATGAAACTATCAATTTCATCTTTAATCAACACGAACTTATTCATCATTAATATTATAACTCACAATATTTAACAACCAAGTCGTTCCCAGGAAAGAGGGGGCTTTCCGATAAGGATTTCTCCTTCTTGGCGTGCAATTAGGTGACCAAACCTCTCCTTGACAGAACTTCTAGACATTGTCAATATTGCAAATAATAATATGAATAACTTTGCCGTCTCAATTATTGATTTAATAATATAACATATTATACAGATGATATTGTGACAATAATTGAATCAATAATATGAGAGATATGATGCAGCAATTACTGTAGCAATAATTGAGTATAATTGAGTAACTTCTTACATAAGCATCAATAATCAATACCGTGTGCTACTATGCAACCACGCGTATTACTTTACTTTTACTACCGGGTAGTTCAACAGTTTTAACGGTAACACTTTCGCCATTTTTTTATAAAAGATAATTACATGCTTTTCTAACTACGACAATACATCCGTTAGGGGTCCACTAAATGATTATCTGCCGTCGTCATTTAATATTCTCCTGTTAAAATGAATATTTCCACCAATCGAATATTATATAACAACTTACTTACTTTGCAAAATTTATAAATATTACCCACAACTATAACATTATATCAAATCCACACCATAATATTCAAAAAAAATATTTTAGAAATTTAAATCTTTATTCATAAAATTTGGGGTCTCACACGCTGAAGGGACCGATCATTGCAAGCCGTTGCATATAGCGGTGTTGTCCTCCGGATAGATGGTTGGGGGAGTCTTGATAGATGGAGGTTCATCTTTGAATATCTGTCCTTATGCTATCTTGGAGAAGATGAACATCAACCCCAAGAGGATCAAAAGCAGCCATACAGTTATTAAAGCTTTTGATGGGTCCCGACGAAATGCCGTTGGAGTAATTGAATTACCAGTGGAGATTGGTCCACATATATTCAATATATCCTTTCAAGTGCTCAAAATAGCCACATGATACAACCTGCTATTGGGAAGACCATAGATTCATATGGCTAGAGCCGTCCCTTCCACCCTTCATCAACAACTCAAGTACATTATCAACAATAGCCTAGTCATTGTTAATGCTGAGCCAGAATGTCTAGAACAAAGTGATATGCCACTAATCGCTTGTATCTGTTTGTATGCTCATCATGGACAATGATGCGTATGCCTGACATCATCCTAGCGATGTCTTGTTTACGTCTCTGCTCCTCTTCTTCCACTCTGGAATCAGGAATCAGGACCTCTTATGTTTTAACCAGTATCGGTTCGGGAAATAGCATAGCCATAATATGGGCTGGCATCTTTACCGGAGATTGTATCAGCTCAGAAGTTGCAGGTGGAGAAAATCTTCGTATGGCTGTAGTTGAAGGAATTTGTTTGTGCTTATGAGGATTCCTGTGACTGGAGCTAGCAGAATAGCCTAATCCAGCTGTCCTTGTTTAACTGGGCACTTGAATCGGGTGCTTAATACCCTGATGATCTTTGCCCAAACCTTGTCCAAGTTGATGACCCAACGACATCATCTCTTGAGTGGCCGACATAACCTCAGCAAAAATCTTGGGTGTAAGAGGTGGAGCTCCAATGGGATGGTAATGAGTGTTGCTCACCCCCAGAAGCTGATTGCCCAGATATCATAGTCATCATTAGGGAGAAGGAGGACGATGATAGCCCCTCCATCATTGCAGTCCATCAGGATTTTACCCTCAACAATTGGAACAACACTCCATGCATTGGTCGACGAGGGTAAAAGCGCGAAAATTCCATCCGCCTCAGAGATAACTTAACTGCTACTTTTTCTGCATGACAAGATAATAGCTTGTTTTATCAATACATGCTAACACTTTTGTATGATTAAATAGTTTCATATATTAAGTGAAAGCATATTTTATTTCAGGACTCTGAGTTTAGATGTGCTTGTACTTGCTGATGAGGTGCCTTTTCTCCACAAGAACTGTAACTTTGATGAAAAGTTAGACTCAGACTTTATGGAAGTACAAGAGGACATTGAGATACCTCAAGAGATTAAGGAATGAGTCAAAGACAAACCTAAAACTAACCTTGATAAAACCACCTCTTTCAATCTCAAAACCTTAGAAAACCCTAAGCTAATCCAGATTGGTAGACCTTACTCCAAACTAAAGGAATGACATGGTTACGCTACTAACCCAATTCCAGGATGTGTTTGCATGGTCTCACGAAGACATGGTGGGTTTGTCCACTGACATTGTCCTTCATCACCTTCCCATTAAAGAGGGATTCAAGCCAGTCAGGCAAAAGCTTAGGCGATTAAAACCTGAGTGGAGTTTAAAGGTTAAAGAAGAAATTGTGAAACAATTTCAAGCGAGCATCATTATGGTGTCTACATACCCTAAATGGTTATCAAACATAGTCCCCGTGCCTAAACCAGGAGGAAAGGTGCGAGTTTGCATGGACTACCGGGATCTAAACAAAGCTTGCCTTAAGGATAGCTTCCCGTGCCATTTATCCACATTCTCATTGACAATAATGCTCAATACGACATGTACTCCTTTGCGGATTGCTTCGCGGGGTATCATCAGATTATGGTTACTGAGGAGGATCGTGAGAAAACTGCTTTCGTCACGCCTTAGGGAACCTTTTGTTATAGACGGTTGTCATTTGGCCTCATCAATGCCAGAGCAAGCTATGGTGGCTCTTTTCCATGAATTAATGCATAAAGAGATAGAGATCTACGTGGACGACATCATTGTCAAATCCCGAAGGGAGGAAGACCACTTAGACCATCTCAGAAAGTTTTTCAACAGTTATGTAAAGACAACTTGAAGTTGAATCCACCAAATCGCGCTTTTAAATCGTGCAAGTTGCTTAGGTTTCCTAATCGACCACAAAGGGATTGAGCTGGATCCCACCAAAATCCAGAGCATCAAGGAAATGCCTATTCCTCAGACAGAGAAGGAAATATGGGGATTTTTGGGAAGAATTAATTTATTAGTCAATTCATCTCTCAACTCACAACAACCTGTGAGCTCATCTTCAAGCTGTTAAGGAAGAACTCCACCATGAAATGGAATGATGAGTGTCAAAGAGCCTTTTTTACAATCAAGGAGCAGTTGGTTAATGCTCTTGTCTTGGTACCACCCAGGGATTATGTTCCCCTGTTCATGTACCTTTCCATCAATGAAAATGCTATGGGCTGCATGCTGGGACAGAAAGATGATAGAGGCCAAGAGCGAGCTATCTATTACCTCAGCAAAAGATTCAGCAGCAGTGAACACAAGTACACTCTGATTGAGAAGACTTGTTGTGCTTTAGCATGGACTTCCATGAGGTTACAACATTACCTCCATGGTCACACAACCCATCTTATATCCCGCGTGGATCCTCTCAAATACGTGTTCAGTAAGCCCATACTAAATTATCGGCTGTCTAGATGGCAGTTGATTCTGCAACAATTTGACATTGTCTATGTGACGCAAAAGTCCATTAAAGGACAAGGAATTGCAGATCAACTGGCCGCCGCACCCGCAGGGGATTACAAACCCTTAGAAACATATTTCCCCGATGAAGGGGTCATGGCAATTCAGCAACACCATCAGTACGATGCATGCCATACGTGAAAAATGTATTTTAATGGAGCTGTTAACACAAAAAGTTCTGGAGCTGGAGCAGTTCTAGCGTCCGGTACGGGGGAGCAGTATCCCTTCGCCGTCAAATTGCAGTTTGTCAGCACCAACAACACAGCCGAGTATGAAGGCTATATCATGGGGCTAAAACTTGCTCACTCAATGTGCATCAGATGGTTAACTGTCTTTGGGGATTTGGAGTTGGTAATCAAACAAACCACATGAATCTATCAAACCAAAGAGCTACATTTACTGCCTTACCATTAACAAGTTTTACAAATGACTTCGGAGTTTGAAGAAGTAAACTTCCTCCACATTCCTCAGAATAGGAATGACTTTGCGGATGCGTTAGCAACTTTGGCCTCCTTGATCAATATACATGACAAGGAAAACATGCCAAGCATCCCATTTGCCCTACAAAAGGCTCCAGCCTATGGGAATTACATTAGAGAAGTATCGGATGAGCTACCTCCCATCCAACACCCTTGGTATCAATATATCAAGGAGTATCTGAGAATAGATCTACACCCGCTGAGGTGAGCCCGACTGAAAAAAGGCGGATCCATCAAATGGCTATGAAATTCTACCTGAGCGGAGATGCACTCTACAAAAGAGATGTAGGATTAGGACTCCTTAGATGTTTGGACAAAGACCAAGCTCAGAGGCTCATGGATGAAATCCATGGTGGAGTATGTGGCCCACACATGAGCGACCCCCTACTTGTTAAGAAGATCCTCAGAACAGGGCATTACTGACTTACTCTCATGGCTGACTGTGATGATCACGTCAAGAGGTGTTATCAATGCCAAATGTATGGAAATGTTATCCACGCCCCTCTAAGGGAATTCCACAATATGAGTTTGACATGGCCCTTCTCAATGTGGGGAATGGACATGATCGGGCCCATCGAGCCCAAAGCCAGTAACGGGCATCGGTTTATCTTCACTATGATCAACTATTTCACCAAGTGGGTAGAAGCAGCCTCTTTCCCCAGGGTTATCAAAGAAGTCATCATTGCTTTCATCAGAAATAATGTCATTTGTCGATATGGACAACCAGAGGTAATTATGTCAGACAATGCTAAGAACCTCAACAACAAAATGATGGAGGAGTTATCCAATAAATTCCACATCAAACACCTTAACTCCGTCATCTACCGTCCAAAGATGAATGGTGCTGTTGAAGCGGCTAATAAAAACATCAAGAAGATCATGCAGAAGATGTCCGCCAATCACAAAGGATGGCTTGACCTCTTGCCTCTGACTCTATTAGCCTACAGAACTTCAATGCTTACTTCCACTGGGGCAACCCCCTACTCATTAGCCTATGGGATGGAAGCAGTACTCCCCATAGAGGTGGAAATGGAATCTTAGAGTGTTGATAGACGCTCAGCTGGATGAAGACCAATGGGTCCAAGACAGATATCACCGATTGTCTCTAATAGACGAAAGGCGAATCGCGGCTATCTTCAATGGTCAGTTATATCAACAAAGGATTGCTAGATACTACAATAGAAAAGTTCGGTTATGGCAGTTTAAACAACATGACTTGGTTTTGAAGAAGATCATTGACAACCAAGTTCAATCTAAGGGAAAATTTGCTCCAAACTGGGAAGGCCCGTTTGCTATCAAGGAGGTATTGACAGTAGGTGCTCTCAGACTACAGGAAATGGACAGCGATGAATTTCTACAACTCATCAACTCGGACACCGTGAAATGGTACTATGTCCGAGGTTACCATCAAACAAACATCCTTGTGTTGGATCATCAGATCACCAGTCATTCAGGTTTTCTAACCCTTTTTTCCATACAAAATCTTCTGCATACTCTTCTGCCCCTCAGGGAAACATACTCTTCAAGCCAGCAACCTGGTTTCACCTCATATCAAACCTTTCATACAATTTAAGTTATCCCACCACGGATTAAACCTTTCATACCTGCAGTTTATCCTGAACATAGGATCAAACTTTTTCACACTTGCAGTTTTTCCTGAACTTAGGATCAAACTTTTTCACACCTGCAGTTTGTCCCAAACATGGGATCAAACTTTCTTTCCCCCCAGTTTAGCCTGTACATGGGATTCAAACTTCTCTTCGACTGCAAATTTTCCTAAGGGGCGAACTACGTCGACCTGATCTCCTTGATACCCGGGAGTACGTAGGCAACCATATTTTATATGGCATGGTCACAATAAAAAAAACACAAAAACATTTCTGCCTTTTCTCTACAAAAACAAAAACAACAAAAATACTTCTACCCTTTCTATATATAAACAAAAACAACAAAAACATTTTTACTCCCTTCTACACCATTCAACGTTGAACCTCTTACACCAAGTTTGAACTACACAAACCTGATCTCCTCTTCAATAGGAGTATGTAGGCAGCCATTTATGGTTCAGTCTAACCCCCTACCAAAACATAAATACTTGTCACATGGTACTGGGATTAAAATTCAATCCACCACATTTCATCGACTTCAGACCAAAGGGATGGAACTACCTGACCTCTCCTCACAAATAGGAGATCCAACGACCATCTAAGCTGCGGTTGTGCCTCAAAGAACAACACCAATCCATAAGAGATGGAATTAACTAGGCTCCTCTTAAATAGGAGTACTGGTGACCATCTGTGGTGCGGTCAATCTTAGAGAGGAAAAGTCACACTCCTCTCTACATTTCCATACAAAAACCAGTCCCAAGACACCAAAGATGGTAGGGATACACACAGATCAATGATCTATTCTGAAAGATCCTGCGACGTCTCAATGTCACACATCAAGGATGAGTTCAGAATGCATGAAGATCACAAGCCTTGGACAAACAGGCAAATATCAAGCAAGTATCAAGGCATAACTGAAAGGGAAGTGAACCAAAATATCTTTCCCTACCATATATAATGTTGTTTGATATATACAATATGTGTTGTACATGACAAAATGGCTAAGCTAGTCTGTGCAGGAAAATACAAGTCTATCTACGGATCTGTATATATGCGAACTATCAGATCTAATATAGCATCCCTCTCCGAAGAAGGAGGTAACGCTGCAAGCTCCTGCCCAATGGTATCTACACGAGCTAGTAGATCCGAAGCTAACTGCATGGTGGCATGATGGTCATCAATGTATGCACTCATGTCGGCAAGGATGTCAGTCGTAAGGGATCTCACTAAAGTACTATCTGTGACGGCCACATCCCGGGCAGATAGGGCAGTATCCCGCTCTATAATCAATGCATCTCTGGCTGATCTAGCCTCGTCCCTCTCCAATAAAGCGGCGTCTCTCCCATCAAGAGCTGTTAACATCAAGGCCCTAGCCTGATCTCTCTCAAAGGTCATCAGATGTAGACTCGCTTTCTAGATCATCGTCTTTGAATCTTTGAATCACAGTAACACTCATAGTGGGAGAATCCATCACAACTGCTTGCAACCCAGTAGACAAACCCTCCCCGGCGGGGGCGTCACGCATTTTCAACCGTTTATGTACACGTCAATGAAGGTCAAGCAGCCTTGACATGATCCCCGGTGGGGGCGTCACACATTTTTAACCATTGATATACACATCAATGAAGGTCAAACAGCCTTAACATGATCCCCGGCGGGGGCATCACGCATTTTCAACTGTTGATGTACACGTCAATGAAGGTCAAGTAGCCTTGACATGATCCCCAGCGGGGGTGTCACACATTTACATCCGTTGATGCACACGTCAATGAAGGTCAAGTAACCTTGACATTTTCCCCAGCAGGGATCTCATCCATTGATACACATATCAATGAAGGTCAGGCAACCCTGATAACACCAACTATTGGCAGTAACTCCAACAGAGCAGCGAAAAGACCTGGCGATACAAACTAGGGAAGAACATTCTCATCGAGGACCGATGATGGAATACATTATACACATCCTCAACAGACAGAGTTCTATCCCCACAGAATCTCTTGTACATGATAGATGCATCTTTAGGATAAAGTCTGTATCAAGGATTCAAGACTTTGGTGATAACCCCAACGTCAACAATCATAGAGATTCCGGGTAGCTGTGGATCATACGTCCAAGACAGTTCCTCAGGCTGGTTATTTATTGTCGCCCCGGTAGAAGCAACAAGGAGACGACAATCATCCCATCATGTTGGAGGACAATCCAACAAACCACATACATTTGCATCATGTTGTCATGCATTGAATTATAATAATCTTGTCGTATTTCAGGTGTCTAGTATTCTTTATCCTATCCATGCCATTGTATTGCATGAATATGATAAAGAGGGGCATCTGTATACACTCAAAATTTTCTGCCTACCTGTTACTAAATATTGCAGGAAGTGCAGAATATTCTTTCAGAGATAACCCTGGAAGACAACTCAGCTTAATCTCGAAACCACCAGAAGTGGAGTCTCAACCCCAGAAAATATAACGGGAGAATCATTTCCCCATCTCGGAGATAACCCCGAGGATAGCGGTACAGATACCGGAAATTCCACCGGAGAAGGCCGATTTATCTTGGAGATAACCCTGAGATGTTCAGTCTCAGTCCCGAAAACAACACCGGGAAGGAAAATATCAACCTTGGAGATAACCCCAAGGAGTGCAGTTGCAGTTCCGGAGATAACCCCAGAAATTAATGCTCGTTTCAACCCATGCAGTCAACTTTAACCTCGGGACTCACACCGAGGCACTCAATTCACAAACCCGTAGATAACCCTGGGAGGACAGGCACACCTCAGAGACAACCCTGAGGGCATTCAACACTTGCAGCGGTTCAATCTCAAAGATAACCCTGAGCAACGTCTACTTTATTGGCCAAAATTGGAGATAACCCTGGTGAAGGGCAAAGTCGTTAAATTGCCACCTCAACCCCAAATGGCACCTTCTCAACAAAACAAACATCTCAACATACATTCTACATAACAATGTACCATAAGAACTAAGGAGTTGCAATCCCGAGTGACTACTAAGCAAGGCAGAACACTGGATATAATTTGAAGCTTGAAGAGATAGGACATGGTTCCATCTTCCTGACTTCATACAAACTCTAATCCCATGTCATTGCGTAGCTCTCGAAAATAGCAGTCCAAAACTAGTCTTATACACCTCAATCGAATGCTCAGATTGAAGTTCTGCAAGTTCGAACAGACATCACGTTGCACGCGTGTACGTACTTCGAGATGGCAGGACCCGGGGAGCCCGGGGCAACCCGGGAAACCGCAGGTGCATCTGCGGTTGCCGCAGGTACACCTGCGACTTCCAGCTCTATAAATATAGGGCTTGGGGTGGCCATATTCAGAAGAAAAAAGGCGAGAAAGCCTTGTCAAATTTGCTCTGTACACACCCTATATTGAGTGCTTTCTCATTTTAAACACTTGCGAGCTCACATATAGCTATATTTTTACCGACAGAAGTCGAGTGTTCATCCACTTAAAGTCATAGAAGTCTTCTTTGGTAGCCCACTATAAGCCTTCTTACACATTATAAAGCCTTTCTCTTCATCTTTGCACACACTCTTCTTCACATTGAGAGTCGTGTTGTGTGTGTATGCCCGGACTTTGTTTCATGATTTTCATTTTTGTATGTATATATATACTTATATATATATATTTATATATACGAACTAACATTATCGAGTTATGCCTCAATTGAGCCTGGACTCACGTCCGGAGCGTTTATTTACTTATATATATATATACACTTATATATATGAACTGTTGTCAAACTTTGTTCGATGAGCCTGGATTTTATATCCGGTGCGTTTACTACTTATATATATATATATATATATATATAGCGACAAATCGCTGAAATGATAAACCAGGCCGGGATCGATATATATCCTGTGCGTTTACCGCTTATATATATATATATATATTTACATTTCATCAGGGCACGGAGTTTACTTACATGGCCTTTTACTTTGCTTTCTTTACATTCCGTCCTTTGGAGTTTACTTGTGGTAGTTGATCGCATTTATTGCTTTATTTACATTTCTGATCCCCCATGGAGGTGCTTCGTGGTGGTTGATTATGTCTCTCTCTCTCTCTCTCTATATATATATATATATATATTTACCGCTTTTATATATTTATATTTTCGGTCCCCCATGGAGGTGCTTCGTGGTGGTTGATCATATCTGTATATATATATTTACAACTTTTATATATATAACTGCTTACTGCTTTTCATATAAACTGCGGCATCATGTGAGCCTAGGAATCATGTGATTACAGATTCAGTTTACTGAATCTAGATTTGGTTCCCATGATGGACATTTTCAGCTGTTGGTAGCTTGTAAATTATTTACGGTGTTCAAATTTCCTTAGAAGACTTTCATGCACATAAGGAGTTCGGCACTGCTATATATTATTTTCTCGAAGATGCTTCGCATCTTGAAAAATAAAAGCAACCAAGCCGAACATTTAATAATAAAATGAAAGTATCAAAGGCCTTAATTAATATTGACCACAAGTTTTGAAAAACCTCTTTTACAAAACCTAATTGCTATATCTTGTTTAAAACTGAATATTTATACAAATTCAAACCCTTTGTATATAGGTGCAAACGAGGCCTCGCATTACTTCCAAATAACAATACATTGATTTACACACACACATCATATCATATCACTGGAAAAAACTCTATCTGCGACCAAATATATCAACGATCGCCTCTTTCGATCGCTGATAGCAATAATAATGATCGCCATCTCATGGCCGTAGATTGCTTTAGTCATTAAGATATATCGGCGACGCATGCGATCGGCGACATGAATTTCCCTCCCAAAAATTGGTGCGAAACGTTGGCGCGTTTGTTTTGTGCCACCAATTTCTATCAGCGATCGCCTAGCGGTCGCTGATGTGTACACATCATTAAAAATTAGCGATCGCATGCGGTCGCTGATCATTCTTAATGTTACCAATTTCAGTCATTCGCTCGACACAGATGCGAAGAAGAAAAAAAAAGAGGGAGCAGATAGAGAGAGAAGAGGGAGAAAGGGGGAGAAGAAGGAGAAGAAGGAGAAGCCAGCCACCTCCACTGCCTTGCCCATTCCGCCACCGCCTCACCCATTGACTATCAATCTCGCTATTTGAGGTATTCTGTCCCTTTTTTTATTAGGTTGATTGAATTTTCTTTGTGTTTGTGGGTCTTGGGTTGGGTATCTTGATTATATGGATTGTTGGTAGGGTTAATTGAATTTTTTTTCATAACTTTTGGTTCAATGCCTTATTTTCCTATGAATTTGCAGTAAGATGGGGCAATGCCTAATTGAATTTTGTTTGTGTTTGTGGGTCTTGAAAGAATGTTGGTGTTTCAGTTACCGAATTCTTGAAAGATTGTTTATAAAAAGTGGTCGAATTAATATGCTGTGATTGTACTATAAATTTTATTGTGGTTTCTTCATTTTGTTTGAGTTTTAAAGGAACAATCGGCCTACATCATTTGGGCGACTATAGGATGAAAAGTAATTGTATGTTTTGAAGTTTAACTCCACAAAGATTTGAGTTACTGGTCTCATTGGATGTCGAAAATTTGCATTTGAAGCTTGGAAACTTCACCTTTTAGAATCATTTGTGATCCATCTTCCACCATATTGCATGATTTTCAAACATATAAATCACATATATTGGAAAAAGGATTTTCCTGCACTAAACCTTTAGGTGGTAAAAGTCGATTTGTGAACTTTCTTCCAAAATTAATTTTGCAATGTCTCTTGTGACATCAATTAGGTTATCGTGTCTGATATGATTAAGAAGAGCACATAGGAGTTAACAGTAACTCAGTAAGGATGCCATCAGTGAGGCTTTTACTTACTCTTTGCTGGAATTTAGTAAAGAACTATTTTGAAAGGCACTTCTTTGAAGTAATATTGAGTAAATAGTGCAGCCAAAAAAGTATATATGAAAGGGTTTATGATGCGATTTAGTGGATCTAAAGATAAAAACTTTATTATTCTTTGAACTAATGTTTGTGGGTGTTTGAGGATTTTCTCTTTAACTGATAGAGGCCATAATATTCCTGCCACGAATTGTTTATGAATGTTATATGGTGCAGTATTGGTAGTGTTTAGAGTTGTCTAGCTATAGGTTTTATGAATTTCTATTCTAATTTCTTATTTTACTCTTTGCAATTGTTAAATTTCTATCTCAACACTTTTTTAAAGGCTTTGTAATTATTCTACATCCCGTTAGATTAGGTGAAATTGGAGTTTGTATATGGTAACATTAATATGTAGTTCGTAATAACAATTACATCACACAGAACCCTCGGATCGTATACGCAGATATATGGTTGCGTTGTCCCGTTGTTTTGTGGTAGTGAAACTCATTGGAAATTGGGAAGAATTGGATAAAGTGGGAAAGAGAGGGAATTTATGTATGTACTGTAAAGTGGGAAAGAGAGGGAATTGGAGTGAAGGGTCTTAAAATGTGTTGGAGATCTGCATTAAGTTATTGAATTTTACAATTGTTTTCTGTCTCTTGACTGTGATTTGTTTTGTTACTGTTCTTGAAATAATATGTTTGATAAGTATTGAGGATGTTGATGTTTAAATCATGTCTACTTGGTTTTCTCAAAAGGCTGATATGGTCATTCATGTGGACTGTTTATGAAATTATAGTCAAATCTATGCCTATATGAGAACTATTATAGCAAATTTTTGCAACTTAAGTTTTGAGATAGTATGGAGTCCCTATATTGTCTACACATATCATTTAAAAGGTGTTCCATAACTTATTTGTGGTCTATGTTGTGTATTGATCAAATTTCATGTTTAAAAGCCATAAAAAGTAAGCTTTAAGTGGCAACTAAGACCTAAGTATAGAATTCCCATACCTGGACCATGTGGGAAAGTTTCAATAGTCATAATATGACATAAGTAAGCTACACAAGCTAAAGAAACCAAGCCTAAACTATTTTGAGCATTAAACTTGTGAAAAATCACATTTTAAGCCCAAAAATGGACTGTTTTGGGTGACCTTTAATGCCTGATCTTATAAGACTATAATGAACTCATATAAAATTGCTAACTCATGCTTGTGATGATTCCTAATCATTGCAATGACCAAAGCTAGTATGAAAATCAAGTTAGGATCTATTATCGAGCCTAAAGTGAGCTTTAATAGGTTAAAATTGGCTAGATGACCAAGTAAAGTGAGATGATGATAAAAGTAACCTTAGGAAACTAAAATACACATGCTTAGACTATCCAAGTAGCCCAAACTGGAGAAATAGAAAAGTGTCAAAAATAGTTTTTTGTGAAAAATTGAGCAAACAAGCCAGTTTGAGCCCAGTTTTGAGAAGCTTAAATGAAATGAAAAAGAAACCTAAACTTTGATTAAATTACCACAGTGTACAATCATCTTCACCAAATACCTTAAACTATAATGAAGTAAATATGGATACTTCCTTGGTTGGTGTCAATTAAAATATGTAGGATGACAACAATATACCATGCCTTTTTGGAATGTTCTTTATATCCTTTTCTATAAAATGTATGTTTAGTTTTAATTGTATTACATACAATTACATATGTACATGTTCTCTATATCCTTGACATGTTTATGTACCTTTGATTTATAACTCATATTAACATCCTAATTTTTTTTATTTATAGATGTCTTACGAACTCAAAGACGAAAAGCACGGGTTGGGTGGGGCCCACTAATCATGTCTTCAAGGCCCAAACTAATCCGGGATGATCGCATTCTTATATAGATCCGTCCTCCTCCAAAAAGCACGTAAGTTAAACATCGTGTATATATAAGGGTTTAATATTTCCATTGTTATAAATATATATGACTGTAAATTATTGTATATTGTAGTGATTATTGTAGTGATTTTCAAGATAGTAAAATTGTGAAGTGCATTTCACAATTATGCTTCTGAATCGCCTTTCGCCAAGGATTACATTACGATAAACACACCTCTCGCCCATAAGGATGCAATTTAAATTTGGGCTGAATTTTAGGTATATTTTTTTATCACTCTGATAAATAATACATAGTTAATCAAATAATATTGTTTAGTAATGTTGGATTATGGTAATATAATAGTTTTAATATTATTATTGTTGTTTTATTTGCAGAAGCGGTATAGATGGGATGACGACGAGCATCGATTATTGAGACACTGCTCGCAGAGTCAGAGTCATGTCCCGAACTAAAGATAATCTGAACAAGGAACGACGACGAAAGCCCTCGCATAATCTTCGAGATTGACCATCCAAGACAGGGTGAACAGTATATGCATGAGCATAGCCCTTGGTGGTGCGCACAGCCCATATGGGTGCAGCTGTGTGACCAGTGGAGAGCGGAGAGCTGGGTCAAGAGACACAAGACTGTCTCCTCGAATGATCCTCGTGTGTCTCGAAGGCGAAAAGGCAAAAGGCACGCTGAAGGGCGATATATCACAAATTTCGCAGAATATTGTTGCTAGGGTACGTATGTATAGCATGTTTATTGGCTTAGTTATTTGTTTTTATGTTTACAGTCATGTTTTGTAGCTAAAATATCACATGTTTACATATTAATATGAGAACATGAACTGTAGGAGTCTCAGTCTCAAGGTCAACCTATCAATTGGTTGGATGTGTATGTGGCCACCCGTGATGGTCTGCCTGACGATGTTCATATAGCGGTAATAAGTTAACTTTATACTAATATGTTGTTTATAAATTGTGACGACCTTTTTTTAGCATTTTTATTTATTTTTAACTATTTAAATGTTGACCTTCTGACAGGACACTTATAAGGGCTTAATGAACGCAGCCATCCTCAAGGCACCCCGCGTCCGTCGATTGATCAAGAATTGTGGGAGAGGGCATCCGTCGAAAGAAAAACTATGTTAAAGGCCAAGGACAAAAACGACGCCTGACCATCGTTGTACACAGCGACTCTGCTACCCGTCACACAACATCATCAAAGTCATCCAGTTTATCATACTCCTACTGACTATGTGAGAGCGATCTGTCAGAATCGTGATCTTCTTCGTATACTGGGCTGGCATCTGCATTCTCTTAGTCCTGATGAGTTGGCGGAGGTAGTGGCGGCAGCAGCAGCATCACAGCATCAGGGTGGCGACCAGGTATATATATCGATATTGTTACTGTCACTATTTTACTTATATGTTTCACTACATTGTTTATTGTTTAGCTTTCCCCAAGTCATAGTAGTATCAACACATGTAACATATATGTTTTATTCTTTTGTTAATTACAGGGTACTAATTTGGATGATCCATGAAGAGCTAGACCAGTCATATATGTTAGATTTTTAAAGCCTTGCTAGACTTGTTTTTTAGATTTTTAAAGCCTTGTACTCTTTTAGATTTATTCTTTGGACAATTGTATGGGTTGACGATTCTATTATATGGATGTTTATGATTGTATTGTGTTGTGTTGGTTTACGATGGATGTTTATCATATAGTAGTTATCATGTATGAATGTTTTTCATACTAGAGTTAGCATGGATGGATGCTTATATATATACTTAACTTGTGTGTTGGGATAAAAGCGTACAAAGCGCGAGTTATTTTGGGAAATCAATAAAACAGGAAAAATATTAAAAAAAACAAAAAAACATCAACGACCGCATGCGGTCGCTAACACTGAAACGCGGTCGCTGATAACTACTTTGAAACTAGCGAATCGATTCTTGTCGCTTATTACGGTCATGCGGACACGCGTGTGCCGCGTCACGGTGACAAATGACTCAGCATGAGTCAGAATAGCGAAGGATTCGATTACCGATCGCGGTCATTGAAAGATCGATCGTTGATGTCCATCCAATGACCAGATTAAACTGATCATTCGATCAACGACCGCAAGCGGTCGCTTATACTCATCTACGACCATATGCGGTCGCTGATATGCGGTCGCTGATAAGCCTTTTTGTTGTAGTGTATAACAATTTTTTGAAAAGTGGCGGTCACCGTAGTAACACGGATGTCGGGGGTTGCCTAACACCTTCCCTCCGCATAATCAAGCCCTCGAACCCAAATGAATCTCAGTTTCACAGACCCGTTTAGCAATGTCACATCACTGGGTCAATGTGCAAACATTTTCTCGGTTGCGTTGGTGCAACCGGTTAAAAACACCAACTGGCGACTCTTACAGTCAAATCGTCGACATATACATGTCGGACCTTTTTCACTTGTTTTTTCAAACAAATCTCACATAACATGAGAACACCAAAGAACAAGAATAGAAAAGGGACAAATAAAAATCCCGTCGTCGACAGGTGAATAGTAACAAATGACTTATAAGTTAGTTTAACCAACTTATAAGTTATTCCTGAACATACTATTACAACTATAAGTTAATTATTTGTTTGTTATGAATTTTATTATTAAGAATTCTAAATAATTCAAATATAATAAAAATATTAATAAACAATAAGTCTACTATCACATAAAACCAGTTTCATCTGCATATTATATATCTGTTCACATGCATATTTTGATGACCCATATACGTAATGTCGTGATGACTATCAAAATATGCATGTGAGTGTATGTAATGATGATATAAAGTTAATTTTATATTATAGTAGACTTATTTTTTTTATAATTCAATCATACGAATGTGAAACGCGAAATAATATATGAGATTGTAAATTTTGTTATTATTTGGTAGTTTGTGTCCAAAGATTTTATATAAATAAATAACAACAAATCAGAATTAAATAAAAAGTTTCAATCTCTTATTTTTTTTTGCATTCTCTTTTCGGTAAATATTGAAAACTGATATTTTTATTTTTGTTTTTGATATTTTGACATGTGACAGGTGACGATATAAAAAATCATTAACTTAGGTACCTGCTAACACCTTGTTTGGGAGTTCAAATTTGAAGAGAAAGAACAGAAAAGTCGGAGAATAAATTTTGATGGGTGTCTTTGAGTTTGTTTATGAGAGAGAAGAAAAGAAAGTTTTGGAAAATATGTCTCAGTTTCTCTAAAAAGTTTTCTTCTCAAAAATTGAGAAGATTGGGAGATAAAGGAAAGCTTGATTTAATAATATTTTCTAACTACCAACTTTGTTTTAAGTTTTTAATTAAAGGGGTGTTTGATAAAACTAAATAAAATAGTTTTGAATATTCAAGAAATTTGAATAAGCTGAATAAAGCAGAATTCTAAATATTAAATAAAAAAAATTATTTAATAATTGACATGATTAAAAGTTTTAACTCTAAACAAACACTCCCTAAGCACACTTATTTTAATTCTTGTCTTAGGGATACTAACATACCAATTTAATAAAAGTGCACATTTTCCTTTGTTTTCTTCTCCACTCCCAGACAAGACTACAGAAAATATATTAATTCACTTTCTTCTCTTTGTACAAACTCAATAACACTAAGGGTGTTCATCGATAATTTATCGTATCGAATCGTATCGAACCAATTATCATTTTTACTCAAAAATATGTACGGATATCGGTATAAACCAGTTTTGTACCGAAATTTCATAATTCTACCATATTCCTGGAAAATGTTAGCTCTTAAAAAAATAAATAAATAAAGATTTCATAAATAGCATTCTCATTAAATAAAATGAAATTATTACTTGTAATGTATAGGACAACCTTTAAGATTTTAACACCAAAAATTTCAACTCTTTCAAAATATGCCCAAAAAAAAAAAACTCAAATGAGCCCAATACATCTATTATACTAGTTAAGGGAGTTTCAGCATCTTTAAAACATATTACATAAAATGTACAGAAATTCCATAAGCATCAATTCATTATATTCTATCCCCAAATTTTCTCACCAACCAAACAAACAAAAACCAAACAAAGTATACCAGTGAGCCTGAAGTTATGGACAACCTTATTTGCAAAACTCATTTCATAATTCAACCCGTACCGAACTTTCAAAATACTTTTCCGAACCTGATATCAAATAACCGGTATATATCAAATAATCGGTATATATCGGTTACTTGTACCGATATTAAATTGGTTTCGTTTTGTCTCGAACCAGCCGATTTGAACCGATTCGGTTAACCAAAAAAAAAATGTCCATCGATAAGACTAAAGAAAACTATCTTATTTCCCTAACTTTCTTTTCTTCTATTTTAGCTTACTAAGAGTAATTGCTGATCAAAAAATGCCTCAGACGTTTTTCCATTTATTACTCCTTTTGTAAAATTAGTAATATCATATTTACACATAATATATTTAGTAAATAAATTAAATTAATAAAGGGAAACAATTTGCTGAAGATTTTTCTTCAATAGTTCTTTTTCTTTTTGCAAAAGAAAATAACATAAATCGAAAATTAATAACAGTAAACCAATATGTAATAATAAAAGAAAACAGAGTAAATCAAAAATATTTTTCTGCTCTCCCTTACCGTTATCCGCTCTTATTATTCATGATTTTAATATTATTATTATTATCTCTGTCTTGATTAATTTGAGTTTATTATTTTTATTTGTTGTAATCACTGAATGTGATCCAAATAGTTTTAAGAACAATAAATAAAAACTGTATTTTTATTTTTATTTTTTATTTGTTGTAATCACTGAATGTGAGATGATTCATAACATTAGTTATCCATTGAAGACATAGAGAACTGATATTTCTACATAATCTCTGTTATATAAATAGTGAGTAGATTTCACCTTTATGTGAGCAAGGACGGACTCAAGGCTTAAATAGTGAGTAGATTTCACCTTTATGTGAGCAAGGACGGACTCAAGGCTAGGGTAGGGGGCACATACAGAGGGTGAGCATTTCGAATAAACTGAACCGAATAGATTATTCGGATATAACTGAATAGCGAAATATTCTTAATTTTACTATTCCAACAACTAACCGAATTTAGCAATAACCGAAATACCGAAAACCAAATTTATAATTCGGGTTTTGGTTAATAACCGAAATTGAGACAGTACACATTTTTACACCTTCAGAGGGATAGAATTTATACTTGCAGAGTTTCCAAAATCTAAAGAAGGGGATCCAAATTTCTGTTTCTTTTACTTTTTTACTTTTTCCAATAATAAGGTAATTTGATAACCAAAAAATTTCTGTTTTAGTACATAAATCACAAGAAAAACAAGCACACCAGTCACCAAAAGTCCAAACTACATGTGTATTACCCAAAAAAAATGGGAAATAAAAAAAGAAATGAAATGAAAAGATGACCAGATTGAGTGAAATAACCCAAAAGAAAATTCTTATCCATCCAAAACTGAAGATCTCCGATCCAAACTCCAAAGTGTGCGGATCTCGCCGGAGCTAGCTGGCTGGGTTGCTACTGTTGAGGAGGCGCGGCAGCCTGAGGTGGTGGTTGCTGGTGGTAATACATAGACAGTTGATTTTGGAATTGCGGATGGTCGGATGTTCAGGAGGTTAGCTTTTGGGTTAGGGACTTAGAGATGAGAGATACCTAAGAGCTGATGAGAGTGGATATATAAGTGATAGAGATTAGATAATGAAGAGATATCTTAGGGCAGAGAGAGATGAGAGATATCTAAGGGCTGATGTAAGAGATAGAGATAAGAGAGTGAAGAGATCAGGTTATTTTTTTTAACTTGCTTTAAATTTTTTTAAGATCTTATTCGATTAACCGAATAACTTAAATTAAAAAATCAAACCCGAACCCAAAAATTAGATAAAATTAGAATATAACCGAATTACAAAAAATAACTGAATTATCTCGGTTAAATGTTTTTGTTGGATTCGATTATTCGGTCATATCCGTTTTTTGTTCCGTTCTAACACATGCCCCCACTGAATTTTCACATCTTCATATATATTATATATATATATATACATACTACAGTTATTAATATATTCACAAATTTTAAAGTATGGTGGAACAAAATAAGTAGAGTACTACAGTTATATTATGTTATTGAAAAAAAAGAATATACTACTATATTGTTAAAATAAAATAATACTATAAGAACTTAAGTATTTTATTTTCTTTATCAATTTACTTCTCCTGAATACCAAGAAAGTAAAAAATAGAAGAGTTACGGTTACTAAAAATTGTGAAAGATTTCATTTAGAGTTTCTATAATTTACCCGAATTTTCTAAAAAAAAATGAAATAAACAGTGCCTAATAAATATTCCTATATTATGTAGACAGGTGGTGTCATTTCATTAATTAGTAGTAGTAGTATAAAATTCGAGATCAATATCATTATATTTATTTTCTCCCAATAATATTGTCGGCTGTTGTGGAACAATCCACCAGTCACTTAATCAAATTTAAACATTTTAAAATACTCTACTTATTTTGTTCCACTAAGCCTTAAAATTTATGAATATATTAATAACTGTAGTGTGTGTGTGTGTGTGTGTATATATATATATATATATATATATATATAAAGAGGCAGAGGAATTGGAAGAAGGCACATAAATGTTATTGATATATGATATTTTTGTAACTATTAAAAATAAGGATATCATGTAATAATTTCAAGCAATAAAACCTTGAAAAATGTTATTGTAAACAATATTTGAGGATTATTTAGTTTTGTGATTTATTTTATTAAATCTTTATTCTTAATGATTTTTTTTTTTGAATTTGACCCCACTGAACTTAATTTTAGGCTAGATCCGCCCCTGCATGTGAGGAAGACTCATGTGAAAATATAAAAATATCTGTTTTCAAGACATATAATGAAATCTATATTGACAAAAGTAGAGTATTTTATTCATAAACAAAATATGACAATCCTTTGGATAACATTATATCAAATGTGAAAATTGTCCACCTTCCTATAAATGTATGATTTATGCATAATAAATGTTGTAAACATATATATTTTTCTTTTTTATATATAGTTTTTAATTTTTTGAATGTGTCTTGCTACAATAATTTCAATTGCTCAATTACTCATATTTTGGTTGGCCATGGATGCAAATACTTTTTTTTTATAAATCAAATTCATTTTATCATTAAGGAGAAAACAATCTCATAGTCTGATTAGTACTATAATATGGGATATTCAGAGCAATTATTCACATTTATAACTATAAATGCAGGTTAAACCTATAACCATGAGTGAAATTCCAAGTGTGCAGGGGGTTTGAATTGATTAATAATGTCTAATTTATTTTTTTTTGCTACCAAAGCTATCGAGACAGATATGATCTGTCTATTTCGATCTTTATATTAAACTGTTAAGCAGAACCTTCCTTATATTACTTTAGTTTCAACGGTGCAGTGTATGCAAATGAATGTGTAGTGTTCTAATTATTGCAGAATTAAACAAAGCAAACAAGATAATAAGCAAATCAAGAACACCAAAATTTTTATGTGATTCGACCTCTACTCTCTATTCTAGTGGTTTAATCCACGTCCTATACCAACTGATATTAGAGACTCTTTTATTAATAAATTATTCAATCAATTACAAAACTCTATGTACAAATAAGTGTTGACGTCGGGATTTTTATTTGTCCCTTTTCTGTTCTTGTTCTTTGGTGTTCTCATGTTAGGTGAGATTTGTTTGAAAAAACAAGTGAAAAAGGTCTGACATGTATATGTCGACGATTTGACTGTAAGAGTCGCCAGTTGGTGTTTTTAACTGGTTGCACCGACGCAATCGAGAAAAGGTTTGCACATTGACCTAGTGATGTGACATTGCTAAACAGTCCGTGAAACCAAGATTCATTTGGGTTCGGGGCTTGATTATGCGGAGGAAGGTGTTAGGCACCCCAGACATCTCGTGTACTACTATGACCGCCACTTTTCAAGAAACTATATATAAAATGTGTGTGTGTGGGGGAAATCAATGTCTTTATTATGTGGAAGTAGTGCTATGCCTCGTTCGCACCTATATACACAGGATTTGAATTTGTATAAAAATTCAATTTTTAGCAAGATATAACAATGATGTTTTGTAAAAAAAGTTTTTTCAAACCCTGTGTTCAATAGTAATTGAGGCCTTTGATACTTCCATTTTATGAAGTGTTCGTGTGACGCCCCCAAAATAGGTATACATCACCTATCTTGAGTCGCCAAATACATGATACAAAATTCAAATACAACTTAATTATACAACAGTCGTGTAAAATACGACAAAACATATGCTGTGAGTTTTAATACAAATATTGTCATCTAGACAATATCCACACTCAATTGAGTCTTTATTATATTTATTATCACACTATTTAACAGAATAGTGAGGACTACTAATGCTATTATCTGGACCGTCACTCCGTTCCCCGACTAGTCCTTGCTACGTTCTCATTTCCTGAAGAGAACAATGAAAGTAAAAGATTGAGCTCAACTAGCCCAGTAAAAAATATTATGACTAAGATAATACAGAATAAATTATCATTAGCCTTCAACAGTGTTAAACTGATACAATATAACAAACATCAAGTTTAATCTGCGGTGAACAAGCAATTCATTAAAAAGAGTCAAGTAGAGAATAAAATCTACTATCTTTTATGATTTAAAAGGTTTTCATCACTTTTATCGCTAGGACTTAGCTTAATAAATAATCCACATCATCCTCCTTCGACCAAGGATATTCATTAGTATCACAACCACAAATTATCCATGCACTACGGGCCAAGGATATTCGTGTATTCATCAATGGTCATGATCATGCCAACAACTGTCCATCAATGCATTACGGCCAATGAGGACTTTTACCACATCATTTGTAACATTACGGTCATAATTATACCGAATAATCCCTGGTCATAATCATACCAAGTCCATCATGCACCATGTGCCATGTACAGATGACTTTCAACATAATATAAACATGAGGATGATGACAATGATATAATAATTCAATTAAACAAGTTCAAAAATTAGTTTATCCAGGAACCAATAACGTCCAAATTATCAACAGGATACTTCTTTGTGGAGTAAAATTCAAGAATGCTCAGAAGAATATTTCCATAAAAAGATACTGGATGAAGGGAAAATATCAAGGATATTCCACTAATTTCATGGAGTATAAAAGCCAAAACTTTAACCGATCGAGTATAATAAAGAATGGAATAACAAAAGAAATCACACGGCATCGATGAGATCGCCTTGCATGAAGTTATTCCAATGAAATAATAAATAATGGAACCAGTCATGCGTAATGCACGCATGGGATATTCTAACGAAATAATAAATAATGGAACCCGTGTCACGCCAGAAAGCGCCCAAACATGATGTTCCAATGTAATAATAAATAATAAAACCGAATCATGCAGTAACATATGCATGAGATGTTCCAAATGAATAATAAACAATGAAACCAGTGTCATGCATAAACTCACCGACAGGATGTTCTAACAAAATAATAAAGAATAGAATAACGAAAGAATTTCACCATGTATGCGGTACTTGGCATGCGACGAGTTATTCTAACATAATAATAAAGAATGGAATAATGAAGAATTTCACCAAGTATGCGGTAGATTGGCATGAGACGAAAGTTATTCCAACATAATAACAAAGAATGGAATAACGAAAGTTCTCTTCATGAAGACGAAAGAAAAAAAATAATACCCCTTACCTTAGAACAATTTGGATAAAGGAGTAGTAAAGTAGCGAATACTTTTTTCTTCTTTCTCTATAGTTTCTCTCTCTAGAGTTTCGGTGAATTTCGTAAGAAATAATGAAGGAATGAGCTTATTTATAGGAGAATGGACCTGAATAAGTAATTAATTCTGAATCAGTCCGAGTTCTGAGCGGTCCAGATTAATTTACTTTTAAACGGAAGGTCCAGATTTTTTTACTATAAAATATTCTAATAAAACAAAATCTTTTAAATAAAATATAATATATTCTATTTATAATCTAATAAAATGAATAACTTTATAAAAGTATTCTGTTTTATATAAAAAGATTTTACTATGCAAAACACTATGCAGGCACTAAGCAAACACTATGCATAATAGAATATAATACATTCTATTTATAGTCTAATAAAATAAATAACTTTATAAAAGTATTTTGTTTTATATAAAAAGATTTTACTATGCAAAATACTATGCATAATAGAATATAATATATTTTATTTATAGTCTAATAAAACGAATAACTTTATAAAAGTATTCTGTTTTATATAAAAAACTAATAAAACAAAACTTCATCATCATTATTATAATTCACACTATTAATCGACCAGGTCGTTCCCAGGAAAGAGGGGGCTTTCCAATAAGAATTTCTCCCTATTGGCGCGCAATTAAGTGACCAAACCTCTTCTTGGCAGAACTTCTAGACATCGTTAATATTGCAAATAATAATATTAATAACTTCGTCGTCTCAATTATTGATTTAATAATATATAAAATATCGACAATAATTGAATCAATTAATGTGAGATACTATGCAACAATTACTGAAGCAATAATTGAACAAAAATGAGTGACTTCTCACGTAAGCATCAATAATCAATACCGTGTGCTACTATGTAACCACGCGTATTCCTGTACTTTTAACACTTGGTGTTTCAACAGTTAACGATAAAACTTCCGCCGTTATTTTCATAAAATATTTTTGTCGTTTTTTAATCCGATAATAATTCTGTTGTGGGGTCAACCAATGATTGTGCCGTCGTACGAATATTCCCTATTAAAATGAATATTCCCTGACCAATCGAATATTATATAACAACTTGCGTACTTTGCAAAATTTATAACTATTACCCACAACTATAACATTATATCAAATTCATTCCATAATATTCAAAAATGATAATTATAAAAAATTCATCTTTATTCATAAAAGT
This sequence comes from Panax ginseng, assembly GCA_020205605.1. Lineage (NCBI taxonomy): Eukaryota > Viridiplantae > Streptophyta > Magnoliopsida > Apiales > Araliaceae > Panax > Panax ginseng. Next base: position 39,128,037 of record CM035130.1, on the reverse strand, counting down.
TGGGGTCTTACAATCTCCCTTCTTATGAAATTTAAGCCCTCGAAATTAGGGTATGCGTACCTGGTATGTCGAAGAGGTAAGGATACCTTGATTTTATTTCAGATTCTAACTCTCAGGTCATTTCTTCAACATCGTGGTTCCTCCATAAAACTTTAACTTGAGGTATAACCTTGGAGCGTAGAATATGTTCCTTCTTATCCAAGATTTGAACATGAACCTCTTCATACGTTAAATCTTCCGCTATTTCATCCCGGTTCTAACTTCAATAATGTGGTTCGGTCTTTCACATATTTACGTAACATGGATATATGAAAAACGTTATGAACACGAGACATACTTGGCGGTAAAGCGAGTCTATAGGCTACAGTTCCTACTTGATCGAGGATTAAAAATGGGCCAATGAATCGAGGATTGAGCTTTCCTCTCTTTCCAAATCTCGTAACTCCTTTCCATGGAGAAACACGTAACAACACATGATCTCCAATATCGAATTCCACGTCGGATCGTTTGTCAGTCTTGTGAGGTTTTTATACATTGTCGGATCGTTTGAATCTTTTTCGTAGTTATACGTACCAACTCCGGTCCCAACAACGTTGCTTCACCCACCTCATCCCAACATACTGAAGAACGACACTTTCTTCTATACAACGCCTCGAATGGAGCCATGCCAATACTTGTTTGATAACTGTTGTTGTAAGAAAACTCCACCAGTGGTAAGAACTTGTCCCAACTTCCCTTGAAGTCAAGGACACAAAGTCTTAATAAATCTTCAAGAGTTTGAATAGTCCTCTCTGATTGTTCGTCTGTCTGAGTATGATATGCCGAACTAAATCGTAAATCCGTGCCCATAACTTTTTGTAAACTAACCCAAAATCGTGAAGTGAATCTTGGGTCTCGATCAGAAACTATGGATACTGGCATACCATGCAGTCTTACAATCTCGTTTATGTACATACGAGTAAAACGTTCAAGTGTATACGTTTCTCGTATTGGTAAGAAATGAGCAGACTTGGTCAATCTATCAACAATGACCCAAATTGCATCTATGCCTTGAGAAACCTTGGGAAGACCAGTAACGAAATCAATGGTAATGTGCTCCCACTTCCATTCTGGAATTTCAAGTGGTTGCAATGGACCTTTTGATACTTGATGCTCTGCCTTGACTCGTTGACATTTTAAACACCTTGCGATAAATAGCGTTATCTCTCTCTTCATATTGCCCCACCAAAATGTATGTCAAAGATCATGATACATTTTGGTACTCCCAAGATGGATTGCAAATGGTGTATTGTGCACCTCCATCATGATTTTATACTTTAACTCAGGATCGTTAGGAACACAAAGTCTGGAGTTGACTCGAAGTATTCCTTCTTCATCGATTCTTTCTTCTGAAATAGCACCTTCTTGCACTTTCTTCCTCATACACATCAGCTCTAGGTCTATAGCTTGAGAAGCTTTAACTTTATCAATTAAATTTGGTTCTACTCGTATATTCGCCATCATCACATGGGTCCCTGGAGTCTTTAATTCTATCTCCATCATTTGCAAGTCACACAAAATGGGCCTTTGCGTTGACAATATCACACTCGTACCCACATATGATCTTCTACTCAATGCGTCAGCTACCACGTTCGCTTTTCCAGGATGGTATTGGATGGTATGATCATAATCTTTCAACAGTTCAAGCCAACGTCATTGTTGCATGTTGAGTTCCTTTTGAGTGAAGAAATATTTGAGGCTTTTATGATCCGTAAAGATCTCCACTTTCTCCCCATACAAGTAATGCCTCCAAATTTTAAGTGCGAAAACAACAGCTGCCAACTCTAGATCATGAGTGGGATAATTCCTCTCATATTCTTTGAGTTGTCGAGAGGCATAGGCTATGACTTTCCCATGTTGTATGAGAACACATCCTAACCTTTTGCACAAGCATCATCAGTAGATGACAAATCCTCCGAGCGGATGGTATTGTCGTAACAGTCTTTGAAATGAGTCTCCTCTTGAGTTCTTGAAAACTCTTCTCACATTCCTCGTTCCAACCGAATTTTGTATCTTTTTGAGTCAGCTGAGTTAATGGAGCAGCGATTCGAGAAAACCCTTCTATGAATCTCCGATAATAACCAGCTAAGCCGAGAAAGCTACGTACTTCGGTCACTGATTTAGGTTGCTCCCAGCTTTGAATAGCTTTAATCTTTGCTGGGTCAACAAATATTCTATGACTTGATACCACGTGCCCAAGGAATGCTACTTCCTAAAGCCAGAACTTGCATTTCTTCAACTTGGCATAAAACTTATATTCACGAAGCTTTTGAAGTATTAGCCTCAAGTGTTGCTCATGATCTTCACGGCTTTTAGAATAAATAAGGATGTCATCAATAAAGACGACCACAAAGTGATCCAAATATTCCTATAATATTCGGTTCATCATATCCATGAAGGCAGCAGGAGCATTAGTCAATCCAAAAGACATGACTAGGAATTCATAATGCCCGTACTGAGTTCTGAAAGCCGTCTTTGGAATGTCATCGGTTCTAATCTCCAATTGTTGATATCCGGAATGAAGATCAATCTTTAAAAAGAATTTGGCACCTTGCAACTGGTCAAATAGGTCATCAATATGTGGCAATGGGTACCTATTTTTGATGGTGACATGATTCAACTCCCGATAATCAATACAAAGTCGCATACTCCCGTCTTTTTTTTTTCATGAATAGAACAGGAGCACCCCAAGGAGACGTACTAGGACGAATGAAACCGATGTCTAACAATTCCTGCAGTTGGGTCTTTAACTCCTGAAGTTCAATAGGAGCCATTCGATATGGGGCTTTGGAAATAGGTTTTGTACCGGGTTCAAGGTCGATATAAAATTTAATTTCACGTTCTGGGGGTAGGCCATGAAGTTCTTCAGGGAATACGTTAGGAAATTCATTGACAATAGAAATATCATTCAAAACTGACGTATTTTTGTTTAGATCCGTGACATGAGCTAAGAAAGCTTGACATCCATTTTTCAATAAACGAATAGCTTTATGGCTTGAGATGACAGTGATTGATTTTAATGGTTTGGTTGCTTGAATTGCATAATAGGTTGGTTAAGAATATAAAAGCTAACAACTTTACGAAAATAATCAATTTTTACATGATGAGTAGTTAACCAATCAATCCCTAGAATTACGTCAAATGCAAGTATTTTCAATGAAATAAGATCGACAGGTAATGTGAGGGTACCGATTTGAACCAAACAAAACTTATAAACAATGGATATAATGAAGGTTTCTCCCAACGGAGTTTTAACAGATAAGTCAAAGTCCAATTTCTCCGGAGTTAAATTTAAACGTTGAGCGTAAGTAGGAGAAATAAAAGAATGGGTAGAACCGGTATCAAATAAGGTATATACTTCGCTAGAGTTTATGATAAGCTTACCCATGATGACCTCGTTCAGGTTCCTTGCTTTCTGGGAGGTCACGACAAACGCTTCTCCCTTGACTTCTTGGCTTTGACTTTTCTCGGGACGCCCTTTGGTGCCTCCATCCTAGCTGAACTTGTCTTTGGTGAACGACAAAATTGGGCTAGGTGACCTTCTCTTCCACAATTATAACATGCTTTAGACGGCATCGCGCAGTTTGGACTGATGTGTCCCTCCCCTCCGTATTTGAAGCATATGATAGGTGGTTGTTCTCCTTCCTTAACAATGGGTGCTGGTGCTGACGTCTTTCCATCATTGTTGAATCTCCTCTTCTTGAAATGTCCATTCTTATTGTTTTGGCCATGATTACCACCGAAGTGGTTACCATTTCTGGCATGTTGATTCCCTCCACGCTTATTGTTACCACTTCGATGACTGTTATCATTGGTATTATCATTTTGCCGGCTGCTCTCTTTTGGTTGGGTTGACTCATTATCGCGCTCCAATAACTGAGCCCTATTAACAACATCTGAATACAAACACAGTTTATAAGAGATAAGATATTGACGTATCTCGGGTTTCAAACCTCTTAGAAACATTCGCGTCTTTCTCTCCTCATTATCAATCAAATGGGACGCAAACCGGGACAACTCGGAAAACTTGGCTTCGTACTGCGACACGGTCATGTTGTTTTGCTCAAGCTTGATGAACTCTACTTCTTTCATGTGACGAATACTTTCGGAAAAGTACTTATCGTTGAACAATTCTTAGAACTTCTCTCAAGTCATCTTCAAAGGTCTTTGCAGGTTAAGTCGTTTCTGATTCCCACCAAGAATCACGCCTCTGCCTCACGCATATATAAGGTGGCAAAGGAACCTTTTGCTCCTCGGAGCATCCCAGACATCAAATATCTTGTAGATCTCGCTTTATCCACGCCTCCGCCTTAAGTGGTTTTGGCTCTCCAAAAAACTCCGTAGAGTCTAGTTCCTTGAAGCCGCTTAGCGGTGACCGTCCGAGAGTTTCAGTGTTTCCACCGCATTTTGTACAGAGCCGCTCTTGCTGATGTTGCATGAATTGCATAAAAGCCTCCGAACATTCCATCGTTCATCATCCGGTCAATGTTGTTGTTTTCACGGATTGTCGCCTTGCTTGATGCACATTATCCCGATTATTGATCTGTGGAGACTCAACAGGTCTCACATGCTCCATTGATGTTCTCAACATTCTCGGATGTCATTTTCAAATCTTGCCGTAAAACAAGGGTTAATTAACATATCACATATTATCCCTATACTCTGACCGACCAATTAAATACCAAATAAACTTAGGTAGGTCATACTAGTGAAGGAATTCCCCGTCTCTCCCCTCTTAGTTCTTGTCTCACATCTTAGCCAGGGATCATATCCCTAAGCTTTGATACCAACTGTGATGCCCCCAAAATAGGTATACATCACCTATCTCGAGTCGCCAAATACATGGTATAAAATTCAAATACAACTTAATTATACAACAGTCGTGTAAAATACGTCAAAATATATGCTGTGAGTTTTAATACAAATATTGTCATCTAGACAATATCCACACTCAATTAAGTCCTCATTACATTTATTATCACACTATTTAACAGAATAGTGAGGACTACTAATGCTATTATCTGGACCGTCACTCCGTTCCCTGATTAGTCCTTGCTACGTTCTCATTTCCTGAAAAAAACAATAAAAGTAAAAGGGTGAGCTCAACTAGCCCAGTAAGAAATATTATGACTAAGATAATACAGAATAAATTATTGTTAGCCTTCAACAGTGTTAAACTGATACAATAAAACAAACATCAAGTTTAACTGCAGCGGAACAAGCAATTCATTAAGAGAGTTAAATAGAGAATAAAATCTACTATCTTTTATGATTTAAAAGGTTTTTCATCACTTTTATTGGCTTGGGACTCACAATAAATAATCCACATCATCCCTCAAGACTACTGACCAAGGATATTCATTAGTATCATAACCACAAATTATCTATGCACTACGGTCAAGGATATTCATGTATTCATCAATGGTCATGATCATGCCAACAACAAGCGTCCCATCAATGCACTACGGGACAATGAGGACTTTTACCACATCATTTGTAACATTACGGTCATGATTATACCGAATAATCCCCTCGTCATAATCATACCAAGTCCATCTATGCACTACAAAAATACGAGATGTCTTTCAACATAATATAAACATGAGGATGATGACAATGATATAAAAATTCAATAAAACAAGTTCAAAAATTAGTTTATCCAGAACTAATAACGTCCAAATTGTCAACATGATACTTCTTTGTTGAGTAAAATTCAAGAATGCTCGTAAGAATATTTCCATGAAAAGATCTTTGGATGAAGCGCAAAAATATCAAGGATATTCCACTAATTTCATGGAGTATAAAAGCCAAAACTTTAACCAACTGAGTATAATAAAGAATGGAATAACAAAAGAAATCACCAGGCATGCGATAGACCGCACAGACAGGTTATTCCAACGTAATAATAAATAATGGAACCAGTCATGCATGAATGCATGCATGGGATATTCCAACGAGAATAATAAATAATGGAACCAGTCGTGCGTAAAACGCACGCGTGATGTTCCTACGAGAATAATAAATAACGGAACCAGTCATACGTAACGCATGCATGTGATGTTCCAATGAATAATAAATAATCGAAACAGTCATGCGTAAGCACGCATGCAACAAGATGTTCCAACAGAATAATAAAGAATGAAATAACAGAAGAATTTCACCATGTATGTGGTACTTCGCATAGACAGGTTATTCCTACATAATAACAAAGAATGGAATAACAGAAGTTCTCTTCATGAAGATGAAAGAAAGAAATAATATCCCTTACCTTAGAACAACTGGATAAAGGAGTAGTGAAGTAGCAGAATACTTTTCTTCTTTCTCTCTATAGTTTCTCTCTCTAGAGTTTCATTGAATTCGTAAGAAATAATGAAGGAATGATCTTTTATTTATAGGAGAATGGACTGAATAGTAACTAATTCTTGAATGGTCCAGATTGATTTACTTTTAAACGGACGGTCCAGATTAGTTTACTATAAAATATTCTAATAAAACAAAATCTTTTAAATAAAATATAATATATTCTATTTATAATCTAATAAAATGAATAACTTTATAAAAGTATTCTATTTTATATAAAAAGAATTTACTATGCAAAACACTATGCGAGCACTTATGCAAACACTATGCATAATAAAATATAATATATTCTATTTATAGTTTAATAAAACGAATAACTTTATAAAAGTATTCTCGCTTTATATAAAAAGATTTTACTATGCAAAACACTATATCATAATAGAATATAATATATTCTATTTATAGTCTAATAAAACGAATAACTTTATAAAAGTATTTTGTTTTATATAAAAAGATTTTACTATGCAAAACACTATGCATAATAGAATATAATATATTCTATTTATAGTCTAATAAAATGAATAACTTTATAAAATTATTCTGTTTTATATAAAAAACTTTTCTGTTTTATTACATTAATAATACTAATAAAACAAAACTTCATCATCATTATTATAATTCACACTATTAATCACCCAGGTCGTTCCTAGGAAAGAGGGGGCTTTCCAATAAGAATTTCTTCCTATTGGCGCGCAATTAGGTGACCAAACCTCTCCTTGACAGAACTTCTAGACATCGTTAATATTGCAAATAATAATATTAATAACTTCGTCGTCTCAATTATTGATTTAATAATATATAAAATATCGACAATAATTGAATCAATTAACGTGAGATACTATGCAACAATTACTGAAATAATAATTGAACAAACTGAGTGACTACTCACATAAGCATCAATAATCAATACCGTGTGCTACTATGCAACCACGCCAGATTCTCATGACTTTTTAACATCTAATTGTTTCAACAGCTTAACGATAAAACTTCCGCCGTTATTTTCATAAAATATTTTTGTCATTTTCTCAATCCGATAATAATTCCGTTGTGGGGTCCACTAATGATTGTCTTGGTCGTATTGAATATTCCCTGTTAAAATGAATATTCCCCGACCAATCGAATATTATATAACAACTTGCGTACTTTGCAAAATTTATAACTATTACCCACAACTATAACATTATATCAAATTCATTCCATAATATTCAAAAAATGATAATTATAAAAAATTTATCTTTATTCATAAAAGTTGGGGTCTTACAGTTTGGCTTGATTGCTTTTATTTTCGAGATTCGAAGCATCCTCGAGAAAATAATATATAGCAGTGCCTAACTCCTCATGAGTATGAAAGCCATCTAAGGAAATTCAAACACCGTGAATAATTTACAAGATAATTACAATTAAAAATGTCCATCACGGGAACCGAATCTAGATTCAGTAGACTGAATTTGTGATCACATGATTCCTAGGCTCACATGATGCCGTAATTTATATAAAAGCAGTAAGCGATATATATATATATATATATATATATATATATATATACACACACACACACACACAGACATGATCAACCATCACGAAGCACCTCCACGGGGGATCGAAAATGTAAATATATAAAAGCGATAAATATATATATAGAGACATGATCAACCACCACGAAACACCTCCATGGGGGGATCAGAAATATAAATAAAGCAATAATATTTATCAATCGCCACGAAGTAAACTCCGGCGCAGACTAAATATAAAAAAGTAGTAAAATAATCAACCGCCACGTAAGTAAACTCTGACGGACGGAAAAATATAAATAAAGCGTTAAAAAGGCCACAAGTAAACTCCGTGCTGATGTAAATGTAAATATATATATATATATATATATATATATATATATATATATAAAAGAAAACGCATATAGGATGTAAAATCTGTGCTCATTGAACAAAGTTCGATAATAGTTTTTATATATATATATATATATATATATATATATATATATATATATATATATATATATATATATATAAAAAGCGATAAACGCTCCTGGATGTAAAATCCAGTTTCTTGAACAAAGTTCACAACAGATTCATATATAGAGGTATATATATATATATATATATATATATATATATATATATATAAAAAATGAAACGCCTCGGGCGTGAGTCCAGGCTCAATCGAGGCTTAACTCGATAATGTTATTCCATATATATATATATAAGTATATATATACAAACAGAAATGAACACCATTGACTGAAGTCTGGGCATACACACACAACACGACTCTCAACGTGAAGGAGAGTATGTGCAAAGATGAAGAGAAAGGCTTTAAAGTGTGTAAGAAGGCTTATAATGGACTGCCAAAGAAGACTTCTATAGCTTTAAGTGGATGAACACTTGGCTCCCATCGGTAAAAATATGACAATATATGAGCTCATAAGTGTTTAAAATGAGAAAGCACTCAGTTTATAGTGTGTACAGAGAAAATTGGACAGGGCTTCCTCGCCTTTTTTCTTGCAAATATGGCCACCCCAAGCTCTATGAGTTGGGAGCTGCAGGTGTACCTGCGGCAGCCGCAGATGCACCTGAGGCTGCCCGGAGTGCCCCGGGCTTCGCGGCTCTTGCCGTCTCGAAGTACGTGCACGCGTGCAACGTGATGTCCGCTCGAACTTATAGAACTTCAATCAGAGCCTCCAATTGAGGCGTTCCATACCATTCTGGAAAGATCTTTTCGAGAGCTATGCAATGACATAATATTTGACTTTTTTTGATTTTAAAAAGATGGGTCCATGACCGAAATGGCATTTCCGGGTTTCCGTTAGGCAGTCCGTTGAGCTGTTTTGCATAGTTTGCGCTCGGAAGTTAAGATATGATTCTCGTGGGACTTCTTTTGAAGAAGTTTGAGTTGAAATGAGTTGATTTGAGTTGAGTTGATATTGAGGTGGGAAAATGACCATTTTGCCCCTCCGGGGTTATCTCTGGTTTTGGCGCAGTTGTAGCAGTCTTTTCTCAGGGTTATCTCTGAGATTGGCCTACTGTCGACTCTGAATGTCCTCAGGGTTATCTCTGAGTATGGATTGACTTCCCGAGGTTGACTCTGGGATTTGCACTTGATCTCCCGGGGCTATCTCCTGGGTTAGAATTGATGTTGTGGTCTTCCAGGGTTATCTCTGGAGTGTGAAAAAGATGTTTTTGTCCTCCTGCATAGTTAGTAACAGGAAAACAAAATTTTGTGTGTCTACAGATGCCCCTCTTTTATCTTGTTCATGTAATGCAATGAAATGGACATGATAAAGATTACTAGACACTTGAAATATGATAAGGTATTTTGAATGATGCAAATTAAAATGTAATGAATGTTATGATGAATGTTAAAATGCTTTCGCAAATCTCAGTTCGCAAGTTGCATATCGCATATCGCATTTCGCACTTCGCACTTTGCATTTGGCCAATCGCACTTCGTAATTCGTACATCGCAATTCGTATATTACAAATCGCAAATCGCATTTCGCACATCGCACATCGCAAATCGCTTTACCTTTACTGGTTATTGTTGATGCATATGCTGGTGTTGACTCCAACGGTTTGGCTTTCTATTGGTGTTTCTGATGCTTGTTTGATGAAGATAAGTTGAGATGTTTTTTACATCTTTGTTGGGGATGAAGTTCTGAAATCATCGGACCTTCCCGATGCATACGCTGATAATTTACAACGGTGCTTACCCTGCTGGTATTTTTCTATGCTGACATCGCCACACGATTTTAGTTCCCACTCGAACGGTGGTATACAAAGCTTTCATCGCAGAAATGGCCCGATGTTATGCAGAATTAATGCCAATGGTTTAGAATACCGGTTCTTCCGATACCTTCGCTAAAGTAATATTCAACAGCTTAATTCACCAGACTCTGCCTGATGTTACGCTGGATTGATGATAACCAACTGATGTCTACGACGAAATTCTCCTATAATCTAGACATTTAATGTGCGCATATTTAAATCTACAGGAGATGTATGCTAAATGTTGATGGAGATGTACGATGATGTAGCGTTTTTACACATGTGCAGATCATGCATGATGTGATGACCTATATTTATCCTTAGGAGTCTATTGTCTTAGGTTGATGCACATTTTAAAGTGTCTGGAGTAGAAACTTACCTCACCCTTTCTGAGGCGATTTGGAGTTTCTTTTCGCTGTTGGGGTGCTTGTGCCCCATTCCCTTGAGCTTTGGATTCACAACCCAATTTGAATCGATGATCTGAATCTCACGACATCCCTAGAGGGTACAACCCGTTCTTTCGCTGCCCAGATTTGAACATTAGTGTAGAGGCCTTGACTCGCGAGGACTTGACGCAGGTTAACACATTTGATGGTGAGGATTTCATTCGCTATACCTTTCGTCATTGGCCTTCTGCTCTTGAGTAAAGGACTTTTTTGAAAAATTTCCCTTTCTTCTGTAGGGGCAAGCTTACATCGCAATGATTTCCTTCAGGAGTTCTCTTCTTTCTTTTGATGAGAAGCTTGATCTCACCTTAAACTCCTTCCATTTCTTGGAATTGGAAAATGCCCCAGTCCTTTCGCATGTTGTTGTCGGGGATTCATATGGGAAACTCTCTTTGTTGACCAAGTCGCGAGTGAGCAATATCCTGTACATCAAAAGAGCAAAATGTACGAAAAGCTTGACGACTTGGCTGTCAGGATTAGTATACTCTTGTGAATAAGGCATTTAAAGTACAAATTATGAAATGGAATGAGTTATGAAAGCGCAAGGAAATTTGTAAACATCCATGGTCATTATTCATGGGCTGGATTAGATTTTAAAAGAATTATCTCCCTTTATCAGAGAAACTTCATCTTCACTCTAGATGTTATTTTTTGCAGAATTGACTTCATATGACACACGCCCTATGAATAGCACAAATCTTAGCAAGGGCCTTACTTCTATGCCTTGGCAAAATTTCTTTTTTCTCGCCTAGTCTTGTCTCATTTTCTTAGGCTATTCAGAATTACCCATGTAACGAGTTTTGGACCAATGACTCCCAAATCGGAGGGCTTTAGGGCACCAGGTGTTAAGACACCCCTTCGGGTTTATTGGCTCGAGTAATAAAGGCTACACTTCGAGATAAATCAGGTGATAACTCTATTTGCTTCTTTGTCTGAGTTTTACAAGTACGTTTTCTTAGGCTCTAAATCATCCAATGTAATGAACGTTAGGCCGATGACTCCCAAACCAGAGGGCTTTAGGGCACCAGGTGTAAAGACACCCCTCGGGCTTAATTACTCGAGTAACCTACGCCACGATTCAGATCTGCTCCGGTTTTACTTTTTGCAATGCTCGTTTTCTTAGGCGCTAAGTTACCCAATGTAACGAGCGTTAGGCCAATGACTTCCAAACCAGATGGCTTTAGGGCACCAGGTGTAAAGACACCCCTCAGGCTTAATAACTCAAGCAACCTAGGCAACGATTCGAGACATTAGGCTGGCGACTTATCTTTTATCTTTTCATTATTTGCCATAGCTTCATACCCCATAACTAAGAGTCAGGGCAATCGCAAAGTACAGATATGCATATGAGGTCAAGTCTGTTCCAAAAAGCGCTTTGATCTGGGATGTCGTGCCCAATCAAAAGATTGAATAGTCTTAAATCTCTAATCGTTCCCGTGATTCTCGCCCCAAGGACACTTATGAAAATTAATCCCATTCATAACAAGTTAAGCAAAATCCTTTTTCTAAGAATACTTAACATGTATATTATCGCTAATTCATGTAAATGGAGACTAAAAGCTCATAATGAGATGAAAGAGTCATACCTCACATGTGGATTATTAATTCTGAGAACAGTATGATTGGAAAAGACTAAATGATCATACTGAATCGCTAGTGAGATGATGTTAGGGAAGCTCTGATGATGATGTACCATGATGATGGTGCTGACTGGTGCATTTTCCTCTTTAGGATTGTTGATAAATACCCCAGTGTTGAGTTGTCGCTATTTCCGAGATTGCCTCGGTCTGGTTGTAAGGATCGCAACATCGGGTTGTCGCCGATTTTGAAATTACCCCAGCCTTGCTTGTTGTCTGGGAAATTTACTTTGAAAGATGGGCTGATAAGATGTCGAGGTCTCAAAAGCCTTTTACCTCTATACCATATGGTGAGCATGTAGTAAATTTGGGCTTTGGATGCCCTCAATCATTGTTTCTGACTTGTTCTCGCAATTGGCCTTGATGGTTTTCTTCTGATTTGATGAAGACTTGTGATTGAGGGTGTCAGCTCTTTGAAGGTCCTCGCTGCTGGTTATCTTGGTGTATCGTTGTTTCTTCCTTTCTGGGACTTGTATCAGATTTGATGGAATGACATTGAAGTGTTTTTTTGGGTTTTTTGGATTTTTGTTTGGTTTGACCGCACCATAAATGGCTGCCTACGTACTCCCATTGATGAGGAGATCAGGTCTGCGTAGTTCGAACCTGGTGTAAGAGGTTCAACGCTGAATGTAAGGGTGTAGGGATGTTTTTGTTGTTTTTGTTTATGTAGAGAAAGGGTAGAAGTGATTTTTTTGCTTTTGTTTTTGTAGAGAAAGGGTAGAAGTGTTTTTGTTTTATTTTTTTTATTGCGACCAGGCCATATAGAATATGGTTGCCTACGTACTCCCGGGTATCAAGGAGATCTGGTCGACGTAGTTCGCCCTTATGAGCTGAAACCTGACTGATTTGATTTTTGATTTTTTGTTTTTTTCAATATTTACATGCATGGATAATAAAAGGCATACTGCGAAGAAAGTGATACCGTCCTAACATCTTCTGGAACTCAGAACTTTAACCCCTGGATCTACATCTTCTTGGCTTGTTGAGACCTGATATGTGAGGCCCCCAAAATAGGTATACCTCACCCATCTTGAGTCGCCAAATACATGGTACAGAATACAAATACAAACTTAATTATACAACCGTCGTAATATACGACAATACATAAATCGAGAGTTTTAATAGGAATATTGTCATCTAGACAATATCCACACTCAAAGGAGTCCTCATTACATTTATTGTCACACTATTTAACAGAATAGTGAGGACTACTAATGCTATCATCTCGGACCGCTACTCCTTTCCCAGGCTCGTCCCAAATATATTCTCATTTCACAGAAGAATAAAGTGAAAGAAAGGGTGAGCTCAACTAGCCCGATGAAATATTATGACTAAGATAATGCGTAATAAATTATCATTAGTCTTTAACAATGTTAAACTGATAAAATACAATAGACATCAAGTTTAACTGCAGCGGAACAAGCAATCCATTAGAAGAGTCAAGTAGAGAATAAAATCTACTATCTTCTATGGTTTAAAATGTTTTCATTAATTTTTATCGCTGAGACTCAACATCATAAATAAAACACATCATCTGATGATCCCTGTACTACGGGCCAAGGATATTCATTAAATCATCAATGGTCATGACTATACCGAACAATCCTTGGTCATAATCATACCAAAAACTGTCCATCAATGCATTACAGGCCACTGAGGACTTTTACTATATCATTTATAACATTACAGGTCATGATTATACCGAATAATCCCTGGTCATAATCATACTAAGTCCATCTATGGACGTAAGCCAAAGATGACTTTCATTACAATATAAGCATGAGGATGATGACAATGACATAATAATTCAATAAAACAAGTTCAAGAATTAATTTATCCAGAATTCAATAACGTCCAAATTGTCAACATGATACTGCTTTGTGGAGTAAAATTCAAGAATGCTCAGAAGAATATTTCTATGAAAAGATACTAGATGAAGCGCAAATATCCAGGATATTCTACTAATTTCATGGAGTATAGAAGCCAACACTTTAACCAACTGAGTATGACAAAATATATGAAACTGCAAATGGATTTTCACCCGCCATGCGGTAATCCACGTATACAGATCATTTCCACAATTTAATAAGGAATGAATACAAAGGATCATTCACCATGCATGTGGTAATCCACATAGATAGGTTATTCAACGAAATAATAAAGAATGGAATAATGTAGGATTTCACCATGTATGCGGTGCTTACAAAAAAGTTATTCCAACATAATAATGAAGAATGGAATAACAGAAGAATTTCACCATGTATGCGGTACTTCGCATAAACAGGTTATTCCAACATAATAATGAAGAATAGAATAACAACTCTTACGAGTATTGAAAGAAAATAATTCTCTTCATGAAAACGAAAGAATAATACCCCTTACCTTTAGAAAAACTGGATATTGGAAAAGTGAAGGAGCAGAATACTTTTCTTCTTTCTCTCTATAGTTTCTCTCACTAGAGTTTCATTGAATTCGTAAGAAATAATGAAGGAATGAGCTTCTATTTATAGAAGAACTGAAAGTGGCTCTTGGTCTTAAAGAAGGGTCAAAATGGCTCTTGTTAATATTGAAGAGACAACTACTATTTGCGAAGGGGCAATTAACTTTTTAAACACCGAAGAGGTAAATAACTCTTGGAAAACTGAAGGGACAAATAACTCTTGGAAAACTGAAGGGACAAATAACTCTTGGAAACTGAAAGGACAAGTTACTATTAAAACTTTAAATCAACGATCCATATTGGTTTACTATTATAATTTCAACCAACGGTCTGAAAAATTAGCATATCTCCTCATGGAATAATATTGTACCCAAAAAAGATTTGGACCGAAAAGAAATATATTTTTCGGGTGAATAGTACCCCATGAATAGTAACTCGTGAATAGTAACCCCGTGAATAGTACCCCGACATGAAAAGTGTCCCAAATACCCGAGTGAATAATACTAGAGTGAATAGTAATCGGGTGAATAGTAACCTGTGAATAGTAACTTGTGAATAGTATTTTGACACAAAAAGTGCCCTGAATACCCGATTGAACAATATAACCTCCAGACATCAATTATTATCAAAATAAATGTCAATTTCTACTAACACAAATAATTTCAACACAATGAAACTATTAAATTCATCTTTAATCAACACGAACTTATTCATCATTGATATTATAACTCATAATATTTAACAACCAGGTCGTTCCCAGGAAAGAAGGGGCTTTCCAATAAGGATTTCTCCCTATTGGCGTGTAATTAGGTGACCAAATCTCTCTTAGACAGGACTTCTAGACATTGTAAATATTTATATTTAATAATATGAACAACTTTGTTATCTCAATTATTGATTTAATAATATATCATATTATGCGAGATGATCTTCGTGTGACAATAATCGAATCAATAATATGAGAGATGATGATCTGACAATTCTCGTAGCAATAATTGAGTATAAGCGAGTGACTTCTCACGTAAGCATCAAAACCAATACCGTGTGCTACTATGCAACTCACGCCATTCATCGTACTTTTACTCTTTGGGTAGTTCAATGCGGTTTTAACGGCAACACTTCCTAGTTATTTTTAATAAAAGATAATTACGCTTTTTTACTACGACAATACTTACTTTGTTAGGGTCTACCAATGATTGTGCCGCCGCATTTAATATTCCATGTTAAAACGATTATTCCCCGACCAATCGAATATTATATAACCACTTGCTTACTTTGAAAATTTTGTAAATATTACCCACAACTATAACATTATATCATATCCACACCATAATATTCAAAAATATATTTCGAGAGAAATTAATCTTTATTCATAAAAGTTGGGGTCTTACAACCTCCCCTTCTTATGAAATTTCATCCTCGAAATTAGGGTACTTACCTGGTATATCGAAGAGGTGAGGATATCTTGACTTCATCTCAGATTCTAACTCCCAGGTCATTTCTTCCACATCGTGGTTTCTCCACAAAACTTTGACTTGAGGTATAACCTTGGAGCATAGAATATGATCCTTCTTATCCAAGATTTTAACAAGTAACTCTTCATACGTTAAATCTTCCTCTATCTCGTCCGGTTCTAATTCAATAATGTGGTTCGGGTCTTTCACATATTTACGTAACATAGATATGTGAAAAACATTATGAACACAAGACATACTTGGCGGTAAGGCGAGTCTATAGGCCACAGTTCCTACTCGTTCGAGGATTATAAATGGGCCAATGAATCGAGGATTGAGCTTTCCTCTCTTTCCAAATCTTGTAACTCCTTTCCATGGAGCAAAACGTAACAACACATGATCTCCAATATCGAATTCTATGTCCTTTCGATGAAGATCAGCATAACTCTTTTGTCGATCTTGTGAGGTTTTTATACGTTGTCGGATCATTTGAATCTTTTCTGTAGTCATACGTACTAACTTCGATCCCAACAACGTTGCTTCACCCACCTCACCCCAGCATACCGGAGAATGACACTTTCTTCCATACAATGCTTCGAATGGAGCCATGCCAATACTTGCTTGATAACTGTTGTTGTAGGAAAACTCCACCAATGGTAAGAACTTGTCCCAACTTCCCTTGAAGTTAAGGACACAGAGTCTTAGTAAATCTTCAAGAGTTTGAATAGTCGTTTTTGACTGTCCATCCGTTTGAGGATGATGTGCCGAACTAAATCGTAAATCCGTGCCCATAACTTTTTGCAAACTAACCCAAAATCTTGAAGTGAATCTTGGGTCTCGATCAGAAACTATGGATACTGGCATACCATGCAATCTTACAGTCTCGTTTATATACATACTAGCAAGACGTTCAAGTGTATAAGTTTCTCGTATTGGTAAGAAATGAGCAGACTTGGTCAATCTATTAACAATGACCCAAATCGCATCTATGCCTTGAGAAACCTTGGGAAGACCAGTAACGAAATCCATGGTAATGTGCTCCCACTTCAAGTGGTTGCAATGGACCTTTTGGCACTTGATGCTCCACCTTGACTCGTTGACAAGTTAGACACATTGAGATAAACCCCGCTATCTCTCTTCATATTGCTCCACCAAAATGTATGTCGAAGATCATGATACATTTTGGTACTCCCATGATGGATTGCAAACGGTGTGTTGTGCGCCTCCATCATGATTTATACTTCAGGTCAGAATCGTTAGGAACAAAAAGTCTGGAGTTGACGCGAAGTATTCCTTCTTCATCGATTCTTGCTTCCGGAATAACACCTTCTTCCACTTTCTTCTTCATATGCATCAGCTCCAGGTCTGTAGCTTGAGCAGCTTTAACTTTATCGATTAAAGTCAGTTTTACTCGTATATTCGCCATCATCATATGGGTCCCTGGAGTCTTTAACTCTATCTCCATTCTTCGTAAGTCATACATAATGGACCTTTACATTGACAATATTGCACTCGTACCCGCATATGATCTTCTACTCAATGCGTCAGCTACTATGTTCACTTTTCCAGGATGGTATTGAATGGTATGATCATAATCTTTCAACAGCTCAAGCCAACGTCGTTGCCACATGTTGAGTTCCTTTTAAGTGAAGAAATATTTGAGGCTTTTATGATCTGTATAGATTTCCACCTTCTCTCCATACAGGTAATGCCTCCAAATCTTAAGCGCAAAAATGACAGCGGCCAACTCTAGGTCATGAGTAGGATAATTCCTCTCATATTCTTTGAGTTATCATGAGGCATAGGCCATGACTTTCCCATGTTGCATGAGAACACATCCTAACCCTTTGCTTGAAGCATCACTGTAAATGACAAATCCCTTAGTGCCAGATGGTATTGTCAGAACAGGTGCTGAAATGAGTCTACTCTTAAGTTCTTGAAAACTTTTCTCACATTCCTCGCTCCAACCAAATTTTGTATCTTTTCGAGTCAGTTGCGTTAATGGAGTTGTGATTTGAGAAAACCTTTCTACGAATCTCCGATAATAACCAGCTAAGCCGAGAAATCTACGTACTTCAGTCGCTGACTTAGGTTGCTCCCAGCTTTCAATTGCTTCAATCTTTGCAGGGTCAACATATATTCCATGATTTGATATCAAATGCCCAAGGAATGCAACTTCCTCAAGCCAGAACTCACATTTCTTCAACTTGACATATAGCTTGTTTTCACGAAGCTTTTGAAGTATCAGCCTCAAGTGTTGCTCATGGTCTTCATGGGGTTTGGAGTATATGAGGATGTCATCAATAAAGACGACCACAAAGTGATCCAAATATTCTTTGAATACTCGGTTCATCATGTCCATGAAGGCAGCAGGAGCATTAGTTAATCCAAAAGACATGACTAGGAATTCATAATGCCCGTCTCAAGAGTTACGAAGCGCCTTTGGAATATCATCAATTTTAATCTTCAATCGATGATATCCGTAATCGAAGATCGATCTTTGAAAAGAATTTGGCGCCTTTGCAATCGGGTCAAACTGATCATCAATACGAGGTAACGGGTACCTATTTTTGATGGTGACATGATTCAACTCCCGATAATCAATACAAAGTCGCATACTTCCATCTTTCTTCTTCACGAATAGAATAGGAGCACCCCAAGGAGACGTACTTGGAGACGAATGCAACCTATGTCTAACAATTCCTGTAGTTGTTGGGTTTTAACTCCACGAAGTTCAATAAGAGCCATTTGATATGGGGCTTTGGAAATGGGTTTTATCTTGGGATTCAAGGTCGATACAAAATTCAATTTCACGCTCTGGGGTAGGCCAGAAGTTCTTCGTGAATACGTCGAAATTTATTAACAATAGAAATATCATTCAAATCGGCGATTTTTATTCAAATTAAATGACATGGGCTAAGAAAGCTTGACATCCGTTTTTCAATAAACGAATAGCTTTATGGCTTGATATGACAGTGATTGATTTTAGTGGTTTGGCTGCTTGAATTCGTATAATAGGTTGGTTATGAATATGAATGCTAACAACCTTATGAAAATAATCGATTTTAGCATGATGAGTAGTTAACCGATTAATCCCTAAAATCACATCGAATGCAAGTATTTTCAAAGAAATAAGATCGACAGGTAACGTGCGGTTACCAATTTAAATCAAACTGGACTTATAAACCGTGGATGTAATGAAGGTTTCTCCCAACGGAGTTTCAACAGATAAGTCAAAGTCTAATTTCTCCGGAGTCAAATTTAAACGTTGAGCGCAAGTAGGAGAAATAAAGGAATGGGTAGAACCGGTATCAAATAAATTATTAACTTCACTAGAGTTTATGGTTAGCTTACCCGTGATCACCTCGTTCGGATTCCTTGCTTTTTGGGAGGTTACGACAAACGCTCTCCCTTGAACTACTGGTTTTGTCTTGTCTAGGACACCCTTTGATGCCTCCATTCCCGCTGAACTTGACTTTGGTGCACGTCAAAATCGGGCTAGGAGGCCTTCTTTTCCATAATTATAACATGTTTTGGACTGCATCATGCAGTTTGGACTTATGTGTCCTTCCCCTCCACATTTGTAACATATGACCGGCGGTCGTTCTCCTTCCTTAACAACGGGTGCTGGTGCTGACATCTTTCCATCTTTACAGAACCTTCTCTTCTTGAAATTTCAACTCCTATTGTCTTGGCCATGATTACCACCGAAGTGGTTATCATTTCTGGCATGTTCAATCCCTCCACGTTTGTTGTCACCGCTTGATGATCTGCTACCATCGGTATTATATTATCGACTTGTTTACCGCTCTCTCTTAGTTGGGTTGACTCATTATCGCGCTCCAATAATCGAGCCCTATTCACAACATCCTAATACTAACACAGTTTATGAGAGATAAGGTATTGACGAATCTCGGGTTTCAAACCTCTTAGAAACATCCGCATCATTCTTTCCTCATTATCAACTAAGTGGGACGCAAACTGAGACAAATCGGCAAACTTAGCTTCGTCTTCGCGCCACTCCATATTGTTTTGCTCAAGCTTGATGAACTCTACCTCCTTCATATATAGCGAATACTTTCGGGAAAGTACCAGTCGTTGAATGACTCTTGGAACTTCTCCCAAGACATCTTCGGTCAAGGCAGGAGTTGAGTACGCTTTACAGATTCCCACCAATAATCTGCCTCTCCACGTAACATAAAGGTGGCAAAGGGAACCTTTTGCTCCTCGGAGCATCCCAAGACATCAAATATCTTGTTGATCTGTTTTTATCCACGTCTCCGCCTTAAGTGGTTTTGGCTCTCCAAAAACTCGGGTGGTCAAATTGAACTACTTAGCGGTGATGATGATGGTGAGTTGTCGGTGTTTCCACTGCATTTTGGACGAGAGCCGCCGCTTTGATGTTGCATGAATTGCATAAAGCCTCTGACCATCCCATCGTTCACCATTTCATCGGTGTTATTGTTTTCATGAGGGTTATTGTCTTCCTGTTGCACATTACCCTGAGCATTGATCGTTGGTGACTCAACGGTCTCACATGCTTTATTGCTTATCTCAACATTTTCGGATGCCATTTTCAAATACTGCAACAAAACAAGGGTTAATTAACATATCATGTGACGCCCCCAAAACAAGTATACATCACTCATCTTGAGTCGCCAGAAAATACACTATAAAAATCATTTACAACTTCATTTATACAACTGTCGTGCAAAATACGACGACATGTATACTGTGAGTTTAAATACAAATACATATACCAACTCTGAATCATGTCACAATTTCACCTTACATAAAGGTACAGTCAAAAATTGTTTTCGAAATTAAAATCTTTGGAAAGTGCTCAAGGAAACCTTCGTACATAGGAGGCCATGAATCTAAGTTATGATAGATATCATATGTCCAGAGAATTATCCTTGGTTGACCCAATAGACCCAAAAGAAAAACGAGAAGATTACTATCATGTTCCTTCCAATGGTGAGTCTTCTCTTAACATATAACTATCTCCACTGTCTCCAAGTAAAAATTATATTTCAGATAAACTCCAAGATCATATAGGTAGTGCTCGTAGATATACTCAGCAAGTGGATGTGCACAACCCTGTCTTATGATAACACGAAGTTATATGTCATTAGACATCTTGTATGATAGTGACAAAATACCTTTCAAAAGCGGGTTCGCTCACCCTATTCTATTCGGTTCACCAAAATTAAATATCAAATGACGTATACAATACGACACACTTATCTAAAGTTCTCAATAAAATTATTTCCATACTATTTAAGGAGAACCTCAATGACTATAAACCACCATTCTATTCCCTCATTATCCCTCAACGACCCAAACTACACTCTTATTACACGAAAGGAATTGTGAAGCAAAAAGGGTGAGCACAACTAGCCCAAATAAAGAATATCATAACTAAAGATAATTAAATTATCAATAGCTTTCAATCAATAATAAATTAGAGATTTAGAACATATGGTAGATGATAAAACTTTTCAACCATAGTTGCAGCGGAACGAGCAATCCATTAAAAGAGTCAAATAGACCGTCAGGTCTATTATCTTCTCCATGTTAAAAGTCAACCAATAATGTTTTATCCCTGTAACATCAATCAACAATTCCTATCCACAACCATATGAATAACTCATAATCATAATTGTGATTCTGAATTCCTTTTCGCACCCAGGACGAAGATAATTTTCATCACCTATCTTCACCTGAAACATCAAAAATCATGGTTATACCAAATCATAATTCCTGCTCATAATCATACTCATAAATTCATCTTTGCACTACGGTTAAAGATATACAACTGTATAACCAATAACAAACAGTTCATCTTTGTACTACAGGCTAAAGATATACAACTATAAAACCAATAACCTACAGTCCATCTTTGCACTATAGGCCAAAGATATACAACTGTAAAACCAATAATGCTGAGACTCAACTTAATAAATAAACCACATCATCGAATCATCCCTGCACTACGGCCAAGGATATTCATTAAATCACATTCATGAATTAATATTTCATTGCTGAGACTCCGCTCAATAATTAATCCACATCATCGAATCATCCCTGCACTACAAGCCAAGGATATTCGTTAATATCACGACCACGAATTATCTATGCACTACGGGCCAAAGATAATCGTGTTTTCATCAACGGTCCTGATCATGTCATAAAATAATTCATCTTTTCACTCTTGGCCGAAGAGAATTCATAACCATAATCATACCAAAAACTGTCCATCATCATACCAAAAACTGTCCATCAATGCACTACGGGCCAATGAGGACTTTTTCCACATCATTTGTAACATTACTGTCATAATTATACCGAATAATCCCTAGTTATAATCATACCAAGTCCATCTATGCACTACAGGCCACAGATGACTTTCAACATAATATAAACATGAGAATGATGACAATGATATAAGCATTAATCAAATGAAAACATAGATAAATATTAAAGACTTTAAATTCATCCAAATATTATCAATCACTTAATAAACTCATAATCTAATATTATAACAATATTTTAATCACTTATTAAACTTATAAACAATTTATTTCAATTGTTTACATTTTACCAAATAATGCATTTAATCATTCAAAAATGCCATAATCATAAGATTTCATCACCAATGATTAAATCCCTCATAAAAAATATGCATATACCTTATATAAGATTTCCAAGCCATAAAATTTTATTTTCTAACTTTGTTAAACTATTTTAATGAAAAATACCAAATCAGTTCCAAAAATATTTCTTTTCTGGGATTTAGCAGAATATAGTCCCATAATGAACATATATTTTTCTCAGAATTTTTAAAATTCATTTACTATTTTTCAAAAATCAATTTCTAATTAATTCCTTAAGAAATTAGCTACCTCAATTTTAACTCCGTAAATTCCCAAATCTTGACAGTGGATCTTACACATGTTAACGTGAGCTTCCAGTTTAAATTTCATGGTCATCAAAGTTATAGAACTCCTAAGTTATAGCGTTTTTCGTCGGAAAAACCTAAATATTGAAATGGTCATAACTTGCTCATTTTAAGTCGGAATGAGCTCATTTTTGGACAGGAGGTACCTTATACTATATACGTTCATATCCCAAAAGGCCGGAATTTATTTCACAAATTAAGTGGCCGAAACAGCCCTTCTAAAAATTTGGACAGTAGCATTTTGGTAATTTCCAGCTTTTGACTCCTTTGCTAAAATCAGTTCACACAAAAATCTACAACACTTTTTCCAGTGATTCCACTTGGAGATGCTACAAAACTCATAGATCTAACTCTGGAACTTGACCACACTCAAAAATTCAAAATATAATAGGAGATATGGTCAATTGAATTTCATATTTCATTTTCACCAAAATCTGATTTTTCAACCCTTTGTGATTTCTAAGAAACTTTCATGTTTTCACATAATAACCAACATAACTCATCATAACACTTACTAATACTTCATATACCCATGATTTTCATCAGTCCAATGCTTTTATTATGACTCTCATCATAATCAACGTAACTAGATCATTTCCACAATTTAATAAGGAATGAATATAAAGGATCATTCACCATGCATGTGGTAATCCACATAGACATGTTATTCCAACAGAATAATAAAGAATGGAATAACAGAAGGATTCACCATGCGTCGATAGATCGCACGAGTATAGGTTATTCCCAGCAAATGTAATAATAAATAATGGAACTGTGTCCCACAGAAACGCACGAGATAAGATATTCCATGAATAATAAAGAAGCGGAACCAGTCGAGGCAAAATTACAGACCGACAGGATGTTCCAACAGAATAATAAAAAATGGAATAACAACAGAAATCACCATATATGCGGTAATTCACATAGACAGGTTATTCTAACAGAATAATAAATAACGGAACCAGGTCAGGAAAAATTCGCACCGACAGGATGTTCCAACAGAATAATAAAGAATAGAATAACAACAAAAATCACCATGCATGCGGTACTTAGCATGATAAAGTTATTCCAATGAATAATAAGGAATGGAATAGAAGAATTCCACCAAGTATAGGGTAGTCGCGATATCTGAGTTATTCCAATAGAATAATAAAGAATGGAACAACGAAGTTCTCTTCATGAATACAAAGAAATAATACCCTTACCTTATGAAGAAGAGTACTTTCACTAAGTAGAGGCGGGGATATACTTGAAGAAACTTGCACTACGCTCAAAGCTTTCTTAAATGCTAAAAAAAATATGCTCAAGATTATAGAAGAAGAAGAATTCTCTCTGCGGTTTCTCTCTAGTGTTTCAAAGAATTAAGTAAGAAATAATGAATGAATGAGCTTCTATTTATAGAAGAATGGATGAATAAGAACCAATCCATGAATGGTTCGATTGATTTACTTTTAAGCGGATCATTCAGATTGGTTTACAATAAAATATAATATATTCTATTTATAATCTAATAAAATAAATAACTTTATAAAAGTATTACATTTTTTATAAAAAAGATTTTACTATGCAAACACTATGCATAATAAAATATAATATATTCTAATTATTGTCTAATAAAATGATAACTTTATAAAAGTATTCTTTTTTATAAAAAAATTTTACTATTAGCCTAATAAAATGAATAACTTTATAAAAGTATTCTATTTTATATAAAAAACTTTTCTGTTTTATTACATTAATAATACTAATAAAACAAAACTTCATCACCACTTACTTTGAAAAATTTTCAAATGTCACCCTTAACTTTAAACTTTTATCAATGTAACTATTCCCCAAAATAGAAAAATTGAATACTTTTATTTCATAAAATTCGGGGTCTCACATATTACATATTATACCTATACTCTGACCGATCAATTAAATACCAAATAAACTTAGGTAGGTCATATTAGCGAAGGAATTCCCCATCTCTCCCCTCCTAGTTCTTATCTCACATCTCAGCCAGGGATCATATCCCTAAGCTATGATACTAACTGTGACACCCCCAAAATAGGTATACCTCACCCATCTTGAGTCGCCAAATACATGGTACAGAATACAAATACAAACTTAATTATACAACCATCGTGTAATATACAATAATACATAAACTGAGAGTTTTAATAGGAATATTGTCATCTAGACAATATCCACACTCAAAGGAGTTCTCATTATATTTATTGTCACACTATTTAACAGAATAGTGAGGACTACTAATGCTATCATCTGGACCGTCACTCCTTTCCCCGGACTCGTCCCATATATTCTCATTTCCCGAAGAGAAAAAGTGAAAGAAAGGGTGAGCTCAACTAGCCCAGTAAGAAATATTATGACTAAGATAATGCAAAATAAATTATCATTAGTCTTTAACAATGTTAAACTGATAAAATACAATAGACATCAAGTTTAACTGCAGCGGAACAAGTAATCCATTAGAAGAGTCAAGTAGAGAATAAAATCTACTATCTTCTATGGTTTAAAATGTTTTCATCAATTTTTATCGTTGAGACTCAGCATCATAAATAAATACATCATCTGATCATCCCTGTACTACGGGCCAAGGATATTCATTAAATCATCAATGGTCATGACTATACCGAACAATCCTTGGTTATAATCATACCAAAAAATGTCCATCAATGCATTACAGGCCACTAAGGACTTTTACCATATCATTTATAACATTACATGTCATGATTATACCGAATGATCCCTGGTCATAATCATACTAAGTCCATCTATGCACGTAAGCCAAAGATGACTTTCATTACAATATAAGCATGAGGATGATGACAATGACATAATAATTCAATAAAACAAGTTCAAGAATTAATTTATCCAGAACTCAATAACGTCCAAATTGTCAACATGATACTGCTTTGTGGAGTAAAATTCAAGAATGCTCAGAAGAATATTTTCATGAAAAGATCTTTGGATGAAGCACAAATATCGAGGATATTCTACTAATTTCATGGAGTATAGAAGCCAAAACTTTAACCAACCGAGTATGATGAAATATATGAAATCAATGAATGGATTTTCACCGCCACGTGCAGAATCCATGTATATAAATCATTTCCACAATTTAATAAGGAATGAATACAAAGGATCATTCACCATGCATGTGGTAATCCACATAGACAGGTTATTCTAACAGAATAATAAAGAATGGAATAACAGAAGGATTTCACCATATATGCGGTACTTCGCATAAACATGTTATTCCAACATAATAATGAAGAATGAAATAACAGAAGAATTTCACCATGTATGCGGTACTTCGCATAAATAGGTTATTCCAACATAATAATGAAGAATGAAATAACAACTCTTACTTGTATTTAAAAAAAATAATTCTCTTCATGAATACGAAAGAATAATACCCCTTACCTTTAGAAAAACTGGATATTGTAAAAGTGAAGTAGCAGAATACTTTTTTTCCTTCTCTTTATAGTTTCTCTCTCTAGAGTTTCAGTGAATTCGTAAGAAATAATGAAGGAATGAACTTCTATTTATAGAAGAACTGAAAGTGGCTCTTGGTCTTAACGAAGGGTCAAAATGACTCTTGGTAATATTGAAGAGACAACTGCTATTTGCGAAGGGGCAATTAACTCTTGAAACACCGAAGAGGCAAATAACTTTTGGAAAACTGAAGGGACAAATAACTCTTGGAAAGCTGAAGGGACAAATAACTCTTGAAAAACTGAAAGGACAAGTTACTATTAAAACTTTAAATCAACGATCCATATTGATTTACTATTATAATTTCAACCAACGGTATGAAAAATTAGCATATCTCCTCATGGAATAATATTGTACCCAAAAATGATTTGGATCGAAAAGAAATATATTTTTTGGGTGAATAGTACCCCATGAATAGTAACTCATGAATAGTAACCCCGTGAATAGTACCCTGACACGAAAAGTGTCCCAAATACCCGAGTGAATAATACTAGAGTGAATAGTAACCCGTGAATAGTAACTCGTGAATAGTTTTCCGGCACAAAAAGTGTCCCGAATACCCGATTGAACAATATAACATCCAGACATCAATTATTATCAAAATAAATGTCGATTTCTACTAACACAAATAATTTCAACACAATGGAACTATCAAATTCATCTTTAATCAACACGAACTTATTCATCATTGATGTTATAACTCACAATATTTAACAACCGTGTCGTTCCTGGGAAAGAGGGGCTTTCCAATAAGGATTTCTCCTATCAAGGCAATTAGGTGACTAAACCTCTCTGAATGTAACTTCTAGACATTATAAATATTGTAATTTAATAATATGAATAACTTTGTCGTCTCAATTATTGATTTAATAATATATCATATTATGCAGATGATACTATGACAATAATCGAATCAATAATATGAGAAATATGATGCAGCAATTACTGTAGCAATAATTGAGTATAACTGAGTGACTTCTCACATAAGCATCAATAACTAATATCGTGTGCTACTATGCAACCACACGTATTACTGTACTTTTACTACTGGGTAGTTCAACAGTTTTAACGGTAACACTTCCACCGTTATTTTTAATAAAAGATAATTCTATCATTTTCTTACTACGACAATACTTCTGTTGTGGGGTCCACCATTGATTGTGTCATTGTATGAATATTCCCTGTTAAAACGAATATTCCCCAACCAATCGAATATTATATAACCACTTTCTTACTTTACAAATTTTATAAATATTACCCACAACTATAACATTATATCATATCCACACCATAATATTCAAAAATATATTTCGAGAGAAATTAATCTTTATCCATAAAAGTTGGGGTCTTACATGATAGTCCAATTATCAGTGGTGATGTTGCCTTCAAGGCTCACGATAGAGGTTACCTCTTGATTCTGAATATCTTCGCTTATGGCCATAACTTGATTGCCCCTTGATGCAGTACATTCCTCATGGATGCTTGAACTGGACCCATTGCAAAAAGGGATGAACTCTGGATTCTTCAATGGGTTGGCTTCCCCGATAATTTCACCATCTTTTCTTTCATCTGTTCCTTCACATTTTTCCTAGGCTTGAGAGGTTTAGACCATGAAATCTCCCTCGAACTGTGGTTGCATTTCTTGCAAGGAATTTTCCTTTTTGGCTTTTCCTTCCTTGGACAGGATTAGTATTTCCTCCTCATCATCCAAGGTGATAAAATCAGGAACGTGGTTGCTATCTTTGGACCAGAAGATGTTTGATGTTGGTGGAGGAATATACTTTGGGGATTCCTGTGTCTCCTCTGTCATTCGATGCATTAGGATCAGTCTATCTTGTGTTCTGCCAGGATTGGTGCTCATGAACTTTACCTCCTCTGAACTACCTGTCTCGAGTGGACATATTAAGCTTTTTATTTCCTTTTCACCTTTTCTGGTCTTGAGGAATTCTATCTCCATCTCTTCATTTTCAATGAGATCCTGGATTTTATGTTGCAAAGACCAACATTCCTCAGTCGTATGTCCACGTTAGTTAAAATGGTAGAAACACATCTTGGTGGAATCATAACTCTTTATCTTGGGATTTATAGGAGGCAGCAACTCAGTAATCCATCCTTCGTTTATCAGAAAGTATAACATTTCTTCATTTAATTTGCTCAAAGGGGTGAATTTTTGGGCTCTTGTGGAGGTTGTTTGATCTTTCTTCTTTGAGAATTTGCATTCTCCCGATCGATTTTTCCGCTGGCGAGATCTTCTAGTAATTTTATCAATCCCATTTTCTTCTCCTTTTAGCCTACTTTGATCTTCTTCATTTAGCTGGCTCATCATGGAGAGATATGGGTTTGCATTATGGTTGACCTCTTTTTTTTCTTGTCTTTCTGATAGTTGAGTGAAAAACTGCCTTGTATCCTGATGTTGTCGCACTATCAGCTTAGTAAGCAGATTTACTTGATTCTGGATCGTCTCTAATTTTTGCATTACTATCATACCCTCCTCCGAGTTTCCCACTTTAGGACATTTGATCTGTGCCTTTGGGGGTATTCCTCTATCCTTCGTATGTACTTGCGATTTGGATACATTTCAGCGCTTCTTGACCCGATCATGTTTACTTCCTCCGTATTACGCTGCAACAGAAGGTTGGTGTTGACATTTTGTTGGTCAGGTTGTTGGACCACAATACTGCCACTTTCGATCAGATTTTGAATTTTATGCTTTAAAGACCAACAATCTTGTGTATCATGTCCTAGAGACCCTGAGTGGTAAGCACATCTCTGGCTTGGATTGTATCTTTTGCTCCCTGGTTCCAAAGGTGGAGCCAGTTCGGTAATTTTCTTATGATCCATCAATATCGCCAATACATTTTCAAGAGAATCGCCTAGTGGAGTGAACACCCAATTTTTTGTTCTCTCAAATTTTCTTTTCCTGTCCTGGAATTGGTTAAATGTAGCCTGTTGTTGAAATGGAAAATTGTCTCGCTTTTTCTAAATGGGGGGACTGTAGGTTGGTCTACCAGCTTACCCCTATACAACAAGGGATACATCTCCAATGCCTTTATTGGGAACCCCCTTGGGATCGCTCGCATACTTGCCAGTCTGTATATGCTTGGCGACTGCTTCCAAGGCAGTGAAGTCTTTAATCTTGCCTGCCTTTAGACTCATCTCTGCCATTTCCTCGTGTTTGATCATTTCTGAGAATGACTTTCCTATGCCTGCTAGGATCCTCTCATAGTAAGGAGCCTTTTGGATATCAATAAACGTCATTACCATCTCAGTTTCTGTCATTGATGGAATGACTTGCACTGCTAGATGTCTCCACCTTTGGACATATTCTCAGAAAGATTTAGTACTTTACTTTTTGAATTTAGTCACTTGGTATCGATCTGGTGCCATTTATGACTGAAAACTGTACTGATTTAGAAAGGCGTGGTCCAATTCTTCCCAGTTGTGGATTTTGGCATTATCAAGTCGAGCATACTAGACTTTAGCCTCTCCAGTGAAACTCTTTTGGAAAAGTTGCATTCTGAGGCTTTCATCTTCAATATAAGACCCCAACTCGCCAATATAAACTTTTAGGTGCGTATAGGGATCGCCTGCCCCATTGTACTTTTCAAACTCTGGGACTTTGAATTTGTCAGGATATCGAGCCCCTGGGAATATGCAGAGATCTGAATAGGTGACACTACCATAGTTTCCAGCCCCTTTTATTGACCGGATGGTTTCCTCCATTTGTTGGACTTTCTTTCTTATATCCCAGTTTCTCGATCATCCCTGAGTTTTGTGATTTTAGGGGTTTTGTTGGTTCCTTTATTGGAATGAGGTTCATGTATCCGGGTTTCTATCTTTTTGCCAATACCCTGACTTCCTCTTGGTATGAATGACTTTGATTGAGTAGGCATTGTTTGGCCCTGGGTTCCTTTACGTGCAGAGGATTCTGTGTGGATGGGTATTTGTGGACCCTAAGTAGATTGGTGTAGTTCTTTGAGCATAACAGCCAACTCTGTAATTTGATAGCTTAATCTTTAGAACTCCTCACGAGAGACAGGAGTAGAATCAGGCTGGGCACTTTTAGCCATGTTTGGCTGTGGGCTTAATGCCTTTCTGGACTTTGAACAGGAAACGGGACCAATTGCTTCCCTAAAAAAAGACTTACATAGTTTAGTCTTAGGGAATGTATAAAAATTTTACATGTTATCATAATGTGTCCATTTTAGGAATATTATCCTACAAAACGGGTGTCATTTGATAGCATGTCAAGCCTTAATATGCATGTACACATATTCTTCATATTTTCCATTACATAGAGATGAACATGGAATGAAATTACAACTAATTGTCTTTACAAGTAATTGAAAATGGAAAGCATGAAGAGACTTTCCTCCGCGTTTGGTTTATCAGAGGCTGACCTATCTTAGGTTACTCTCGCGGCTTTTTGGCATGAAGGTTCCCAGATCATCACAATTTACTTGACGGGAAATTAAATCCGGTCTTTCAACTGGAGCGAATCTGGGTGATGCCTTTCCTGAGCCTCGTTAGAATTAGTCTTCCTACGAGTCCAGTAATCAAACACCGACAGGATATCCTCCTGGTGGAAGAACCACACAACATACATTCACATACAACGTGTCTCACCGTTTATAAAAATGATGACATGTGCGAAGCACTAATATCACAGATAGATATATTGCAGTACAGTAAGTAAAATGTATTCGTACACATTCATAAAAAATGTAAATGCAACATTCACACATAAGCATATAACAGTTTTGAAAAGCTTGTAGTAGCGGCTTAAGCCCTCTTATTGGAGTCCCCAGCAGAGTCGCCACATGTCGACGTCGGGATTTTCATTTGTCCCTTTTCTGTTCTTGTTCTTTGCTGTTCTCATGTTAGGTGAGATTTGTTTGAAAAAAAATAAGTGAAAAAGGTTCGAAATGTATATGTCGACGATTTGACTGTAAGAGTCGCCAATTGGTGTTTTTAACTGGTTGCACTAACGTAACCGAGAAAAGGTTTGTATATTGACCCAGTGATGTGACACTGCTAAACGGGTCTGTGAAACCGAGATTCATTTGGGTTCGGGGGCTTGATTATGCGGAGGGAAGGTGTTAGGCACCCCCCGACATCCGTGTTACCACGGTGACCACCACTTTTCAAGAAACTGTTATACGAATGTGTGTGTGTGGGGGGTGGGTCAATGTACTGTTATGTGGAAGTAGTGCTATGCCTCGTTCGCACCTATATACACAAGGTTTGAATTTGTATAAAAATTTAATTTTTAGGAAGATATAGCAATGATATTTTGTAAAAGAGGTTTTTTCAAACCCAGTGCTCAATAATAATTGAGGCCTTTGATACTTCTATTTTATTAAGTGTTCGGCTTAATTGCTTTTATTTTCGAGATGCGAAGCATCCTCGAGAAAATAATATATAGCAGTGCCGAACTCCTCATAGGCATGAAAGCCATCTAAGGAAATTCAAACACCGTGAATAATTTACAAGCTACTTACAGCTGAAAATGTCCATCATGGGAAACAAATCTAGATTCAGTAGACTGAATCTGTGATCACATGATTCCTAGGCTCACATGATGCCGCAGCTTTATATAAAAAGCAGAAGAAATTATATATATATATATATATATATATATATATATATATATATATATATATATATACGAACATGATCAACCACCACGAAGCACCTCCACGGGGATCGAAAATATAAATATATAAAAGCGGTAAATATATATATAGAGACATGATCAACCATCACGAAGCACCTCCATGGGGGATCAAAAATATAAATAAAGCAATAAATACGAACAACTACCACCAAGTAAACTCCAGGTGGGACTAAATGTAAATAAAGCAGTAAAAACGATCAACCGCCACGAAGTAAACTCTAGGCGGAACGGAATGTAAATAAAGCTGTAAAAGGCCACGAAGTAAACTTCTAGGCTCACGAGAAATATATATATATATATATATATATATATATATATATATATATATATATATATATATATATATATATAGTAAACACACATGATATATATATCGATCCCACAGCTTTATCATTTCAAATGATTTGTCGCTATATATATATATATTGTCGACGCCGGATTTTTGAGTGTCCCTTTTAAGTACTTGTTCTTTGGTGTTCTCATGTTAATGTGAGATTTGTTTGAAAAATAAGTGAAAAAGGTCCTACATATATAATGTCGACGATTTGACTTTAAGAGTCGCCAGTTGGTGTATTTAACTAGTTGCACCAACGCAATCAAAATATTTGCACATTGACCCAATGATTTGACAACGCTAGATGGGTCTGTGAAACCGAGATTCATTTTGGGTCCGGGGCTTGATTATGTGGAGGGAAGGTGTTAGGCACTTTAGACATCCGTGTTACTACTTGTGGCCATACTTTTTAAAGAAATTGTTATATGAATGTGTGAGTGTGTGTGTGTGTGTGTGTGGATCAATGTGCAATTATTTGAAAGTAGTGTGAGGCCTCGTTAAGCACTTATATACACAAGGTTTGAATTTTATAGAAAAATTCAGCTTTTAACTAAGATATAGCAATGAAGTTATGTAAAGAGGTTTTTAAACCTCATGCTCAATAGGAATTGAGACCTTTTCATACTTCCATTTTATTATTAAATGTTCTATTGTTTACTTTTATTTTCTAGATGCAAGTATTCTCGAGAAAATAATATCTGTATGCCGAACTCCTAATGGGCATGACAACCATCCAAGGAAATTCGATTTGTCAAAAATAATGTACAAGTCGCTTATAGTGAAAAATGTCCATCATGGGAATCAATCTAGATTCATGAGATCAATCTGTGATCACATGATTCCTAGGCTCACATGATACCGCAATTTGTATGGAAAGTAATAAGCAGTTATATATATAAAAGTTGTAAATATATATATATATATATATATATATATATATATATACCGATATGATCAACTACCACGAAACAACTCCATGGGGGATCGGAATGTAAATATATAAAAGCGGTATATATATATATATATATATATATATATATATATATATAGATATGATCAACCACCACGAAGTAAACTCTGTGTGGACGAAATGTAAATAAAGTCGTAAAAGCGATCAACTCGCCACGTAAGTAAACTCTGTGTAGGACGAAATGTAAATAAAGCTATAAAAGGCCACAGAAGTAAACTCCGAGCTTCGATGAAATGTAAATATATATATATATATATATATGTACAAATATATATATATAAAAAGCAATAAACGCATCAGAATGTGAATCCAGTGCTCATCTGATATGTTCGACAACAATTATATATATATATATATATATATATATATATATATATATATATTCCAAACCGAAGTCTAGGCTCAATCGAGGCATAACTCGATAATGTTAGTCCATATATGAAATATATATATATATATATATATATATATACGTATATATACTGAGGCAGAATGAAAACCACTTGATCAAGTCCGGAAAACACACTCACACGACTCTCAACGTGTACAACAATTGTGTGTAATATGAGAAGAAGAAGACTTTATATAATGTGAGAAGGCTTACAGGGGCCGCCAAAGTAGACTTCTATGACTTTAAATGGATAAACACTCACCTTTCTCGCCGGATAAAAGATAGCTATATGTGAGCTAACAAGTGTTTAAAAGTGAGGAAACACTCAAAGATGTGTATGCAGAGTAAAATGGACAGAGCTTCCTCGCCTTTTCTCTCTCTCCTCTTCTTCAAATGGTCAACCCCAAGGCTTGTATATATAGATGGATGGTCTGCAGTACACTGCTGCGGCCCACTGACTACTACTTACCGGTGGTCGTCGTGTGCATCCGAGCCTCATGTCCCGTCTCTCGTAGTCGTACGTGCACTCGTGCACTGTAATGTCCGCTCAAACTTTCAGAACTTCAATCTGAGCATCCGTACGAGGTATATCTGACCTTATTCGGACCGCTTGTGTCGAGAGTTGCGCAATGACATGGATTAGAGGTTGTACGAAGTTAAGAAGAGGGGTCTATGCCCATGGTCTTCAAGATTCAAATTCTATCCAAAGTACTGCCACGCGTAATAGTCACTCGGGATTGTTACTCCTCGGTTCTTGTGGGACATTGTTGTATGTATATATGTATGAAGTGTCGAGACGATGCGCAGGTGTTGAAGAGATAAGATGATGTTTGACTCCTCATCGGGGTTATCGCCGGTTTGAGTTGAAAGTAGAAGTTACTCAGGGTTACATCTGAGATTGGACTACTTGTTGGTATGCCGCGATATCATCTTGTTGAGGCGGTAAGATGACGCTTTTGACTCCTTACCGGAGTTATCGTCGGTTTGAGCGGAAAGCAGACGTTGCTCAGGGTTACATCTGAGATTGGACTGCTGCAAGTGTTTGAATACCGCAAGGTCATCTGTGAAAGAACCTATCTGTCTGTTGTAGCTCCGGGTCTGAGGTATGATTGCCTCGGTAGGAGGTCTGAGCTTGAAGCTGATCGCATGTGTTTGAAACAAACAATTCCGGAGTTATCGCCGGAATTGCAAAAGCATCCCTTGGGGCTATCACCAAGGATGGAGTTCTTTCTCCCAAGGTTGTTTTTCTGATTGGGCCGAATGTCGCGGTGTTATCGCTGAGACAGAACTGTCCTCTCCGGTGTTGTTGCCGGTCTTTTGATCTTGCAAACCTCGGGGTTATCTCTGAGATTGGAAATGACATTCCCGGTGTGTGTTCCGGGTTTGGGATGAAGTTCTCGGTTTGTGTTCCGGGTTGGAACTGATGTTCCCGGTTTGTGTTCCGAGTTAGAACTGCACTTTCGGTAGTATCCGGAATGGATATAAGCTGTCTTCCAGGGTTGTCTCCAAAAGATGAATCTACCCTCCTGTAATGTTAAGTAATGGCATGCGAGAAAATTTCGAGTGTCTCTGAGGATGCCCTCTTTATCATATTCATGCAATGCAAGGCATGGATAGGATAAAGAATCCTAGACACTTGAAATGCAAGCAAGATAAACGTGATGCTATATGCAGCAACATGATGCAAATGTATGATGCATGATTGTCAGGTAATCCTGTTGGGATGACAATTAGTGATGGCTTGGACATGCGATCTAAGTCTCCAAGGATGTTGACGTTGGGGCTATCACCAAAGTCTTGAATCCTGAAAATCGGCCTATATTCCATAGAGGTACCTCTTGTGTGTAAGAGATCCGTGGGGATAAAGCTTTATGCATTTGAGGATGTGTATAACATATTCCCTCATTCTCATCGAATTCACGCCAAGTTTATTTGTCGTCGTCAGGGTTGCCCGAACTTCGTTGATGTGTGTATCACCGGATAAATCCCTGCTGGGTGTATTGTCAAGGTTGCTTGACCTTCATTGATGTATGTGTCAATGGTAGCATTGTGTTGTAGCCCTTGCTGGGGAAGGTTGCTTCGATAGGTTTACTTGTCATCGGCTGACATGATGTTAAGGCTGCTTGACCTTTATTGATGTGTGTATCAATGGTTGCATTGCGTTGTAACCCCCGCCGGGGATACGTAGATGCTTGAAAGATGTGCGTTGTGACCCCCGCCGGGGAAGTTTTAGGGTTATGACCATGCAAATGACGACATCGGACCTTTGTGGGGTATTGCCGAGCATGATTGTGAAAGCTGAGCTCATTGGTATAATATACCCGCATTCAAAGAATCACCGCTTGAGGACGACGGGAGTTTAACTCGAATCGACGAGAAACCAGATTTCGTGCTATTCCGCTCAATCGTGTAGCACTTTTATTCCTGGATTTCGCTTTTCAACTTGTGAGACCTCCTTTGCAACTCTAACTAGAGGCGAGCCGAGGTGTGGGACCCATGTAGTCTTTGCGGTACACTGCGGGGAGCCATGAGTGAGCTCATGACCAACCATGCCTATGTATAGACGAATGGTTGCTTTCATAAGTCATTTTCAAGTTGCACAGCGAAGGAAATCTGAGAGCTCTTCTTCAGATCTGTTGAGTTCGGGAAACTTTCTGCATATTCTGCCACTGTACAAGCGTTCTTCACTGTCCTGGTAACATATGTATGTATTTTTTCCAATTTCTATCCGTTGGAAAATGACTTATCATATGAAATGCATTTAGACACGTAATAGTGAATATGCATGCTGATATGACTTGATAAAAAATATTAAACATAACAAATGTTAGTATTAAACCATGCTGAACATAATGATGTGAAAAAATTTGACTTTTGAAGCAGTCAAATTGGCACCTTTTACTGTCATTTCTTATCCTATATGAGGACAAATGAGTAAAGGCATAAAAGTAAAATAATCCTGGTAATTAGACTACACTTACGGATTTTTACTGTGATGTGATTAATGCATGAAGGATGTATATGATTGTGTACAGGTGTGCTAATGAATGACCACCTAGTCATGCCTATGTGCATGTGGATAGTCCCATTTACAAAGGGAGCTATGACAAAATTTTCCCAAAATACAGGTATTGGGTAGTCATGCATTTTTAACTCTACTGTAGATGTATGTTAAAGCAATGCATTTTGAAAAGCTCCAGGTAAGAAATTACCACACCCTTTCTGAGGTGATTTGGAGACTTGCTGTCCAGAGATTATGGATCCGGATCAGCCGAGTAGTTCCCGTAGGACCACTTCTGGTGTACGGAGGAGAGCTTCTGATGAGCCTCACCGCCGTTCTGTTAGACAGCCTCGTCGTTTGGTGGAGGCGGTGATACGTCCTTTTCGGGTTGAAGTGTCGAATGTCGAGGACGAGGAGGAGGATGCACCGATCTAGGTTCCTGCTCCTGTTGTACGTGTTCCCCGTAGGGAATTTCCAGGTATTCAAGTGGCGAACCCAGATCTTCTGGGTGACTTAAGTAGGCATCCTTCAGTATACCTGTACACAAACGAGGTATGAAGTTAGATCTTTAATCTTCCTTATTTCCTATGATGAGGAGTCAAAGATTCTGATGTTGATCTGCATTTGATGTAGGATCCCGGCTTTACACAGCCTCGAGGGAACTAGTTTAGCATCCACTTTATGTATCAGGCTTTGTATGATAACTAAAGAGCGATCGTCCATGGCTGGGGATTTGGGATGTTCTTCTCCATTCTACCCCGTCGCTGTCCCTGGGGTTACCTCAGGGCATTGTCTGAGCGGTGGTTTCACTAGACTCAGTCACTCTATTTGCTGGACTGTGAGGTGATGATGACGCTGATGGATTGGCGGTTTATCATAGGTATGGAGTTTGGAGGGCCAAAGGTGCCTTGCCACGCGGATATCACCCTCACCGCCATCGATCCTTGTTGGGAGTTCCATGGAGGTGCTTTCGAGGCGGCGGGTGACTGCTCAGACGGTCCTTTGAGCATAGATGCTATGAGCGGGCTTTTGAGTGAGCCTATACCCGATGATGTGAGAGTTAGGGATCACATTCTCCGGCGATTGTTCCTGATGATCATTAGGGGCTTCTTCATAGCAGATAATTCCTCTACGGTGTCCTTTGCTTTGATCAGCGCTACTCGACACATGGACCGTATAGGAGAGTATGATTGGGGTTCCTACACCTTTGCCTACTTCCTTAGGGGAATGCGCATGCGATCACAGGGCTTGACCGAGGCGTGGTTAGGATTCTACCCGTTTCTGCTGGTAAGTGTTTCTCTTGTCTTTTCCCATGTATAGGTTAAGAGTGTTGACTGACAGCAGATGTTTGCCTTTGTGTTGGCAGTTTTAGGCCTATGAGAGGCTTCCATGTTTGTGTCCTGTGAGCGTGTTAGGTTTAGAAACCTATCCACGAGGACAGAGATGGCATCATTCCATCTCAAGCGAGGTCCCTCATTCTTTGAGGGGTTTCACTCATTGTCGCTTATAGTTGGAGTTGATGACGGTAGATGTCATTACATGGATTCCCTACTCGAGAGAGCATTTGGGAGTTGGTTTTGAGGATGGGTACCATTTGGAGTAGAGTACGTCATTTCCAATGCAGGATTCCTCTCTTCATAGATGGAGGATGGGAGCTCTATTTAGGAAAGCGTCTTTATTAGGAGCACTACAGAGAGATCCAGATATCGATCTCTTGCCTCCTCGCCAAAGCGTTATTGGCCTATTTCGCATCCACCGTCATTGACATCCCATTGATGGGGATTGATGGTTTTACATTGTCGAGGGGCCCCGGTCTCGTGGAGATGTTCCAAAGATTAGTGGATCCTCGTGACGATTGGAGCTCGGACACTACGCCACACGCTTTATGGGGGACATGGTTCCGGGATCCGTGATGATGATTTAATTGGCTAGCTTTGTGTCGAGATCCGACTCATGTGACACAGAGATTGATGATTGACCCGCACCGGACCGAACACATCTTTTCATTCGACATTTGGGCGTAGATCCTTCAGAGGTAGATACTTTTGATCCTTGCAGCTCGCACCGCCCCTCGATGACCCGTATGGCTTTGCTTACGTCAGAGATCCTCCTTAGATCGGCTGACATCCCTCAGAGATAGAGATCCAAAGTGACTCGGAGGGAGTTACATCAGTGGATGATGATCGATGATGTGACATCGACACTCTTGACTTTTTCTGATGTATTTCTTGCTATTTCTTTTGATAGGCCTCTGTTAGCATCTGGGTAGCTTCACCCCATTCTTGCTATATCTTTTGATAGGCCTCTGTTGTATGTTGGGTAGCTTCGCCCCATTTTCCTGTATTTTAGCTGTACAGAGATGTATTAGATGATGATATACTTAGGAATGTATGCATAGTTTTCCATTCCCTATATCATATTGCCATCTATTATATCATGCATGTTATTATGTTATGCATATATATGTATGTCCAGAGATATTCAGCATTGACCCCTGGATGGTCTTATGACACGACCCATACAGATGTCTTCTTCGACAGTTAGTCGTATTGATCATACCCCACCATTTTTGGTGGTATCTGGTATGCGCTCATGGTATGATAGTATATCACCATCAAACATGGTGATCGTAGATGATTTACTGCAGCATACTATGACCCTGTTGATGTTTTAGGTTCCCACAGGATTTGTAGAGGGCATGTTAGAGCACTGGGTATCGGAGAGACATGTTTTTCAATTTGGGACCCAGGAGTTGACTCCTACTTTGGAGGAGTATGCATGGTTAACGATCTTTGCCATTGATGGACCTTGCGTGCATATGGCTATTAGAGACATGAGCAGACAGTTCATGACCCTCACCTGATTGAGACGTAGAGTGGTCCAGGACGAGATTACATCCGGCCACGTGATATCCTAGCGTTTCTTGTTTAACAGGTTTGGCTCTGAGGACAGCTATGCACGATATTTCGGGGATTTCACAACACCGTAGGACCATTGGCGTTCAGCCAGAGTAGATGTACTACTTCTATGCGTATTGTTATACGTATTCATGCCGCGGTACATGGATGAGCTGGATATCAGCGTCATTATGGCAGTGAGAGCTCTCAGGGAGGGTCATACCATTGTACCGACGATCATTGCAGAGACTTTGAGGTCAGCTACATACTGCTGCACTTATCCAGCAGGAGTATTTATAGGTAGCTCGGTCATGCTGTATGTGTGGTTTATATCACACTTGAGACCGATTGGCACATTTAGATGGCAGGGGTTTTACTTCACCCATGAGATAGCCATGTCGTACTCCTTTCAGCCTGCGGAGTGTACAGATGTTGCATCGTGGTCAGCTTTCCTGGCAAGGATTAGGGATCCGTTTGCCATATTGCCGTGTTCAGGGCTTAGCTCACCCTATAGCTTCATTACTCATGCTCCGGGCATGGATTATCTCCCTCTAGCTGGATTGAGGGGCATGATTACTTACCACCCATTGGCCATGATGTGTCAATTTGACCAGTTTCAGGATTTTCATCCTTATGAGGGCGATTAGTCGGTGCTTTGCTTCACAATTTATCGGCGGAGGATGCATCCCGGTCAGTATGCCTATTGGGATCGGCGAGAGCTAAATGAGTTTTCATCAATCATCTAAGTTGTTACGTATAGTATTTTTTGCATGGATGGAGAGAGAGATCGCATTGGTCTGCAAGCGATATCCACAGTCAGAGACCGATTCTCGACGATGAGGAGCCTATAGAGGAGGTCATTATTCCCACCGATGACTTGATCATTGGCCGCCAAAGATTTGTGATGGATTCTCCCACCCCGAGTTCCATCATTACTCGAAGATTCTTGGCACAACATTTGGAGCAGAGCTTACATCCGATGACCTATGATAGAGATCGGGCTAGGGCCGCGATGTTGATGACTCTTGATGAGAGAGATACCGCTCTGTTAGAGAGGATGAGGCTAAATCCGCCAGGATGCATTGATTGGGGAGCGGGATGCGCCTTCTTATGCTATGGATGTGGCCATTGCAGATAGTACTTCCGTTAGATCCCAGATGACTGTCAGTCTTGCCGACATGAGTGCTTACATAGTTGAGCACTATGCCACCATGCAGTTAGCCTCTGATCTGCTAGCTCATGTAGATACCCTTGGGCAGGAGCTTGCAGTGCTACCTCCGTCGTCAGAGAGGGATGCTATGTTAGATCTGATAGTTCCCATACACACAGATCCGTAGATAGCTTTGTATTTTTCTGCACAGACTAGCTTAGCCATTTTTTCATGTACAACACAGATGTATATATCAAACAATATTATGTATGACAGGGAAATATATTTTGATTCACTTTCCTTTTAGTTATGCCTTGATACTTGCTTGATGTTTGCCTGTTTCTTCAGGGCCTTGTGATATTGATGCATTCTGAACTTATCCTTGATAGATGGACATTGAGACGTCGCAAGATCTCTCAGAACGGATCATTGATTTCTGTAAATCCCTACCATCTTTGGTGTCTTGGGACTGGTATCTGTATGGAAAAGTGGAGGGGAGGGTGGTTTCTTCCTCTCTAAGATTGACCGCACCACAGATGGTCTCCAATACTTCTATTTGTGAGAAGCCTAGTTAATTCCATTTCTTATGGGTTGGTATTGCTCTTTGAGGCACGATCGCAGCTTAGATGGTCACCGAATCTTTTATTTGTGAGAAGAGGTTGGGTAATTCCATCCCTTTGATCTGAAACCGATGAAATATGGGGAATTGAAGGTTGATCCCGATGCAGTGTGAGAATTTTTTTTTCCGGTAGGGGTTAGATCGAACCATAAATGGTCGCCACGTACTCTATTGAAGAGAGAGATCAAGTCTGCGTGGAGTTCGAACCTCGTGTAGGAGGTTCAACGCCGATTGTGAAAGGCGATAGGTGTAGAGATGTTTTTGTTGTGAAAGAAAGGGCGAAATGTTTTTTGTTGTTTTAGTTGTTGCGATCGCCCATATAAGCATATGGTTGCCTCGTACGCATCTATTGAAGAGGAGATCGGTCGGTAGTAGTTACCCCCTCGTGACGAATCGTAGCTGAAGAGAAACGTGAATCCCATGTGCAGGCTATACTACGGGGAGAGGAAAGTTTAATCCCATAATGGGGATAAACTGCAGGTGTGTAAAAAGTTTGATCCCGTCCTCAGGACAAACTGTAAGTGTAGGAAAGTTTAATCCCGTCTTCAGGATAAACTGCAAGTGTGAAAGGTTCAATCCCGTCTTCAGGATAACCGAAATTGTGAAAGGTTAAATCCCGTCTTCAGGATAACCGAGATTGTATGGAAGGTTTGAATTGAGGTAAAACCAGGCTGCTGGCTTGAAGTGTATGCTTCCCTGAGGGGTAGAAGAGTATGTAGAAAGGAAAGGGTTCAAAACCGAAATGACTGGTGATTTGATGATTAAAACCAGGATGTTTGTTTGATG
Organism: Panax ginseng; assembly: GCA_020205605.1. Classification (NCBI taxonomy): domain Eukaryota; kingdom Viridiplantae; phylum Streptophyta; class Magnoliopsida; order Apiales; family Araliaceae; genus Panax; species Panax ginseng. The sequence continues at coordinate 39,085,595 of CM035130.1, read as the reverse complement.
GTAACTTCAGACATAGTACCGTTTCACAGTGTCCGAGTTGATAAGCTGTGGAAATTCATCGCCATCCATTTCTTGCAATCTGAGAGCACCTCCTGTCAATACTTCCTTGACAACAAATGGGCCTTCCCAGTTTGGAGCGAATTTTCCCTTAGATTGATCTTGGTTGTCAATGATCTTCTTTAAAACCAAGTCATGTTGTTTGAATTGCCGTATTCAGACTTTTCTGTTATAGGATCGTGCGATCCTTTGCTGATATAACTGACTATGGAAGATAGCCGCGAATCGCCTTTCATCTATTAGAGACAATTGGTGATACCTGTCTTGTATCCATTGGTCTTCACCCAACTGAGCATCCATCAATACTCTGAGGGATTCCATTTCCACTTCTATGGGGAGCACTTTGCTTCCATCCCATGTACTAATGAGTAGGGGTTGCCCTAGTGGAAGTTCGCATGGAAGTTACGTGAGGCTAATAAAGTCGAGAGCAATAGGTCGCCATCCTTTGTGATTGGCGGACATTTTCTCGCATAATCTTTTGATGTTTTTATTAGCCGCTTCAACAAAGACCATTCATCTTTGGATGGTAGATGACGGAGTTGAGGTGTTTGATGTGGAATTTTCTCGCATAACTCCTCCATCATTTTGTTGTTGAGATTTTAGCATTATCTCGACACAATGACCTCCTCGGTTGTCCATATCGATACCGACATTATATTTCAAGAAAGCAATGATAGCTTCTTTAGTAACCACGGGAAGGATCTTTGCTTCTACCCATTTGGTGAAGTAGTCGATCATGGTGAATATGAATTAATGTCCATTCATCGGCTTTGGGCTCGATGGGCTCGATCACGTCCCATTCCCCACATCGAGAAGGGCCATGGTGAACTCATATTGTGGAGTTCCCTTGAGGCGTGGATAGCATTCCCATGAATCGGCATTGATAGCACCTCTTGACGTGATCATCACGATCGACTTTGAGTATAAGCCAATAATGCCCGCTCGAGGATCTTCTTGACAAGTAGGGGTCCGCTTATGTGAGGGCTACATACTCCACCATGGATTTCATCCATGAGTCTCGAAAGCTTGGTCTTTATCCGGACATCCGAGGAGACCTAATCCAACATCTCTTTTGTAGAGTGCATCTCAGCCGTAGAATCGAGAAAATATATACTCTGAAAGATCTTGAACTCCTCATGGGCATGACATCCATCCAAGGAAATTGAGACAATCGTAAAATAATGTACAAGTCAACTACAATGAAAAAATGTTCATCATGGGAACCGAATCTAGATTCAATAGATCAATCTATGATCACATGATTCCTAGGCTCACATGATACTTCAATTTGTATGGAAAGCGAAGAAAGTTATATATATAAAAGTCAGAAATATATATATATACGAGATACATGATCAACCACCACGAAAGCAACTCCATAGGGGATCGAAAATGTAAATATATAAAAGTGGTAAATATATATATATATATATATATATATATATATATATATATGGACATGATCAACCACCACGAAGTAAACTCTGTGTGGGACGAAATGTAAATAAAAGTCGTAAAAGGCCACAAGTAAACTCCGTGCTTGAGAAATGTAAATATATATATATATATATATATATATATATATATATATATATATATGTAAAATATATATATATATAAAAGCGATAAGCATATAGGATGTGAATCCGTGCTCATCGGATATGTCCAAATAATAATTATATATATATAAGCGAGTAAATGTCTAGAATGTAAAATCCAGGCTCATCGATATATAAACAACAATTATATATATATATATATATATATATATATATATATATATATATATATATATATATATATATATTCAAACTGAAGTCTAGGCTCAATCGAGGCATAACTCGATAATGTTAGTCCATATATGAAATATATACATATATATATATATATATATATAAGTATATATACTGAGGCAGAATGAAAACCACGGGCCGAAGTTCGGGAAAACACACTCACACGACTCTCAACGTGTACAACAGTGTGTACTAATATGAGAAAAAAACTTTATATAATGTGAGAAGGCTTACAGTGGGCTGCCAAAATAGACTTCTATGACTTTAAATGGATAAACACTCATTCTCACGGGATAAAAAAATAGCTATATGTGAGCTAACAAGTGTTTAAAAGTGAGGAAACACTCAAAAGATGTGTATGTAGAGTAAAATGGATGAGGCTTCCTCACCTTTTCTCTCTCCTCTTCTTCAAATGGTCGACCCCAAGGCTTGTATATATAGACGGATGGTAGCAGTACACTGCAGCGTACCACCATGATTGTACCAGGTTTGGTCGTGGTGCATCCGGGCCTCGCGGGTCCTGTCGTCTCGTAGTACGTGCACGGTAATATCCGCTCGAACTTGCAGAACTTCAATCCGAGCATCCGAATGAGGTATATATGACCTTCTTTGGACCACTTGTGTCGAGAGTTACGCAATGACATGGATTAGAGGTTGTACGAAGTCAAGAAGAGGGGTCTATGCCCATGGTCTTCAACCTTTAAATTTTATCCAAAGTACTGCCACGCGTAATAGTCACTCGGGATTGTTACTCCTCGGTTCTTGTGGGATATTGTTGTATATATGTATGTATGAAGTGTCGAGACGACGCGCAGGTGTTGATGAGATAAGATGATGTTTGACTCCTCACCGGGGTTATCGCCGGTTTGAGTTGAAAGTTGACGTTGATCAGGGTTACATCTGAGATTGGACTACTTGTTGGTATGCCGCGATATCATCTTGTTGAGGCAGTAAGATGCCGCGATATCATCTTAGAATGAATTGATCAAACATGATAGGTTAATCCTACATAAGCAAAACAGCTTTGTAAAGTCCTTAAAAAGAAATGATGTACAAGGACTATAAACATAGATAGATCAAGCATGTTAGGTTGATCGAATGATGTAATAGATAGGCTTGTCTGATCATCGAGCACTGCACCAAAAATCGTAATCTGCCAGGAGAGTCAAGGATAACTAGAGAGCTATCGAGGCAGAATTGTAGTCTGCAAGATAGTAGATCTCGGAGTTCGTAGACTGCCAGGAGAGACGAGGAAGGATCGTAGAGTGTCGAGTAAAGCTTCCTCGGAGCTGTAGTCTGCTGAGGAAGTCATGTTCAGAATCATAGAGATAGCCTGCCTACGAACCGAGCGAGCATCTGCCAAAGCCAAGTCAAGAATCGTAGACTACACTCGGAGTCATAGAGTCTACTAATGTCAAAGCCAAGTCAAGAATCGTACACTACACTCAGAGTCATAGAGTCTACTGATCGTATCAAAGGCAGAGATCGTAGTCGAGAAAGATCAGATGAAGACAACAAGCACAACGACAAAAATCGTAGTGTCAAGATATGATCTCAGAGTTGTAGTGTCTGCACAGCCAAAGCTGAATCATAGAGTGCAGAGATAAGACCTCAATAGATGTGCTCACAAAGCCAAGGAAGAATCGTAGAGCAAACACGATTCTCAATAATTGAGCACTCCCAGAATATCCAAAGGAATGAAGCCTCTGGTTGGTACTGCAATGATACATCTCACCTAAAGGAAGCCAGAAAGCACTCAACGAATGACATGTAAGCTAATAGAAGATCTAAGTATCAGCCTAATCAGCATCCAGATTGAGTTGTGAAGCCATTCAAGATGAAGTCTTCCACAAGATGATCATAAGAAGACTTCAGTAGCTAACTGAGGAAAGTCAGTATATGCAGTAGCTGTCAAGTGGAAAGATGACAACGATCTTGGAAGTAACCAGGATCGTAGTGTTTTCCAAACGAAGAAGGAACTGATGGAGTATATACAAAGATACTGGTCTGCCTCTGAAGAACAAGGCTAAAGTGATTAAGCATTGGGTCAGTACATTGATGATAAGTGAACGGGAGATCACAAGGAGAAAGCGAGCTGGACACGCCACAAATTAGAAGTGTCTTGTTATTCAGAAGGGGCCAGAGCAAGGAGTCAAGCCATCAGTATCTGAGAACAATTGAGGCAAACAGAAGTGTTGAAGCACTTCACGAAAGAAGGAAGAGTCGTTCTTCACTAGAGATCAAGTGAACACTCTTCAAGATCGTAGTGTTGACTCTACATGTCAATAAGCATCAGTCAATAAGACTCTACGGTCAGGTCCAAGAAGAAGTGCATCAGAATTGTAGAGTTCGAACAACTGAGGATTGAAGCATTGACAATGGTTCAATCTGAAGGTTGGCATTCGAACAAAAGCTTATTGAGAGCATCGATGCAAGGAAAACCTCTGATCAAGAAATCAGAAGGGGGAAATAAAGTCGTCGACCTGCCCGAGACATCAAAGTAACATATCTGACTGGGTAGGTAAAACAGTAGACTGCAGTGTCAGAAAGTCAGAAAAGATGCCATGCCACATCTGCATTTTGCACCAAATAACTCGAGATCTGTGAAGCCATTTGAATATCTTTCAACGACTACTTTCCAAAGGGAAGATTAGAAAGCACTATAAATCAACAGAGCCTCAAAGATCAAGAGTTGCTGATGACTGCTATGTTGCAGAATCGTTGAGTTGTTGAATGCTATTGTTGACTCTACGAGTTCCACCAAAGATCAATAGAACAAGTCTCAGTGACAGTGAGACTACCAAGGTGGAAGTGAAGCAGCTTTAAAGAAGGACTTAAACAGATTATGTGAGACCCCAAAATTTATGAATAAAGATTTAAATTTCTCGATATATTTTTTTTAAATATTATGGTGTGGATTTGATATAATGTTATAGTTGTGGGTAATATTTATAAATTTTGCAAAGTAAGCAAGTTGTTATATAATATTCGATTGGTCGGGGAATATTCGTTTTAGCATGGAATATTTGTACGACGGCACAATCATTGGTGGACCCCACAACGAAAGTATTGTCGTAGTTAGAAAACGACAGAATTATCATTTTATAAAAATAACGGCGAAAGTGTTACCGTTAAAACTGTTGAACTACTCAAGAGTAAAAAACACAATAATACTGCGTGGTTGCATAGTAGCACACGATATTGATTATTGATGCTTACGTAAGAAGTCACTCAGCTATACTCAATTATTGCTACAGTAATTGTTGCATCATATCTCTCATATTATTGATTCAATTATTGTCACAGTATCATCTGCATTATATGATATATTATTAAATCAATAATTGAGGCGACAAAGTTATTCATATTATTAAATTGCAATATTTACAATGTCTAGAAGTTCTATCAAGGAGAGGTTTGGTCATCTAATTACGCACCAATAAGGAGAAATTCTTATCGGAAAGCCCCCTCTTTCTTGGGAACGACCTGGTTGTTAAATATTATGAGTTATAATATTAATGATGAATAAGTTCGTGTTGATTAAAGATGAAATTGATAATTCCATTGTGTGAGAATTATTAGTGTTAGTGGAAATTGACATTTATTTTGATGATAATTGATGTCTGGAGGTTATATTGATCAATCGGGTAATTAATCGGATAAATGAGCAATTAATTGCTATTAATTCACATGATTATAACTATTTATTCACATGTGTGTACTATTGATTCACATTCTTGTACTATTAGGGGAGTTGGTGCAAGATTGATAATACTTGCATGACTAAGTTAAAAATGGAGGTATAGATGGAGGTACTATACTGTAATTCATATTTTCACATGATTATAACTATTGATTCACATGATTGAACTATTTATTCACATTATTTACTATTAGGGGAGGTGGTGCAAGTTTAATAATACTTGCAGGACTGAATTAAAAATGAAAGAAAAGTTGAAGGTATTGTACTGTAATATTTCGAGCCCCAAAACGTGCAATTATCGAAACTATATTTTTCTATAAATAGAAGCTTATTCTTCCTTCATTTCTCACCAATTCACTAAAGCTATAGAGCAATTATTATTGAGAGAAATTATAGAGAGAAAGAAGAAGAGAAGTCTGCTACCTCTCTATTCCAGTATCCAGCTTTATTCTAAGGTAAGGGGTATTATTTCTTTTGTATTCATGAAGAGAGCCTCTGTTATTCCATTCTTTATTATTATGTTAGAATAACTGCTTATGCTGCAATCTGCATACGTGGTGAAATTCTTACATTATTCCATTCTTTATTATTATGTTGGAATAACTTTATACATCACAATCTTTACGCATACATAGTGAAATTCTTCATTATTCCATTCTTTATTATTCTCGTTGGAATATCCTGTCTCTCTCTGGAATTACGCTGACTGGTTCCATTCTTTATTATTCTCATTGGAATAACTTTATCGGTCTGCGATCTATCGTATGCATGGTGAATTATTCTATTATTCCATTCTTTATTATTCTATTGGAATATCCTGTCTCTGCGAATTATGCATGACCTAGTGACATTCTTTATTATTACATTGGAATAACTCATGCTGCATGCGATTACGCACGACTCGGTTCCATTCTTTATTATTCTTTAGAATAACTCATCTGCATGCGATTCTATCGCATGCATGGTGAATTCTTCATTATTCCATTCATTATTATTCATTAGAATAACTTTTGTCTATGTGGATTATCACATGCATAGTGAATGATCCTTTGTATTCATTCCTTATTAAATTGTGGAAATGATCTCATTTACGTGGATTACTGCATGGCGGTGAAAATCCATTTGCGCTTTAATTTTTTCGACCCTCAAAAATTCTGGAAAAATTTGAAATGATAATTTGATGAGTTTTCTATATTATGTCCAAAGATAACAATTTTTGGATGTATAGATTAAGAGTTATGGATTTTGTAGAAAAAGACTATTTTAAAAGTAAACCATTATAACTCCTTGTGGTTAACTCCAAAATAGGTGAAATTTTTATTGGGCGTACATGTATATAACAGGAATATACCCTGTAAATTTTGGAATTTTTGGACAAAAGTACAATTTATGATAAATGTCTAAATATTCGACAGTTTTGGCCATATGAAAAATAGTAAATGAATTTTACAAATTTTGAGAAAAATATATGTTCAATATGGGACTATATTCTGCTAAATCCCAGAAAAAAATATTTTTGAGACTGATTTGGTATTTTTCATGAAAATGAACTAGTTATGAGTAAATGAATTAAATATGTTATGTGAAGTAACAAAATTGAAAAATAGGATTTTATAGCTTGGGAATCCTATATAGGGTATATACAGATTTTTGATGAGGGATTTGATCATTGGTGATGAAATCTTATGAGTATGGCATTTTTGAATGATTAAATGCATTATTTGGTAAAATGTAAACAATTGAAATAAATTATTTATAAGTTTAAGAATTAATTAAAATATTATTATAATATTAATAATATTAGATTATGAGTTTTTTAAGTGGTTGATAATATTTGGATAAATTTAAAGTCTTTAATATTTATCCTTGTTTTCGTTTGATTAATGCTTATATCATTGTCATCATCCTCATGCTTATATGGTGATGAAAGTTATCTTTGGCTTACGTGCAAAGATGGACTGTTGATTATTGGTTTTATAGTTGTATATCTTTGGCTTACGTGCAGAGATGGACTTGGTATGATTATGACCAGGGATCATTCGGTATAATCATGACCTGTAATGTTATAAATGATGTGGTAAAAGTCCTCAGTGGCCTGTAGTGCATTGATGGACAATTTTTGGTATGATTATGACCAGAGGTTATTCGGTATAGTCATGACCATTGATGATTTAATGAATATCCTTGGACCATAGTGCAGGGATGATTCGATGATGTGGTTTATTTATTTAGCTGAGTCTCAGCGATAAAAATTGATGAAAATATTTTAAACTATAGAAGATAGTAGATATCATGCTCTACTCGACTCTTCTAATAGATTGTTTATTCCGCTGCAGTTAAACTTGATGTCTATTGTATTTTATCAGTTTAACATTGTTGAAGGCTAATGATAATTTATCCTGCATTATCTTAGTCATAATATTTCTTACTGTGCTAGTTGAGCTCACCCTTTTGCTTTCATTGTTCTCTTCAGGAAATGAGAACGTAGTCGGGACTAGTTGGGGAACGGAGTGATGGTCCGAGATGGTGTCATAGTAGTCCTTATTATTCTATAAAATAGTGTGATAATAAATGTAATGAGGACTCCATTGAGTGTGGATATTGTTTAGATGACAATATTTGTATTAAAACTCACAGCATATGTTTTGTCGTATTTTACACGACAGTTGTATAATTAAGTTTTTATTTGTATTTTGTACCATGTATTTGGCCACTCAAGATGGGTGATGTATACCTATTTTGGGGGCGTCACAGTTGGTATCAAAGCTTAGGGATATGATCCCTGTCTGAGATGTAAGACAAGAACTAGGAGGGGAGAGACGGGGAATTCCTTCGCTAGTATGACCTACCTAAGTTTATTTGGTATTTAATTGGTCGGTTAGAGTATAGGGATAATATGTGATATGTTAATTAACCCTTGTTTTGTGACGGTGTTTGAAAATGGCATCTAAAAATGTTGAGATCAAAGAATGAAGCACATGAGGCCGCTGAGTCACCAACGATCAATACCGAGATAATGTGCAACAGAAGACAATAATCCTCGTAAATAACAACACCGTCGGATGATGAACGATGGGATGTTCGGAGGCTTTATGCAATTCATGCAACATCGTGTAAGAGAGACTCTGCTCAAAATATAGGTGGAAATAATGGCAACCCACGATCGATCACCGCTAAGCAGTTCAAGGATCTAGGACCACCGGAGTTTTTGGGAAAGCCAGAACCACTTAAGGCGGAGACGTGGTTAAAGCGAGATCACCAAGATATTTGATGTCTTGGAATGCTCGAGGAGCAAAAGGTTCCTTCGCCACCTTTATGTTTGCGTGAAAGAGGCGGACATTGGTGGGAATCTATAAAAGCACTACCCATCGGCGCTTTCAAGATGTCTTGGGAGAAGTTCCAAGAGCTGTTCAACGACAAGTACTTTCCCGAAAGTATTCGTCACATGAAGGAGGTGGAGTTTATCAAGTTGGAGCAAAAAAATATGACTGTGTCGCAATACGAGGCTAAATTTGCGGAGTTATCCCGGTTTGTATCCCATTTGGTCAATAATGAGGAGCGAATGACGCGAATGTTTCTAAGAGGTTTGAAACCCGAAATACGTCAATACCTCATTTCTCACAAACTTTGTTTATATTCAGATGTTGTGAATAGGGCTCAGTTATTGGAGCGCGATAATGAGTTAGCACAACCAAAAGGCTACGATCAACAACACGATAATAATCATACCGGTGGCAACGGTCATCGGAACAATAATAACCATCGTGGGGGAAATTATCATGCCAAGAATGGTAACCACTTTGGTGGTAATCATTGCTAAGATAATAGGAGTGAAAATTTCAAGAAGAGAAGGTTCAACAACGATGGAAAGACAACAGCACCAACACCCGTTTTCAAGGAAGGAGAATGACCACCAATTGTATGCTTCAAATACTTGGGGACATATCGATCCAAATTATGTGATGCGGTCCAAAGCATGTTACAATTGTGGAAAAGAAGGTCACCTAGCCCGATTTTATCGTGCACCAAAGTCAAGTCCAGCTGGGACGGTGGCACCAAAGGCAGATACGGACAAAACAAAGTCGGTGGTTTCAGGAAGAGCGTTTTTCGTGACTTCTCAAAAAGTGAGTAACCTGAAGGAAGTTAGCACATGTTAATTAATTATAAATTCTTGCGAAGTCTATGCCTTATTAGATACCAGTTCTACCCATTATTTTATCTCTCTTGCTTGCGTTCAACGTTTAAATTTAACCCCAGAGAAGTTAGACTTTGACTTATTTGTTGAAACATCATTAGTAGAAACCTTCACTTCATGTGCTATCCAAGTCTTGGATGAGAGTCACAGTTTTTAATGATATTTCTATCGTTAATAAATTTCTTGACGTATTCTCAAAGAACTTCTTAGCTTACCCCTAGAGTGTGAAATCGAATTTTGTATTGACCCCAGTACAATACTCATTTCTAAAACCCTCAAATATTTCTTTACCTAAAACGATCGTATAATGTACCAAAGACGTTGGCTCGAGCTGTTGAAGATTATGATTATACCATTCAATATCATCGTGGAAGAATGAGCGTGGTAGTAAATAACGCGCGTGAGTAGAAGATCGTATCGTTCTACGAAAAGCGATGTTGTTAACACAAAAACCCATTTTGTATAACTTATAAATGATGAAGATAGAGTTAAAGACTCTAGGGACCCACGTGAAGATAACGAATATACGATTAGAATCGACTTTAATCGATAAAGTTAAAGCTGTTCAAGCTTCACACCCGAATCTGATGAATGTGAAGAAGGTTCAAGAAGGCGTTATCTCAACCCTCGATTTAATTGGCCCATTTGAAATCTTCGATCGAGTTGGAACTGTGGCCTATAGACTCGTTTTACCGCCAAGTATATCGCGTGTTCATAACGTTTTTTTTACGTATCGATGTTACGTAAATATGTGGATGACCCGAACCACATTATTGAATTAGAACTAGACGAGATAGCAGAAGATTTAACGTATGAGGAGATACGTGTTAAAATTTTAGATAAGAAGGATCGTATTCAACACTCAAAGGTTATACTTCAAGAGTTAGAATCTGAAATGAAGTCAAGGTATCCTCATCATACCAGGTACCCCAAAATTTATGAATAAAGATTTAAATTTCTCGTTATATTTTTTTTGAATATTATGGTGTGGATTTGATATAATGTTATAGTTGTGGGTAATATTTATAAATTTTGCAAAGTAAGCAAGTTTTTATATAATATTCGATTGGTCTGGGAATATTTATTTTAGCAGGGAATATTCGTACGACGGCACAATCATTGGTGGACCCCACAACGGAAGTATTGTCGTAGTTAGAAAATGACAGAATTATCATTTTATAAAAATAACGGCGAAAGTGTTACCGTTAAAAATGTTGAACTACTCGGTAGTAAAAGTACAGTAATACGCGTGGTTACAAAGTAGCACACGGTATTGATTATTGATGCTTACGTAAGAAGTCACTCAGTTATACTCAATTATTGCTACAGTAATTGTTGCATCATATCTCTCATATTATTGATTCGATTATTGTCACAATATCCTCTGCATTATATGATATATTATTAAATCAATAATTGAGACGACAAAGTTATTCATATTATTAAATTGCAATATTTACAATGTCTAGAAGTTCTGTCAAGGAGAGGTTTGGTCATCTAATTACGCGCCAATAAGGAGAAATCCTTATCGGAAAGCCCCCTCTTTCCTGGGAACGACCTGGTTATTAAATATTATGAGTTATAATATTAATGATGAATAAGTTCGTATTAATTAAAGATGAAATTGATAATTCCATTGTGTGGGACTAATTAGTGTTAGTGGAAATTGACATTTATTTTGATGATAATTGATGTCTGGAGGTTATATTGATCAATCGGGTAATTAATCGGATAAATGAGCAATTAATTGCTATTAATTCACATGATTATAACTATTTATTCACATGTATGTACTATTGATTCACATTCTTGTACTATTAGGGGAGTTGGTGCAAGATTGATAATACTTGCATGACTAAGTTAAAAATGGAGGTATAGATGGAGGTACTATACTGTAATTCATATTTTCACATGATTATATCTATTGATTCACATGATTGAACTATTGATTCACATTATTTACTATTAGGGGAGGTGGTGCAAGTTTGATAATACTTGCAGGACTGAATTAAAAATGAAAGAAAAGTTGAAGGTATTATACTGTAATATTTTGAGCCCCAAAATGTGTAATTATCAAAACTATATTTTTCTATAAATAGAAGCTCATTCTTCTTTCATTTCTCACCAATTCACAAAAGCTATAGAGCAATTATTATAGAGAAAAATTATAGAGAGAAAGAAGAAGAGAAGTCTGCTACCTCTCTATTCAAGTATCCGGCTTTATTTTAAGGTAAGGGGTATTATTTCTTTTGTATTCATGAAGAGAGCTTACATTATTCCATTCTTTATTATTATGTTGGAATAACTTAGAATTACATCTATCTGCACCGCATACATGGTGAAATTCTTTTGTTATTCCATTCTTTATTATTATGTTGGAATAACTTTGTCTATCTGATACCACATACATGGTGAAATTCTTCTGTTATTCCATTCTTTATTATTCTGTTGGAATATCCTGTCTATGCGAATTATGCTAGACCTGGTTCCATTCTTTATTATTTTGTTGGAATAACATGTGCATGCGATTACTCATCGCATGTATGGTGAATTCTTCCGTTATTCTATTCTTTATTATTACATTTGGAATATCACGTCTGCAAGCGGATTATGCATGACTTCGGTTCCATTCTTTATTATTACATTGGAATAACTCGTCTGCATGCGATCTATCGCATGCATGGTGAATTCTGTTGTTATTCCATTCTTTATTATTACATTGGAATATCCTGTCATGCATGCGATTACGCATGACTGGTTCAATTCTTTATTATTACATTGGAATAACTTTGTTTGTGTGCGATCTATCGCATGCATGGTGAATTCTTTTGTTATTCCATTCTTTATTATTCTGTTGGAATAACCTGTCTATATGGATTACCACATGCATGGTGAATGATCCTTTGTATTCATTCCTTATTAAATTGTGGAAATTATCATCTACGTGAATTACTGCACGTGGCGGGTGAAAATCCATTTCATTAGCTTTAAGTAATTTTTCGACCCTCAAAATTTTGGAAAAATTTGAAATGATAATTTGATGATTTCTATATTGTGTCCAAAGATGGTGATTTTTGGATGTATAGATTAAGAGTTATGGATTTTATGGAAAAAGACTATTTTAAAAGTAAACCATTATAACTCCTTGTGGTTAACTCCAAAATAGGTGAAATTTTTATTGGGCGTACATGTATATAACAGGAGTATACCCTGTAAATTTTAGAATTTTTGGACAAAAGTACAATTTATGATAAATGTCTAAATATTCGGCAGTTTTGGCCATATGAAAAATAATAAATGAATTTTAAAAATTCAGAGAAAAATATATGTTCAATATGGGACTATATTCTGCTAAATCCTAGAAAAAAAATATTTTTGGGACTGATTTGGTATTTTTCATGAAAATGAACTAGTTATGAGTAAATGAATTAAATATGTTATGTGAAGTAACAAAATTGAAAAATAGGATTTTATGGCTTGGGAATCCTATATAGGGTATATCAGATTTTTGATGAGGATTTGATCATTGGTGATGAAATCTTATGAGTATAGCATTTTGAATGATTAAATGCATTATTTGGTAAAGTGTAAACAATTTAAATAAATTATTTATAAGTTTAAGAAGTGATTAAAATATTATTATAATATTAATAATATTAGATTATAAGTTTGTTAAGTGGTTGATAATATTTGGATAAATTTAAAGTCTTTAATATTTATCCTTGTTTTCGTTTGATTAATGCTTATATCATTGTCATCATCCTCATGCTTATATGGTGATGAAAGTTATCTTTGGCTTACGTGCAAAGATGGACTGTTGATTATTTAATTTTATATCTTTGGCTTACGTGCAAAGATGGACTGTTGATTATTGGTTTTATAGTTGTATATCTTTGGCTTACGTGCAGAGATGGACTTGGTATGATTATGACCAGGGATCATTCGGTATAATCATGACCTGTAATGTTATAAACGATGTGGTAAAAGTCCTCAGTGGCCTATAGTGCATTGATGGACAGTTTTTGGTATGATTATGACCAGGGATTATTCGGTATAATCATGACCATTAATGATTTAATGAATATCCTTAACCCGTAGTGCAAGGATGATTCGATGACGTGGTTTATTTATTTAGCTGAGTCTCAGCGATAAAAATTGATGAAAACATTTTAAATTATAGAAGATAGTAGATATCGTGCTCTACTTGACTCTTCTAATAGATTGCTTATTCCGTTGTAGTTAAACTTGATGTCTATTATATTTTATCAGTTTAACATTGTTGAAGGCTAATGATAATTTATCCTGCATTATCTTAGTCATAATATTTCTTACTGGGCTAGTTGAGCTCACCCTTTTGCTTCTCTTCAGGAAATGAGAACGTAGCCGGGACTAGTCGAGGAATGGAGTGATGGTCCGAGATGGTGTTATAGTAGTCCTCACTATTCTATAAAATAGTGTGATAATAAATGTAATAAGGACTCCATTGAGTGTGGATATTGTCTACATGACAATATTTATATTAAAACTCACAGCATATGTTTTGTCGTATTTTACACTACAGTTGTATAATTAAGTTTTTATTTATATTTTGTACCATGTATTTGGCGACTCAAGATGGGTGATGCATACCTATTTTGGGGGCGTCACAGATTAGAGCTTCACTCAACAAAAATGAGAATGCCATTGAAGATGACAGCCAAGCTGAGAGCCGAGAAGGCCAAAGAGATAGCATTTAGAAAAGTGGCAGAGTACAAAGAAGATCAGGAGAGCCACTCTACGAATCACCATGAACCTAAAGCTAAAACTGAACAAGTGCAGAACCATGTCTGTAAAACATTCAAGAAGGGTTCAGGGATTGCTAAGTGCCAGAAGAAGTCTACCAAAAGCTTTGGGACTTAACAAATCCAGATGGTGATGGTGCACAGCTGATATCAGATGAAGATGAGCATAAAAGAGTAAAGATCAGTTGCACCAAAGAAGATGTGGTCCAGACTCAAAGCAGAATGCAAAGAGGAGCACACCAAGCTGCTAAGTACAAAAGATGTTCAGAGCTTAATAACATCTTAGCAGCTCAACACCAACAACAACAAGAAGTCAGGACCTGAGGGGTCCTTGTCCGGAGGGACTAAATGAAGTTCCAAGCCTGCTGGGCTTGAAGAGTTCCTAGGGAACTAGAGAAGTTCCAAGGCTGTTGGATTTGAAGAGTTATTAGTGAACTGAAGTCCCAAGGTTGCTGGCCTTGAAGGAATCTTAGTGATTCAGGGTGCTGCCCTTCCGTAATGGAAATCCTACTAGTTAAAAGTAGAAGAGTGGATTAGGAGCTTAAGTCTCTGAACCACTTAAAACCCCTTGTGTCTCTTACTTTATGTCATTTACTGTATGTACATTAACTGCTATAACTACTATGTATGTTTTAACTGCTTACTACTGAATTAACTTTAAGAACAATGTATGTCTGATTATGAATATAGCAATGAAGGGGGATCTTTTACTTATTCCGTTGTGCTTGAAAAGATTCTTATGTTTGTCATATGCTAATTCATGAGCAATACAAAATAAATGAGAAAAGTATTTAAAACGAAAAAAGGATTTATTCAACCCCACCTTCTAGATCTATATTGTGCCTACTGGGAACTAACATAGAGGTATATATATATATATATATATATATATATATATATATAAGCAAGTAAACGCTCTGGACGTGAGTCCAGGCTCAATCGAGGCATAACTCGATAATGTTAGTACATATATATATATATATATATATATATATATATATAAGTATATATATACAAACAAAAATAAAAACCATGGACCGAAGTTCGGGCATATACACACAACACGACTCTCAACGTGAAGAAGAGTGTGTGCAAAGATGAAGAGAAAGGCTTTAAAGTGTGTAAGAAGGCTTAGAGTAGACTGCCAAAGAAGACTTTTATAGCTTTAAGTGGATGAAAACTCGGCTCCTGCTGGTAAAAATATGACAATATATGAGCTCACAAGTGTTTAAAATGAGAAAGCACTCAGTTTATAGTGTGTACAGAACAAATTGGACAGGACTTTCTCGCCTTTTTTCTTGCAAATATGGCCACCCCAAGCTCTATATAGAGCTGGGGCAACAATGATATGCACTGGGTGCCTTGAGTGCCCCCGCTCCGAGGGTCCCAGTCTCAAAAATCGTCTTGCGTGTACAACGTGATGTCCGCTCGAACATGCAGAACTTCAATCCGAGCCTCCGATTGAGGCATGCCATACCATTCTGGAAATCTCTTTCTGAGAGCTATGCAATGACATAAGATTTGCCTTTTTTTTGATTTCAGGAAGATGGGTCCATGACCGAAATTGCATTTCCAGGTTTCCATTAGGCAGCCCGTTGAGCTGTTTTGCATAGTTTGCGCTCGGAAGTTTAGATATGATTCTCGTGAGACTTCATTTGAAGAAGTTTGATTTGAAATGATTTTATTTGAGTTGAGTTGAGATTGATGTGGCAAAATGACCATTTTTCCCCTCCCAGGGTTATCTTCGATTTTGGCGCAGTTGTAGCAGTCTTTTCTCAGGGTTATCTCTGCGATTGGCCTACTGTTGACTCTGAATGTCCTCAGGGTTATCTCTGAGTATGGCTTGACCTCCCGAGGTTGACTCTGGGCTTTGCACTTGATCTCCCGGGGCTATTTTTGGGGTTAGAATTGATGTTGTGGTCTTTGAGGGTTATCTCTGGAGCGTGAAAAAGACGTTTTTGTCCTCCTGTATAGTTAATAACAGGAAAACGAAATTTCGAGTGTCTACAATAAGCTCTGAACTTTATTAGACACACCTATCCCTTTCTACAACTGTAACGACTTGGCACCACTTTAATCTCAGAACTTCCTTCATATAACTTTATCCACCACTAGATCAAACACAAGTCAATTTAAGCTTGTATACAATTTTCAACAAGAAGGAATATGATTACAAGATCTAACTATGTATTTCAAGCAATAAGATTTGAAGAATAAGACAAAAACAATTTGCTAAAAAATTTTCTATGTAAGCACCGTGTTTTTATTTCTTCGTCGTTCTCTAAAGTGTTTGCCGTGAAGAGGATGTATAGAGAGAAAAGCTAACGACATAAAAATAGATTGCTGAAAATTAGCACTTCCAACTGTAGATGATTTCAAATCGATATGGGAAGGGGTTTTGAATTTTAAAATAGACCGTTTGAAATAAGGGATAGGATCACAACTTATTTAATATAAGAAAGATCTGAAAATGAGGCCAACTATTTTTTTATGGGAAAGATCTTGATCTTTGAAAATCATGGCTGCTCAATTGATCAACTGATTAGAATTTTAATCTCATGAATCTTTTAAAAGATTTTTTCAGCAAAATAAAATTGTCTTGCAATTAAAAACTTATGCTAGAAATACTTACAAATTTTTCTAAGTGATTAACTAATAGTGTCTCTAAGAACGTATCATTTACCGAGTAAAATTTGTTTGAAATTCCATCACTACCCTTTATAAGAAGTTGAAAACTATTAATACAAGAGAGAGAATTTCTTGGAACAATGAAAGAAGGTAGAGGTAATATATATATATATATATACGGGCCAGTTCTAAAGCATTCTCTTTAAAGAGTAATACTCCCTTAAACAACATTCTGTTTTAAAAACCCATGTTTTGTTATATCTCTCTCCTCGCTCACCTCACTCAGCTCTCAAAATCCAGTCACGATTGAAGCAAGCGACTTCCTCCTCCATCACGATTGAAATCCAGTCCTGCAAAATTGAATGAAGTGAACGAGTTCCTCCTCCATTACGATTGCTGCAAGAGAGAAAGCCAAGCAGGGACAAGCCCTAGAAATGCGATTCTGCGAAATCAACTGAAGGCCGAGCCCTAGAATCGCGATCTCCGTTCGATTTGGTAAGCCCTTGCAATTTTATCTATCCTCGTCTCTCTTTTTTTCCTTTTCAGAGTTGGACTTTCTCTACATGTATAATTTGGAATATTTCAAACCCAAAAAAATGAGTATGGTTTTTTGTTGACTATAGAACAACTTAGTGTGCATTACCTGAATACATGTATAATTTATGAAAATGTTTGACAACTCTATTGATATTCATGAAGTATCACTGTCCGAGAACTCAGCTGTATGATATACCTGATTACTCTCTTTCCTGTGTGGCTATATTGATAACTAATTTGTGTCTATTTTTGGATTAGTGTGAAATACATAAGATTCCTCATATTACTACTAAGGAAAATTATGGTTAGATTAACTGAATAATAATCAGAAAAGAAAAGCTTCCAATATCTTGGCTAAGAGATGTATGTATAATCAATTATGCCATTAAGGACTAAGCAAAGAGATGTATGTATATTAAGTTCTTTAAGTTCTGTTAACTTATTAACTTAATCTCCCTTCGCATATAAGTTCTGTTAACTTATTAACTTGATTTATTTTGATTATGTTGCATGCACCACATCCCAACACCAGAAAGAGTCAACTTAAATGGCGTGATTAACCCTTTGTCATTGTCATCGCCATGTTGTGTTGATAACTTCTTGGGTGATTTGAATCTCGGTCGTCGATTTTATGGATGTCAAACTTGCAAGAGTAAGTAATTTATATTCAATTTCCTTTGATTTGAAGTTTGTTCTCAAAAAATATCTTTTTTGACAGCCTCATGGTTGCGGGTATTTCATGTGGTATGATCCTCCGATGCAGCCGAGAGCCATTCAAGTGATTCCTGGCTTGTTGAGGAAGTTGAAGGCTCTTGAAAATGAAGTTCAAATTGTTAGACGCAAACATAGGATTTACTTGATAATCATGTGGGTTTCCTTGATTTTGCTACTTTGGAATTTCTTGGGAACCATCTCTGCCCAAGAAGATGCTTAAATAGGAAACATTTGTAATTATAATTTGGGAGATGTAATGAATTGATTGTAACGTTGTAATGTTCTGTTAAAGAAGATCCTTAATTGTAATGTTCTGTTAAAGGAATGTTATGTTTTATGATTAAAGGAATTATAATTTGATTGTAATGTTCTGTTTTAGGATTAAAGGAATGTTCTGTTTTGTGCCATGTCTCTTTTGATTATCTGACTAAACAGTTTGTGCAATGAACTTGAGCACAAAGTATGTCATTGGCCATACTTTGTTTATGGTTTGTATGGCTGGACACCTGTTACATCTAATATGAAACATTACAGATCAAAATTGTGCATATCACTGTTACATCAAAAATCCACTACTAATATTGAAAGTGCTGGTACTAAAATTGAAATTGAAATTGTGCATATCACTGTACATATATTGAAAGTGTTGGTACTAATATTGAAAGTGCTGGTACTAATATTGAAATTATGCATATCACTATACATTACAGATCATGTTTCTTCATGATCACTGTTACATATAGTGCATATCATTGTTACATCAAAATTGTGCATATAGTGTATATCACTGTTACACCAAATTAAATAACTAATACTGAAACATATGGTACTAAAACATTACAGATCATGTTTCTTCATGATCACTGTTACATATAGTGCATATCACTGTTACATTTATGTTCCTTCATGTTTCTTTGATCATGCTCCCTCTTCTACTGATTTCTGATTATTCATGATCATGCTCCCTCTTCTACTGAAATCAGTTATGCAACATATTAGTCACTATTACAGATATTAGTTACTATTGGCCATTCACTATTAGAACAAACAACAGAGACCAGTAATAGAACAGAGACCTATTATAGATATTAGTAATACAACAGAGACCTATTACAGAACAGAGACCTATTAAAGATATTATAGTCACTATTGGCCATTCAATAGTCACTAGATATTACAGATACAGATTGCTGACAAACTAAAATATATTGGCTAATAACACTTGAATACCAATAAAATATGCAGCAAAGTCCTGAATTCAAAGTCAGTTAACACCTGGGAAAAGAATTTAAACACCTGGGAAAAAGATACCAACTTGAAGTGAGACACCATGAAATAGCAAAGTCCTGAATTCTTCATGTTTCTGAAGGACCCTCTGCGCAAAAAAAATCCACTTGATTAATAGCAAAGTCAGTTATACAAGTGTTGTTATAGCAATCTTAGTTCCACCTGTGGGTGAATCACATTCATCATCTAAACTTGTGTCCTGAGTAGCATCAACATTTGATTCTCCAATCCTACATTTTGCACAAATAGCAAAGTCAATTATAAACAAATTTCAAAGTAGCAACAAGCAAGAATGTTTACCGATTATTAAGCATCGGACAGTTTCTGTTGTCGTGTGTGACACCAACTTGGCTACATCCATGACAACGTCTCCCTTTGGGATTTTTTGTTTTCCCCAAAGCCCTTTCTTTGCCACCCTTCAGTCTTTTGCCACACCCTTTTGCACGCACTTGGTTCGGCTCAATGTAATTGTGTTCATAATTCCCAGTCATGTTAACTGACTTGGATGCACTCATTCCACCAGACTCCATTTCTATTGTTCGTTTGGAACCACTATTCCCAATTATTTTCTTGATCTTTTCATAATCTCTATCGAAACATTCCTTTAAAATATGTGTGGCTTCTTCATTTGTGAGAGAACTATCAATCATCTCTAGAGATTGCTGAATCAACTGACTCCTCAAGAGTAAGTATGGTTTGTCATCTTTTATCTCCACACCATTCTCGTCAACAACACCAGTTGATTTTGCTCCTTTTGTCCACCTTTTTTAAAATATATTTTGTAGGCAATTTGTCAAGATCATGATACTTATGCAAATAAGTTATCACATGCCAACATAGGATTCCCAAGCTCTCAAACGTTTTGCAAGTACATGTTGCATAATCTAAAGAGTTGTCATACTGAATTTCTCTTACTTTAAACTTGCTGACATTCCTTCGGTAAATCTTATATACACGGTGATTGACATCCTCCGTTATAAGTTCAAACCTATAATTCAAGCTCTCACACAACTCTTCTTCAAATTTATAATATATAGAGTGTGTATAAATGTCAACAATTTGAACTAAGAAGTCATGACAATATTTCATTCTCGGCCTCTCAACCAAATCTTTGTTATCTGAAACAAACTCATTGTGTCATAGATGCTGAATGCCCCGACCAAATTGAATCATAAAATCCACTAAAGAATTCCTTTTAGAAACAAAATTTTTAAAAAATGAATGACAACTCTCCGCTCGTTGGCTACTTGACATGCCGGCTGAGAAAACATAATTCACATGTGAGGGTACCCATCTACAACGGATGTCATACATTGATTATAGCCATTTATTAGCATTCAACCCACTTTTCTCCATTAACGCTACCCAATTAGAGTCAAAATCGGCCACTGTCTCTGAATTCCAAATGCAATCTGAAAACTCTTTATAATAAGCACTGTATTTGACTGAGTCAATCTTCTCTGAGAATTTGGTCAATATGTGCCAACTACAATACCTATGAAATGTATTGGGAAGAATCTGTGCAATGGCGTTTGTCATAGCCGAATCCTGATCGGTGATAATCATCTTAGGTTCATCGCCTGGCATTGCTTCTTAAAAGCACTTAAAAAGCCATTCAAAACTAGCTATGGTCTCATCACTTAAGAAAGCACAACTAAATACCGTAGTTTGACCATGATTATTAACCCCCATTAGTGGTGCAAATATCATTCCGTAACGATTAGTATTGTACGTGGTATCAAAAATGACAACATCACCATAAAATCCATAAGCCCGTCTAGAAGTGGCATCGGCCCAAAAACAACGAGTGATCCGAATTTCATCATCTGTGTCAATTGTGAAAGTGAATGAAGGATTATTTTGTTGTTCTAACTGTAAGTACTCATTTTACGTATCCCTATCATGTCCCTTCAAGTCATTGCGCTTGTCTCTTTCAAAGTTATATAAATCTCGTTTCGTGCAACCAATATTTTCAAAACCACCCGCTTGCACTGCAAGAAAATTGTATTGTTGGTATTGTGGTATATTCACTGTGCCAAGTTGCTGAGACAATGATTTTTGGGCACTTGACACATTACGATGCAATCGTAACAAATGCCTCTTATGTGGAGTTGACAATGGATGACAAGACCCTCCTCAATTTTAGTAATTATGTACAAGTCATTTCTCTTTACTACTATAATTTTTGCACCACAACCTTCTTTTGTAGAGCCACGTTTTCTCTTTACAACTACATCGGCTAATAGTTTGCCCTTTCCTTGCTTAGAACACACATACTCCTTCCTATAAATCTCAGCTCTACCTGGCCTTTTTTTCTCATTAAACTTTCGTACACTAAATCCAGCATGCATTGCATATGTATTGTAAAATGTGTGAATATCATCTAATGTTTGAAATTCTTGATCAGGCTTAGGTGTAAACTCATCTGCTACTTGAGGATAGTAGACAACAGTATTAGTATTATTCACATTCAACCCCTCTCCACTCGAGTCATCCCCATCCATTTCTATTTCCAAATTCATATCTACATTATCCCCACAACTCCCTATTTCATGGTACATGTCATCCATTATATTTACACCTGGACAAATAGAAATTTATAGAAACAGAGTTAGACTTACAAAATAAAGCTTGATTCTTTTCACAGACTCATACCAAAACAAAAAAAGGAAATCTTTATGCCAATTACTTTACTATCTTCTAGGAAGGATTTAACCAGAGTAGTAATATGAGGAATCTTATGTATTTCACATTAATCCAAAAACAGACACAAATTAGTTATCAATATAGCCACACAGGAAAGAGAGTATTCAGGTATATCATACAGCTGAGTTCTCGGACAGTGATACTTCATGAATATCAACAGAGTTGTCAAACATTTTCACAAATTATACATGTATTCAGGTAATGCACACTAAGTTGAAAATATCAAATCCTTTTACCTTTTATTAACAACAAAAGAACCTAAATTTTTTTAAAAAAATAGGAATGAAGAAGAAGGTAAATGGAAAGTGAGGCATTACTCTGAGAGCTTTCCCAATTTGTGAAGAATACGATTTTCAAGGGCCACGAACTCTTCTTTGAATTTCTGAACTCGATTTTCAAGGGCACGATCTCTGCTTCGAATTTCTGGACCTAGGGCTTGTGAGAGCACGATCTCTCTTCGATTTGCATAAGATTTGGGAATCAAGGGCAGTGAAATATGTCGTTCTACTTAGTTTTGTTCCCTCAGTCGATTTAGCGGTAAGGAGGAATTCAAGGGAACCGATTTAACAGTAAGGAGGAGTGAAGTGAGCGAGGAGAGAGATATGTTATAAAAAACACAGGTTTTTTAAACAGAATGCTGTTTAAGGGAGGGAGTATTACTCTTTAAAGAGAATGCTTGTGAACCTACCAGTATATATATATATATATATATATATATATATATATATATATATATATATATATATATATTATGAGAACGGATCTAAAGCATTACTCTTAAATAACACTCATTTATTAAAACAACGTCGTTTTGGAAATTCTTTTAAAAAACAAGTTGGGTCGCGGGTGACATTTTTGTAAATAAAAGGAAAGCAAGTGGGACCACTCTATTTTTATATTATTTTTTATTTTAAAAGAATATCCAAAACGATGTAGTTTTAATAAAAAAGTGCTATTTAAGAGAGATTGCTATTTAAGAGTGCTTTAGATCCGTTCTGATTATATTATTTACACCACAAATTTTCCAAATTTTTTTAGAAAATCTAAAGGAAAATAGTGATATATCATCTACAATTTCAAGTGATGTTAATGTAAAAGTCACACTATGTTGAAGTGTCTTCTAAAGTTTGTAGATTTCAAGAGTCAAAGAAGACCCTATTAGATTTGTATTTTGGTTGTGATGTTATGTCTATTGGATTATAACATTGGTGCATCTATGAGTGAAATTCATTATTGTTATAACATTTTTATACTACTAATATCCATCATTGCTAAACCTAATAATAGTTGTTATATACATTACAAATAATAACAATACTACTACTTTCAAGAAAAATAGCAAACTCTAAAGGCTATGTTGGTTTGCAAAATTATAATTTTGAGATTATAATTTTAAGACTATTAATCCTAGAATTATAATTCCGGGATTATAATTATAATCTAAATACAATTAAGTTATTTTATAATCCTAGACTAATAGTCATAAGTTTAAATTTGAAAACAAACAAGACACTTGGGATTAATAATCTTATCCCAAATATAATATTTACAAACAAACATAACCTAAATATAAACAATCCTCATTCAAAGATTAATCAAATAGCATAATATAATGATGAAACAAACAATTCTCGTTGGAAGATGGACCAATAACGGCTCCATTTGAAAACTTGGGATTTTTTCCTTATGAAATTCTATTAGAAAAATTAAATATTGAAGTCTAATATCAACAATAATAAGCCAGTGAGTAATAATAAAAGTAAACAAAATAAATTAGTATGTGTCAAATTGAGTTTAAAAGTTTAATTCCTAACTCTATGTTCTGTACATTAAAAAGAGAGGGCATGAAATAGGAAAAAGAAACCAAATATGTATGCTCATATATATATATATATATATATATATATATATATATATATATAAATTATGATTTTGTTGTGCAGTTGCAAGGTAAATATTAACACCAAGATCCGTCAACATGCTCCAATCACCAAAGCACGTCCAATCCTGCACAGAAACGAGTTAACACCAAAAGCTTGACGGTTTGGGCCGCCGGGGGATAGCTCCGGTGTGAGAATAAGTACAGACTGATATAAGGTTAACAATGGAGGCTTAATGCTCTAGTGTTGGAAAGTAAATAAATTGCATGTACCTTAAAATCAATGATGTGCCTTATATTTATAATGATCTCACCACCTTGTAAGCAATCCTTCTCTGAATCAGATTAAGGTTCCCAACCAATGACCAATCCGTGACAGGATTGTATCAAATCTCCTATAATTAAGAAAGTGGATTCACAGTCTAACACTTCATTCCAAAATCAAAGTCTAAATATAATTAGGAACCTCAACCCATAAATCCCCCGTCCACCACAACAACCACTGACCCAAGCCCACCTATCTTCATAGGGCATCCAGATTATCATAAACCCTCGACCCAAATAATCATGGCCCAACATTGCCCCCCCCCCCCCACCAGTCTTCCATCAAATATTCTATTTGATGGAAGAGTATACAAAAAATAGCCCAATCAGCAAAGAAGCCCAAACAAGGCCCAATCACCAGAAATGGCCCAAAACTGGACACCAACCCTTCAAATCCATCATCATCATCTCCCTTAAATGCGCCGTCCTCGAGATCCAGAAATAACAGAAAGGACAACACTATAAAATCCCATTTCCCCCAATTTGCACGGTTTCACCTGCTTATTTGAAATTCAAAGATCTCTTGCTTTCTTCTACCTCTCAGTTTCCTACTTCCAAACTGCATCAATGGCTTCCCAAAATCCAGAAAATGCCACACCCATCTCTATAACCCCAATATCAGTCATCCCCCCATCTCCTAATACAATGACTAACTCCCCTACTACCACCTCCATACCAGAACCATCCCCTAACACTGCCCCATCCTTTAACAAGAACCCTCCAACAACCGATTCACAAAAAAACCCCTAGAATACCGTAAAGAAGACCAATTCCCCCACACCAACCCCTTTTAACTCACAGAGGCTGACATTCGCATGATTCGAGAGCACTGTCGAATACCAGACACCCACCACCTAAGAACCCCCACTCCCACCAATCGTATGTACCACCGTCTCGAGGGTTGGACAGCCATGACCCTCACCCTTTTAGAGAAAGGGGTTCATCTACCCCTCCACACCTTCATTATCACCATTTTAGGGTTCATGGGCATCAGACTAGCCCAACTAGTGCCCAACTCCTACATCCATATCCTTGCTTTTATCGCGTTCTGCCATGAGATAGGAGTTCCACCTTCGATTGACTTTTTCTTCTCCTAATTCACCATCAGAAACTCTCACAAAAGAGGTTTCAAAGTATTAAGCAAACAAGTCCCAAAACCCAACTCTAAGTCTGAAAAACGCCCACTGATGGACGCCCCTTTGAGTAGGACTGATCATTCAGTTATAACCGAACAAAATAGGCTATTCGGTTATAACCGAATACCGAAATATTCCTATTTTCAATATCCGAACTAATAACCAAATTTTGGTAATAATCAAATACCGAATTACGTAAATTCGGTATTTCGGGTAATAACCAAACACTGCTATCAAAAATAACACCCAAAAATGATTCCACAAAAGAAAAAACAAGTAACGAAATCTAGGCTGGGATACAAACAATTAATTAGATACAGAAGGATATTTCTACACCAAAACTTTAACAAAGAAAGAGCAACTGCTTCTGGGCATAGATGATGACCAAATGTGAACTACTTTGAACAGAAAACACCACAACATTACAAGCAAATCCAATTCCAGACACCGTCTCTACGGAGAGAGCCTATTTAAAACAGAAAATAAGAAGAGGAACCAAGAACATATCTATGATTTTACCCACGTTGAGTCCTCGAAGGCACTCCAAATCCATCGTTTGTCCATACTGCGAGAGACGAGAGTGGATTTATCGAAGCGGTGGATATTATAAGCCTTCATCATTGATATTTCGGGGCTGAAATCAGGGGATACTAGTTGTGAAATCTGAGATCTGAAGGTTCGGTGCTTGTGATTAGTGGAAAGAGAAAGCGGGAGGAACCGAGGAAGATAAGGAAGGGGCGAAGGTGCCAGAGGAGAGATGAGAGATCAAGAGGGGTGAGTTACTGACTTGTAGCAGGGTTTATTGTGAAAGGGAGAATAACCATTTGGGGGAGCGAAGCTGTAAACACACTGGAGTAGATAGGAACTAAGATGGAATTAGGGTTATCAATATGAGATCTGCTTTTTATTTTCCCCAAAAATTGTGGATCTATAGGCCATGATCCACTTTTTTGTGATTCTTGTCCCATCCAAAAGAATTGGCCCGTCCAAATTAAAATCTTATTTGACTTATCAGGCCCATCATACAAATATTAAATTTCTTTTATTTTAAATAATATGTTCGGTTATTCCGGTAACCGAATAGGATGATTTTAATAATCGGACCCGAATACCGAATACTGAATAAGAATTTGGATATAACCGAATTATAAAAAATAACTGAATTATCAAGAAATTTTGGTTAAAAAATTTGGTTCGATTCGGTATTCGGTTATATCCGTTTTTTGCTCAATACTTCGAGCAACAAAGGGTGGCACAAGGATTGGTTCGTCATCACAGGACCTGAGATTCCCATGATCCCAGAATGGACTTCTCACAAACGCATTTCTTTAGACTTCGGTGACATCTCAGACGATTGTGTGTTAGAGATGGTGAAGCTGCACGAGAAACTTCCTCTGAAGGAATGGAGCTTCGGCCTCTTGAGAAAACAAGCATGGTTGTAAGATTTAAGTCCAGAACTTAATACTTGCATAATTTTTACTTTATTTTCAGTAACTATTCTCTGAAACCCTTTTTATTTTTTATAGTATCCCTCATCAAACCGACCTCCAGTGACCGAAGAGACCTCGAGGAATTCCTTTCTGCCAACCCAACCCAAACTCCTGCCGAATCCCAAAACACCAATCCCCAAAACACCAAACTCAAACCAACCCCTGCCGAAGATTCAACATAACCTCGATTGAAGAAAAGAGCGGCCAAAAAACTCAAACACATCCCTATCCCTACACTCAACGAAAGCCTCCTTGACATGCCCATCGCCGAACGTACCCAAATCCTTTAAACCAAAAAGAAATGAGCCAAAATAACCCCTCTCACGGCTGAAGAACTTAGAGTACCTCCCTCCAAAGCCAACCAAACTCCCAACATTCCAATTGAGATCAACGAAGCCGAGGAAACAACCGAACCCATTTCTCCCCTCATCAGAAAAAGAAAACACACCTCAAACAACCAACCAACCCCATCAACTGAAATACCAACAACAACAACTCATATCCCAACTCCCCCCGAACAACCAACACCTCCTCCTTACCAACCATCTATGTCTGAAGCCACTGTGACACCCCCAAATCCAGGTACTTCATTCCCACAGGATTTGGTGCTCACTATCCACAACTATTACATCTAACTACCCATAATAAAAGATAAAACATAATTTAAATAACTTAAACAATAATCTTTCCCATTAAAGGGTTACATCCATTTAAAATAATCTCAGGTAATCTAACCTTAAACTATTACATAAGTCTGCGGATTACATCATATAAATAAATTAAATCTTATAACATAACTCATTCAAATAAATTCACATAAATCTTCAACACTAGGACATCTTGCCCTTTCTTTTGCTGAAAGATGGCTCATCGACCTTCTTAACTTTAGCTGCAGTGTTAATTGCAAGAGTGAGCAAACAATTGCTCACTGATATAGAGAGTAATAACAATATGAGAATGAACAACGAATGCTGAATAATGATGAACTTGTTCTATGATTCAAAAAATAGAAAAAAAAAGCTCAAATTTAATATCTGAGGGTCTTAAGACTACGAACTATGTCCCCGGTATTTATGTATTATTACCCCAACCTTAACAACCATTTAGACCATACAGACCCTTCTTTACGTACTTAGGGGGATCAGCCCTTTGTACCATCTATTGTGCACAAACATGTAAACGTTATACGTATATTATCCCCTATGTTAGGGTTGTTCATCTCAGTTTGACTTTAGGATTTCCGCACTAAAGAAAGTTTAGTTTGGAACTAGCTTATCAGTGGTTTTAGAGTTTTAGAACACTATTCAATTAAAGATTAATTCAATCAATAAGAGTTTGCTTGCTATTTGAAGGTTTAATACAATAATATAGAATTGAACAAGGTTATTTAAATCAAAGATCAAATAACAACAATATACAATTGAGTAGACATAGTATACATGCAAAGTACTATATTTAAAAGAGTTAGAAAAATCTCATTTGAATCAATGTACTAGAACAATATATGCTTTGAATAACATTAACAAGACTTAGGAAAGTGAAACTTGATCCATGTAACGAATTAGATTACAAGAGCTTGTACAATCATACACAAGAAACTTGACATAAAAAGTTTGCTTGACATAAAAGATAGCGTAGCTATGAAACTTGCATTCATTATAAAGAGAATGAAGTTAGGGAACTTGCCTCGTATGTAAGCTACACAAGTATAATAATGTTCGCCAATTACCCTACACATACCATTGAAATCGTAATAATAATTAGTTGTATTAATATTAGCTTTATGGGTTTAACCCACTATTTAAGTCATAACCTTAACTTAATGTCTAATCATGTTGGTTAACCACCCCTACGAATCTGAAATCTCACTATAGTCTAACATAATCTTTATCATTCATCTCTAAATCTTGTAACATCACCTTTGTTCATTACATAACTTATTCAAGTGATAATTTAAAATCTCCATATTTTGGTATTTCATTATATTACAATCTGTTATAATGTCTTATGTTATGATTCAACATGTTTATCATGCATGCCAACTAGATTAGGTCCTTGTTTGATAACCCACAAATAATCGAACTCATCGCTTAGGCTTTGGTAGGCACGCAGCCTTGTTCTTGCTTCTTAAGCTTCGCACCCCACAAGAATCGCTACTTATGCAAAACGCAGAAGGCCTTATGCACAGAGAAGGCCTTCACAGTACATAAATCTAAATCATAATAAGCAAGCTACATTCTGACTTTTGTTACACAAAGAATCACCAAATTTATCTCAATTCCACAGAAACTCACAAAACTTAACAACTAAAACCTTTTAATAATCATCAATAAGCATGAAATTCATAATTCTAACAACATAACATTATTTATAATTAACTTTTAAGGATCAAAACCCCCATTTTTTCCAATTTCTTCATTTTTAACACTTTTAGCGAATTTGATTGCCACAAATTCATTTCTTAACCAATTGACATGATTCAAATTACGTTGTTTTCGTTTCTTGATGTACTAACATAATCTAACATCAATTTACAGATTATACCAAATATTGGTCATCAAATTTTGTACTTAAACAAGCCTGATTATATAAACATATCAATGTTATTTACTTTTCTTCCTACAATCCAACTTTTCATGAATTAATCACCAAAATAAGATTATAGATGATAACTAACAAGTTTAGCAAGAGTATACCTACATATAATCAACATTTGAAACAACAATTCAATAAAATCAATTATAGAGAACTTTAAATTACAAAACTAAAACTTGGAAATTTAGGAATGGATTATACCTTGAATTTCCTACTAGCAAGATGATAGAATCCTCCCCTAACCCTTATCAATTTACAAATATTACTCAAAATCCTCTGAAATTCTCCCTTCCTCTCTAATACTCTGTATTTCTATGTTATCTATCCTTAGGGAAAAGCACGCGTAATATACACTAGCTCCCACTTTCCCCATGTATGTCAGGTGAAAAACAAAAAGTTTACGTCAGTTAAAAATAAGCCAAAGGTCACAAGGCCTTGTTTGGCTACACAGCAATTTCCCCATTCCAATTTATTTTAATAATATTTATATTATATAATTTTTATTTGTCACACACGTAACCAATTTAATTAGCTTACACTTATAATTATAATAATTATAATTTTTTTTATTATAATTATACTTGTGGTTAATAAATTATGATATATCTAATTTAATTATTAAATTAGACTCAAACATCACTTTATTTAATTTACTTATTTTCTTAAATACTAAAAATTCTTTTAATTTAATTATTTCATTAAATTAAATCTTCAAATCATAAAATTACCATTATTCAAATCTTCAAATAACAAAATTGCCATTATTTTAATTTAATTCACATTAATCAATTTAGTTACTAAATTCTTGCATCACAATTTCATAAATTAATTATTATTCTCCAATAAATAAATTATTTAAAATATTTATTTAATTCAATAAATATTTAAATTATTTACAAAAAAATTCGATCGGAGAATATTCGTTTGGTCGTGGAATATTCTTTTTGTCAGGATTATCCATACGACGCACGCAGCGATCATTTAGGGCCCCATAACGGAATAACTGTCAGATGAAGAAAACGACAAAGTTTGAGTTTTTATAAATAACGGCGTAATTATTATCTTTATTAACACTTTTGGATTACTCCGGTGGTTAAAATACAAGATTACACGTGGTTGCACGAATAATACTGGGTATTACGATGATATTGTTGAATTATTGATTCTTACGTAAGAAGGCACTACTCAATAATTTTTACAGTAATTACTGTTTAATATTTTATTGATTCTGAAGGGTTTCGACACAAAAACGCACAGCGGAAATAGAACAATTTAAACCAAATTCGAAACCCTAAACAGGATCCATGCGAAAAATAGTTAATTCAGTGGTTAGAAATTATACCAATTGAGAAAGCGATTAAACGATGCGGTCGAATCTCCAACGCAATTCAAACGAACTACGTCTCTATGGTATCCACACGAACGCTCCACGAATCGTCCTACGATCTGCAGAAGAAGGAATCGCGGTACTAGCCACCAAGGATGAGGATTTTCGAAACTGTTTTCTCTAGTCTCTCTCTAAGAGCGGCTAGGATTTTTGTTTTGATTAACTTTCCAAAGACGCTGATATATCATATATATAGCAATAAATCAGAATTAATCAAAACCCTAATCTAATTAAAATAAAATACAAATTTATATATATATTATATCTTAATTATGTCTTACTTAATTAATATATATAAATATACAAAGCATCCTTTTAATTTAAATTCGTGATGTAAATACTATCAATCATATTGATATATTTAAATCCTTACAATTTAAATTAATTCCCTTTCAATAATGTTCTTTGTGTGTGCCCCTATAGGTTATTATTACGTTGACAATAATTTTAATATCATATTATAAAATTATAAACAGTGAGCGGCATCTAGTAATGTATCACTGCTACCCAAGTAATAATAAGTTCGATGATTCGATGCAACCTTTTCATGACCAATGTTTCAATGTAATTTAATCCTTTTAACCTTAATATCCTAGATTAAACTAGAGTCATGGAATGTGTCATACTCTTCATAATTTAATCTGAGTTTTCTTGATCAATGAGTAAACTATATAAAACAAATCACTATTTGAGCATGGCCATGCATTTTATAGTCCTACTCAATCAAGAGGCCTATGGATATCACCCATAATATATAGGATGGTTAAATTCTATCTAGATCACTCATATTTCTCACACGTTTCACGATGAACCCAATAATCACCTTTATAGTCCACCCTATTAAAGGTGACATTTGATGATATCAAAGTACATAAATTCTCGTGTAGTAATATAGCTATTTCAGGTCGGAGGACCATTACATCATTGTTACTATGAGAATTGCTAATGACACTTCGCATAATGCTTCATATAGAATTCTCATGGTGGGTTTGTCCAGTATATCGTTCTCTAACATGTACCTATGCATTGACTTAATATCTCATATATTTATGACCAATGAGATTTGGTCATCAGTCAATCCACATACTAGTCTCAATGCATCATTGTTGTCCCATCAACAATGATACTCGACTAGGGACATTTAAGAACAAAGATACTAATTGTAATTATATAATCTCATGTTCAAGTCACATACTTGAAACTATATAATTTGTATCACTATTCTAAGGAATTTTATTATGTTAACAATTATATTACGCAGTAAATAAAACCATAATAAAATTATTTATTTATTCAATCAAATATAATATCAAAATATTAAGCAATTATATCAAATAATTGGCCTCTAGGGTATAAACTCTAACAGTCTCCCACTTGCACTAGAGTCAATCACTCATGTATCTAATACCCATGGAACTAGTGTGACCGTCGTGCTTCTGCTGCGACAAAGCCTTGGTCAGTGGGTCTGCAACATTATCATCTGTTGGCACTCTTCCTATATGTACATCTCCTCTATCAATGATTTCACAGATGAGATGGTACCGCCTAAGTATATGCTTGGATCGTTGGTGAGATCTCGGGTTCCTTAGCTCGTGCAATGGCTCCATTATTATCACAAGATAGAAAGAAACAACCAATCAACAATGGTTGGAACAACACCAAGTTCGATGATGAACTTTTTAATCCATACTGACCTCCTTGGTCGCACTAGAAGAAACAATATACTCAACCTCTGTTGTAGAATCTCCACATCGCCTCTTGCTTCAAAGTCTTCCATTCTTGAAGACCACCATTAAGGCAAAACACAAAACCTGACTGAGACTTATAGTCATCATTGTTAGTCTGGAAACTAGCATCTGTGTAACCCTTTACTTCCAGTTCGTCTTCACCTCCATATACCAAGAATGAATCCTTAGTTCTCTTTAGGTACTTGAGGATATTCTTGACTGCTGTCCAGTGACCTTCACCTAGATTCAACTGGTATCTGCTCATCATGCTCAAAGCATACGAGACATCCGGACGAGTACATATCATTGCATACATGATAGATCCAATTGCCGAAGTATAAGGGATATTTCTCATACGCTCCTCATCATCTTGTGATTTAGGACATTGGGCCTTAGAGATCTTTATACCATGAGTCATGGGTAAGTGTCCTCTTTTTGCCTCTTGCATGCTGAACCGTTTCAGCACTTTATCAATATATGTACTCTGACTTAGGCCGAGCATTTTTCTCTATCTATCTCGATAGATCTTGATACCTAAAATGTAGGCTGTATCGCCTAAATCTTTCATGGAGAAACATTTTCTTAACCATGTTTTTATAGCCTGTAATGAAGGAATGTCATTCCCAATAATTAATATGTCGTCAACATATAATACTAGGAATACAATGTGACTCCCCACTAACCTTCTTATATACATAAGGTTCATCTTCATTTTTAATAAAACCAAACTCTATGACTGCTTCATCAAATCAAAGATTCCAACTCTGAGAGGCTTGCTTCAATCCATAAATGGATCGCTGCAACTTATATACCTTTCCAGCATCCTTTGAATTGACAAATCCCTCAGGTTGTGTCATGTACACATCCTCAAGGAGATTTCCGTTAAGGAAAGCAGTTTTGACATCCATCTGCCAGATTTCGTAATCGTAAAAGGCTGCAATAGTAAGTAAGATCCTGATGGATTTAACCATTGCCACTGGAGAGAAGGTTTCATCATAGTCAACACCTTGAACTTATTTGTAACCTTTTGCTACCAGTCGACCTTTGTAGGTTTGTACATTACCATCCATGTCGATTTTCTTCTTGAAAACCCACTTGCACCCGATTGGTTTTACCCCTTCGGGTGGATCAACCAAAGTCCATACTTGGTTAGTATACATGGAGTCCATTTCAGATCTCATGGCTTCAAGCCATCTCTCTCGAAATCTGGTCCATTCATAGCTTCTTGGTAGGAAGCGAGCTCATCCCGATCTATGAGCGTCACATCGCTGTTTTTTGAGTCACAAGATATCCATAATATCTCTCGGGCTCGTGGCGTGTCCTACCAGATCTACGAATTCCTTGTGTAATTTGAGCAGGTTCACTTTCCACAACATCTTGTGGTTCCTGCTCATGTTCCAACTCAGGTTCAATGATATTTTGTGGTTCTCAAATTTCTTCGAGTTCTACTTTCCTCCCACTGTTTCCTTTAGAGACAAATTCTCTTTCTAGAAATATATCAGTTCGAGCAACAAACACTTTGTTCTCAGAAGGTTTGTAGAAATAATACCCTTTTGTTTCTTTTGGGTATCCCACAAAATTACATTTGTCAAATTTGGGTCCGAGCTTGTCAAAATCCAGACGTTTTATAAACGCCTCGCAATTCCAAATCTTCATGAACGATATACTAGGATGTTTCCCAGTCCACATCTCATATGGTGTCTTCTGAACCATTTTTGTAGGAACACGGTTAAGTGTGAATGCAGCTGTCTCTAGGGCATGACCCCAGAAGCTTATTAGAAGATCTGCATGACTCATCATTGATCGTACCATGTCCAACAAGGTTTGATTCCTCCTCTCAGACACACCATTCCATTGTGGTGTTCCAAGTGGAGTGAGCTGTGATATAATACCACACTCCTTTAGAAGGTCATCAAAGTCTTGGCTTAAGTATTCACCTCCTCGATCGGATCGAAGGGCTTATATGCTTTTGCCAAATTGGTTTTGAACTTCATTCTTGAATTCCTTGAACTTTTCAAAGGATTCGGATTTGTGTCTCATAAGATACACATATCCATATATACTAAAGTCGTCAGTAAATGTAATGAAGTAATAAAACCTACCTCTTGCTAACAAACTCATGGGTCCACATACATCACTATGTATAAGTCCCAATATATCGCTAGCCCGTTCACTGTGTCCAGTGAAAGGGGCTTTAGTCATCTTTCCTAATAAACAAGATTCATATTTTTCATATGATTCAAAATCAAATGAATCCAAAAATCCATCCTTATGGAGTTTTGATATGTGTTTCTCATTTATATGGCCTAAACGACAGTGCCAGAGATATGTCGAATTTGAATCATTTGATTTAAATTGTTTTGTATTTATGTTATAGATAGGCATTTCCAAATCAAAAATATAAAGACCGTTAAACAATTGTGCAACACCATAGCAAATATCATTTAAGTAAAACGAACAACGATTGTTCTTAATTATAAATGAATAACCTTTCTTGTCCAAACAAGAAATAGAAATAATATTTTTGCTTATAGCAGACACATAATAACAATCCTCTAATTCTAATACTAGCCCATTGGGAAAAGATAAATAATAAGTTCCTACGGCTAGTGCAGCAACTTTTGCTCCATTCCCAACTCGTAGGTCAACCTCCCCTTTTGCCAAAGTCCTACTCCTTCGAAGTTCCTGCACATTAACACAAATGTGAGAACCACATCCAGTATCCAATACCCATGATGTAGAAGTAGACAAATTGACTTATATAACATATATACCTGAATCAGAAGTCACACTTCCTTTCTTTTTCTTCACTTCTTCCAAATAAGCATGATAATTCCTCTTCCAAAGGTCCGTGTTTTCCACAAAGTGATAATCACCTTCTTTAGCCACCCCACCTTTAGGTTTTAAAGCCTGTTTGGTTTTGGAATTAGGTTTGCCACCAGAATTAGATCCTATCTTTTTCTTGCCTTTCCATTTTCCCTTAGCGTTCCCCTTTTGCACCATCATTATGGGAGCGGGTCCTGACTTTTTCATGTTGTTCTCTGCAGTTCTTAACATGCTCAACAATTCAGTAAGTGGTTTCTCAATTTCATTCATTAGATAATTCATAACAAATTGAGAGTAGCTGATGTTCAATGATTGCAAAACAAGATCAGTTTGGGCCTCCGGAGTGATTGAAAAACCCAACCTATCAAGGTATTCAATATACCCAATCATTTTCAATATATGTGGACCAACTGGATCACGTTCACCCATTTTGCAGTGATACAACGCCTTGCTTGTATCATACCTCTCCTGTCGAGCATGCCCTTCGAACAATTTTTTGAGATGCTCAATCATCTCATAAGAATCCATCAACTCATATTGCTTCTGAAGCTCAGCATTCATGGTTGCTAGCATGAGACAACTCACATCCAGAGCATCATCTTGATGCTTCTTGTAAGCATTATGCTCTCGCATGCGTGTGGCGATGGACGATCGGTCTTTGCAGAATGGGCCCATCGAGGACATATAGCTTACGCTCTTGTTTGAGGACAATCCTCAAGTTCCTGTGCCAGTCAAGGAAATTAATCCCACTCAACTTGTCCTTCTCAAGGACTAATCGTAGTGAAAAACTACTTGTGTTGTTGTTGTTGTTTGCCATTGATATCTACAATTTATAAGTGCCAAAATAATAAGTCAAATTGTAGAGTTGATATTATGTAATTGATAATAGTACATTCAAAATATATGTCCCACTATTTTATTCAAATTAATAGCCCTCACCATTAATTCGGAAAGCATTTTCTATTAAATCTTTCTAGTGAGCCAAGATCCATATTTCATTATGACTTAAGTTAGCTTTGGCTAATCTCTTAAAACACAATTATTTAGGTAGACAACCCGTTTGTCAATTATATCATATATAACTCTTGGATAGTTTGGTAAACAACATTTGTTTCTAGTCCATCTAATGGTACCAACCAAACTCTATGCCTCTAAGTCCACAATCCTATTGAGATAACTTAGTTAAGTCAGGCCCAATGATTTTAACAGTTTGGATATCACAATTATCCTATTGCATCTTACCTAGATAAATAGGGTACTTTTCTTTGGCAAACCTACATCTATTGATCAAGGTCTTGATGAGTGTTATTCATTGGAAGGCATCTGATTTAGACTTAATTATTTAATGAGGGAATTTATTAAAAAAAATTTAGATCTCACCAATTTTAATCTTATTAAGCATGCACATTATTTATCATATCATATCACATACAAGCATAAATAAAGTGCAAAATTAAATGTGTCACAGTTATGGCCCAATCCACTGTTAATCTTTTCAAGCTAATGAAAGATTGAAGGTCAATCTAAGTTGGTAAAAGATTTTAAAATAAATAGCTTCCTTGGATCTTCCTCAAGCATGTGCCTCCTCTCCATCATCATCTTTCCATCATGTTCTCCATCTTGACATCGACATCGATTACAGATTATTACATGACATAAAGAAACCTCGAGTTACATTCGAGGGGATTTAGATGAGAAGAGAATATTACATTATAATTTATAGAAAGGCACGACATGCAAGCCGTATTTCAAAACCAAAACCACTAACCTATGGCTCAAAAGGCCATAACTGTGCACCATGCATAGCACAATAAGCATATAACAGTTTATATAAAATTAAAAAATATATAACAAATTTGGGGTCACGACCATCGTAAATGCTAAATTCAATGGGGTCCAGGGGTTCTCTCACAGCGGTGGTCTCGCTTACACTTATAATTATAATAATTATAATTTTTTTATTATAATTATACTTGTGGTTAATAAATTATGATATATCTAATTTAATTATTAAATTAGACTCAAACATCACTTTATTTAATTTACTTATTTTCTTAAATACTAAACAATTCTTTTAATTTAATTATTTCATTAAATTAAATCTTCAAATCATAAAATTACCATTATTCAAATCTTCAAATAACAAAATTGCCATTATTTTAATTTAATTCACATTAATCAATTTAGTTACTAAATTCTTGCATCACAATTTCATAAATTAATTATTATTCTCCAATAAATAAATTATTTAAAATATTTATTTAATTCAATAAATATTTAAATTATTTACAAAAAAATTCGATCGTTACATCCTTCTCTCCTTAAAAGGATTTTGTCCCTAGAATCAAGAGTCGATAAATTTATTCGTTACATTCTTCCCTCCTTAACATGATTCTGTCCCCAGAATCACTATACAAGATTAAGCAAATAACTGAGGATAATTCTTAATCATAATATCTTCTAGTTCCCACGTAGCTTCTTCAGCATTGTGGTTTCTCTAGATTACCTTAACAAAAGGTATCACGTTTATTCCTTAGTACTTGCTCTTTTCTATCGATAATTTGTTCTTCATAGGACATGTCTTTCTCAAATTGTAATGGCTCATTGTAAGACCCCAACTTATTATGAATAAAATTGAATTTCCTCTATTTATTATTTTGAAATAATAAAGAAATAATTTGATATAATACTCTGGTTATGGGTGAAATGTGCAAATTTTACAAAATAAGCAACTGGTTATAAAATAATAATTGTTGTCGGGGAATATTCGTTTGGTCGTGGAATATTCTTTTTGTCGGGATTATTCGTACGATGGCGCAGTCATTTGTGGACCCCATAACGGAATAACTGTCGGATGAAGAAAACGACAAAGTTTGAGTTTTTATAAATAACAGCGTAATTATTACCGTTAACACTGTTGGATTACCTGGTGGTTAAAATACAGTATTACACGTGGTTGCACAGTAACACACGATATTGCACAGTATTGTTGAATTATTGATTCTTACGTAAGAAGGCACTACTCAATAATTGTTACAGTAATTACTGTTTAATATTTTATTGATTCTGAAGGGTTTTAACACAGAAACGCACAACAGAATTAGAACAATTTAAACCAAATTCAAAACCCTAAACAGGATCCATGCGAAAAATAGTTAATTCAGTGGTTAGAAATTATACCGATTGAGAAAGCATTTAAACGATGCGGTCGAATCTCCAACGCAATTCAAATGAACTGCGTCTCTACGGTATCCACACGAACGCTCCACAAATTGTCCTACGATCTGCAGAAGAAGGAATCGCGGTACTAGCCACCAAGGATGAGGATTTTCGAAACTGCTTTCTCTAGTCTCTCTAGAAATGGCTAGGGTTTTGTTTTGATTAACTTTCCAAAGACGCCGATATATCATATATATAGCAATAAATCGTAATTAATCAAAACCCTAATCTAATTAAAATAAAATCCGAATTTATATATATATTATATCTTAATTATGTCTTACTTAATTAATATATATAAATATACAAAGCATCCTTTTAATTTAAATTCGTGATGTAAATACTATCAATCATATTGATATATTTAAATCCTTACAATTTAAATTAATTCCCTTTCAATAATGTTCTTTGTGTGTGACCCTATAGGTTATTATTACGTTGACAATAATTTTAAAATCATATTATAAAATTATAAACAGTGAGACGCATCTAGTAATGCATCACTGCTACCCAAGTAATAATAAGATCGATGATTCGATGCAACCTTTTCGTGACCAATGTTTTAACGTAATTTAATCCTTTTAACCTTAATATCCTAGATTAAACTAGAGTCATGGAATGTGTCATACTCTTCATAATTTAATTTGAGTTTTCTTGATCAATGAGTAGACTATATAAAACAAATCACTATTTGAGCATGGCCATGCATTTCATAGTCCTACTCAATCAAGAGGCCTATGGATATCACCCATAATATATAGGATGGTTAAATTCTATCTAGATCACTCATATTTCTCACATGATTCACGATGAACCCAATAATCACCTTTATAGTCCACCCTATTAAAGGTGACATTTGATGATATCAAACTACATAAATTCTCGTGTATTAATATAGCAATTTTAGGTCGGAGGACCATTACATCATTGTCACTATGAGAATTGCTAATGACACTTCGCATAATGCTCCATATAGAATTCTCATGGTGGGTTTGTCCAGTACATCATTCTCTAACATGTACCTATGCTTTGACTTAATATCTCATATATTTATGACCAATGAGATTTGGTCATCAGTCAATCCACATACTAGTCTCAATGCATCATTGTTGTCCCATCAACAATGATACTCAACTAGGGACATTTAAGAACAATGATACTAATTGTAATTATATAATCTCATGTTCAAGTCACATACTTGAAACTATATAATTTGTATCACTATTCTACTGAATTTTATTATGTTAACAATTATACTACGCAGTAAATAAAATCATAATAAAATCATTTATTTATTCAATCAAATATAATATCAAAATATTAAGCAATTATATCAAATAATTGGCCTCTAGGGCATAAACACTAACAGATTCAATAATTTTTGCGTTGATATTTTATACTATTATTGTTTCAATAATTATCATTGCACAGTATTTCCCATTATCATATCAATAATTCATATTATTTGAATAATATTATTAGATAGCATTATTGGCAATGTCTAGAAAGTTCTGTCAAGGAGAGGTTTGGTCACCTAATTGCGGCGCCAAGAAGGAGAAATTCTTATTGAAAGCCCCTCTTTCCGGAGCTACTTTGGTTGTCATAATTGTGATTACAGTAATATTATTTATGAATAATTATTGATTTATATGATAAAGAAATATTTATTTTATGTGGATATAAATGAAGGAATTTTAGCGAGGAAATAATTGTTGAAAGTTTGGAAATTATTTTTTTCGATAAAATATTCATTCATATATATATATATATATATATATATTATAATTGTTTAATATATATATATATATATATATATATATATATATATATATAAGCATGTGATTAAAAGATGGAGTAAGCAAATTGCATTCGAATGCATAGCAGTATATCTTTGATTTTCCTAAATTGGTTGGTGAGAATTCTTCTGCAAAACTTGATTTTCAATTTGTGGAATAAAGGCCATTGATTTGTGGAATTAGTTGGTGGGTGGAAGAAATTCTTGCAAGTATGCGTTGTTTTGTTGTGTATGGTCATTTAATTCTCTGTAAAGCTTGTGTTTTTTCCAAACTTATGGGCCTCATCTATTGGAAAAATAAGAGTTAGGCAATGAATGAAAAGGAAAGGTTAGGCATGATTGAAGAAAAATTTGGCAGGAAAGAATTTGGCAGAAAAAGTTAGGCAGCTCATTTGGTTTTCTTCCTCCGCCCTGCACTATAAATAGAGGGATAACCCTACTTCCTCAGAAATTCTTATTCTAAAGTATTGTGAGTATTTTTCTTAAGTATAAGAATACTTTGAGCGTAGTTTTTCTGCAAGATTTTCTCAGAATAATATCTGATACTCCAGTCAAATCCAGTTTCTACTAAGGTAAAGGATATTATTTTATTGCAATACTCATGAGAAATATTATTTTCTTTCATACTCCATATTATGTAAGCGATATTAGTTCATTTCATATTCTTGAATTTGAACTTACTATGGTAAGTATTGCTTCTATAATTCTTGAAATGATTAGAAATTTTGCTTCATCTAATATCATTTCATACGAATATTGGTCTGAACTTTTTAATCAAATTTGGAAATTTTCATGACAGTTATTGTTCACGATTCATCGCTCACATGTATTATTCACTTGATTCATCGTTCACGAGTACTATTCACGAGTGCTTCGCTCACAAGCCATCGCTTCACGAAAGTACTATTCATTTAGTATCGATCACAAAAAAAAAATATATTTTTTTCTTTCTTTCTTCCAAGTTATCCATTGTGACCCTTATTGAATCCATGTTTTTCATTCTTGAATTTTACTCCATTATGGAGTATTTTTAAACTTGAATTATCTAAAGTACGAATCTCTAATCTTTGTCCTTTTGTCTCACTAGATTCGTTCTCTAAAAAGTTTTTCATCATCCTCAGTCTTTAATGGTGATACTTGATGAATATCTTTGGCCTGTAGTGCAAAGATGTATGATTACCTGATGAATATCTTTGGCCCGTAGTGCAAAGATGAACAGGTGTTGAGATGAACATGACTAACTGGTGATACAAATGAATATCTTTGGCCCGTAGTGCAAAGATGAATATTTGATGCAAGATGTATATTGATTGATGTTATAGGGATAAAATTTGATGATGGACTTTTAAATTCATAGATGATAGTAGATTTCATTCTCTACTTAACTCTTCTAATGAATTGTTATTTCCGCTGCGAATATTGATCTAAAACTAGTTGTCCATTATATTTTATCTGATTTGTTGAAGGCTAACGATAAATTGTTGTTCTTTATCTTAGTCATAATATTCTTTACTGGGCTAGTTGAGCTCACCCTTTTCCTTTTTGTTCCATTTTTCTTCTCAGGAGGTGAGAATGTAGCAGGTACCAGTCAGGGTAAAGAGTGATGGTCCTAGATAGTTGTTTTAGTAGTCCTCACTATTTTTGTAAAATAGTGTATCAATAAATGTAATGAGGACTTATTTGAGTGTGGATATTGTCTAGAAGACAATATTTGTATTTAAACTCACAGCATGTGTGTTGTCGTATTTTGCACGATAATTATATTAATAAAGTTGTAGTTGTTTCTGTACCATGTATTTGGTGACTCAGAATGGGTGATGTATACCTATTTTGGGGGCATCACACTCATATTCTATAACATGCTTATAATCAGGCTTATATGGCCTCAGTATCGAGACATGGAAAATGTTATGAATATGTTCTAATTCTGGAGGTAAAGTTACCTCGTACGTCACTTCACCAACTCGTCAAAGCACCTCAAAAGGTCCTATAAACCTAGGGCTTAGTTTTCCCTTTTTGCCAAATCGAATTTTCCCCTTCCAAGGAGACACTTTCAAGAAAACAAAACTACCGATATCGAATTCACGATTTTGTCGGTATTGATCGGCATATTTTTTTTGTCTATCCTGTGCATCTATTAATCTTGCTCGAATCACCTTGGTGATCTCGACAGTTTGTTATACAAATTCTGGACCCAATAGCTGACATTCACCTACCTCGTCCTAGCATAATGGAGTTCTACATTTCCTGCCGTATAACGCTTCATAAGGCGGCATACCAATACTCGCTTGATAACTATTATTATAGGCAAATTCAACCAATGGTAGATGGTCATCCCAATTTCCCTTGAAATCCATAATACATGCTCTGAGCATATCTTCTAATGTCTGGATGGTTCTCTCACTCTGTCCGTCAGTTTGAGGATGGTACGCTGTGCTCATTCTCAGCTGCATTCCCAAGCATTCTTGTAGTCGTTTCCAGAAATTAGATGTGAAACGTGGATCTCTGTCTGATACAATGGACATCGAAACACTGTGTCTTGAAACAATTTCCTTCACGTATAGTTTTACCAACTGATCTAGGTTAAATCTAATCTTGATTGCCAAAAAGTGTGCTGACTTCGTCAATCGATCGACAATCACCCAAATGGCGTCATAACCCGAACTTAGTGCTTTACGATACCATTTCTATGAGCGAAATAATACTAATAATACTAACAATAATATAAATATCAAACTTAATTTACATATATCAGAGTCTAATCCCAAGTACACAACCTTTACTATAATTCTTTACATGATAAATAATACATATCATGATCTAAATATTGTCTAACTATTACAAAAGATATTGTTAAACATATTCTGTTTGCTTTCCTTTTCACTTGATCTTGTCTGAACCTTCAGGTTGATCATGCTTAGCTGAAAACATTTAAATTTAAAGCAAGAATAAGCATTTGGGTGCCCAGCAAGTAATAACAATTATAAATATAATTAGCTGAAATAATTAAATATTTTCTTTGTACATCACTTCTACAACGAATTGATAGTTGTGAAGTAAACTGAACCGATAATAATAACATAACAATTCTATACCAAAATTTTGAAACTA
Source organism: Panax ginseng (assembly GCA_020205605.1). NCBI lineage: Eukaryota > Viridiplantae > Streptophyta > Magnoliopsida > Apiales > Araliaceae > Panax > Panax ginseng. The sequence continues at coordinate 39,041,705 of CM035130.1, read as the reverse complement.
CGTACTGACTATAAAAGGGGTTTGGTTGACATACTATGAACATTGTTTTTAATTTTCAAATAGGTTTAGCAGAACTTCATCCGTAAACCGCCATAACTTACGGGCGCGAGGGTGATCATCCCAATGTGCCCTGTATCGATCAATACTACATACAAGAACGATATTATCGTTCACTCTATCCGCCTTGGGCGCATAAAAGTTTTTCCTTGATCGGGATGTTCATACTTAGTCTGGAATCCGAACCAAAATAATTTATTGGATACAAAAAAGTTTTATCATATTCAACGATATTTCTAAATCTGTGTTTAGCTGATCAAATAGCTTAGAGGTATATATATATATATATATATATATATATATATATATATATATATATATATATATATATATCAACATGTGATTAAATATAATGATTATCCAAGTGGGGACACTTGAATAACCATATTTAGAAATTAACGAACATAGTATATATCTGAATTACAATATAGTACCATGTTGATAATCAATGATCGATCGGATATAACAATAGGGTTAATAATCTGGTACAATAATAATATAATTCTGAATCTTCTTACTCATATCCATTGCATAAAGAAAATGCAAAGGGAGAATACTTGTCTAATCTGCTGTTTACAATACGCAACTTAGTTTTATCTTTTATATCGAAACCTATCATTAATAAGATCATTCGTTCGATTAGAATAACATACTATAACACACAACACTGCTTATTGCAGTCAGCACATAACCTAATCACATTGTCACATATATTCAACAGTCATTGAATCACAAACAAACATTAATACAGTCAAAATATCTAAGTCCAGATCAATTTTTGAAATATGTCGGTGTACCGACGGCTTTATCGGGTAATAATCAAGTCTAAGACTCTATCCTGTAGCTCAATATCTGTAAATATCAGTCATATTATTTTTAATTGACTTATAATAGCATTTATTATAATTTATCATGAATTTTCAAACACCGGAATCATTACTAAATAATTTAAATATTAAACAATTCTATTATCATTAATATTTAATTAATATTAAACTATTAATGAAACCATTGCCAAAATATTAAAGTTATATATAATAACTTAAAATACTTTTAAAGTACTAATATTACCCTTAAATGATTTTTAAAACTATTAAAATTATTTTAAATAATTACCATTAATATTAAAATATTAACACATTATCTATCAAAATATTAAAAGTCATTAATTATAACTTAAAAATATTTTTAATTCATTTATATCCTTTTTAAATAATTTTTAAATTAATAAAACAATTTTAAAACTATTTATTTAATATAATTATTAAATAAATTTAATATCATTAATATTAAATTAATATCCTTAATATTAAATTATTAATGAAATTATCTTAAATATTAAAAGTTATATTTTATAACTTAAATATCTTTAAACACTTTATTTTTTCATTTAAAATAATTTTTATAATATTAAAATTATTTTAAAACTAATTTATTTAATATAATTATTAAATAACTCTAATATCATTAATATTAAATAATTAATATTTTTCATGACAAAATATCAAAAGTTATATTTTATAACTTAAAATATTTTTATAATCTTTAAATTATTTTTATATGATTTTTAAATCATTAATTATATTTTTCATAATTTATTTAATACATTTATTAAATAACTTAAATATCATTAATATTAATTAATTAATGAAATTCATCACAAAATATTAAGTCATTAAAAATAACTTAAAATATTTTCTTATATCATAATCTAATTTTAAATGATTTTTCATATATTAAAACCATTTCTAAATAATTTATTTAATATTATAATTAAATAAATTAAATACCTTTAATATTCCAAAAATATTAAATATTTATGAAATATATTCAAAATAATTAAAAACTAATTTTCAGACATTAAAATAATTTTTAATAATTTATTTTGTAATTTTAATAATTAAAAACTAGTTTTTCTATTTATTTAATAAAAATAATTAATTTAAGAAATAAATTGTCGTTAAAGACTGCCTATAGCGACAGAACCGTCGCTATAGGTGTTCTTTATGTTCTTCATCAAACCTAGAACATTCATGTCAGTGACCAAGGTGTCACGTCTGACCATAAATTGTTCAATGATACAAAGGTATTCTGGTCAGTCTAAAATGTTTGGATTGTAGTATAAATGCAATACTACCGTTATCAATTAATTTCATGGCCAGAGCATTAAACAAACGAGAGATCTAAGCCATAAAAATGGCTGTCAGTAGCTGTTCCTCATTTCTGGGTTACCCAGATATGAAGAACAGATCGTGGGTCTTACTTTGGGCTTCCACTACATGCAAGTCTTGCAATATTATTATGATCTAATGACTTCAGTGTATAGACAACACATAAATTAAGAGATCTATTACAAAATATCAACAAAACAACAACACAATCGCTAGATTTTAGGTGGTCAAACGTGGTCAGAAAACTTGTTCATACAATTTCTGGAAACTCCAAAAATCAGAAATCGTTACCGGATGGTCTACTTTGACCATCCACTGCATCTAACATATGTGTTGTTTTAATGATCTAAAGGCATGCATCTAAAGTCAACCTACCAGACTACAACTTTATTACCACAACAAGAACAAAACATCAAACAGAAGCAAGATCAAAGCCACAGAAAATCTTGTCAGACGTTTCTGGGTAACAATCTGGGTTACCCAGATCAGTTTGGTCATGGCTGGTCAACGACCTTTGACCACTAATAACTTGTGATGTACACATGATTTATGCATGAATCTAGTTCCAGATGAAAGATCACATAACAAACTACATGTTTATACCTTTAAACAGCAAAAACACATAACAGATTGAGATCTACAGGGTCTGACATTTGTTGTCAAACCACTAAAAAAAATTTCCCAGATTTTGAAAAACTTAAATTTCGAGCACTTTGATGTTATGGATCTAACATGTGCAAACCCAGATCACTAATAGACACTACATATAACATATATTAACACTTAAACACCAAATCCAACATAGAATACAATATCAGAAAAATTTTAGTTTAGGTTTATACCTTTCTTGGATAATTTCTTGATTCTAGGCAAATGATCTGTTAATTGAAGTAGTAGGGCTTGTCTATGGGACTGATATACTACTAAATTTCGTGGGTTTTAGAGAGAGTGGGTCTAGGATGTGCATAGTGAATAAATGAGGAAAAATAATGCACTATCTCTCTCCAACCGATATATATAATGTGAATACAATGTATGAATCTGATGTTGCTGTCAATAATTGGCTGATTTGAATAGATTTTTAATATATTGGCAAGTCAAGGGTGGTTCAACCGCTAAAGGTTTGGCAAGATATACAATTTTCCTACTAAATAATTCAAAAAGGGTATTATGGTCAATTTGATTCCAATTTTAAGGGCATTCTTGACAATCTAATCCAACCCTTAGGGTTTAACCCTAAGGGTTTAACTGTAAGACCCCAACTTTTATGAATAAAGAATTATTTTCTCGAAATATATTTTTGAATATTATGGTGTGAATTTGATATAATGTTATAGTTGTGGGTAATATTTACAAATTTTGCAAAGTAAGCAAGTGGTTATATAATATTCGATTGGTCGGGGAATATTCATATGACTACACAATCATTGGTGGACCCCATTAACGGAAGTATTATCGTAGTTAGAAAGCGACAAAATTATCTTTTATAAAAATAACGGTAGGAAGTTTTACCGTTAAACCTGTTGAACTACTCTCTCGGTAGTAAAGTAAAGAATACGCTGTCTGGCGTGGTTGCATAGTAGCACACTAGATTTATTATTGATACTTACGTGAGAAGTCACTCGCTTATACTCAATTATTGCTACTGATAATTGTTTGCATCATATCTCTCATATTATTGATTCGATTATTGTCACAATATCATCCGCAAAATATGTTATATTATTAAATCAATAATTGAGACGACAAAGTTATTTATATTATTAAATTGTAATATTTACAATGTCTGTAAGTTACATCGAGGAGAGGTTTGGTTATCTAATCAAGCGCGCCAATAAGGAGAAATCCTTATCGAAAAGCCCCTCTTTCCAGAACGACGACACAGTTGTTAAATATTATGAGTTATAATATTAATGATGAATAAGTTCGTGTTGATTAAAGATGAATTTGATAGTTCCATTGTGTTGGGATTATTAGTGTTAGTGGAAATCAACATCTATTCCGGATGATAATTGATGTCCGGAAGTTATAATTGACCAATCGGATAATTAACAGAATAAATGAGCAATTAATTGCTATTAATTCACATGATTATAACTATTTGTTCACATGTGTGTACTATTGATTCACATTCTTGTACTATTAGGGGAGTTGGTGCAAGATTGATAATACTTGCATGACTAAGTTAAAAATGGAGGTATAGATGGAGGTACTATACTGTAATTCGTATTTTCACATGATTATAACTATTGATTCACATGATTGAACTATTGATTCACATTATTTACTATTAGGGGAGGTGGTGCAAGTTTGATAATACTTGCAGGACTGAATTAAAAATGAAAGAAAAGTTGGAGGTATTGTACTGTAATATTTCGAGCCCCAAAACGTGCAATTATCGAAACTATATTTTCCTATAAATAGAAGCTCATTCTTCCTTCATTTCTCACCAATTCACTAAAGCTATATAGCAATTATTATAGAGAGAAATTATAGAGAGAAAGAAGAAAAGAAGTCAGCTACCTCTCTACTCTAGTATCTAGTTTCTTTTTAAGGTAAGGGGTATTATTTCTTTCGTATTCATGAAGAGTGTTTCAGTTATTCCATTCTTTATTATTTTGTTGGAATAACTTTGTCTGTCAAGCAGTACCGCATACATGGTGAAATTATTCCATTCTTTATTATTCTCATTGGAATATCCTCATACATGCGGATTACGCTGAGACACGGTTCCATTCTTTATTATTACATTGGAATAACACATGCTGTGCGATCTATCGCATGCATTATGAATTCTTTATTATTTCATTCTTTATTATTCTATTGGAATATCCTCGTCTCTATGCGATTACGCTAGACTGGGTTCCATTCTTTATTATTACATTGGAAAACACATGCATGCGGCCTATCGCATGCATGGTGAATTCTTCCATTATTCCAATCTTTATTATTACATTGGAATATCCCATGCATGCGGATTACGCATGACCGGTTCCATTCTTTATTATTCTATTGGAATAACTCGCTCATGTGGATTATCACATGCATGGTGAATGATCCTTCGTATTCATTCTTTATTAAATTGTGGAAATGATGCATCTCACGGATTACCACATGGCGGGTGAAAATCCATTTGCAGTTTCATATATTCTATAATACTCATTTCGTTAAAGTTTTGGCTTCTATACTCCATGAAATTAGTAGAATATCCTAGATATTTGCACTTCATCCGATATCTTTTCATGGAAATATTCTTCTGAGCATTCTTGAATTTTACTCCATAAAGCAGTATCATGTTGACAATTTGGACGTAATTGATTTCAAGATAAATTAACTTATAAATCTTTAAAATTTATTCTTGAACTTGTTTTATTGAATTATTATGTCATTGTCATCATCCTCATGCTTATATTGTAATGAAAGTCATCTTTGGCTTACGTGCATAGATGGACTTGGTATGATTATAACCAGGGATTATTCGATATAATCATGACCTGTAATGTTATAAATGATGTGGTAAAAGTCCTCGATAGCTTTGTAGTGCATTGATGGATGCTTTTTGGTATGATTATGACTAGGGATTATTCGGTATAGTCATGACCATTGATGATTTAATGAATATCCTTGGCTCGTAGTGCAGGGATGACTCGATGATGTGGTTTATTTATTAAAATTTAGTCTCAAATGATAAAAAATTGATGTTTTAAATCATAGAAGATATTAGATATCATGCTCTATTTGACTCTTTTAATGGATTGCATATTCCGCTGCAGTTAAACTTGATGTCTATTGTATTTTATCAGTTTAACATTGTTGAAGACTGTGACGCCCCCAAAATAGGTCCATTCCATCCAACCCATTCTGAGTCGCCAAATACATGGTACAGAAATAACTACAACTTTATTAATACATCATATAAGCTCGCAGAGTTTAAATACAGATATTGCCATCTAGACAATATCCACACGCAAATAAATCCCCATCATAATTATTGATACATTATTTTATAAAAATGGTGAGGACTACTAAACAAATCTCTCTAGAACCTTCATTCCTCGACTAGTACTCACTACATTCTCGCCTCCTGAGAAGAAAAATAGAACAAAAAGGAAATGGGTGAGCTCAACTAGCCCAGTAAAGAATATTATGACTAAGATAATATACAACAAATTATCTTTAGTCTTCAACAGGGAAAAATCTAATAAAATACAATAGACAACCAGTTTTAAATCAATCTTCGCAGCGGAAATAATAATTCATTAGAAGAGTTAAGTAGAGAATGCAAACTACTATCTTCTATATATGAATTTAAAAGTTCATCGTCGATATTTTATCCCTGTAACATCAATCAATATATATCTGAAATCAAATATTCATCTTTGCACCTACAGGCCAAAGATATTCATCGATTAATCATGTTCATCTAAACACCTGTTCATCTTTGCACTACGGGCCAAAGATATTAATCAGTCGGTTATGTTCATCTCATCACCTGTTCATCTTTACACTACGGGCCAAAGATATTCATCAAGAAATCATTCATCTTTTTTACTGTGCCAAAGATATTCAAGAATATCATCATTTAGGACTGAGGATGATGAAAAATATTTTAAAGAAAACGAATCCAGTGAGATAAAAGAACAAATATTAGGGATTCGTATTGCAGTTTATCCAAATTCAATAATACTCCATAATAACCAAATATGAAGTAGAATTTCAAAAATAAAGACCAAAACATGGATACAATCAAAGATAGTACCCATAATAGACATTTTGGACAAAAAGAAGAAATTTCATTTTTCTATGAATAATGTCGATATCGTGAATAATGTAAAAGTCGACGCGTGAATAAAGAACTCCGACACCAAAAGATAGAAATTTCACAAAAAAACATCTTCACGCTTCGTGAATAGTAATCCCGACATGAAAAAGTTCCAAATTTGATAAAAATTTCCAACCAATATTTCGGCATAATGATATTGAAGAAATAATATCATTTTCGAATAAAATAACATCCCTTACCTCGAAAGACAGTACTTCTAGTTGAAACACCGGATATAGGCTATGACTTGAACTTTCACCGTATAGCAATACTCAAAGTATACTCAAAATACTCACAAGAATACGCTCGATAATATAGAGAGAGAAAACTTCAGTTTCTGGTGTGATTTTCAATTCTAACCTAAGCACCCTATTTATAGGAAAATGCTTAGAATACCAAAGTAGAAAATTTAATATAATATTAATATATATTTTCCAAAACCTCATACGCACACTTGCCAACTGAATTCAGCTCCTACACATGTTAAATGAGGCCACCTAAACATTCCAAAAACGTTTTTCCTATTTTAAATATTTTAAACTTCCAAAAATCAATTATTTCGGAGCTTCGGAACTTCAATAATTCATAATAAATAGCCCTTTTATCAGAAAATTTGAATCTTGCGTCTTTTTATAGGAAATTCAATTCTCTACAACTTTGCAGAAGAAAGTTTTTCCAAATTCCAAACAGAAATTGACCGAAATTCATAAACGGGCGATTTTACAAGCTATAATCAAATTTCGGTCAATAATTGTGTCCACTAACACACAAAATATGTGTTAAACATTTAATGCCACAAAATACTCTTCCTCCTCATATACTCATATATCCCACATTTATTATAAAAATATCACCGTTAATATATTATTAAAATAATATATTTAAATGAATTATTTTATCAGAAAAAGATAAAATATTAATTTTCAACAATTGTCACATTAAAAATTTTCTCCATCTATATCCACATAAAATCAATATTTTTCTCATCATATAAATCAATAATTAATTATTCACAAATAATATTACAGAATCACAAGATCGGGCAACCAGTGCCGCCTTCTAGGAAAGAAGGGGCTTCAATAAGGATCTCTCCTTCTTGGCCAAGCAATTAGGTGACCAAACCTCTCCTTAGACAAAACTTTCTAGACATTACCAATAATGTTATCCAATAATATTATTCAGATAATATGAATTATTGCTCCGATAATGGAAAATACTGTGTAATGACAATTTATTGAAATAACAGTAATATAAAATATCAATGCGTGAATTATTAAATCAATAAAATAAAATCTTGAATAAATTCTTTCGTAATAATTATTGAGTAGCGCTTTCTTACGTAAGAATCAATAATTGGTGCAATACTGCGTGCTATCTTTGCTCAACAACGCGTGATTAATGTGTTTTTAACCACCGAGTATTCCAACAATATTAATTCAGTAATAACTACGCCGTTATTTATAAACAACTTATATTTGTCGTTTTCTTCATCCAATCGCTTTCAGTTATGGGGCCCATAAAGATCGCCATACTGTCGCATTTAATATTCCCAGAAGCAGATCACGAATATTCCACGACCAAACGAATATTCCTCGACAATAATGAATATTTTATAACCACTTGCTTATTCAAAATATTTACGTATTTTACCCATAACTATCCACATTAATCAAATCAACCCTTACTATTTCAAAATAATAAATAGAGGAAAATAAATTTTATTTATTAATAATTTGGGGTCTTACAACCTCCCTCCTTATGAAATTTCGTCCTCGAAATTAACGTACGTACTGTGTTTCAAAAGATGAAAATACCTCGCTTTCATTTCCGCTTTCCAACTCCCGTGTCATTTCCTAAATAGCATGGTTTCTCCACAAAACTTTAACTTGTGGTATAACCTCGGACATAGGACATGTTCTTTCTATCCAAGATCTTGACAGTACCTCCTCGTACGTTAAGTCTTCTACTATCTTGTCCTGTTTCTAACTCAATGACGTGGTTCGGTCGTCCACATATTTACGTAACATCGATCGTGAAAAACGCGTTATGAACACGCGTCATACTTGGCGGTAAAACGAGTCTATAGGCCACAGTTCCTATTCGATCGAGAATTTCAAATGGATTAATAAATCGAAGGTTTGAGCTTTCCTCACCTCACCGATTCTCGCTTTTGAAATAACAACTTCTTGCACCTCCTTCTTCAAATTCATCAGCTTTGGTGTGTAGCTTGAACAGCTTTAACTTTATCGATTAAAGTCGATTATACTCGTATATCATCACGTGGGTACCTAGAGTTTTCATCTCCATCTCTATTATTTGTAAATTATACGAAATGAGTCTTTGACAATATCGTACTCGTACTTGTATACGATCTTCTACTCAACACGTCAGCTACCACGTTCGCTTTTCCAGGATGGCATGGTCAGAACATGTGCTGAAATGAGTCTCCTCTTGAGTTCTTCGAAGCTCTTCCCACATTCCTTGCTCCATTCGAATTTTGTATCTCTACGAGTCAACTGCGTTAATGGAATAGCGATTCGAGAATATCCTTCAACGAATCTCCGATAATAACCAACTAAGCCTAGAAAGCTACGTATTTCGATTACCGAATTTAGGTTATTATCAATCTGTGACTCATATCCCAACCTTGGATAAAGACGTTACAATGACACCTATCAATTTACTATCGCATTGAATATGGTGTCCCCTACGGAGAAAGTGCGGCTTGATGCATTCCACAAAGGAAGTCACCAGATAAAGGCTCGGTACCAAATTCTATAGTTGAATTTTAACACACCAAGTTCAATAGGAGCCATTCGATATGAGATTTTAGAAATGAGTTTTGTACCGGGTTCAAAGTCGATACAAAATTTAATATCAGGTTTTGGGAGTAAGCCAAGAAATTCTTCAGGAAATACGTCAGGAAAAATCAATAACAACAGGAATATTATTCAAATCTGACGTATTTTTGTTCAAGTCCATGACATGGGCTAAGAAAACTTGACATCCGTAATAAACGAATGACCTCATGGCTTGATATGAAAATGTTTGACTACAATGGTTTGATTGCTTGAATTCGAATAACAGGTTACTTAGGAATATGAAAACTAACAACTTTATGAAAGTAATCAATTTCGGCATGGTGAGTAGTTAACCTTAAAATCACATCAAAAGTAAATATCTCTATAGAAATAAGGTTAACAGGTAATGTGATAGTGCCAACCTGAATCAAGCAAGATTTCTAAACAACGGATGTAATGAAAGTTTCTCCTAACGGAGTCTCCATAAATAGGTCAAAGTCTAATTTCTCCGTAGTCAAGTTCAAACGTTGAGCACAAGCAAGAGAGATAAAAGAATGGGTAGAACCGGTATCTAGTAAGGTATAAATTTCGCAAGAATTTATAATTAACTAACCCGTGCTAACTTCGTTCGGGTTCCTCGCATTTTGACCGGTCACGACAAACGCTCTTCCAGGAACCATTGACTTTGACTTTTCTGGGACATCCTTTTGAGTCACCATTCCTCATTGGATCGGGTTTCGATACTGCATAAATCTCGAAGCGATATGTCCTTCTTTTCCACAATTATAGCATACCTTAAACTGTTGTGGGTGATATGTCCCTCTTTCCCAAGATTTGTAACATACGACCGGTGGTCTTTCTCCTCCCTTGGAACCGGCTTCTCTCTTGCGCCGCGCCTTCACATGGTCATTGTTTAATCTCATCTTTTAAAATCTCCTCCAGACTCGCTTCTTCTATTTTCATGGCCACGATTACCACCGAGTGGTTACCGCCTTTGTCCGTATTCTTCTTTCTCCGCCGGTTATCGTTATTCGATGATCATTATCTTCTTGTGTATGATCCTGGTTATGGTCCTCGTTTGAACGTACTCGTTATCTCGCTCTAACAATCGAGCCACATGACAACATCTAAATAGAGAGAAAATTTATGAGAAATGAGATATCGACGTATGTCGGGTTTCAAACCTCTCGAAACATCCGCGTCATCACGTTCCTCATTCTCCACCAAATGAGGTGCAAACCTGGATAACTCCGCGAACTTCGCCTCGTATTGGGACACCGTCATGTTATTCTGCTCCAGTCTAATAAACTCCACTTCCTTCATATGACGAATACTTTCAGGGAAGTACTTTTCATTGAATCTGCTTTAAAATGTCTCCCACGACATCTTTGAGTCTTAAATTTGGATGGAGTACGCTTCACGATTCCCACCAAGTCTGCCTCGTTACGAACATATAAAAGTAGCGAATGGAACTTTCTGTTCCTCCGTGCATCCCAAGACATTGAATATCTTGGTAATTTGTTTGACCCACGTCTTCGCCTTAATCGGATCCGGCTTTCCCCAGAATTCTGGTGGTCCCAACTCTTTGAACTGCTTGGCTGTGACCACCCGTGAATTGCTATCATTTCCTCCTGTATTTTGAACACGAGTCTCCTCGTCTGATTTTGCATGAACTGCAAAAAGCTTCTAAACATCCCTCGTTCATCATCTGCTTACAGTGGTGTTTTTCACAAGAGGTACATTGCCAGCCTGTTGCACGTTCTCCTCGTTGGTAAGTACATGCATCTCCACGGTCTCATTTACTCTCCCATCATTAATATTCTCGATTAAACATTCTCAAATCTTGTCATAAAACAAGGGTTAATTAAGGAAATCAATATATCACATAATATCCCTATATACTAACCAACTAACAAATAAGCTTAGGTAGGACACACTAGCGAAGGATTTACTCGTCTCTCCCCTCCTAGTTCTATTCTCCGATCTCCGCCAGAGATCATATCCCTAAGCTCTGATGCCAAATGTGACGCCCCCAAAATAGGTCCATTCCATACAACCCATTCTGAGTCGCCAAATACATGGTACAAAAATAACTACAACTTTATTAATACATCATATAAACTGTGATTTAAATACAGATATTGCCATCTAGACAATATCCACACGCAAATAAATCCCCATCATAATTTTTGATACATTATTTTATAAAAATGGTGAGGACTACTAGACAACTCTCTCTAGAACCTTCATTCCATACCCCGACTAGTACTCGCTACATTCTCGCCTCCTGAGAAGAAAAATAGAACAAAAAGGAAAAGGGTGAGCTCAACTAGCCCAGTAAAGAATATTATGACTAAGATAATATACAAAAAATTATCGTTAGTCTTCAACAGGGAAAAATCTAATAGAATACAATAGAAAACCCGTTTTAAATCAATCTTCGCAGCGGAAATAATAATTCATTAGAAGAGTTAAGTAGAGAATGCAAACTACTATCTTCTATATATGAATTTAAAAGTTCATCGTCGATATTTTATCCCTGTAACATCAATCAATATATATCTGGAATCAAATATTCATCTTTGCACTACAGGCCAAAGATATTCATCAGTTGGTTATGTTCATCTAAACACCTATTCATCTTTGCACTACGGGCCAAAGATATTAATCATTCGGTCATGTTCATCTCAACACCTGTTCATCTTTGCACTACGGGCCAAAGATATTCATCAAGAAATCATTCATCTTTGCACTACAGGCCAAAGATATTCAGTAATATCATCATTTAGGACTGAGGATGATGAAAAATATTTTAAAGAAAACGAATCCAGTGAGACAAAAGAACAAATATTAGGGATGCGTATTGCAGTTTATCCAAATTCAATAATACTCCATAATAACCAAATATGAAGTAGAATTTCAAAAATAAAGACCAAAACATGGATACAATCAAAGATAGTACCCATAATAGACATTTTGGACAAAAAGAAGAAATTTCATTTTTCGGTGAATAGTGCCGTATACGTGAATAGTGTCGTATGCGTGAATAGCAACTCCGACACCAAAAGATAGAAATTTCACAAAAAAACATCTTCACGCTTCGTGAATAGTACTCGTGAATAGTAACCCCGACATGAAAAAGTTCCAAATTTGATAAAAATTTCCAACCAATATTTTGGCATAATGATATTGAAGAAATAATATCATTTTCGAATAAAATAACAACCATTACCTCGAAAGACAGTACTTCTAGTTGAAACACAGGATATAGGTTATGGCTTGAACTTGCACCGTGTAAGACCCCGAATTTTATGAAATAAAATTATTCAATTTTTTCTTATAATTATTATTCAGTAAATGGTTAAATTGATAAAAGTTTAAAGTTATGGGTGAATTATGCAAATTTTACAAAATACGCAAGTGGCTATAAAATATTCATTGTTGTTTGAAATATTCGTTTGGTCGTGGAATATTCTTCTTTGTCAGAATATTAAATGCTGACAGCATGATCTTTTGTGGGCCCCATAACGACGAAAGCGATATGGATAAAGAAAATGACAAATATAAGTTATTTATAAATGACGGCGTAGTTATTACTGAATTATCTTTGTTAAAATACTCTAATTGGTTAAAACACACGAAAGATTACCAGGTATTGCACCAATTATTGATTCTTACGTGAAGACACTACTTAATAATTGTTACGGTAATTCTTGCTTCAATATTTTATTTTATTGATTCAATAATTGCTACATTGATATTTTATATTCTTGTTGTTTCAATAAATTGTCATTACACGATATTTTTCATTATCGAAGCAATAATTCATATTATCTCAATAATATTATTGGATAACATTATTGGCAATGTCTAAAAAGTTACATCTAAGGAGAGGTTTGGTCACCTAATTGCGCTGCCAAAGAAGGATAAATTCTTATTGGAAAGCCCCCTTCTCTCTGAGGCGCCTGCGTTTGTCGATATTGTGATTATATAATATTATTTGTGAATAATTAATTATTGATTTTTATGATGAGGAAAATATTCATTTTATGTGAATATAGATGGAGAAAATTTTTAATGTGAAAATTATTGAAAATTAATATTTTATCTTTTTCGATAAAATAATTCATTTAAATATATTATTATATTTTTTAATAATATAATAATGGTGATATTTTTACGATGAATGTGGGATATATGAGTATATGAGGAGGAGAAGTATTTTGTTACCAAAATGTTTAAAACATGTTAAACATGTCGGTGGACCCCATTTCTTGATTTGAAATTTGATTATAGCACAGTAAAATCGCTTCGTTTGTGGATTTCATCAATTTTTATTTGGAATTTTAAAAACTTTCTTCGCAAAGTTGTAGAGAATTGAATTTCCTATAAAAACTAAGCGAGATTGAATTTTCGATAAAAGGGCTATTTATTATGAATTATTGAAGTTTCAGATTAATTAATTATCATTTTTTGGAGTTTTAATTAATTAATTAAGAAAACGTTTTGACATGTTTGGGGCATCTTTAACATGTGTTCGATGGTAAAAATTTGATTCTAGGCATGCGTAGAAGATTATATATATATATATATATATATATATATATATATATATATATATATATATATTATTTTAATAAATTTTACTGCTTTGGTGTTCTAAGCAATTTCCTATAAATAGGTGCTTAGGTTATAATTGAAAATCACATCGAAATGAAGTTTTCTCTCTCTATATTATCGAGCGTATTCTTGTGAGTATTTTGAGTATACTTTGAGTATTGCTATACTACGGTGCAAGTTAGATTCGGCGTTATTCCGGTCAAATCTTTGCTTTCTTTTGAGGTAAGGGATGGTAAGGGATTTTAAGAGTTATTATTTCGAAATTCTTCTGAACCTTCAAAAATTCTGGAAAAGTTTGAAATGATAATTTGATGAGTTTTATTGATTGTGTCCAAAAATGGCGATTTTTGGATGTATAGATTAGGAGTTATGGATTTTATGAGAAAAGACTATTTTAAAAGTAACTGCTTATAACTCCTTGTAATTAACTCCAAAATTGATGAAATATTTATTGTGAGTACATCTATATAATATCGATATATCGTGTAAATTTTAGAATTTTTGGATAAAAGTACAATTTATGATAAATGTTTAAATATTCTATGGTTTTGGCCATGTGAAAATAGTAAATGACTTTTAAAAATTAAGAGAAAATATATGTTCAATATAGGACTATATTCTGCTAAATTCGGAAAAAAGAAATATTTTTGGAACTGATTTGTTATTTTTCATGAAAATGGACTAGTTATGAGTAAATGAATTAAATATGTTATGTGAGGTAAGAAAATTAGAAAATAGGATTTTATGGCTTGAGAATCCTACATGGGTATATGCAGATTTTTGATATGGATTTTGGTTATTGGTGATGAAATCTTATGAGTTTGGCATTTTAAGATGATTAAATGCATTTATTAGTAAAGTGTAAACAATTAAAATAAATTGTTTATAAGTTTAAGAAATGATTAAAATATTGTGGTAGTATTAATAATATTAGATTATGAGATTATTAAGTGATTTATAACATTTTGGTTGTTATGAAATCATTGATTTATGAATCTTACTCTTGAGATTAAATCTATATGTTGATTATATTGTTTTTATATAACATTCTTATAACCCTAATGATGATATTTCTCTTTGACTTGAGTGTAAAGATGGATAGATTATTGGTATGATCGTGACTATAGGTTCTCTTTGGCCGTGCGTGCAAAGTTGAATTGTTGGTACGGTATGATCATGACCATTGAATTTATAATTGAATATCTTTAGCTTAAGTGCAAAGGTGAATTGATCAACATATATGGTTATAATTATGGTTTATATAAATTACGAAATGATTATGTATTTCTTTGAGATATGAATATCTTTGGTCCGTAGTGTGCAAAGATGACTTGTTGATGAATATCTTTGGCACGTAATGCAAAGATGAATTGTTGATGAATATCTTTGGGTCGTAGTGCAAAAGATGACACAGTAGTTGAATATCTTTGGCACATGTAGTGCAAAGATGAATGTTGATGAATATCTTTGGCTTCTGTAGTGCAAAGATGAATCTGTTGATGAATATCTTTGGCCCGTAGTGCAAAGATGAATTTATTAGTATGATTATGAGCAGAACTGTGATTTGGTATAACCATGATCTTTGATATTTCGGTAAAGACAAGTGATGAAAATTATCTTCGTCTGAATGAGAAAAGGAATTTAGAACAACAATTACGATTATGAGTTATACATGTGATTGTGGATGAGAATTGTTGATTGATGTTACGAGGATAAAACATTGTTGGTGGACTTTTAACATGGAGAAGATAATAGACTTTATAGTCAATTTGACTCTTCTAATAGATTGCTTTCGTTCATTTACAACTATGGTTGAAATTTTTTATCATCTACCATATGTTCTAAATCTACGATTTATTATTGATGAAGGCTATTGATAATTTAATTATCTTTAGTCATGATATTTTTATTGAGCTAGTTGTGCTTTCACCCTTTTTGCTTCACAATTCCTTTCGTGTAATAAAAGTGTAAATTTGGGACAAGCGAGGGAATAACATGGGAATAGAATCATGGTCTATAGATGTTGAGGTGAGGTGAATTCAACTTTGGAAGGTGTTTTGTCACTATTATACAAGATGTTTAATGACATACAACCTCAAGTCATCATAAAATGCAGATTGTGTTCATCCACTTGCCGAGTATATCTACCAAAGACTACCTATATAATCTTGGTGTTTGTTTGGAGTATAATACCCAATTAGAGGCAGTGGAGATAATGATATGTCAAGAGAAGACTCACCATTGGGAAGAATATGATAGTAATCTTCTCATTTTTCTTTGGGGTCTATTAGGTCAACCAAGGATAATTCGTGGCTATATGATATCTATCATAACCTATCGCACGGCCTCCCATGTACGAAGGTTTCATTGAGCACTTCCCAAAGATTCTAATTTTAAAAGCAGGTTTTCGACTATACCTTTATGTAAGGTGTCATTATGAAATTTCTTTGTCCACGGTTGGGACATGAGTCACGATTGATATATATTTGTATCCAAACTCACAACATATGTGTTATTGTATTTTGCAAGACAATTGTTGTAATAAAGTTGTAGTTGTTTTCTGTACCATGTATTTGGCGACTCAAAATGGGTTGGATGGAATGGACCTATTTTGGGGGTGTTACACATCGTATAGCAATACTCAAAGTATACTCAAAATACTCACAAGAATACGCTCGATAATATAGAGAGAGAAAACTTCAGTTTCTGGTGTGATTTTCAATTCTAACCTAAGCACCATATTTATAGGAAAATGCTTAGAACACCAAAGTAGAAAATTTAATATAATATTAATATATATTTTCCAAAACCTCATACGCACACTTGCCAACTAAATTTAGCTCCTACACATGTTAAATGAGGCCACCTAAACATTCCAAAAACGTTTTTCCTATTTTAAATATTTTAAACTTCCAAAAATCAATTATTTGAAGCTTTCTAAACTTCAATAATTCATAATAAATAGCCCTTTTATCGGAAAATTCAATCTTGCAATTTTTATAGAAAATTCAATTCTCTACAACTTTGCGTAAGAAAGTTTTTCCAAATTCCAAATGAAAATTGCCCAAAAATCTACAAACGAAGCGATTTTACAAAGCTATAATCAAATTTGATCAATAATTGTGTCCACCAACACACAAAATATGTGTTAAACATTTAATGCCACAAAATACTCTTCCTCCTCATATACTCATATATCCCACATTCATTATAAAATATCACCGTTAATATATTATTAAAATAATATATTTAAATGAATTATTTTATCGTAAAAAGATAAAATATTAATTTTCAACAATTGTCACATTAAAAATTTTCTCCATCTATATCCACATAAAATCAATATTTTCCTCATCATATAAATTAATAATTAATTATTCACAAATAATATTACGAGAATCACGATCTTTGGCAACCGGTGCCTACCTTGAAAGAGGGGGCTTTCCAATAAGGATCTCTCACTTCTTGGCGCCAGTAATTAGGTGACCAAACCTCTCCTTAGATGTAACTTTCTAGACATTGCCAATAATGTTATCCAATAATATTATTCGAGATAATATGAATTATTTCTCCGATAATGAAAAATCTTGTGTAATGACAATTTATTGAAATAACGATAATATAAAATATCAATCTGACAATTATTAAATCAATAAAATAAAATCTTTGAATAAGATAATTCTTTGTAACAATTATTGAGTAGTGCTTTCTTACGTAAGAATCAATAATTGGTGCAATACTGTGTCTTCTTGTTCAACAACACGTATTAGTGTGTTTTAACCAATTTAGTATTCCAACAATGATTAATCTGTAACAACTACGCCAGTTATTTATAAACAACTTATATTTGTCGTTTTCTTCATCCAATCGCTTTCCGTTATGGGGCCCACAAAAGATCAAGCCGTCGTATGAATATTCCCCCCGAAAGCGATTAATATTCCACGACCAAACGAATATTCCCAAACAATAATGAATATTTTATAACCACTTGCTTATTCAAATATTTACGTATTTTACCCATAACTATCCACATTAATCAAATCAACCCTTACTATTTTAAAATAATAAATAGAGGAAAATAAATTTCATTTATTAATAATTTGGGGTCTTACAAAGACTAATGATAATTTATTCTGCATTATCTTAGTCATAATATTTCTTACTAGGCTAGTTAAGCTCACCCTTTCTTTCACTGTTCTCTTCAGGAAATGAGTAAGAAAGGGTGACAATATCCACACTCAATGGAGTGACGGTCCAGATGATAGCATTAGTAGTCCTCACTATTCTATTAAATAGTGTGACAATAAATGTAATGAGGACTCCATTGAGTGTGGATATTGTCTAGATGACAATATTCTTATTAAAACTCTTAGATTATGTTTTGTCGTATTTTACACGACTGTTGTATAATTAAGTTGTATTTAAATTTTGTACCATGTATTTGGCGACTCAAGATGGGTGATGTATACCTATTTTGGGGGCATCACAGTTGGTATCAAAGCTTAGGGATATGATCCCTGGCTGAGATGTGAGACAAGAACTAGGAGGGGAGAGACGGGGAATTCCTTCGCTAGTTTAACCTACCTAAGTTTATTTGGTATTTAATCTGTCGGTCAGAGTATAGGGATAATATGTGATATGTTAATTAACCCTTGTTTTGTGTTAGTATTTGAAAATGGCATCCGAAAATGTTGAGATAAACAATGAAGCACATGAGACCGTTGAGTCACCACAGATTAATGCCCAGGATAATGTGCAACAGGAAGACAATAATCCTCATGTAAACAATAACAACGATAAAATGGTGAACGATGAGATGTTCAGAGGCTTTATGCAATTCATGCAACATCAGGCAAAAGCGGCTGCTGTCCAAAATACATGTGGAAATACTGACAACTCTCGGACGGTCACTGCTAAGTAGTTCAAGGAGCTGGGACTACCGGAGTTTTTTGGAGAGCCAAAACCACTTAAGGCGGAGACATGGATAAAGCAGATCAAGATATTTGATGTCTTGGGATGCTCCGAGGAGCAAAAGGTTCCCTTTGCCACCTTCATGTTACGAGCAGAGGCAAATTACTGGTGGATATTTGTAAAGCGTACTCAACCTTCCGCACTGAAGATGTCTTGGGAGAAGTTCCAAGAACTGTTCAATGACAAGTACTTTCCTGAAAGTATTCGTCACATGAAGGAGATAGAGTTCATCAAGCTTGAGCAAAACAATATGACCATGGAGCAGTACGAAGCTAAGTTTGCCGAGTTGTCTCAGTTTGTGTCCCACTTAGTTGATAATGAGGAGAGAATGACGCGGATGTTTCTAAGAGGTTTAAAACCCGAGATACGTCAATACCTAATTTCTCACAAACTGTGTTTGTATTCAGATGTTATAAATAGGGCTCAGTTATTGGAGCGCGATAATGAGTCAACCCAACCAAGAGAGAGCAACTGACAAGTCGATAATATCAGTGGTAGTAGTCACCGAAGCGATGACAACAAACGTGGAGGGAATCAATATGCCAGAAATGATAATCACTTCGGTGGTAATCATGGCCATGACAATAAGAGTGGACATTTCAAGAAGAGGAGATTCAACAAGGATGGAAAGACGTCAGCACATGCACCTGTTGTTAAAGAAGGAGAACGACCACCGATCGTATGTTACAAATGTGGAGGGGAAGGACACATAAGTCCAAACTGCATGATACAGTCCAAAGCGTGTTATAATTATGGAAAAGAAGGTCACCTAGCCCGATTTTGCCATGCACAAAAGTTAAGTCCGGCTGGGATGGAGGCATCAAAGGGTGTCCCAGACAAGAAGAAATCGGTAGTTCAAGGGAGAGCGTTTGTCGTAACCTCCCAAAAAGCGAGGAATCCGAATGAGGTGATCACGGGTAAGCTAATCATAAACTCTAGTGAAGTTTATACTTTATTTGATACCAGTTCTACCCATTCTTTCATTTCTCCTACTTGCGCTCAATGTTTAAATTTGACTCCGGAGAAATTAGACTTTGACTTATCTGTTGAAACTCTGTTGGGAGAAGCCTTCATTACATCCACGGTTTATAAGTCTTGTTTGATTCAAATCGGTAACCGCACGTTACCTGTCGATCTTATTTCTTTGAAAATACTTGCATTTGATATGATTTTAGGGGTTGATTGGTTAACTACTCATCATGCTAAAATCGATTATTTTCGTAAGGTTGTTAGCTTTCATATTCCTAACCAACCTATTATGTGAATTCAAGCTACCAAACCACTAAAATCAATCACTGTCATATCAAGTCATAAAGCTATTCGTTTATTGAAAAAATGGATGTCAAGCTTTCTTAGCCCATGTCACGGATTTAAATAAAGATACATCAGATTTGAATGATATTTCTATTGTTAATAATTTTTTTGACTCAAAGAGAATGTTAACAGTTTCATAAAAGCAAGGGGATTCGCTAAGCAGCTAAGCAAAAATCCTTTACCCTGAAATCGTAGATCTACGAAATGAGCGTAGTGTTGAACTCTTTCGCACCCCTTCCGAAAGAAATCCTTGATTGCATTAAGGTTGACTCTCTCCTTGCTCGTTTCACTCCTTTCCGTGAAGAGCATAGTAGGCACCAAGTCGGATTTATTTCATCTATTCCATGACCGGAAGTCTACCCCCAAAGCGTGAAATTGAATTTTGTATCGACCTTGAATCTGGTACAAAACCCATTTCCAAAGCCCCATATCGAATGGCTCCTATTGAATTTCAGGAGTTAAAAACCCAACTACAGGAATTGTTAGACATCGGTTTCATTCATCCTAGTACGTCTCCTTGGGGTGCTCCTGTTCTATTCGTGAAGAAGAAAGATGGAAGTATGTGACTTTGTATTGATTATCGGGAGTTGAATCATGTCACCATCAAAAATAGGTACCCGTTACCTAGTATTGATGATCTGTTTGACCAGTTGCAAGGCGCCAAATTCTTTTCAAAGATCGATATTCGTTCTGGGTATCATCAGTTGAAGATTAAAACTGATGACATTCCAAAGACTACTTTCAGAACTCGGTACGGGCATTATGAATTTCTAGTCATGTCTTTTGGATTGACTAATGCTCCTGATGCCTTCATGCACATGATGAACCGAGTATTCAAGGAATATTTGGATCACTTTGTGGTCATCTTTATTGATGACATCCTCATATACTCCAAAACCCGTGAAGACCATGAGCAACACTTGAGGCTGATACTCCAAAAGCTTCGTGAAAACAATCTTTATGCCAAGTTGAAGAAATGCGAGTTCTGGCTTAAGGAAGTTTCATTCCTTGGGTACGTAATATCAAATCATGGAATATCTGTTGACCCGTGATTGAAGCAATTCAAAGTGGGAAGCAACCTAAGTCGATGGTGAAATCGTAGCCTTCTCGGATTAGCTGGTTATTATCAGAGATTCGTAGAAGGGTTTTCTCGAATCGCTACTTCATTAACTCAGCTGACTCGAAAAGATACAAAATTCGGTTGGAGCGAGGAATGTGAAAAGAGTTTTCAAGAACTCAAGAGGAGACTCATTTCAAAGACTGCTACGACAATACCATCCTGCTCGGAGGGATTTGTCATCTCAAAGTGATGCTTCGAGCAAAGGGTTAGGATGTGTTCTCATGCAACATGGGAAAGTCATAGCCTATGCCTCTCAAAAACTCAAAGAATATGAGAGGAATTATCCTACTCATGATCTAGAGTTGGCAGCAGTCGTTTTTGCGCTTAAGATTTAGAGGCATTACCTGTATGGAGAGAAGGTGGAGATCTATATGGATCATAAAAGCCTCAAATATTTCTTCAATCAAAAGGAATTCAACATGCGGCAACGACGATGGCTTGAGTTGTTGAAAGATTATGATCATACCATCCAATACCATCCTGGAAAAGCGAACGTAGTAGGCGGCGAAAGTGAAGAAGATCATATGTGGGTACGAGTGAAATATTGTCAATGCAAAGGCCCATTTTGTATGACTTACAAAGGATGGAGATAGAGTTAAAGACTCCAGGGACCCATATGATGATGGCGAATATACGATTAGAACTGACTTTAATTGATAAAGTTAAAGCTGCTCAAGCTACAGATTTGGAGCTGATGCGTATGAGGAAGAAAGTGTAAGAAGGTGCTATTCCGGAAGCAAGAATCGATGAAGGAATACTTCGAGTCAACTCCAGACTTTGTGTTCCTAACGACTCTGACTTGAAGTATAAAATTATGATGGAGGTGCACAACACACCATTTGCAATCCATCCTGGGAGTATCAAAATGTATCGTGATCTTCGACATATATTTTGGTGGAGCAATATGAAGAGAGAGATAGCGGGGTTTATCTCAAGGTGTCTAACTTGTCAACGAGTCAAGGCGGAGCATCAAGTGCCAAAAGGTCCATTGCAACCACTTGAAATTCCAGAATGGAAGTAGGAGCACATTACCATGGATTTCATTTCTTTGTCTTCCCAAGGTTTCTCAAGGCATAGATGCGATTTGGGTCATTGTTGATAGATTGACCAAGTCTGCTCATTTCTTACTGATACAAGAAACTTATACACTTGAACGTCTTGCTAGTATGTATATAAACGAGATTATAAGATTGCATGGTATGCCAGTATCCATAGTTTCTAATCGAGACAAAAGAATCACTTTAAAATTTTGGGTTAGTTTGCAAAAAGCTATGGGCACAGCTTTACGATTTAGTTCGGCATATCATCCTCAAACGGATGGGCAGTCGGAAAGGACTATTCAAACTCTTGAAGATTTATTAAGACTCTGTGTCCTTGAATTCAAGGGAAGTTGGGACAAGTTCTTACCATTGGTGGAGTTTTCCTACAACAACAGTTATCAAACAAGTATTGGCATGGCTCCATTTGAGGTGTTGTATGGAAGAAAGTGTCGTTCTCTAGTATGCTGGGATGAGGTGGGTGAAGCAACGTTGTTGGGACCGGAGTTGGTACGTATGACTACGGAAAATATTCAAACGATCTGACAATGTATAAAAATCTCACAAGATCGACAAAAGAGTTATGTTGATCTTCATCAAAAAGACGTGGAATTCAATATTGGAGATCATGTGTTATTACGTGTTGCTCCAGGGGAGTTACGAGATTTGGAACGAGAGGAAAGCTCAATCCTCGATTCATTGGCCCATTTATAATCCTCAAACGAGTAAGAACTGTGGCCTATAGACTCGCCTTACCGCCAAGTATGTCTCGTGTTCATAACGTTTTTGACATATCTATGTTACGTAAATATGTAAAAGACCCGAACCATATAATTAAATTAGAACCAGACGAGATAGAGGAAGATTTAACGTATGAAGAGTGACCTATTAAAATCTTGGATAAGAAGGATCATATTCTACGCTCCAGTCAAGTCAAAGTCAAAGTCAAAGTTATACCTCAAGTCAAAGTTATACTCTAAAGTTATACCTCAAGTCAAAGTTTTGTGGAGAAACCACGATGTTGAGGAAATGACCTGGGAGTTAGAATCTGAGATGAAATCAAGGTATCCTCACCTCTTCGACATACCAGGTACGCACCCTAATTTCGAGGATGAAATTTCATAAGAATGGGAGGTTGTAAGACCCCAACTTTTATGAATAAAGAATAATTTTCTCAAAATATATTTTTGAATATTATAGTGTGGATTTGATATAATGTTATAGTTGTGGGTAATATTTACAAATTTTGCAAAGTAAGCAAGTGGTTATATAATATTCGATTGGTCGGGGAATATTCTTTTAACAGGGAATATTCGTACGATGGCACAATCATTGGTGGACCCCACAACGAAAGTATTATCGTAGTTAGAAAACGACAGAATTATCTTTTTATAAAAATAACGGCGGAAGTTTTACCGTTAAATTGTTGAACTACCTGGTAGTAAAAGTACAGTAATACGCGTGGTTGCATAGTAGCACACGGTATTGATTATTTATGCTTACATGAGAAGTCAATCGGTTGTACTCAATTTTTACTACAGTAATTGCTGCATCATATCTCTCATATTATATATTCGATTATTGTCACAGTATCATCTGCATAATATGTTATATTATTAAATCAATAATTGAGATGACAAAGTTATTTATATTATTAAATTGCAATATTTACAATGTCTAGAAATTCTGTCAAGGAGAGGTTTGGTCATCTAATTGCGCGCCAATAAGGAGAAATCCTTATCGAAAAGCCCCCTCTTTCCTGGTAACGACCTGCTTGTTAAATATTGTGAGTTATAATATAAGTTCGTGTTGATTAAAGATGAATTTGATAGTTCCATTGTGTTAGAATTATTAGTGTTAGAGGAAATCAACATCTATTCCGATGATAATTGATGTCTGGAAGTTATACTGACCAGTCGGGTAATTAACCGGATAAATGAGCAATTAATTGTTATTAATTCACATGATTATAACTTTTGTTCACATGTGTGTACTATTGATTCACATTCTTGTACTATTAGAGGAGTTGGTGCAAGATTGATAATACATGCATGACTAAGTTAAAAATGGAGGTATAGATAAAGGTACTATACTGTAATTCGTATTTTCACATGATTATAACTATTGACTCACATTATTTACTATTAGGGGAGGTGGTGCAAGTTTGATAATACTTGCAGGACTAAATTAAAAATCAAAGAAAAGTTGGAGGTATTGTACTGTAATATTTTGAACCCCAAAACGTGCAATTATCGAAACTATATTTTCCTATAAATAGAAGCTCATTCTTCCTTCATTTCTCACTAATTCACTAAACCTATAGAGCAATTATTATAGAGAGAAATTATAGAGAGAAAGAAGAAGAGAAGTCAGCTACCTCTCTACTCAAGTATCCAGTTTCTTTCTAAGGTAAGGTGTAAGACCCTAACTTATTATAAATAAAATTGAATTTTCCTTTATTCAATATTCTAAATTAATAAGGGTTAATTTGATATATTCTTTGGTTATGGGTGAAATGTGCAAAGTTTACAAAATAAGCAAGTGGTTATAAAATATTCATTATTGTCGGGGAATATTCGTTTGGTCGTGGAATATTCTTTTTATCGGGAATCTCCGTACGATGGCGCAGTCATTGGTGGGCCCCATAACGAAAAACGGTTGGATGAAGGAAAACGACAAAGATTGAGTTTTATAAATAACGGCGTAGTTGTTACCGTTAACACTGTTGGATTACACGGTGGTTAAAATACGTGAATGTCTGGCGTGGTTATGCGAGTGCTACGGTATTGCACTGATATTGTTGAATTATTGATTAAATGCGTAAGAAGGCATTACTCAATAATTATTACAAAGTGAGTTCTTTATTCAATATTTTATTGATTCAATAATTCTTTGCGTTGATATTTATATTATTATTGTTGTCACTACACAAGATTTTCCATTATCGGATCAATAATTCATATTATTTTAATAATATTATCGAGATAACATTATTGGCAATGTCTAGAAAGTTCTATCTAAGGAGAGGTTTGGTCACCTAATTACGCTACCAAAGAAGAGAAATCCTTATTGGAAAGCCCCTCTTTCCGAGGAACTACACGGTTGTCAAGATCTTGTGATTCTCGTAATATTATTTTTAAAATAATTAATTATTGATTATTATGATAAAGAAAAAATATTTATTTTATGTGGATATAGATGGAGAAAATTTTAATGTGACAATTGTTGAAAATTAATATTTTATCTTTTTCCGATAAAATAATTCATTTAAATATAGTATTTTAATAATATATTAATTCGTGATATTTTTATAATGAATGTGGGATATATGAGTATATGAGGAGGTAGAGTATTTGGTGGCATTAAATGTTTAACACATGTTTTGTGTGTTTGTGGACACATTTCTTAATCGAAAATTTATTATAGTATCGTAAAATCGTCCGTTTATGGATTTTGGTCAATTTCTGTTTGGAATTTGGAAAAACTTTCTTCTGTAAAGTTGTAGAGAATGGAATTTCCCATGGAAAGTCGCGAGTTTTGAATTTTTCTGATAACTGAGCTATTTATTGTGAATTATTGAAGTTTCGGAGAATAAAATGATTTTTATTAAATTTATGGGTGGGACCCACTTTGGTAGGTGTTGAATGCACATGGGCTGCTGAAAATTTTCTGAAATTGGTGGCTAGCTTGTTGCGTAGAAGTAAGAATAAGAATAATAATATTTTATTATTTAGTCTCCTTTATGCTCTAACATTTTCCTATAAATAGAGGCTAAGTTTGAATTGAAAATCACACGAAACTAAGTTTTCTCTTTCTCTCTCTAAATTATCGAGCGTATTCTTGTGAGTATACTTTGAGTGTTGCTATACTATGCTGGTTTCACAAGACTATATCTGAAAAATTCAATCGAAATGCGGTATTTTGAGGTAATAGGTATTATTTTCTTCTTAAATGATATTTTTTTTCTTCAATATCATTATGCCAAGTATTGGTGAACTTTTTATCAAATTTGGAACTTGTTGTGTCGAAGTTACTATTCACGTGATACTGACTATTCACGATATCGACACTATTCACGAATACTTGACTATTCAATTTAAAAAAATAAAATTTTTTTTTTTTGTCCAAAATATCTATTCGGATACTAGCTTTGATTGTATCCATGTTTTGATCATTCTTGAATTTTACACCAATATGATTATTTTCAAGTATTTTTGGACATGGGTAAAACAAAGTACTGAATCCTTAATCCTTAATCCTTGTCATTTTGTTTCACCGGATTCGTTTCTTTAAAAATGTTTTCATCATCCTCGACCCTAAATGGTGATATAAATGAATATCTTTGGCCTCATAGTGCAAAGATGAACAGTGTTGAGATGAACATGACCAATGGTGATACAAATGAATATCTTTGGCTGTGAGTGCAAAGATGATTAAAGATGTATATTGATTGTTATTACGGGGATAAACTATTGATGATGGACTTTTAAACCTTAGAAGACAGAGAATTCTTTCTCTACGTGACTCTTCTAATGGATTCTTTATTTCCATTGCATTTGTTGATCTAAAACTTGTTGTCTATTGTATTCTATTAGATTTTTCCTGTTGAAGACTAACGATAATTTGTTGTATATTATCTTAGTCATAATATTCTTTACTGGGCTAGTTGAGCTCACCCTTTTCCTTTTTGTTCCATTTTTCTTCTCAGGAGGTGAGAACATAGCAGGATCGAGTCGGGGTATGGAGTAATGGTTCTAGGAAGATGTTTTAGCTGTCCTCATTATTTCTGTAAAATAGTGTATGAATAATTAATGAGGACTTATTTGGGTGTGTATATTGTCTAGAAGACAATATTTGTATTCAAACTCACAGTTGTATTGTCGTATTCTACACAACATCTGTATTGTCAAAGTTGTAGTTTGCTTTCTATACCATGTATTTTGGCGACTCAGAATGGGTGTTGTATACCTATTTTGGGGCGTCACATAAGGGTATTATTTCTTTCGTATTCATGAAGAGAGCTTCATTATTCCATTCTTTATTATTATGTTGAATAACTTTGTCTATCTGCGTAAGTACCGCATACATGGTGAAATTCTTCTATTATTCCATTCTTTATTATTACATTGGAATATCCTCGCTCAGGCGGATTACGTTAGACTGGTTCCATTCTTTATTATTCTGTTGGAATAATCATGCATGCATTTGGCCTATCGCATGCATGGTGAATTCTTTGTTATTCCATTCTTTATTATTCTCGTTTAATATCCCATGCATGCGGATTACGCTAGACACAGTTCCATTCTTTATTATTCATTGGAAAAACTCGATCAGATACTATCGCATGCATGGTGAATTCTTCATTATTCCATTCTTTATTATTCATTTGAATATCCTGTCTATCGCGATTACGCATGACCAGTTCCATTCATTATTATTCTATTGGAATAACATGTCGATGTGGATTATCACATGCATGGTGAATGATCCTTCGTATTCATTCTTTATTAAATTATAGAAATGATCTGCATCTCGTGGATTATCGCATAGCAGTGAAAATCCATTTGCGCTTTCATATATTCTATGATACTCATTTGATTAAATTTTTGGCTTCTATACTCCATGAAATTAGTAGAATATCCTGGATATTTGTGCTTCATCCCAGATCTTTTCATGGAAATATTCTTCTCGAGCATTCTTGAATTTTACTCCACAAAGCGAAAGATCATGTTGACAATTTGGACGTAATTGATTTCAAGATAAATTAACTTATAAATCTTTAAAATTTATTCTTGAACTTGTTTTATTGAATTATTATGTCATTGTCATCATCCTCATGCTTATATTGTAATGAAAGTCATCTTTGGCTTACGTGCATAGATGGACTTGGTATGATTATGACCAGGGATTATTCGATATAATCACGACCTGTAATGTTATAAATGATGTGGTAAAAGTCCTCAGTAGCCTGTAGTGCATTGATGGACAGTTTTTGGTATGATTATGACTAGGGATTACTCAATAATTATTACAGTAGTTACTGTTCAATATTTTATTGATTCAATAATTGCTGCGTTGATATTTATATTATTATTGTTGTCACTACACAATATTTTCCATTATCAGATCAATAATTCATATTATTTTAATAATATTATCAGATAACATTATTGGCAATGTCTAGAAAGTTCTATCTAAGGAGAGGTTTGGTCACCTAATTACGCGCCAGTAAGGAGAAATCCTTATTGGAAAGCCCCTCTTTCTGAGGGAGCTACACGGTTTAAGATCTTGTGATTACGTAATATTATTTTTAAAATAATTAATTATTGATTATTATGATAAAGAAAATATTTATTTTATGTGGATATAGATGGAGAAAATTTTAATGTGACAATTGTTGAAAATTTAATATTTTATCTTTTCTGATAAAATAATTCATTTAAATATAGTATTTTAATAATATATTAACGGTGATATTTTTATAATGAATGTGGGATATATGAGTATATGAGGAGGTAGAGTATTTGGTGGCATTAAATGTTTAACACATGTTTTGTGTGTCGGTGGACACAATTCTTGACCGAAAATTTATTATAGACTGTAAAATCGTCTGTTTATGGATTTTGGTCAATTTCTGTTTGGAATTTGGAAAAACTTTCTTCTGCAAAGTTGTAGAGAATGGAATTTCCCATGGAAAGACGCGAGTTTTGAATTTTTCTGATAACCGAGCTATTTATTGTGAATTATTGAAGTTTCGGAGAATAAAATGATTTTTATTAAATTTATGGGTGGGACCCACTTTGGTAGGTGTTGAATGCACATGGGCTGCTGAAAATTTTCTGAAATTGGTGGCTAGCTTGTTGCGTAGAAGTAAGAATAAGAATAATAATATTTTATTATTTAGTCTCCTTTGGCGTTCTAACATTTTCCTATAAATAGAGGCTAAGTTTGAATTGAAAATCACACCGTAAACTAAGTTTTCTCTCTTCTCTCTCTAAATTATCGAGCGTATTCTTGTGAGTATACTTTGAGTGTTGCTATACTATACGGTGCGGGTTTACACAAGACTATACCTAAATTCAATCGAGTACGGGTATTTTGAGGTAATAGGTATTATTTTCTTCTTAAATGATATTTTTTTTTCTTCAATATCATTATGCCGAAGTATTGGTGAACTTTTTTATCAAATTTGGAACTTGTTGTGTCGGGGTTACTATTCACGTGTACGGCACTATTCACGATATCGACACTATTCACGAATACTAAGACCTATTCAATAGAAAAATAAAATTTTTTTTTGTCCAAAATATCTATTCGGATACTAGCTTTGATTGTATCCATGTTTTGATCATTCTTGAATTTTACACCAATATGATTATTTTCGAAGTATTTTTGGACATGGGTAAAACAAAGTACGAATCCTTAATCCTTAATCCTTGTCATTTTGTTTCACTGGATTCGTTTCTTTAAAAATGTTTTTCATCATCCTCGATCCTAAATGGTGATATAAATGAATATCTTTGGCTTTGTAGTGCAAAGATGAGCGATTAATCGATGAATATCTTTGGCACGTAGTGCAAAAGATGAACAGTGTTGAGATGAACATGACCAACTGGTGATACAAATGAATATCTTTGGCACAGAGTGCAAAAGATGATTAAAGATGTATATTGATTGTTATTACGGGATAAACTATTGATGATGGACTTTTAAACCTTAGAAGACGGTGAGAATTCTTTCTCTACGTGACTCTTCTAATGGATTCTTGCTTCCATTGCATTTGTTGATCTAAAACTTGTTGTCTATTGTATTCTATTAGATTTTTCCTCTGTTGAAGACTAACGATAATTTGTTGTATATTATCTTAGTCATAATATTCTTTTTCGGGCTAGTTGAGCTCACCCTTTTCCTTTTTGTTCCATTTTTCTTCTCGGGAGGTGAGAACATAAGCGAGGATCGAGTCTGGGTATGGAGTAATGGTTCTAGGAAGATGTTTTAGATGTCCTCATTATTTACGTAAAATAGTGTATGAATAATTAATGAGGACTTATTTGGGTGTGTATATTGTCTGTAAGACAATATTTGTATTCAAACTCACAGCAGTATTGTCGTATTCTACACAACATCCGTATTGTCAAAGTTGTAGTTTTCTTTCTATACCATGTATTTTGGCGACTCGAAATGGGTGTTGTATACCTATTTTGGGGGCGTCACATAAGGGGTATTATTTCTTTCAGATTCATGAAGAGAGCTTCATTATTCCATTCTTTATTATTATGTTGGAATAACTTTGCCTACATGCAATCACCGCATACATGGTGAAATTCTTCTATTATTCCATTCTTTATTATTCTGCTGGAATATCCTGTTCATCATATGGATTACGTTAGACTGGTTCCATTCTTTATTATTCTGTTGGAATAATGCATGCATCTGGCCTATCGCATGCATGGTGAATTCTTTGTTATTCCATTCTTTATTATTCTCATTGGAATATCCATGCATGCGGATTACGCTTGAGACACGGTTCCATTCTTTATTATTCATTGGAAAAACTCGATCAGACGATTTCTATCGCATGCATGGTGAATTCTTCTGTTATTCCATTCTTTATTATTCTGTTGGAATATCCTGTCTATGCGGATTACGCATGACCTGGTTCCATTCATTATTATTCTATTGGAATAACATGTCGATGTGGATTATCACATGCATGGTGAATGATCCTTCGTATTCATTCTTTATTAAATTATAGAAATGATCTGTCTACGTGGATTATCGCATAGCGAGTGAAAATCCATTTGCAGTTTCATATATTCTATGATACTCATTTGATTAAATTTTTGGCTTCTATACTCCATGAAATTAGTAGAATATCCTGGATATTTGTGCTTCATCCGGTATCTTTTCATGGAAATATTCTTCTGAGCATTCTTGAATTTTACTCCACAAAGCGAAGATCATGTTGACAATTTGATTTAATTGATTTCAAGATAAATTAACTTATAAATCTTTAAAATTTATTCTTGAACTTGTTTTATTGAATTATTATGTCATTGTCATCATCCTCATGCTTATATTGTAATGAAAGTCATCTTTGGCTTACGTGCATAGATGGACTTGGTATGATTATGACCAGGGATTATTCGATATAATCATGACCTGTAATGTTATAAATGATGTGGTAAAGTCCTCAGTAGCCTGTAGTGCATTGATGGACAGTTTTTGGTATGATTATGACTAGGGATTACTCAATAATTATTACAGTAGTTACTGTTCAATTTTTATTGATTCAATAATTGTCATATTGATATTTATATTATTATTGTTGTCACTACACATTTTTTTCCATTATCGGATCAATAATTCATATTATTTTAATAATATTATCGATAACATTATTGGCAATGTCTAGAAAGTTCTATCTAAGGAGAGGTTTGGTCACCTAATTACGCCCAGGTAAGGAGAAATCCTTATTGAAAGCCCCTCTTTCTTGGGAACTACCGGTTGTCAAGATCGTGATTCTCAGTAATATTATTTTAAAATAATTAATTATTGATTATTATGATAAAGAAAATATTTATTTTATGTGGATATAGATGTAGAAAATTTTAATGTGACAATTGTTGAAAATTAATATTTTATCTTTTTCTCGATAAAATAATTCATTTAAATATAGTATTTTAATAATATATTAACGGTGATATTTTTATAATGAATGTGGGATATATGAGTATATGAGGAGGTAGAGTATTTGGTGGCATTAAATGTTTAACACATGTTTTGTGTGTTTCGTGGACACAATTCTTGAATTAGAAAATTTATTATAGATTGTAAAATCGTCTGCTTATGGATTTTGGTCAATTTCATTTGGAATTTGGAAAAACTTTCTTCTGCAAAGTTGTAGAGAATGGAATTTCCATGGAAAGCCGTGAGTTTTGAATTTTTCGATAATCGAGCTATTTATTGTGAATTATTGAAGTTTTAGAATAAAATGATTTTATTAAATTTATGGGTGGGACCCACTTTGGTAGGTGTTGAATGCACATGGGTCATTTGAAAATTTTCAGAAATTGGTGGCTAGCTTGTTGCGTAGAAGTAAGAATAAATAATAATATTTTATTATTTAGTCTCCTTTATGCTTCTAACATTTTCCTATAAATAGAGGCTAAGTTAGAATTGAAAATCACACCGTAAACTAAGTTTTCTCTCTTCTCTCTCTAAATTATCGAGCGTATTCTTGTGAGTATACTTTGAGTGTTGCTATACTGGTCTGGGTTTTACAAGACTATACCTAAAAATTCAATCGTAAATACGGGTATTTTGAGGTAATAGGTATTATTTTCTTCTTAAATGATATTTTTTTTCTTCAATATCATTATCTTGAAGTATTGGTGAACTTTTTTATCAAATTTGGAACTTGTTGTGTGGGGTTACTTATTCACGATATCTGACTATTCACGATAATGACACTATTCACGAATACTGCCTTATTCAATTTAAAAATAAAATTTTTTTTTTTCCAAAATATCTATTCGGATACTAGCTTTGATTGTATCCATGTTTTGATCATTCTTGAATTTTACACCAATATGATTATTTTCAAGTATTTTTGGACATGGGTAAAACAAAGTACTAATCCTTAATCCTTAATCCTTGTCATTTTGTTTCACTTTGGATTCGTTTCTTTAAAAATGTTTTCATCATCCTCGGTCCTAAATGGTGATATAAATGAATATCTTTGGCTTTGTAGTGCAAAGATGAACGATTAATCGATGAATATCTTTGGCTGTAGTGCAAAAAGATGAGCAGTGTTGAGATGAACATGACCAATTGGTGATATAAAATGAATATCTTTGGCTGTAGTGCAAAGATGATTAAAGATGTATATTGATTGTTATTACGGGGATAAACTATTGATGATGGACTTTTAAACCTTAGAAGACGGTAGAATTCTTTCTCTACGTGACTCTTCTAATGGATTCTTTATTCCATTGCATTTGTTGATCTAAAACTTGTTGTCTATTGTATTCTATTAGATTTTTCCCTGTTGAAGACTAACGATAATTTGTTGTATATTATCTTAGTCATAATATTCTTTACTGGGCTAGTTGAGCTCACCCTTTTCCTTTTTGTTCCATTTTTCTTCTCAGGAGGTGAGAACATAGCAGGATCGAGTCGGGGTATGGAGTAATGGTTCTAGGAAGATGTTTTAGCTGTCCTCATTATTTCTGTAAAATAGTGTATGAATAATTAATGAGGACTTATTTGGGTGTGTATATTGTCTAGAAGACAATATTTGTATTCAAACTCACAGTTGTATTGTCGTATTCTACACAACATCATCAGTATTGTCAAAGTTGTAGTTTGCTTTCTATACCATGTATTTTGGCGACTCGTAATGGGTGTTGTATACCTATTTTGGGGGCGTCCACAATTGGTATCGAGCTTAGGGATATGATCTCCAAGCGAGATCGGGGAATAGAACTAGGAGGGAGAGACGAGTAAATCCTTCGCTAGTGTGTCCTACCTAAGCTTATTTGTTGGTCGATCATAATATAGGATATTATGCGATATGTTAATTTGTTTAATTAACCCTTGTTTTATGGCGATGTTAAGAATGGTCACGAGAACGTTAACAATGGAGTTTATGAGACCGTGGAGACGCCTTTGTGTACTCACCAACGAGGAGAACGTGCAACAGTCGGCAATGTTCCTCCCGTGAACAACGCCATCGAGCAAATGATGAACGACGGATGTTTAGAAGCTTTTTGCGCTTCATGCAAAATCGTAAGAGGGAGACTCGTGTACAAAATACGGGAGGAAATGATAAGAACGTCAAGGTTTGTCACGGCCAAACAATTCAAAGGGTTGGGACCACCAGATTTCCATGGAAAGCCGGATCCGATCAAGGCGTAAACGTGGGTCAAGCAAATTATCAAGATATTCGATGTCTTGGGGTGCACGGAGAAACGTAAAGTTCCATTCGCCACCTTTATGTTTCGTGGTGAAGCAGATTCATCGGTGGGAATCATGAAGCGTACTGACCGGATGCACTTAACATGTCTTGGGAAAGATTTCAGAAACTGTTCAATGACAAGTACTTTCCAGAAAGTATTCGTCATATGAAGGAGGTAGAGTTTATTAGACTTGAACAGAACAACATGACGGTGTCTCAGTACGAGGCAAAGTTCGCAGAGTTATCCAGGTTTGCACCTCATTTGGTGGAGAATGAGGAACGAATGACGCGTATGTTTCTGAGAGGTCTAAAACCCGAGATTCGTCAATACCTTATCTCTCATAAATTTTCTCTGTATTCAGATGTTGTCAACAGGGCTCAGTTATTAGAGCGAGATAGTGAGTATACTCAACCAAGGGACCACAATCAGGGTAGTCATCAGAACGATGATAACCAAATGAGGAGGAAAGAATACGGACAAAGCGGTAACCACTCGTGTGTAATCGTGGACATGATAATAGGAGAGGTGACTCAAGTGGAAATTTCGAAAGAAAGATTCAACAATGACGGGAAGATATCAACGGCAAAGACCAAAGACCAACAACAAAATGCTAGGGGAAGAGAACGACCGTCGGTTAGATGTTACAAATGCGGAAGGAGGGACATATCATTAAGCTCCCCACAACAATCCAAAGTATATTACAACCTGTAGAAAGGAAGGCCACATTGCTCGAGATTGTACTATAAGCGAAACCAAGTTCAATGGAGTGGTGATTCCAAATTTTGTCCTGATAAGGCCAAATCGGTTCTTTCGGAAGAAGCGTTTGTCGTGACTAGACAAAACGCGTGAGGAACCCAAACGAGGTGATCATGGGTAAGCTAATCTTGAATTCTTGCGAAGTTTATACCTTACTAGATACTGGTTCTACCCATTATTTTATCTCTCCTGCTTGTGCTCAACGTTTAAACTTGACTCTGGAGAAATTAGATTTTGATTTATCTGTTGAAACTCCGTTGGGTGAAACCTTCGTTACATCTAAAGTTTATAAATCTTGCATGATCCAAGTTGGCACTATCACATTACCTGTTGATCTTATCTCTTTAAAGATACTTGCTTTTGATGTGATTTTAGGAATTGATTGGTTAACCACTCATCATGCCAAAATTGATTGTTTTCGTAAGGTTGTTAGTTTTCATTTTCCTAACTAACTTTGCTATACAATTCAAACCACTAAACCACTAAAATCGATCATTTTGTCATATATCAAGCCACAAAGCTATTCGTTTATTGAAAAATGGATGTCAAGCTTTCTTAGCCCATGTTATGGATTTGAATAAAGATAAGTCGATTTGAATAATATTTACGTGGTTAGAGAATTCCACGATGTATTTCTGAAGAGCTTCTGGTCTACCCCGAGCGTGATGTTGAATTCTTTATTGACCTTGAACCGCATACAAAGCCCATTTCTAAAACCCATATCGAATGGCTCTATTGAACTTCGTGGAGTTAAAAGTCCAACTACAGTGAATTATTAGACATCGGTTTCATTCGTCCCCAAGATCGTCTCCTGGGGTGCTCTCTGCTTTTATTCGTAGTAAGAAGAAAAGACGGGATTATGCGACTTTGTATTGACTACCGAGAATTAAACCATGTCACCATCAAGAATAGGTATCCACTACCTTGCATTGATGACTGTTTGACCAATTGCAAGGAGCACAATTCTTTTTTCAAAGATCGATCTTAGCTCGGATATCATCACCAAGATTAAAACGAGGATATTCCAAAGACGGCATTCGTGACTCGATCACGGGCATTATGAATTCTTGGTCATGTCTTTTGGATTGACTAATGCTCCTGCCGCTTTCATGGATATGATGAACCGTATTTAAGGAATATTTGGATCGGTTCGTTGTTGTCTTTATTGATGACATCCTCATCTATTCCAAAAGCCGTGAAGATCATGAGCACCATTTGAAGTTGGTACTACAAAGACTTCGTGAACACAAGCTTTATGCCAAGTCAAGAAATGCGAGTTCGGCTTGAGGAAGTAGCATTCCTTGGGCACATGGTGTCAAAACAAGGAGTATCTGACACACCCAAATAAGATTGAAGCAATACAAAGTTGGAGCAACCAAGTCGGTGATCAAAAGTCGCAACTTTACGGGCTTAAATGGGTTATTATCGAGATTTGTGGAAAGATTTTCTCGAATTGCTACTCAGTTAACTCACCGTGACTCGGAAGGATGCAAAATTCTTATGGAGTGAGGAATGCGAGAAGAGCTTCCAAGAGCTCAAGAGGAGACTCATTTCGGCAAGACTGTTTCGACAATACCATCTGGTTCAGATGGATTTGTTATCTACAGCGATGCTTCTGGCAAGGGGTTAGGATGTGTTCTCATGCAACATGGGAAAGTCATAGCCTATGCCTCACGACAACTCAAAGAATATGAGAGGAATTATCCTACTCATGATCTAGAGTTAGCGGCGATCAATGATTCAGCGTTGAAGATATGGAGACACTACTTGTATGGAGAGAAAGTGAAGATTTATACTGGACCATAAAAGCCTCAAATATTTCTTCACCCAAAAAGAACTCAACATCTTGGCGGCTGACGTTGGTGGAGTCATTAAAGATTATGATCACATTATTCAATATCATCCTGAAAAGCGAACGTGGTAGTAGACGCATTGAGTAGAAGATCATATGCAAGTCTGAGTGCAATATTGTCAACGCAGCGGCCCATTTTATGCGACTTACAAAGGATGAAGATAGAATTAAAGACTCCGGGTCCCACATGATGATGGCGAATATCTGAGAGTAGAACCGACTTTAATTGATAAAGTTAAAGTTGCTCAAGCTACTGGACACAAAGTACGATAACAAATGAAGAAAGAAAGTGCAAGAAGGTGCTATTCGAAGCAAGAATCGATGAGGAAGGAATACTTGAGTCAATTCTAGACTTTGCGTTCTAACGATTCGACTGAAGCATAAAATCATGATGGAGGCACACAACACACCGCTTGCAATCCATCTCGGAAGTACCAAAATGTATCATGATATTCGACATACATTTTGGTGGAACAATATGAAGAGAGAGATTGCGAGTTTATCTCAAGATGTTTAACTTTGTCAACGTGTAAAGGCGGAGCATCAAGTGCCAAAAGGTCCATTACAACCACTTGAGATTCCGGAATAGAAATGGGAACACATTACTATGGATTTTGTTACAGGTCTTCCCAAAGTTTCTCAAGGCGTAGATGAAATTTGGGTTATTGTTGATAGATTAACCAAGTCCGCCCATTTCTTCTGCCGATACGCGAGACTTATCCCATTGAACGTCTTGCTCAGTATGTGCGTGAATGAGATTGTGCGATTGCATGGCATGCCAAGATCCATAGTTTGGGATCGTGACCCGAGATTCACTTCAAGATTTTGGGTTAGTTTGCGAGAAAGCTATGGGCACGGATTTCTGATTTAGTTCAACGATACCATCCTCAAACCGGACGGACAATTAGAGAGGACTATTCAAACCCTTGAAGATCTATTAAGACTCGTGTCCTAGATTTCAAAGGAAGTTGGGATAAGTACTTGCCACTTTGGTGGAATTCTCCTACAACAACAGTTATCAAGCAAGTATAGGCATGGCTCCATTTGAGGCGTTGTATGGATTTAAAATGTCATTCTCCAAATATCTTTGGGGCGAGGTGGGAGAAGCAACATTGTTGGGACCCGTAATTAAACGCATGACTACGTAAAAGATCCAAATGATTCGACAACGTATTCAAACTTCACAAGATCGACAAAAGAGTTATCTTGATCTTCATAGAAAGGGACGTGGAGTTTAATATTGGAGATCATGTATTGTTATGTATTGCTCCATGGAAAGGAGTTACAAGATTTGGGAAAAGAGGAAAGCTCAATCCAGGTTTGTTGGTCCATTTGAGATTCTTGACCGAATAGGAAACGTAGCCTATAGACTCGCGTTACCTCCAAGTATGTCTCGTGTTCACAATGTATTCCACATATCTATGCTTCGTAAATATGTGAAAGACCGAACCACATTATTGCATTAGAACCGACGAGATAGTGAAGATTTAACCTACGAGGAGATACTGTTGAGATTTTGGATAGGAAAGAGCATGTCTTACATACGAAGGTTATACCACAAGTTAAGGTTTTGTGGAGAAACCATGCAATTGAGGAAATGACATGGGAGTTGGAATCAGAGATGAAAGCGAGGTACCCTCACCTTTTCGATATACCAGGTACGTACGTCAATTTCGAGGATGAAATTTCATAAGGAGGGGAGGTTGTAAGACCCCAACTTATTATAAATAAAATTGAATTTTCATTTATTCAATATTCTAAATTAATAAGGGTTAATTTGATATAATTCTTTGGTTATGGGTGAAATGTGCAAAGTTTACAAAATAAGCAAGTGGTTATAAAATATTCATTATTGTCGGGGAATATTCGTTTGGTCGTGGAATATTCTTTTTATCGGGAATCTCCGTAAGACGGCGCAGTCATTGGTGGGCCCATAACGGAAAACGGTTGGATGAAGGAAAACGACAAAGATTGAGTTTTATAAATAATTGGCGTAGTTATTCTGCTAATTAACAACGTTGGATTACAGGTGGTTAAAATACGATGTCTGGCGTGGTTGTCTGATAGCACTGCGGTATTGCAGATATTGTTGAATTATTGATTAAATGCGTGAAGGCATTACTCAATAATTATTACAGTGAGTGAATTCTTGCTCAATATTTTATTGATTCAATAATTGTTGCGTTGATATTTATATTATTATTGTTGTCAACTTTGCACGTATTTTCCATTATCGGATCAATAATTCATATTATTTGAATAATATTATCGATAACATTATTGGCAATGTCTAGAAAGTTACATCTAAGGAGAGGTTTGGTCACCTAATTACGCTAGGAAGGAGAAATCCTTATTGAAAGCCCCTCTTTTCTGAGGAGCGGCACGGTTGTCGATTATTGTGATTACAGTAATATTATTTTAAAATAATTAATTATTGATTATTATGATAAAGAAAATATTTATTTTATGTGGATATAGATGGAGAAAATTTTTAATGTGACAATTGTTGAAAATTAATATTTTATCTTTTTACGATAAAATAATTCATTTAAATATAGTATTTTAATAATATATTAACGGTGATATTTTTATAATGAATGTGGGATATATGAGTATATGAGGAGGTAGAGTATTTGGTGGCATTAAATGTTTAACACATGTTTTGTGTGTCGGTGGACACAATTTCTGATGAAAATTTATTATAGGCGTAAAATCGTCTGTTTATGGATTTTGGTCAATTTACATTTGGAATTTGGAAAAACTTTCTTACGCAAAGTTGTAGAGAATGGAATTTCCCATGGAAAGTCACGAGTTTTGAATTTTTCCGATAACCGAGCTATTTATTGTGAATTATTGAAGTTTTAGAATAAAATGATTTTATTAAATTTATGGGTGGGACCCACTTTGGTAGGTGTTGAATGCACATATGGGCTGCTTTGAAAATTTTCAGAAATTGGTGGCTAGCTTGTTGCGTAGAAGTAAGAATAAGAATAATAATATTTTATTATTTAGTCTCCTTTAGCGTTCTAACATTTTCCTATAAATAGAGGCTAAGTTAGAATTGAAAATCACACCGAAAACTAAGTTTTCTCTCTTTCTCTCTCTAAATTATCGGCGTATTCTTGTGAGTATACTTTGAGTGTTGCTATACTACTGGTCGAGTTTACATCGACTATATCTGAAATTCAAATCGTAAGTACGGGTATTTTGAGGTAATAGGTATTATTTTCTTCTTAAATGATATTTTTTTTCTTCAATATCATTATCTTAAAGTATTGGTGAACTTTTTATCAAATTTGGAACTTGTTGTGTCGGGTTACTATTCACGTATCACGGCACTATTCACGTATCTGACACTATTCACGAATCGGACTATTCAATAGAAAAATAAAAATTTTTCTTTTGTCCAAAATATCTATTCGGATACTAGCTTTGATTGTATCCATGTTTTGATCATTCTTGAATTTTACACCAATATGATTATTTTCGACGTATTTTTGGACATGGGTAAAACAAAAATACGAATCCTTAATCCTTAATCCTTGTCATTTTGTTTCACCGGATTCGTTTCTTTAAAATGTTTATCATCATCCTCGATCCTAAATGGTGATATAAATGAATATCTTTAGCTTTGTAGTGCAAAGATGAACGATTAATCGATGAATATCTTTGGCTCAGTAGTGCAAAGATGAGCAGTGTTGAGATGAACATGACCAATTGGTGATATAAATGAATATCTTTGGCACATGTAGTGCAAAGATGATTAAAGATGTATATTGATTGTTATTACGGGGATAAACTATTGATGATGGACTTTTAAACCTTAGAAGGCGGTAGAATTCTTTCTCTACGTGACTCTTCTAATGGATTGTTGTTCACATTGCATTTGTTGATCTAAAACTTGTTGTCTATTGTATTCTATTAGATTTTTCCCTGTTGAAGACTAACGATAATTTGTTGTATATTATCTTAGTCATAATATTCTTTACTGGGCTAGTTGAGCTCACCCTTTTCCTTTTTGTTCTATTTTTCTTCTCAGGAGGTGAGAACATAGCAGGATCGAGTCGGGGTATGGAGTAATGGTTCTAGGAAGATGTTTTAGATGTCCTCATTATTTCTGTAAAATAGTGTATGAATAATTAATGAGGACTTATTTGGGTGTGTATATTGTCTAGAAGACAATATTTGTATTCAAACTCACAGTTGTATTGTCGTATTCTACACAACATCTGTATTGTCAAAGTTGTAGTTTGCTTTCTATACCATGTATTTTGGCGACTCAGAATGGGTGTTGTATACCTATTTTGGGGGCGTCACATAAGGGGTATTATTTCTTTCGTATTCATGAAGAGAGCTTCTGTTATTCCATTCTTTATTAT
Source organism: Panax ginseng (assembly GCA_020205605.1). Lineage (NCBI taxonomy): Eukaryota > Viridiplantae > Streptophyta > Magnoliopsida > Apiales > Araliaceae > Panax > Panax ginseng. The sequence goes on along the minus strand of CM035130.1, from coordinate 38,999,845 downwards.
TATGTTGGAATAACTTTGCCTAAGCCAATCTGCATACATGGTGAAATTCTTCTATTATTCCATTCTTTATTATTACATTGGAATATCCTCGTACTATCGCGGATTACGTTAGACTGGTTCCATTCTTTATTATTACATTGGAATAATGCATGCATGGATCTATCGCATGCATGGTGAATTCTTTGTTATTCCATTCTTTATTATTCTCATTGGAATATCCTGTCTGCGTGCGGATTACGCTTAGACACTGGTTCCATTCTTTATTATTACATTGGAAAAACTCGATTGCATAGCCTATCGCATGCATGGTGAATTCTTACATTATTCCATTCTTTATTATTACATTGGAATATCCTCATCTATGCGGATTACGCATGACACAGTTCCATTCATTATTATTCTATTGGAATAACATGTCGATGTGGATTATCACATGCATGGTGAATGATCCTTCGTATTCATTCTTTATTAAATTATAGAAATGATCCGTCTACGTGGATTACCGCATGGCGAGTGAAAATCCATTTGCAGTTTCATATATTCTATGATACTCATTTGATTAAAGTTTTGGTTTCTATACTCCATGAAATTAGTAGAATATCCTGGATATTTGTGCTTCATCCGGTATCTTTTCATGGAAATATTCTTCTGAGCATTCTTGAATTTTACTCCACAAAGCAGTATCATGTTGACAATTTGGACGTAATTGATTTCAAGATAAATTAACTTATAAATCTTTAAAATTTATTCTTGAACTTGTTTTATTGAATTATTATGTCATTGTCATCATCCTCATGCTTATATTGTAATGAAAGTCATCTTTGGCTTACGTGCATAGATGGACTTGGTATGATTATGACCAGGGATTATTCGATATAATCATGACTGTAATGTTATAAATGATGTGGTAAAAGTCCTCGATGCTTTGTAGTGCATTGATGGACAGTTTTTGGTATGATTATGACTAGGGATTATTCGGTATAGTCATGACCATTGATGATTTAATGAATATCCTTGGCCCGTAGTGCAGGGATGACTCAATGATGTGGTTTATTTCTTAAGCTGAGTCCCAGCGATAAAAATTGATGAAAACATTTTAAATCATAGAAGATAGTAGATATCATGCTCTACTTGACTCTCCTAATGGATTGCTTATTCCGCTGCAGTTAAACTTGATGCCTATTGTATTTTATCAGTTTAACATTGTTGAAGACTAATGATAATTTATTCTGCATTATCTTAGTCATAATATTTCTTACTGGGCTAGTTGAGATCACCCTTTCTTTCACTGTTCTCTTCAGGGAATAAGAACGTAGCCGGGATTAGTCGGAGAACGGAGTGACGGTCCAGATGATAGCATTAGTAGTCCTTACTATTATGTTAAATAGTGTGACAATAAATGTAATGAGGACTCCATTGAGTGAGAATATTATCTAGATGATAATATTCTTATTAAAACCCTTAGATTATGTTTTGTCGTATTTTACACGACTGTTGTATAATTAAGTTGTATTTAAATTTTGTACCATGTATTTGGCGACTCAAGATGGGTAATGTATACCTATTTTGGGGGCGTCACATTAACCCTTAGGTTTTACAACATTAAATTTCTAGGTTTTCATTTAGGGTTTAAAATAAAATAAACTTAGTTTCTAAAAATAGAAAATTATGGTTTGTTAATTATATTAGGTTTCTAATTACATAAAGCTTTACTAGTTAATATTAGTATTTACTAATCATCATTAGGGCTTAAAAATTAGGATTAGGGTTCCCAAATTTAGAAATTAGATTCCCTAATTTCGTAATTAGGGTTTTTGAATTAATTAGGGTTCCTAATGAATTAATGTTGTGACGCCCCCAAATCCAGGTTCTCTAACCTCAGATTCAGTGCTCACGATCCTATCATCATCATAAGCATTCTATAACTATTTCGAAATAATAAACATACATTGTTCATTATACAAAAGTCTCAAAACATGGTCCCAAGGTCTCTCTAACCTTAACTTTAAATACACCATTTATAATACAAACAGTTTACTCAAGAAATTCCATTAGATAATAACTAATTTAACATTCATTCTAGAATTACTCCTGGATCTTGCCCTTGCCCTTGTCCTTCGCATTAGATCCTTGAACTTTAATCGAAAATAGAGGTCATGATATAGCAAGAGTAAGCAACTAATTTGCTTCACAAGTTTATAAAGACAAAGGAGATATATCATGACGTAGAAAGAAATATTGCCTTCAATGTTCAACAATAATATAAGATTGTGAAGGAACATGAATTAATAATCAACAATTGAATATTCGATAGTTGAATAACATGAACCGAGAGTGGTTTTGAATAACCATGAACATTTGCCAAGGTGCTCGATGATTTAAATCTGGACCTTTTAATAAGTTTTGGTATTCAAGGATCGACCTTTTCATACCCGTGATTTATGCATAAACACTTAATAATCCGACATTGATATCATGCCTTAATCAAATTTGTTCATTTCTCGGTCAAGAGTTCTTACCATATCAATTAATAAAACGAGTTATTTAAAATCCATTTGATTTAACAAATTTAGACATGCTTGATCTAGTGATACAATTAGCATAGATCTATCCCATAAACAGTTCATAAATGAAGAACTTTAATTTAATTCACGAGTTCAATGGCAAGAGAAAGCGAATTCAATTGCACAAAGTCTTAATTTCAATAATCAATAAAGGCGTGAATAATCATCAATAATTATTCACTAATATGCTTTGAAAATAATAACTCAAGTTGAGTTAGGAAACTTGCCTCGATCGTGAGTTACATTTCTGAAATAAATTTCTATCCACTATGTAGTTAAATTATCTTCCTTTGAGAGACCTATAATTAGTCTTTCAATTAGTCAATGCATAACATCGGTTATGTAATCACATAGATATCATACATTACAATAAGTTCTTATAAACATTATCATGCCTAGATAGTGTTATTATTAATTAACGACTACCTTTAATTCACATAATATTATTAACTTAGATAATATTAATTCACCTTCTAGTATTATTGGTTCACTAATAATACTTTAAATCATTACTAACATTTTATTCACTTACTAATATTATTAATCATTTAATAATATTTTATCCCTTACTAATATTATTAATCATTTAATAATATTTTATTCACTTACTAATATTATTAATCATTTAATAATATTTTATTTAATCTCGAATATTATTATTTAATAATAATACTCTAATCTAATATTTTTATTTACATAACATCATATTATAATATTATTAGTATTTTAATAATATTCCAATGATTTATTAAATTAATAAACAATTTATTCTAATTGTTCATCCTTTAATAACCTCTTATTTAATATCCATAAAAGGTCATAAGTAATATTTATTATTATAAATTACCAAAATGCCCTAATATAGTCATGATATAATATATTATGAGCATTCAAGCATAAAAATCATATTTTTCTCATTAAAGACATCATTTAACTATTTATTTTCTTTTATTTACAACCTAATTATTTTTAGGAAAAATAGCAAACTGATTCCAAAATTCTCAGCTTCTGGATTTTAACAGAATATGAACCAACAATGATCCTCTAATTTTTCTAGAATTTTAGAAAATGATTTACTATTTTTAAAGTGCTCAAAACACTCAGATCTTGCTCTATTTTTAAAAAATTGAGTTTTGCTCAGAAAAATCTGAAATTTTCAGGGTATGCTCTCTTAACATATATGAAGCTACTGTAAAACTTTTGGAATTTTCCAGTGTATACACAGTGATATATTCGTAGGATAATATTTATGGAGTCCTTTACGGAAATAGTCATTACGCACAATATATAACTCGAAACGTGTCCGTTCTTTTTCCTACGCGTAGATAACTTCATAAGGTACCTCTGTAATATTTTTCCAGATTTTTACAAGACAAGGAACTAGCCGAAACAGCCTCATGAAAAACAAGTCAGTAGCTGATTTTGGATTTCAAGGCTTTAGCATATAAAGTGGACTGTTTTTGTAAAAAAAATCTCAAAGGTTTCAAAACATGCTAGATTTGTGATCTACCACTTGGGTTTACTAGATAACTCATGTATCTAGCACCCCCCCCTCGACGGATCATAATTCCAAGTTGTAGAACTTGAGTTACACAAGATTTAGTGGAAGAAAAACAAGAGTTTTCACCCTTGGAGAACATATGCTCATTTTCTTCCTCTAAGTCTTTGATCTAACACTCAAGATACTTAGTTCCATGCATGATGGTATGTATAACTAGTGTATCTTGAGTAGTTGTACATAATCCCATCAAAACTCAAGCTATCAAAACAAGGTAAGAGAAGAAGATGAAGGTACATTATACCTTGACTTAATGGCTACCTTCCTTGATTTTCCAAAGTAACTAATAAACTTAGGGAGAATAAACCACTAGAACTCCTATAATTCTTCTTCCTATGGCTGAAATTCTCTCTTTCTTTTCTCTCTTTGAAGTTGGCTAGCTTGGGAGCAAGAGGTAGAAGAAGAAGATGAAGAAGATGGAGAGAAAATGAAATGTTGTAAGAATGAGATGTTGGAAGAATGAATTGTGTTTACAAAATGAAATGGCCAATTCATTAATAATTCTCCCACAATTATTTTGTTGCCCATTAGGTAAAAACTTTGTATTATTACTTACCTTAGGTTAAACATGATTAAATGTGCATAATGGAGTGGCAACCAATGGGAGCCTTACAACATTGTCCTTATGTTTATTCATGTCTACTAATGGACAAGCTAGATTAATTATTCCACTTAGGATCCTCATAATATCCACCATTTAGCTTTTATTTTAAATGCCCAATTTTGATTAATCAAATGTCTAGAATACCCCCAATCAAGTGGGCTAAGTATTGGATTACAATTTATTTTCCTTGGGCTTCTCTTTTAATTGATTTGGGCTAGATAAAAACATAGTCCAACAATTTTAATAATGTTACCCAATTTGATAATTTAGGGCTTTCATCTCCAATCATATGAAGTTTAATTACTTATACATATGATTTTATCTCATAACCTAATTAGATTTACAAAAATTAGGTTTAAAATTATTAGTCACTTGAAATACTAAGTTTACCCACTTAAGTTAGTATCGTATAAAATACTAACTTTTTAGGTGTTACCATAACCCTTAGGTTATTTAATATCCTTACCTAATGTATAATTAGGTCACAAGGCTTTCATTTTAATGAAATCCATAAATGTATGTATCCATATATAATACAAAGTTTTAAAAAAATGTACATACATACATGGTGACTTAAGATTCACGGTTATTACATCCTCCCCCCTTATAAAAATTCGTCCCCGAATTACATATAAGGTTACTCAAAAAGGTGTGGGTAATTTTCTCTTATCCTTTCTTCAAGTTCCCACGTAGCTTCTTGACATTGTGGTTCCTCCAAAGAACTTTTCTACGAATGTATAACCTTATTTACGCAATTTACATTTCCTTTCTATCTAAAACTTCATTTGGAATTTCCTCGTCGATAAATCTTTTTCGACTGAATTGGCTCAAATGCGATATCACATGCTTGTAATCGAACTTATATGGTCGTGAAGACGACATACACGAAACACATTATGAATATGTTCGATTCGGAGGTAGAGCTACCTCGTCGCCACTTCGCTTATCTTCTTCAAGATCTCAAAAGGTCCAATAAATCTCGGACTCGACTTACCTTTCTTTCCAAACCTTATCTTTCCTTTCCAAGGAGATACTTTCAAAATGCATGGCTTCCCACCTCAAAATCTCGCTTACAGCGATGTAAGTCTGCATACTTCTTACAGCGATCTTGAGTCTGCTACCACCGGTCGGGCTCTAATCACCTTAATGGTCTCTACGATTCTGCTTTGCACCAGATTCTGGTCCCCAACAGGTTGGCGTTCACCCACTTCATCCCAAAGATACAGGCGTTCTACATTTCCTCCCATACGATTGCTTCAGTGCGGCGGCATTCCGGCTAGCGTGGTAGCTATTGTTGTATCTGAACTCTACCAATGGAAGATGATCCTCCCAACTACCCTTGAAGTCCATCACACAAGCTCTGAGCATGTCTTCAAGTGTTTGAATCGTTCTCTCACTTTGCCCATCGATGCATGGATGATCGCGGTGCTCATCCGTAGGCTGCGTCCCCATTCTTTCTTGAAGACTCTTCCGAGAAGTTTGACGTGAAATGCGGATCCCTATCCGACACAATAGATCTTTGATGCGCCATGTCTCGATATAATTTCTTTGATGTATAGTTTTGCTAGTTGGTCCAGACTATACGATCTTGATCGGCAAAAGTGAGCCGACTTAAGAAGGCGATCTACGATCACCCATATGGCATCGTGTCCCTTTTGCGTTCTTTGAAGTCCCACCACAAAATCCATCGTGATGTGCTCCCATTTCCACTCTGGAATCTCTAAAGGTCGTAATAGTCCACTTTCGATGCGTTGATGTTACGCCTTGACTCTCGACAAGTTAGACATTTCTTGACACATTCTGCAACATCTCTCTTTATGTTTGGCCACCAAAAGTGTTGGCGTAAGTCTTGATACATTTTGTGCTTCACAGGTGTATCGAGTACCTCGTATTATGTGCTTCTTGCGAGAATCTCTTCTCTTAGTTTTGGTATTAATTGCATACCCAAATTCGTCCTTCAAATCTTAGCGATTCGGTGCCATCAATCTTGTATTTCAATTCATCCCCTTGATTAACCGCTTGATCTTTGTCACAATCTTCGTCCTTCTCTTGAGCCTCTTTAACCTTATCTAATAAAGTAGGGCTCATTTGCCACGATAAATAATTTCTCATTGACCTCCGTCGGTACTTAACCTCTAAGTCAAGTCATTCAAATCCTTCACCAATTCCTCTTGAATGGTTAACTTCAATAACTTCTCTCTGCCTTTTCTGCTCAGGGCATCAGCCACTACATTTGCTTTGCCTGGATGGTACAGAATCTCACAATCATAATCCTTGATCAATTCTAGCCATCGGCCTTTGCCTCATATTTAGCTCCTTCAGGTGAAGATATACTTTAGACTCTTATGATCCGTATATATCTCACACTTCTCTCCATACAAATAGTGCCTCCAAATTTTCAAGGCAAAAACTCTGCTGCTTAACTCCAGGTCATGAGTCGGATAACCCTTCTCATAGTCCTTTAGCTGACGTGAAGCGTACGCAATGACCTTGCCATGCTGCATCAGTACACAGCCAAGACCCTTGTGTGACGCATCACTATACACTACAAATCCTCCCGTGTTGTCCGGTAAAAAGCCAACACAGTGTGCTTGGTGAGCCTCTTCTTCAATTCCATGAAACTCTGTTCACATTTTTCCGTCCAAACGAACTTCACTGTCTTTCTAGTAAGGTTGGTCAATGGCGATGCTACCTTTGAAAAATCTTGGATGAATCTTCGATAGTATCCTGCTAATCCCAAGAAACTCCTAATTTCTGTCGGTGTCTTTGGCTGTTCCCAGTTGATAACCGCTTCTACTTTTGCTGGATCTACCGAAACACCATCTTTATCGATAACGTGACCCAAAAATTGCACTCTCATGACTAAAAATTCACACTTGGAGAACTTTGCATACAACTTCTCCTCCTTAACGCCTCCAACACTTTCCTTAGATGTTGGTATGATCTTCCTCTGTCTCGGAATATACCGAATGTCGCCGATGAACACAACAACAAACTTATCCAAATAATCGCTAAACACTCTGTTCATCAAATCCATGAATCTTTGCTTAGGTGCATTAGTTAACCCAAAAGACATTACCAAAAACTCAAAGTGTCCATACCGAGTTACGAATGCCGTCTTTGGAATATCCTCATGTCTCACCTTCAGGTTGGTGATAACCAGATCCTCAAGTCAATTTTTGAAAGTATTTTGCCCCTTCAACCGATCAAACAAATCGTCGATCCCGGCAACGGTATTTATTCTTAATGGTGACCTTGTTTAACTCTCGGTAGTCGATACAAAGTCTTAATGACCCATCCTTCTTCTTTCTGAATAAGGCGTGGTGCTCCCCCATGGTGATCGCTGGCTTGTCGAATGTATCCCTTATCTAACAACTCTTGTAGTTGAACCATCAGTTCCTTCATTTCTCACAGAGCCATACGATCACGGCGCTTTGGATACCCGGTGATGTCCCCGGTGACAAATCGATAACAAACTCTATCTCTCTATCGGTGGCAATCCGAATTTCATCCGGAAAATGTCAACGAATTCCCTTACAATAGGTATTTGACCCGGTTCACCCTCGATTCTGCGGGTATCCTGGCGTGAGCCAAATAACCTATACAACCCTTCCTAAGCAACTTCCTTGCTTGCATCATCGTCGACAACAACAAGATTGTCTTGGCGATTTATCGCCATAAAATACCACCTTTGACTTATTCGGGTCTTTAGGTGTACACACTTTTTCTTACGATCGATGACCGCTCCATGACTTGATAACCAATCCATCCCAAGGATTACATCAAACTCTCCAAGACGAATCGGTATCAAATCCACGTTAAGCTTAAAACCTCTTACATTAGCACACAACAGTTCCTATAGATGTAGTCTACGGGGATAATTTCTTTGTTTGCTACTTCTACATTCATTGGGTGTTCTAATAGTTCATGAGGTAAACTTAATCTTTGAGCAAATTCATCAGATACAAAAGAACATGAAGCTCCCGAATCAAATAACACATAGGCATTTATATCATTGATCGAAATTATACGACACCACCTCCACGGATGCCACAACATCTTGCCTTTGTCATATTGAATGTCCGTCTTTGTTGGCTTGTTTGGTTTGGGGCTAGTCCTCCACCGGTTGTCTTTGTGTTATTGCCCCTGATTGCCATTTCCGCCATCCATGCTTTTCTTCTTCGGGCAATCCTTGATCCGATGTCCCACTTCACCACAATTAAAGCAACCTCCTTTCTTCACCTTAGTACAATTGGGTGAGGTATGCCCTTCTTGCCCACATGTATAACATATCATTTTTCCTTTCCAGCACTCCCCCGAGTGACCCTTTCCACAGTTCCCACACACTGACTTCTTTTGTTGCACGCTTCCTTGCTGCATCTCCAGATTACTACCCCCACTGCTCCATTTCCGCTTCTTATTGTTGCTACCGCCACTGCTGACATTTTGATTCCCACCTTCTGATTTCTTCTTATTCTTCTCCCGATTGTATCTTGAGACCGCTTCGCTTCCTCCTTCCGCTATAAGAGCTTTTTCCAACAGAGTTGAGAATGATGTGATTTGTAAAACCGCTACTTTACTATAAATCCACGGCTTTAGTCCATTCTCAAACCTTCTCGCTTTCCTCGCCTCTGTGTCCACCTGATGTGGAGCGAATCTGGCCAATTCATTGAATTTCGCAACATACTACGATCTTCGATATTCTCTTGTTTGATTCCCAAGAACTTGATCTCCATCCTTGCTTGAACACTCTCTGGAAGTAGTTCTCAAGAACAACTTCTTGAATGCTTCCCAAGTCACGATTCGGTTAAACTTTGTTCGGTTGGCATCCCACCAATAGCTAGCCTCCCCTTCATTAAGTAGGTAGCAAAATGGTCTTCATTTTTCTCGCTACTCTAGCAATAATGAAGGCCTTCTCAATCTCCTTTACCCACATTTGGGCTTCTATCGGTCTGTTGTTCCTCTCAACTCTGGCGGTCCCTCTTGCCTTGAAGTCCTTAAAGTTTACTATTTGGGTGCTCGCTTTGATTTCCTGCAGTTGAGCTTGATTCCTCATGGCTTCAACTATCATGTTAATAAAATCTTGCATTGGGTTTTGTTGAGATCCCGCTGCATTATTAACTGACTCTTCAATATCTTGGTTCCTGAGTCCGCGTCTGCGCGCCATTATCTAGTGAAACAAAAATTCTAACACGTTACTCGGATTTATTATCATATGATTACTTAGTATGTAATACGCTATTTATTTAAACAATCAGATGATCATTATGTGAGAGTTTTAAGTTCTGAGAGATTTGGAAGTCTTTCTCCCTGCTTAGTGGGTTAAGTTTGTTTTTAAAGAACATTTTCCAAATCAGTCTACTGGATTCACATAACATTAAATAGAAAATTTACTATTTAAAATTTTCTAACACATATCATAATAATACTGCATTTATATTCATACACCAATCTTTAGAGACTTACACGATTAATACAGGTATATTTTATAAATGCTACTATCCCATTTTAACACAAAAGATGGGATTAACTCATAATGATACCTCCTACAAACACAATTAGGGAAAGTACATAACCATTTACTACCTCACACCTCACCGAGGTTTACATCAACATAAAACCTTATTACACAACAAGAAAAGTACTAATGCATCTATCTACAACCTGGGCCATCACATCATCACCACTGGTGGCTCCCTGCCAGTCACTCACCACGGGACAGCTCTGAGGGAAGCAACTACTGCGGGACTCTCACGTCGAATCGGATCGACTAGACTCTCTATCTCGAGTGGACCCTCCTAGCCCCTCTGCTACCGGCCCTCATCTGTTGCATCAAGGGCCGGTCCTAAAGTTTCTACTCGACCTTTACGGCTGCAGCTCGATCTTTAATTGGCCCACCACTCATCCGACTCATGGAGTGCCTCTTCCACCGCGCATCTTATCGGCAATTTCTCGTCAAACTCAAATTGCATCTCCGGATGCTTCATGCTCACTCTCAAACTTTGCCTTTTCATTCTCTAGTTGTACCATCAATGTATCCCAACTTGCAAATGGGACTCATCAAATTTTTCCTTCATTCGACTTTCTCCATCTGGGCTTGATGAGCCTCATCCTTGTATTGTTCTTGATGAATTGGAGGTGTGGTTTTCTATTTCTAATTCTTCCACTCTTGCCTTCTAATTGGTGATTCTCCTCAACAAGTCCCTAGGAGGACCATGAGGACATCTTGGGTGGCCTCATGCTCAATGGGTTCTGCTTCAATCGAGAGTAACTACCTTGGCGCTCGTCGGACATCCTACAAACACCATAAAGTCAACGTCGATTACCATAATAAAATATATTCATTGATGAAATGAAATAATATTTTATTAAGTACAACACAAACTTGATGAATTTCCATAATCCATCTCCTAACATACTCCATAAGAGTTTTCTACTAAGGTTATAACCTAGGTTTCAATTCTAATGTTTATAACCTCTGACTTTTGATACCAACTTTGTGGCGCCCCCAAATCCAGTTCTCTAACCTCGATTCAATTGCTCACGATCCTATCATCATCATAAGCATTCTATAACTATTTCAAATAATAAACATACATTGTTCATTATACAAAAGTCTCAAAACATGGTCCCAAGGTCTCTAACCTTAACTTTAAATACACCATTTATAATACAAACAGTTTACTCAAGAAATTCCATTAGATAATAACTAATTTAACATTCATTCTAGAATTACTCCACGGATCTTGCCCTTGCCCTTGTCCTTCGCATTAGATCCTTGAACTTAATCGAAAATAGAGGTCATGATATAGCAAGAGTAAGCAACTAATTTGCTTCACAAGTTTATAAAGACAAAGGAGATATATCATGACGTAGAAAAAATATTGCCTTCAATGTTCAACAATAATATAAGATTGTGAAGGAACATGAATTAATAATCAACAATTGAATATTCGATAGTTGAATAACATGAACCGAGTGGTTTTGAATAACCATGAACATTTGCCAAGGTGCTCATGATTTAAAATGGACCTTTTAATAAGTTTTGGTATTCAAGGGATCGACCTTTCATACCCCGTGATTTATGCATAAACACTTAATAATCCGACATTGATATCATGCCTTAATCAAATTTGTTCATTTCTCGATCAAGAGTTCTTACCATATCAATTAATAAGAACGAGTTATTTAAAATCCATTTGATTTAACAAATTTAGACATGCTTGATCTAAATTGATACAATTAGCATAGATCTATCCCATAAACAGTTCATAAATGAAGAACTTTAATTTAATTCACAGCTTCAATGGCGGTAGAATCGAATTCAATTGCACAAAGTCTAATTTCAATAATCAATAAAGACGTGAATAATCATCAATAATTATTCACTAATATGCTTTGAAAATAATAACTCAAGTTGAGTTAGGAAACTTGCCTCGATCAGAGGTTACACTACGAAAATAAATTTCTATCCACTATGTAGTTAAATTATCTTCCTTTGAGAGACCTATAATTAGTCTTTCAATTAGTCAATGCATAACATCGATTATGTAATCACATAGATATCATACATTACAATAAGTTCTTATAAACATTATCATGCCTAGATAGTGTTATTATTAATTAACGACTACCTTTAATTCACATAATATTATTAACTTAGATAATATTAATTCACCTTCTAGTATTATTGGTTCACTAATAATACTTTAAATCATTTACTAACATTTTATTCACTTACTAATATTATTAATCATTTAATAATATTTTATCCCTTTACTAATATTATTAATCATTTAATAATATTTTATTCACTTACTAATATTATTAATCATTTAATAATATTTTATTTAATCTCGAATATTATTATTTAATAATAATACTCTAATCTAATATTTTTATTTACATAACAACATCATATTATAATATTATTAGTATTTTAATAATATTCCAATGATTTATTAAATTAATAAACAATTTATTCTAATTGTTCATCCTTTAATAACCTCTTATTTAATATCCATAAAAGGTCATAAGTAATATTTATTATTATAAATTACCAAAATGCCCTAATATAGTCATGATATAATATATTATGAGCATTCAAGCATAAAAATCATATTTTTCTCATTAAAGACATCATTTAACTATTTATTTTCTTTTATTTACAACCTAATTATTTTTAGGAAAAATAGCAAACTGATTCCAAAAATTCTCAGCTTCTGGATTTTAACAGAATATGAACCAACAATGATCCTCTAATTTTTCTAGAATTTTAGAAAATGATTTACTATTTTTAAAGTGCTCAAAACACTCAGATCTTGCTCTATTTTTAAAAAATTGAGTTTTGCTCAGAAAAATCTGAAATTTTCAGGGTATGCTCTCTTAACATATATGAAGCTACTGTAAAACTTTTGGAATTTTCCAGTGTATACACAGTGATATATTCGTAGGATAATATTTATGGAGTCCTTTACGGAAATAGTCATTACGCACAATATATAACTCGAAACGTGTCCGTTTTTTTTTCCTACGCGTAGATAACTTCATAAGGTACCTCTGTAATATTTTTCCAGATTTTTACAAGACAAGGAACTAGCCGAAACAGCCTCATGAAAAACAAGTCAGTAGCTGATTTTGGATTTCAAGGCTTTAGCATATAAAGTGGACTGTTTTTGTAAAAAAAATCTCAAAGGTTTCAAAACATGCTAGATTTGTGATCTACCACTTGGGTTTACTAGATAACTCATGTATCTAGCACCCCCTTCGACGGATCATAATTCCAAGTTGTAGAACTTGAGTTACACAAGATTTAGTGGAAGAAAAACAAGAGTTTTCACCCTTGGAGAACATATGCTCATTTTCTTCCTCTAAGTCTTTGATCTAACACTCAAGATACTTAGTTCCATGCATGATGGTATGTATAACTAGTGTATCTTGAGTAGTTGTACATAACCCCATCAAAACTCAAGCTATCAAAACAAGGTAAGAGAAGAAGATGAAGGTACATTATACCTTGACTTAGTGGCTACCTTCCTTGATTTTCCAAAGTAACTAATAAACTTAGGGGAATAAACCACTAGAACTCCTATAATTCTTCTTCCTATGGCTGAAATTCTCTCTTTCTTTTCTCTCTTTGAAGTTGGCTAGCTTGGGAGCAAGAGGTAGAAGAAGAAGATGAAGAAGATGGAGAGAAAATGAAATGTTGTAAGAATGAGATGTTGGAAGAATGAATTGTGTTTACAAAATGAAATGGCCAATTCATTAATAATTCTCCCACAATTATTTTGTTGCCCATTAGGTAAAAAAACTTTGTATTATTACTTACCTTAGGTTAAACATGATTAAATGTGCATAATGGAGTGGCAACCAATGGGAGCCTTACAACATTGTCCTTATGTTTATTCATGTCTACTAATGGACAAGCTAGATTAATTATTCCACTTAGGATCCTCATAATATCCACCATTTAGCTTTTATTTTAAATGCCCAATTTTGATTAATCAAATGTCTAGAATACCCCCAATCAAGTGGGCTAAGTATTGGATTACAATTTATTTTCCTTGGGCTTCTCTTTTAATTGATTTGGGCTAGATAAAAACATAGTCCAACAATTTTAATAATGTTACCCAATTTGATAATTCAGGGCTTTCATCTCCAATCATATGAAGTTTAATTACTTATACATATGATTTTATCTCATAACCTAATTAGATTTACAAGAATTAGGTTTAAAATTATTAGTCACTTGAAATACTAAGTTTACCCACTTAAGTTAGTATACGTATAAAATACTAACTTTTTCGTGTTACCATAACCCTTAGGTTATTTAATATCCTTACCTAATGTATAATTAGGTCACAAGGCTTTCATTTTTAATGAAATCCATAAATGTATGTATCCATATATAATACAAAGTTTTAAAAAAAATGTACATACATACATGGTGACTTAAGATTCACGGTTATTACAAATGTCTTCCTTAATTAGAGTTAAAATCAATACACATGACATTCATAGTCTAATGCAATTTCCTGACAATCTTACAGTCTTATTTGACTATCGTATTAGGGTTTATTAGTTGGCAATTAGGGTTTTCAAATCAATTAGGATTTATAATTTAAATATTTGGGGTTTCTAAAAATTTGGATTTCTAAATATTAATTAGGGTTTCTCTAATTAATATAAAATTCTATAATACTTAACCTTAATCGCAATAACACCGTTACATAATCGTCCCGAACTCAAATTGAGTTTAAATTAGGGTTTTATAAAAATTAGGGTTTTTCCATAATTAGCATTAACACTTTTAATACAGATCATATACCACATAACACAGTGACTTAACGAATCTTACAGTCGTAATTGACTTTCAAATTGGGTTTTATCAGGTTATAATGAAACTGCTCCCCAGATTAACCTTACACACATAACATACATATTTATAGCACTAAAAATTCAAAATATAATTAATATTATATTATTATTCTCATTCCTTGATAAAAATCCAAAATTAGAGTTTGGATTCCATATCTGATTTATCTGTCATATACAACATTATTCATTAAGTTAAAATAATTAACTTAATTAATCTAACATAAATTCATATAATAAAATAATTATTATAATAATTCTAAAAATTATTTCATATATTATTTAAATAATATAAAATCATATTTTTCATGGAAAATAATTAATAAAAATATTTCTACTATAAAATTAATTAATATAAGAATATAATTTATAATTATCAATAATTCTAAAATAAAATTATTTGTAATCATTCATGTAATAAATATATTTTATTTATCACATAATTACATATACACATTATCTGTCACATATTTCCACCTTTAAAAAAAAATTATACACAAAATTTCTGATTTAATTATATAAAAAATATCGGGTTATTACATTCACCATCCCTTATAAAGATTCCGTCCTCGGAATCACCGTTTTAAAACCTATATATACAAGGGTACATATCATACACAATTATTACAAGTAGATTTCGATCATAATTAATCGAACCGATCTTTAACTATTCAGCAAAAAGCTTGTCCATCTTCTTAAACAGAAATTTGATTTCTAACAGAACTCAAATTCCTCCTCCAAAATTTCTTTATAAAAATAATTTATTATATATTTAAGAAAATCATATATAAGAAAATAAAATTGGTTCGAGTAATACCTGAAGTTGCATCCCCGGCTGCTACCGAATCCTTAACAGTCATGTTGAAGACTTCTGCAGTTGGTTCTGTTGGCTCGTTCGTTAAAGTTGGTCACGTTGTCGTAATTGCCCTGCTGCCTTTCATCGTATTCACATTCCTTTCCTCTCTTCTCCATCTTGGACATTCTTTCACCTTATGCTCCACTGATTCACAAATAATATACCCACTATACATTCTTGGATTGGGAAGTTGGGAGAGATATGTCCCTCCTGCCCACACACATATCACACAAACTTTCCTGTTAGACACACTTCCGACCTATTTCTGGTATTATCGAAATTATCTCCTTTCATCATATAGGTGACAAAAGCTGTCTTTTTCCCCTCCGTTATCCTATCTATCACAAACGCTTCTACAGGGTCAGTTGATCCTCTAAATCATGGCGATCCGATTGTCTTGAAGTCTTTGATGTTCGCTGGTTTATTATCTGGCTGATTTTCCGTGGCTGGTATTCCATTCTGCATAACTTGAGCGTCCATATTCGCAAAATTCTGTATCGGGTTTGGTTGTCCTTCAGCTTTATTGACAGGTTCTTTTTTCCTTTGGTTTCGTTTTCGTCTTGGCGGCATTATCATAAAGTATTCTTTATTAACTTACATTCTAATCCTTATCGTATACGCTTAACATATAACACGAAATTTTCTTTTCAAATAATCATATACTCAAAATATTATATTTTAAAAACTTGGTTTACTGTATTAACCAGGGTTCAGATAAATAATTACTACCAACTTATTTCATTAATCCAACATAGAATTTTATTCCTAGCTCTTGACATATCGTAGCACATACTTCTTTAAACATCCGTTATCCCTTTGTGATTAAAAATTCGGGAATCGCTGTCACAACTTATACAAAAGTTAAGAGTATTACATTACACAGACATACCTATCATATACACAACATAGAATCATACCTATTCAAGTAATACTAATACTACTTATCTTCTACACATTCGCTAAGGATCAATTGCTTAGTATTCTATATATTCCCATTATCCTCTATTAATCCATTCACACATAACTATACTAGTCCTCCTTGTAGCCATTTGGTACTCGTTTGATTATTGAGTTTCTAGAGGTCAAGGGTTCAAGGGCTGGTGAGGAAATGGAGTAGTAATTCAAGAATGATATGAGGTATTCTAAAATACTTCCCTTTTTCTTACCACACATTATGAGTTTAAGAACTCACCACAAACATATGAGTTTAAGAACTCGAGCTTGACCTTATATTCTTTAACTATACTCTACCTATCAGTTATACTATCGTTTCTGGGTCCAGTACTATACTTTCCAAAATAACCACCTTATTGAGGTAGCTTTCAATGTGAGCCTCTATTTCAGCTATTAGCTTTGATATTGGCTCGGTTATGGAGGTTGACTCTTTCTTTACGATCTGAGGGTATCCTAATCCTTTTTCACCTAACCTTTACACTCATAAATTATCCTGATCAACATATAATATATATACACAACAAATAATATTTTTATATAGGTTATCTTTTATTTGATTTGACGATGAACTTATTCTATTCATCTCCTTTTTAAACTCTATATGAGTTATTTGTATTTTCAATGTTTTCCTCTGTCCCAAGGTTATAGCCTAAGGTCTATCCCACCTAAGGTTTCTAACCGTAAAGCTCTGATACCATATTGTAACGCCCCCAAGTTCAGGTACTTAAAACTCGAACTCAGTGCTTTACGATACCATTTGTATGAGCAGAATAATACTAATAATTATAACAATAATATAAATATCAAACTTAATTTACATATATCAGAGTCTAATCCCAAGTACGCAAACTTTACTATAATTCTTTACATGATAAATAATACATATCATGATCTAAATATTGTCTAACTATTACAAAAGATACTGTTAAACATATTCTGTTTGCTTTCCTTTTCACTTGATTTTGTCTGAACCTTCAGGTTGATCATGCTTAGCTGAAAACATTTAAATTTAAAGCAAGAATGAGCATTTGGGTGCCCAGCAAGTAATAACAATTATAAATATAATTAGCTGAAATAATTAAATATTTTCTTTGTACATCACTTCTACAACGAATTGATAGTTGTGAAGTAAACTGAACCGATAATAATAACATAACAATTCTATACCAAAATTATGAAACTACGTACTGACTATAAAAGGGGTTTGGTTGACATACTATGAACATTGTTTTTAATTTTCAAATAGGTTTAGCAGAACTTCATCCGTAAACCGTCATAACTTACGGGTGCGAGGGTGATCATCCCAATGTGCCCTGTATTGATCAATACTACATACAAGAACGATATTATCGTTCACTCTATCCGCCTTGGGCGCATAAAAGTTTTTCCTTGATCGGGATGTTCATATATATATCAACATGTGATTAAATACAATGATTATCCAAGTGGGGACACTTGAATAACCATATTTAGAAATTAACAAACAGAATATATATCCGAATTACAATATAGTACCATGTTGATAATCAATGATCGATCGGATATAATAATAGGGTTAATAATCTGGTACAATAATAATATAATTCTGAATCTTCTTACTCATGTCCATTGCATAAAGAAAATGCAAAGGTAGGATATTTGCCTGGTCTGCTGCTTACAATACGCAACTTAGTTTTATCTTTTATATCAAATCTATCATTAATAAGATCATTCGTTCGATTAGAATAACATACTATAACACACAACACTGCTTATTGCAGTCCACACATAACCTAATCACACTGTCACATATATTCAACAGTCATTGAATCACAAATAAACATTAATACAGTCAAAATATCTAAGTTCAGATCAATTTCTGAAACATGTTGTTGTACCGACGACTTTATCGGGTAATAATCAAGTCTAAGACTCTATCCTGTAGCTCAATATCTGTAAGTATCAGTCATATTATTTTTAATTGACTTATAATAATATTTATTATAATTTATCATGAATTTTCAAACACCGAAATCATTATTAAATGATTTAAATATTAAACAATTCTATTATCATTAATATTTAATTAATATTAAACTATTAATGAAACCATTGCCAAAATATTAAAGTTATTTATAAAAACTCAAAATACTTTTAAAGTACTAATATTACCCTTAAATGATTTTTAAAACTATTAAAATCATTTTTAACAATTATCATTAATATTAAAATAGTAATGCATTATCTATCAAAATATTAAAAGTCATTAATTATAACTTAAAAATATTTTTAATTCATTTATATCCTTTTTAAATGATTTTTAAATTAATAAAACCATTTTAAAACTATTTATTTAATATAATTATTAAATAAATTAAATATCATTAATATTAAATTAATATCATTAATATTAAATTATTAATGAAATTATCCTTTAAATATTAAAAGTTATATTTTATAACTTAAAATATCTTTAAACACTTTATTTTCATTCAAAATGATTTTTATAATATTAAAATTATTTTTAAACTAATTTAGTTAATATAATTATTAAATAATTGTAATATCATTAATATTAAATAATTAATATTTTTCATGACAAAATATCAAAAGTTATATTTTATAACTTAAAATATTTTTATAATCTTTAAATCATTTTTATATGATTTTTAAATCATTAATTCTATTTTTCATAATTTATTTAATATATTTATTAAATAACTTAAATATCATTAATATTAATTAATTAATGAAATTTATCACAAAATATTAAAAGTCATTAAAAATAACTTAAAATAGTTTCTTATATCATAATATAATTTTAAATAATTTTTCATGTATTAAAATCATTTTTAAATAATTTATTTAATAGTATAATTAAATAAATTAAATACCTTTAATATTCTAAAAATATTAAATATTTATGAAATATATTCAAAATAATTAAAAACTAATTTTCGGACATTAAAATAATTTTTAATAATTTATTTTGTAATTTTAATAATTAAAAACTAATTTTTCTATTTATTTAATAAAAATAATTAATTTAAGAAATAAAGCGTCATGAAAAATCGCTTATAGCGAGCACGTAACTGTCATATAGGTGTTCTTCATGTTCTTCATCAAACCTAGAACATTCATGTTAGTGACCAAGGTGTCACGTTTGACCCTAAATTGTTCCATGATACAAAGGTATTCTGGTCAGTCTAAAATGTTTGGATTGTAGTATAAACGCAATACTACCATTATCAATTAATTTCATGGCCAGAGCATTAAACAAACGAGAGATCTAAGCCATAAAAATGGCTGTCAGAAGTTGTTCTTCATTTCTGGGTTACCCAGAAATGAAGAACAGATCGTGGGTCTTACTTTGGGCTTCCACTACATGCAAGTCTTGCAATATTATTATGATATAATGGCTTCAGTGTATAGACAACACATGACTTAACATATCTATTACAAAACATCAACAAAACAACAACATAATCGCTAGATTTCAGGTGGTCAAACGTGGTCAGAAAACTTGTTCATACAATTTCTGGAAATTCCAGAAATCAGAAATCATTACCGGATGGTCTACTTTGACCATCCACTACATCTAATATATGTGTTGTTTTAATGATCTAAAGGCATGCATCTAAAGTTAACCTACCAGACTACAACTTTATTACCACAACAAGAACAAAACATCAAACAGAAGCAAGATCACAGCCACAGAAAATCTTGTCAGACGTTTCTGGGTAACAATCTGGGTTACCCAGATTAGTTTGGTCATAGTCGGTCAACGACCTTTGACCACTAATAATTTGTGATGTACACATGATTTATGCATGAATCCAATTCCAGATGAAAGATCACATATGTTTATACCTTTAAACAGCAAAAACACATAACAGATTGAGATCTACAGGGTTTGACATTCGTTGTCAAACCACTAAAAAAAATTCCCAGATTTTGAAAACATAAATTTCGAGCACTTTGATGTTATGGATCTAACATGTGCAAACCCAGATCACTAATAGACACTACATAGAACATATATTAACACTTAAACACCAAATCCAACATAGCATACAAGATCAAAAAAATTTAGTTTAGGTTTATACCTTTCTTGGACAATTTCTTGATTCTAGGCAAATGATCTGTTAATGGAAGTAGTAGGGCTTGTCTATGGGACTGATATACTACTAAATTTCGTGGGTTTTAGAGAGAGTGGGTCTAGGATGAGCATGGTGAATAAATGAGGCAAAATAATGCACTATCTCTCTCCAACCTATATATATAATGTGAATACAATGCATGAATCTGATGTTGTTGTTAATAATTGGCTGATTTGAATAGATTTTTAATATATTGGCAAGTCAAGGGTGGTTTAACCACTAAAGGTTTGGCAAGATATACAAGTTTCTTACTAAATAATTCAAAAGGGTATTATGGTCTATTTGATTCCAATTTTAAGGGCATTCTTGACAATCTAATCCAACCCTTAGGGTTTAACCCTTAGGTTTTACAACATTAAATTTCTAGGTTTTCATTTAGGGTTTAAAATAAAATAAAATTAGTTTCTAAAAATAGAAAATTAGGGTTTGTTAATTATATTAGGTTTCTAATATATAAAGCTTTACTAGTTAATATTAGTATTTACTAATCATCATTAGGGCTTAAAAATTAGGATTAGGGTTTCCAAATTTAGAAATTAGATTCCCTAATTTCGTAATTAGGGTTTTTCAATTAATTAAGGTCTTCCTTAATTAGGGTTAAAATCAATACACATGGCATTCATAGTCTAATGCAATTACCTGACAATCTTACTGTCTTATTTGACTATCGTATTAGGGTTTATTAGTTGGCAATTAGGGTTTTCAAATCAATTAGGATTTATAATTTAAATATTTAGGGTTTCTAAAAATTTGGATTTCTAAATATTAATTAGGGTTTCTCTAATTAATATAAAATTCTATAATACTTAACCTTAATCGCAAATAATAATTGCTACATAATCGTCCCGAACTCAAATTGAGTTTAAATTAGGGTTTCATAAAAATTAGGGTTTTTCCATAATTAGCATTAACACTTATAATACAGATCATATACCATATAACTCAGTGACTTAACGAATCTTACAGTCGTAATTGACTTTCAAATTAGGGTTTTATCAAGTTATAATGAAACTGCTCCCCAGATTAACCTTACACACATAACATACATATTTATAACACTAAATATTCAAAATATAATTAATATTATATTATTATTCTCATTCCCTGATAAAAATCCAAAATTTGAGTTTGGATTCCATATCTGATTTATCTGTCATATACAACATTATTTATTAAGTTAAAATAATTAACTTAATTAATCGAACATAAATTCATATAATAAAATAATTATTATAATAATTCTAAATATCATTTCATATATTATTTAAATAATATAAAATTATATTTTTCATGGAAAATAATTAATAAAAACATTTCTACTATAAAATTAATTAATATAAGAATATAATTTATAATTATCAATAATTCTAAAATAAAATTATTTGTAATCATTCATGTAATAAATATATTTTATTTATCACATATACACATTATCTGTCACATATTTCCACCTTTAAATAAAAAATAAAAAATTTATACGCAAAATTTCTGATTTAATTATATAGAAAATATCGGGTTATTACAACTGGCGGAAACCAAATTCTCCCTTCGAATAGAAGTAATCCTTCCGAATCGATTTTAAATTTGTTTTCCTCACCCTTAGATACTTTTCTTCTTATCTCTTCACAGTTCTCATCCTGAAGTTGCGCATTCTTCACCTTATCTACCAACGTTGAACTGTCTCCCATCCGGAATAATTTTTAGTCTGATTGTGTCGGATATTTAATTTCCAAATCCATCCTTGCCATTTCCAATACTAGCTTCTCCTGAGCAGTCAACATCATTAACTTCTCCTGTCCCTTCCTACTTAAAGCATCAGCAACAACATTCGCCTTTCCGGGATGGTAAAAAATCTCGTAGTTATAGTCCTTAATCAACTCCAACCATCTTCTTTGGCATATTCAAATCTTTCTGTGTAAATATATACTTCAGACTTTTATGGTCGGTATATATCTCACACCTTTCTCCATAAAGATAATGTCTCCAAATCTTTAGAGCAAACACCACCGCAACCAACTCTAAGTTATGAGTCGGATACCCTTTCTCGTAATCTTTCAATTGACGTGATGCATACGCAATGACTCTACCATTTTGCATAAGCACACAGCCTAGTCCTTTATGCGATGCGTCACTATATACTACAAAATTCCCTGTATCATCTAGCAATGACAACACAGGTGCTGAGCTCAACCTTTTCTTTAATTCTCAAAAACTTTCCTCACACTTCTCCGTCCAAACAAACTTAACCGCCTTCCTAGTTAAATTCGTCAACGGAGTTGCAATTTTGGAAAAGTCCTGAATAAAACGCTTGTAGTAACCTGCCAATCCCAAAAAACTCCTTACTTTGGACGATGTCTTCGGCTGATCCCAGTTTATTACAACTTCTACTTTCGATGGATCTACCAAAATTATGTCCTTATCAATAACGTGCCCGAGAAACTATACACGTTCCAACCAAAACTCACATTTTGAGAATTTAGCGTACAACTTCTCTTTTCTCAATGTCTCAAACGTCACTTTTAAGTGTTCAACATGTTCCTCCTTGGTCTTGGAATAAACCAATATATCATTGATAAACACCACCACAAATTTGTCTAAGAATGGTTTAAACACCTTGTTCATCAAATCCATGAACGTTGTAGGTGCATTGGTTAAACCAAATGACATGACCAAAAACTCGTAATGACCATACCGAGTTCTGAACGTTATTTTTGGTACGTCCTCCGGCCTCACCTTCAGCTGATGATAACCACTTCTTAAATCTATCTTTGAGAAATATCTCGCCCCCTTCAGTTGATCGAACAAGTCATCGATTCTTGGTAATGGATACTTATTTTTAATCGTGACCTTATTCAATTCTCGGTAATCAATGCAGAGCCGCATCGATCCATCTTTCTTCTTAACAAACAACATCGGTGCTCCTTATGGCGATACACTCGGCAGAATATACTTCTTGTCGAGTAATTCTTGCAACTGCACCATCAACTCTTTCATCTCTACTGGAGCCATTCTATATGGAGCTTTAGATATCGGGGCCGTTCCTGGAAGTAAGTCAATCACAAACTTGATTTCTCAATCCGGCGGAAGTCCAGGTAAATCATCTGGAAATACATCTGCAAAATCTCTTATGACCAGTATCTCTTCTAACTTCACACTTTTCTTCTGTGTATCGACTATGTAGGCTAAGTATCCTACACATCCTTGTCTCAACAACTTCCTGGCTTACATCACCGTCAGACAACTTGCTTGTCGAGGTGACTTACTGCCATAAAACACTACCTTTGACGGTGTCATAAGGTTTACACATTTCTTTTGGTAATCAATTGCTGCTCCGTAACTGAATAACCAATCCATTCCTAGCATAACGTCAAATTCCCCAAGTTTAATTGGTATCAAATCCACCATTATCTCACAACCCTTTATAACCACTCTACAATTCCTATATATGAATCTAACAGGAATCACTTCCATATCCACAATTTCTATGCTTAAGGGAAATTCTAATTCTCCCTGAGGCAAATCTAAGTTCTGAGCAAATTCATCGGATATAAATGAACAAGTAGCACCCGAATCAAACATCACATAAGCATTAATACCATTAATCAGAATGATACTTGACACCACATCCTTAGACTGCACAACATCTTGCACAGTCATATTGAAAGTCCTCGCAGTAGGTCGGCTTGACTGTGTTGGTCCAGTGATAGTCAATGCACCACCACCGTTGTTTCCCTTTCATCCACTTGTACTTCCCGCTGTCATTTTAGGGAAATCACGAGCCATGTGATCCTTTGAACCACAGGTGAAACATGCTCCCTTCTTTGGGCTAAAATAGTTCAGTGCAATGTGTCCCTCCTGACAACAATTAAAACACACCCTCTTACCCTTCAAACACACCCCAGTGTGGTTCTTCCCGCAAGTAGCATAAGCTTCAAATTTCTTCTTTTGCTGACTTCCTTGTTGTCCTCCCATAGTCGAATTCTCACTCCACTTCCTCTTCTGATTTTTATTTCCATTATTACTCCCACCATCCTTACTTTCATTCTCATTCTTTCTCTTCTTCTGTTCTTGGTTATACTTGGTTAAAGCATCACTTTCACCCTCCGCGATAATTGCCTTTTCCGGTACAGCCGCAAATGTGTTTAACTGAAACATTGAAACCTTTCTATAAAGCCAAGGCTTCAACCCTTGTTCGAACCTTCTCGACTTACGCTCATCGATATTAACTTGATAGGTGGCAAACCTTGCCAACTCATTAAACTTCGCAACATATTCTGGCACAGTCATGGTTCCTTATTTTAGCTCCAAGAATTGAACCTCCAACTGATTTCGAGAACTCGCAAGAAAGTACATCTCAAAAAACATCTCTTTAAATCTATCCCACGCTATTATTCCTTGTCCCCCATGAACCTTATTTGCCTGCCACTAGTAGCTAGCTTCATACTTCAGCATAAACGTTGCGAACGCAGTCTTCTGATCCTCGTTAACTCTAGCAACGTCGAACACCTTCTCCATTTCCATGATCCAGGTTTGGGCTTCAACTGGATTCATAGACCCTTGAAACTCTGGCGGTCCAACAGCTTTGAATTCCTTGAAGGTCATGACTTGAGCTTGCGGTTGATTCGCAAGTGCTCCCGTTAACAAGGTCACCAACTGTTGAACCGATTTAGCGTTTGCCTCATTATTATTGTTAGTAGACCCCTCAATTGGTGCTTGTTGGTGTGGTTGTCTTCTTCTAGGAGGCATCTTCTTTTAAAATATACGCTTATTAGTTCATTACTCTACTTCTTGAATATTTGAAGTTTAACTTAAACATTCTAAGATTAAAGTTATAACACATAACATTTCAAATAAACTTTGAGATTTTATTCATCCATAATGTTTTTAAACATAATAAAGATAACATATCTGCTATTAACATCCACTTTCCTGAGCTAGACAAGTTTTAGGATTACATTCTCATACTACCCCTTTATTCATCTCAAAATAAGGGATTTACAGTTTATTCTTTCATATACTTAGTGACACATTATTATTATTCTTAATCTTTCTATCTGGGCATATTAAGACGTCGAGAGGCTTCTCTACGCTCTTCCTCCATGATACGATACGCCGTCCTACGATCCATCACGAACCACGACGAGTCTTCAAACTAAGGAAGGTAATAAAAGACTCGATCCTGGGCCCTATCAATCGCAGAATGAAAGGCATAATCCATTTCATTCATCTTGGCCTTCTTCTCTTGGACCTTAGCCTCAGCACGGTCTGCACGTTGAGTCGCCTTCATCCAAGGTTCCTCTGCCCTTGCACGCTTAGCTGACTCCTCTTTCAAGTCATCTTTTAACTTCTCCACATCAGTCTTCATCTTCTCGTTCTCCGCCAACAGATCTCCATGTTGACCCTTTGTATGAACTAGGTCCCACTCCGTGTTTCCAATTCGTGAGTCTAGTTCCTGAATCTCAGCATCTTTCTGCTCGATAGTGGCTTGACACATCTTAGCCAACTCCTTCAGCTCCTCAACCTTATCCAATAATTATATGTTACGGTCGTACAGTGCATCATACATCTCAGCTAATATGGAGTTTGGTGGAAACTCCACAGGATCCTCTTCCTCATCATCCTCCTCTATCTCCTCAGAACTATCCTCCTTGGGATCAGTCACAGACTCATCCTCCTGAATCAATTTTTCCCGCACAACGTGGATATCCTAGGCTTCCTCATCTCTAGGTACCTGAGGTATCACTTCCCTAGCTAGACTGGCTCCTTCATCATTTAACATCCTGACAACAAAATACGCTTAGGGTTTATATATTATAGGACATTCTTCGATACTCGCGATAAGAGTTTGACACCACTATGTTTTCTGTCTCCTTAAAGGTTACTTCTTAAGGTTTCCCCACCTAAGGTTCATATCCTAAAGCTTTGATACCAACCTGTGACACCCCCAAATCCAGGTACTTCATTCCCACAGGATTTGGTGCTCACTATCCATAACTATTACATCTAACTACCCATAATAAAGGATAAAACATAATTTAAATAACTTAAACAATAATCTTTCCCATTAAAGGGTTACATCCATTTAAAATAATCCCATTTAATCTAACCTTAAACTATTACATAAGTCTGTGGAATACATCACATAAATAAATTAAGTCTTATAACATATCTCATTCAAATAAATTCACATAAATCTTCAACACTTGGACATCTTGTCCTTTCCTTTGCTGGAAGATGGCTCATCGACCTTCTCAACTTTAGCTGCAGTGTTAATTGCAAGAGTGAGCAAACAATTGCTCACTGATATAGAGAGTAATAATAATAACAACATGAGAATGAACAACGAATGCTGAATAATGGTGAACTTGTTGTACGAATCAAAATAAAATAAAAAAAAGCTCGAATTTAATATTTGAGGGTCTTAAGACCACGAACTATGTCCCCGGTATTTAGGTATTATTACCCCAACCTTAACAGTCATTTAGACTATACAGACCCTTCTTTACGTACTCAGAGGGATCAACCCTTTGTACCATGTATTGTGCACAAACATCTAAATGTTACACGTACATTATCCCCTATGTTAGGGTTGTTCATCTCAGTTTGACTTTAGAATTTCCGCACTAAAGAAAGTTTAGTTTGGAACTAGCTTATCAGTGGTTCTAGAATTTTAGAACACTATTCAATTATAGATTAGTTAAATCAATAAGGGTTTCCTTGCTATTTGAAGGTTCAATACAATAATATAGAATTAAACAAGGTTATTTAAATCAAAGATCAAATAACAACAATATACAATTGAGTAGACATGATATACATTCAAAGTACTATATTCAAGAGAGTTATAAAATTCTCATTTGAATCAATGTACTAGAACAATATATGCTTTAAATAACGTTAACAAGACTTAGGAAAATGAAACTTGCTCGATGTAACGAATTAGATTACAAGAGCTTGTACAATCATACACAAGATAAATTAGGCTTGCTTAACTTTAATATAGAATTTAGAAACTTGTACAACGGTAATTTAGGAATAAAAAGTTTCCTTGACATAAAAGATAACGTAGCTATGAAACTTGCATTCATTATAAAGAGAATGAAGTTAGGGAACTTGCATCGTATATAAGCTACACAAGTATAATAATATTCGCCAATTACCCTACACATACCATTGAAATCGGAATAACAATTAGTTGTATTAATATTAGCTTTATGGGTTTAACCCACCATTTAAGTCATAACTTTAACTTAATGTCTAATCATGTTGGTTAACCACCCCTAAGAATCTGAAATCTCTATAGTCTAACATAATCTTTATCATTCATCTCTAACTCTTGTAACATCACCTTTGTTCATTACATAACTTATTCAAGTGATAATTTAAAATCTCCATATTTTGGTATTTCATTATATTACAATCTATTATAATGTCTTATATTATGATTCAACATATTTATCATGCATGCCAACTAGATTAGGTCCTTGTTTGATAACCCACAAATAATCAGAACTCATTGCCTAGGCTCAGGACATGGCGTGCAATTTAGATTTGCCTTCC
The DNA here is from genome assembly GCA_020205605.1 of Panax ginseng. NCBI lineage: Eukaryota > Viridiplantae > Streptophyta > Magnoliopsida > Apiales > Araliaceae > Panax > Panax ginseng. The sequence continues at coordinate 38,971,236 of CM035130.1, read as the reverse complement.
AAGCTCGCACACCCACAAGTATTCAACGTTGGTAAAAAATCTGCGAGAAGGCCTTCTTACAGCTTGACTCGCCTTTACTTCACAATGGTAATTACGCCAAATTGTCATGTATATGTAAACTGACTAGCTTCTGACTCTGTTACAAGAGTCACCAAATTTATCCCAATTCCACAGAAACTCACAAAACTTAACAACTAAAACTTTGTAATAATCATCAATAAGCATGAAATTTAAAATTCTAACAACATAACATTATTTATAATTAACTTTTAAGGATCAAAACCCCCATTTTTCCAATTTTTTTCATTTTAAACACTTTTAGCGAATTTGATTGCCACAACTTCATTTCTTAACCAATTGACATTATTCAAATTATGTTATTTTCGTTTCTTGATGTACTAACATAATCTAACATCAATTTACAGATTATACCAAATATTGGACATCAAATTTTGTACTTAAACAAGCCATATTATATAAACATATCACTATTATTTACTTTTCTTCCTAACTTTTCATGAATTAATCACCAACATAAGATTATAGATGATAACTAACAAGTTTAGCAAGAGTATACCTACATATAATCAACATTTGAAACAACAATTCAACAAAATCAATTACAGAGAACTTTAAATTACAAAACTAAAACTTGGAAATTTAGGAATGGATTATACCTTGAATTTCCTACTAGCAAGATGATAGCAAGATGATACAAAACTAAAACTTGCAAATTTTGTGGAGGAACCATGCTATAGAGGAAATGACCTGGGAGTTAGAAACGGAAATGAAGGCGAGATATCCTCACCTTTTCGAAACACCAGGTACGTACGTCAATTTTGAGGACGAAATTTCATAAGGAGGGTAGGTTGTATGACCCCAACTTATTATAAATGAAATTAAATTTTCTCTATTTATTATTTTGAAATAGTAAGGGTTGATTTGATTAATGTGGGTAAAATGTACAAATATTTTAAATAAGCAAGTGGTTATAAAATATTCATTGTTGTCGGAGAATATTCGTTTGGTCGTGGAATATTCTTACTGTCGGGGAATATTCGTACGATGGCGCAGCCTTGTGTGCCCCCCATAACGGAAAGCGGTTGGATGAAAAAAACGACAAGTATAAGTTGTTTATAAATAACGGCTTAGTTGTTACCGTTAATACTGTTGAAATACTCGGTGGTTAAAACACAATAGCACACGGTATTGCACTAATTATTGATTCTTACGTAAGAAGGCACTACTCAATAATTGTTACAGTAATTACTGTTCAATATTTTATTCTATTGATTCAATAATCGCTACATTGATATTTTATATTATTATTATTTCAATAATTGTCACTACACAGTATTTTTCATTATCAGATCAATAATTCATATTATTTGAATAATATTATTAGATAGCATTATTGGCAATGTCTAGAAAGTTCTGTCTAAGAAGAGGTTTGGTCACCTAATTACGCCACCGATGGAGGAGAAATCCTTATTGGAAAGCCCCTCTTTCAGAGGAGCAGTGCAGTTTGTCGATATTGTGATTCTGTAATATTATTTGTGAATAATTAATTATTGATTTATATGATAAGAAAAATATTCATTTTATGTGGATATAGATGGATAAAATTTTTAATGTGACAATTGTTGAAAATTGTTATTTTATCTTTTTCGATAAAATAATTCATTTAAATATATTATTATATTATAATAATATAATAATGGTGATATTTTTACAATGAATGTGGGATATATGAATAAATGAGGAGGAAGAGTATTTTGTTACTAAAAATATTTAAAACATGTTTTTCATGTTTGTGGACCCCATTTCTTGGTCGAATTTTGATTATAGCACTTTAAAAATCGTCTCAGTATGTGGATTTCTACCAATTTCTCGCTTGAATTTGGAAAAACTTAAACTTACAAAGTTGTAGAGAATGAAATTTCCTATGGGATGGACATAAGGTCGAATTTTTTTGATAAAAGGGCTATTTATTATAAATTATTGAAGTTCTGAAGTTCCAGAATAATTAATTTTTGAAGTTTTAATTAATTTTTTTAAGAAAAACGTTTTTGTTGAGGTGAGTGGGTCCCACATGTGATATAAATGTGTTGAATTCAGATTCAAGAGGTGGGCGTGACAAAAATTTATATATAATAATATTTTATTAAATTTTTTGCTTTGGTGTTCTAAGCATTTTCCTATAAATAGGGGGCTTAAGTTAGAATTGAAAATCACACCAGAAACTAAAGATTTCTCTCTCTATATTATCGAGCGTATTCTTGTGAGTATTTTGATAATTTGAGTGTTGCTATACGGTGCAAGTTCCTTCAGCACTATATCTAGTATTCCAAATCAAGATCTTGTCTTTTTGGAGATAAGGGATGTTATTTTTTTATAAATGATATTATTTCTTTCAATATCATTATGCCAAAATATTGGTAAGATTTTTCTTGTGAAATTCTTGTCTTTTATTGTTTGGGGTTACTATTCACGATATCTGACCTTATTCACGTATACTGCACTATTCACGATATCTGACTTTATTCACGAATCTGACACTATTCATGAGACAAATTAAATTTTCATTTTTGTCCAAAATATCTATTATGGATACTAGCTTTGATTGTATCCATGTTTTGATCATTCTTGAATTTTACTTCACTATGGTTATTTATGAAGTATTTTTGAACTTGATCGCTTAAAGTACTGAATCCTTATTATTTGTTCTTTTGTTTCACCGGATTCGCTTTCTTTAAAATATTTTCATCATCCCCAATCCTAAATGATGATATTATCAATATCTTTGCCCTGTAGTGCAAAGATGGTTGATTTTCTTATGAATATCTTTGGCTCGTAGTGCAAAGATGTACAGGTGTTGAGATGAACATGACCAACTAATGAATATCTTTGGCCTGTAGTGCAAAGATGAATATTTGATTCAAGATGTATATTGATTGATGTTACAGGGATAAAATATTGATGATAAACTTTAAATTCATAGAAGAAAGTAGATTTCATTCTCTACGTAACTCTTCTAATGAATTATTATTTCCGCTGCGAATATTGATTTAAAACTTGTTGTCTATTGTATTCTATCAGTTTTTTCCATGTTAAGGACTAACGATAATTTGTTATATGTTATCTTAGTCATAATATTCTTTACTGGGTTAGTTGAGCTTACCCTTTTCCTTTTTGTTCCATTTTTCTTCTCAGAAGGCGAGAATGTAGCGAGTACTAGTCGGGGTATGGAATGAAGGTTCTAGAAAGTCGTTTTAGTAGTCCTCACTATTTTGTAAAATAGTGTATCAATAATTGTAATGAGGACTTATTTGAGTGTTGATATTGTCTAGAAGACAATATTTGTTTTTAAACTCACAGTTTATGTGTTGTCATTATAAGACCCCAACTTTTATGAATAAAGATGAATTTTCTATAATTATTATTTTTGAATATTATGGAATGAATTTGATATAATGTTATAGTTGTGGGTAATAATTATAAATTTTGCAATGTACGCAAGTTGTTATATAATATTCGATTGGTCGGGGAATATTCGTACGACGACACAATCATTGGTGGACCCCACAACGGAATTATTGTCGGATTGAGAAAATGACAAAAATATTTTATGAAAATAACGACGAAAGTTTTATCGTTAACTGTTGAAACACTCGGTGTTAAAAGTACAGGAATACGCGTGGTTGCATAGTAGCACACGGTATTGATTGTTGATGCTTACGTGAGAAATCACTAAGTTTTGTTCAATTATTGCTTCAGTAATTGTTGCATAGTATCTCACGTTAATTGATTCAATTATTGTCGATATTTTATATATTATTAAATCAATAATTGAGACGACAAAGTTATTAATATTATTATTTTCAATATTAACGATGTCTAGAAGTTCTGCCAAGGAGAGGTTTGGTCACCTAATTGCGCGCCAATAAGGAGAAATCCTTATTGGAAAGCCCCCTCTTTTCTGGAAACGACCTGGTCGATTAATAGTGTGAATTATAATAATGATGATGAAGTTTTGTTTTATTAGTATTATTAATGTAATAAAACAGAAAAACTTTTTATATAAAACAGAATACTTTTATAAAGTTATTCGTTTTATTAGACTATAAATATAATATATTATATTCTATTATGCATAGTGTTTTGCATAGTAAAATCTTTTTATATAAAACAGAATACTTTTATAAAGTTATTCGTTTTATTAGACTATAAATAGAATATATTATATTTTATTATGCATAGTGTTTGCATAGTACATGCATAGTGTTTGCATAGAAATCTTTTTATATAAAACAGAATACTTTTATAAAGTTATTCGTTTTATTAGATTATAAATAGAATATATTATATTTTATTTAAAAGATTTTTTTTATTAGGATATTTTATAGTAAACCAAGGTGGACCGTCCGTTTAAAAGTAAATCAATCTGGACCGTTCAGGAATTAGTTACTATTCAGTCCATTCTCCTATAAATAGAAGCTCATTCCTTCATTATTTCTTACAAATTCACTGAAACTCTAGAGAGAGAAAAAATAGAGAGAAAGAAGAAAAGTATTCTGCTACTTCACTACTCCTATATCCAGTTTGTTCTAAGGTAAGGTGTATTATTTCTTTTATATTCATGAAGAAAACTTCTGTTATTCCATTCTTTATTATTCTGTTGGAATAACATGTATACGCGGTCTACCCTATACTTGGTGAAATTCTTCTGTTATTCCATTCTTTATCATTATGTTGGAATAACTTTGTCTATGCAAAGTACCGCATACATGGTGAAATTTTCATTATTCCATTCTTTATTATTCTCGTTGGAAATCACATGCATGCGTTTACGCATGACCGGTTCCGTTATTTATTATTTTGTTGGAACATCCTGCCGGTGCAAAATTTCGCTTTGACCGGTTCCGTTATTTATTATTCTGCTGGAATATCCTCATGCAAGCGCTTACGCATGACTGTTCCGTTATTTATTATTATTACGTTGGGATAACTCATTCTGCATGCGATCTATCGCATGTCTGGTGATTTCTTTTGTTATTCCATTTTTTATTATACTCAGTTGGTTAAAGTTTTGACTTCTATACTCCATGAAATTAGTGAAATATCCTTGATATTTGCGTTTCATCCAGTATCTTTTCATGAAAATATTCTTCTGAGCATTCTTGAATTTTACTCTACAAAGAAGTATCATGTTGACAATTTGGACGTTATTAGTTCTGGATAAATTAATTCTTGAACTTGTTTTATTGAATTCTTATATCATTGTCATCATCCTCATGTTTATATTATGTTGAAAGTCATCTGTGGCTGTAAGTGCATAGATGGACTTGGTATGATTATGACCGAGGATTAATCGGTATAATCATGGCCCGTAATGTTACAAATGATGTGGTAAAAGTTCTCATTGGCCCGTAGTGCATTGATGGATGATTGTTGGCATGATCATGACCATTGATGAATACACGAATATCCTTGGCCCGTAGTGCATGGATAATTTGTGGTTGTGATACTAATGAATATCCTTGGTCGTAGTAGTGCGGGGGATGATGTGGATTATTTATTAAGTCGAGTGTCGTGATAAAAGTGATGAAAAACCTTTTAAATCATAAAAGATAGTAGATTTTATTCTCTACTTGACTCTTTTAATGGATTGTTTGTTTATTGCAGCTTAAACTTGATGTTTGTTATATTGTATCGCTTTAACACCGTTGAAGGCTAACGATAATTTATTATGTATTATCTTAGTCATAATATTTCTTCTTGGGCTAGTTGAGCTCACCCTTTTACTTTCATTGTTCTCTTGAAATGAGAACGTAGCGAGGGACTAGTCGAGAACCAGAGTGATATCCGGATAATAAGATTAGTAGTCCTCACTATTATGTTAAATAGTGTGATAATAAATGTAATGAGGACTCAATTGAGTGTGGATAATGTTTAGATGACAATATTTGTATTAAAACTCACAGCATACGTTTTGTTGTATTTTACACGACTGTTGTATAATTAAGTTGTATTTGAATTTTGTACCATGTATTTGGTGACTCAAGATGAATGATGTATACCTATTTTGGTGGCGTCACAGTTTGTATCAGAGCTTAGGGATATGATCCCTGGCTGAGGTGTGAGACAAGAACTAGGAGGGGAGAGACGGGGAATTCCTTCGCTAGTATGACCTACCTAAGTTTATTTGGCATTTAATTGGTCGATCAGAGTATAGGGATAATATATTGCATGTCAATTAACCTTTGTTTTGTGGCAGTATTTAAAAATGGCATCCGAGAATGTTGAGATTAGGAATGGAGCACAGGAGACCGTTGAGTCTCCATAGATCAATAATCAGGATAATGTGCATCAGAAAGGCGACAATCCTCAGGCAAACAACAACACTGACCAGATGATGAACGATGGAATGTTCAGAGGCTTTATGTAATTCATGCAACATCAGGCAAGAGTGGCTCCTGTACAAAAATGTTGGTGGAAACACTGGCAACTCTCGAACGGTCACCGCTAAGCAGTTCAAGGAACTGGGACCACTGGAGTTTTTTGGAGAGCCAAAACCACTTAAGGCGGAGACGTGGATAAAGCAGATCTGCAAGATATTTGATGTCTTGGGATGCTCCGAGGAGCAAAAGGTTCCCTTTGCCACCTTCATGTTGCATGTAGAGGCAGATTACTGGTGGGAATCTGTAAAATGTACTCAACCTGCCGCACTGAACATGACTTGAGAGAAGTTTCAAGAATTGTTCAACGACAAGTACTTTCCCGAAAGTATTCGTCACATGAAAGAGGTAGAGTTCATCAAGCTGGAGAAAAACAACATGACTGTGTCGCAGTACGAAGCCAAGTTTGCCAAGTTGTCCCGGTTTGCGTCCCATTTGGTTGATAATGAGGAAAGAATGACGCGAATGTTTCTAAGAGGTTTGAAACCCGAGATACATCAATATCTTATCTTTCATGAACTGTGTTTGTATTCAGATGTTGTTAATAGGGGCTCGATTATTGGAGCGCGATAATGAGTCAACCCAACCAAAAGAGAGAGCAAATGAAAAATGATAATACTAGTAATAGCGATCCAAGCGGCGGTGATAATAAGCGGAGGAATCAACATGCGAAATGGTAACCACTTTATGGTAATCATGGCCAAAACAATAAGAATGGACATTTCAAGAAGAGGAGATTTAACAATGATGGAAAGACGTTAGCATCAGCACCCGTTGTTAAGGAAGGAGAACGACCACCTATCGTATGCTTCAAATGCGGAGGGGAGGGACAAATCAGTCCAAACTGCGCGATGTCATCCAAAGCATGTTATAATTATGGAAGAGAAGGTCACCTAGCCCGATTTTGTCGTTCACCGAAGACAAGTTCAGCTAGGATGGAGGCACCAAAGGACATCCCAAAAAAGTCAAAGCCAGAAATGCAAGGGAGAGCGTTTGTCGTGACCTCCCAGAAAGCAAAGAACCCGAACGAGGTCATCACGGGTAAGCTTATCATAAACTCTAGCGAAATTTATACCTTATTTGATATCGGTTCTACCCATTCTTTTATTTCTTCTACTTGCGCTCAACGTTTAAATTTGACTCTGGAGAAATTAGACTTTGACTTATCTGTTGAAACTCCATTGGGAGAAACCTTCATTACATACACTGTTTATAAGTCTTGTTTGTTTCAAATCGGTACTCTCACATTACCTGTCGATCTTATTTCATTGAAAATACTTGCATTTGACGTAATTCTAGGGATTGATTGGTTAACTACTCATCATGCAAAAATTGATTATTTTTGTAAGGTTGTTAGCTTTCATATTCCTAACCAACCTATTATGCGAATTCAAGCAACCAAACCATTAAAATTAATCATTGTCATCTCAAGCCATAAAGCTATTCGTTTATTGAAAAACGGATGTCAAGCTTTCTTAGCTCATGTCACGGATCTAAACAAAAATACGCCGCTTTTTGAATGATATTTCTATTGTTAATAAATTTCCTCGACGTATTCCACGAAGAACTTCCCCTGCCTACCCTAGAACGTGAAATTGAATTTTGTATCGACCTTGAACCCTTAGACAAAACCCATTTCCAAAGCCCCATATCGAATGGCTCCTATTGAACTTCGTGGAGTTAAAGACCCAATCGCAGGAATTGTTAGACATCGGTTTCATTAGCCTCTTAGTACATCTCCTTGGGGTGCTTCGCTCTATTCGTGAAGAAGAAAGATGGGATTATGCGACTTTGTATTGATTATCGTGGAGTTGAACCATGTCACTATCAAAATAGATATCCATTGCCTCGCATTAATGACCTGTTTGACCAACAGACGGCGCCAAATTTTTTCAAAGATTGATCTTCGTTCGGATATCACCAATTGAAGATTAGAACCGATGACATTCCAAAGATTCGCTTTTAACTCGATGCGGGCATTATGAATTCCTAGTCATGTCTTTTGGATTGATTAATGCTCCTACTTTGCCTTCATGGATATGATGAACCGAGTATTCAAGGAATATTTGGATCACTTTGTGGTCGTCTTTATTGATGACATCCTTATTTATTACAAAAGCCGTGAAGATCATGAGCAACACTTAAGGCTGATACTTCAAAAGCTTCGTGAATATAAGCTTTTTGTCAAGTTGAAAAAATGCGAGTTCTGGCTTGAGGAAGTAGTATTCCTTGGGCACGTGGTATCAAGTCATGGAATATCTGTTGACCCGTCAAAGATTGAAGCTATTTAAAGCTAGGAGCAACCTAAATCAGTGACCGAAGTACGTAGCTTTCTCGACTTAGCTGGTTATTATCGGAGATTCATAGAAGGGTTTTCTCAAATCGCTACTCCCTTAACTCAGCTGACTCGAAAAGATACAAAATTCAGTTGGAACGAGGAATGTGAGAAGAGTTTTCAAGAACTCAAGAGAAGACTCATTTCAATACCTGTTCTGACAATACCATCTGGCTCGGAGGGATTTGTCATCTACAGTGATGCTTTAGGCAAAGGGTTAGGATGTGTTCTCATGCAACATGAAAAAGTCATAGCTTATGTCTCTCGACAACTCAAAGAATATGAGAGGAATTATCCTACTCATGATCTAGAGTTGGCAGCTGTTGTCTTCGCACTTAAAATTTAGAGGCATTACTTGTATTGGGAGAAAGTGGAGATTTTTACGGATCATAAAAGCCTCAAATATTTCTTCACTCAAAAGGAACTCAACATGCGACAGCGACATTGGCTTGAACGGTTGAAAGATTATGATCATACCATGCAATACCATCCTGGAAAAACAAACGTGGTAGCTGACGCATTGAGTAGAAGATCATATGCGGGTACGAGTGCGATATTGTCAACGCAGAGGCCCATTTTGTATGACTTGCAAAGGATGGAGATAGAGATAAAGACTCCAAGGATCCACGTGATGATGGCGAATATACGAGTAGAACCGACTTTAATCGAAAAAGTTAAAGCTACTCAAGATATAGACCTGGAGCTGATGCATATGAGGAAGAAAGTAGAAGAAGGTGCTATGCCGAAAGCAAGAATCGATGAAGAAGGAATACTTCGAGTCAACTCCAGACTTTGTGTTCCTAACGATCCTGAGTTAAAGTATAAAATCATGATGGAGGCGCACAACACACCATTTGCAATCCATCCTAGGAGTACCAAAATGTATCATGATCTTCGACATACATTTTGGTGGGGCAATATGAAGAGAGAGATAACGCTGTTTATCTCAAGGTGTTTAACTTGTCAACGAGTCAAGGTAGAGCATCAAGTACCAAAAGGTCCATTGCAACCACTTGAAATTCTAGAATGGAAGTGGGAGCACATTACCATGGATTTCATTACTGGTTTTCTCAAGGTTTCTCAAGGCATAGATGCAATTTGGGTCATTGCTGATAGATTGACCAAGTCTGCACATTTCTTACCAATTCGAGAAACTTATACACTTGAACGTCTTGCTCGTATGTACATAAACGAGATTGTAAGATCGAATGGTATGTCAAGATCCATAGTTTTCGATCAAGACCCAAGATTCACTTCACGAATTTGGGTTAGTTTACAAAAAGCTATGGGCACAGTTTACGATTTAGTTCGGATATCATCCTTAGACGACGGACAATCGAGAGGACTATTCAAACTCTTGAAGATTTATTAAGACTCGCATCTCCTTGACTTCAAGGAAGTTGGGACAAGTTCTTACCATTTTGGAGTTTTCTTACAACAACGCTTATCAAACAAGTATTGGCATGGCTCCATTCGAGGCGTTGTATGGAAAAAGTGTCGTTCTCCAAAGATCTTTGGGATGAGGTGGGTGAAGAAACGTTGTTGGGACCGGGAGTTGGATGCGTGATGACTACGGAAAAGATTCAAACGATCCGACAACGTATAAAAAACCTTACAAGACCGATAAAAGAGTTATGTTAATCTTCATCGAAAGGATGTGGAATTCGATATTGGAGATCATGTGTTGTTACGTGTTGCTCCATGGAAAGGAGTTACGAGATTTGGAAAGAGAGAAAAGCTCAATCCTCGATTCATTGACCCATTTTAATCCTCAATCGAGTAGGGATCAGTAGCCTATGTACTCGCTTTCTGCCAAGTATGTCTCGTGTTCATAACGTTTTTCATATATCCATGTTACTTAAATATGTGAAAGACCCGAACCACATTATTGAGTTAGAACCGGACGAAATAGCGGAAGATTTAACGTATGAAGAGGTTCCTGTTCAAATCTTGGATAAGACAAAAACATATTCTACGCTCCAAGGTTATACCTCAAGTCAAAGTTTTATGGAGGAACCACGATGTTGAGGAAATGACCTGGGAGTTAGAATCTGAAATGAAATCAAGGTATCCTTACCTCTTCGACATACCAAGTACGTACCCTAATTTCGAGGGCCAAATTTCATAAGAAGGGGAGATTGTAAGACCCCAACTTTTATGAATAAAGATGAATTTTCTATAATTATCATTTTTGAATATTATGGAATGAATTTGATATAATGTTATAGTTGTGGGATAGTTATAAATTTTGGAAAGTACACAAGTTGTTATGCATAGTGTTTGCATAGTGCCTGCATAGTGTTTGTATAGTAAAATCTTTTTATATAAAACAGAATACTTTTATAAAGTTATTCGTTTTATTAGATTATAAATAGAATATATTATATTTTATTTAAAAGATTTTTTTTATTAGAATATTTTATAGTAAACCAATCTGACCGTCCGCTTAAAAAGTAAATCAATCTGGACCGCTTCAGAATTAGTTACTATTCACCCCATTCTCCTATAAATAAAGCTCATTCCTTCATTATTTCTTACGAATTCACTTTGAAACTCTAGAGAAAGAAACTATAGAGAGAAAGAAAAAAGTATTCTCGCTACTTCACTACTCCTATATCTAGTTTGTTCTAAGGTAAGGAGTATTATTTCTTTCGTATTCATGAAGAGAACTTCATTATTCCACTCTTTATTATTCTCATTGGAATAACTTTCATACGCTGTGATCTACCCTATACTTGGTGAAATTCTTACATTATTCCATTCTTTATCATTATGTTGAATAACTCATCTATGCAAGCACCGCATACATGGTGAAATTCTTACATTATTCCATTCTTTATTATTACTTTGAAACATCCCGTCATGCATGCGTTTACGCATGACCGAATTCCGTTATTTATTATTACATTAGAATATCACGTGCATGCGCTTACGCATGACTGAGTTCCGTTATTTATTATTACATTGGGATAACTTATTTGTGCGGTCTATCGAATGCACGATGATTTCTTTTGTTATTCCATTCTTTATTATACTCGGTTGGTTAAAGTTTTGACTTCTATACTCCATGAAATTAGTGAAATATCCTTGATATTTGCGCTTCATCCAAAGATCTTTTCATGAAAATATTCTTCCGAGCATTCTTGAATTTTACTCTACAAAGAAGTATCATGTTAACAATTTGGGCGTTATTAGTTCTTTGGATAAATTAATTCTTGAACTTGTTTTATTGAATTCTTATATCATTGTCATTATCCTCATGTTTATATTATGTTGAAAGTCATCTGTGGCACCAGAGTGCATAGATGGACTTGGTATGATTATGACCGAGGATTAATCGGTATAATCATCGACCGTAAATGTTACAAATGATGTGGTAAAAGTTCTCATTGGCCCGTAATGCATTGATGGACGGTTGTTGGCATGATCATGACCATTGATGAATACACGAATATCCTTGGCCCATAGTGCATGGATAATTTATGGTTGTGATACTAATGAATATCCTTGGCGTAGTGCGTGGATGATGTGGATTATTTATTGTCGAGTGCCGATTGATAAAAGTGATGAAAAACCTTTTAAATCATAAAAGATAGTAGATTTTATTCTCTACTTGACTCTTTTAATGGATTGCTTGTTTCATTGCGCAGCTTAAACTTGATGTTTGTTATATTATATCGCTTTAACAACGTTGTTGAAGGCTAACGATAATTTATTTTGTATTATCTTAGTCATAATATTTCTTCTTGGGCTAGTTGAGCTCACCCTTTTACTTTCATTGTTCTCTTCAGAAATGAGAACGTAGCGAGGACTAGTCGAGGAGCGGAGTGATCATCGTGATAATAGCATTAGTAGTCCTCATTATTACATTAAATAGTGTGATAATAAATATAATGAGGACTCAATTGAGTGTGGATATTGTCTAGATGACAATATTTGTATTAAAACTCACAGCTTATGTTTTGTCGTATTTTACACGACTGTTGTATAATTAAGTTGTATTTGAATTTTGTACCATGTATTTGGAGACTCATGATGGGTGATGTATACCTATTTTGGGGGCGTCACAGTCGTATTTCGCACGACAATTGTATTAATAAAGCTATAGTTATTTCTGTACCATGTATTTGACGACTCAGAATGGGTGTTGTATACCTATTTTGGGGGCGTAACAATTATGATCAGGGATTATTCGGTATAATCATGGCCTATAATATTACAAATGATGTGGTAAAAGTCCTCATTGGCCCGTAGTACATTGATGGACAATTGTTGGCATGATCATGACCATTGGCGATAACACGAATATCCTTGGCCAGTAGTGTATGGATAATTCGTGGATGTGATACTAATGAATATTCTTAGCCCGTAGTGCATGGGTAATTTAGTGATGTGTATTATTTATTAAGCTGAGTCTCAGCGATAAAATTGATGATAAACTTTTAAATCATAGAAGATAGTAGATATCATGTTGTACTTGACTCTTCTAATGGATTGTTTGTTTCGCTGCAGTTAAACTTGTTGTTTATTATATTCTTTCAGTTTAACACTGTTGAAGACTAATGATAACTTATTCTGCATTATCTTAGTCATAATATTTCTTACTGGGCTAGTTGAGCTCACCCTTTTTCTTTCATTGTTCTCTTTAGGAAATGAGAACGTAGACGGGACTAGTCGGGGAACGGAGTGACGGTCCGAAATCACCATGATCCGGTTCGCTATTTCTATAACTGTTGCGGAAGATATAAACATAAATTGTTTATACATTAAACATTAAACATTATCCCAAGGTCGAGTAACCATAACTTATACACAATTCATAACTTATCTAACATATGACATCATTGTCATACAAGACTATTACAAAACTAATCGCGCACATTAACTTTAAGCTGGAACTATCTTTAAATTCTCTTGTATCCAACGCATTCACCTTAATCTGCAATGTTTTATCATGATATAGCAAGGGTGAGCATGAAAGTTGCCCAGCAAGTTTAAATACAATTTAAGGATATATCATGATTGAAAGAGTCTGAATAATAAGCTGGCTATAATTCACAATGTAGTTGTGAATTAACATGAACAAAGTTTTGACTGAACAAGTATTACATGAACAATATATATCTGGACCAACTGGTAATGAAGGTGATCAGCCTTTCATACCTGACTTATACATACAAGATGTACAGAGTACAATTCTACATAGTAATAATCGATAACGATTAACCATAAGCATATTTGAATGAAACAGTCTTAGTAGAGTTAAGAAAACAAACTTGCCTGTTCCGTTGATTACCGATACAAAAAATAACTTAGCTTTATCCGAAGACCTAATACAGATAATATCGATCTCCAATTATTAGAATAATATCATCACAGTATAAAATAACCTAAACACATTACCATATAATCCTATCAGTCTATACAACACATAGACTTAGCATCAAACCAGACTATTTAAGTCTAAATTGAAACCGACACAATTCTATCATCCCGACGGTCTAATCGGACAAATATCGAGTTTAAGTTCAATTAAACTCTTGCTTAAACAATTAACAATAACCTTAGATAATTATATTATCAATCAAACATTTTTCATAAACTTGTAATAATTTTTCGATAATTAATATCATTTATCAACATTTTCAATCATTAAAATCGTATTTAAATGAATTAAATACCACATAATTCCTTAGTCATTAATATTAATTTATTGCTAAACATTAATGAATTACATGCCATAATATTATATCATATTTATAATATCTCAAAGTATTTTCAATACTTTATTATTTCCTTTAAATGTTTTTAAAGTAATTAAAAACATAAATCAATAATCGATATTAATATAAATACCACATTATTCCTTGATCATTAATATTTATTTAATATCAAATCATAACATAATTTTATAATATATCAAAGTATTTTAATACCTTAAAATCATAATTCTATGATTTTTTTAAACAATCAAATCCATTATCCGATAATTGCTATAAATATTAAAATATTAATATTTTCATGCCAAAATATCAAAAGTTATATTTTATAACTTAAAATATTTTTATAACACTTAAATCATTTTTATATGATTTTTAAAGCATTAAATCTACTTTTCTACAATTTATTTAATATATTTATTAAATAAACTAATTACCATTAATAATAAATATTAATGAAATTCATCACAAAATATCAAAAGTTATCAAAAATAACTTAAAATATTTTCAAACACCATAATATAATTTTTTATGATTTTCCATGAATTAAAACTATTTTTAAATAATTTATTTAATATTATAATTAAATAAATAAATACCATTTATATTCCAAAAATATTAAATATTTTTGAAATATACTCCAAATAATTAAAAACTATTTTTCGACTTTAAAATAATTTTCCATAATTTATTTAGTATTTTTATAAATAAAATCTATTTTTCTAATTTTTAATTCATTTTGAATTTCCGAAAAAAAAAATAATTAAAACCGTCATTAAAGCCTTTAGCGACAGACAATAACCGTCATTTAGGTGTTCTTGAGCCTCAAGAACAACGACAAGGCAATACGTCTTGAGGGGTTTGGTTTGACCACAATTAAAACAGTGTTCTTGTTGCTTTATGAGTTGGTTAAAATTTTCAGATTGTAGTACTCATGTAATTCTACAACTGCAATCAAGTTTCATGCTCAAATAACAACACAACTGAGAGATCTAAGCTCTCAAACTACTTGTCAGACCTGTTCTTCAACTTTCTGGGTTTAACAGAATCAAAGGTACCTACTTTGGGTCGTGATATAACTTTCATTCTATGTTCGATTTATGTGATCTAGGGTTCTATTTTGTAGTCCGGATGTCAAGGTACCATTATATCACATAATATTAACTTAAAAACATCACACATGTAAAATTTGAGTCGGTCAAACTAAGCCACAAAATCGCTTTCTTGGTCAATTCGGGTTTCCTGCAATTTCTTCAAAAGCCGTGGTCAACGCATGTTTGACCTATTATAACTTTCATCCCGGTTATGATCTAAGTGATCTAAAAGCTTATTTATGTATTCCATATAACAGAAAACAACATAAAAACAACCACTTCGCCCAACACTTAAACCACAACAAGATCAAGAGCACAGAAAACGTTGTCAGGCGATCTGGGTTTCTGGGTTTGCCTGAATTCCGTAAATCGTGATCGGTCAACTGCTTTAACCGTTCATAACTTTTGATCTAGACAATATCTGGACTTGATTCAAGTTGGAGATTAAAGACCAAATAACATACTACAACTACAAACTCTTAAAACACTAAAATAATTAACACATATAGATTTATGGGGTCTGACATTTGCTTGTCAGACCATTTTTCAACCTTTTTCCAGATTTTTGAAAATGCTAGATTCGAGTAATTTGATGTTATGGGTTTGTGTTATGACAACCCAGATCATCATTTGACACCCTATTACACATGTTTAACCAACAAACAACAACATTAAACATCAGAATCATAGATTTGCAAGGTTAGGGTTTTATACCACTTTTTGAGCTTTGATTCATGAATCTGACTTTGGATACTGTTCTTGGCTTGATAGAGATCATGCTAGGGACTGAAATACTTGATATTTTCGTGGGTCTATAGAGAGAGAGACTTGGTTGGGTGTTTTTGGACAAATGAGCCAAATTAGTGTATGTTTCTCTCTCTCAATCTATATATAATGTATGATACAATGAATGGCTGATCATGTTGGTTGATTAAAGGCTAGCCCATAGACCACATGCCTAGCAAAGGTTGGTCACCAACTAAAGTTATGGCAACCTACACAAGTCATCTTATTAAATAATGCTAAAAGGGCATTTTGGTCATTTGGCTCATAAAGTGCATGGCAACTTGGTAATTTCCCATAATCATTAGGTTTCAAAATAGAAATTTAATATTTCTAAATTATAATTAGGATTGATAATTATATTATAATTTCCTAATCATAAATCAAGCTTGCCAATTAGGATTATTATTTCTAATTAAATTTGCTAATTTAGCAATTTGGATCATAATTGGTCACTTTAGAGTTTATAACCCATTAATTAGGATTTTACATAGAAAATAATCTTTCAATTTAGAAATTAGGTTTCTAATTTAGATTAGGGTTTCTAATTACAATAAAGTTTACTAATTAGCTCAAGCTTGCTAATTAGGGTTAAGGCTTCCTAATTAACATTAAACTTATAAATTAATAATTAGATTTTCTCTAATTGTACATTAGGGTTTCCAACATTAAAAATTAGGGCTTTCTAATTAATCAATTAGGGTTATCCCTAATTATACTTACAATAGAAACTCTATACTTATCTTCAAGCTTCCCACTTTTACGGTTTTAATATCCCGTCGTGGTTTCGACATGAATAATTAGGGTTCAAATTTTGGAAATTTGGGGTTTGCTAAATAATTAAGCTTTACCCTATTAAGCTTATAATCTAAATCACTTGAGCATTATAATTTTCCGTTATATTCCCGGATCGTGGGGTTTCAAATATTCAAATCAAATTAGGATTTTCGGATATGGTATTAGGTTTTTTTTCTAATACTCAAATAGGGTTTCGATAATTCATTAGGGTTTTCCCTAATTATACTTATAATTAATAATGTTAAACCTTATACATAGCATTGCATTCCCAATCTAGGGTTTTTAATATCCGAATTAGGGTTTCGGATTCCCGGAACTGAAACTAGGGTTTCCAGAACCGATTTCTAGGGTTTCTTATAAATCGTTATAATTTTCTATCTGAACGTTGACGTTCTAAATAATATTAGGGTTTGACACAGATATAATTTATCTGATCAACCCTTGACTCTTAACCACATTCTGTACACATACATAACAAATTTCACAGAACTTAATCACATAAATTCTTAATCCTGAATAATTCACCTAAATCCTTCACAGAATTTTGAAATCCTCAAAATTCAATCCTAATAACATCAAACGCATACACTTATTTTCTGTCTAGGTCTAATATTTGACCTTAAATCAATCATTTAAGATTTTATAAAATTGTCTAAATTCTCGGGTTGTCACATCACCTACACTTTTGTTGTATTGTATAAATGAAGTTTGTATTTAAATTTTGTACCATGTATTTGGTGACTCAAAATGGGTGATGTATACCTATTTTGGGGGCGTCACATCAAGTTTTTACATACTGAGTTTTTTATTTACCTACATAATTCTCTTGCGTATAACCAGATGTTATTGGAAAACTAACTGCGTTAGGGAGTGTAGAAGTCAGCACAAACAATGGTAAACAGAGCAAGATAGTTGATATTGAATTAACTGATAACAGGTAACTTTTTAAACTGTATTAACACTACTTTTATTAATAACTATGATCATTTAAATTAATCTTACATTGTATTTTTCTTACAGTCATAATGTATTGAGCTGCACCTTGTGGGATGACTTTGCAAATCAGATTTGTTTCTTTACTGAAATAAAAAACTAAAATAACATTATAATTGTTTTACAATTTGCAAAAATCAAGTTCTGCAAAGGTATTATCACTTTTACTTTAATGAAACATATGATTATTAACTATACAACATCTGCCATTAACTAGGTACATCAACTTTGTCAAACTCAATGTTCGGATCGAGACTTCTTATAAATGCAGATATCCTTGAGTTTGTTACTTTTAAAAATAGGTATATTGCCTACTTCTTTGACCCCTTATTAAATTCTATTACTACTACAAGTTAATTTCCCCTTTAATTATCCTCACTGTTGTCTAACAGCATTTGTGATGCAACAAATAATAAAACTATAATAAATTATTTATCCAGCCATAACACATTATCTATTACAGATGAATTCCTCCAAAACTGAATTGAAGACCTAAATTGGAAGCAACTTAATTGTGATAATCCTAGTACCTATGGTTCAATGGTAATGTGGCAATGAATTTGGTGTATGCAGTTCTTGGCATAGTTAAATTTTTGTTGTCATGTTTCTTGCATTATTTCAGGTGCATCATGAATTTTATTCTGCTTAGCACAACACAATTTTGCGCCCTGCAATTCTAAATAATGTCGAAAGTGCAAAGGAGTTATATGGAGACATTCAGATTATGGTGACAGTGCCTTCAATGGGAGGGGCTATGACAATTTTTGTGGACTATATCTCAGGATGTTTATATTTATGGCTTCTTAATCTATTGCATTAAATTATCTAGATTGTGGTTTTGCATGATTTGTTAAGTATTAGTATCCGAAAAATCATTTTCATCATCATTAATATTTTTTTTCTGCATTATGGTAATACTATGAGTGTCTATACAATTGCCAAAAATGGATAAAAAATTAATGAGGCAATGTATTCGTTCTTTAACTATAATATTGTGTTATGTATGACACGATGCTATAATGGTATGTTTTTGGACATGGTGTTTGTTTGACATGAAAATCCAACATAATTATTTATTCTCGTGCTTTTAGTTTTCGCATGTAACATGTGATTTCCCTTCAGGTCTGAGGACCAAAATTGGGACATTATTTCGCTGTTTTCCCTTTCGTTTGGATGTTAGAATTTTGGTGCAAGTAAGCGTATATAAGACATGGACTCTTCAAAATGCATTAAGTACTTGTGTCAGATATTTGAGACTTGGTGATGTTAGTGTAATGTGTAACAGACTTCAAATATGTCATTAGCAATCATATCAATATAACAACTCGATGAGATTGTGCATTATATTTTCTACACACAAATGTTATATAATATTCTGGAATTTAGTGATTAGATTAATTTTATACTTGAATATGTATTTGCGCACAAAACGGTTACTCAACTCTATGTAATATATAGTATCAAAATTTAATCATCGCACAATAATTTATCATATTCTTATTATATTTTAATTTATTAATAATATGTATAAATTTATTATTAACAAATGAATAATCCGCCCGATTTTATATCTAGTTGTTTCAATTTTTGTGAAATATCTGACGTTAATTTCAAAAGGTTAATGTTTTAAATTTACAATTTGTTTTTTTTTTCTTATAGAAAAAACAAAATAAATACTGGAGTACTAACGGAGTAGGAGGAGTAAACATAAAGATATTTCCCTCCTTAATTGTTGACTCAATCGGACTACATTTTTCATCTCAATCCAACAATCCAATTCAAATTAGTAGAAATATACTCCAGTTTTCTTATTAGGGTTTCAAATTTCAATTACTCGATCAAACAATAGTGAGAGGAAAACAATGACTGGGCTTCATCGATCTTCAAGCGCTCCACTGAAGAACCGTCTCCCTCCTCAAGAACTCCTTGACGATCTCTGCAGGTTCTCTTAGAATCACGTCTTGGGTGATTAATTTGGGCTTTAATTAATAATTTTTATTATTATTTTTTTTGCTGTTAAATGTTCTTTACTTCCATTTGTTTTGATTATTGTTTGAGCTATAATTTATTTCATTCCCCAACAAGAGGAAACTATAAGCAAATCAAACATCACTGGAACTGAATTCTGATGTCAAAATAGGGGAAAAGAGTGGATTGAAGGGTATTGGGAGAGGGCAGGAGGGGGAAATTAGAAGAGGAGAACTTACTAAGATAAGCATTAAGTACTCAATTTCAAAAGATTTTATTTTTGGAACCCATATGTTCAGACTTTGGGTTATTTACCCATTTTATGCTGAAGTTGGGCAATTTACACACGCATAGTTATATCAGTGCTGATTGCATAGGGAGTAAGTGCTTCCGTCGTTACTGTAAGATCATATTGTATATTACCTTAGTGTCCATTTTTCTATCTTTAGACGTCTTATATAATTTATAGTATTACCGATTCTTGTGCTCCTCTTTTTATGGGTTTATGATCATTTGCAGTTATCTTATGCCTTCATCATCGTTTTAATTTGTTTGCTTTTGTGTTCTTGTTGTCTGATTCAGATTATTATCTGCATCTTATTTATTAGTACTTATATTATTTCAAATGTAGTCGGTTTGTTCTGAATGTGCCAAAGGAAGATCAGCAATCATTTGAGAGAATTTTATTTCTTGTGGAGTATGCACATTGGTTTTACGAGGACAATTCGGTGGAAATGAATCCTTCATTAAAGTCACTCACTCTGAAGGAATTCACCTCTTTAAGTATCCTTTGCAATGTTAGATTTATTATAATTTTATTTAATCCACATTATAACTTGATGATGATGTTGTACTTGCTGTATAACTCTTTGATTTATGAAAGACTTCATCCCTATTTACTTGCCTTAATTATTAGTTGTTTAATTTTATGCAACATTTGCCTAACCTGACTATCTTTAAGGCTTTGTTATCTTCAACTGTGATGGCATGTACAACGAACACATCATAATGTGTTCAATACATC
The DNA here is from genome assembly GCA_020205605.1 of Panax ginseng. Lineage (NCBI taxonomy): Eukaryota > Viridiplantae > Streptophyta > Magnoliopsida > Apiales > Araliaceae > Panax > Panax ginseng. The sequence continues at coordinate 38,950,063 of CM035130.1, read as the reverse complement.
AGAGAAGGCTAATATGACTTGGTTGGTTTTATTCATTAATATATCATAAAATATATACTTGTTATTCCAATATATACTTCAACCTGACTATTCTAGTAATCCTTAATTCATCATAGTGTTTAACAGTTGTGATGTTTTAAAACCATATGTTACCCATATAGATGACATATTTAAGGACTTCACTTCTTACAAGGTTCGGGTTCCTGTAACAGGAGCCATCATTTTGGATGAAACTTATGAACGGGTAAGGTCTCTCCAAATGAATGCTTGCATATTATTTGATCTTTATTGGAATGAATCTAATATATGAAGTACTATTATTGTAATTTGGTCGGAACCTCTTTCTTTTATTTTTAATTATTTTTTTTACAAAATCGTTCAACTTCAAGCATAAAATTTCTTGCAATCTATAGTTCATTTACTGTGAAAACTTCTGAGACCTGGAAGATTTAGGCTGATGATGCTGTAAGTTCATCCATGAATCTTGATAAAACTTGGTACTGAACTTTTCTATTCTTAAGAAAGCTAATGTAGCTTTCAAGATCTACGCACTAAGGGATTAGTTAAGTTTGTCAGGTAATAGGTTTTAAATGATTGGAAAATCAAAATGCTGACTGTTGATGGAAGTGTTGAGGTTCAAACTGTGATAACATTAACGTGGTGGATGCTGGTCATATATTTAAGAGGTTTGTGCAGATATTGTGTATAACTAGAGAAGACTTAATACTTATGTTAGAATAGTGCATATAACTGAAAAACTGCAGCAGTTTCCAAATCTATTTCCTCAACCACTGTTGAAGAAGGATGGGTAAGAGGGTACATATGGCCAAGGGACTAGTTTATTGTTTAAACAAAATATTTTCTTTATGGCACCAAGCTATGCTTTGGTGAGAAGATTAATTGAATTTGATTTCAAGTAATCAAATAGTAGTTTGGAAGTCTTAACTTTTGAAGTTCCCTTGTTTGGGTTGTAAAGGGAGGCTTTTAAGACTCCTAAGGGTCTCAGTGGGATTTTGTAAGATTCTAATTTTAAGTTTATGTTCTTAAAAAATGTGTTAAACTCCTTTTCACCTGTAAAGAATTATGAATTTTTTTTCACACTAAATAAAAACACCCCCTTTCTCCAAATTAGAGAGCTTGTAAATATTTGTCACCTGTTTTATGGAAGTCATATGAATATTATGCCAAAGCCAAAATGGGTATAACAAGAGAGCTGCAAATAAACTGAGCTAAGTATTTGTCCATTCTACTTCCGCTTGTTTTGTTGAGCATCTTTGTGCTTTGCTCAAGTTTGAATATAGTTCAAGCAAGGTGTTTAGCAGGCTTGTATTCTACTAGGAAGCTCATAAGCTAGAGGTAGAGTGTTTTTTATTCTGGGAAAAACTTATCTATATGCTGTCAACATTTTGGCTTTTGTTTTGAAGATTAGTTGCTAGTTTTTGATTCTTGAATTTGTGCACTCTGCAGTGTTTACTAGTGAAAGGATGGAAAGGAACAAGTTGGAGTTTTCCACGTGGGAAGAAAAACAAAGATGAAGAAGACCATAAATGCGCTGTCAGAGAAGTAAATTGTCGTGCTCTTATTTTATTCATAATTCCTCATCTGTTCATATAAAGAACTACTGTTGATAAATACTGGATCTTCTGAGATGTGAATTGATGGGAGTTCCTGAAGTATAGAAGTTTTATTACTGTTACAATGTTCTGTTAAATTACTTCTCTTCAGCTTTAGGCCACAATAACTGATAGACTGATATCTTCATTTATTAAGTTAGTGTAGAGAGTAGAAAGCTATTCTTTTATGGTATATAATGACAATTTTTAGTGAGAGGCTGATTTTTCTGTTAGTAAGCAGTATGCTTCTTAGACCATTGTATGCAGTATGCTTCTTAGACATTTGTACACGTCAACTTGGATTTTAGTTGAGAGAAAGCTAGATAAAGTTTCAAGAGGTCATCGGTTTGTTTAATTGTTTCTTACTAGTTTTTAGGTCGGGCGACCTAGCCGTGCCCATGTGAGAGGGATGGATGATGACCCATCAGTGCCCTCTATCTAGCAAAAGCAGGTTTCCCAATGGAAATAAATTATATCCAGTTGGTAATGTAAAATACGGTTACCCATACAGAAAACTCCACCCATGGGTTGTTTTTTTTTTTTTTGGGGGTTGGGGGGGGTGGGAGGGAGGTGTTAGGAATAAAGCAACATGTTAGATTAGATGTCTGAAAAGTTCTTTAAGAGAGCAAGACACAGATAATTTTGATGTTTCGAGTAACTAAAAACATGTCTAGTCACAGGTTTCAGTTTGCTTGCAGCTTGCTTCACTAATGAGAAGGATGAAGTAGTCGAGCATCCAAATTTATATATAAAAGAACAACTTGTAGTAGATCAGAAGAGAGAATACAAGCATATGGGACAAATAGTCCACCCACTCTATAACAATTGGAAATATAAAGAGAACACTCTAAAAAGACACAGAAATACCCGAGTGCACCCATGGTATAGGCTCATAAAGAAGCGACAAAAAATTTCTTATCTCACGACAAATATCCTATATCGCAACAAGGCTAACAATAGAAATAATTATCTATAATAAGTCTTGCATTAGCAGCGTTGTGCTCTGTCTAGATTAAGAAAGAAAAGAAAAGATTGCATACTTGTCAGTTGTCTAGGAATGAGGAGGGAGAGAGCAAGGAGCTATCAGTTGGTCTTGTTGAAATATGGGCTGACTTAGACTCAGCCCATAACTATATGGGCCCAAACTATATAACCTATATTAAAAATAGATTATCTGGTTTTAGTTTTTAAGTAACTCATAGCCTATAAAGATCAACCCAACCTGCATCTTGCGAAGCCTATTGAAAATACAAAGTCTGACATTCACATCGAACAAGTTCAGCATCTAAACTAAAAACATGGTGAACTACTCCATTCATTACCAATTATTAATATATTTAAAATGGCTAATCAGCTCAGCTTGACTTGATTTGGCTCAGTTCAACTGGATTCAGTTAACGTTTTCATTGGCATTAATTGCAAAAGCTAAAAATGTTCTTATGCTTTAAAAAATGGTATGGTATTAATACTCGTCAATCATCGTGATTCACTTTTATTCAATAAATCAAACAAGGTCTAGTAAATCTATGATAAATATCATATAACTTTATTTGATAAATATAAAATTGTCTAATTTAATGTCGTCTATAAGGCAAATGGCAAGGAGTTCACCCACCCTAGAGCAAGTGGAAATAAAAAGAGAACACTCTAAAGGGTCAGCTCTCCAATTTATACGAAGATAAGACACAGAAATACCCCTAAATGCACCCAGAGGCCTAAGAGAAGCAAGAAATATATCCTATCTCGCAACTAGGCCAAAGATAAAAATAAGTCGTGCATTAAGCTCTGTCCAGATTAATAAGAATCTTTAAGAAGTCTTGCATCTTGGCCTCTTTCCTCCCTACAAAATGTCTGACTGAGTAAGCACCAAATCTTCTACCGAGGAGGGAAACACTCACACCTCCCTCAACACTTCAAAAATATAGTTCACGAACCACAAGCAAGAGGACAATACAAAGATAAATGAAAATGCATCTCATCATTCTTCATACGCATAAAACAAATGTCTAAATGTCTGGAGATATCCTTGTGAGGCCTACACACCTTATAAAGATCATTGATATTCAAGGCATGGATACCAGTAGGTCTCAATATTATGATCAGAGAACCAGAAAGATCTCATTTCCAAGAATGGTTTACTTCTGATTAGGAACACTAACATTGGCGATTCAAAACATATCTCTTCTATGTCCTCTGGTTTTATCTTTGTAGGACAGAAGCTTTGATAAGTAATACTGGGAAAAAATAATTCATCTTTAAAAGATCAAATGTAAATAGCAAGTTAGCAAAAGGCGATGTCTAAAAAGAGCAAAAGACCACATTAAATTTTCCCAAGTCAATACTGAATTACAGTAGCACAGATCATGACTTAATGTAATGCTATTATTCTACAAATTCTACATTCTAGCTCCAATAATAACTTGAAAGAGTAAATATCGAAATTAGGATATTCTATTTATAATCAATTAATCATGTACCATATAAGAGAAAACTGTGCCTACTCTAGAGACAAATTGACAAATTCTAAGCATATATATTAAGAAAGCAACCCCGCTCCCTAGCATACCACGTTTTTAATCACATAGCGTATTAATTTTCCATTCCATAAACAAAACTAATTGTTTTTAGTAACATTGTTTAGAATATTTCTAAAGAATCATATGTAGAAGATATACTTAAATATTCATATGGAACATGCAGCTCTAATTCCCAAATACTGGATGGTGTTTACTTTTAGTCTTTGTGCAGTTTGAGAATGCCTTACATTTTGGCATCAGGTCTTTTTTCCCTTCCTCTTAGCCGTACTTCAGATTCAAGAACCAAAAATGATACCTGAGCATTGCTTCTGGTTGGATATACATCCTAAATATTTGAATATTTCCGAAATATATATGCTTCTATTCCATCCTCCCTCCCCCCCAACACCCTCTGGCCTCCACTGGGGGATTGGGGGTAAGGGCCGTAAGGCAGGTTATTTATATGTACACATGCAGACAAAAGCTCATTGAGTTCAAACTTACTCCATGTTGAATGCAGGTTCTGGAGGAAACAGGTTTTGATTTTTCAAAACTTCTTAACAAAGAGGAGTACATTGAAATGATATTTGGTCAGCAGAGGGTGCGGCTCTACATAGTTACTGGTGTGAAAGAAGATACAGCATTTGCCCCACTCACCAAAAAAGAGATCAGTGTATGTTAATTTCCATATCACATTTGGAAAAATTAGCCACATTTTATTTACTTTTCTTTTTCTAATTACTTCCTACTAGTTGATACATAGTTTTAATATTATTAAAATATTATGCCTACTTGTTCTTTTCTCATATTGAAGGTCGGATCATTTCTAGTTATTTTACTTCTTCCTGCTGAAAGATGATGTAACAAGAGAAACTAATCAAACTATATTTGCAGTGTATTTTACTTTTTATTTCCCATCCCCTCTCCCCCCAACCCTACCCCAAGAGTGCATAGGAATTCCTGGAGTTTAGTGTTTAGTTCGTTGGAGATAGCATTATAGAGTATTTGGGACATTTTACCTCTTGGTACCTACAAATGATTGAACAATAGCGTCTCCTTCGTAAAAGTATGGTCCACTGATTTGTTCTTCAGGCACTGCAACAGTGCAGTGGCCGGTGGGTGATTCCTTATAGAAAAATATGGTTAATGGTGAAAATGAACTTTTTCTTGATCAAGTAAAAGTGAACTTAAGATCTATTCATGGGGCTTACTACAAAACAAGATGAAAGGGTTTCTGAAATTTTCTTTTGTGCAGAATAGCGAGCGGGCTAATTTAACAGAAAATTCACAAGCAAAGAAAGCAAGAGAATTAACCATAACACTGAGAAACCTCTTTGATGCTTAAATTAATATTATCAAATAAAAAAAACTCCCTTTCATTCAGCCCACAAGCCAAACTTTATAGCTAAAATATTTTCTTATCAAAATGTAACAACATCCCTATATAATCACGGTAACAAACTTCTATTAATTATGCCTTAATTAACTAGAAAAGAGTCACTTCTTAATAAATAAACACTTCCATAAAAATAAGAATGCTCGAAGCCAGACCCGAAGAAAACTCCTGAAGGAATCTGATCCCAAACTCCCGAAGTTTTCGAAGCCCAACTCTGAAGTCAACTGAGCTCCGAAGCCGAACTCTCGACCCCAAAGACATCAATGTCCGTCATCCTTGCTCCGATCCACTAACTCATGGTATTTCAAAACCATCAATGTACTATCAGACAACTCAACAACATCGGACTCGGATCCTCCTACATCAGAATGCTTCTCTCTTTCAGATATGGTGTTGTATTGAACTGTATATTAAAGCAATAATTTAATCTATTTTTGTTGTAGATGAACCAATTTAGTCCTTTTTATGATTTGTTTGCAATAAAAGGATCTTTATTGATAGAAAATGTTACCTCAACAAAGAGTGATAACCAAAATAGTGTTGTTTCTCACTCTCCACTGTAGCGTCATCTTGTGATTTTTAGTTTTCAGCCATGTTTCAGCTGTATAGATTTTACTATTATTACTTTCCTGCTGCGGTCCGTTGTTCAACATTAGCTTTGTCTTGTATCCTTTCATTTCCTTGATTAGTTTTACTTTTGCCAAGTCTTTTGATTGTAAATTAATTATAAGAGAAGCCCTAATAGTTTACTTACACACAAAGATGCAACTTAGCAATAAAAAGGGTGAGTAGGATTAATGGATTATGATTCTTTTATTTTCTATTTGATGAAGGAGGAAGAGTTGTAACACTTATTATGCTGGGAATGTGCTTTCTTTTTATCTGCTTGCAGGAAATAGCATGGCATCGGCTTGATGAACTTCAAACAACAAGTGATGATGTAATATCTCGTGGGATCACCGGTCTCAAGCTTTACATGGTTTCCCCATTCTTAGCGTGAGTATATTGGCATTAAATGAAATCTCGTAATAGGTTTTACCTTCTTGCTCAATGTAAGATTCATCATTGTATTGTAGATCTTTGAAAGCATGGATCTCAGCACATCAGCCCCTGGTAGAGCCAAAACCTAATGCTCCTATGAAAGGTTTGGTCTCCTCTTTTCCTTTTGATGAATTTTATTGCAAAAAATTGAAGCTTTATCTCTTTTACATTTAGAAACAAAACAAGTGCCATAGTTGTGATGTTAATGTGAACCTTATGAGTGAATGTGATACAAATAATTGGAGCAAAATAAGGTTCGGCACTTTCCATACCATATTTTCTCATCGAATGAGTTTTGAAATTAATCACACAAGATCCGGTGATGAGGAATGCATCAGTCGTAGATTAATTATTTATTCTTTAGTTTCTTTAATTAGGTAGAAATTGATGTAGTCTGGTATTTTCTTAAATAATTAGAGATTTAGGGTAATTTATCATATAAGTAGGGATTTTAATATTTAATTTATAGTAAGTTGATATTTTTAATATTTAGCTTGTAATTAGGTTTGCTTATTCCATTAATATGAATTTGATTTTCAATATCCATTGAAGTTTTAGTTTTCCTAGTCTATTATGGATTCGAATGTTGTGTATCTTTAAAATTGAAGTAGTGATATAATCCCTAAAAAGTTCAAATGATTTTTTTTGCTGGTTGATCGGCCAAAAGACTCAAAACTATCCATCTTTGTGGCGATCAAGAGATACTAGTGTTTAGATCTAGAGTCTAAACCATTGTTTTTTTATACATCAATTTCTTTTGGCAAAACTAAGGATTACACCATTATAATCGACACGTTTTATTTATTACATCATTGAACTTTTAAAATATGCAATTGCCCGATTCAACTAATAAAAATTTGAAAATTACATCACTATTAAATAAATTGAACGGGCGTCAAATTGATTTTATACTTTCATACATGGCAGGAAATAACAAAAGAAAGTAAAAATGACATGGCCAATTATACGTAGTTGACTTGGTCTTCTTTAAATTTTAATTGATGACTTTTAAAATATGGAGATCTATAATTCAGTAGCCAATACTTAAATGTTGGAAAAAAAGAAAAAAGAAAAAAAACAGAAGCAATCAAGCATGAGGACCAGAGTTGGAGAAGGGACACCACCAAGGAGCAAAGGATCAAGCGCTTTGAGCTTTGCAGCTAGCCTTTCCATGGGAATTGATTCTTTCTTCACCTTGTTGGAGTTGATGCCCCATTGCCGTAGTCATGGCTACCGGAGCTTTAGAGAGAGAAGGGAAGAAAATATTGAATTGAAGTTGTAGATCTTGTAAAGTTTTTGGTTGTTTCAAGATTAGGGGATAAATTTGGGGCTTTTCTGGGTTTCTTCATGAATCAAGAGATAGGTCTTTGTTGTCATTTATTTTTCCATTGAAACTTTCAAGACCGCGGAGAGCCTGACAGATCAAGGATTTTCAGGCAGATTTTTCTCTGTCGGAGGGGCTAGGTGTTTTTTGACGACGTTGTGGGTAGAGCAGAGCCTCCCAAATATGGTCTGTTTTGGTGCCTAAACCACGTAGGATAGATGTCATTTTCCCTTTTGTTTTCCTTGTTTTTTACATGCCACATATGATAAAACTTGAATCAATTTAACGGTCGTTCTATTATTTTAATAGAATGGTCCAATTTTTATTTTTTTAATTAGTTCGGTGTGGTAATTACATATTTTAAAATTTAGTCGGGTAATAAGTAGAAGGTGCCAATTATAGTGGGGTAATCTTTAGTTTTACCTATTTCTTTCCTTGTCCTGAATCCTGAATCCTGAATCATTCAGTCCATCTCTATTGCCATCATATTGGAAAGAAACAATGTAGAGCCAACTTGATGGATGGGTCAGTGTTAGGCTTAGCAATGTGGCAGGTTTGGTCCGGGGCACAATTCCCCATCCCTGCCCCGCCTATAAAATTCTCTCTCCCATCCCCGCCTCGCGCTGCCCTGAGTGAGTAGATCCCTGCCCCACCTCGCCCCGCCTGTCCCCAATGAGATGAGATAACTGATTGTGAGACAGAGCCATGCTGTTGGAGAAAATGAACAGAGCGACGAATTTATCACACATTTCTTCATTTATTTGCTTCAACTATCTGCTTTCTCTTCAATCTTTTTATCTTTTTTGGGCGAAATCCTAACAACCAACAACTTCGATTAGGGGAAGAAAGGCAGAGATCTGGGAAGAAAAGATGAAGCACAGAGGGATTTTGCGGGGAAGGATAAGAACAAACGATTTGGGGAAATTTTCTTAATCGTTAAACACATACTTTGTTTGCAAGTTAAGTACGTATAATGAGAAGCACTAAATCTTGAAAAGGTCCGACTCTATGAATTAGTGTAGCCCAGCCCATAAGAAGGGGCCCAACTTTAATACCTATTAGAATAAACCAAAGAGAAAGAACAAAACAAATAAATATAGAATTATATATGTATATATGATAACTGAACGGGTCAGGGACGGGGCTGAGTGTCCAAATCCATACCCTACCCTGACTTTGTAGGGTTTTAAAAACCGGGTCCTATTAGGGTCGGATTTGGTCGGGCCCCATCGGGGTCGGGTGAAATTGCCAGGCCTAGTCAATGTGAAGTTAATCGACTTGGCATTTTCAAATAATTTATTATAAGTAGGGATTTAATATTTAATTTATAGTAAGTAGAGATTTTTGTTATTTAGGTAGTAATTAGGTTTACTAATCCATTAAGTTTTAAATTTTCTTATTCCATTATTCAAAATCCATTAAAGTTTTACTTTTCATGGATTAGGGTTTTGTCTCTTTAAAACTTAAATGGTGATGTAATCACCAAAAAGTACATTAAAATTTTAATAACATTGAGAATTCATGAATTTTTTCTGGGTTGATATTGGTCAAAAGACTCAAAACTATCCATCTTTGTTGCAATCAAGAGATACTAGTGTTTACGTGCAGAGTCCATACCATTGTTTTTTTACCCCTATATCAATTGCTTTCATTGTCCTGAATACTGCATTATGCAATCCATCTATATTGCCATAATATTGGAAAGAACCAATGAAGAGCCAACTTGACAGATGGGTCAATGTGAAGTTAATCTACTGGTCTTGGCATTTTCAAACATTTTCTTTTGTTCTTGATTCTTTATGTTCTCCATATATTTTTCCCATTTCACTGCAATGGGCATGGTGATTATAAAAAATGCCATTAGATAATGCCGTAATGGCTTGGGGTTATTTGATAATTCTTTGCAAATGCTGCTAATTGTAGTCTTCTGGTGGTTTGTCTGCGGTTGACAAAGATCAACCATAAAGCAAAAGTGGAAAAGTGATTTTAGTTGGCAAAATATGAACTTGGTCTGATCCAAGACAAGGTAGGGTTAGGGAAAGACATAGGTGCAACCTGTTTAACTATAAGGATTACACTTCAGTTTCACATCTGACCTGACCGACCCGGAGCCTTAAGTTCTGGACAGGGTAAACCTTACTATTACCTTCCTGCTGAACTTTTCATCATGTTTCTTATTAAATTGACAGCCATTTTTTTTCCTTGTAATTTTTTCTGTTATTGTTTACTAGTTAGGGACACTTAGTAGACAATTAATTTCCTAGTTATGAGAGGTAGTTACTTCTGATAGTGGGTAGATTTTGTTTCTTTAATAGTTTAAATCAAAATTTTATTTAGGATTATTTCTATGTTTCCAAGGGTCCACTTGATAGGGCTGTCACACCAAAATTACCCAGGGCCACAAAACTTGAAGTAGTATAGAAAAAAAAACTAAAGAACTATACCTGATCTTTGTAATCACCCTGGTCTTGTCAAATTCAATCATTTTGTTCACATTTTGATATAAAGCTGCTTAGGAATTGCATATTGCTCCCTGCTTAATGCCTATGAGGCTAAAATTTAGGCTTAGGCTCCAAATTTTATTTTATGATTTCATCTGTATTTTCCCCTTTCCTGGCATAAGTTAGACTAACCTGCGATTTCCTTACTGAACCAAAGCTGGTGCATTGTTATCTTGATTCTTTCTGCTGATGAAAATATAATTATTTTCTGAAGGAATCTGTGTCTGGAAAGCCAAAAACAGTTCTACAGGGAGCAGCACGACGACAACAGAATCTCCACTAATTAAACCTAAGCAGGATTCTCTTTCTTCTGCCACAGGCCCTGGCAGGAGCTTCAGAAACTTCCGATTTGATACTGGGTCAATATTCCGAGCAATGGAAACTGCCTTCTCTACTTAGAAGTTGGCATCCGTATGTAATGTAAAGTGTTCAATGTGCACGTAGTCTGGTTAGGTATAGCTGTTACTCCGGTTCTTGTCGGCATTTATAGCCTTTTCGTGCTAACATAGTAGCGGCACCGACTTTATGCTGTGCAAGTCAGACGTGTTTGGGACTAATGTATATTCTGTACAAATACTGGAACAAGGCTAACAATTTTTAAGTGTGTCATTATGCTCTTCACCTGTTTGTAGACACGTAAACTGGCTTTTTTCCATTTCCGCTTCAATGATGCAACTTGTAACTTGGAAATTATGTGATGCTATTGGCAATAGCTTCCAAGTGATAACTTGTATCCGTCTTATTAATTGATGTGGATCATTAGAGAAATGAAGAGATTTAGGAGAGAAATTGCACTCTTGGATTCTCGCTAAGGAAGCTCATTCAGCTAGAGCTATTTATACGTGAAAGCAAGGGTATATATCTGGATGGATGGGCAGATTTTGTGGATCCCCGAAAGTGGATTTGAGATTGTGATTACTCTCATCAGTTAGGGGAGCATGTTTATTTAGTGAGAATGTTGAGATCAAAAGGCTTTCTTGCTGGTTACTGTTAATTATTTTGCAGCATGTTTGTTGGATTGGAGCTTGCTCATGCAAGAATCCAATATTCTTGTATCATGACCATATTTCAAACTCATCTGTAGTTTGTTCTCTTTCTGCATTTTGCACGTTCCTCGCGACTTTCTTCTATCAATGAAATTTGTAATGATCGCAACGATCGAACAATCTTTGTAAATGAGATTATGTAAAATTAATTAATAAAATGAGATTTTATTGATAATTTGTGTTTTATGTGGCTTATGGTCGTTATATGATTGCGTTTTGAATTATGTGCGTGTTTTTGAGTGTTTAGAGGGTAAATGTATAAAATAATTTTTTTTTCCGAGAAAAGACGTAAAAATACTATTTGCGCTAAAAATGCAAATTTATTTTTTGGAATTTTTGAATTACGACGTAGCATTTCTTCGGAAAAGGGGAATCGGTGGCGAAATCGGATTTTCGAAAATCGAAAGTTGGTTTTTCGACTAACCGAACGGATTACGAAAATTAATTGAGAAAGTTAGAAAACCTAATTGGATACGAAAATGTCTAACTAGAATTAGTTAGACTAACTAAGCATAAGAATTAAGAGGCTTGGCTAAGAAATGAAGAATTGGCTAGGGTTGAGCCAATGTTTGAGTCTAGGGTTTGAGAAGGCTTGACTAGGATTTAGCCAAGAGAAGAGCTAAGGGTTTATGATGACTTGACTTAGGGTTGAGCTATGGCTCAAGTCTTAGGGTTAAAACTTAAAACTCGGAGCCAAAGCAAAACAAAGCAAAGCAATGTTTATCCCATGTGGGATAAACAAGGTAACGACTCACCTTATCCAAGCAAAAAGCGAGGGCAAAATGGCCATATATGGTCGGCTATTTGGAGGTTTGGGGGGACATTTGGTGAGTCATGAGGCATGAGTCACCACACCTAAGGTATAGGCATTAAGTGCTTGGTTCCCCATTAAGTGATCTTGACCATTAAGTGGCTATTAAGTGCCTTGAGTTAGTTTTAATTGTGGTTTGATTAGGCTAACTGAAGGGAGTGATTAGTAAGTTATTAAACATGAGGGGGAAGACCTTGTGTGACTTAAGTGGAAAATAGATTTTATATATACCAAATCCAAAGTATAATCTCTTCACTTTGCATAAATAAGCTAAGTGTTAGAGAGAATGGAGAGATCAAAGATCAAAGCTTAAGAGGACGAAGAAGGTAAGAACATCAACTCATCTACTTCATCCCTTTTATTTTAAAGCTTTCTAGCTTGTTAGAGAAGTGCCTTGTTGGTGATTGTGTTTATCTGATGATAGATCATAGAAAGATCTTGGAGAGATAAGGTTTATGAGTTTTACATATGTTAAAACACCTTAACACATGTATGTCAAGTAAATCAAAGAATAAAATTTAAGCCTAAGCATGAGGATGGTTAAACAAGATAATACTGGACTATAAAAGGACTTTAATACATGTTTGTTTATATGTAGTTGTATGATTTCGATAGATGAAATAATAACTATTTTGTGGAAGTGTTTCAAGTAGAACGAAGGAAAAATACGCCATAACGAAGTTATGGCGAAATTTTTCGTAAAAGGAGTCAAGTATGAAAAACCTTAGCTTGGTACCCTTTTTGGGCCAAGTGTACGGATAGTTAACACTTCTGAAAAATTATTTCATTCCCAGGGTTATGTAGTTGGGTGAATATGTGAGTCGTGGGCTCAAGAATGAGTTGAATCCGACTTCGGATGAACAAGTTGTGAAGTTTAGAAAAATTGTCGTTAAAACGATTTTCGATGAAAAATGGCCCCCGAGAGGTTTTTGAGCCGATTTCCCGACAAGTTAAAGAATTTTAAAAAAATTTCTACCCAAGGGGATTTGAAGAATTTGTTACAAAGAAGAAACATACGCAAAAACGAGCTCATTCCGATATCGGAAGAGCATGTTATGATATGTTAAAGTAAGCGCATTGAAACTGTGCGAAGTCAAAAATTTGACAAAGTTTAAAAGAGATACAACAGGTTGAGCGTGTCCCGCGCTGACCACAGAGTAAATTGAGCGCATCCCGTGCTGGATCCGCAATAGGTTGAATAGTCTGGACGTCCTTTAGTAAATTGAACACAACTCTTTCGTATAAACTCTGATTGAGGTGATTCAAGATGATCTGGAAAGACAAGAAGTATATCTTCAACTTTCATTCTTTAAGAATTGAGAGATAAGGTCGAGATCAAAGTCTAAAATGAGCCTTTTTAGGGATGTTGTGTAATCGAAGGTAAACCGTGATGATTTCTTCGAATAGCTGTGGCGCTGAGCCATGTTTAACTAGTATTTCTGAGTTCTAAATATTGGAATTTGAAAATATAATCTAGAGAAATGTAAATCAAGGAATGGTAGATGTATTGGATGTGTTAATCATACACAATGGCGTGTCGGTTAAGCTTTCGGGTTAAAAAAGTCGGGCATACAACGTACGAACGTCAAAACACCGAGTCGAATGTTAATGAACTTAAATAATGTTTTGATTTTGATGAAACGAACACTATAAAACATGGAATAGAGTTAATGTAAACCATGAGTGACATTTATATATGGCTAATTGGTATGTTATATGCACTGAATGTGTAAGACTTACAAAGGGCGATTAACGTTAAAGTATTAAAGACCGCTAAAGTAAGTATTCTCACTCCATTCAATCTTTACTTGAATGTTGTTTTAAAGTATATGGATGTATATTCTTATGAATAATCTTTATGTATGCTTTGGTTTGCACAATGTTTAATGATTATGTAAACTTCAGACTTATACAAACTCTTGTTGATTGTATAAGTGTTCACCTATGCTATAATACATAAATTGTTAAGTTTTGCTATAACGCATGAATTGTTCAAGTTTCAAAGTTCTGATATTTATGAACTGTTTAAGAGATATGTCAATTCCATTTGTATCGGTTAGACACATGTTAAAACTTTTCAATGATCTAGTTATGATCTTTCGAATTGTTATTGAGTTTAAGTTAAGTTTCCAAATCAATTTCTACTTGGTACGGATTTAGTATGACAATGAACAACACTAATATTGGGGGAAATGTTTTATATTATCGACATGTATGTCGAGTGACGGAAGAAGGCAAAATAAGTCGTTCGCCATGTAGTATTGATCAATACAGGGTACAAAGGGCTGATCACCCAACGTGCCAGAAAGTTCTGATAGTTTACAGAAGAATAGTTGTTCAAACCTTTTTGAATGAAAATAAAAGTTCGAGATCTTATGACCGCACAGCTAAAGTCAGTACGTCCTTTCAAAAATATATTTTGAAAACAAAGGAAGTAATTTCCTATCATTTGAGATTTCTTCATAACTTTTGTTTAGTTGTTGAAGGTTTAGAAGTATGAAAACATGATTCTTGATTTTGTTATTTTATAAGCAACGATTATACTTGCTGGGCATGTAAATGCTCATTCTTGCTTAAAATTTAATGTTTTCAGCGAAAACTGGGCGTGTGCAAAGTTCTGGAAAAAACAAGCGGAAAGGCAAAATGAATGGATAAGAGGATGTAGATCCTATCTGTAATAGATAGGTTTATTGTAAATAATTAATGCTTTAATTATCTTGTCAAAAAAATTTAAAGGTCGTAGAACCTGGGTATGTGATAATAGAACTGTAATAGCTAGTAATTACTTTTTTTTATTAGTATGAATGTATGAATAGATGAAAGATTATGCTTAGTACTGTGAAGCACCATGTTAGGAGTTTAAAGGTACTCAGATTTGGGGGCGTTTCAAGTTGGTTTCAAAGTTGTAGGTTAGAAACCTTAGGTGGGGGCACCTTAGGCTGTAACCTAGAGAAGTTAGAAAGAAAAAGAAACTCAGATAGAGTTGGTAAGACATGAATTGAGGAAATTCATCAGTAAAAGTCTAAAGAAGTAAAAATAACATAAATTGAACTGTTATTTGTAATATCAAATGTGATTAGATGAAATGTACTAATCTAGATAAATTGTTTAAATGTAGATGTCAGGAGGTGATATATATTAGGATATCCATGTTGTAGTCGAGTAGCTGGTTGCTCCACCTATACCCGCACTTGAGCCTGTGCCGGTGATCATAATAGAGAGTGAGGAAGAGAATCCTTCATAATATGGGTATGATGTTGGTTTTCCAGCCGGGATTATTGGTGGCATTACACAATAGCCTTTACCACATGAGGTAGGGGCTAAGGAGGGTACAGGGGTACCAACAACAAAAGTAGAGTCCGAGGAGGATTCGAGGAGATTGAGGTAAATGAGGTGAAACTTTGGTTCAGTTGGGTGCATTAGTGCACCATTTGATAAATCAAAACTCGGATCTTAGCATCCAGCTCTACGAGGCCAATAATTTGGCTCAACTGTATGAGGCGAAGGCACACGACCTTCAGATGGAGAAATAGGCGATAAACACCTATTGGGAGGAGGAAATCCTTGAGAGGATGAGGTATTAGGATCACGCAAATGATCTTGAGCATGAGGTAAGAGTACACAAGCGCAAGGCAGATAAGATGTACTTTGCATACTCGAGGTCTGTGGATCGTACCATCGACGTGGCAGTCTTTTATTCGGTAGAGGACGGATAGACCTTGCACACCATCACTCGGTAGAGGGCGGTGAACATAGTGGTAGAGGAGCGGGATTATGTAAATATATAAGTGTGTAATTATATATCTGTGTAATGTGAATCCCTGATTTTTATATATATAGCGGGATAGCTTTTGTAAATCATAACTTGTATATAAGTTAATGATTAGAATAGGTAAATCCCTTCTTTTTATATCTAATAGAGGGATGTAAAAGTAAATAGTTGGAGGTCCTATGCCATGTAAATATAACGGATAGCTATATATGAAATGTAAAGAATGAAGCATATTAATATAAAGTTTTTATTAACTATGCTTGTGATGTGAATGTGTTGCATTGAATAAAAATTCTTAAAGAGAATGAAAAATAAAATACATTATTTTATTTTTAACAGAAAAAGACGCTAAAAAGACGTCAAAGAAATGAAGAGGCAAAGTCTCGTAATGAGAACGATAATAGGGTTAGAGATCCCGTTCAATAATTATTAGATTTATTGTGAAGGGCATTCCAATAGAGGAATCCCGCAAACGTAAGGGTAATTTTGACGGTTGTGCCGGGGAATAGTTTCAAGGAGTTCAAAACTACAGAGGCTGTAGAGGCTCAGTGATGGATTAAAGATATAGAAAAGGTGTTTGTTATCGCCAAGGTAGGTGAGGAGCATAAAATAGTTTTTGCTACTTACTTGATGAAAAGTAAGGCTAACTTCTGGTGGAAGGCCAACCAGAGTCGGGCCGGGACAAGAGTAGTTGTGTGGGATAGGTTCAAGGAAATATTTTTTGAGAACTATTTCCCTCAAAGTTAGTAGAGCCGTATGGAAATGAGATTCTTAGAATTGAAACAAGGGGACATGACGGTGTCCCAATATGCAGCCAAGTTTAATGAACTGGCATGTTTTGCTTCGCATCAGGTTGATACGAAGGAGAGGAAGACGAGGAGGTTTAAGCAGGGACTAAAACCCTGGATCTACCATAAGTTGTCTGTTTTGCAAATAGGATTATTTGGAACGATCCTAGAAAAGGCTATAATAGCCGAGGGAGGAAGTGAGACTTTGAGCCTCTATAATAAAGAAAGAAAGAATAAGGGTAAGATTGAGGGATCAGTCAAGACCGACGTGGGCGGTGGCAGTGGCACCAGATAGAAGAGGAAGTGGAATAATTCCAAGAATATCGAAAATAGACAAGGGGAACCTAAGAAGAAGGTTGAAGCCTGCAAGACTCGCGAGAAGAAACATTAAAGAGTGGGCCGAAAGGTAAGTTAGTGTGCTACAAGTGCGGGTAGGAGGGACACATCTCTCCTAATTGTCCCAATCCAAAGAAAAACAGTAGGTGTTTTATATGTGATTCAATTGACCATATGACAAGGAATTGCCCAAAGAAAGAAGCCAATGGAGGGAGCGGCAGCAAGAGGAATTATTGCCTAATTTTCTTACTAGCACTTTAACACACAAGTATACGCGTTTAATCGTAATATTTAACAAGTAAGGATATCATTCTCATGAGGAAATAGATTAATTTTTATTAATTACCAATTTCAATTCAATTAACCCTAATATAAACTAAGAAATATTGTTTGTGATTTGAAAATTAAAATTAACAAAACTAATGACTAGATCAAAGTTCAAAAGATTAATGCAGATTTAACAGGTTAAGATTACAAATTTTCTTGGTATTTCATTTAAATTAATTTACTTTCCATTTAATTCAATTAATTAATACAAATCATTAGCAAGAATGGTTTATAGTACTCACACACTTCTTTCAAAGACACGTGAACAAATCCTTCTGAATCCGATCTTTAAGACAAAACTATAAGGAATACCGTAGTTAATCACTCATTATATTTCTATGTGAATCACCGTTAATTAGGGTTTTAAGCACAAATTCTTTCAATGGATACAAACGACACATATGTATATTCCTATCCTACATGCTAATCATATTAACCATATTTAGATTATATGAGTAGATGTTATTATATCCAGATCGAAATCTATACTCCATTTTTTAATTTTATATAGATTATCACAGTAATTGTTCGCCAAACAATTAATTAATAAACACAAGATATAATAAATGATTCAATAAAAACCAACTTTCATTCAATGAGAAGGTTTAATTTAAACTACATACCAAGTTCTGTTGCAATCTTAATTAAAATTTAGTTCATAATGAATAAGGAAAACATCATCAATATTAATAATCCAAACATCCTAGATAATTACAAAGAATAAAAACTAAAGAAGAGAAAAGTATTCTCCTATTTGTATTGGTCCAAACCTTCATCAAGATTCCTATTTGGCTTCAAAATCTAACTTTCGTGACGAGAAAAAAATCAACTATGGGTGTGTATGAGTGCTGGTATTCGACTTAGTCTGCAATTCAAGCGCTGGCGCTTAATGACTCTCTCAAAATTACAAAAATGCCATCCAGCTTGAAGTTTTAATGAATTTTCTCCTCTAAAATGACCCATTTGCCCATCTAGCTCCATCCTGAAATAAATAAACACAAAAATAAATAAAAA
Organism: Panax ginseng; assembly: GCA_020205605.1. Taxonomy (NCBI): domain Eukaryota; kingdom Viridiplantae; phylum Streptophyta; class Magnoliopsida; order Apiales; family Araliaceae; genus Panax; species Panax ginseng. The sequence goes on along the minus strand of CM035130.1, from coordinate 38,931,578 downwards.
GATAGTAAAAACACTTAGAGATAATAATAATTAAGTTTAGTAATATTGGATTCGTAGGTATAAAACCCACTCATCAAATACCCCCAAACTTAACCAATTACGTGTCCCCATGCAATGCAAATGAAATTGCAACCTAACTATATGCCTACGAATCAAGTAACTAACTAGCATAACATCCAATACCAAGCCTCAAAGATACATACAATATTTAAACAAAATATCCAACCAATACCAAATTACCAACTTCTAACCACTTCATCAGTTATACTTGTCATCAACCATGTTGTGTGTGTGAAAGTAGAATATTTTGATTAATCACAACTCAAATCACCCACATAATTAACTTCTTAAAAAGAAAGTTCAGTTTTACTTAAATATAACAGTAAATACATCCAATCAGACTATCATAAGCAAATTTTAAGCAAAGGGGTATCAACAAGGTCTATTACATCATACTTTATTATTTCACAGACGTGTGTAATGTCTAGTTTTATTAGGCTTTTCAAATCTACCTATGTATCAATCTTTTGACCATGACTCCCAAACCAGTTGGCTTTAGGGCACTAGGTGTTAAGACCCCCCTACGGATCTAATAACTCGAGTAGCAAAAGCCACAAAACTAAACTAGTCAAGTGATTATTCATTATTTTTTTCTGACTTGTGCAATGTTCAACTCTCTTAGGCTTTGCATAGTTACCCTTTTAGCAAAATTTCCACCAACGACTCCCAAACTAGTTGGTTTTAGGGTGCTGGGTGTAAAGACACCCCTAGGGCATACTTGTCAAAATGTGATGGCCATAAAGTTACTCGGACAGAAGTATACAGGGGGTGAAAAATGACAATTGATTACAAGTTTTGCTAAAGGAATTTGAAAAAGATGATTAAATTGAAAATGAAAAATTTTATACACCCAAGATCCCCCCAAAGTCAGTCTCTTACTTACTTTTGTCTTCATATATGTTTTACTGATTTTAACAAATTTTATCCCAAATTTTCTCACAAGATATAAATTATATAAAGATTTGAGTTAAATTAACCAAAACAGTTACTTATGTGCTTTCCTTGTTAACACGAGTTTCTGATAAATATAACTAATATCATAATCAAAGTCTTCACTTAGCATCAATTTTCAATTCTATTAAAGTTAAAACTATCAAACTAGTCTTTTCATTGGCCAAAACTAGATACTATGTTATTTACACTTGATTCACCCAACTAAATGTCAAACACAACCTAAAATGCACTTCTACCATGCAATATACCCTAAAATACTTAAATAAACATGCAATTATCAAAATTATCAAAATGAACCCACAAACTTAACATATGCAATGTCCTCACTGTATAAAGATTAAAAAGTTAGGCACTGAGAACTTCCTTGAAAGATCGAGGCTTTAGTCCTTGTCAGCCTCATTTGTTTCTTCCTCATTAGCATTATCCTTAGTCTATGTCAGGTGGTGGGTACACAGACAAAGGTGGAGGTATTGGGAACTGGTATGGAGCTGCCACCAGATTCATTTTGCCGAACATCTTTATTAATGTTGCATTACAATTCAAATTATAGGAATATATATCCACTTAACGCTGAGCAAGTTGGTACTGTTGTCTATCCATTCGGCTAAAACCTTATTGAATTTGGGTGGCCACCAAGTCAATTCACCTAGTATGATGTCTCAAGTCCCAACAAATATTTTCAGTAAAATTGGGTAGTGCATAGAACTACTAGCCGCAGTAGGGTTCTCATCTGGTTGGTCGGTAGGTTGTTCGACAAGTTCTAGAGGAACAACAATGAAGCCCAGCCCTCTCGGTTGTGATTCTCCACTAGCCCATACCTTATATCAAACCATCACCAAAAGGTCTATTGGGGCTAATGGAGCTTGTAGCGATTCTTCTGCATCCCACTTTACCTTAGCTTGTTTACACAAGACGATAATCAAAGACAAATGAGGCATTCCACCTGAAATGCCTCCCCATTGATAGCCTTGGCGATAGAATCATGAATGATTTGTCTCACATCAACATATTTTTCTTTAGCAATACAGAAAAACAATGCTGCCCGTTGGTTTATTACATCACGCATATGCCTACACAATATCAACTTTGCGCATATGAAGGCATGCCACGCTTTCCCGTAATGGCTTAGCTTTAACGAGGGAAAAATAATTGCTTCTTGCTTATCCATCAATTTCCATTCAGTTTCAGGCTCACACAACGCTGTAATTACCTCACTGTAGTCCAACTCACGCTTTACATATTTTAAGTACCCACTGCCACATATTTTCTCTAACCCATAGTAAGCATTTATGCCTTTCGACCAACATTTACTAATTTTCAGTTTCCTTTGGCCTCCTTTGCATTGACATAAAATTCCTTAACAATTTTGACGACTTTCGGCTCAAGTTGAGCGGTAAAAGCTAACCATTTTCTATTTCTGATCATTTTCTATAACTCTCCATCTTCTGCCTCTGGCAATAACCCACACAGGAATTAGCTTTTTACCAGAAAGCCAATTGTGATATCTTTCGGATGCATGATGGCTTGTAAATCTCTTTTTGTCAAACTTTTTTGAAGTACCCGAAGTCTCTCCTCTATGCCTTTTAAGAGCCATATGCCTACTGTGTCAAATCCTTGCCTAACGAATGATGTTCAGTAGCTAAGTTGTTGGAAACCTTTTTTGTGGCAATGTATCAAACACTTGGCATGCACTGTTGAAAACACCCTTTGAAAAATCCTTCCCCCAAACTTTTTTTTTTTTTTTACCAAAATCTGTCAATTAAGTAAGAAAGTATCTTTCTAATGCCATACAATCACAAACTAAGAACACCCGAATCCAATAAAGCTAACACAAGTAAAGAAACTGAGTACTCCAAATTACTTACTTAACCATCACTATTCAAGCAATTCCAAGTAATTCAAAATAAAACCTTGCAACACTTACTTGATTATGGCCCGATATGATGTTCCAATCAAAGTAGAAGAATCAATTTGGAGTTTTGAGCACTTACTTCATATTCGTATGTGTTGAATAGAGGTTGAAAACCGAGATGGTAAGTAGAGATGACAAGATGTTGTTTGTGGGATGTGCTTAAGCTCTAATTCATATGTTTTAGGTAGGATTTTGTGTTTGATTTGGCTTACGAGAGAAGAAGTTTGGTTATCGTAGGCTAGAGTAGAGAAGGAAGAGAGTTTGGTTTGAAATAGGAGAGAAGAAGCTGACTTTGATTTTGGTTTGATGTGCTTTAGCCCGACTAGCACTTTTATTTATTATTTTCCAAGTATATGCATGACTGCCTAGGCGGTTGGTTTAGTGAGGTTTGAAGCGCCTAGGCACTTGAGAACAAATTCGGTTGGACAGGTTGAGCGCTTAGGCGTTTGGTTTGGCTTGAGATGGGGCGCCTAGGTGCTTGGATGGGTCTGGGCTTCTGTAGTTGGCCGCTTATGCCCTTGGAATTGACTTGATTTGGGCGCCTAGGCGCTTGGGCCAACCTTAGCCAAAATTTGTACTCTTTTATGCTTCCAACCTGCAAGCCATGAACCCAATTCTTAGTTATCATTTGCAAGGAGATTACAACTGAACATACAACCCTGAACTAAGATAAAATATATAGCTAAATGAACTAAAATACTAAAACATAAGAAATGAACCAAAATTAAAGAAAATAAAATACAAGTATGGGTTGCCTCTGAGTGAGCGCTTAGTTTAATGTCCTCAGCCTGACTTTCTTTGTTTCTCTTTTCTAATCAGCGAGGCTGACCAATGTCTTTTCACGATCAATATAACCCCTATAATAGTGCTACAACCTTTGACCATTTGATTTTGAAGTTATGTTTTGAATCTGGCTCTTTAACTTCCACGGCTCCGCGTGGAAAGACTTTTGTAATGATGAATGGGCCTGATCAGCGAGATTTCAACTTTCCTGGAAAAATTTTAAGCTTGGAATTATATAACAACACTGTTTGCCCCAGTTCAAACTTTCTTTCTAGAATTTTCTTGTCATGCGACTGTTTGACCTTTTCTTTATAGAACTTCGCGTTCTCATATGCTTGGAGTCTAAATTCATCTATTTGATTCAATTGTAAAAGGTGCTTTTCTCCTGCTACAGATAAATCAAAGTCTAAATTTTGGATTTCCTAATAAGCACTGTGTTCCAATTCAACCGAAAGATGGAATGCCTTCCCATATACTAACCTGTACGGAGACATCCCTATCGGAGTTTTGTACGCTGTACGATATGCCCATAGACCATCATCCAGCTTGCTTGCCCAATCTTTCTGACTAGGGTTCACTATCTTCTCGAGGATTCATTTTACTTCTCGATTAGATACCTCGACCTGACAACTTATGTGTGGATGGCAGGCAGTAGCTATCTTGTGAGTGACTCCATATTTAGTGAGAATAGCTGCAAACTGTTTATTATAAAAGTGTGTTCCTTTGTCACTAATAATTGCACGAGGAGTGACGAATCTGGAGAAGATGTTCTTGTAGATGAATTTAACCACAACCTTAGCATCATTGGTGGGAGATGTTAAAGCTTTAAACCAGTTCAAAACGTAGTCCACCGCTAACAGTATATAAGAGTTGCCAAAATAGGAAGGGAATGGTCCCATAAAGTCGATGCCCCAAACATCAAACAATTTAACTTCTAGGATCATATTGAGTGGAATCTCATGTCGCTTCAATATATTGCCAACTCTTTGGCATCTGTCACATTTCAGTGCAAACACACGGGCATCCTTAAAGAGCGTCGGCCAAAAGAATCCACATTGTAGCACCTTGGTTGCCGTTCTTTCTCCCCTAAAATGTCCACCATAATCAGATGCATGATATTGGTGTAGAATGTTCTCCATTTCGACTTTAGGAACGCATGTGACGAATGAATTATTTGAGTTGTGATTCTGGGGACAGAATCCTTGTAAGGAGGGATGGATGTAACAATCCAGAATTTTTAATTATAATTTCAAATATTTATTGAATCAAATAAATATTTTAGTTGATGTGTTTATTGTTAAATCAATATTTATTTAATTTGATTATTTATTAGTTAAATAGATAATTCATGAGTCATTGGGAATTAACTTAATTAAGGTAATATGTTAATTAAGTTGATAATTGGTAATTTGGTATTTTGAAGTTAATTAAAATAAAAGAGTGATGAATTAATTGTTATGTGGTAATATTCTAATTTAATTTAATAATTAAATTAGAGAGTTGATAAGGATTAAATGAATTGTTATAATGTTGTTTTAATTTAATTTAGTAATTAAAGTAATGTACTAATTTATTAAATAAAATTATAAGGAAATTATAATTTTGTGGCAATGTGATTATGTGGCAAATTGATTTAATAAGTTGTTATTAGCTTTAATTTAATTAAATTTGAATATGGAAGTTTAATTGAATAAAGTGTGACAATAAACTATATTGTAATTGAGTTATTAAAATAAGTTAAAAGGAGTTTTAATTTGGTTTTACCAAACAAGGCATAAGGATTTTAAGTCCTTATTTTTAAAAGTGTTTTGCCAAACAAGGCCTTATAGCTTTTGAATTTTAAAAATGATAAAATTGATTTCCTAGTTGTGTAACTGATGGTTTAATAATGTGTATTATGTCTTTTATCAGTTTTATTTTCTTTACGTGTTATACACTTGGCCTAGCTTATTTGCAAAGAATATTGAGAAGAAGAGAGAGCTCTAGAGAGAGTTTGAGCGAGAATTTGTGAGAAAAAATTCTGTAAGAATAAGAAGGAGTAGCAATCAAAGTCATGTAGTCATCTTCTAGCTAAGCTAAACAAGAAAGCAAGGGTAGAATTCTTAGTTTTAAAGTTTTTATTTTTATTTTCTAAAAAGTTCTCTTTAATTGATTTTTATGGATAATTGTTGAAAATATGAGTTTTTATGTGTTAATGGATGTTTATAACATGTTTATATCATTCATTCATGATTTAGAGTAATCAAATTCATGGAAATAAGTTTAAAAGTGAAGAAATCGAATTACAGTGAAATATCTATGATACGGCTTATTTTAGAGTCAAAATTGATGCTCAATTCATGTAATAAACTATAAATTATTTATTGATTGTGAAAATACATGAAGAAACGAAAACAATATGATTTAAACGGACTATTTTGGTTGTAAAATGAATTCACAGTAAATTATTTCGCTAAGAATGTCTAAAAGTGAAGAAATAGTAAAAATAGTGAAATTAGAGGTTGTAATTTAGATGTTTATGTTGTTTATATGGTTAGAAACATGTTAGGAACATTAGTTTATATTTCTGTAAACTTATTAGAACTTGGGTAAATTGGAATGGTTGTTAGAAAGGAGCTTTTAGGCACAATTTAATTAGCTTTACTGCTTTGTGTTTAGATTCATGAATGCAAGTTAATACTAGGTACCCCACCCCCGGTGGCGTTACTATGTTTTTTTGTCTCGCCCAATGGGTCCGCCCCCTTGAGCTTTTATAGGTCAAAACCCCCACCCCGATGACAGGGGGGGTAAGCAATCTTACGAAAGTTAGAGACAATCTTACCGGACATGTTTTACTAAAATGGGCATAACATTTTCATACGGACTCCGATTAATTCGATTCAAGATGATCCAGAACGAGAATGAGTAAACCTACAACTTTTGTTCTTTAAGTTGTTCAATTTGATGTCGTTAGTAGGGGTAAAAATGGCCATATGTAGGACTGTTGTGCACTCGGAGGCAATCAGAGGGTGTCGGGATACACGTATGCAAGTGCAGTCCTTTGTGTGTTAATCTAACCTAATTTAAGGAGCATGATAATGTGTTTAACATGTAATAGGATGTTATATCAGGCTGTTAATGTGTATATGGTGCAATGTCATGATAATTTGATTAGTTGTAATAGAGCTAAAATGTGATGCTCATGAAAAGATGTGATGTTGTTTAAACTTAAACTAAGTTAACGAGCCATACTAAAAGTGGGAACTAAACTCATGAAGTTAATATTAGTATAACTAATGAGTGTTGTCAATACATATGGTATGTGTAGGACTTGTGGTGAACGTGAGTAGTGATCGTTTAACCTACGCACGAGACAAGTTTTCTTTACCCTATCTTGTTTATAATTGAGCAATTTACCAAACCTTAATCTCTATTTGAGTTTATCCTATCTTACTTACTTTATGCAAGTTCTCTATCTTTAATCTTTTATTAAGTAGTTAAGTTGTTATTGTTGCGCAAGTTCCCTAACCTTTGCTACTTTATTATTCAGCAAGGCTTAGTTTTCATTGTCATGTTATACTTTTGCAAGTTCTGTAATCCTAAACTTTCTTTGAGTAAGTTTCCTTACCCTAACTTAATTATTATTATGCAAGTTCTTGAATTCTATCGAGCAAAGTTCTTACTTTTGTTTCTTTATTGGAAAATGTAACCTTATCTTATCATTGTTGTTTAAGCTAGGTTCATTGTAAGATCCCAACTTTTTTGAATAAAGAATAATTTTTCTCGAAATATATTTTTGAATATTATGGTGTGGATATGATATAATGTTATAGTCGTGGGTAATATTTGAAAATTTTTCAAAGTAAGCAAGTTGATATAAAATATTCGTTGTGTCGGAGAATATTCGATTGGTCGGAGAATATTCGTTTTAACAGGAAATATTCGTACGACGGCACAATCATTGGTGGACCCCACACCAGAAGTATTGTCGTAGTTAGAAAATGACATACATATCTTTTTATAAAAATAACGATGAAAGTTTTACTAGTTAAATCTGCTTTGAACTACCCTATGGTAAAAGTAAAAGAATATGTCTGGCGTTGGTTGCGTAGTAACACCCAGGTATTGATTATTGATACTTACGTGAGAAGTTACTCAGTTATACTCAATTATTGCTACAAAGAATTGTCGCCGCATAATATCTCTCATATTATTGATTCAATTATTGTCACAGTATTAATATTTTATATTATTAAATCAATAATTGAGACGACAAAGTTATTCATATTATTATTTGCAATATTGACGATGTCTAGAAAGTTCTGTCGAGGAGAGGTTTGGTCACCTAATTGTGCGTCAATAGGGAGAAATCCTTATCGGAAAGCCCCCTCTTTCGTGGGAATGATCTGGTTGTTAAATATTGTGAGTTATAATATTATTGATGAATAATTGTTAATAATGTGTTTATTAAAGATAAATAATTTATGGTAAATATTTATTCAATTTTTGATATAAATATAAGGATTGTTATGAGGCATTTGTTGTAAGTTTGACTTAGTATTCCATGAGAAGATTTACTAATTTTATTGACCGTTAATGGTGGTTTTAATAGATAACCAATCTGAACCATTGATGGTGGTTTTTATAGTTAATCAATCTGGACCATTGATGGTGGTTGTAATAGTAAATCAATCTGGACCATTGATGGTGGTTTTAATAGTAAATCAATCTGGATCGTCGATTGTGATTTTATAGTAATCAATATGAATCGTCTATTCTAATAGTAAATCAATTTGGACCGTTCATGAATCAGTTACTATTTAGTCCATTCTCTTATAAATAGAAGCTTAATTCTTTTTTCATTCTCACCAATTCATTGAGATTCACAAGAGACATTATAGAGAGAGAAACTATAGAGAGCAAGAAGAAGAGTATTCTGCTACTTCATTATTGCAGTATCCAGTCTTCTACTAAGGTAAGGGGTATTATTTCTTTCGTATTCATAAGGAATACTATTTTTCATATTCATCCTTTAATATGTCGGAATAACTTTGTCTCACGCCGGATTACGTCATCGTATGACGGTGAAAATCCATTCTTGATTTAGATATTATTTCTTTTCATATTCTTAAATCTAAACTTACTATGGTAAGTATTGCTTCTATAATCCTTGAAATTAGTAGAATATTCTTGAGTTTTGTGCTTCATCCAGTGTCATTTCATTAGAATATTGATCTAAACTTTCTTATTAAATATTAATATTTTCACTTGGGGTACTATTCATGGGTTACTATTCACCCGGTTACTATTCACTAGAATATTATTCACTCGGGTATTCGGGGCACTTTTCATGTCGGGGTACTATTCACGAATTACTATTTACGAGTTACTATTCACCCAGTTACTATTCACTCAAATATTATTCACTCGGGTATTCGAGGCACTTTTCATGTCGGGATACTATTCACGGGATACTATTCACGGGGTACTATTCCTGAAGTACTATTTATAGGGTACTATTCACCAAAAAATTTATTTCTTTTCTGTCCAAATTATTTTTGATACATGGATATTATTCTTGAATTTTACTCCACAAAGCAGTATCATGTTGACAATTTGGACATTATTAAATTTTGGATAAATTAAATTATAAATCTTTAAAAATTTATCATTTGCTTTCTTTTATTTGAATTCTTATATCATTGTCATCATCCTCATGCTTATATTGTGATGAAAGTCATCTTTGGCTTACGTGCATAGATGAATTTTTGATTGGTATGATTATGACAAGGGATAATTCGGTATGATCATGACCATTGCTGATTACACGAATATTCTTGGCCCGTAGTTCAGGAAAAAATTGTGGACGTGATACTAATGAATATCCTTGGCCCGTAGTGCAGGGATGATTCGATGATGTGATTTATTTATTAAGCTGAGTCTGTGACAAACGAGATTTTGTAATTTAATTTTAATATTTATTGAATTAAATAAATATTTTTCGACGATTTAATTATTGGATTAAATAATTAATTGATGAAGTTGTGGTAGATTAATTTAATTATATGTGTTAGATTTATTAGATTAATGTGGAGAATTTTATTATTCAAAGTATGTAATTATGTGAGCTTATTGAATTAAAAGAAATATTTAATAAGCCTAATATTATTTTAATTAATGTAATAATTAATTAGAGAATTAATAATTTGACATAATTAATAAATGAGAAAATTAATTATGTGACTGTGTGAATTAATGAGAAATTATTATATGTTATTTAAATTAAATTAAATAAGATATTTGAATTATTGTGTAAGGGTGTGACATTACTAAACTATATTATAAGATATTAATTAAAATAATTAGAAGTAATATTTAAGTGGTGGCCAAACAGGGCCTTAGGAGAAGTTGAGAGCAGTTAACCACGTATGGGTTAACTGAACTCAACGTTACTGGTTATAATAGGCGCGCCTTCTTCAGTTTTCATTACTACGTATGTTATTTTGAAACAAAAACCTAAGAGTCAGAGAATTCAGAGAGATTTTCAGAGAGAGTTAGAGGAAATTGTGATATTAAAGAATCAGAAGGATTGCTTGAGGGTAATCTCTTCAACCTAGTTTTATTTACGTCATTAAAGTTTCATGAAAATGACTTTTAAGTTTCTGTTAAAATCTCTGTAGTTGGAAAGAGTAATAATTATGTGTTTATATATGTGATAAGATGTTATTATAACGTGTTTTATTATATATTGTATGTTTTCAGAACATCAGATTCATAAAAATATGTCGTATATTGTTGCTGCAAAATTATAGAGTATAAAAATATGGCCATATGGCCCTTACGCACAAATTTAATGCGTCAATCATATGTTGTATCATAAATTTACACTTGTATATAATTATGTATGTTAAAACAAAAAAACCAAACTTTGAATGGACTGATTTAGTGTTATAACGAACCCGTAGTGCTAATCTTCATGTTTTATCTTTAAAAACTTTCAAAATCACCAAGAACATGAAACTACATGTTTTGATTCTGGAAATTGTATGTTTTAACTTGTTAACATCATGGTAGGAAGGTTGAGTAATGATTATGTGTATAAAATAATGTCTGGGTATGTCTAATTTCATGTATGGATAAAGATATTAGTAGAAATTGGCAATGTTTTGCATTTTTCGTGAACTATAGTTTTTGGAACTGGTTCGCCGTGCCGCAGCGCTGTCTGCAGGTATAAAACCTACGCCGTAGCACCAGCCACGCTGCATCGCGATTGTCTAGGCGGCATTACATGTATAAGCCACATACTGGCCAATTACCACAAAGCTTGAAGGTGGCGCCTAATACATTACCACTCAATTGATTGATTGCTCAGAAATAAAATTTTTGATTGTTCATGTCCAGGAATGTAATAGTAACCTAATCTATTGAACATAAAAATATGTTAGACATATAATGTGATGTTAAAATTAGACTCTTAACATGTTAATGAGATACTTACGTGTTTTAATGAATTGTTGAACGCGTAGTTAGCTTGTGGTTTGTGTAGTGTAATATCATGTGAAAACAAGTGTGGTAATTTGACTAAGTATAGTCATAACCAGAATTTAGACAAAAAGAATGAACTGGTGATAACTAGTTACGTTATAATTGACTGGTATTGTGAATGTAAATGGTATGTAGGATTAAATCGAGGAATGTGTATAATTAACGTGTAACCTACGTACGAGGCAAGTTTCCTAACCCTACTCGTTATCAACATATAAGTTTATAACTTACCTCTTTACATTGAGCAAATTCTAGACTTATTCTATATCGAGCAAATTCTTGTTATTTATTGATCAAATTCAATATGTTATGTTAAAGGTTATTAATCTTTTCAGAGCATGATTCTGTTATACAATACTTATTCCATTGTAGATCTCTTGAGTTTGTTATTCAAATTAAATATCAGTTGTTGTTAAACCTTGTAAGACTAGCGAACCCTTATTGATTCGACTAGTCCATAGATGACGAATGTTCTAAATTTTAGAACCATTGTTGACCTTATCCAAACAGAACTTCCTTTGGTGCGGACTCTAATGTCAAACTGAGATGAACAACCCTATTATAGGGGATTATTTACGCTTTAGCGTTAAGATATTGTGCACAGTATGGTACTAAGGGCTGATCCCCCTAAGTACGAGAAGAAGAGTCCATAGTCTTATGACTGTTAAAGGTTTCAAGTATAAACACTTGAAAACCTAGGACATAGTTCAAGGTCTTATGACCCTCAAAAGTTCTTTTGATTCTTGTTATTCATTCTTGATTCAAAAGCCGAGTTCTCTTATTTCAGAAGTTTTTGATTCATTCGCATGTTATTATTTTATTGTTATATTGTTATACTTGTGGACAATCTTGCTCACTCTCGCTTAATAATAACATTGCAGTTAAGAACGAAAGATCCAACGAGCCTTCCACTAGCAAAGGCAAGGGCAAAGTTAGCAAGTAATGAGGATTTGTTGTTTAGTTGATATATTTTATTCCAGACTTGATGTTGTTTAAGACTTATTATTTGTTTATGATTCCGCACAGATGTTTAAGGTTAGTTTAACCTGGGATTGTATTTATTATTCAGATGTTGTAACCCCATAAGGGGAGGATTTATTTCTATCTATTGCATGGTTTGCATTTATTATGGGTAGATAGATATATGATATTTGTACAGTGAACACCAAATCCCGTGGAATTGAAGTACCCGGATTTGGGGGTGTCACAGGTTGGTATCAAAGCTATAGGTTATGAACCTTAGGTGGGGGAACAACCTTAGGTCGAGAACATAGTGGTGGTAAACTCTTATCGAGATCTAAGAAATGAATTCCTTAATTCATTGAATAATAAAAGACTTTATGTGCTTATGTGATAAACTTATGTGCTCACGAGTATCGATTAGTAATTTAAAACTTAAACCTGTGTTGTCAGGATGTTGGATGTTGGAGGATCTAGTTTAGCTGGGGAGGAGGAACCCCGAGTACCTACGGAGGAGGAGCCCCGAGACATTCATGTTGTCAGGGAGCAGTTGGTACAGAGAGAGCCATCTCCGTTGATTACTGTTGTTGGTCAGGAGCATGAGCCTAAGTCTGATCCAGAGGAGGATCTTGAAGAAGAAGAGGAAGAAGATGAGTTCCCACCGAACTCTATTAGTGCCGAGATGTATGACGCGCTTTATGATCATAATATAGAGTTACAAGATACTGTTCAGGAGTTGAAGGAGCGAACAATTATTCAAAAATTTACCATCGAGCAGAGGGATAGGGAGATCGTGACTCTTCATACACGTCTGGGAAACGTAGGGTGAGATTTGGTTCACGAGAAGGGTCAAAATGAGGAGAAGTCCGAGGAAATAGAGAAGTTGAAGAATGAACTGAAAGAGAGCTCAGCAAGGCTGACCATAGCAGATGAAGCTTGGGGTAAGGGAATCACGTCGTGATGATCTTGCAGAAGAGGATTGCCGTACGAAGAAGGCTAAGCTTGGGGAGACGTACTCTACACTTCAAAATACAATAGATGAGGCCCAGGATTGAGTTATGAGATACCCAATCCAGTTTGAAGGACTACCATCATATATGCTAGATCGCAGGACGATGTCCCGCATCATGGAAGAGAAACGTGGCAAGGCTATTCAGCGCCTTAACAGGCAGTGATAGGATTAGTTTAATTATGTGAAAACCTATCTGGTAGTTAAAGATGTTAATTCCGATGTGCTTATAAACAAAGGAATATTTTAATGTTTTTAATCCTGTAGATTCTTTATCTCGGGATAGTTGATGTAAATAGCAGTGATGCTATCGTATGATGTTAAAACTTTCGACTTGAATAAAATATCAGAGTTTACTGAGATAATGTGTTAAGTGATTATGTTAAATTGTTGAATTAAGCCTTAAATGTTTAAGGGTTGAATAAAGACCTAGTAAGCATATGTTTTAACAGAAATATGCCGCCGATAAGAAGACAAAATCATCAACCAGCTCAAGAAGAATCGACGAATAACAACAACAACGACGCCAATGCTAACTCCGTTCAATAATTGGTGAACCTATTAGCTGGAGCAATTAACAATCAACCTCAAGCTCCACCGAATACAACATTCAAGGATTTCAAGGCGGTAGGACCGCTAGAGTTTAAAGGCTCCATGAACCCGATAGAAGCTCAAACCTGGGTTATGGAGATGGAGAAAGTTTTTGATGTCGCCAGAGTAAGAGAGGACCAAAAAAAACGCCACGCCGACGTTCATGTTGAAATCAAAGCGCTTATTGGTGGCAAGCGAATAAGGTCCGTGGAGGAGAAGGTGTGATTACTTGGGAGAGATTCAAAGAGATATTTTTTGAGATGTATTTCCCGACCAGCTCGCAGAACCAAATGGAGGTCCAGTTTCTGGAGTTAAAATAGGGGAATATGTCTGTATCAGACTATACGACAAGATTCAATGAGTTGGCTAGGTTCGCCACATATCAAGTGCACACAGATGAGAGAAAGGCAAGAAGGTTTGAACAAGGACTGAAGCCTTGGTTGTCTAGTAAAGTGTCGATGTTCCGGTTGAAGACGTTCGCTGGGGTACTGGAGAAAGCCATACTCACTGAAGGTGGAAGCGATGCGGTAACTAAATATAATCAGGATCAGAAGAAGAGTGAAAATGAAGGAATTAACAAGACTGGTGGAAGTAACACGGGAGGTGGTAATAATCAGAAGAGAAAGTGGTCTGATAACTCGTCATCTGGAAATCAGCATGGGGGGCAGAAGAAGAGGATCGAAGCGTGCCCGACCTGCGGGAAAGCTCACCTGGGAGTTTGCATGAAGGGAAAATGAGTGTGCTACAATTGTGGTTAGGAAGGCCACATAGCACCTAACTGTCCTAACCCAAAGAAAGGCGCCTGCTTCACTTATGGCTCAAAGGATCATCTGGCAAAAGACTGTCCTAAGAAAGGATCTGGAGGGGCAGGATCAGGAGGAAATAAAGGAATCAGCGGTGGAAGCACTCTGACTATCACTGTGACGCCTCCAAAATAGGTATACATCACCCATCTAGAGTTGCCAAATACATGGTACAAAATTCAAATACAACTTAATAATACAACTGTTGTGTAAAATACGACAAAATATAAACTGAGAGTTTAATACGAATATTATCTTCTGGACAATATTCAAACTCAAATGGAGTCCTCAATACATTTATTATCACACTATTTCATAGAATAGTGAGGACTACTAATGCAAACATCTGGACTGTCACTCCGTTCCCCGACTAGTCCCGGCTACGTTCTCATTTCCTGAAGAGAACAATGAAAGCAAAACGGTGAGCTTAACTAGCCCAGTAAGAAATATTATGACTAAGATAATGCAGAATAATTTATCGTTAGCCTTCAACAGTGTTAAACTGATAAAATATAATAAACATCAAGTTTAACTGCAGCGGAACAAGCAATCCATTAGAAGAGTCAAGTAGAACATGATATCTACTATCTTCTATGATTTAAAAGGTTTTTCATCACTTTTATCACGAGACTCACTTAATAAATAATCTACATCATTGAATCACCCTCGCACTACAAACCCAAGGATATTCTTTAGTATCACGACCACAAATTATCCATGCACTACGGGCCAAGGATATTCGTGTATTCATCAATGGTCATGATCATGCCAACAACTATCCATCAATACACTACGGGCCAATGAGGACTTTTACAACATCATTTGTAACATTACGGTCATGATTATACCGAATAATCCCTAGTCATAATCATACCAAGTCCATCTATGCACTACGGCCATAGATAACTTTCATCATAATATAAACATGAGGATGATGACAATGATATAAGAATTCAATTAAATGAAAGCAAAGGATAAATTTTTAAAAATTTATAATTTAATTTATCCAGAAATCAATAACGTCCAAATTGTCAACATGATACTGCTTTGTGGAGTAAAATTCAAGAATAATATTGTACCAAAAATGATTTTGACCGAAAATGAATCAATTTTTTATCATGAATAGTACCCCGGGTGAATAGTAACCGAGTGAATAGTACCCCATGAATAGTAACTTTGGGAATAATAACACCGTGAATAGTACTCCGGCATAAAAAAGTTAAAACTTATCAAGAATGCTCGGAATAATATTTTCATGAAAAGATACTGGATGAAGCGCAAATATCAAGGATATTCTACTAATTTCATGGAGTATCGCAGCCAAAACTTTAACAAAATGAGTATAGAATTCGAAATCTGAAATGAAATAATATTACTTACATACTACAGAGTATGAAAGAAAATATTATTTCATATGAATATTGAACAAAAATAACATCCCTTACCTTGAAAAGAAGAGTATTCCAACTGGTATAGCGGGGATATTCTTGAAGAAAACTTTCACTATTTTCTAAATTCAAAACTTTCTAAAACTCGAAAGAAATACGCTCAATATTATAGAAGAAGAATTCTCTGATTCTAGTATGATTTTCAATTCTAACTAAGCATCCTATTTATATGAAAATGGAAGGGGCACTATTAAGATTTTTTTCACGGACGCAACATTCAAAAATTCACGGGCTGAAATCATTCAATTCAAGGATGACTTACCAACATTGCAGGCAATTGAATTTTAAAGCAAATTCAAGTAAAAACAAAAAACAAAAATATAATATATATATATATATATATATAATATTAATTCCCTCCCAAATACGTTTTCTCCCCACACCCCATTTTCATTTCATCCATTTCTTCCACACGTGGGCCCCACATGTGGCCCCCACCTTTATTATAAAGAATAATTTTCTACCGATTATTTTGAAAAAATGGGTAAATGGGGGTCCAAATAATACGCCAATATTTACAATACTTCATATAAATCACCTCAATATTTTTTAACAACATTTATCATCATTATTATAATTCGCAATATTTAACAACCAGGTTGTTTACAGGAAAGAGAGGGCTTTCTAATATGGATTTCTCCCTATTGGCGTGCAATTAGGTGACCAAACCTCTCCTTGACAGAACTTCTAGACATCGTCTATATTGCAAATAATATATTATTAACTTTGTCGTCTCAATTATTGATTTAATAATATAAAATATTATGCAGATTATACTGCGATAATAACTGAATCAATAATATGAGAGATATGATGCAACAATTACTGTTGCAATAATTGAGTATAACTGAGTGACTTCTCACGTAAGCATCAATAATCAATACCGTGTGCTACTATGCAACCACGCGTATTACTGTACTTTTACTACCGGGTATTCCAACAGTTAACGGTAAAATTCCCACCGTTATTTTCATAAAAAGATATTTATGTCGTTTCATTCCGACAATAATTACGTTGTGGGGTCCACCAATGATTGTGCTGTCGTACGAATATTCCCCGACCAATTGAATATTATATAACAACTTGCTTACTTTGCAAAATTTATAAATATTACCACAACTTTAATATTATAACAAATCAACACCATAATTATTCAAAATGATATTTATAGAAAAATTAATCTTTATTCATAAAAGTTAGGGTTTTATAACCTCTTCTTCTTATGAAATTTCACCCTCGAAATTAGGGTACATACCTGGTATGTCAAAGAGGTGAGGATACCTTGATTTCATTTCAGATTCTAACTCCCAGGTCATTTCCTCAACATCGTGGTTTCTCCACAACACTTTGACTTAAGGTATAACCTTGGAGCGTAGAACATGCCCCTTCTTATCCAAGATTTTAACAGGTACCTCTTCATACGTTAAATCTTCCACTATTTCATCTGATTCTAATTCAATAATGTGGTTCGGGTCTTTCACAAATTTACGTAACATAGATATGTGAAAAACATTATGAACATAAGACATACTTTGCGGTAAGGCGAGTTTATAGGCCACAGTTCCTACTCGATCGAGGATTAAAAATGGGCCAATGAATCGAGGATTGAGCTTTCCTCTCTTTCCAAATCTCGTAACTCTTTTCCATGGAGCAACACGTAACAACACATGATCTCCAATATTGAATTCCACATCCTTTCGATGAAGATCAGCATAACTCTTTTGTCGATCTTGTGAGGTTTTTATACGTTGTAGGATCATTTGAATCTTTTTTGTAGTCATACATACCAACTCCGGTCCCAACAACGTTGCTTGACCCACCTCATCCCAAAGATATCTTTGAGAAACGACACTTTCTTCCATACAACACCTCAAATGGAGCCATGCCAATACTTGCTTGATAACTGTTGGTGTAGGAAAACTCCACCAATGGTAAGAACTTGTCCCAACTTCCTTTGAAGTCAAGGACACAAAGTCTTAATAAATCTTCAATAGTTTGAATAGTCCTTTCCGACTGCCCGTCCGTTTGAGGATGATATGTCGAACTAAATCGTAAATCCGTGCCCATCGCTTTCTATAAACTAACCCAAAACCATGAAGTGAATCTTGGGTCTCGATCAGAAACTATGGATACTGGCATACCATGCAGTCTTACAATCTCGTTTATGTACATACGAGCAAGACGTTAAAGTGTATAAGTTTCTTGTATAGGTAAAAAATGAGCAGACTTTGTCAATCTATCAACAGTGACCCAAATTGCATCTATGCCTTGAGAAACCTTGGGAAGACCAGTAACAAAATCTATGGTAATGTGCTCCCACTTCCATTCTAGAATTTCAAGTGGTTGCAATGGACCTTTTGGCACTTGATGCTCCGCCTTGACTCGTTGACAATTTAGACACCTTGAGATAAACCCAGCTATCTCTCTCTTTATATTGCTCCACCAAAATGTATGTCGAAGATCATGATACATTTTGGTACTCCTAGGATGGATTGCAAATGGTGTGTTGTGCGCCTCCATCATGATTTTGTACTTCAAGTCAGAATCGTTAGGAACACAAAGTTTGGAGTTGACTAGAAGTATTCCTTCTTCATCGATTCTTGCTTCCGGAATAGCACCTTCTTGCACTTTCTTCCTCATACGCATCGACTCGTGTCTCAGTAGCTTGAGCAACTTTAACTTTATCGATTAAAGTTGGTTCTACTCGTATATTCGCCATCATCACATGGGTCCCTGGAGTCTTTAACTCTATCTCCATCCTTTGCAAGTCATTCAAAATGGGCCTTTGAGTTGACAATATCGCACTCGTACCTGCATATGATCTTCTACTCAATGCGTTAGCTACCACGTTCGCTTTTCCAGGATGGTATTGAATGGTATGATCATAATCTTTCAATAGTTCAAGCCAACGTCGTTGCCGCATGTTGAGTTCCTTTTGGATGAATAAATATTTGAGGCTTTTATGATTCGTATAGATCTCCACCTTCTCTCCATACAGGTAATGCCTCCAAATTTTAAGTGCGAAGACAACATCTGCCAACTCTAGATAATGAGTAGGATAATTCCTCTCATTTTCTTTAAGTTGTCGAGAGGCATAGGCTATGAATTTCCCATGTTGCATAAGAACACATCCTAACCCTTTTCCCGAACCAACACTGTAGATGACAAATCCCTCCGAGCCAGATGGTATTGTTAGAACAGGTGCTGAAATAAGTCTCCTTTTGAGTTCTTGAAAACTCTTCTCACATTCCTCGCTCCAATCGAATTTTGTATCTTTCTGAGTCAGCAGAGTTAATGGAGTAACGATTCGAGAAAACTCTTCTACGAATCTCTAATAATTACCAGCTAAGCCGAGAAAGCTACGTACTTCGGTCACTGATTTAGGTTGCTCTCAGCTTTGAATAGCTTCAATCTTTGCCGGGTCAACAGATATTCCATGACTTGATACTACGTGCCCAAGGAATGCTACTTCCTCAAGCCAAAATTCACATTTCTTTAACTTGGCATAAAGCTTGTTTTCACGAAGTTTTTAGAGTATCAGCCTCAAGTGTTGCTCATGATCTTCACGGCTTTTGGAGTATATGAGAATGTCATCAATAAAGACAACCACAAAATGATCCAAATATTCCTTAAATACTAGGTTCATCATATCCATGAAGGCAGCAAGAGCATTAGTTAATCCAAAAGACATGACTAGGAATTCATAATGTCCGTACCGAGTTCTGAAAGCCGTCTTTGGAATGTCATCGGTTTTAATATTCAATAGGTGATATCCGAAATGAAGATCAATCTTTGAAAAGAATTTGGCGCCTTGCAACTGGTCAAACAGGTCATTAATACGTGGCAATAGGTACCTATTTTTGATGGTAACATGATTCAACTATCGATAATCAATACAAAGTCGCATACTCCCATCTTTATTTTTCACGAATAGAACAGGAGCACCCCAAAGAGAAGTACTAGGATGAATGAAACCGATGTCTAACAATTTCTACAGTTGGGTCTTTAACTCCTGAAGTTCAATAGGAGCCATTCGATATGGGGCTTTGGAAATGGGTTTTGTACTGGGTTCAAGGTCGATAAAAAATTCAATTTCACATTCTGGGGGTAGGCCAGGAAGTTCTTCAGGGAATACTTCAGGAAATTTATTAACAATAAAAATATCATTCAAAACTGACGTATTTTTGTTTAAATCCATGACATGAGTTAAGAAAGCTTGACATCCATTTTCCAATAAACGAATAACTTTATGGTTTGAGATGACAGTGATTGATTTTAATGGTTTGGTTGCTTGAATTCGCATAATAGGTTGGTTAGGAATATGAAAGCTAACAACCTTAAAAAAATAATTAATTTTTGCATGATGAGTAGTTAACCAATCAATCCCTAGAATTACGTCAAATGCAAGTATTTTTAATGAAATAATATTAATAGGTAATGTGAGGGTACCGATTTGAACCAAACAAGACTTATAAACAGTGAATGTAATGAAGGTTTCTCCCAACGGAGTTTCAACAGATAAGTCAAAGTCTAATTTCTTTGGAGTCAAATTTAAACGTTGAGCACAAGTAGGAGAAATAAAAGAATGGGTAGAACCGGTATCAAATAAGGTATAGACTTCGCTAGAGTTTATGATTAGCTTACCCGTGATGATCTCGTTCGGGTTCCTTGCTTTCTGGGAGGTCACGACAAACGCTCTCCCTTGAACTACTGGTTTTGACTTTTCTAGGACGACCTTTGGTGCCTTCATCCCAGCTGAACTTGGCTTCCCTGTACGACAAAATCGAGCTAGGTGACCTTCTCTTCCATAATTATAACACATTTTGAATCTTGCAAGCACGCTTTGGATCGATATGTCCTCCCTCTCGCATTTGAAGCATATGATAGGTGGTCATTTTCCTTTCTTAACAACGGGTGCTGATGCTGACGTCTTTCCATCATTGTTGAATCTCCTCTTCTTGAAATGTCCATTCTTATTGTCTTGGCCATGATTACCACCGAAGTGGTTACCATTTTTGGCGTGTTGATTCCCTCCACGTTTGTTGTCACCACTTCGATGACTGCTACCATTGGTATTATCATTTTGCCGGCTGCTCTCTCTTGGTTGAGTTGACTCATTATCGCGCTCAGATAACTGAGCCCTATTAACAACATCTGAATACAAGCAAAGTTTGTGAGAAATGAGGTATTGATGTATCTCGGGTTTCAAACCTCTTAGAAACATTCACGTCATTCTCTCCTCATTATCAACTAAGTGGGACGCAAATCGGGACAACTCGAAAAATTTGGCTTCGTACTGCGACACGGTCATATTATTTTACTCCAGCTTGATGAACTCTACCTCTTTCATGTGACGAATACTTTCGGGAAAGTACTTGTCCTTGAACAGTTCTTGGAACTTCTCCCAAGACATTTTGAGTGCGGCAGGCTGGGTACGCTTTACAGATTCCCACTAGTAATCTGCCTCTCCACGCAACATGAAGGTGGCAAAGGGAACCTTTTGCTCCTTAGAGCATCCCAAGACATCAAATATCTTGGTGATTTGCTTTATCCACGTCTCCGCCTTAAGTGGTTTTGGCTCTCCAATAAACTCTGGTGGTCCCAGCTCCTTGAACTGCTTAGCGGTGACCGTCCGAGAGTTGCCAGTGTTTCCACCTGCATTTTAGACAGGAGCCGCTCTCGCCTAATGTTGCATGAATTGCATAAAGCCTCTGAACATTCCATCGTTCATTATTTGATCAGTGTTGTTGTTTACCTGAGGATTATTGTCTTCTTGTTGCACATTATCTTGGGTATGGATCTGTGGTGACTCAACGGTCTCCTGTGCTCCATTACTATTCTCAACATTTTCAGATGTCATTTTCAAATACTGCCACAAAACAAGGGTTAATTGACATGTCACATATTATCCCTATACTCTGACCAACCAATTAAATACCAAATAAACTTAGGTAGGTCATACTAGCGAAGGAATTTCCCGTCTCTCCCCTCCTAGTTCTTGTCTCACATCTCAGTCAGGGATCATATCCCTAAGCTTTGATACCAATTGTGACGCCCCCAAAATAGGTATACATCACCCATCTTGAGTCGCCAAATACATGGTACAAAATTCAAATACAACTTAATAATACAACTGTCGTGTAAAATACGACAAAACATAAACTGAGAGTTTAATACGAATATTGTCTTCTAGACAATATTCAAACTCAAATGGAGCCCTCAATACATTTATTATCACACTATTTCATAGAATAGTGAGGACTACTAATGCAAATATCTGGATCGTCACTCCGTTCCCTTACTAGTCCCAGCTACGTTCTCATTTCCTGAATAGAACAATGAAAGCAAAAGGGTGAGCTCAACTAGCCCAGTAAGAAATATTATGATTAAGATAATGCAGAATAATTTATCGTTAGCCTTCAACAGTGTTAAACTGATAAAATATAACAAACATCAAGTTTAACTGCAGCGGAACAAGCAATCCATTAGAAGAGTTAAGTAGAACATGATATCTATTATCTTCTATGATTTAAAAGGTTTTTCATCAATTTTATCGCTGAGACTCAGCTTAATAAATAATCCACATTAACGAATCACCCCTGCACTACGGGCCAAGGATATTCATGTATTCATCAATGGTTATGATCATGCCAACAACTGTCCATCAATACACTACGGGCCAGTGAAGACTTTTACCACATCATTTGTAACATTACGGTCATGATTATACCGAATAATCGCTGGTCATAATCATACCAAGTCCATCTATGCACTACGACCACAGATGACTTTCATCATAATATAAACACGAGGATGATGACAATGATATAAGAATTCAATTAAATGAAAGCAAAGGATAAATTTTTAAAGATTTATAATTTAATTTATCCAGAAATCAATAACGTCCAAATTGTTAACATGATACTGCTTTGTGGAGTAAAATTCAAGAATAATATTGTACCAAAAATGATTTGGACCGAAAATGAATCAATTTTTTTTTATCATGAATAGTACCCCGGGTGAATAGTACTCGAGTGAATAGTAATTCAGGAATATTAACCCGTGAATAGTACTCCGGCATGAAAAAGTTAAAACTTATCAAGAATGCTCAGAATAATATTTCCATGAAAAGATACTGGATGCAACGCAAATTTTAAGGATATTCTACTAATTTCATGGAGTATAGAAGCCAACTTTTGACAAAATGAGTATAGAATTCAGAATCTGAAATGAAATAATATTACTTACATACTACAGAGTATGGAAGAAAATATTATTTCATATGAATATTGAACAAAAATAACATCCCTTACCTTGAAAAGAAGAGTATTCCAACTGGTATAGCAGGGATATTCTTGAAGAAAACTTTCACTATTTTCTAAACTCAAAGCTTTCTAAAACTCGAAAGAAATACACACAATATTATAGAAGAAGAATTCTCTGATTCTAGTGTGATTTTCAATTCTAACTAAGCATCCTATTTATAGGAAAATGGAAGGGTATATCATTAAAATTTTTTTCACTGACGCAACATTCAAAAAATTCACTAAATTTGAAATCATTCAATTCACTGGATGACTTACCAACATTACGAGCAATTGAATTTCAAAAGCAAATTCAAATAAAAACAAAAAACTAAAATATAATATATATATATATATATATATATATATATATATATATATATACTAATTCCCTCCCAAATACGTTTTCTCCCCCCACCCCATTTTCATTTCATCCATTTCTTTCACACGTGGGCCCCACATGTGGCCCCACCTTTATTATAAAGATTAAATTTCTACCGATTATTTTGAAAATGGGTAAATGGGGGTCCAAATAATACGCCAATATTTACAATACTTTATACAAATCACCTCAATATTTTTTAACTATTTATCATCATTATTATAATTCGCAATATTTAACAACCAGGTCGTTGCCAGGAAAGAGGGGGCTTTCTAATATGGATTTCTCCCTATTGGCGCGCAATTAGGTGACCAAACCTCTCCTTGATAGAACTTCTAGACATCGTCTATATTACAAATAATAATATTAATAACTTTATCATCTCAATTATTGATTTAATAATATAAAATATTATGCAGATGATACTGTGATAATAACTAAATCAATAATATGAGAGATATGATGCAGAAATTATTGTAGCAATAATTGAGTATAACTGAGTGACTTCTCACGTAAGCATCAATAATCAATATGCAACCACGCGTATTACTATACTTTACTACCAGGTATTCCAACAGTTAACGGTAAAACTTCCGTCGTTATTTTCATAAAAAGATATTTCTGTCATTTTCTCATTCCGACAATAATTACGTTGTGGGGTCCACCAATGATTGTGCCGTCATACGAATATTCTCTGTTAAAATGAATATTCCCTGACCAATCGAATATTATATAACAACTTGCTTACTTTGCAAAATTTATAAATATTACACACAACTTTAATATTATAACAAATCAACACCATCATTATTCAAAATGATATTTATAAAAAAATTCATCTTTATTCATAAAAGTTGGGGTCTTACAACCACAGGACCAACTGCAACCAACCGCCAGAACATTCAACATGACAGTGCAGGATGCGGTGCAGTCTCGTGATGTGGTGTCAGATATCATTCCGATCAATAAAGTTAATGCTTATGTATTATTTGATTCATGTGCTACTTGTTCATTTATATCCGATGACTTTGCTAAGAACTTAGAATTGCCTAAGGACGAGTTAGAATACCCCATGAACATAAAATTTGCGAATAGAGAAATAATCCCTGTTAAGTACGTACATAAGAACTGTAGAGTGGATATTAAGGGTAATATCATGAACGTAGATCTTATCCCTATTCGACTTAGAGAATTTGACGTTATCTTGGGTATGGACTGGTTATCCAATTATGGGGCGATAATTAATTGCCAGAAGAAGCGTATTAACCTTATGACTCCGTCAAAGGTTGTGTTTTATGGTAGCAAGTCGCCTAGATAAGCGAGTTGTCTGACGATGATGCAGTCCAGGAAGTTGTTAAGATAAGGCTGTGTAAGATATCTAGCTTATATAGTCGACAGTCGTAAAGAGAATCCGAAAGTAGAGGAGATACCAGTAGTGAGGGACTTCGCAGAGCTATTTCCGGACGATTTTCCAGGACTTTCGCCAGATACAGAGGTTGAATTTGTGATTGATTTGGCTCCAGGAACGGCTCCAATATCGAAGGCACGGTACCGAATGGCACCGGTAGAGATGAAAGAACTGATGGTGCAACTACAAGAATTACTGGACAAGAAATACATTCAACCGAGCGTATCACCGTGGGGAGCACCGATGTTATTTGTAAAGAAGAAGGACGGGACGATGCGGCTCTGCATTGACTATAGAGAACTGAATAAGGTCATGATTAAGAATAGATATCCATTACCAAGGATCGACGACTTTTTTGATCAGTTAAAGGGAGATATATACTTTTCAAAGATAGACTTAAGGAGTGGTTATCATCAACTGAAGGTGAGACCAGAGGATGTACCGAAGACAGCGTTCAGAACACGATATGGTCACTATGAATTTTTGGTAATGTCATTCGGTCTAACAAATTCTCTTGCAACGTTTATGGATCTGATGAATAGGGTGTTTAAACCATTTCTGGATAAATTCGTGGTGGTATTCATCGATGACATTTTGGTATACTCAAAAACCAAGGAAGAATATGAAGAGAATTTGAAGGTAGCGTTAGAGGCATTGAGAAGAGAGAAGTTGTACGCTAATTTTTGAAATGTGAATTCTGGATTGAAAGAGTACAATTTCTTGGACATGTGATCGATAAGGACGGAATTTTAGTGGATCTCTCCAAAGTCGAAGCTGTGATTAACTGGAATCAGCTAAAGACGCCATTGGAAGTAAGAATTTTTCTTGGATTGGTAGGTTATTATAGAAGATTCATTCAGGACTTTTCCAAGATCGCGACTCCATTGACGAATTTGACTAGGAAATCGGTGAAATTCGTTTGGACGAAGAAGTGTGAGGACCCAAGAGCTTAAGAAGAGGTTGAGTTTGGCACCTGTGTTATCTCTTCCGGATGACACATGAAATTTTGTGGTATATAGTGATGCGTCGCATAAAGGACTTGGTTGTGTGCTTATGCAAAACGATAGATTTATTGCGTATGCATCACGACAACTGAAGGATTATGAGAAGGGGTATCCGACCCATGACTTAGAGTTAGCTGCGGTGGTATTCGCTTTGAAGATCTGGAGACACTATCTCTATGGGGAGAAGTGTGAAATATATACAGACCACAAGAGTCTGAAATATATTTTTACATAGAAGGACTTGAATATGCGCTAGAGAAGGTGGTTAGAGTTAATTAAGGACAATGATTGCGAGATTTTATACCATCCGGGTAAAGAAAATGTGGTTGTCGACGCCTTAAGTAGAAAGGGTCGGGAGAAATTGATGATGTTGACCGCTCAAAAGGAGTTAATTTCAGCAATGGAGAAGTTAGAATTGGAAGTAAAGTATCCTATGGAAATTGATGAGAAGCTGTTTCAGATGCAATTTGGTACAACTCTACTGGATAAAGTTAAGGAGGCTCAACTTCAGGATGATGAATGTAAAACAGTGAAAAAGAAGATATCCGAAAGAATCAAACTAAGATTCAAGATGGACAAGGAAGGAATACTGAGATTTGAGAGTAGAATTTGGGTACTGCCAGTACCAGAGATTAAGGAGGAAATTTTGAGCGAGGCTCATAGCTCACGATATTCGATTCACCCTGGTAGTACCAAGATATTCGACAACATTTTTGGTGGCCAAATTTGAAATGAGCTGTTGCAGAGTATGTTGCCAAGTATCTGACATGTTAGAAAGTGAAAGCAGAACATCAGAGGCCGAGTGGGTTACTACAACCTTTAGAGATTCAAGAATGGAAATGGGAACATATTTCGATGGATTTTGTTGTTGGCCTACCAACAACTCAGAAAGGCTATGACGTGAAGATGGGTTATTGTTGTTGGATCGATTTAAATCGCACACTTCCTTTCGAGATCAAAATCAGATTCAACTTAGACCAGTTGGCAAGGTTATATGTGAAAAAGATTGTTTCAAGACACGGAGTTCCGGTGTCAATTGTGTAAGACCCCAAATTTTATGAAATGAAAGTATTCAATTTTCTTATAATTATTATTTTATTTCGTAAATGGTTAAATTGATAAAAGGTTAAAGTTAAGGGTGATATATGAATTTTTTTGCAAAGTAAGCAAGTTGTTATAAAATATTCGTTTGGTCGGGGAATATTCTTTTTGTTGGGAATATCCGTACGATGACACAATCATTGGTGGACCCTACAATGGAAGTATTGTCGTAGTTAGAAAATGATAGAATTATCATTTTATAAAAATAACGGCGAAAGTGTTACCGTTAAAACTGTTGAACTACCCGGTAGTAAAAGTACAGTAATACGCGTGGTTGCATAGTAACACAAGGTATTGATTTTTGATGCTTACGTAAGAAGTCACTCAGTTATACTCAATTATTGCTACAGTAATTGCTGCATCATATCTCTCATATTATTGATTCAATTATTGTCACAGTATCATCTGCATAATATTTTATATTATTAAATCAATAATTGAGACGACAAAGTTATTCATATTATTATTTGCAATATTAACAATGTCTAGAAGTTCTATTAAGGAGAGGTTTGGTCACCTAATTGCGCGCCAATAAGGAGAAATCCTTATCGGAAAGCCCCCTCTTTCCTGGGAACGACCTGGTTGTTAAATATTGTGAGTTATAATATTCATGATGAATAAGTTTGTGTTGATTAAAGAGAAAATTGATAGTTCTATTGTGTGGGAATTATTAGTGTTAGTGAAAATCGACATTTCTTTCGATAATAATTGATGTCTGGAGGTTATATTGACCAATCGGGTAATTAACCGGATAAATGAGCAATTAATTGCTATTAATTCACATGCTTATAACTATGTGTTCACATGTGTGTACTATTGATTCACATGACTTACTATTAGGGGAGTTGGTGCAAGATTGATAATACTTGCATGACTAAATTAAAAATGGAGGTATAGATGGAGGTACTATACTATAATTATTTTTCACATGTATAGAACTATTAAGTCACATGATTTACTATTGATTCACATGATTTACTATTAGGGGTGGTGGTGCAAGTTTGATAATACTTGCAGGACTAAATTAAAAATGAAGAAAAAGAGGAAGGTATTATACTATAATATTTCGAGCCCCAAAATGTGCAATTATTGAAACTATATTTTCCTATAAATAGAAGCTCATTCTTATTTGATTCTCACCAATTCACTAAGTCTCACAAGACCAATTATTATAGAAAAATTATAGAGAGAAAGAAGAAGAGAAGTCTACTACCTCACTATTCTAATATCCAGTTTTCTTCTAAGGTAAGGGGGTATTATTTCTTTTGTATTTATGAAGAGAGTTATTTTCTTTCAATACTGTAAGGGTTGTTATTCCATTCTTTATTATTACATTTGGAATAATCTGCTCACGCAGAATCACCGCATGCACCAGTGAATTCTTCCATTATTCCATTCTTTATTATTCTGTTAGAATAACTCCGTCTGTCATGACTCACCGTGCATGCCCGTGAATTCTTCCATTATTCCATTCTTTATTATTCTGTTGGAATAACTTTTATCGCGGACTACCATATGCCCGGTGAATTCTTCTCATTATTCCATTCTTTATTATTACGCTGGAATAACTTTGCCTACACCTGACCACCGCATGCATGGTGAATTCTTCCGTTATTTCATTCTTTATTATTCTGTTGGAATAACCTGTCTATGCGGACTACCACATGCATGGTGAATTCTTCTATTATTCCATTCTTTATTATTCTGTTGGAATAACCTGTCTACGCGGACTACCGCATGCATGGTGAATGACCCTTCGTATTCATTTGTGGAAATGATCTGTCTACATGGATTACCGCATGATGGGTGAAAATCCATTTGCATTTTCATATATTCTATTATACTCATTTGGTTAAAGTTTTGGCTTCTATACTCCATGAAATTAGTAAAATATCCTTGATATTTGTGCTTCATCCAGTATCTTTTCATGGAAATATTCTTTTGAGCATTCTTGAATTTTACTCCATAAAGCAGTATCATGTTGACAATTTGAACGTTATTGAATTATGGATAAATTAAATTATAAATCTTTAAAATTTATCCTTGAACTTGTTTTATTGAATTATTATGTCATTGTCATCATCCTCATGCTTATATTGTGATGAAAGTTATCTTTGGCTTACGCCAAGATAGATGGACTTGGTATGATTATGACCCGAGGATTATTCTATAGTATAATCATTACCGTAATGTAACGAATGATGTGGTAAAAGTCCTCATTGGCCCATAAAGCATTGATGGACGCTTGTTGGTATGATTATGACCGTGGATTATTCTAGTATCATGACCATTGATGATTACATGAATATCCTTGGCCCGTAGTAGTGCGGGGATGATTCGATGATGTGGTTTATTTATTAAAATTTGAGTCTCAAATGATAAAGTTGATGAAAACTTTTTAAATCATAGAAGATAGTAGATTTTATAATCTACTGACTCTTCTAATGGATTGCTTATTTTGCTTCTGATTGTTGATCTAAAACTTGTTGTCTATTGTATTCTATCGGTTGTTATATCATGAAGGCTAAGGATAATTTATTCTGCATTATCTTAGTCATAATATTTCTTACTGGGCTAGTTGAGCTCACCCTTTTTTTTCATTGTTCTCTTCAGGAAATGAGAACGTAGCTGGGACTAGTCAGGAAACAGAGTGACGGTCCAGATGTTTGCATTAGTAGTCCTCACTATTCTGTGAAATAGTGTGATAATAAATGTAATGAAGACTCCATTGAGTGTGGATATTATCTAGATGACAATATTCTTATTAAAACTCTTAGATTATGTTTTATAGTATTTTACATGACTGTTGTATAATTAAGTTGTATTTGAATTTTGTACCATGTATCTGGCGACTCAAGATGGGTGATGTATACCTATTTTGGGGGCATCACAAATTGTTTCCGATAGGGATCCGTGCTTTACATAGAACTTCTGGAAACATCTACAGGAATGCATGGGTACGCAGTTGCGAATGAGTACGGCATATCACCCTCAGACAGATAGGCAGAGTGAAAGAACGATTCAGACATTAGAAGATATGTTAGGAGCTTGTATAATGGACATTAAAGGAAATTGGGATAATCATCTACCGCTCCTAGAGTTCGGCTACAATAACAGTTACCACGCTAGTATTGGCATGCCGCCTTATGAAGCGTTATACTGGCGAAAAGTGCTGAACTCATTGTCTTCGGATGAAGTTGGCGAAAGATAATTACTAGGCCCTAATTGGTATGCAGATGACCAGAAATAGTCAAAGTGATCCGAACAAGACCGAGATAGCAATTTCAAGATAGGCGTAAGAAAAATCGTTGACCCTGCACACCGTAAAAATGTTGAGTTTGAATTGGGTAGTTATATGTTCTTAAAGGTCTCTCCCTGGAAGGGAAAAATCAGGTTCGGAAAGAAAGGGAAATTAAGCCCAAGATTCGTTGGACCCTTCGAGGTACTGCGAAGAATCGAAGAAGTCGCGTATGAGGTAGCCTTACCTCCAGCACTCGAGAATGTCCACAACGTTTTCCATGTTTCAGTTTTATGACCCTACAAACCCGATTACAAGCATGTAATTGAATACGAACCCCTACATTTTGAAAAAGATTTATCTTATGAAGAAATTTCTGTTCAGATTGTCGACAGGAAAGAACAAGTTCTCAGAAATAAAGTAATACCTTATGTTAAGGTAATTTGGAGGAACCACAACGCTAAAGAAGCTACGTTGGAACTCGAAGAGCATATGATGAAGAATTACCCTTATTTATTTAATTAAGTTATTGTAAGCGATTCTGGGGACATAATCTTTGTAAGGGGGGAGAATGTTACATGATGAATTGATTGAGTCGTGATTCTGAAGACAAAATCCTTTTAAGGGGGGAAAGATGTGACAAACGAGATTTTGTAATTTAATTTTAATATTTATTGAATTAAATAAATATTTTTTGACGATTTAATTATTGGATTAAATAATTAATTGATGAAGTTGTGGTAGATTAATTTAATTATATGTGTTATATTTATTAGATTAATGTGGAGAATTTTATTATTCAAAGTATGTAATTATGTGAGCTTATTGAATTAAAAGAAATATTTAATAAGCCTAATATTATTTTAATTAATGTAATAATTAATTAGAGAATTAATAATTCGACATAATTAATAAATGAGAAAATTAATTATGTGACTGTGTGAATTAATGAGAAATTATTATATGTTATTTAAATTAAATAAGATATTTGAATTATTGTGTAAGGGTGTGACATTACTAAACTATATTATAAGAGATTACTTAAAATAATTAGAAGTAATAATTAAGTTGTGGCCGGGCTTTAGGAGAAGTTGAGAGCAGTTAACCACGTATGGGTTAACTAACCTCAACGTTACTGGTTATAATAGGTGCGCCTTCATCAGTTTTCATTACTACGTATGTTATTTTGAAACAAAAACCTGAGATTCAGAGAATTAAGAGAGATTTTCAAAGAGAGTTAGAGGAAATTGTGATATTGAAGAATCAGAAGGATTGCTTGAGGGTAATCTCTTCAACCCAGTTTTATTTACGTCATTAAAGTTTCATGAAAATGGCTTTCAAGTTTCTGTTAAAATCTTTATAGTTGGAAAGAGTAATAATTATGTGTTTATATATGTGATAAGATGTTATTATAACGTGTTTTTATTATATATTGTATGTTTCCATAACATCAGTTTCATAAAAATATGTTGTATATTGTTGCTGCAAAATTACAGAGTATAGAAATATGGCCACATGGTCTTTACGCACAAATTTAATGCGTCAATCATATGTTGTATCATAAATTTACACTTGTATATAATTATGTATGTTAAAACGAAGAAAACAAACTTCGAATGAACTGATTTAGTGTTATAACAAACCCGTAGTGCCAATCTTCATGTTTTATCTTTAAAAACTTTCAAAATAACCAAGAACATGAAATTACATATTTTGATTCTGGAAATTGAATGTTTTAACTTGTTAAAATCATGCTAGGAAGGTTGAGTAATGATTAAAATAATGTCCAGGTATGTCTAATTTCATGTATGGATAAAGAAATTGGTAGAAATTGGCATATTCTGCATTTTCCGTGAACTACGGTTTACGAACTAGTTCGCCACATGTGACCTACCATTGCAGTATAAAACCCAATATGCAAATGACCCACCATTAAGCTTGATGGTGGTATACTTATTTCACTCTGCATTAGCAGAGAAATGAAATTTTTGATTGTTCATGTCCAAGAATGTAATAGTAACCTAATTTATTGAACATAAAAATATGTTAGACATATAATGTGAAGTTAAAATTAGACTCTTAACATGTTAATGAGATACTTACGTGTTTAAATGAATTGTTGAACGCGTAGTTAGCTTGTGGTTTGTGTAGTGTAATATAATGTGAAAACAAGTGTGGTAATTTGACTAAGTATAGCCATAACCAGAATTTAGACAAAAAGAATGAACTGGTGATAACTAGTTACGTTATAATTGACTGATATTGTGAATGTAAATGGTACGTAGGATTAAATCGAGGAACATGTATAATTAACGTGTAACCTACGCACAAGTTTCCTAACCCTACTCGTTATCAACATATAAGTTTATAACTTACCTCTTTACATTGAGTAAATTCTAGACTTATTCTATATCGAGCAAATTCTTGTTATTTATTGATCAAATTCAATATGTTATGTTAAAGGTTATTAATCTTTTCAGAGCATGATTCTGTTATACAATACTTATTCCATTGTAGATCTCTTGAGTTTGTTATTCAAATTAAATATCGGTTGTTGTTGAACCTTGTAAGACTAGCGAACCCTTATTGATTCGACTAGTCCATAGATGGAAAAATTTCTAAATTTCAGAACCATTGTTGAGCTTATCCAAACCGAACTTCCTTTGGTGCGGACTCTAATGTCAAACTAAGATGAACAACCCTATTATAGGGGATTATTTACGCTTTAGCGTTAAGATATTGTGCACAGTATGGTACTAAGGGCTGATCCCCCTAAGTACAAGAAGAAGAGTCCATAGTCTTATGACTGTTAAAGGTTTCAAGTATAAACACTTGACAACCTAGGACATAGTTCAAGGTCTTATGACCCTCAGAAGTTCTTTTGATTCTTGTTATTCATTCTTGATTCAAAAGTCGAGTTCTCTTATTTCAGAAGTCTTTGATTCATTCGCATGTTATTATTTTATTGTTATATTGTTATACTTGTGGGCAATCGTGCTCACTCTTGCATAATAATAACATTGCAGTTAAGAACAAAAGATCCGACGAGCCTTCCACTAGCAAAGGCAAGGGCAAAGTTAGCAAGTAATGAAGATTTGTTTTTTAGTTGATATATTTTGTTTCAGACTTGATGCTGTTTAAGACTTATTATTTGTTATGATTCCACACAGATGTTTAAGGTTAGTTTAACATGGGATTATATTTATTATTCAGATGTTGTAACCCCATAAGGGGAGGATTTATTTCTATCTATTGCATGGTTTGCATTTATTATGGGTAGATAGATAGATGATATTTGTAAAATGAACACCAAATCCCGTGGAAGTACCCAGATTTGGGGGTGTCACAGAGTCCCAGCGATAAAGTTAATGATAAACTTTTTAAATCATAGAAGATAGTAGATATCATGCTCTACTTGACTCTTAAATGGATTGTTTGTTCATTGCAGCTTAAACTTGTTGTCTATTATATTCTATCTGTTTAACATTGTTGAAGGCTAACGATAACTTATTTTGCATTATCTTAGTCATAATATTTCTTACTGGGCTAGTTGAGCTCACCCTTTTACTTTCATTGTTCTCTTCAGGAAATAAGAACGTAGCCGGAACTAGTCGGAGAATAGAGTGATGATCCGAGATGGTGTTATTGTAGTCCTCACTATTCTATAAAATAGTGTGACAATAAATATAATGAGGACTCCATTTGAGTTTGGATATTGTCTAGAAGACAATATTCGTGTAAAAACTCTCAGCTCATGTTGTATAATTAAGTTTGTATTTGTATTCAGTACCATATATTTGACGACCCAAGATGGGTGATGTATACCTATTTTAGGGGTGTCACATTCATTACATATTTTTAATGCTTTGAATGTTGTTCTTAAAGCATGACTTTGATGTATCATATTATTCATTTATGGTTCATAACCTGTAATAATTCAAAAATAATAATAATAATAATAATAATAATAATAATAATAATAATAATAATAATAATAATAATAATAATAATAATAATAATAATAATAATAAAATTACTTTGTTTAAACCATATTAATTGGACTGTCATTTATTTTGGGTCAAATAGTCATTTAATTTATATGGGCTAGTAAATATTAATAAATGATGGATAAATTAAAATTTTAAAATTTGGGCCTTAAAAACTAATTTAATTCAATTTATATATGGGTAATAATAAATCCTATTAAAAATAGGAAAGTAAATAAGAAGATATATTAATAAATAAATAAATACTAAACCTAATCATATGAAAAAGCCTGATACTGAATTGAAAAAGAAAAGAGAGAGAGAGAAGCTAACAATTTATGCAAAGAAAAAGAAGGAAGAGAAATCTCGAATTTTTTTTTTTTTCGAATATGTTAGTAAATTAATAATACAATTGTAGTAGCTTTGCAATATGTTGAATACACTTTAATCGATTTAGTTCTTCAATTGATTCAAGGTAAAACTCACCATTTGATAGGAATCACATGTTAGGTATTTTATTTTATTTTTTTTTAAAAAAAAAAAAATTATTATCATATAAGTGTATGAATTGGAATTAGAGTTGCTATTAATTAATCAATATGCATATCATATATCATAAGCAACGAATTTGGGCTATTTATCACTCTCTTAGTGCTAGGATTAGGAACATTGGTGTATATATATATATATATATATATATATATATATATATATATAATAATAATAATAATAATAATAATAATAATTTAGTACTTAGGAAATTAACTCGTAATGTGAAACTAATTAATTCTTCCGTTAAAATTTATAAATTTTATTTAATAAATTTAATAATTATGTTGTTAATGGTTAGATTTGTAATAAAATCTTATTTTATTATTAGATCGAATGACGGAAAGAATTTAAAGAAGCTGTATTGGGATAATAATTTTGGGTATTGCATTATCGATTCCGTGCACGGATTAAAGACTTATTCAAATGATACTCTTTAATTTTAGTTTGTTCGTTTTGCTTCTCGTTTTGATTTCGTATATTGTCTCGATACCTTGATCTTAGTGAAGTTCATATGACAATTTATCTTGAGTCTTTAGAATATCATAACTTGTACTCTTTGAACTCGTTTATCATATTTATTTCGATTTTCATAGTGATGTACATGTTAGTATATTATAGAGACTTGTGTTGATGTTTCGTTCGATTTAACATGTACACGTTAGAACCCCTTTGTGTTGATATTTTGTCGCATGTGTTGTGACATTATATTTTGTTAGAATACCGTAGGGGTATACGAGAGCTATAACCACCTGTGGGGGTACCACAGGCATGTCCTCTTGGCACCGAGGCATGACACCTTCCGTGGCGGTGTGATCAGTCCACAGTGTCTCCGTTTTGTGCTCCGGTGGGAGTTGGCCATTTGGTGTTTTGTTGTGGGAGGCGTATGGGTCGAATTCCTAGTTTTCTGCTCATTATGTTCTATGGATTGGTGATGTTTACGCCAAACACGCCTCCGATTTGCATGCATCTGATCCGGCCATCTCGATGTATGTTATGCTGTGTGGGCATTATTTTGATTTGCTGTGTGGCATTATTTGACTTACTGTGTGGCAAGGTATATTTCTATTTTGTTCTTGAGCTTGGTATGAAATAACACCCAGCCATTTGATTCAGCCTATTATTTAGTTGTGTCAGTTTTGTTCGTTTCGCCTCATTTCCAGATTCGCTTGCTTGCTTCGTTTCATTTCGTTTAATTGAGTTAGTTATTTTAGTTCATTATTTGTATTCTATATCCGTACTGGGCATTTGGCTCATGCTGTGTTTTTCTTCCGGCAGGTAATCAGGGGAATCAAGGGCAAGTGTGATGAGAGCTCCATTCATTCCAATGATTTAGAAATATTCTGTTTAGACTTGATGTGTTAGTTCACTTGGAATTGTAATAATTATTTTAGCTTGTGGTTGAGACAGTTTGAGATTTATTATGGTTGACTTGTGGTATTTATCAGTTATTAAAGCTATTCTTTTGTGGCTTTAAGCCTTGATATTAAATTCATCTGTTTTGTTATGTTTTGAGTAACCTCTCTTTCTATTTCGAAAAGGGGGTGTTACAGAGTTGGTATCAGAGCTTAGGTTCTTTCTTGTAGAAAACCTATTTAGGTTTGACCTGTGAGTTATGGGTAGACTTCTGGGTTAGGTTTTTGGTTCTGTTTGATTTTCTGTTCAGCTATCATATCAGCTATATTCGAATTTGTCTCTAATATGCTTTGTTTATATTCGTGATCTCTTTTTTAGATGGCTCGAAGATCAACTAGAGTTGCTGGGAGGCGAGGTAACAATAGGGGAAGAGGTGAAGGTCGGTCCAATGAGCAACCTAATGATCAGATTAATGCTCAATTGGCTACCTTGGTGAATCAGGCAGTGAACCAGGCTTTACCTCAGTTGGTGGCACAGGTTGTACAAGCAATATAGCAGCCACCACCAGAAATTCCTGAGCAAGAGAACCCGGGAAATAATGGTCCACAGACAAACGTTGAGGAAGGGAATGCAGATGGTCATGGTCAGCAGGGGGTTCCAATGTACGTGTGGTTGGAAAGGTTTCAGAAGCAGAAACCACAGTCCTTCAGTTCAGCTCCAACTCCAATTGATGCAGAGAATTGGATTGCTCATCTAGAGAAGATTTTTGATGTATTGGGGTGCTCGGATAATCAGAGAGTATTGCTTGCAGTTTACAAGCTAGAAGGGGATGCACAGAGGTGGTGGAAAGCATTGAAAACGACAAAGGGTGATGGCTATGTTGAGACACTTAGTTGGGCAGAGTTTTGTGAGGTCTTCTATCAGCAGTACTTCCCAGCTGCTGATAAAGAGGCCTATGCTAGAGACTATTTGTCTATTCAGCAAAAAGATGATGAGTCCATCACAGAATTTATGACGAGGTTCACCAGGTTGGCAGGATTTGCAGAAACTTCTGCAGGGACTGCAGCAGAACAGGCAGAGAAGTTTAAGTGGAGGATCCATTACAGGTATCGGTAACATCTCATTAACACCAAGTTTGCAGATGTGTCAGCAGTGGCCAATGCAGCAAAAAATATTGAGATGGAGCGACAGGATTTTAGGTCTTCTAAATCGGAGGGGAGTCGAAGAGGGGATGAGAGATGACCAAAGAGGTCAAGCTTGATTCATCACGGGAGAAGTCAAGGTGGCGATGAAACAGAATCGTGGTGGCCAAGAGGCGCAAAGTGGCGATGAATAAAACAGGGCTATCGTGAGATGCCTCAAATAGGGCAAAATCGTCGCCACCAAATTTACCTTGGTATGGGATGAATCGCCGGCGGGGAATAATCGTCCGCAGGGGCAAAATCAGGGTCGTTATCCAGGACCAGCTGGTGGGGGTAACCCGAATCTAATTTCGTAGCTCCTTGTGCTACTTGTGGGGCAAATAATCCGGGGAGGCAGTGCCACAGACTCACTGGTGCATGCTTCTTGTGTGGATAGATGGGTCATATTGCTAGGGATTGTGTCGGGCCACGTGGTAATGGTGGAGGTGGTGATAATGGTAGCAATGGAGATCAACGTCAGGGTGGTCGAGTGTTTGCTTTGACGTATAACCAGGCGGCAGGTGCACCAGGTACTGTTTCTGGTACTCTTTTAGTTGGCAATCGCGAGGCTTCTATTTTATTTGATACGGGTTCTACTCATTTTGTTGTTTCTCAGTCTTTTGTCCGGCACCTAGGTGTGCCATCTCAGTCTTTGGATTCTGTTATGTCTATTGCTACCCCGATGGGGACTTCTGTTGTTATTTCTGATTTGTATCGAGGGTGTCCGATCAGTTTTGGGGATAAGATTCGTAGGGCTAATCTTCTTCCGATGAATATGCACGATTTTGATGTCATTCTTGGGATGGACTGGTTGGATAAGCACCAGGCCACTATCGATTGTCAGGCGAAGAAAGTTATATTTGGAGATGTGAAGTCTCCGGAGTTCGTGTTTCAGGGTTCACAGCCGAGTAGTGTGTTGAAGTTGATTTCAGCTTTGAAGGCTGGGAAGTTGGTAGCAAAGGGTTGTGAGGGGTATTTGGCGTTTGTGAATGATACCTCTAAGGGTGAGTCCCGTATTGAAGATGTTCAAATTGTTCGTGACTATTCTGATGTGTTTCCTGAGGTGTTGTCAGGGTTGCCACCGC
Organism: Panax ginseng; assembly: GCA_020205605.1. NCBI lineage: Eukaryota > Viridiplantae > Streptophyta > Magnoliopsida > Apiales > Araliaceae > Panax > Panax ginseng. Next base: position 38,892,940 of record CM035130.1, on the reverse strand, counting down.
AGCGGGAAGTGGAGTTTGCTATTGAGCTTGTTCCTAGTGCGGAGCCTATCTCTAAGGCGCCGTATCGGATTGCACTGTTGGAGTTGCAGGAGCTAAAGGAGCAGTTGTAGGAGCTTTTAGATCGTGGTGTGATTCGGCCAAGTGTTTCGCCGTGGGGTGCTCCGGTTTTGTTTGTAAAGAAGAAGGATGGGTCTATGAGGCTGTGTATAGACTACAGAGAGTTGAACAAGATTACCATCAGAAATCGGTATCCATTGCCGAGGATTGAGGACTTGTTTGACCAACTTCAGGGGGCGAAGTATTTTTCGAAGATAGACTTGAGGTCGGGATATCATCAGTTGAGGGTGAGGGATGAGGATATCCCTAAGACGGCTTTTCGTACTCGATATGGGCATTACGAGTTTCTGGTGATGCCATTCGGGTTGACTAACGCTCCGGCGGTATTTATGGATTTGATGAATCGGGTGTTCAGGGAGTATTTGGACCAATTTGTCATTGTCTTTATTGATGACATTTTGGTTTACTCCAAGTCTAAGGAAGAGCATGAGGAACATCTTCGCACAGTGTTAGGGATTTTACAGAAAGAGAAATTGTATGCTAAATTCTCTAAATGCGAGTTTTGGTTGGAGCAGGTTGCATTTTTGGGCCACGTTGTTTCCGCTGAAGGCATTAAGGTGGATCTTGCGAAGGTAGAGGCTATAACTAAATGGCCAAGACCTACTACGGTGACAGAGATTAGGAGTTTCTTGGGTTTGGCAGGATATTATAGGAGGTTTGTGGAAGGGTTTTCCATGCTTGCCTTACCATTGACCCAGTTGATGAGAAAGGGGACAAAGTTTGTGTGGAATGAGGAGCGTGAAAAAAGTTTTGAGGAGTTGAAGAAACGACTTGTGTCAGCTCCTATACTTGTATTACCGTCGGGGACTGGAGGTTACCAGATTTATAGTGATGCTTCTAAGAAGGGCTTGGGGTGTGTTTTGATGCAACACGGTAAGGTGATTTCTTATGCTTCTAGACAACTTAAACCTTACGAGGTGAATTACCCCACACTTGATTTGGAGTTGGCAGCGGTGATCTTTGCCTTAAAGATTTGGAGGCATTATTTGTATGGAGAGACTTGTGATATCTTCACCGATCACAAAAGTCTTAAATACATTTTCACTCAGAAGGAGCTCAATATGAGGCAGAGGCGTTGGTTGGAGCTTCTAAAAGATTATGATGCGAGGATTCAGTATCACCCGGGAAGGCAAATGTGGTTGCGGATGCTCTTAGCCGAAAAGAGTTCGTGGAGTGTAGTAGTAGCCTTATTACACAACCTCAGCTTATTTCAGATATGGAGCGGATCGAGTTGGAGTTGTATGTACGAGGTTCAGATGGACATTTGGCGGGTATGAGAGTGGAGCCCTCTCTTATCTCGCGGGTCAAAGAAGTTCAAAAGGAAGATGGGGAGTTGTGGAGTATGGCGCAGAATTTAGAGGAGGGCAAGCAGCCCGAGTTTCGTATTGATGACCACGGTGTGATTTGGTTGGGTGAGCGGTTGTGTGTACCGTCAGATCCAATCATTCGAGAGGCTGTGCTGGCTGAGGCTCATAGTTCGCCATTTTCTATTCATCCAAGTTCTACGAAGATGTATAGGGATTTGAAGAAGAATTTTTGGTGGAATGAGATGAAACGAGACGTGGCTGAATATGTTGGGAAGTGCCTCACTTGTCAATAAGTGAAGATAGAACATCAACGAGCTAGTGGTTTGCTGCAACAATTAGACATTCTAGTGTGGAAGTGGGAGGATATCACGATGGATTTTGTGACTGGTTTGCCGAAGAGTTTCAGGAAGATTGATGCCATATGGGTAGTGGTGGACCGGTTGACCAAATTGGCACACTTTTTGGCTATCCGTGAGGGTTACTCGGTGGATAGGTTGGCACAAATCTTTCAGCAGGAGATTGTTAGACTTCATGGTACTCCGGTGTCCGTTATTTCAGATCGGGACCCATGGTTCACTTCACGGTTTTGGAAAGGGTTTCAACGAGCTTGGGGCACTCGGCTCAACTTCAGTACTTCTTTCCATCCGCAAACTGATGGGCAATCCGAGCGGACTATTCAGACATTAGAGGACATTTTGAGATCTTGTGCACTTGAATGGTCGGGTAATTGGGATGATTACTTGAGCCTAGTTGAGTTTGCTTACAACAACAGCTGGCATGCAAGTATTGGAATGGCCCCATTTGAGGCATTGTATGGTAGGAAGTGTCGGGCACCAACTTGTTGGGATGAGGTTGGCGAAAGGGCCATAGAAGGGCCTGAGTTAGTTCAAATCACTACGGAGAAGGTAGCGGTGGCTAAGGAGAAATTGAAGTAGGCTCGATCACGACAGAAGTGTTATGCTGATAAGCATTGGAGGACTTTAGAGTTTGAACTTGGTGAGCATGTGTTTCTAAAAGTTTCTCCTTGGAAGGGTATTCAGCGATTTGGGTTGAAAGGGAAACTTAGTCCGCGTTATATTGGTCCATTTGAGATTCTGGAGAGGGTTGGTGAGGTTGCATACAGGTTAGCTTTGCCTCCATAGTTAGCTCATGTGCACAATGTGTTCCATGTGTCGGTTTTGAGAAGTTATCATTATCATCCTTTGCACGTGGTGCAATATCCGTTCGATAAGATTCGAGAGGATCTTACTTGTGAGGAGCAAGCCGAGGCGATTTTGGATCGTTAAGAGCGAATTATGAGGAGGAAGACTATTCCATTTGTTAAGGTTTTGTGGAGAAATCATTCAGAGCGGGAAGCCACATGGGAGATGGAGGAGTCTATTCGAGTGGAGTATCCGCATCTCTTTGAAAATTAGGTACGTTCCATTCTTTTGATTCCGGGGACGGAATCCTTTTTAAGGGGTAGGTGATGTAATACCCGAAAATAATAATAATAATAATAATAATAATAATAATAATAATAATAATAATAATAATAATAATAATAATAATAATAAAATTACTTTGTTTAAACCATATTAATTGGACTGTCATTTATTTTGGGTCAAATAGTCATTTAATTTATATGGGCTAGTAAATATTAATAAATGATGGATAAATTAAAATTTTAAAATTTGGGCCTTAAAAACTAATTTAGTTCAATTTATATGTGGGTAATAATAAATCCTATTAAAAATAGGAAAGTAAATAAGATATATTAATAAATAAATAAATACTAAACCTAATCATATGAGCAAGCCTGATATGAATTGAAAAAGAAAAAGAGAGAGAGAGAGCTAAATTTGCAACAAGCAAAAAAAAGAAGGAAGAGAATCTCAAATTTTTTTTTTTTTGATCGGGTATGTTAGTAAATTAATAATACAATTGTAGTAGCTTTGCATTATGTTGAATACACTCGAATCGATTTAGTTCTTCAATTGATTAAAGGTAAAACTCAGTCATTTGATAGGAATCACATGTTCGGTATTTTATTTTTATTTTTTAAAAAAAAATTATTATCATATAAGTGTATGAATTGGAATTAGAGTTGCTATTAATTAATCAATATGCATATCATATATCATAAGCAACAAATTTGGGCTATTTATCACTCTCTTTAGTAGTTTAGGATTAGGAACATTGGTATATATATATATATATATATATATATATATATATATATATATATATATATATATATATATATATATATATATATATAATAATTTAGTACTTAGGAAATTAACTGTAATGTGAAACTAATTAATTCTTCCGTTAAAATTTATAAATTTTATTTAATAAATTTAACAGTATTATGTTGTTAATGGTTAGATTTGTAATAAAATCTTATTTTATTATTAGATCGGACGGAAAGAATTTAAAGAACTGTATTGGGATAATAATTTTGGGTATTGCATTATCGATTCCAGGTACGGATTCCGTACTTATTCAGCGATACTCTTTAATTTTAGTTTGTTCGTTTTGCTTCTCGTTTTGATTTTGTATATTGTCTCGATACCTTGATCTTAGTGAAGTTCATATGACAATTTATCTTGAGTCTTTAGAATATCATAACTTGTACTCTTTGAACTCGTTTATCATATTTATTTCGATTTTCGTAGTGATGTACATGTTAGTATATTATAGAGACTTGTGTTGATGTTTCGTTCGATTTAACATGTACACGTTAGAACCCCTTTGTGTTGATATTTTGTCGCATGTGTTGTGACATTATATTTTGTTAGAATACCGTAGGGTATACCTGAGCTATAACCACCGTGGGGTACCAGCATGTCCTCTTGGCACCGAGGCATGACACCTTCCGTGGCGGTGTGATCAGTCCACAGTGTCTCCGTTTTGTGCTCCGGTGGGAGTTGGCCATTTGGTGTTTTGTTGTGGGAGGCGTATGGGTCGACCCTAGTTTTCTGTTCTGTTCTGTTTTGGCGGATTGGTGATGTTTGTGCCAAACACGCCTTTCGATTTGCATGCATCTGGATCCGGCCGGTCCGATGTATGTTATGCCTGTGTGGCATTATTTTGATTTGTCTGTGTGGCATTATTTGACTTGCCTGTGTGGCAAGGTATATTTCTATTTTGTTCTGAGCTCGGTATGAAATAACACCCAGCCATTTGATTCAGCCTATTATTTAGTTGTGTCAGTTTTGTTCGTTTCGTCTCATTTCAGTTCATTTCGTTCGTTTCATTTCGTTTAATTGAGTTAGTTATTTTAGTTCATTATTTGTATTCTATATCCGTACTGGGCATTTGGCTCATGCTGTGTTTTTCTTCCGGCAGGTAATCAGGGGAATCAAGGGCAAGTGTGATGAGAGCTCCATTCATTCCAATGATTTAGAAATATTCTGTTTATACTTGATGTGTTAGTTCACTTGGAATTGTAATAATTATTTTAGCTTGTGGTTGAGACAGTTTGAGATTTATTATGGTTGACTTGTGGTATTTATCAGTTATTAAGGCTATTCTTTTGTGGCTTTAAGCCTTGATATTAAATTCATCAGTTTTGTTATGTTTTGAGTAACCTTTCTTTCTATTTCGGAAAGGGGGTGTTACAATAACTACCTTGTATTACGTTGATATCGAACTTTCGCATTGTCATTAAACTTTTGATTCAACTAATCCTTAGTTGATGTTCGTTGAACTCTACATTACCCTTGAAGCTTATCCAAACCAAACTTACTTTGGTGCGGACTCGTATATTAAAACTGAGATGAACAACCCTATTATAGGGGATTATTTACGCGGAAGCATTTAGATGTTTGTGCACAATATATGGTACGAAGGGCTGATCACCCTAAGTACGGGGAGTCCCTACAGTCTAATGACTATTTATGTTTAAGTTGAAAGAAATACTTATAACTTTGGACATAGTTCTTGGTCTTGTAACCCTAAGATATTTTCCAGTATCAGTTCTTGATTATCGATGTTAAGATATGTTATTCAATTCAAATGAGTTTATTCATTGCCAGTTATTGTGTCCTCTCAAGTGAGCATTTGTTTTGCTCAATCTTGCATATATATAACCATTGCAGCTAAAGTTGAGAAGGTTGATGAGCCAACCGCTAGCAAATGGAAAGGAAATATGAATAAGTGTTGAAGACTTGTAAATCTATTGACATTTATACATTTTCAAACTTAGTTTAATTATGTGATGTAATTGTTTATTTTTCCGCAATTGATGAATGTTTTTAAAGGTTAGATAACCTAAGAGATTTATTGATTAAGTTATGTAACCCTTTATTGGGAAGATTTATTGTTTAAATTTTATTATATTTAGGTAGTTAGAAATGAATGTTTGGACAGTGAACACCAAATCATGTGGAAATGAAGTACCCAAATTTGGGGGTGTCACAACGCACCTTCTTATTACTTGATCTCCACACTGTTTAAATAAGACCTAGACATGGCAACCAAGTAGGGTAATATGGGCAGTAGGGGCAAAATAGCCTAGGTTTTTGTGGGCTAGAATTAAGCGACCAAGTGGCAGGGTTGGTCTTTGGCTTCGGCCTACTACGGGCTTTTCGATTTTTTTTAAAAAAAAATCTGTAAATCAACCAGCTCAATGTTGATAAACATATAAAGAATAATTGGTTGAACTTAATACATTCCTCACTGCAAATGTTGAAAAAGAAAGATAACACAACTAAAGAAAATGACACTGTTGCTTTCTCTAAATGACATTCTTCACTGCATCTGCTCTGTAATCCATAGCATTGCTAAGAGTCAGATTCGTGAACTTTTTAGTGCAAAAATGATTAAACAAGCTACTTATGAATGAGTACTAAAAGAAATATGCAAGCTTAACAAGGATGCAAGTAAAAATGAAAGAAACTAAATCCAAAAAGTACATATATTGAAATTATTTAATGTTCAACTAGATCAGATCAGTTGAATTTCACATCCTCAGTCATAGAATGAAGCAAACACAATTTTTGCACAAGTAGCTGTTATTGAATCTTAGGTTTCAAATACGGTAACCATAATGATTACAATATATGTAATGCTTTTACCATGAGTAAGTATATTGATCCTATTAACTAAAACATAAATCAGAATAATTACAATGACACACACATAACTGATAACTACATAAGATAAAATATGTGCACAGGTGCACGATAACCATAATGATTACACTAAGTATAGATGCTTTCACCATTGAACTTGTATTGTTATAACATTTATTATTCAAACAAATGCTGATAGACTTAGTGTCAAGAGTAACATTCACACAATGTGCCCAAATAAAATGGCAATCTTATCAATTTCTCTAGTCATAATTTCGAATAGCAAAATGATAATAATATTAAACACTAATGATGAACCTTTTATTTCATCAATAGATGTAATGCCAATCAAGTTGTTCATCAGAATTATGATGTGAAACTGACATAATAATCTATACTAATCAGATTTAATCATCTAAAATTGAACTTCCACTAAAAATAAAAGCAGTAATAAAATTTTCAAGTTAGATATCACGATCATCAACGTCAAAGATAAGATACTATAAATTTAGTTGAATTGGAGTCGTCATGCATAAGCGAACAAGGAAACCTAAAAATTCATCAATAAACTCGAAACTCTATCTAATTTGGCCTGGAACAATTGCTGAAGTACTGATCAAACTTATCAACAAAGAGAAATTTATGCCTTAAAGTCGATAAGAAAAAATCATTAACTACATAAGATTAAATATGAGGTAGGTGCATAGTGCACACCCACTGAAGCCTATTTGCTATGGAAAAGTATCCTGATTACCAGATGAACCAGCATAGTGACTTCCATTAACACCCAAAAGAAATGATAGGTAAGTTGATTTCAAATTACAAGAAGAATCAAGTCTTTCTCTACCTTGAGGATGTATTAACGAAAAATAAAAAAAATTACCTGGATTCCAAAGAAAAATTGGTCTCACAGAATGAGGATTTGGATTCGGGATGAAGAAAAGAACCTACCCAGTCGGCGTCATCGATCGATCGAACTTCGAAGTATGGATTTGTGGAAGACTAGAGTGAAGAGTCTGGAGGTGGGGGTCGTGGGTTGTATCTCTCAAAATCAGACTCTTAGATCCAGATCGAGTCCCTTTATTATGCCTTAGCCCTTAGCCAGTTAGCCATTAGGGAGAGATAAGAGATTAGAGACAGTCAGATAGCCAGTCGGCAGTCAGCCAGATAGGGTTTTTTTTAAAGGACCGAGTGGGCCGGGTCATCATTGGGCTGGGCTAAAATTGGGCCGGGCCAAAACGGCCCAGATTTTGATGGGCAAAAAAAGTAAAGCCCACAACCCAATTTTTGTCCTGGTCTGATTTTGCCAGGTCTAATAAGAACCGTTCATCCATAAGATACTGTTTCACATTATGGAGAAATTTTTACTTCTACTGACTTATCGAATCTAGTGAAAACACCTTACTCATGATAAAATTTACATAATCTGCATACCATGATGTATCCATCCTTACCGCAAACAGTTGTTCATCCAAAAAAAATGTGTTGATCATTGTTTTATCACCCTTATTATGTTTTGAATTCTTTAATTGTGACAAATGATCAACAACTTGATTTTTGACCCTTTCAGATCTCAGATCTCCAAGTCAAACTCTTATAGCAATAACACCCATCGAATCAATCTTGGCTTAACATTTTTCTTGTCTATCAGGTACTTAATTGTCAAATGGTCGGTAAACACAATCACCTTGGTCCCAATCAGATATGAACGGAACTTATCAAAAGCATAAACAACTACCAATAGTTCCTTCTCTGTAGTTGTATAGTTCAATTGGGCATCCGATAATGTCTTACTAGCATAATATATGGCGTGAAAGATTTTCTCCTTACGTTTAGGAGTGAGCAAAAAATGGATAAAATTGAATTATCGAACCGAACCGAACCGAACCGAATTTTTTTAACTGAACTATTTTGGTTTTTGTTTTTTTTATAATTTTGGTTATATCCGAATTATTACTCGGTATTCGGTTTTGGTTTTCAAAAATAGGTTATTCGGATACCCGAATAACCAAACTTTAATACTTAAAAAAAATTAATTTTATAATATTATCTACTATCTAAGTATTAAAGTATCTATGACTGATTGACTGTATCAAACTAACTATCACTCTATCAGTATGTTTTCTCCCATTTTGCCCTAGCCCGCTCCTAGAGGCCAGATCTTAATTCCTTAGCCTCTTGCCCTCTTGCCTCTTGAGTCTCGAGTCTCGATTGTCGACTACTCGACTGTCTATCTCACATCCTCTCCGGCCTCCGTCTCTCCCCGTCTCAATCTCCGGCCTCCGCCTCTCGGCTCTCACTGTCTGTCTCGCCGTCTCACCTTTAGCAGCTCCACGCCTCGGCCGACGACCTCTCTCCCCGCGACTCTCTTATGAGTTCTGACTCTCTTACAGTCTTACGACTGTCTATCTAAGAACTTGGTATGTTTGTAATTTTTGATTCAACATGACCATCTCAACATGACTGCCTATTTTATTTTTGGACAACTGCACCTTGGAAGTTGTTTTCTCGACTTCCTCCCTCTTTTAGTCTACTTGTAAATTTTCCTTTTGCCCGTGATTTGGGGGAAAGTGATCAATAAGCGAAATTTCTTTTAGAGTTCTGTTGCTGAAGAATCTTTATTTATTGGTTTTGGCATAGCTGTAGTAGTATATATTCAAAATCCACTTGTATTGCATTATTTGGCATGAAGAAGAATCAAAATACCTAATTTGATTCGTTAATCTAATTTGAAGGTCCACTTATAGCAGGTCCTAGAAGGGATGCACCTCATTTTGTTCTTACTCTCTAAACCTTATGTAGGATATTTGATAATTGGATTTTAAATATGCGAATCAGTGTCCATTTCATGCTTATTTATTGCTAAATTCTTCTGTTCATGTTTGTTTTCATTTATTTTATGTGTAGGATGGTTGTTGTGGCATTTAACATGTATTTGGAGTTAATTGGGATGATTTGGAGTCAATTGGGGCAAGTGTGGAATAAATCATGAGGCTCAACAAAGGTTTTAGCGAATAGATTTTCACGCCGGCGAGGCCTATTTATAGTGTATACCCCACCGTAAGGGGGGTCTTCATCGAGAATTAGCAGAAGGTAGCCGTCACGCCGGCTGGGTTCCGAATTCTGGTACTCCTAATCTGATGCTAATAATGATGGAACTTGGATTTTGAGTTCGCATAGCAGTAGGACTCTAGTTGGCTTGGAACTTGGCTTACATTGTAGAGCGTCTTCGTAGCTTTCCGGAACATCTTGAATCATTCTAATCGGAGTTCGGATGCAAGAGTAATAATCGTTGTACCAACGGACGTCGAACGTCACTATTTTGGGTGGCCATTTGCATAGCAGTCACTTTCAGCTCCATTTTGACCTTCATCCGTTCGTTATTTCTCAATTCTCAAAGAATGAAAGTTATAGAACTCGTCGATATCTTCGATTTGATAGGTGGCAGACCCCGTAACTCCTCCCGGATCAATAGTTATGACCATTTTACTAGAGGACACTTCAGCAGAAAAATGACTTTTCGGGCGGGCTTTTTACTAGGAAAACCCACGGGGGGGGGTACCAGCTAAAAACAAGAGCATAACTGTAAAAAAGTGGCCTAACCAAGAGAAAAAGTCCGCCATGGCGGGGGTATGGGCCAGAACACGTTTTTTTATGTGTTTTGGGTCAAATTTTGATATCTTTTTGACTCCAAATTGGATTGGGTTTATTCCTAAGCTAAAAATTTGACTTGTAACCTATAAATACATGTTGAGAGGCATAAAATAGATGGAATAGATTTGATTAGAATGATGATTCTATTAGATTAGATTAGATCAAAACACTAGTTCTAATGAGTTTTGGAGTTTGAAGCAACTTGGAGACCATTGAAGATTCAAAGTAGGAGCAAGGAGAGAGCATCAAATCTACAGATAATAAATTATATCCTCTCATCTTCTTCTATCTTTGTCTTTTATTGTTTATTCAAGTGTGGATTCTTAGTTTTAATTCAATGAACTAATTCTTTGTTTGAGATTACAATGGATCTTATTGTGTAGTTTATTTTAATATGCTTCATTATCAATTATTATGTTCTATGGTGAGGATTGTCTATTGTTATTTAAACTTAATTGCTTAATTGCCTAGCTAACAATTACCGTGATAATCTATATGAACTCGAGAGATGAAGTATTGATTTAGATCTTATCATGATAGCATGTGTTTGTGATTTCTATATAGATGGAATTCATGATTTGTGTTTAGGATAGAGATATGCCTTTATGCCATATGTAATCTTATAGAGAACTTGTGCTCTAAATCCTTTTTAATTGTAATTCACATAGAGATATAGTGGATTAGTTAATTAAGGTGTCTTACTTAATTCTATCATCTGTGAATTTAAGTGAGTATGGGTATTATGCATCGGGAGGTGATTTTATCTGCTTTAGTGTTCTTGATTAACAATTCAGGATAGAGAATAATTGATGAGAAGTGTGTTAACTTAAATGCAGCAATAAGTGAAGCTGTGATCCTAAATCTCCGTAATCTTAATTTAACTAATGAAATTTAATAGTAGTTTAATTATATAATTTGAAATTCATTCGTTTAAATAAGATTAAGTTGGTTACGGGTTAGTACTTGGTGATTTTTATTAAATAATTCTCTGTGGGAACGATATTTACTTTCACTTTATTATTTGTTGACCACGTATGCGTGTTGTGCGTAATTAGATTTTACCCAATAAGTTTTTGGCACCGTTGCCGGGGAATTAGTTTAATATATTTTTGCCAATATTAGCTTTAATCAAATTAATCTTAATTTAAACATTTTTTTTCTTTATTTATTTTTATTTTATTTTATTATCTTCTTCTTTTTCTCTCGTTTCAGGTACCATGGCTGGATTCAATTATCAAAGGCCATATTCGAGTATGACTCAACTAAGGGGAGCGGGGATTGATGGACTCAATGTATTTTCTGCATTATCAGCACAACTTGAGACACTTTCGAGGAGGTTGGACGTTATTGCAGCCCAACGTAATCGAAGGATAGCAGTTACTTACAATTATTGTGTTGGCAATCACCCGAGTAATCAATGCACCATCAGTCTTAGGCCGGTACAATATGGTGGTAACTACCTCAACAACTATTCTTATCCTAGTTATCATCAAGTTTGGGGGTATCATCCGGATTTGTCATGGAGCTATACTTATGAAGACCAATACTACACTCCAAATCCAACATACACACCAGAATTTTCATGTCCACCTCAATTGCCACAAGAAGAAAAGCCAAATCCGAGGGATGTAATATTGAAGGGCATAACAAACCTAGAGGAGATGAGGATTAGCCAAGAGCTGTCAACCCAAAATTTAAATAATCAGATAGAACAACTCGTCACTACCTCAACCAATGGTCCTCAATACATGGCTTCCAAAACTGAGACAAATAATTCGAGATTGGAGGAATTATTTTCCATGTTCATAACATCAAATGATGAGAGAAGGATTAATCAAGAGAAGTCAATTCAAAATATGCAGAACCAGATGGATCAAATGTTCAAAGCCTTGAACAACTGTCCTCAAAACAATTGGTGTTATGACGAGGATTTCGAGATTGATGAAGTGCCCGAGCCAAATCTACAACTGGATGAGACACGAGATGTTGAAAAAGAGGAGACAAGTGAGGATAATGAAAATAAGGTTGGTGAAGAACTACCTATGAGTACCAATGAGGATGAGCCAATGTTATTAGTGCCCCAAGTTCCTTCTCCGCCAAAGATCAAGGGTCCAATTAGATTTGCAAAACGTGCCCGCTTGGCAGTCATGTCGTCGGCAAGGGTCTTTATGACATGAGAGCTAGTACAAATGTGAAGCCATGGTGGGATGAGGAGGAAAAGATAGAAGAAGAGCCCGTTGTTCTTGCCAAGCCTCAAAGCCCCAATCGAATCATAGGCTCAACGGACGAAAAAACACCTAGTTATTCAACATTCTCAATTGGGCATGTATTTAAACAAAGCATGCTAGATGACTTTAACTCAATAGCCATCAAAAATGGGAACCTACCAAAAGCTACATTATTTTCGATGGATGGAGGGTTCCTTAACTTTCAAAGAGGAATTGGATAGCGTTGACCAGACAAAATCAAATTTGAAAGATCAGAATCAATTAATGACGGGAGGCAACCTGAAAATTTTTATATTTATATGCTTTACTAGTTTATTTAGTAGATAAGAATTAATTTGGTTATTAAGTTCTCTTACCAATCCAAGTGCTATTCTAATCCACGTTATCTCTCTTCATTGCAGGTATTGGAGGTTCAATGGATAAGAAAATAATCGTCGCCGCCATCGCCACCATCACTTCACGCTTAGCTGATTACAGGGATGTTCTCTTCTACTTATCGCTATATTCTTACAATGAGGACATTGTAATTGCTAAGTTTGGGGAGTTTAGTTTAGTTCTTTATTGCATGTTTAGTTTCATGTTTATGTTATGTTATTTTGTATATGTTGTTAATTTAGTTTAGGTTCATTATTAAAAAATAAAAATAAAAAAAATCAAATCAAATCAAAAATTTAAAAATAATAGTTAGTTATTATGTTCATCTTGCATGATTCCAGCTGTTAGATAGTTCAGTTTATTTTGGCCAATGATGAGATTGGAATTGAGTAGACAAGTATAGTACTAATTATTAGAGCTTTGATGTGATTTCTTGTTATTAATTGAATCTTTTCCTGTTTAAAACTGGTATAATCAAGGTTAGCACGTTAGAAACAACTTGTTGATTGATTGAGTTTAAATTGAAACAGAATGGGACTCTAAAGGATAATGCTAGTTTGAATGAAAGAATGACAAGAATAAGTAGTGATGGCTAAAGTTAGACAAGAACCTAAGTTGGGGGGATTATTTGGGGTATATAAGCTATATTGTAAAAAAAAAGAAAAAAAGAAAAAAAAAGTATGAATAAACATCGTGGCGTGCTTGTCTAGTTTTGTGGCCTTTTTTACTTGAGTAAGTAAGTTCGAGGGGATTGTCTTTACACCTAGCGCCCTAAGGTCTTAATGGTCTGGGAGTCGTTGGTCGAAAGCTCGTTAAGGTAGCATTGAAAAGCCTAAAGGAATAAGACATTGCATAGCTATGTGTATATAAAAAAAATAAAAAAAAATGAATAAAACAGAAATAAGAGCAAAAAGCCCCCGTAGATGAAAATTAAAGCATAAGTATCCCATGTTAACCCTCGATATTGGTAATTGTTTGATTTTAGTTGAATCTAGCTTGTTTTTGGATTTCCTGAGTTTACACTGTATGATCCCTTCGAAGAGACTTGTTATGTGTTAAATTTGATTTTATATCAGTTAACATTGTTATGGAGCACACACGCACTATATTAGTGATAAAAGTCTAAGATTTGATGATTTATTGGGAAGTTACTGATGAGTTTTGATATGATGTATTATCATGTTTACTTGATTTCTCTAAGGCCGGTTGAATAGACTTATTTCTGTCATTACTGCTGGACTCGTAGGCATGTAGATTAGTTGCATTGCATAACATGTAGTTGTTTTGTGCTCGAGGACTAGCACAGTTTAGGTTTGGGGTATTTTGATAAGTGGATTTTATATACGCGAATCATTTTCTATTTCATGCTTATTTGTTGCTAAATTCTTGTGTTCATGTTCGTTTTCATTTGTTTTATGTTATTTTATGTGTAGGATGGTTGTTGCGGCATTTAACGTGTATTTGGAGTTAATTGGGATGATTTGAAGTCAATTGGGGCAAGTTTGGAATAAATCATGAAGCTCAGCAAAGGTTTTAGCAGAACAGACCCCTGCCGGGGCGGGGGGTCCCGAATTCTGGTACTCCTAATGTGATGCTAATATTGATGGAACTTGGATTTTTGAGTACGCATAGCAGTAGGACTCTAGTTCGCTTGGAACTTGGCTTACATTGTAGAGCGTCTTCGTAGCTTTTCGAAACATCTTGAATCATTCTCATCGGAGTTCGGATGCAAGAGTTATGATTGTTGTACCAACGGACGTCAAATGTCACTATTTTGGGTGGCCATTTGCATAGGAATCACTTCTAGCTCAATTTCGATCTTCATCCATTCGTTATTTCTCAATTCTCAAAGAATGAAAGTTGTAGAACTCGTCGATAGCTTCAATTTGATAGGTGGCAGGCCCCGTAACTCCTCCCGGATCAAAAGTTATGACTATTTTACTAGAGGACACTTCAGTAGAAAAATGACCCCCGCCGGGGCGGGCTTTGACTAAGGAAAACCCCCGCTGGGGCGGGGGTTCCAGCTGAAAAGTAGTAGCATAGCCCGCCGAGGCTGGCCTAGCCAAGAGAAAAAGTCCGCTGGGGCGGGGGTATGGGCCAAAACACAGTTTTATGTGTTTTGGGTCTAATTTTGATATCTTTTTGACTCCAAATTGGATTGGGTTTGTTCCTAAGCTAAAAATTAGACTTGTAACCTATAAATACATGTTGAGAGGCATAAAAGAGATGGAATAGATTTGATTAAAAAGATGATTCTATTAGATTAGATTAGCGTAGATTAGATCAAAATACTAGTTCTAATGAGTTTTGGAGTTTGAAGCAACTTGGAGACCATTTAACATTCAAACTAGGAGCAAGGAGAGAGCATCAAATCTACAGGCAATAGATTCTATCCTCTCATCTTCTTCTATCTTTGTCTTTTATTGTTTATTCAAGTGTGGATTCTTAGTTTTAATTCAATGAACTAATTCTTTGTTTGAGATTACAATGGATCTTATTGTGTAGTTTATTTTAATATACTTCGTTATCAATTATTATGTTCTATGGTGAGGATTGTCTATTGTGATTTGAACTTAATTGCTTAATTGCCTAGCTAACAATTACCGTGATAATCTATATGAACTCGAGAGATGAAGTATTGATTTAGATCTTATCATGATAACATGTGTTTGTGATTTCTGTATAGATGGAATTCATGATTTGTGTTTAGGATAGAGATATGCCTTTACGCCATATGTAATCTTATAGAGAACTTGTGCTTTAAATCCTTTTTAATTGTAATTCACATAGTGATATAGTGGATTATTTAATTAGGGTGTCTTACTTAATTCTATCATCTGTGAATTTAAGTGAGTATGGGTATTATGCATCGAGAGGTGGTTTTATCTACTTTAGTGTTCTTGATTAACAATTTAGGATAGAGAATAATTGATGAGAAGTGTGTTAACTTAAATGAAGCAATAAGTGAAGCTGTGATCCTAAATCTTCATAATCTTAATTTAACTAGTGGAATTTAATAGTAGTTTAATTATATAATTTGAAATTCATTCGTTTAAATAAGATTAAGTTGGTTACGGGTTAGTACTTGGTGATTTTTATTAAATAATTCTCTGTGGGAACGATACTCTACTTTCACTTTGGTGAAAATTTGTTGGACGGTTTGGAAATAGATCTTCATTTTGATATTGATAATGAATATAGGAATTTAGAATATCAATCAAGTAATAAGGCCACTGGGATAAAGATTGCCGATGATGTGAAGAGATCAATGGAAGATTTGTTTAATGAGTACAAGAAAAAGTATTCAACCCAAGAAAGTGGAAAATCAACTTTAAGAAACATGTCATCCCAAGGTTCTAGTTCAATGGAATCCCAAAATACAAATAGAATTACAGAAGAGTTCAAAAAGCGTCGGACCGGAGTTATACTTTGAGATAAATCTAAATTAGACAAGTATTTAAGTGAAGATGTGGAAGAAGTCGATGAGACTTTCGATATTTTGGGGTGGTGGAAAGTTAATAGTGCAAGATTCCCTATCCTTGCATGTATTGCCCGTGATGTGTTGGCTATTCCCATTTCTACCGTTGCTTCAGAGTCCGCATTTAGCACAGGGGGTGTAAGACCCAAACTTTTATAAATAAAGATTAATTTTTCTCGATATATATTTTTGAATATTATGGTGTGAATTTGATATAATGTTATAGTTGTGGGTAATATTTATAAATTTTGCAAAGTATGCAAGTTGTTATAAAATATTCGGTTAGTCGGGGAATATTTGTTTTAACAGGGAATATTCGTACGATGGCACAATCATTAGTGGACCCCACAATGAAATTATTATCAGAGTTAGAAAATGACAGAAATATCTTTTTATGAAAATAACAACGAAAGTTTTACCATTAACTGTTGAAATACCCGGTGATAAAAGTACAGTAATACATGTGGTTTCATAGTAGCACACGGTATTAATTATTGATGCTTACGTGGGAAGTCACTCAGTTTTATTCAATTATTGCTAAAGTAATTGCTTCATAGTATCTCATGTTATTTGATTCAATTATTATTGTAATATTTTATATTATTAAATCAATAATTGAGATGACAAGTTATTCATATTATTTGCATAATTAACAATGTCTAGAAAGTTCTATCGATGAAAGGGGTTTGGTCACCTAATTGCGTGCCAATAAGGATAAATCCTTATCGAAAAGCCCCCTCTTTCCTGAAAACGATCTGGTTGTTAATATTGCGGGTTATAATAATGATGAATAAATATTGTTAAAAATATTGAGGGAATTTTTATGAAGTATTTGTTATAAATTTTGGCATATTATTTGGACCCTCACTCACCCATTTTTCAAGATAATCGATAGAAAGTTATTTAGTATTATATATATATAATAAGTGGTGGGGCCCACGAGTTATATATAATTTGGTGGGGCCTTCGTGTGAATGATTTTGGAAAATGGGGGGGGGGGGAGGAGTTTACGTATTAGGAAGGGAGTATAATATATATATATATATATATATATATATATATATTATAATAAGTTTTATTTTATATGAAAAAATAGAATATATTATATTTTATTATGCATAGTGTTTCCATAGTGTCTGCATAGTGTTTATATAGTAAATCATGTGAATTTCGAATTTTCGCCGGTTACGCCTGTGATTCTTTACTGTGCAGTCTATGAATTCTAAATTTAAATAGTATCCTTTCCATTCTCCTATAAATATGATGCTTAGTTAGAATTGAAAATCACACCAGAATTAGAGAATTCTTCTTCTATAATATTGAGCGTATTTCTTTAGAGTTTTAAGAAGCTTTGAGCGTAGAAAACAGTGAAAATTTTCTTCAAGAATATCCCCGCTATACCAGTCGGAATACTCTCCTTTTTACGGTAAGAGAAATTATTTTTGTTCAATACTCGTAAGAAATAATATTTTCATCCATACTCTTTAGTATATGAGTAATATTATTTCGTTTTAGATTTTGAATTTTATACTCATTTTGTTAAGTTTTGGCTTCTATACTCCATGAAATTAGTAGAATATCCTTGATATTTGCGCTTCATCCGGTATCTTTTCATGAAAATATTATTTTGAGCATTCTTGATAAGTTTTAACTTTTTCATTCAGAGTACCATTCATGGGGTACTATTTCTGAAGTACTATTCATTCAGGTACTATTCACCCAGGTTACTATTCATGACAAAAATTGATTTCTTTTCGATCTAAATTATTTTTGATACAATATTATTCTTGAATTTTACTCCACAAAGTAGTATCATGTTGATAATTTGGACATTATTGAATTCTGGATAAATTAAGTTATAAATCTTTAAAAATTTATCCTTTGCTTTCTTTTAATTGAATTCTTATATCATTGTCATCATCCTCATGCTTATATTGTGATGAAAGTCATTTGTGGCTTACGTGCATAGATGAACTGTTGATTGGTATAATTATGACCAGAGATTATTCGGTATAATCATGACCGTAATGTTACAAATGATGTGGTAAAAGTCCTCATTGGCCTGTAGTGCATTGATGGACAGTTGTTGGTATGATCATGACCATTGGTGAAAACACAAATATCCTTGGCCCGTTGTGCATGGATAATTCGTGGTTGTGATACTAATGAATATCCTTGGCCCGTAGTGCATGGACAATTCAGTGATGTGGATTATTTATTAAGTTGTGTCTCAGCGATAAAATTGATGATAAACTTTTTAAATCATAGAAGATAGTAGATATCATGTTCTACTATACTCTTTTAATGGATTGTTTTTTCTACTAGAGTTGTTGATCTAAAACTTGTTGTCTATTGTATTCTATCAGTTGTTATACTATTGAAGGCTATGGATAATTTATTATGTATTATCTTAGTCATAATATTTCTTACTGGGCTAGTTGAGCTCACCCTTTGCTTTCATTGTTCTCTTTAGGAAATGAGAACATAGCTGGGACTAGTCGGGGAACAGAGTGATGGTCCGAGATGGTGCATTAGTAGTCTTCACTTAGTGTGATAATAATTGTAATAATATTGAATTTGAGTTTGGATATTGTCTAGAAGACAATATTCGTGTTGAAACTCTCAGCTTATGTTTTGTCGTATTTTACACAACAGTTGTATAATTAAGTTGTATTTAAATTCTGTACCATGTATTTGGTGACTCAGAATGGGTGATGTATACCTATTTTGGGGGCGTCACAGTTGGTATCAAAGCTTAGGGATATGATCCCTGGCTGAGATGTGAGACTAGAACTAGGAGGGGAAAGTCGGGTAATTCCTTCGCTAGTATGACCTACCTAAGTTTATTTGTTATTTAATTGGTCGATCAGAATACAGGGATAATATGTGGTATATCAATTAACCATTATTTTGTGGCAGAATTTGAAAATGACATCTGAAAATCAAGTGATGAACTCATATCAAGTGATGAACTCATATAGAGTTTTAAGTGATGAATCAAGGAGATTCATATAAAGAATTCATATTGGAGTATAATATCTTCTTATAACAAAGATTTTATTGGGGAGTACTAATTAAGTTATTAAACTTGATTGTAGGATGTTAGGCGAAGAAGAAATTAGAGATATCAATGTGGCGAGTGAAGAATTAATAGTTGCACCCGAGCTAGTCGCAGAGGTAGCAGCTGAGAGTGAGGAAGAAGAGGAACCCGAGGAGAATTTATTAGGAAAACTTTATGATTGAAATGTAGAACTGCAAAATCGTATTCATGAGTTAGAAGAGCAGTCTGAAGAACGACAGGCGGTCATGGAGCAAAGGGATGCAATAATTCAAAATTGTGTTACCCGATATGTGATGCTGGAATATGAGAATTCAAATGTTAAGGATAAGCTGAACGAAGAAACAACTAAACGAGTGAGAATGAAAGATGCATGAGTAAAAGCTGCACGACGTGTTGATATTGTGGAAAAAGAAGTCCGATCCAAGAAGGCTAAAATAGATGATATGTATTTCTCTTTTTGGACAGCAATTGGGAGAACCCAACATCAAGTTTTGAATTACCCTGTACATTGCGGTTAACCCCAATTCGATATGGATCGAAGATTAATGATTCAGATCATGGATCAGGAGTACGACGAAGAAGTTGAGGGTGGAATATGCCCTATAACAAAAGTCAATTCCAGTGGTAATGATGACACCAAGGGCTGTCCCAGAAAAGTCAAAGTCGGTTGTTCAAAAGAGAGCTCTTTTCATAATTTCCCAAAAAGCAAGGAACCGAACGAAGTTATCACGGGTAAGCTAATCATAAACTCTTGCGAAGTTTATACCTGACTAGATACCATTTCTACCCATTCTTTTATCTCTCCCGCTTGTGCTCAACGTTTAAACTTGACTCCGGAGAAATTAGACTTTGACTTATCTGTTGAGACTCCATTAGAAGAAACTTTCATTACATCCACTGTTTATAAGTCTTGTTTGATTCAAATCGGCAACCGCACGTTATCGATCGATCTTATCTCTTTGAAAATACTTGCATTTGATGTGATTTTAGGAATTGATTGGTTAACTACTTATCATGCTAAAATTGATTATTTTCGTAAGGTTGTTAGTTTTCATATTCCTAACCAACCTATTATGCGAATTCAAGCAACCAAACCACTAAAGTCAATCACTGTCATATCAAGCCATAAAGCTATTCGTTTATTAAAAAATGGATGTCAAGCTTTCTTATCCCATGTCACAAATTTAAAAAAAAATACGTCAGATTTGAATGATATTTCTATTGTTAATAAATTTTCTGACGTATACCATGAATAACTTCCTGGCCTACCCCCAGAGTGTGAAATCAAATTTTTTATCGACCTTGAACCTGGTATAAAACTCATTTCCAGAGCCCCGTATCGAATGGCTCCTATTGAACTTCAGGAGTTAAAAACCCAACTGCAAGATTTGTTAGACATCGGTTTTATTTGTCCTAATAGGTCTCCTTGGGGTGCTCCTGTTCTATTTATAAAGAAGAAAGATAGGAGTATGTGACTATGTATTGATTATCGAGAGTTGAATCATGTCACCATCAAAAATAGGTACCCGTTGCCTCGTATTGATGACCTATTTGACCAGTTTCAAGGTGCCAAATTCTTTTCAAAGATCAATCTTCATTCCGGATATCACCAGTTAAATATTAAAACTGATGACATTCTAAAGACTGTTTTCAGAACTCAGTACGGGCATTATGAATTCCTAATCATGTCTTTTGGATTGACTAATGCTCCTGCTGCCTTCATGGACATAATGAACCGAGTATTCAAGGAATATTTAGATCATTTTGTGGTTGTCTTTATTGATGACATTCTCATATACTCCAAAAGTCATGAAGATCATGAGCAACACTTGAGGCTGATACTCCAAAAGCTTCGTGAGAACAAGATTTATGCCAAGTTGAAGAAATACGAGTTCTAGCTTGAGGAAGTAGCATTCCTTGGGCACGTGATATCAAATCACAAAATATCTGTTGACCCAACGAATATTAAAGCAATTCAAAGCTGGGAGCAACCTAAGTCAGTGACCGAAGTACATAGATTTCTGGGCTTAGTTGGTTATTACCGGAGATTCATAGAAGGATTTTCTCGAATCGCTACTCCATTAACTCAGCTGACTCGAAAAGATACAAAATTTTGTTAGAGCGAGGAATATGAGAAGAGTTTTCAAGAACTCAAGAGGAGACTCATTTCAGCACCTGTTCTGACAATACCATCTAGCTCGGAGGGATATGTCATCTACAGTGATGCTTCAGGCAAAGGGTTAGGATGTGTTCTCATGCAACATAGGAAAGTCATAGCCTATGTCTCACGACAACTCAAAGAATATAAGAGGAATTATCCTACTCATGATCTAGAGTTGGCAACAGTCGTTTTTGCATTAAAAATCTGGAGGAATTACCTGTATGGGGAGAAAGTGGAGATCTATACGGATCATAAAAGCCTCAAATATTTCTTCACCCAAAAGGAGCTCAACATGCGGAAACAAAGTTGGCTTGAGCTGTTGAAAGATTACGATCATACCATTCAATACCATCCTGGAAAAGCGAACGTGGTAGCTAACGCATTGAGTAGAAGATCATATGCAGGTACGAGTGCGATATTGTCAACGCAAAGGCCCATTTTGTATGACTTACAAAGGATGGAGATAGAGTTAAAGACTTCAGGGACCCACATGATGATGGAAAATATACGAGTAAAACCGACTTTAATCGATAAAGTTAAAGCTGCTCAAGCTACGGACCTGGAGCTGATGCGTATGAAGAAGAAAGTGCAAGAAGGTGCTATTCCGAAAGTAAGAATCGATGAAGAAGGAATACTTAGAGTCAACTCCAGACTTTGTGTTCCTAACGACCCTGATTTAAAGTATAAAATCATGATAGAGGCGCACAACACACCTTTTTCAATCCATCTTGGGAGTACCAAAATGTATCGTGATCTTCGACATATATTTTGGTGGAGCAATATGAAGAGAGAGATAGTAGAGTTTATCTCAAGGTGTCTAACTTGTCAACGAGTCAAGGCGGAGCATCAAGTGACAAAAGATCCATTGCAACCACTTGAAATTCCAGAATGGAAGTGGGAGCACATTACCATGGATTTCGTTACTGGTCTTCCCATGGTTTCTCAAGGCATAGATGCAATTTGGGTCATTATTGATAGATTGACTAAGTCTGCTCATTTCTTACCCATACGAGAAACTTATACACTTGAACGTCTTGCTCGTATATATATAAATGAGATTGTAAGACTACATGGTATGCCAGTTGTGACACCCCCAAAATAGGTATACATCACCCATTCTGAGTTGTCAATACACAGTACAGAAACAACTACAACTTTATTATTACAACAATAAAACTGTGAGTTTAAATACAGATATTGCCATCTAAACAATATCCACATACAAATAAATCCTCATCATAATTATTGATACATTATTTTACATAAATGGTGAGGACTACTAAACAACTCTCTAAAACCATCATTCCATACCTCGACTCGCATTCGCTTACATTCTCGCCTCCCGAGAAGAAAAAAATGGAACAAAAAGGAAAAGGGTGAGCTCAACTAGCCCAAAGAAAGAATATTATGACTAAGATAATATACAACAAATTATCGTTAGTCTTCAACAGGAAAAATTTAATAGAATACAATAGACAACAAGTTTTAAATCAATACTGCAGATGAAAATATTAATTTATAGAAGAGTTACGTAGAGGATGAAATCTACTAATATCTATGAATTTAACGGTCCATCATCAATATTTTTATCCTGTAACATCAATCAATATATATCCGAATCATATATTCATCCTTGCACTACTGAGCCAAGGACATTCACCATTGGTCATGTTCATCTAAACATCCGCTCATCTTTGCACTACGGGCCAAAGATATTCATCGAAATCATTCATCTTTGCACTACAGTGCCAAAGATATTCATCGAAATCATTCATCTTTGCACTACAGCCAAAGATATTCCATAATATCATCATTTAAGACCGAGGATGATGAAAAATATTTTTTAAAGAAACGAATCCAAAGAATCAAAATGACAAGGATTAAGGATTCGTACTTTTGTTTTATCCACGTCCAAAAATACCTCAAAAATAATCATAGTGGTGTAAAATTCAAGAATGATCAAAACATGGATACAATCAAAGCTAGTATCCACAATAGATATTTTGACGAAAAAGAAAATTTTTCATTTTTCATGAATAAAGGCCGTATTGAATGAATAATAGTACCGTATATGTGAATAAGAATCTCAGACACCAAAAGTTCCAAATTTGATAAAACTTCGGATCAATATTTCAAAGATAATGATATTGAAGAAATAATATCATTACGAAAAAAAATATCCCTTACCTCGGAAAGACAAGATTTAAACCTGAATACTGGATATAGGCTATAACTTGAACTTTCACCGTATAGCAATACTCAAAGTATACTCAAAATACTCACAAGAATATGCTGGATAATATAGAGAGAGAAAACTTCAGTTTCTGGTGTGATTTTTAATTCTAACCTAAGCACCCTATTTATAGGAAAATGCTTAGAACACCAAAGCAGAAAATTTAATAAAATATTAATATTTATAAAAATATTATACGTATTCCTTGAAATCTGAATTTCAGCAATTCACACATGCCAACCTTCTAGAAAAAAAATAAGAAAAAATGTTTTTCTTATTTAAAATAATTAAAACTTCCAAAAATTAATTATTTCGGAGCTTTGAAACTTCAATAATTCACAATAATTATCAGAAAATTCGAATCTCGCGACTTTTTATAGGAAATTTAATTCTCTACAACTTTACAGAAGAAAGTTTTTTCAAATTCCAAACAGAAATGGACTGAAATCCACAAACGGGCGATTTTAGAGGCTATAATCAAATTTCAGTTAATAAATGGGGTCCACCGACATGTTTAACATGTTTTAAACATTTATTGCAACAAAAATACTCTTCCTCCTCGTATACTCATATATTCCACATTCGTTGTAAAAATATCACCATTATTATATTATTAAAATATAATAATATATATATTTAAATGAATTATTTTATCGTAAAAGATAAAATTTCAATTTTCAACAATTGTCACATTAAAAATTTTCTCCATCTATATCCACATAAAATCAATATTTTTCTCATCATATGAATCAATAATTAATTATTCACAAATAATATTACGAAATCACAATATTGACAACCATGAAGTTCCCAGAAAGCAGGGGCTTTCCAATAAGAATTTCTCCTCACCACGCCCAATTAGGTGACCAAACCTCTCCTTAGATGTAACTTTCTAGACATTGCCAATAATGTTATCTAATAATATTATTCGGATAATATGAATTATTGCTTCGATAATGAAAAATACATGTAATGACAATTATTGAAACAACATCAATATAAAATATCAACGCAACAATTATTGAACCAATAAAATAAAATACTTTGAGCGATGAATTATCGTAAACCATTATTGAGTAAAGTGCCTTCTTACGTAGAATCAATAATTGGTGCAATACCGCAATATTCTTGTGTTTTAACCAATTTTTATTTTAACAAGATTAATCTGTAACAACTACTGACGTTATTTTTAAACAACTTGTATTTGTCGCTTTCTTCATCCAATCGCTTTCACATGGGCCCACACATGGTCATTGCGCCATCGCATTTAATATTCCCCGAAAAGATTTGAATATTCCACGACTAAACGAATATTCCCCACAACAATGAATATTTTATAACCACTTGCTTATTTTGAAATATTTATGTATTTTACCCATAACTATCCACATTAATCACATCAACCCTTACTATTTCAAAATAATAAATAGAGGAAAATAAATTTCATTTATTAATTATTTGGGGTCTTACAACCTCCCTCCTTATGAAATTTCGTCCCGAAATTGACATACGATACTGGTGTTTCAAAAGGTGAGGATACCTCGCTTTCATTTCCGCTTTCTAACTCCCGTTTATTTCCTCTATAGCATGGTTCCTCCACAAGACTTTAACTTGTGGTATGACCTTCGTCGTGTAGGACATGCTCCTTCCTATCCAAGATCTTGACAGTACCTCCTTATATCGCTTAAGTCTTCACTATCTCTCGTCTCTGTTCTAACTCAATAACGTGGTTCGGTCTTTCACATATTTACGAAATGCGATATGTGAAACACATTATGAACACGAGACATACTTGGAGGTAAAGCGAGTCTATAGGCTACATTTCCTACTCGGTCAAGAATTTGAAATGGACCAATAAATCGTGGATTGAGCTTTCCTCTCTTCCCAAATCTTGTAACTCCCTTCCATGGAGCAACTCGCAACAATACATGATCCCCTATACTAAATTCCACGTCCTTTCGATGAAGATCCGCATAACTCTTTTGTCGATCCTGTGCCGTTTGTATACGTTGTCTAATCATTTGGATCTTTTCTGTGGTCATACGTACCAACTCGGGTCCCAACAATGTTGCTTCACCCACCTCGTCCCAACATACTGGAGAGCGACATTTTCGTCCATATAATGCTTCGAATGGGGCCAACCTATACTTTCCTGATAACTGTTGTTGTAGGATAATTCCACCAATGGTAAATACTTATCCTAACCGCCTTGAAGTCTAGGACACGAGTCTTAATAAATCTTCAAGAGTTTGAATAGTCCTCTCTCGATTGTCCGTCTGCTTTGAGGATGGTATGCCGAATCAATCGTAAAATCCGTACTCCATAGCTTTTTGCAAGCTAACCCAAAATCTTGAAGTGAATCTTGGGTCACGATTCGAAACTATAGATACTGGCATGCCATGCAACCTCACAATCTCATTTATATACATACTAGCAAGACGTTCAAGAGAATAAGTCTCCCGTATCGGCAAGAAATGTGCAGACTTGGTTAATCTATCAACAATAACCCAAATAGCATTTATGCCTTGAGAAACCGTGGGAAGACCCGTAACGAAATCCATGCTAATGTGTTCCCACTTCTATTTCAAAATCTCAAGTGGTTGCAATGGTCCCTTAGGCACTTGATGCTCCGCCTTTACACGTTGACAAGTTAAACATGTTGAGATAAACTTTGCAATCTCTCTCTTCATATTTTTCCACCAAAATGTATGTGGAAGATCACGATACATTTTAGTACTTCCAGGATGGATTGCAAATGGTGTATTGTGTGCCTCCATCATGATCTTGTACTTCAAATCAGAATCGTTAGGAACACAAAGTCTGGAGTGGACTCAAGTATTCATTCTTCATCAATTCTCGCTTCGAATAATAGACCTTCTTGTACTTTCTTCTTCATATGCATCACCGGCCTGCGGGCTTGAGCAACCTTAACTTTTTCTATTAAAGTTGGCTCTATGCGTATACTTGACATCATCGCACTCGTTCCTGCATATGATCTTCTACTCAACGCGTCAGCTACCACGTTCGCTTTTCCAGGATGGTATTGAATAGTGTGGTCGTAGTCTTTCAATAGCTCGAGCCAACGTCGCTGCCGCATGTTGAGTTCTTTTTGAGTGAAGAAATATTTAAGGCTTTTATGGTCTGAATATATCTCCACTTTCTCCCCATATAGATAGTGCCTCCATATCTTTAGCGCAAAAACCGATGCCGCCAACTCTAGATCATGAGTAGGATAATTCCTCTCATATTCTTTAAGTTGTCGCGAGGCATAGGCTATGACTTTCCCATGTTGCATGAGAACACATCCTAACCCTTTGCCCAAGCATCATTGTAGATAACAAATCCATCCACACCAGATGGTATTGTTAGAAACAGTCTTAAAATAAGTCTCCTCTTAAGCTCTTGGAAACTCTTCTCGCATTCTTCACTCCAAACGAATTTTGTATCCTTCCGAGTCAACCGAAGTTAATCAGAGTAGCGATTCGAGAAAACCCTTCCACGAATCTCCGATAATAACCAACTAGACCCGTAAAGCTTACGTGACTTGATCCACCGTCTTGATTGCTCCCAACTTTGTATTGCTTCAATCTTCGCTTCAGTCAACAGATACTCCATGTTTTGACACCACGTGCCCAAGAAATGCTACTTCCTCAAGCCAGAACTCGCATTTCTTTAACTTGTCATATAACTTAGTTTCACGAAGCCTTTGTAGTACCAGCTTCAAATGGTGCTCATGATCTTCATGACTTTTGGAATATATGAGGATGTCATCAATAAAGACAACAACAAACTGATCCAAATATTCCTTGAATACTCGATTCATCATATCCATAAAAGCCGCAGGGGCATTAGTCAATCCAAAAGACATGACTAGGAATTCATAATGCCCGTCTTAGTTTACGAAAGGCGCTTTTGGAATATCCTCGGTTCTAATTTTCAAATTGATGATATCCGAATCTAAGATCGATTTTTGAAAAGAATTGTGCTCCTTGCAACTGGTCAAACAAGTCATCAATACGAGGTAGAGGATACCTATTCTTGATAGGGACATGGTTCAATTCTCGATAGTCAATACAAAGTCGCATACTCCCGTCTTTCTTCTTTACGAATAAAATAGGAGCACCCCAAGGAGATGTACTAGGGCCGAATGAAACCGATGTCCAACAACTCCCCGAGTTGGACCTTTAACTCCACGAAGTTCAATAGAGCCATTCGATATGGGGTTTTAGAAATGGGCTTTGTACTGTGTTCAAGGTCAATAAAGAATTCAACTTCACGCTCGAGGGTAAACCGGAAGTTCTTCAGAAATACGTCGGAAAGTCAATAACAACAGAATATTATTCAAATTTGACGTGTCTTTATTCAAATCCATAACATGGGCTAAGAAAGCTTGACATCCATTTTTAATAAACGAATAGCTTTATGATTAGATATGACGGTGATTGATTTTAATGGTTTAGTTGCTTGAATTAGGTATAACAAGTTGTTTAGGAATATGAAAGCTAACAACCTTACGAAAACAATCAATTTTGGCATGATGAGTAGTTAACCAATAAATCCCTAAAATCACATCAAAAGCAAGTATCTTTAAAGAGATAAGGTCAACAGGTAAGGTGATGGTGCCAACTTGAATCAAACAAGATTTATAAACAGTGGATGTGATGAAAGTTTCCCCTAACGGAGTTTCCACAGATAGGTCAAAGTCTAATTTCTCCGGAGTCAAGTTTAAACGTTGAGCACAAGCAGGAGAAATAAATGAATGGGTAGCACCGGTATCTAGTAAAGTATAAACTTCACAAGAATTATAAATAGCTTACCCGTGATCACCTCGTTTGGGTTCCTCGCATTTTGACCAGTCACAACAAACGCTCTTCCAGGAATCATTGACTTTGACTTTTCTGGGATAGTCTTTTGAGTCACCGTCCCCGCTGAACTAGGTTTTGCTACAGTGCAATCTCGAGCGATATGTCCTTCCTTTCCACAATTATAGCATACCTGGAACTGTTGTGGGCAGTTTGGACTGATATGTCCCTCTTTCCCGCATTTATAGCATATGACCGGTGGTCGTTCTCCTCCCTTGGAACCAGTTGCTGTTGGCACTGTCGTCTTCACATGGTCGTTGTTGAATCTCCTCTTTTTAAAATCTCCTCTTGACTCGCTTCTTCTATTTTCATGGCCATGATTACCACCAGAGTGGTTACCATTTTTGTCCGCCTTTTTCTTTCTCCACTAGTTATTGTTGTTTTGTTGACTGCTATCTCCTAGATGATCCTCGATTGTGGTACCTCGGTTGACCGTATTCGTTATCTCGCTTCTAACAATTGAGCCCTATTAACAACATCTAAATAGAGAAAATTTATGAGAGATGAGATCTTGACGTATCTGGGGTTTCAAACCTCTCGAAACATCCGCGTCACGTTCCTCATTCTCCACCAAATGAGGTACAAACCTGGATAACTCTGCAAACTTCGCCTCGAACTGAGACACCGTCATGTTGTTCTGCTCCAGTCTAATAAACTCCACTTCCTTCATATGACGAACACTTTCGTGAAAGTATTTGTCATTAAATAGTTTCAAAAAGCTCCCCAAGACATGCTTGAAAAGGGCCGGATGGGTACGCTTCACGCACTCCCACCAAAGAGTCTCGCTTCGCCACGGAACATAAAAAAGTGGCGAATGGAACCTTCTCGTTCTCCGTGCATCCCAAGACATCGAATATCTTGGTAATTTGCTTGACCCATGTTTCCGCCATGATCGGATCAGGCTTTCCCTTAAATTCTGGTGGTCCCAACTCTTTGAACTGCTTGGCTGTGACAACCCGTGAATTGCTATCATTTCCTCCTATATTTTGAACACGAGTCTCCCTCGTCTGATTTTGCATGAACTGCAAAAAGCTTCTAAACATCCCCTCGTTCATCATCTGCTCAGTGGTGTTGTTCACAGGAGGAACATTGCCAGCTTGTTGCACGTTCTCCTCGTTGGTGAGTACAGGCGTCTCCACGGTCTCATTTCCATTGTTAATATTCTCAGTCGACATTCTCAAATACTGTCATAAAATAAGGGTTAATTAAGAAAATCAATATATCACATAATATCCCTATATACTGACCAACTAACAAATAAGCTTAGGTAGGACACACTAGCGAAGGATTTACTCGTCAATCCCCTCCTAGTTCTATTCCCCGATCTCCGCCAGAGATCATATCCCTAAGCTATGATACCAACTATGACACCACCAAAATAGGTATACATCACCCATTCTGAGTTGTCAATACACGGTACAGAAACAACTACAACTTTATTATTACAACAATAAAACTGTGAGTTTAAATACAGATATTGCCATCTAAACAATATCCACATACAAATAAATTCTCATCATAATTATTGATACATTATTTTACAGAAATGGTGAGGACTACTAAACAACTCTCTAAAACCATCATTCCATACCCCGACTTCGTCTGCTTTCATTACATTCTCGCCTCCCGAGAAGAAAAATGGAACAAAAAGGAAAAGGGTGAGCTCAACTAGCCCAAGAAAAATAATATTATGACTAAGATAATATACAACAAATTATCGTTAGTCTTCAATAGGGAAAAATTTAATAGAATACAATAGACAACAAGTTTTAAATCAATACTGCATGACGGAAAAAATATTAATTCATAGAAGAGTTACGTAGAGGATGAAATCTACTAATATCTATGAATTTAACAAATCCATCATCAATATTTTTATCCTCGTAACATCAATCAATATATATCCGGAATCATATATTCATCCTTGCACTACTGAGCCAAGGACATTCACCAATTAATCATGTTCATCTAAACACCTGTTCATCTTTGCACTACGGGCCAAAGATATTCATCAGAAATCATTCATCTTTGCACTACAGGCCAAAGATATTCATCAGAAATCATTCATCTTTGCACTACATGCCAAAGATATTCCATAATATCATCATTTAAGACTGAGGATGATGAAAAATATTTTTTAAAGAAACGAATCCAGTGAATCAAAATGACAAGGATTAAGGATTCGTACTTTGTTTTATCCACGTCCAAAAATACCTCAAAAATAATCATAGTGGTGTAAAATTCAAGAATGATCAAAACATGGATACAATCAAAGCTAGTATCCACAATAGATATTTTGACGAAAAGAAAATTTTTCATTTTTCAGATGAATAAAGTCCGATATTAAGTGAATAATCACCGATATGTGAATAAGTAATCTCAGACACCAAAAGTTCCAAATTTGATAAAACTTCAGATCAATATTTCAAAGATAATGATATTGAAGAAATAATATCATTACGAAAAAAAAATATCCCTTACCTCGGAAAGACAAGATTTAACTCGAATAATCGGATATAAAGCTATAACTTGAACTTTCACCGTATAGCAATACTCAAAGTATACTCAAAATACTCACAAGAATATCTTTGGATAATATAGAGAGAAAACTTGATTTTACGTGTGATTTTTAATTCTAACCCAAGCACCCTATTTATAGGAAAATGCTTAGAACACCAAAGCGAAAAATTTAATAAAATATTAATATTTATAAAAATATTATACGTATTCCTTGAAATCTGAATTTCAAAAATTCACACATGCCAACCTTCTAGAAAAAAATAAGAAAAATGTTTTTCTTATTTAAAATAATTAAAACTTCCAAAATTAATTATTTCGGAGCTTTGAAACTTCAATAATTCACAATAATTATCAGAAAATTCGAATCTCGCGACTTTTTATAGGAAATTTAATTCTCTACAACTTTACAGAAGAAAGTTTTTTCAAATTCCAAATGTAAATGGACCGAAATCCACAAACGCAAGCGATTTTAGAGGCTATAATCAAATTTCGAGCTTAATAAATGGGGTCCACCGACATGTTTAACATGTTTTAAACATTTATTGCAACAAAAATACTCTTCCTCCTCGTATACTCATATATTCCACATTCGTTGTAAAAATATCACCATTATTATATTATTAAAATATAATAATATATATATTTAAATGAATTATTTTATCAGAAAAAGATAAAATTTCAATTTTCAACAATTGTCACATTAAAAATTTTCTCCATCTATATCCACATAAAATCAATATTTTTCTCATCATATGAATCAATAATTAATTATTCACAAATAATATTACAGAATCACAATATTGACAACCAGGCAGTTCCCAGAAAGAGGGGGCTTTCCAATAAGAATTTCTCCTTAACTGGCGCGCAATTAGGTGACCAAACCTCTCCTTAGACAGAACTTTCTAGACATTGCCAATAATGTTATCTAATAATATTATTCAGATAATATGAATTATTGCTTCGATAATGAAAAATACTGTGTAATGACAATTATTGAAACAACAGCAATATAAAATATCAACGCAACAATTATTGAACCAATAAAATAAAATACTGAACAGTAATTATTGTAACCATTATTGAGTAGTGCCTTCTTACGTAAGAATCAATAATTGGTGCAATACTGCAATGCTTCGTGTTTTAACCAATTTAGTATTTTAACAAGATTAATCTGTAACAACTACGCCTGCTATTTTTAAACAACTTGTATTTTTGTCGCTTTCTTCATCCAATCGCTTTCCGTTATGGGGGCCCACACATGGTCATATCATTCATTTAATATTCCCCGACAAAGATTTAATATTCCACGACCAAACGAATATTCCCCGACAACAATGAATATTTTATAACCACTTGCTTATTTTGAAATATTTGCGTATTTTACCCATAACTATCCACATTAATCACATCAACCCTTACTATTTCAAAATAATAAATAGAGGAAAATAAATTTCATTTATTAATTATTTGGGGTCTTACACCAGTATCCATAGTTTCTGATCGAGACCCAAGATTCACTTTACGATTTTGGGTTAGTTTACAAAAAGGTATTGGCACGGATTTATGATTTAGTTTGGCATATCATCCTCAAACGGACGGGCAGTCAGAGAGGACTAATCAAACTCTGGAGAATCTATTATGATTTAGTTAATATCTATCATTGTCTCGAGCATTTGGTATGCCTCATCACAGTTCTTGGCCATTAAAGCTCCACCCGCTGCAGCGTCTATACTCGATCTCACTATGCCAAATAATCCATTATAAAAAGTTTGCACCTGAAGCCATTTAGGAATCCCATGGTGTGTACATTTTCTCAATGAGTCCTTAAATCTCTCCAATGTTTCATATAGTGATTCTGAGTCATGCTGAAGGAAAGAGAAAAAATCATTCCGTAACTTTACTGTCTTTGCAGGTGGGAAAAACTTTGCAAGAAATTTTTCAGCTAGGTCGTTCCATGTAGTGATTGAGCCTGGTAATAATGAATGAAACCAATTCTAAATGGAAAAAACCTAAGCCTTATTGCATCCTCCGTCACTCTATGATATTTAAATGTATCGCAGATTTCTATGAAATCGACTAAGTGATCGCGAGTATTGTGACACCTCAAAAATAGGTATACACAACCTATTCTGAGTCGCCAAATATATGGTACAGAATTAAAATACAAACTTAATTATATAACTGTCGTGTAACATAAGCTGAGAGTCTTAACACGAATATTGTCTCGTAGACAATATCCAAACTCAAATGGAGTCCTCATTATAATTATTATCACACTATTTTATAAATTAGTGGGGACTACTACGGCCACCATCTCGGACCGTCACTCTATTCCTCGACTATTCCCAACTATGTTCTCATTTTTTGAAGAGAACAATGAAAGCAAAGGATGAGCTCAACTAGCCCAGTTAAGAATATTATGACTAAGATAATGCAGGATAAATTATCGTTAGCCTTCAACAATGTTAAATTGATAGAATATAATAGACAACAAGTTTAACTGCAGTGGAACAAGCAATCCATTAGAAGAGTCAAGTAGAGCATGATATCTACTATCTTCTATGATTTAAAAGTTCATCATCAATATTTTATCGCTGTAACACAACTCAATAAATAATTCACATCACCGAATTATCCATGCACTATGGGCTAAGGATATTCGTTAGTATCACATCCACGAATTATCCATGCACTACGGGCTAATGATATTCGTTATTATCAGCAATGGTCATGATCATGCCAATAACTGTCCATCAATGCATTACGGGCCAATGAGGACTTTTACCACATCAGTTGTAATATTACAGGTCATGATTATACCGATACATAATTCCTGGTCATAATCATACCAATCAACAGTCCATCTATGCACTACTGACCAAAGATGACTTTCATTACAATATAAGCATGAGGACGATGACAATGATATAAGAATTCAATTAAGTGAGATCAAGGATAAATTTTAAAGATTTATAATTCAATTTATCTAGAGTTTAATTCAATTTATTTAATTTGTCCAATTTAATTGTCAACATGATAACTGCTTTGTGGAGTAAAATTCAAGAATAATATTCACGTATCAAAAAATAATTTGGACAAAAAAGAAATTAATTTTTGTTGTGAATAGTGCTCTGGGTGAATAGTACCTGAGTGAATAGTACCCCGTGAATAGTACTTCGTGAATAGTAACCCGTGAATAGTACCCCCAATATGAAAAGATTAAAATTTAACAAGAATGTTCAGAAAAATATTCCCGTGAAAAGATACTCGATGAATCACAAATTTTAAGGATATTTTACTAATTTCAAAGAGTATGGAAGCAATATTTATCAAAATAAGTGTAGAATTACGAATATGAAATGAAATAATATTACTTACATACTACCGAGTATGGAAGAAAATATTATTTCTTACGAATATTGAAAAAAAATAATATCCCTTACCTTAAAAGGAGAGTATTTCTGACTGGTATGGCGGAGATATTTTTGAAGAAAACTTGTACTGTTTTCTATACTCAAAGCTTCCTTAAACTCAAAAGAAATACGCTCAATATTATAGAAACAAAATTCTCTGATT
Organism: Panax ginseng; assembly: GCA_020205605.1. NCBI lineage: Eukaryota > Viridiplantae > Streptophyta > Magnoliopsida > Apiales > Araliaceae > Panax > Panax ginseng. The sequence goes on along the minus strand of CM035130.1, from coordinate 38,858,308 downwards.
CTGGTGTGATTTTCATTTCTAAACTAAGCATCCTATTTATAGAAGAATTGTAGCATCCTCAAATTCGGGTACTAATCAAAACGAACCTGGTACACTAATCCTATAACTATTGCGGAAGATATAAATATAAATTGTTTATACATTAACCTTTACACATACTTCCCAAAGTCGATAACCTTAACTTATTACCTGAATTCAATATCCTACCCGGCATACAATGTCATTTTCCTTTGCCTGTATCCGAAGTATTCGCCCTAATCTGCAATGTGTATCATGTTATAGCAAGGGTGAGAAACAAGTTTGCCCAACAAATTTAAATTCAAGGAAAGATATATCATGATTGAAAAGAATGAATAATAAGCTGGCTGATAAACTTTTAACAATATAATATGATTCTGAAAGAGCATTAATCAATTTTCATAACTGCATGACTGAGTCAATAATAATTAATTGTCAACAATGAAAATAAACAAAATTAACTGGACCAAATAGTAATGAAGGTGATCAACCTTTCATACCTGATGAACATATGTAACATACACAACGTGCGAATCAATAATCAAAGATGTGATTTAATCAACAATGATTAATCACGAACATCTTATACAATAACAACTCGAGTTCGAGTTAGGAAACTTGCACAATAAGTGAGTATAAGAAACTTGCCTGCACCATCGACTACTGCTACGCAATCTATTTTAGCTTCATCTGAAGACCTAATATTGATAATATCGTTCTCCCAATTAGAATAATATCATCACATATAATACTGTTAATTATAGTTATAAAATAACCTAAACACATTACCAAATAATCCTAACAGTCAATAAAACACATAAGACCCGTTATCAAGTCAAACTATTTCAGTCTGAGTTGAGTTCAGTACTATTTCGACATCCCGATGGCCTAATCGGATAATTATCGAGCCTATTTTCAATAAGACTCTACTTAAACTCTTCAATATTATCTTAAATATATTAATTAATCAAAACATTTTTCAGTAACTCATAATAATTTTCATATAATTATTACCATTTATAATGGTTTTTCAATCATTAATATTATTTTTATATGAATTAATACCACACAATTCCCTTATCATTAATATTTAATTAATTTTAAATATTAATGAAATACATGTCTTAATATTTAAAAGTTATTTATAATATCTCAAAGTATTTTTAATACCTTAATATCACATTTAAATGATTTTAAAACATTTAAAATTATTATTAAATAATTGCCATTAATATTAAAATATTAATGTATTTCATGACAAAATATTAAAAGTTATGTTTTATAACTTAAAACATTTTAAAACCTTTAAATCCTTTTTATATGATGATTTTAAAACATTAAAACTATTTTTCCATAATTTATTTAATACAATTATTAAATAAATTTATTATCATTAATATTAAATTATTAATGAAATTCATTACAAAATATTAAAAGTCATTCAAAATAACTTCAAATATTTGCTAACACTTTAATATAATTTTAAATGATTTTTAAATTATTAAAATCATTTTTGAGTAATTTATTTAATATGATTATTAAATAAATTAAATACGATTAATATTTAAATAAATTAAAATATTAATGAAATATATTTCAAATTATTAAAAATCAATTTTATATCTTAAAATAATTTTTACAAATTAATTATGAATTTTTCATAATTATTATTCATTTTATTCTAATTATTTAAATTAAATAATTAATTTTTATCAAAACTGTCACTAAAGGGGGTCTATAGCGATAAAACTGTCGCTATAGGTGTTCTTGAGCCCTCAAGAACATTCATAGTCAGTCACCAGGGTGCTTAGTTTGACCATCTCCAAATTCTTGATCTTAATATTTCTAAGCTTGAAGGTGTACTAGTGATGTAGTATTGATGTAATACTACAAGCACAAACAAGTTCCAAGGCCAAACTACAACATATCATGAAGATATAAGGCATCAAAATCATGTCAGAGGTTGTTCTTCATTTTCTGGATTACCCAGAAAATGAAAACAGTGTAAGGGTCCATTTTCTAAGCTTTGTAACTTGGATTCTGGTTTACTCAGCGTGTTTAAGTATCACAACTATGTAGTATATATGTCAAGGTAAAAAAGTAATACACTTTTGTAACTTAACAACATCACAATTGAAAGATCTAGGCCGGTCAAAGTGATGTCAGAAGCTATTCTTCAAGAATTTCGGGTTTTCCAGAAATGGAACCCAGGCAGTTGGTCAACCCTACTTTGACCATCATTATCTTTGATCCTGTGCATGATCTAGATGTTCTAGTGTTATGGTTGTGTAGTCTATATGTCAGTCAACAAAACCTATACAATTACATGGCCTAACTAATTAACAACAACAAGATCTAAGGCCTGCAAAAGCTTGTCAGACAGACCTGGGTTTTCTGGGTTGCCCAGATTTCCAGAACTTGTGACTGGTTAACCATGTTTGACCATCAATATCTTGAGATCTAGACATGGTTTGGACTTGATTCCACTTCCAGTCTACTCTCCTCATGGCATAGAACATGAAGAATACATTTACCCAACCTAACATCTAACAGGTTGAGATCTATAGGCCCTGATGTTAGGTTGTCAGGCCATAAAATTAGGGTTCTTGGACAGTTCAAAAATCCTATTTTCACACACTTAGATGTTATGGATCTATCACCAAATAACATCTTATAACACTACTCTAAACAACAAATCACATAGATTACATAAATCATAAAGATCTCTAGCAAGGCGTTAGGGTTTATACCTTTTATGCTTCAATTATTGATTCTGCCCTTTGAATCTAATATTGGATAGTGTATGGGATGATATGTGCTTAACTTATCACTTATTTCCTCTCAAATTTTCGAGAGTTAAAAGAGAGAAGGTCTTGGCTAAGATGAGAAGTAAAGTAAGATTTTTCTTATCGTAAATCTTCTAACTTGATTCAATGTATGTAGTGGTTGCAAGGTGGCAAGAAATCTGATTTGGTGAGATTTTAAACATATGGGATAAACTTGGCTTGGAGACTCACTAAGATTTGGCAAATCTTTTACTTAAACATTAAGTAAAAAGGCATTTTAATCATTTTGCACCTACTAAGGGTATTTTGGTAATTTTCCCTATAATTTAAACGATAATTTAGTTTTTTCACATATATCCCATATCTTTTAACCCTTAAGTCTTTATACTTAACATTAGGGTTCCCAAATTAGGGTTTTGAAATTTTTGGTTAGGGTTTAGGGTTTCCAGAAATGAAATTAGAATTTCTAAAATAGGAATTAGGGTTTCTAACCAATCATTAAGGTTTATCACTAACATAACTTATCTGATCAACAATTGATCCTTAAACACATACATATACACATATATAATCACATATACAAAATGTGACGCCCCCAAAATAGGTATACATCACCCATCTTGGGTCGCCAAATACATGGTACTGAATACAAATACAAACTTAATTATACAACATGAGCTGAGAGTTTTTACACGAATATTGTCTTCTAGACAATATCCACACTCAATGGAGTCCTCATTACAATTATTATCACACTATTTTATAAAAATAGTGAGGACTACTATAGCCACCATCTCGGACCATCACTCCATTCCCCGACTAGGCCCAGCTATATTCTCATTTCCTGAAGAGAATAGTGAAAGAAAAGGATGAGCTCAACTAATCCAGTAAGAAATATTATGACCAAGATAATGCAGAATAAATTATCCTTAGCCTTCAACAGTATAACAACTGATAGAATACAATAGACAACAAGTTTTAGATCAACAACTGCAGCGGAACAAGCAATCCAATAGAAGAGTCAAATAGAGCATGATATTTACTGTCTTCTATGATTTAAAAGTTTATCATCATTTTTATACCTATAATACCCATTAAAAGTTCTTTGTTATACCCAAGATAAAGATAAATTTCATCATCTGTCTTCACCTGAACCACCAAAGATTTTAGTTAAATTCACAATTCATGTTTATAATAATGTGAATCAACAGTTCCTCCTTGCCACAAAGGCTTAATAGAATGTTTACTCAAAATTCTTACCCCAAAGGCTAAAGATATTCAAATGTAATAACAATGATCATACCAATCATTTGTCTATCTTTGCACTACGGGCCAAAGATATTCAACTATAAAACCAATGATTACGATCATACCAATCAGTTTCCTGTCAGTGCACTACTGCCAAAGACATTCAATTGTTAACTAATGGTCATAATCCTTCCAATCACATCATCAAATTATCCCTGCACTACGGCCAAGGATATTCGTTAGTATCATCAGTGGTCATGATCATGTTATACACCTGTCCATCTTTGCACTACGGGCCAAAGCTATCAATCAACAATTCATCTTTGCACTACGACCAAAGATATCAATCAACAGTTCTTCTTTGCACTACAGGCCAAAGATATACAAGTGTAAAACCAATAACCAACAGTCCATCTATGCACTACGGGCAAAAGATGACTTTTAACGTAATATAAGCATGAGGATCATGACAATGATATAAAGAATCAATCAAATGAGATACAGGATAAATATTAAATATTTATAATACAATTTATCCAGAGTTCAAGAATATCTAAATTGTCAACATGATTACCAATTGTGCAGTAAAATTCAAGAATAATATTCATGTATCAAAAATTAATTTGGACAGAAGAGAATCAATTTTTCATCATAAATAGTACCCCGTGAATAGTACTTTATAAATAGTATCCTGTGAATAGTACTTCACGAATAGTACCCCGTGAATAGTACTTCGTACATAGTATCCCGTGAATAGTAATTCATGAATAGTATTTCATGAATAGTACTTCGTGAATAGTACTTCATGAATAGTACCCCCGAGTAAATAATACCCGAGTGAATAGTATCCCGTAAATAATTCTCTGAGTAAATAGTACCCGAGTGAATAGTACCCCATGAATAATACCTTGAGTGAATAGTACCCGAGTAAATAGTAAATAATAATAACCTTTACGAATAAGAAATAAATAAAATCTCTTACGAATATTGAACGAAAATAATATTCCTTACGAATATTAAACGAAGACAATGAATATTGAACGAAAATGATATTCCTTATGAATAATGAACAAAAATAATATTCATACAAATACGAAAAATAATATCTTTTCAGAATATGAAATAAATAATACCCCTTACCTCAGAAGAAGACTGGATACTAGAATAGTGAAGTAGCATACTTCTCTTCTTCTTTCTCTCTATAGCTTCTATCTCTATAATTGCTCTTGTAAGTCTTAGTGAATTGGTGAGAGTGAAGGAAGAATGAGCTTCTATTTATAGGAAAACAAAATTTCGATAATTGCACATTTTGGGGCTCAAAATATTATAATATAATACCTTCATCTTTTCCTTCTTTTTTAATTTAGTCCTGAAAGTATTATCAAACTTGCACCCCCTCCCCTAATAGTATATCATGTGAATCAATAGTACAATCATGTGACTCAATAGTTCTATACATGTGAAAAAAATAATTACAGTATAGTACCTTCATCTATACCTCTATTTTTAATTTAGTCATGCAAGTATTATCAATCTTGCACCACCTCCCCTAATAGTACATACATGTGAATCAATAGTACACACATGTGAACAAATAGTTATAAGCATGTGAATTAATAGCAATTAATTGATCATTTATTCGATTTATTACCCGATTGGTCAATATAACCTCCAGACATCAATTATTATCGGAATAGATGTCGATTTCCACTAACACGAATAATCTCAACACAATGGAAATATAAATTTCATCTTTAATCAACATGAACTTATTCTTCATTAATATTATAACTCACAGTATTTAACAACCAGATCATTCCCAGGAAAGAGGGGCTTTCCGATAAGGATTTCTCCCTATTGGCGCGTAATTAGGTGACCAAACCTCTCCTCGACAAAATTTCTAGACATCGTCAATATTGCAAATAATAATATGAATAACTTTGTCGTCTCAATTATTGATTTAATAATAATAAATATTATGTAGATGATACTGTGACAATAATTTAATCAATAATATGAGAGATATTATGCAGCAATTACTATAGCAATAATTGAGTATAACTGAGTGACTTCTCACGTAAGCATCAGTAATCAATACCGTGTGCTACTATGCAACCACGCGTATTAATGTTCTTTTAACACCGGGTATTTCAAAAGTTAATGGTAAAAACTTTCGTCGTTATTTTTTTTATAAAAAGATATTTCTGTCGTTTTCTAACTACGACAATACTTCTGTTGTGGGGTCCACCAATGATTGCGTAGTCGTACGAATATTCCCCAATAAAACGAATATTCCACGACCAAACAAATATTTCCCGACACAACGAATATTTTATAACAACTTGCTTACTTTGTAAAATTTTCAAATATCACCCTTAACTTTAAACTTTTATCAATTTAACCATTTACTAAATAGAATAATAATTATAAGAAAATTGAATACTTTCATTTCATAAAATTCGGGATCTCACAATCTCTCCTCCTTATCAAATTTTGCCCTCAAAATTTACTTACCTGGTAGTTCGAAGAGATGAGAATACCTTGCTTTCTATTCGGATAATACCTTCCCGGTTATTTCCTCTATATCATGATTTTCCCATTGCTCATCTCCTGTATGTCAGATATAATTCTAGAATACATCTTCAAAACAAAGGTTAATTGACATGTCACATATTATCCCTATATTCTGACTGACCAATTAAATAACACATAAGCTTAGGTAGGTCATACTAGCGAAGGATTAACCCGTCTCTCCCCTCCTAGTTCTAGTCTCACATCTCAGCCAGGGATCATATCCCTAAGCTTTGATACCAAATGTGACGCCCCCAAAATAGGTATACTTCAGCCATCTTGGGTTGCCAAATACATGGTACTGAATACAAATACAAACTTAATTATACAACATGAGATGAGAGTTTTTACATGAATATTGTCTTCTAGACAATATCCACACTCAATGGAGTCCACATTACAATTATTATCACACTATTTTATAAAAATAGTGAGGAATACTATAGCCACCATCTCGGACCATCACTCCATTCCCCGACTAGTCCCAGCTATATTCTCATTTCCTAAAGAGAACAGTGAAAGAAAAGGGTGAGCTCAACTAGCCCAATAAGAAATATTATGACTAAGATAATGCAGAATAAATTATCCTTAGCCTTCAACAGTATAACAACTGATAGAATACAATAGACAACAAGTTTTAGATCAACAACTGCAGTGGAACAAGCAATCCATTAGAAGAGTCAAGTAAAGCATGATATCTACTGTCTTCTATGATTTAAAAGTTTATCATCAATTTTATCCCTGTAATACCCATTATAAGTTCTTTATTATACCCAAGATAAAGAGAACTTTCATCACCTGTCTTCACCTGAACCACCAAGATTTTAGTTAAATTCACAATTCATGTTTATAATAATGTGAATCAACTGTTCCTCCTTGCCACAAAGGCTTAATAGAACGTTTACTCAAAATCCTTACCCCAAAGGCTAAAGATATTCAAATATAATAACAATGATCATACTAAATCGGCTTGTCATCTTTGCACTACGGGCCAAAGATATTCAACTATAAAACCAATGGTTATGATCATACCAATCAATTGCCTGTCAGTGCACTACAGCCAAAGACATTCAACTGTTAACTAATGATCATGATCCTACCAATCACATCATCGAATTATCCCTACACTACGACCAAGTATATTCGTTAGTATCACTAGTGGTCATGATCATGTCATACACATGTCCATCTTTGCGCTACGGGCCAAAGCTATCAATCAACAGTTCATCTTTGCACTACGACCAAAGATATCAATCAACAGTTCTTCTTTGCACTACAGGCCAAAGATATACAAGTGTAAAACCAATAACCAACAGTCCATCTATGCACTACGAGCCAAAGAAGACTTTTAACGTAATATAAGCATGAGGATCATGACAATGATATAAAGAATCAATCAAATGAGATAAAGGATAAATATTAAATATCTATAATACAATTTATTCAGAGTTCAAGAATATCTAAATTGTCAACATGATCACCAATTGTGGAGTAAAATTCAAGAATAATATTCATGTATCAAAAATTAATTTGGACAGAAAAGAATCAATTTTTTATCGTGAATAGTACCCCGTGAATAGTATTTCATGAATAGTACCCCATGAATAGTACTTCGCAAATAGTACCCCGTGAATAGTACTTCGTGAATAGTATCCCGTGAATAGTAATTCATGAATAGTATTTCGTGAATAATACTTTATGAATAGTACTTCATGAATAGTACCACCGAGTAAATAATACCCGAGTGAATAGTACCCCGTAAATAATACTCCGAGTGAATAGTGCCCGAGTGAATAGTACCCCATGAATAATACCTCGAGTGAATAGTACCCGAGTAAATAGTAAATAATAATAACCTTTACGAATAAGAAATAAATAAAATCTCTTACGAATATTGAACGAAAATAATATTCCTTACGAATATTAAACGAAGACAATGAATATTGAACGAAAATGATATTCCTTATGAATAATGAATGAAAATAATATTCATACAAATACAAAAATAATATCTCTTCAGAATATAAAATAAATAATACCCCTTACCTCAGAAGAAGACTGGATACTAGAATAGTGAAGTAGCAAACTTTTCTTCTTCTTTCTCTCTATAGCTTCTCTCTCTATAATTGCTCTTGTGAGTCTTAGTGAATTGGTGAGAGTGAAGGAAGAATGAGCTTCTATTTATAGGAAAACAAAATTTCGATAATTGCACGTTTTGGGGCTCAAAATATTATAATATAATACCTTCATCTTTTCCTTCTTTTTTAATTTAGTCCTGAAAGTATTATCAAACTTTCACCCCCTCCCCTAATAGTATATCATGTGAATCAATAGTACAATCATGTGACTCAATAGTTCTATACATGTGAAAAAATAATTACAGTATAGTTCCTTCATCTATACCTCTATTTTTAATTTAGTCATGCAAGTATTATCAATCTTGCACCACCTCCCCTAATAGTACATGCATGTGAATCAATAGTACACACATGTGAACAAATAGTTATAAGCATGTGAATTAATACCAACTAATTGCTCATTTATCTGATTTATTACCCAATTGGTCAATATAACCTCCAGACATCAATTATTATCGTAATAGATGTCGATTTCCACTAACACTAATAATCTCAACACAATGGAAATATCATTTTCATCTTTAATCAACACGAACTTATTCATCATTAATATTATAACTCACAGTATTTAACAACCAGATCATTTCCAAGAAAGGGGGGGCTTTCCGATAAGGATTTCTCCCTATCATGCGAGCAATTAGGTGACCAAACCTCTCCTCGATGAACTTTCTAGAACATCGCAATATATGCAAATAATAATATGAATAACTTTGTCGTCTCAATTATTGATTTAATAATATTAAATATTATGCAGATGATACTTTGATAATAATTTAATCAATAATATGAGAGATATTATGCAACAATTACTATAGCAATAATTGAGTATAACTGAGTGACTTCTCACGTAAGCATCAATAATCAATACCGTGTGCTACTATGCAATCACGCGTATTACTGTTCTTTTAACACCGAGTATTTCAAAAGTTAATGGTAAAAACTTTCGCCGTTATTTTTTTAAAAAAAGATATTTCTGTCGTTTTCTAACTACGACAATACTTTCGTTGTGGGGTCCACCAATGATTATGTAGTCCTACGAATATTCTCCGACAAAAAGAATATTCCACGACCAAACGAATATTTCCCGACACAACGAATATTTTATAACAACTTGCTTACTTTGCAAAATTTTCAACTATCACCCTTAACTTTAAACTTTTATCAAGTTAACCATTTACTAAATAGAATAATAATTATAAGAAAATTGAATACTTTCATTTCATAAAATTCAGGATCTCACACAAAACCTAATACCTCGCTATCAGATATTCACTTACAGTTTGTAATTCATACAAATCCTTCACAAAAATTTGAAATCCATATCTTATTTCCTGTCGAGGTCTTATTATTGAACCATAATTTAATCATTTAATTTTTATAAATTTTATAAATTCTCGGGTTGTCACAAGAATGGCAGGATACTATTTAAGAAAAATAATCACGGAATGCACAATAAGATTTGAACGAATTCACGGACGCACCGACTAAATTTTTTTATTATACTATGCAGCACTATACAGTACTATACAAACACTATGCAGTACTATGCATATAATAAAATATAATATATTCTATTTTATATAAAAAAACAAAACTTAATATATATATACACACACAGAATGGATCCAAATCAAGGAGTCCTGACCGAGTAAATCTTGAAATCTGAGAGTCCAGATAGGAACCGGACCCATATATATATATATATATATATATATATATATAATAATAAAAAAATGAGAGATAACTTTTTACCGACGATTTTAAAAAATGAGTAAGTGGGAGTCCATGTAATAAGCCAAATTTATAACAAATACTTCATAATAAACCCCTCTATTTATCTCAATTCACTTGGCTTTACTAAACACATTTTTAATAAAATTTATTCATCATTAATATTATAACTCACAATATTAACAACTAGATCATTTTCAGGAAAGAATGGAATTTCCGATAAGGACTTCTCCTTATTGGCGCGTAATTAGGTGACCAAACCCCTTTCCTCGAAAGAACTTTCTAGACATTGTCAATAATGAAAATAATAATATGAATAAATTTGTTGTCTCAATTATTGATTTAATAATATAAAATATTATGCAGATTATACTGTGATAATAATTGAATCAATAATATGAGATACTATGCATAAACTACTGTTGCAATAATTAAATAAAACTGACTGACTTCTCACGTAAGCATCAATAATCAAAGATATTGTACAATACCGTATGCTACTATGCAATCACGCGTATTACTGTACTTTTATCACTGGGTATTTCAATAGTTAACGGTAAAAGCCTTGCCGTTATTTTTATAAAAAGTTATTTCTGTCGTTTTCTAACTCCGACAGTAATTCTGTTGTGGGTTCCACCAATGATTGTGCCGTCGTATGAATATTCCTTGATAAAACGAATATTCCCTAACCAAACGAATATTTTATGACAACTTATATACTTTACAAAATTTGTAAACATTACCCACAACTATAATATTATATCAAATTCACACCTTTTTATTCACAATGATATTTAAATAAAATTAAATCTTTATTCATAAAAGTTGGGGTCTTACAACCTCTCTTTCTTATGAAATTTTATCCTCGAAATTGGTGTACATACCTGGTATGTCGAAGAGATGGGGATACCTTATTTTCATTTCAGATTCTAACTCCCAGGTCATTTCCTCAATATCGTTATTTCTCCAAAAAAACTTTGATTTGAGGTATAACCTTTGAGCGTAGAATATGTTACTTCTTATCCAAGATTTTAACAAGTACCTCTTTATACGTTAAATCTTCCGCTATCTCGTCTAGTTCTAATTCAATAATGTGGTTCGGGTCTTCCACATATTTACGTAACATAGATATGTGAAAAACGTTATGAACACGAGACATACTTGGCGGTAAAGCGAGTCTGTAGGCCACAGTTCCTACTCGATCGAGGATTTCAAATGGGCCAATGAATCAAGGACTGAGCTTTCCTCTCTTTCCAAATCTCGTAACTCCTTTCCATAGAGCAACACGTAACAATACATGATCTCCAACATTGAATTCCACGTCCCTTCGATGAAGATCAGCATAACTCTTTTGTCGATCTTGTGAGATTTTTATACGTTGCCGGATCATTTGAATCTTTTCCGTTGTCATGCGTACTAATTCCTATCCCAACAACTTTGCTTCACCCACCGCATCCCAGCATACTGTAGAACGACAGTTGCTTCCTATAATTGTTTGCTTCCACTAATGGCAAGAACTCGTCCCAACTTCCTTTGAAGTCTAGGACACAGAGTCTTAATAAATCTTTAAGAGTTTGAATAGTCCTCTCCGACTGCCCGTCTGTTTGAGGATGATATGCAGAACTAAATTGTAAATCCGTGCCCATAGCTTTCTGTAAACTGACCCAAAATCGTGAAGTGAATCTTGGGTCCCGATCAGAAACTATGGATACTGGCACACCATACAATCTTAAAATCTCATTTATGTATATACGAGCAAGACAGTCAAGTGGATAAGTTTCTCGTATAGGTAAGAAATGAGCAGACTTGGTTAATCTATCAATAATGACCCAAATTACATCTATGCCTTGAGAAACCTTGGGAAGACCAGTAACGAAATCCATGTTAATGTGCTCCCACTTCCATTCTGGAATTTTAAGTGGTTGCAATGGACCTTTTGGTACTTGATGCTCCGCCTTGACACGTTGATGATGTGACAACCCGAATTTTTATAAGTTATTAAAATAGGAATTTAATAATTAAAATTCTTATTATGAGATGTTTTGAGTTTGAGTATGTATATATACGTGCTATATATTTTGAAATATGTGATCTGGTGTGAAGAGAAATATATATTCATATATTGGGAAAGTGAGGTTTAATAGTTGAGTTAACTATTGAAGGAATTAAATGAATTTTATAATTAATCTTAAATATTTATTGAATTGAATAAATATTTTAAATAATTTATTTATTAAGAAAAATAAATAATTTATGAAATTGTGGTATAATAATTTAGTTACGTGTGTATGATAATTAAGTTAAAGCAAAGGTAAATTTTATTCTTTGAAGATTTAATTTAATGAATTAATTAAATTAAATGAGTTGTTTAATATTAAAGAAAATAGGTATATTAAATAAAAGCGATGTTTAAGTCTAATTTATTAATTAAATTAGATATATAACTATTTATTATTTATAAGTATAATTATAATAAGATTATAATTATAATTAATTATTATTATTATAAGTTATTTAAATTAACTAAAGGTGTGACACATTAAACTATATAATATAATATTATTAAAATAATATAGTTTGGGGGAATTGGTGTGTGGCCAAACAAGGCATTGTGGCCTTTGGTCTAATGTAACTGATGAAGACGTATTATTGTATAACTGAAAGAGTACGTGGGAGGATGGCCATATCAGTTTATTTTCTACGCGTCTAATTTTTTAAGGCTAAGTTCAGAGAGGGTTTGGTGAGAAGAAGGAAACAGAGAGTTTGGAGAGAGAGCGAGAGAGGAAGCATAGTGAATTGGATTCTCTGTGATTGTCAAGGAGAGGAATTCTAAACCTAGTCATCATCTTTTGCTAGTCAACAATCAAGGAATAAGGTATAACTTACTTCAATTTTAACTCTTATGTTTGGAATTTCTATTGATAATGGTGTTGGATTGATACATATACATGTATGTAAGGTTTATACTCTGTTAATCATCACATGTGAGTGTTGTTTGAGTATCAAATTCATGAAATTTGGGTTTGTAGGGAGAAAAGTAAATAACAGTGTATGTTTATGAAAAAATTGCTTAAGAAAGTACAAAATTTTATGTCTAATATGTGTTATAATCTGTAAATTGGTATTGGATTATGTTAGTATGTGAAGAAACAAAAACGGCGTAGTTTGAATCATGTCAATTGGTTAAGAAATGAAGTCGTGGCGATTGAATTCGCTAAATGTGTTTAAAACATGAAAATATAGCATGAACACTGAATTGGAACCCTTAAAATGATTTGTTAATATGTTTGAAGTGTTATAATTATTCTCTAGATGAGTAGCTAAGAGTTTAATGAGTCCAACGAATCGAAAACCAACTAATTTGGACTTAAATGAGAAAGTTATGTCAAAAACTATAATCTGTAAGAAGCCACGCTCGGGCGCGCCGCCCGTGCGTGCGGGGGCGCATCTGGGGCTGGGAAATGGCGTGGTAGCACTGTCATGGTAAGGAAAAGGGGCGCGGTCGTGCCCTATGTGTGCTGACTATGACTGCTTTGACCTATTTTGGTAAAACGGTCATAATGTTTTCATACGAACTCCGATTGAGGTGATTCAAGATGATCCGGAACGAGGACGAATAGACCTACAACTGTTGTTCTTTACGTCTTTTAATTTGAGGTATTTAGGAAGGGTCAAAATAGTCATCTTTGTGACTGTTACGTATTCAGAGGCGATCAGAAGGCGTCAATCGAGCACATACGCAAGTGTAGTGCTCCCGACGTTGGAATATGTTATTCTAAGTGATGTAACATAAAAATGCATGATATTATACCTGACATATAAAATTTCCTTGCTCATAATAGAAAGCATTGGCATGACTTAGTATGTGTTTTGAAAAGAAACTTAAAGATTTTGAAAAAAAAAAAAAACCTTATAGAAACTTATGTTATATAAGTTCTGAACTTAGTAGTTTATATACATGAATGAGTTCAAACATAAATGAGCATGACATGGTGTTTATAGTGTCTTGTTCATGATAAAACTTGTTAGACCTTGTGTTAGAGAAGTTTTCAAGATAAACTTGATATAATAGAACTAAGGTGCATAAATGCTACATGAGGTAGGTTTTGAACTTGAGAAGACGTTATCATGACTTAGTTACTTATGATAAGAGTTTTAAAAGTTCTCTTATATGTGCAATACTACATCATTCATGATAAAATGATTTCAAAGACAAACTCCATTATCTTTTGTAAACTAAGTATTAAAACATGAATGATATGTGCTCTCAACTAGTCAAGCATGACATAAGTTATTAAGCATGTTTTAAAAGTATGAACTATGCTATGTCCATGTAAATGAGATAGATACTTGTAAGCATGCTATTAGAGGCTTATTAGTACAAATATATGGTTTAAAAGTTTATAACATCAAATCTTGTTAAAGAAAGTTGTTAAGCCTTATTGATTGAAATAAATCATTATGGAGCTAAGTAATTTGAATGTGAACTTGAAAATAGATCACAACCTATTTGATGTCAAGTACGGATGGTTAAGGTATACTTATACATGCCTAGCTATTCTAAGAGTATGATGAGAAAGTGAAATGAAGGTTTTACAAACCTAGTTAGGAAATAATGTAACGTTACTATTATATTAAGAATGTATGAAATATATGACTAATGGATGTGAATCCATGATTATATAACTGTGTAGGAATACACGAAGTGCAGATAAGCGTTAAGCAGTTAAGTCGTAGTTCATAAACTACTTAATCGTGCAAGTCTTTTCAGTTCTTTTTTGCTATGTGAACTTGATGATTAACTGTTTTAAATCTTTATTGCAAAGAGCATGATGTGTTATATATATGTTGAAAGTATGAAATGTTAAAGTCAATATATGACTATGTTGATTGATTAAAGCATGCTGATTGAGTAAGGACTCAATCTTTATACTTGTTATATGAACTGTAGCATGTATGTTATATGTTGAGCATGTTATAATGTGCTATGTGATGCATGAAAACTGTTAGATTTTGCTGGCCTATCGAGCTCAACCTTGCAAATAACCACTTTTGCAGGTTCAAGATTCAAGGTAAAGTTATGTGTTACTTGAAAGACATGAATCAGATGTGATACTTGAAGATTTATACACTTTGGTTGTGTTATTATTATTTGAACCATGTTTAAGGTTCCAAATAATGTATTAATGTTGAATTTTAATATCGTTTTGCGATGTAAACTATTGTAGTATTAAAATAATTCTGAGATATTTAGATGTAAAGGTTGAAGGTTTTGGGAACGAGGATAGTTTGTAATAGAAAATTTTAATTATTCCACAAATTTCAATAGTTGTATTATCGTTTAATGATGAGGTTGAATGTATTATTAACGACCAAAGTCGAGAATTATAATGTATGAATTTTGGGGTCGTTACAGTTGGTATCAAAGCTATAGGTTATAAACCTTAGGTAAGAGTACCCTAGGCTATAACCTTAGAGAATAAAGGAGAAGATGATAAAGAAGTTAAGAATCTAAAAGTTATATTTAAGTATGGTACAATTGTACTCTTTAATAGTTGATGTATGGTATCTGGGCTAAACAATTCCTTCATAGAGCGGAGGTATATACGAACTAGCAACTCGGAACCTAGTTTGTTGGTTGTTTGTGGGAAACCACTCAGTGTACCATATTGAAACTATTAGAGACTTGATGTGTACCAAGTATAGAAATGTATACGTATGATGAAAATATGGAACTTAAATGAAATGTTGAGCAACGTAAATATAGTTAGAAATTCTTAAAGGAAGAATTGTTATATAAACAAGAAAATTCAAAGAAGAATCTTGAAGAGATATAAAGATAAGATATGAGAGTTGCCTAACTCCAATAGCCAAGATAACGAATAATGATGAATAGACAAAGTCTGGAAGATTAAAAGCATAAACGAAATCCTAAATGATAAAAAAGGAAAGAAAGATGATTGTAAAACAAAACGATCACGAGTTAAGAAAAGAATTTTAAGGGAGAAGATTATAGAATAAGATCACGATGTGATCAATTTAAGTTATAAAAGAAAGATGGTCTGTAATGTTTGAATAATTATAGCTTGATGCTATGAAGTTAATGTACTATGATATAGTACGAGATAAACTCACGAGGAGTTATAGATAATGTGATACGAGGAATTCGTATCGAGCAAAGAGTAAGTGATAAGCAAGATAGAGTTATGTGGGATTTCAATTGAGGACTCATGTGATGGCTGAGTTGTACAAATCTTAGTATGGGCGAGGGTTTTGTGCTTGCGCTCAGTTTATCACATTGATAATCATTGGAATATTGGTGTCGCGCTATCAATGTATATGTGGCGAAAAGGTGATTCTTTTCTCATGTGTATATTTGATAGTTAGAAACTATTAAGATTAGTCAAATATTATTAGGATTATGTGCGGTTCTTAAAACTAATGCATATGGTATGTTCATGACTCATAATAATATGGTATATTTTGAACCCCTTAGCGAATGGACGCCTATAGTCTGACTAGGATATGTTCTTAAACTCATATTATTGTGGCAAGTTCCTGAACTTCCAATGTGCAGTAAGTTTGATGAACTATACTGGGGGTATAGGAGGATGGTAAGTTGAAATACAAGAATATTTAGTATAAAGATTGAAATTGATGGAGAAAATTAGATATTCTAAATCTACTAGCTTCGTGCCGATGGTTGTACTTTTGATTTTGAAAAAAAAAATGTTGGATCACACTAGTGAACCAAAGAATTTTTAAAACAGTGCTATTATTCGCATATCTATGCTGTTTGTTTTGGCTAGAAAAAAAATGTTTTTTAACTTTCTAAATATATTTTAACTATATGTATCGGGTGATATGATAAACGATGAAGTCATCAATGCAATGGAACCTGGTGTTGGATGTGATCATATGATCGTCAGCCCACTATGGTGAGATGTAGTATGACAATGTAAAAGGATTTTTGAGATTTCTTTAAGATATGAGAATATATATATATATATATATATATATATATGTATATTTCAATTGATGTCCGAATTGTTGTAGAAGTCTATGCTATTTGATTCAGTTAGACGAATATTGAAAGATGATCATAAAATTCAAGTGTTTCTTGAGAAGTTATGCCAAACCAAATTGTTTTGGTGTGGATTTAGATGTTGAAAAGCTGAGATGAACAACCCAAGACGCAGCAACACCTATGATGCAAGGAATAATAGACTTACATCACGATATCTTTTTCTTCCTCATTCTGATTTGGTTTTCGTATCACGGATCTTGGTTCGCGCTTTATGCCCCCAGCGCCCGTCTCAGTAGGGGATTACGCGGAAGTGTTTAGATATTTGTGCACAATACATGATACGAAGGGCTGATCACCCTAAGTACGAGAGTCCCTATAGTCTAATGACTGTTAAGGTTTAAGTTAAAAGAGTACTTATAACCATGGTCAGAGTGCACAATACATCGTACGAAGGGCTTAACACCCTAAGTACGGGATTCCTTATAGTCTAATGACTGTTAAGGTTTAAGTTGAAAAAGTACTTATAACCGTGGACGTAGTTCAAGGTCTTATGACCCTCAGTATGATTTGGAATATTTTAAACTCCTATTATTCATATCGCTTCCCAATTAATGAGCAATTGTGGAAGATTCTTATTATTCTGAAATGTGAAAGTGGAAAGGATGAGGAAATTATGCAAAACATAATAATTTCAAGAAAGAATTGAAACTCCAGAAAGAAGAGAAATGTTAAACTCTTAGAAGAGGAAGAGGTGAGGAATATAATGATCTTAGAAAGATCCTTAGAGAAAGAATTTGGTTGCAGAACCCAATGAATGAATAAAGTATTAACGTAAAATCTATTTTGATAGATTGAATGAATAAAGATTAATAAATAAAATTTCAAGGACGAAGTTCTTAGAAGAAATGGTGAATGTAATATCCCGAGTGTTTATGATAACGATCCTTAGAAAAGAAAATGAATGGGTTAAAGAATATATAATATTTGGTATATGACTGTGTTTAATTGAAGGTTATGTAATAAAACCTAAAAGTTGTTGAAGAAATGAATGAAGTATATATATATATGTAAAACTTTTTGCTAAGTTAACGTGTTGAAGTTATTCAATGATAATTGTGAAAGAGATTTTGTGAAAACCTTAGTAAGGTAGGGTTTCGGTGATTCCGAGGACAGAATCCTTATAAGGAGGGAAGGATGTGACAACCCGAATTTTTATAAGCTATTAAAATAGGAATTTAATAATTAAAATTCTTATTATGAGATGTTTTGAGTTTGAGTAAGTATATATGCGTGCTATATATATTGAAATATGTGATCTGGTGTGAAGAGAAATATATATTCATATATTGGGAAAGTGAGGTTTAATAGAACTAAGGTGCATAAATGCTACATGAGGTAGGTTTTGAACTTGAGAAGACATTATCATGACTTAGTTACTTATGATAAGAGTTTTTAAAAGTAGTCTTATATAATAGAACTAAAGTTTTTAAGAGAAGATTGATATAATAGAACTAAAGTTCACATTTAAAGTAGTCTTGGTAGAACTAAAGTTTTTAAGAGAAGCTTGATATAATAGAACTAAGGTGCATAAATGCTACATGAGGTAGGTTTTGAACTTGAGAATACATTATCATAACTTAGTTACTTATGATAAGAGTTTTTAAAAGTAGTCTTATATGTGTTATACTACATCATTAATGATAAAATAATTTCAAAGACAAACTCCATTATCTTTTGTAAACTAAGTTTTAAAACATGAATGATATGTGCACTCAACTAGTAAAGCATGACATAAGTTATTAAGCATGTTTTAAAAGTATGAACTATGCTATGTCCATGTAAATGAGATAGATACTTGTGAGCATGCTATTAGAGGCTTATTAGTACAAATATATGGTTTAAAAGCTTATAACATCAAATCTTGTTAAAGAAAGTTGTTAAGCCCTATTGATTGAAAAAAATCATTATGGAGCTAAGTAATTTAAATGTGAACTTGAAAATAGATCACAACCTATTTGATGTCAAGTACGGATGGTTAAGGTATACTTGTACATGCCTAGTTATTCTAGGAGTATGATGAGAAAGTGAAATGAAGGTTTTTTCGAACCTAGTTAGGAAACAATGTAACGTTACTATTATATTAAGAAAGTATAAAATATATGACTAATGAATGTGAATCCATGATTATATAACTGTGTAGGAATACACGAAGTGCACATAAGCGTTAAGCAGTTAAGTCGTAGTTCATAAACTATAAATCAGGCAAGTCTTTCAGTTCCTATTTGCTTTGTGAACTTGATGATTAACTATTTTAAATCTTTATTGCAAAGAGCATGATGTGTTATATATATGTTGAAAGTATGAAATGTTAAAGTCAATTTATAACTATGTTGATTGATTAAAGCATGCTGATTGAGTAAGGACTCAATCTTTATACTTGTTATATGAACTGTAGCATGTATGTTATATGTTGAGCATGTTCTTATGTGATATGTGATGCATGAAAACTTAGATTTTCTTTGAAATCATCGAGCTCAACCTTGCAAATAACCACTTTTGCAGGTTCAAGATTCAAGGTAAAGTTATTTGTTACTTGAAAGACATGAATCAGATGTGATACTTGAAGATTTATATACTTTGGTTGTGTTATTATTATTTGAACCATGTTTAAGGTTCCGAATAATGTATTAATGTTAAATTGTAATATCGTTTTGTAATGTAAACTATTGTAGTATTAAAATGATTCTAAGATATTTAGATGTAAAGGTTGAAGGTTTTGGGAATGAGGATAGTTTGTAATAGAAAATTTTAATTATTCCGCAAATTTCAATAGTTGTATTATCGTTTAATGATGTAAAATTAGAGGTTGAATGTATTATTAACGACCGAAGTCAAGAATTAAATTGTATGAATTTTGGGGTTGTTACAGAAAGGATAAACACCTTGAGATAAACTCCGCTATCTCACTCTTCATATTGCTCCACCAAAATGTATGTCGAAGATCACGATACATTTTTCGACATACATTTTGGTACTCCCATGATGGATTGCAAACAGTGTGTTGTGTGCCTTCATTATGATTTATACTTCAATTTAGAGTCATTAGGAACACAAAGTCTAGAGTTGACTCGAAGTTTTTCTTCATCGATTCTTTATTTTGGAATAACACCTTCTTGTACTTTCTTCCTTATACGCATCAACTCCAGGTCTGTAGCTTGAGCAGCTTTAACTTTATCAATTAAAGTCGATTCTACTCGTATATTTGACATTATCACATGGGTCTCTGAAGTCTTTAACTCTATCTCCATCCTTTGCAAGTCACACAAAATGGGCCTTTGCGTTGGCAATATCGCGCTCGTACCCGCATATGATCTTCTACTCAATGTGTCAGCTACCACGTTCACTTTTCTAGGATGGTATTGCATGGCATGATCGTAATCTTTCAACAGCTCGAGCCAACGTCGTTGCAGCATGTTGGGTGAAGAAATATTTGAGGCTTTTATGATCTCTACAGATCTCCACTTTCTCCCCATATAGGTAATGTCTCCAGATCTTTCGCATAAAAATGACTGCTGCTAACACTAGATCATGAGAAGGATAATTCCTCTCATATTCTTTGAGTTTTCGTGAGGCATAGGCTATGACTTTCCCATGTTGCATGAGAACACATCCTAAACCTTTGCCTGAAGCATCGCTGTAGATGAAAAATCCCTCTTAACCAGATGGTATTGTCAGAACAGGTGCTAAAATGAGTCTCCTCTTAAGTCACATTCCTCCCTCCAACCAAATTTTGTATCTTTTCGAGTCAGCTGAGTTAATGGAGTAGCGATTCAAGAAAATCCTTCCACGAATCTCCGATAATAACCAGCTAAGACCAGAAAGCAATGTACTTCGGTCACCGACTTAGGTTGCTCCCAGCTTTGTATTGCTTCAATCTTCGCTGGGTCAATAGATATTCCATGATTTGATATCATGTGCCCAAGTAATGTTACTTCCTCATGCCAGAACTCGTATTTCTTCAACTTGGCATATAGCTTGTTTTCACGAAGCTTTTGGAGTATCAGGCTCAAGTGTTGCTCATGATCTTCACGACTTTTGGAGTATATGAGGATGTCATCAATAAAGACAAACACAAAATAATCCAAATATTTTTTGAATACTCGGTTCATCATATCCATGAAGGCAGCAGGAGCATTAGTCAATCCAAAAGACATGACTAGGAATTCGTAATACCCTTACCGAGTTCTGAAAGCAGTCTTTGGAATGTCATCAGTTTTAATCTTTAACTGATGATATCCGGAACGAATATCGATCTTTGAAAAGAATTTGGCACCTTGCAACTGGTCAAACAGGTCATCAATGCAAGGCAATATGTACCTATTTTTGATGGTGACATAATTTAACTCCTGATAGACAATGCAAAGTCGCATACTCCCATCTTTCTTCTTTACGAATAGAACAGGTGCATCCCAAGGAGACGTACTAGGACGAATGAAATCGATGTCTAAAAATTCCTGCAGTTGGGTTTTTAACTCCTGATGCTCAATAGGAGTCATTCGATATGGGGTTTTAGAAATGGGTTTTGTATCAGGTTCAAGGTCAATACAAAACTCAATTTCATGCTATGGGGGTAGGCCAGGAAGTTCTTTAAGGAATACGTCAGGAAATTTATTAACAACAGAAATATCATTCAAATCTGACGTATTTTTGTTCAAATTCGTGACATGGGCTAAAAAAGCTTGACATCCGTATTTCAATAAACGAATGACTTTATGGCTTGATATGACACTGATGGACTTTAGTGGTTTGGTTGCTTGAATTCGCATAATAGGTTGGTTAGGAATATGAAAGCTAACAACCTTACGGAAATAATCAATTTTAGCATGATGAGTAGTTAACCAATCAATCCCTAAAATCACATCAAATGCAAGTATTTTCAAAGAGATAAGATCGATAGGTAATGTGAGGGTGCCGATTTGAATCAAACAAGATTTATAAACAGTCGATGTAATGAAGGTTTCTCCCAACGGAGTTTCAACAGATAAGTCAAAGTCTAATTTCTCTGGAGTCAAATTTAAACATTAAGCGCAAGTAGGTGAAAGAAAAGAATGGGTAGAACCGGTATCAAATAAGGTATAAACTTCCTAAGAGTTTATGATTAGCTTACACATGATAACTTCGTTCGGGTTCCTCACTTTTTGGGAGGTCGCGATAAACGCTCTCCCTTGAACTACCGGTTTTGACTTATCTGGGACAACCTTTGGTGTCTCCATCCCAGCTGGACATGACTTCACTACATGACAAAATCGGGCTAGGTGACCTTCTCTTCTACAATTGTAACACACTTTGGGTTGATGTGTCCCTCCCCTCCATATTTGTAGCATACGACTGGTGGTCGTTCTCCTTCCTTGAAAACAAGTGTTGGTGCTCCTATCTTTCCATCATTGTTGAATCTTCTCTTTTTGAAATTTCCACTTCTATTATCTTGTCTAGGATTACCACCGAAGTGGTTACCATTTCTGGCATGTTGATTTCCTCCACGTTTGTTGTCACCGCTTTGATGACTGCTACTACTGGTATTATCGTTTTGTCGACTGCTATTTGGTTGGGCTGACTCATTATCGCGCTCTAATAACTGATCCCTATTCACAACATCCGAATACAAGCAAAGTTTGTGAGAAATGAGGTATTAACGTATTTCGGGTTTCAAACCTCTTAGAAATATTCGCGTCATACGCTCCTTATTATCTACAAAATGGGATGCAAACCGGGATAACTCCGCAAACTTAGCCTCATACTGCAATACGGTCATATTGTTTTGCTCCAGATTGATGAATTCCACCGCTTTCATGTGACGAATACTTTCGGGAAAGTACTTATCGTTGAACAATTCTTGGAACTTCTCCCAAGACATCTTTAGTGCGGTAGACTGAGTACATTTTATAGATTCCCACCAATAATCTGCCTCTCCTCGCAATATGAGGGTGGCAAAGGGAACCTTTTGCTCCTCGGAGCATCCCAAGACATCAAATATCTTGGTGATTTGCTTAATCCACGTCTCTGCCTTAAGTGGTTCAGGTTTTCCCAAAAACTTTGGTGGTCCCAGCTCCTTGAATTGCTTAGCAGTGACCAGCCGTGAGTTGCCATTATTTCCACCTGCATTTTGAACAGGAGTTTCTCTCGCTTGGTGTTGCATGAATTGCAGAAAGCTCCTAAACACCCCGTCGTTCATAATTTGCTCGGCGTTGTTGTTTGTAACGATCGTCAAATTTGTAATTTAATTTAAATATTTATGGAATTAAATAAATAATTTATTTATTGAGGAAAATAAATATTTGATGAATTGTGATGAATTAATTTAGTAACTAAATTAATTAATGTTAATTGAATCGAGTAATGATAATTTTATTTGTTGGATTTAATTTAAGGAGATAATTAAATTAAATCAATTGCTTAATATTTAAGAAATTAGTTAAATTAAATGAATTGTTTAATTTAAAGAAAATAAATAAATTAAAAATAGTGATGTGTCTAATTTATTAATTAAATTAGATATATAATTATTTATTAATGATAATAAGATTTTTATTATTAGTATTATAAGTTATTTAAATTAACTAAACTAAGCTATTTAAATTAATCAACTAAAAGTGTGACATAAAACTATATAATATAAATGTTATTAAAATAATTTAGTTGGGAGAGTTGGTTAGCTAAACAAGGCCTTATGGCTTTTGGCATTATTCAACTAACGCTACCTTTTTGTTTTTCAACCTGACGTTTGTGGGAGGCCAATTATATTATTCCTACGCGTCTATTTTTTTAAGGCAAAATATCAGAGTGTTGAGTGTTGAGAGAGAGAGCTTGGAAGAAGAAAGCACAGTGATATTGGAGGGTTAAAGAAGAAAGGTTTTGGGGAAAGGATTTCTCTTAGTTTGGCTATCATATCATCAAAGATTAAGGTATAAACTATTCCTATTGTTATTCTTTAGTTTTGGTTGTATATGTATATATCTTCTTGGTATGATTTGAAAATCACGAGATTGTGATGTATACATGTTCTTGTAGAATTTTAAAACTCTGTTATTATGTAAACATGTTATCTGTTATCAAATTCATGAGAAATTGGGTTGAGGAAGAAAAGGAAAATCACAGTGTTTGTGTTCTTGTTATATGGCCTTAGAAAGTACCAAATTTCTTGTTCAATATATGATGTAATCTATAATTTGTTGATGGATTATGATAATATGTTAAGAAACGAAAACAACGCAGTTTAAATTATATCAATTGATTGAAAAACGAATTCGTGGTGATCAAATTCGTTTAAAGGTGTCAAAAATGGAGTTTTCATGAGAAAACATGAAATTTAAGGAATTAAAATAGTTTAATTTGATGTTTAATTGTTCTAAGTTAATGAATATGTGAGAAACATGTATGTGTTAGTTTTATATCGATTGGATGTGCTAATTTCACCATTTGATGTGTGAAATTTGTGTTTGTTGGGCTAAAAATGGGCTACTATTCATTGCCGTCTCACTGCGTCATTCGAACACCAAGCAGCGATTCTTGGCGGTACAAATGCAAAAATGGTGCAATTGCATGGGTCCCAAGTTTAAGTGTGGCGCAAATACATGCCACACCCTGAACTAAGACCGTGAGGTCTGTTTATTGGCAGATCATGCGTAGTGGACTTATATTAGTTTAGCATGCATGTTAATGATGTTGAGGCATAATATAAACCACAATAGCAGATTGTCATGCGTTGTTATATAAAGTGTCAAAGAATTTAAGTGATTACTTAAATAAGTTATGTAATGAACCAAATGTGATGTTTTCAAAAGTTAAATATAAATGATAAGGTTTATAGTGTAATTTCATAATCGTTAAGGTGTTAACTAATGTGGTTAGGTGCTAGGTTAGGGTTATGACTTAAATGATGGTTGAAACCCTAAAGTTAATATTCATGCAATTAATTGTTGTTGTGGTTTCCATGATATATGTAGGATAATTGGAGATTATTTTCATTTGTATAGCTTATAATCAAGGCAAGTTTCTAACTCTACCTTGTTATTATTGAGCAAGTTCCTAAAACTTAACTCTTTACATTGAGCAAAGCTTTCTAACTTCATTCTTTTCATATTGCACGCAAGTTTTCATTCCTATATTATTATTCTGCAAGTTCCTAACATTCTTTATGAAGTTGAGCAAGCTTAACCTATTTTGCGTATGTTTGTACAAGCTTATGTAACCTAATTCGTTACATTGAGTGAGATTTAGTTTCCTAATTATTATTCAAAGCATTTACTGTTCTAATACATTGATTCAAGGGAGATTGTTTTAACTCTTCTACAGCGATTTGCATGTATATCATGTTTACTCAATTATATATTATTGTTATTCAATCTTTGACTTTAAGCTTTATCGTTGTATTAAATCCTTCAAGTAGTAAGAAAACCTTTATTGATTGAATTAATCTATATTCGAATAGTGTTCTAAAATTCTAGAAACACTTATAAGCTAGTTCCAAACTAAACTTTCTTTAGTGCGGAAATTCTAAATCCAAACTGAGACGAACAACCCTAACATAGGGGATTTTGTACGTGTAACGTTTAGATGTTTGTGCACAATACATGGTACAAAGGGCTGATCCCCCTAAGTACGTTGAGAAGGGTCCGTATAGTCTAAATGACTGTTAAGGTTAGGTAATAATACCTAAGTACCGGGGACATAGTTCGTGGTCTTAAGACCCTCAGATAATTAAAGTTCAAACTAGTTTTCTATTTTGATTTGTAAAACAAGTTCCTTATTGTTCAACTTTCGTTGTTCACTCTCATGTTATTATCATTGCTACGTTCTATACCAATGAGCATTTGTTTGCTCACTCTTGCAATTAACACTGTAGCTAAAGTGGAGAAAGTTGATGAGCCGTCGACTAGCAAAGGCAAGGGCAAGATGTCCAAATGATGAAGACTTTTGAGAATTTTATTTTAATGAATTATGTTAAAGACTTGTTTTATTATGTGATGTATTCCGCAAACTTATGCAATAATTTTAAGGTTAGATTACCTGGGATTTAATTCGAGATGATGATGTAACCCTTTAATGGGAGAGATTATTGTTAAGTTATTTTAATCATGTTTTTTTATCCTTTATTATGGGTAGTTAGATGTAATAGTTTTTGATAAGTGAGCACCAAATCCTGTGGGAATGGAGTACCTGGATTTGGGGGTGTCACAGGTTGGTATCAAAGCTTTAGGTTATGAACCTTAGGTGGGGAAACCTTGGGAAGTAACCTTTAAGGAAACAGAAAATATAGAGGTGTTTAACTCTTACCGAGTTTTAAGGAATGGATTAAGGTATCCATTGAAGCTAAACAATAAAAGACATTATGTGTTATGTGTTAATAACTTATGTGCTCGCGAGTATCGAAAAATGTTAAGTAAAACTTAAAATATTTTGTTGTCAGGATGTCTAACGAAGAAGGATCCAGTCCAGCTAGAGAGGTGATACCTCAGATACCTATAGATGATGAACCCCGGGATATTCACGTAGTGCGGGAGCAGTTGATCCAGGAGGATGAGCCTGTGGCCGATCCCGTGGAGGATAGTTCTGAGGAGGTAGAGGAGGAGGATGAGGAGGAGGAGGAGGAGGAGGAGGATCCTGAGGAGTTTCCACCAAACTCCATATCAGCCGAGATGTATGATGCTTTGTATGACCGTAACATAGAGTTATAGGACGAGGTTGAGGAGCTGAAGGAGTTGGTTGTGATGCATCACGCTTCGATAGAGCAGAAGGATGGAGAGATTCGGGAACTTGATTCAAAACTTGGAAACACGGAGTGGGATTTGGTTCATACAAAGGGTCAGCATGAAGACCTGTTGGCAGTACACGAGAAGATGAAGACGGACATGGAGAAATTGAAAGATGATTTCAAGGAGGAGTCATCTAAGTGTGAAAGGGCAGAGGATGCGTGGATGAAGGCGACTCAATGTGCAGATCGTGCTGAGGCTAAGGTTCAAATGAAGAAAGCCAAAATGAAGGAGATGGATTATGCTTTTAATTCAACGATTGATAGGGCCCAGGATCGAGTCTACTATTACCCACCCCAGTTTAAGAATTCATCGTGGTTCGTGATGGATCGTAGAACGGCGTATCGTATCATGGAGGAGGAACGTCGGGAAGCCTTACGACGTCTTAATATGCCTAGATAGAACAATATAGATAATAATATGTGGTCAATTATGTGAATAAATAAAATGTGAATCCCTTATTTTGAGATGAATAAAGGGATAGTATGAGTATGTAATCCTGAAACGTGTTTAGTTCAGGAAAGTGGATGTTATAGCGGTTATGCTATCTTTATCATGTGTTAAAATGTTTTGAATAAATAAAATATTAGAGTTTATTTGAAATGTTATGTGTTAAAGCTTTAATCTTAGAATGATTAAATTAAACTTTAAATACCCAAGAAGTTGAGTAATGAGCAAATAAGCGTATATCTTAACAGAAAATGCCTCCTAGAAGAAGACAACCACGTCCGTGAGCACCTCTGAGGGTTCTATTTAATAATAACAACGAGACCAATGCTAATCTGGTTCAGCAGTTAGTAGCTCTGTTGATGGGTGCAGTTGCGAATCAATCGCAAGCTCAAGTCACGACTTTCAAGGAATTTAAAGCGGTTGGACCGCCAGAATTTCAATGGTCTATGAATCCAGTAGAAGCCCAAACCTGGATCATGGAAATGGAGAAGGTGTTCGATGTTGCTAGAGTTAATGAAGATTAGAAGACTGCGTTCGCAACGTTCATGCTGAAATCTGAGGCTAGCTACTGGTGGCAGGCAAACAAGGTTCGTGGAGGACAAGGAGTGATAGCGTGGGAAAGATTTAAGGAGATGTTCTTTGAAATGTACTTTCCAAAGAGTTTCTCAAATCACCGGAAAGGCAATTTCTTGAGTGAAGCAAGGAACTATGACGGTGCGAATATCTTCACGAAATTTAATGAGTTGGCAAGGTTTGCCACATATCAAGTCAATACTGGAAGCGAAAGAGAAGATTCGAACAAGGATTGAAGCCCGGCTTTACAAAGAAGGTTTCAATGTTCCAAATAAACATTTTTTGGTGTCTTGGAGAAGGCAATTATCGCGGAAGGTGGAAGCGATGCCCTGACCAAGTACAACTAAGAGCAGAAGAAGAAGAAGAATGAAAATGAGAATAAGGTTGGTGGTAGTAATGTTGGAAGTAACAATCAGAAGAGGAGAGCGAGAATTCGACTACGGGAGGACAACAAAGAAATCAGCAAAAGAAAAAGTTTGAGGCTTGCCCAACTTGCGGGAAAAACCATACTGGAGTATGTTTGAAGGGAAAGAGAGTGTGTTTCAACTATGGTCAGGTGGGACACATTGCACCGAACTGTTTTAGTCCGAAGAAATGAGCATGTTTTACCTGCAGTTCAAAGGATCACATGGCTCGTGATTGCCCTAAGAAGCCAGCGGGAAGTGTAAGTGTGGCGGAAAAGGAAACAACAACGATGGTGGTGCATTGACTATCACTGGACCAGCTCAATCAAGCCGACCTACTGCGAGAACTTTCAATATGACCGCTTGATGGATCTTTGTCTGATCTAAGGATGTGGTGTCAGGTATCATTCCGATTAATGGTATTAATGCTTATGTACTATTTGATTCGGGTGCTACTTGTTCATTTATATCCGATGAATTTGCTCAGAATCTAGATTTGCCTCAGGAAGAATTAGAATTTCCCTTAAGTATAGAGATTGTGAATAGAGAAGTGATTCATGTTAAATTCATATATAAGAATTGTAGAGTGGTTATAAAAAGTCATAAGATGATGGTAGATTTAATACCAATTAGACTTGGTGAATTTGATGTTATACTGGGAATGGATTGGTTATTCAATTACGGAGCAGTAATTGATTGCCAAAGGAAGTGTGTTAACCTTATGACTCCGTCAAAGGTTGTGTTTTATGGAAGCAAGTCACCTCGACAAGCAAGTTTTCTGACGGTGATGCAAGCTAAGAAGTTGTTGAGACAAGAATGTGTAGGATACTGAGCCTACATAGTCGATACGCAGAAGAAGAGTGCGAAGTTAGAAGAAATACTGATCATAAGAGATTTTACAGAAGTATTTCCAGATGATTTACCGGGTCTTCCACCGGATCGATAAATCGAGTTCGTGATTGACTTACTACCAGGAACGGCCCCGATATCTAAGGCACCATACAGAATGGCCCAGGTAGAGATGAAGGAGTTGATGGTGCAATTGTAAGAATTGCTAGACAAGAAGTATATTCAGCCGAGTGTATCGCCATGGGGAGCACCGGTGTTGTTTGTCAAGAAGAAAGACGGATTGATGAGGCTCTACATTGACTACAGAGAATTGAATAAGGTCATGATTAAAAATAAGTATCCATTACCTAGAATCGATGACCTGTTCGATCAGTTGAAAGGAGCGAGGTATTTCTCGAAGATAGACCTGAGAAGTGGTTATCATCAGTTGAAGGTGAGGCCAGAGGATGTGCCAAAGACAGCGTTCAGAACTCGGTATGGTCATTACAAGTTTCTGGTTATGTCTTTTGGTTTAACGAACACACCTGCAGCGTTCATGGACTTGATGAACAGGGTATTTAAACCATTCTTAGACAAATTTATAGTGGTGTTTATTGATGATATATTGGTGTATTCCAAAACCAAGGAGGAACATATGGAACACTTGAGATTGACGTTGGAGACGTTGAGAAAAGAGAAGTTGTACGTTAAGTTCTCAAAGTGTGAATTTTGGTTGGAACGTGTACAATTTCTCGGGCACGTTATTGATAAGACGTAATTTGTTAGATCCATCAAAGGTTGAAGTCAGAATAAATCGGGATCACCAAGAAGACACCGTCGAAGTAAGGAGTTTCTTAGGATTGGCGGAGTTACTACAGTGCGTTTTATTCAAGACTTTTCCAAGATCGCGACTCATTGATTTAATTTAACTAAAAGCGCTTAAGTTTGTTTGGACGAGAGAAGTGTGAGAAAAGTTTTCGAGAGTTAAAAAGAGGTTGAGTTCAACAATTGTGTTGTCATTGCACGATGATCTGAAATTTTGTGGTATATAGTGATGCATCGCATAAAGGACTAAAATTTGTTGTGTGCTTATGCGAAATGGTTTGAGATATTGCGTATGCATCACGTCGATTGAAAGATTACGAGAAAGGTATCCGACTCATGACTTAGAGTTAGCGGCGATGGTGTTTGCCTGAAAATTTGGAGACATTATCTTTATGGAGAGAGGTGTGAGATATACACCGACCATAAAAGTCTAAAATATATCTTTACACAAAAAGATTTAAAACATGCGACAAAGAAGATGGTTGGAGCTGATCAAAGATTATGATTGCGAGATTTTTTATCATCCTGGAAAGGCGAATGTTGTTGTTGATGCCTTAAGTAGGAAGGGACGGGAGAAGTTAATGACGTTAACTGATCAAGAAAAGTTAGTGTCGGAAATGGATAAGATGGAGTTGGAAATTAAATATCCGACAGAATCCGATGAAAAGTTGTTCCAGATAGGAAATAGTTCAACATTGGTAGATAAAGTGAGAAATGCACAACTTCAGGATGAAGACTGCGAAAAGATAAAATAGAAGATCTTTGAAGGTGAGGGAAACAAATTCAAAATCGATTCGAAAGGGTTACTTCGGTTCGAAGGGAGAATTTGGGTTCCGCCAGTTGCAGAAGTTAAAGAAGAAATTCTGAGTGAAGCTCACAACTCTCGATATTCAATTCACCCTGGGAGTACAAAGATGTACCAGGATCTTAAGCATCACTTTTGGTGGCCGAATATGAAGAGGGATGTGGCTGAGTGTGTGGCGAAATGCTTAACGTGTCAAAAAGTCAAAGCTGAACATCAAAGGCCAAGCGGATTGTTACAACCGTTGGAGATACCAGAATGGAAGTAGGAGCATATCACAATGGATTTTGTGGTAGGTCTTCCAACGACTCAGCAAGGTTACGATGCCATTTGGGTAATTGTCGATCGATTGACGAAGTCGACACACTTTTTGCCAATCAAGATTCGGTTTACTCTAGATCGGTTAGCAAAGTTGTACGTGAAGGAAATTGTTTCAAGGCACGGTGTACCTGTGTCCATTGTATCAGACAGAGATCCACGTTTCACATCTAATTTTTTCCAATCAAGAAAGTTTGGGGACACAACTGAGAATGAGCACAACGTACCATCCTTAGACCGACGGACAAAGTGAGAGAACCATCCAAACACTAGAGGATATGTTCAGAGCGTGTATATGGATTTCAAGGGAAATTGGGATGACCATCTGCCATTGGTGGAATTTGCTTATAATAATAGTTATCACGCAAGTATTGGCATGCCGCCTTACGAAGCGTTATACGACAGGAAGTGCAGAACTTCGTTATGTTGGGACGAGGTAGGTGAACGTCAGATATTGGGTCCAGAATTGGTGCAACAGACTGTCGAAATAATCAAGGTTATTCGAGCAAGATTAATAGCTTCACAGGTTAGACAGAAGAAATATGCCGATCAACATCTACAGAATCGGGAATTCGATGTCGGTAGTTATGTTTTCTTGAAAGTGTCTCCTTGGAAGGGGAAAATCCGATTTGGCAAGAAAGGGAAATTGAGCCCTAGATTTATAGGACCTTTCAAAGTGCTTCGACGAGTTGGCGAAGTGGCGTACGAGGTAGCCTTACCTCCAGAGTTAGAGCATATTCATAATGTTTTCCATGTTTCGGTATTGAGACCATATAAGCCTGACTATAAACATGTTATAGAATATGAGCCCTTACAGTTTGAGAAAGATTTGTCTTATGAAGAAGTCCTTGTTCAAATTGTTGACATAAAAGAGCAAGTACTAAGGAATAAGGTGATACCTTCTGTTGAGGTAATCTAGAGGAACCACAATGCTGAAGAAGCTACGTGGGAACTTGAAAGCGTTATGATAAAGAATTATCCTCAGTTGTTTGCTTGATTTTATATGGCGATTCTGGGGACAAAATCTTGTTAAGGAGGGAAGAATGTTACGGATAAATTTTTTGAGTTGTGATTTTGGGGACAAAATCCTTTTAAGGAGGGAAGGATGTAACGATCGACAAATTTGTAATTTAATTTAAATATTTATGGAATTAAATAAATAATTTATTTATTAAGGAAAATGAATATTTGATTAATTGTGATGAATTAATTTAGTAACTAAATTAATTAATGTTAATTGAATCGAGTAATGATAATTTTATTTGTTGGATTTAATTTAAGGAGATAATTAAATTAAATCAATTGCTTAATATTTAAGAAATTAGTTAAATTAAATGAATTGTTTAATTTAAAGAAAATAAATAAATTAAAAATAGTGATGTGTCTAATTTATTAATTAAATTAGATATATAATTATTTATTAATGATAATAAGATTTTTATTATTAGTATTATAAGTTATTTAAATTAACTAAACTAAGCTATTTAAATTAATCAACTAAAAGTGTGACATAAAACTATATAATATAAATGTTATTAAAATAATTTAGTTGGGAGAGTTGGTTAGCTAAACAAGGCCTTATGGCTTTTGGCATTATTCAACTAACGCTACCTTTTTGTTTTTCAACCTAACGTTTGTGGGAGGCCAGTTATATTATTCCTACACGTCTATTTTTTTAAGGCAAAATATCAGAGTGTTGAGAGAGAGAGCTTGGAAGAAGAAAGCACAGTGATATTGGAGGGTTAAAGAAGAAGGGTTTTGGGGAAAGGATTTCTCTTAGTTTGGCTATCATATCATCAAAGATTAAGGTATAAACTATTCCTATTGTTATTCTTTAGTTTTGGTTGTATATGTATATATCTTCTTGGTATGATTTGAAAATCACGAGATTGTGATGTATACATGTTCTTGTAGAATTTTAAAACTCTGTTAATTATTATGTAAACATGTTATCTGTTATCAAATTCATGAGAAATTGGGTTGAGGAAGAAAAAGAAAATCACAGTGTTTGTGTTCTTGTTATATGGCCTTAGAAAGTACCAAATTTCTTGTTCAATATATGATGTAATCTATAATTTGTTGATGGATTATGATAATATGTTAAGAAACAAAAACAACGCAGTTTAAATTATATCAATTGATTGAAAAACGAATTCGTGGTGATCAAATTCGTTTAAAGGTGTCAAAAATGGAGTTTTCATGAGAAAACATGAAATTTAAGGAATTAAAATAGTTTAATTTGATGTTTAATTGTTCTACGTTAATTAATATGTGAGGAAACATGTATGTGTTAGTTTTATATCAGTTGGATGTGCTAATTTCACCATTTGATGTGTAAAATTTGTGTTTGTTGGGCTAAAAATGGCTACTATTCACTGCCGTCTCTGCGTCTGTTCACGAACACCCTGCAAGCGATTCTTGTGATGTACAAAGGCAAAAATGGTGCGATTCTTGTGGGTCCCAAGCCTAAGTGTGGCTTAGTCAAGCACACACCTTCGAATCGAGACAAGATGAGGTCTGCTTATTGGCAGATCATGCGTAGTGGACTTATATTAGTTTAGCATGCATGTTAATGATGTTGATGCATAATATAAACCACAATAGCAGATTGTCATGCGTTGTTATATAAAGTGTCAAAGAATTTAAGTGATTACTTAAACAAGTTATGTAATAAACCAAATGTGATGTTTTCAAAAGCTAAATATAAATGATAAGGTTTATAGTGTAATTTCATAATCGTTAAGGTGTTAACTAATGTGGTTAGGTGCTAGGTTAGGGTTATGACTTAAATGATGGTTGAAACCCTAAAGTTAATATTCATGCAATTAATTGTTGTTGCGGTTTCCATGATATATGTAGGATAATTGGAGATTATTTTCATTTGTGTAGCTTATAATCAAGGCAAGTTTCTAACTCTACCTTGTTATTATTGAGCAAGTTCCTAAAACTTAACTCTTTACATTGAGCAAAGCTTTCTAACTTCATTCTTTTCATATTGCACGCAAGTTTTCATTCCTATATTATTATTCTGCAAGTTCCTAACATTCTTTATGAAGTTGAGCAAGCTTAACCTATTTTGCGTATGTTTGTACAAGCTTATGTAACCTAATTCGTTACATTGAGTGAGATTTAGTTTCCTAATTATTATTCAAAGCATATACTGTTCCAGCGCTTTGCATGTATATCATGTTTACTCAATTATATATTATTGTTATTCAATCTTTGACTTTGATAACCTTGTTCAAAGCTTTATCGTTGTATTAAAACCTTCAATTAGTAAGCAAACCTTTATTGATTGAATTAATCTATATTCAAATAGTGTTCTAAAATTCTAGAAACACTGATAAGCTAGTTCCAAACTAAACTTTCTTTAGTGCGGAAATTCTAAATCCAAACTGAGACGAACAACCCTAACATAGGGGATTTTGTACGTGTAACGTTTAGATGTTTGTGCACAATACATGGTACAAAGGGCTGATCCCCCTAAGTACGTTGAGAAGGGTCCGTATAGTCTAAATGATTGTTAAGGTTGGGTAATAATACCTAAAATCTTTGGGGACATAGTTAAGTGGTCTTAAGACCCTCGATATAATTAAAGTTCAAACTTGTTTTCTATTTTGATTTGTAAAACAAGTTCCTTATTATTCAGCTTTCGTTGTTCACTCTCATGTTATTATCATTGCTACGTTCTATACTAGTGAGCATTTGTTTGCTCACTCTTGCAATTAACACTGCAACTAAAGTGGAGAAAGTTGATGAGCCGTCGACTAGCAAAGGCAAGGGCAAGATGTCCAAATGATGAAGACTTTTGAGAATTTTATTTTAATGAATTATGTTAAAGACTTGTTTTATTATGTGATGTATTCCGCAAAATTATGTAATAATTTTAAGGTTAGATTACTTGGGATTTAATTCGAGATGATGATGTAACCCTTTAATGGGAGAGATTATTGTTAAGTTATTTTAATCATGTTTTTTTATCCTTTATTATGGGTAGTTAGATGTAATAGTTTTTGATAAGTGAGCACCAAATCCTGTGGGAATGGAGTACCTGGATTTGGGGGTGTCACATTGTTTACATGAGGATTATTGCCTTCCTGATGCACATTATCCTGGTTATTGATTGGCGGTGACTCAACAGTATCATGTGATTCATTGCTTATCTCAATATTTTTAGATGCCATTTTCAAACACTGCCACAAAACAAGGGTTAATTGACATGCCACATATTATCTCTATATTCTGACCGACCAATTAAATAACAATTAAGCTTAGGTAGGTCATATTAGCGAAGGATTTTCCCATCTTTCCCCTTCTAGTTCTAGCCTCAAATCTCAACCATGGATCATATTCTTAAGCTTTGATACCAACTGTGACGCCCCCAAAATAGGTATACACAACCCATTCTGAGTCGCCAAATACATGGTACATAATTCAAATACAAACTTAATTATACAACTATCGTGTAACATAAATTGAGAGTTTTAACACGAATATTGTCTCGTAGACAATATCCAAACTCAAATGGAGTCCTCATTACAATTATTATCACACTATTTTATAAAATAATGAGGACTACTACAACCACCATCTTGGACCGTCACTCCATTCCCCGACTAGTCCCAGCTATGTTCTCATTTCCTGAAGAGAACAATGAAAGCAAAGGGTGAGCTCAACTAGCCCAGTTAAGAATATTATGACTAAGATAATACAGAATAAATTATCGTTAGCCTTCAACAGTGTTAAACTGATAGAATACAATAGACAACAAGTTTAACTGCAGCAGAACAAGCAATCCATTAGAAGAGTCAAGTAGAGCAGGATATCTATTATCTTTTATGATTTAAAAGTTCATCATCAATATTTTATCGCTGTAACACAACTCAATAAATAATTCACATCACCGAATTATCCATGCACTACGGGCCAAGGATATTCGTTAGTATCACATCCACGAATTATCTATGCACTACGGGCCAAGGATATTCGTTATTATCACCAATTGTCACGATCATGCCAACAACTGTCCATCAATGTACTACGGGCCAATGAGGCCTTTTAGCACATAATTTG
This sequence comes from Panax ginseng, assembly GCA_020205605.1. Classification (NCBI taxonomy): domain Eukaryota; kingdom Viridiplantae; phylum Streptophyta; class Magnoliopsida; order Apiales; family Araliaceae; genus Panax; species Panax ginseng. The sequence continues at coordinate 38,821,707 of CM035130.1, read as the reverse complement.
TAACATTATAGGTCATGATTATACCGATATATAATTCCTAGTCATAATCATACTAATCAACAGTCCATTAATGCACTACAAGCCAAAGATGACTTTCATTACAATATAAACATGAGGATGATGACAATGATATAAGAATTTCAATTAAGTGAGATCAAGGATAAATTTTAAAGATTTATAATTCAATTTATCTAGACTTTAAGAATGTCTAAATTGTCAACATGATAACTGCTTTGTGGAGTAAAATTCAAGAATAATATTCACGTATCAAAAATAATTTGGACATAAAAGAAATTAATTTTTGTCGTGAATAGTACCTCGGGTGAATAGTACCCTGTCATGAAAAGATTAAAATTTAACAAGAATGTTCAGAAAAATATTCCCGTGAAAAGATACTCAATGAAATGCAAATTTCAAGGATATTCTACTAATTTCAAGGAGTATGGAAGCAATACTTATCAAAAATAAGTGTAGAATTAGGAATATGAAACGAAATAATATTACTTACATACTACAGAGTATGGAAGAAAATATTATTTCTTACGAATATTGAACAAAAATAATATCCCTTAACTTAAAAGGAGAGTATTTCTGACTGGTATGACGGAGATATTCTTGAAGAAAACTTGTACTATTTTCTACACTCAAAACTTCCTTAAACTCAAAAGAAATACGCTCAATATCATAGAAGAAGAATTCTATAATTCTGGTGTGATTTTCATTTCTAAACTAAGCATCCTATTTATAAGAGAATGACAGGATACTATTTAAGAAAAATAATCACTTGACCGCATAAAGAAGATTCGAATCAATTCACAAGGCATCTTAATTGAATTTTTTAATTATACTATCTTTGCCTTGTATGCAATCTTATGCATATAATAAAATATAATATATTCTATTTTATATAAAAAAAACAAAACTTATATTATATATATATATATATATATATATATTCCCACACACACCATCACACACACTAACACACACATTATATATATATAACTTATATATATATATATATATATATATATGTAAGTAATAAAAAAACTGAGATAACTTTCTATCGATGATTTTGAAAAATGAGTAAGTGGAGGTCATGTAATAAGCCAAATTTACAACAAATACTTCATAAAAAGCCCCTCTATTTATCTCAATTCACTTGGCTTTACTAAACACATTTTTAATAACATTTATTCATCATTAATATTATAACTCACAGTATTAACAACCAGATCATTCCCAAGAAAGAGGGGGCTTTCCGATAAGGACTTTTCCTTATTGGTGCGCAATTAGGTGACCAAACCTCTTTCCTTGACAGAACTTTTTAGACATTATCACTAATGCAAATAATAATATGAATAACTTTGTCGTCTCAATTATTGATTTAATAATATAAAATATTGTGCAAATGATACTGTGACAATAATTGAATCAATAATATGAGATACTATGCATCAACTACTGTTATAATAATTGAATAAAACTGAGTGACTTCTCACGTAAGCATCAATAATCAAAGATACTGTACAATACCGTGTGCTACTATGTAACCACGCTTATTACTATACTTTTATCATCGGGTATTTCAACAGTTAACGGTAAAAGCCTTGCCGTTATTTTTATAAAAAGTCATTTCTGTCATTTTCTAACTCCGACAGTAATTCCGTTATGGGTTCCACCAATGATTGTGCCGTCGTACGAATATTCCCTGACCAAACGAATATTTTATGATAACTTGCATACTTTTCAAAATTTGTAAACATTACCCACAACTATAACATTATATCAAATCCACACCTTATTATTCACAATGATATTTAGAGAAAATTAAATTTTTATTCATAAAAGTTGGGGTCTTACAAGTATCATCATTTGGCAACCCTCCAAATTGTACAGAATTCTGAATCATCTGTATTGTCCCAGGTTTTATTTCAAAGGATGTAGCAGTAATGGCAGGCCTCGTGATACTAGACTGAATTTCTGTAACTTGCGGCATAGCATAATCCCACAATGCTTTTTGCTCTTCTTCATCCATTTTATCTTTCTTATCAAATGCCTCTTTTGTTTCTTTAACCCACTTACGCAACCGCTAAAATCATTTTTCGATGTCGTCCTCGTAAGGAAACAACCCTGGCTTCTTCGATCGCGTTTGAATACACTAGTTAAGAACACCTGAAAAGAACATAAAATAAAAAGTTTAAATTAAGATCAACTTTTCCAAAATCAATAATGACAAAATATTAAACTAATTTCCCTGGAAACGTCGCCAAAAACTTGTTTCCTAATTTTCTTACTAGCACTTTAACACGCAAGTATACGCATGCAATCATAATATTCAGCAAGCAATGATATCGTTCCCACGAGGAAATAGATTAATCTTTATAAATTACCAATTTCAATTCAATTAACCCTAATTTAAACTACAAAATATTGTTTGTTATTTGAAAATTAAAATTAAAAAAACTAATGACTAAATCAATATTCACAAGATTAATGCAAATTTAACAGGATAAGATTACAACTTCCTTTGGAATTTCATTTAAATCAATTTACTTCCCATTTAATTCAATTAATTAATACGAATAATTATTCAAGAATTATTTATAGTACTCACGCACTTCTTCCAAAGACACGTGAACAAATTGTTCTAAATACAATCTTTAAGATAAAAAATTATAAGGAATACCCTAGTCAATCACTCACTATATTCCTATGTGAATCACGTTAATTAGGATTTTAAGCACAAATTCTTTCAATGAATACAAAAGACACATATGTATATTGCTATCCTACATGTTAATCATATTAACCCTATTCAGATTATATGAACAGAGGTTATTATATCCAAATCTAAATCTATACTCTATTTTTCAATTTTATATAGATTATCATTGTAACTGTAATATCCGAGAATTTTATAAATAATATTAATAATTATATTAATAAAGAGTTGAATATTTAATTTAATATAGATATATATTGTTGTGACAAGGGATATAGTAATTCAATTAAATTAAGTTAAGTATGAAAGATTAAGAAATTCATTAAGTAAATTAATGAAGGAATGATTTAATATTGAGATTGATTAGTATAATTATATTAAATTAATGAGTAAATAATTAAATAATGAGAGGCTAACTTCTATTGTTATTAATTAATTGCTATGAGTTAATTATATGTAATGTGTAGTCATATATAATAAAGTTTCTTCATTTATTATATATAGAATGAGGTGTGACATTAGAAGGTGAATAAAGATTATATAAAATTATATGATAAAAGTAGGTGAATCATATAATTTCACTAAGTTACATAAAGAAGCTTATGTGACATCATGATGTGTGATGGAACAATTAAATGTGTATTTTAAATATATAGGAGAAATTAAATTTGAATAAATAAATATTTACTATTAAATATTTATTTCAATATTTATGTGTAATTGGAATAATAAGTTTTATGAGAAATAATGGGGTATTGGTACCCAACTAAATTATATTCTAATCCAATTCAAATATTATTTGGATTAACCTAATGTACATGGACTATATGATTATGTGTATATGTACCCCTAACTTATCACAAGGTAATAATATTAACTCATTTAAATTGAGACTTGGGAACCTAAAATGAAATAAAGCTAAACATACTTGTAGCCTATTTGCCGAAGCAGTATAACAAAAGTCTATGTCTCAAAATCAGTGACCTATTTCTTCCCTTCACGTGAATGGCAAAAATGCTACCCTATCTCCCATCTCTCAAACTCAGTAGAATGGGAATGATGATATGGTGAGTGGCTTGTATAGTGACAATGAAATCCTTTTCACCAAACCTTCTCAATCCAATGGATTCTTCTTCTTCCTCTTGGTTCAATTCATTGACCAAAGGCTAATTTTGGTCAAAAGCTTCCCTATAAATGGAACCATTCTCATTCTTAGACATATTGCTAAGTTCTCTATAAACTTCAAATTAGTGTGTGTGTGTGTGTGTGTGGTTGAATTTAGTAAACAATATGAAGAAGGAGCAAAGCATTTACATTTCAACTTCAATGAGGTAATGCCTTGTAACATGTTCTAGATTTTAAGTTTTAAAATTATTAGAAATGTCATGAAATACATGCTAGTTAAGTCAAATATTTGAGGGCTAAAGCATGTTACAATCTATAAATTGTTGTTAGATATTATTAGTATGGTTGAATACAAAAACAACGAAAGTTAAACGGATCAATTTGGTTCAAAAACGAGTTCGTAATGAGGAAATTCGCTAAACATGTAAAACTTTGTAAAAATGGCATGAACTTTGAATTTGGTTGTTTATTTGATTTGAGTTGAGTTGTTAGAATCATACTATGTATGTTTGATAGTAAGTTTATGAAGCTTATATAAAGTGGGTAGGATTAATTTATGGTTTTTATGAAATTTTTGGAGAGTTTAGTTCGCATAGGGGAAGGAACTGGACTGCAAAAGTCGAGTCTGGGCAATGCCACCCTGGCAAGCTTTCTAGTGTATGGATTGCCTCCCCGACGGACTTTCTGCAGTTCAAATTCCTGCCCCGGTGGAGGTGGACAGAGTAGCCTAGAGTGTTCTGATTTTGTTCAGTCCATAGAACCTAACTTCACTTAACCTAAGGAACATGAATAAGCTTTAAACATGTATGAAAACTTATCGTAAATTGTTTTAGTTGGCATAAGGATTGATTTGTAGCATTTTGAAGAAAGTTTAAAAGTTGAAAACTAAAACTTGACAAGTCTTGTATCTTTTGAAGTCTAACTTTCGAAGCATGCTTATGTAACTTAATTAAGCATATCAGTGAGTATGAAATGTGGTTTCAAGATGCTTTGCATACTTAGTTTGTTTAACAAAAGATTTCTTAAGTCAAATATGAAAACTATTCAATGTTGCTTAAAACGAGTTTTCAAGAGTAAAGTTATGTTGACTTGGAATATATGAATCAAATACGTGCAAGCATGCGTAGTAAAGACTGTTTAGCATTATTATATGGTTTGATGAATACTATGGTTAGTATTTGATGAAATGATCTCTCCTAGATTTATAAAATAGAAATTACGAATGAAACTACCAATTGTTTGAAAGTAAATAGAAGATACCAAACCTAGTTTAAAAGTCCTTTAACATCGATGCGTGAATGTCTTAAGCTATAATACATGACTCAAATAATGTTATAAGTGTATAAGCATGTAAAGGTTACATAGAACCAAGAACCTAAAAGTTTATAAGTCTTCTTAAATAAGCTTTTAAAAGTAAAGTCAATAATGGTTACGAAGCTACTCGGTTTGATAATGTGCTAATGTGTAGTATAATTATGTAAACTAAGATAGAACTTGATATATGTCTTTAACATACATAATTGAACACATGTATGGGATATTTTATGTATCGAGTTTGTATGACTAATGAATGTGTATATATACATTACTACAATACTATAGTACATTGAGGTGATATTAGGCTATAAGTTCTTAACCAACGGTAAAAGCAAGTACCTAAACTCTACATTCTTTTTATGCAAGTATGCTAACCTATGCATTTACTTTATGTAAGGAATCTATGATTACGCAAGTTCCCTACCTTCATTTAATTTTCATATTGAATGCAAGTTCCCTAATTTTCAAAATATTGGATATTATGCGAGTTTATTGTTACATCAACTATATGCTTGAGTGAATCATTCTTGTGATATCTAGACTTTTAGAATTGTATCAGCCATACTCAAAGGCTTAGTTGAATTTGCTATTATATTTTTGAATCATGAAACTTACAAATCGTTCTTAAGCGTATTGAGAAAGGCATCTAGGCCATTTGATTCGGCTAGACTAGTATCTATGAATTTAGAAAGCTATCCAAATAAATTGCTTTGGTGTGGAATCTTATAAATCTACCGAAATGAACAACCCTCTTCGAAGGGAAAATTTTATATTGTCGGGAAACTGACGTGCACACAAATAACATGTTTAAATGTTATGCATAACGTAGGGTATTTTGGGTTGATCACCTATTATACTTGTTTATATTGGAATATCAGTATAATACTGTTAATTCTAGTAGTTCTTGGTCCATAGTGACTACTCAGTGTTGGAACCTTTAAATTATTTTAAAATCCTCCTGTCTATAATGACTCATTGTTTAAAATTCAAAGGACAAATTTGGAGTTATTGATATTTCTTTGCTTGTGACATTATTCCTTAGTTTCCTGAGCTATCCTTTATCATTATATTATTGATATTATAAACTTATCACCATAACTGTCTACCCTTATTGCTATATTACTTGCTGGGCAAATTTGTTGCTCATCCTTGCTTCCTTAAATATTTCAGTTAAGGCAGAATAGTGCAGACCCTCAGGAAAGGATAAAGGCAAAGGCAAGGCTACGGTGTAACTTTGTTCTTCTGTATTCTTAATTAACTACTATGTTGTTTTAAGATTTAGCTATGATTATGTAATAAGACTTAGTTATGGATTATGTATTAAATATATTTTAAGTTACGTGATGCTTTAATGACGGTTACGAGGCTGGGGCAAGAATATTTATATTAAATCAATGTAAATTATTCTATTATTTCCGTTGTGTAAAACTTTAATTTGTTATTGAAATTAGAACGTGAGCACCAGATTTGTGGTACATGTATTTAGATTTGGGGGCGTCACAAGTTGGTATCAGAGCATTAAGTTATTGTAATATCCGAGATTTTCTATGTAATTTAATAATTATCAATACACGAACTTATGTGAAACTCTTGTGTGATTTCATTTATTAGATGTATATGTGTTATACATATATGTGTTATGTTAGGATATGTGATGAGATGTATTTAAATGGTTGGTTTAGTTTTATTTAACTATTTAAATTGATTAAGTGGGGAATTAATTCTTTTTATTACGTGGGTTGGTATTAAATCATGAGCTGGAGTTCGGAGCAGAATTTAGAGACGCGGACAGCATATTCGAGTCCGAAACGACGAAATTAGTCAGGATAGACTGTAGCCACGAAAAAGTGTCACGGTTGACTTTTTGGTCAAAGTCAACTGGTTGACTTTTTTGGGGAAAAAGTTAACCATGAATTTCGGAGATGATTTTGACAAAACGGATAGTCCCATGACGTTCGGAATGTTTACTTTTATAGGAATCGATATAAGTATCGAACACGTTTGGCTACGGAGGGTAAAATAGTCAAAGTAATTTATTAATTAATTGACTATCATAATGTTTTTTATTTAAACAAGTCAGCAGCTGGTGGGACCCTTGTGACTCACGAATTGGGACAAGGGAGGGAGTATACGTATATTACATAATAGCTAAGGAGGGAGTACTTCATTTTATTCCTTAAAACTAAAATCCTTTCATTTTCTCTAACTCCCACATTCTTTCTATTAATTAACTAAATTATTGTATTGCTAAGTAATGTTGGTAACTGATATTTGGAGCTGGGGGTTATGGGAATCAAAAGACACTATCAAGCTATATATATATACACACCACTCAAACATTCTTTTCTTTTAAGAAAATTCCACCAAGTGAGTAAACATGGAGAGAAATTGAGAGTAATAGATAGTGTGGTAGCATTCTAGAGTTTTGAAGAGTCTAAACAAGCAAGTGAAGAGGATTTTCATAAGCTAAACAAGGAGAAATTTGCATCAAGTAAGCAACTCATGAACCTTTATATGTTTTCAAGGAAAATAGCTAGAAAATACATATATAAGCTTAGTAGATGATTTGTTTTGATTTGTGATTGCCATGCTACGGTTGGTGGATGATATATGTATGATTAAGAACAAAAGTTCTGGTTTAACATGTTTCAATTACATTAAGAATCATTGAATTTGTATATGCATGCTATATATTTGATAAAATGCCTCTTAGTTGCTAATTTGTTCAAATCATGATAATTTAGTGAGTTTGTTTGTTGTAACATGTTCATATATGTTAGTAGATGGGATCTGGACAGTAGGAATCGAATCCATGTATGCTAGAATCAAAATTATGATTTTTGTCAAAGTTGGTTAAAAAGTGTAATCTGTGATTTTCGAGATTTTCGAAGCCTTGGATTCACTGTTTCTATGACCCGATTAGTGTATGTAATAATTTTATAAAATAGTATGTAGCATGAGATACAACCTGTCCAAATTTCTTAAGAAAATGAGTTAAATTGAGCAAGTTATGAAAATTGTAAGCATGCATGTTAGAAACCGAAGGATTGTGAACTGCTGACCCTAAGGAGAAATTCGGAGCTAGCTAGATTTTCTAGAAAATTCTGGACTTTTGGGCTATTATAGTACATTTAATAAGCTTTACATAGCCTCTGGAATGGACTAATTCCGACTTCGGAGGAGGGAGTTATGGCATTCCAAAGTGGGTGTGTCGAATCTGTCCAAAATTTGGAAATCAGATTCGAAGCAGTCCCCTTGCACGAATTTTCTGGAATTCTTTGTTTTGAATTTGGAAATGGTCAAAGAATGAAAGTTTTAGCCTCGGAATTTAGCTTCACGTGGGCTCAAGAATAGCTCAAAAATGTTTTGAAACAAAAAAGTTATGACTGTTTTAGCGAGAGAGGGTAAAGCTGGAAAAAAATTTGAAAACAGTTGCGACCGGACATTTTTGGGGCCTGTTTTGGATTGCCTAAAATATCCAAAATAGGTGGTTCGTAATTTTTAAATATAGCCTGCTATGGTGTCTATAGCGTATCCAAAATTGGAGGCAAACTAACTTACAAATTAAAAACTACAAAATCACAATGTGGTTGCGCCATGAAGAGGGACAAAATGTACTTTAAGCATAACTAACTTAGAATTTGATTGATAAATCCTATGTGATTGATAACGAATTTAATGAGGATGTTAAGTATTGAAATTTCGAATTATGGTCAACATTAGTGAAGCGATAAAGAACGAGTTCAAGTATGTTAGTTACATTATGTATAATATAAACATGGAACAATGTAATGATTACTAAGTAATTTAGAAGAATGTTGATATTTCAAATAAAATTGATGAATATGATGACACTAATTCTGAACTAGATACATAGAAACATTTGACACATGCAATGCTAATAAAAATGATAAACCTTTACTGTTATTACCTCTAAAAGTTGATGAAAAGAATCATTTATCCTTAAAACTAGTATTTGCATACTTAGTTGCTTAATGTGACTTAAATGAATAGGTTACGTGAAGAACTAGTACATAGCTTTAACTATAGAAGACTTATCAGCTAAGTTTCTTACCCTATTTTTTTTCATTATGAATTTATTCAACTCTTATTCAGTTGATTGCAGCGAGGGTAAGTTCGGGCTTGTGATTAATTAATCATTCGTGCAAGCTCTTTTATTGTAAAGTTCTATAACTTCAATTATTTTGTGAAACATTATTGATGATTATTCAGTTCCTATTGCAACTGCTATGCTTTAAAGTTCTTATTCCCTTAATGAACTATATTCAAGCATGTTTTCTAGTTTTCGTTCCAGCTGGATGTTATTGATGCAAACATAGTATATTGTTTAAACAATTCAAATCCTTTGAAGCTATATAATGTCTACCAATCCAAACTTCTTTGGTGCGGTCTCGCATGATTACTAAGATGAACAACCCGAATAAACGGGCAAACAGATGTCGGGCAAATAGTCCCATTTGTGCTTATGCAGTTTAAACTTAATACTTGTGCACAATGTAGGGTACGATAGGTTGATCACCTGGAGTACTTGCAGAGACCGTTTACAATCTATTTGATTGTTAAACCGTCTGATGGTTTTCGATGAAACAAAGTAATGTTCAGAGTATTCTACACCCCTTAGTATGATATTGAGAATTCTTCAAATCTTATTGTTGATATTCCTGCCTAACACTTGATAATTCTTTCAACTGTTGAGATTTAGCTATTCAGATGATTTTACTCCTAACATATGCTTTCCATCTATTCTATTTACTTGTTGGGCAATTTATGTTCTTTCTTGCTAAACCTTTCAGTTAAGGATGAAAAGGCTGAGGGCTCGGACAAGGACAAAGGAAAGTCTAAGATGAAATGTTGAGATTTAATTATGTAATAAGTTTATTTATTTCCGTTTATGATGTAATGTAGCGATAAACGCGAAGTTTAAGTTTCAGTTTATTAAAGGTTGTAAAGACTTGGGACTGTATTTGTAAGACCCCAACTTTTATGAATAAAGATGAATTTTTTTATAAATATCATTTTTGAATATTATGGTGTTGATTTGTTATAATATTAAAGTTGTGGGTAATATTTATAAATTTTGCAAAGTAAGCAAGTTGTTATATAATATTCGATTGGTCGGGGAATATTCGTTTTAACAAGAAATATTCGTACGACGGCACAATTATTGGTGGACCCCACAACGTAATTATTGTCGGAATGAGAAAACGACAGAAATATCTTTTTTATGAAAATAACGGCGGAAGTTTTACCGTTAACTGTTGAAATAACCGGTGTTAAAAGTACAGTAATATGCGTGGTTGCATAATAGCACACGGTATTGATTATTGATGCTTACATGAGAAGTCACTCAATTATTGCTACAGTAATTGTTGCATCATATCTCTCATATTATTGATTCAATTATTGTCACAGTATCATCTGTATAATATTTTATATTATAAAATCAATAATTGAGATGACAAAGTTATTAATATTATTATTTGCAATATTGACGATGTCTAGAAGTTCTGTCAAGGAGAGGTTTGGTCACCTAATTGCGCGCCAATAGGGAGAAATCCTTATTGGAAACCCCTTCTTTCCTGGAAACGACCTGGTTGTTAAATATTGTGAATTATAATAATGATGATAAATGTTTAGGTGATTTTTATGAAGTATTTGATGTAAATTTTTTTTATTATATGGACCCCCATTTACCCATTTTTCAAAACTGTCGGTAGAAGTTATCGCAGTTGTTGCTTTATATATATATATATATATATATATATATATATATATATATATATATGTGGACTTATGTCACACTCCATGTTTTGATGATGACCCTATTATTGCACTAATCATGCTATATAACATTTCAGGGGAAGATATGACATCTCAGGAACATCAAGGAGATAATTACAAAGCCAAGATACCCTTGAAGAAAGAAAAGCAAATTTGAGTCCTAGGAATATATGTAAGATATTAGCATCTATTACTTTCCAAAATAAGGCTCTAGGACATGTTCATTGCATATATGCTTGTATTCATATACTTGATGCTACATACTGATTTCCTCGCTTTTGATATGCATAGCCGAAATTGCACACCATAACTTAAGGAATCAAATAATGTTAACCAACATATATATATATATATGGAAATCTAGAGTAAATGGTTGAGAAAATAAATATCATAAGTTACTCATCTTCATTAACTTGATTCACGGAAAGAACAAATATAGCATATCATAAATCATGCATCATAAATCGTGTTTCATGAATCAAGGACCTTAATTAAGGTATCTAGCTAATATGTAAAAGCTTAAGTTAAGGAACATCACTAGATTGTTATTTTATAGAAGACCTTCTTCGTGATGGTAATTGATTATATCCGGAACTTGCCAAAAAGAAAGTTGCCATATGACAAGGTGGGTATTAAATGCAGAAATTATATAAGATATAGTCTAACGTGATGGGCTCTATATTAAGAAAAATATCCTCAGTCATCACTAAGATTCTCCTATAATATATACTGATCATGACGTATTCTCTTCCTATATACAACTATAAGGAGTCTTAATCCTTGGCACAATCTCCGGATGACAGTCTAAATATTGCGTGACTTGTGCATACTGTTTCTAACGACTATATTATGAATGGGCAACAAGCAACGATAATATATTAGAAAAAGTCTATAAAAGAGCTGGTCAGATCAACGTGAAACTTACGAAAAACAGATACTGTATTTCAAGGCATACAAGCTACAAAGTTATTTTTCTTCTTGATCGATATTGATTGCATTAAGAAAGAGCTTCGGTTAAGAAGGTCGTGTAGAACATACTCTGGTAATATTCTTCTTGCATATCATTTCATACTAGAGCCTTGAATTGGTAAGTGATATATTGCTTGATCATTAGACCTCTAGTGTGTATCTTAATTTTCCTCATCTCTATTAATATTCTCTTCAGTGTAATTCTGTTTGGATTATGGTATCATTACAATCGAGTTTGAAGAAAGCATAGGTGCACAGGGAGCAAAGGTGTTTAAATTGTTAGAACTTGTATTGTACTTGAAAAGTTTAATAAAAGTGAGTCTCCAATACCAGTTGGTATTGGACGTGGATTAGGCTACTATTCTAGAGGGTAGTAGTTGAACCACGTAAAAATTTTGGTGTTTATGTTATTACATTTTGTGCCTTAGTATTCTGCTATCTATCCAGCAGCCTGCATTCTATATCCATTCATATCAGTAAATTGATTGACTTGGAATTAAATACAATATTCTATTTTCATACGTGAACTTACAAAAATATAGAATCCAGCTTGCTGCATTAAATATCCAAAAGAATTTTGTTTAAATCAAAAGTTGGACATAGTTGTCTTTACACTTATTCAACCCCCCCTTCTAAGTGTACCTATTTAAATTTCATTTGGTATCAAAGCTTGGCTCTACTTATCTTGGTCTTAAAGGTGACTTGTAGGGAAAGATTCTGACATGGCACAACTTGGAAACGCTCATTACGAAGGCCAATCAACAAACCGACCTCCACTCCTCTTTGGAATAGAGAACTATAATTTATGGAAATTTCGGATAAGGATATATCTTAAGCGAGACCCATGGGAATGGTGGGTGGTAGAGAATGGACCGGTAATCCCAAGAAAAGATGATGGCACTCCAAAAACTCTACTCGATATGGACTCAACCAAAACATACATGGTGTCATACGATTCAAAAGCAATGAACACTCTCCTCAGCGGCATGGTGCAATCCGAAATAGATAAAGTTTCTTCATGCAACACATCAAAGGAGATCTGGGATACCCTAGTGGTAAGTCACGAAGGAACTTCCAAAGTACGAGAAGTTAAGCTAAGTATACTCATGCATGACTAAGAAATGTTCAAACTGGAAAGAGACGAAACAATCAAAATGGCTCAAGCACGATTTTTGGTATTTATAAATTCTTTGAAGTTGCTCGACAAGTCAATTCCACAAAGCGAAATCAATCGTAAGCTACTTCGGGCTATGCCCAAAAGGTTTGCATCTAAAATTACTACTCTTCAAGATTCCGTCAATATCTCTTCTATGGATACATTAACTCTCTTTGGTGAACTAGAAGAATATGAACATCAATTAAAAAGATATGATGATGAGGAAGAAGTTCCTCGAAAGAAAGTGTTAGCTCTAAATGCAGGAATTGAAGAAGAACTTGAAAACAACTCGGATGATGAAATAGCCATGATATCAAGGAAACTTAAGGGACTACTTCAAAGAAAGAATCAAAGGAAAAATACAAACAAACACAAAGCCAAGCCAACCGAAGAAACCTGTTTCGAGTGTGGACGACCAGGTCACTTCAAAAAGGACTGCTTCCAGCTCAAAAATAAAGGAAAGCAAGGTAATAAGGAGTTCAAAAAGCAAAAAGCATTCCTAACGTAGAGTGATGATGAAGAATCCGAAGTGGAAATAGATGCAAACGATGAACTGGCTCAATTATGCTTCATGGGACTTGAAGGTGAATCCAGTGAGGTACCTCTTTCTGATGTTATTACTTTAAAACAGGAAAATGAAAAATTAAAAGAAAAAAATATGTACTTAAAAGATCTAATAAACACTCTAATGGGCGAAGTGGAAGTACTGGTAGATGAAAAGAAAGAATTAGAAAAAGTAACACACACAAATGAGGAAAAAGCATTAGCAGCGAAAAATGATTATTTAGATAATTACAATAAAATATTGTTCAACAAAGTAAAACAGCTAAATGATGAAGTTGAAAAATTAACAAATGAGATAAAAATGAGAGGTGTGCATTGATGCATTTGGTGATGAATCGATTAAAAAAATACCTCCAACTAATGAACTGCAAAAGGAAAGAGAGACATTAAAAACCTCTCTAGCTAAATTTGTTCATGGGGAAGAAAATCTAAATGTCATGCTAGGAAAACAAAGACCCAGTTACGATAAACAAGGCATTTGTTATAACCCAGCATATAGAAAAGAAGTTGAAATGCTCAGATCTAAATCATCATTTAAGTTAAATTACTACACACCTTTTACTACTTGGAAAAATTGTGGCATTAAAGGACATCTAGAGATAAACTGCCTAAGAAAGAAAATAACAATCGAAGTAAAGTTGTATGGGTGAAGAAAAGCGATTTGATTTCAACTAACACAAGTGGACCCAAAAAGATATGGGTACCAAAAAGATAAATTGTATCTTTCTTAAACAGGTGTGTTTCAAAGCCAAAGTATCTTCTCAAAAATGGATTCTTGACAGTGGATGTTCACGCCACATGATGGGTGACAAATCTAAGTTCGTAGAACTAAATGTTAAAAGAGACATGGAACTGTCACGTTCGGTGATAATCGGTCATGCGAAATAATTGGGAAAGGTAAAATCGAAAATGGTAAGGTTAATATTAATAATGTTCATCTTGTTAACGGTCTAGAGTTCAATCTTATCAGTGTTAGTCAATTAATGGATAATCGACATCAAGTAAATTTTGAAAAGGATAAATGTACAATTTCACATGCTACTAACAATGCTACTATAGTTGCCCAAAGAGAGGGAAATATATACACTCTCTATTTTGAGCAACAGGAGGAAGAATTATGTCTCACAACTATTCAAGACGAAGCAAATCTGTGGCATAGAAGGATGGGACATGTTCATATGGATCTCATCAAAAAGTTGGCATCAAAGAACTTAGTAAGAGGACTACCCAAAATGAACTTCGATAAGAAAGGTATATGCGAGCCTTGTCAACTTGGAAAACAAGTAAGAACATCATTCACAGCCAAAAACATGGTATCAACCTCTTCTCCCTTACAACTATTACATCTTGATTTATTTGGACCCGAGAGGTATGCTAGCTTAAATGGTAAATTATATGCCTTTGTGATAGTTGATGATTTCTCTAGATACACATGGGTGTTATTTATTAGAACTAAAGATGAAGCATTTACAGAATTTGAAAAGCTGATTAAAAACTTGGAAACTAAATACAGCCTTAATCTCATAAAAATTTGAAGTGATCATGGTACTGAGTTTCAAAAGGATTTCATCATATTTTGCAATCAAAAAGGAATTACTCATGAGTTCTCAGCACCTAGAACTCCCCAACAAAATGTAGTAGAAAGGAAGAATCGAACATTACAAGAAACAGCTAGAACCTTAATTCAAGAGAGCAAACTTCCTTAATTCAAAGCTGGGAGCAACCTAAGTCAGTTACCAAAGTACGTAGCTTTCTCGGCTTAGTTGGTTATTATCGGAGATTCGTGGAAGGATTTTCTCGAATCACTACTCCATTAACTCAGCTGACTCGAAAAGATACAAAATTCGGTTGGAGCAAGGAATGTGAGAAGAGTTTTCAAGAACTCAAGAGGAGACTCATTTCAAAGACTGCTCGACAATACCATCCGGTTCGGAGGATTTGTCATCTACAAAGATGCTTCTTGCAAAAAGGTTAGGATGTGTTCTCATACAACATGGGAAAGTCATAGCCTATGCCTCACGATAACTCAAAGAATATGAGAGAAATTATCCTACTCATGATTTAGAGTTGGCAGCAGTTGTTTTTGCACTAAAGATTTGGAGGCATTACTTGTATGGAGAGAAGGTGGAGATCTATACAGATCATAAAAGCCTTAAATATTTCTTCACTCAAAAGGAACTCAACATGTAGCAACGATGTTGGCTTGAACTATTGAAAGATTATGATCATACCATTCAGTACCATCTTGGAAAAGCGAACGTAGTAGCTGACACATTGAGTAGAAGATCATATGCGGGTATAAGTGCAATATTGTCAACGCAAAGGCCCATTTTGTATGACTTGCAAAGGATGGAGATAGAGTTAAAGACTCTAGGGACCCACATGCTGATGGCAAATATACGAGTAGAACCGACTTTAATCGATAAAGTTAAAGCTGCTCAAGCTATAGACCTGGAGCTGATGCGTATGAGGAAGAAAGTACATGAAGGTGTTATACCGGAAGTAAGAATCGATGAAGAAGGAATACTTCGATTAAACTCCAGACTTTGTGTTCCTAACAATTCTGACTTGAAGCATAAAATCATGATGGAGGCGCACAACACACCATTTGCAATCCATCCTGGGAGTACCAAAATGTATCGTGATCTTCAACATACATTTTGGTGGAGCAATATGAAGAGAGAGATAGCGGAGTTTATCTCAAGGTGTCTAACTTGTCAACGAGTCAAGGCGGAGCATCAAGTGCCAAAAGGTCCATTACAACCACTTGAAATTCCAGAATGGAAGTGGGAGCACATTACCATGGATTTCTTACTAGTCTTCCTAAGGTTTCTCAAGGCATAGATGCAATTTGGGTCATTGTTGATAGATTGACCAAGTCTGCTCATTTCTTACCTATACGAGAAACGAGATTGCTCGTATGTACATAAATGAGATTGTAAGATTACATGGTATGCCAGTATCCATAGTTTTTGATCGAGACCCAAGATTCACTTCAAGATTTTGGATTAGTTTGCAAAAAGCTATGGGCACGGATTTACGATTTAGTTCGGCATATCATCCTCAAACGGACGGGCAGTCAGAGAGGACTATTCAAACTCTTGAAGATTTATTAAGACTCTGTGTCCTTGACTTCAAGGGAATTTAGGACATTTTTTTATCGTTGGTGGAGTTTTCCTACAACAACAGTTATCAAGTAAGTATTGGCATGGCTCCATTTGAAGCGTTGTATGGAAGAAAGCGTCTTTCTCTAGTATGCTGGGATGAGGTGGGTGAAGCAACGTTGTTGGGACCAGAGTTGGTATGTATGACTACAAAAAAGATTCAAATGATCCGACAACGTATAAAAACCTCACAAGATCGACAAAAGAGTTATGTTGATCTTCATCGAAAGGACGTGGAATTCAATATTGGAGATCATGTGTTGTTATGTGTTTCTCTATGGAAAGGAGTTACGAGATTTGGAAAGAGAGGAAAGCTCAATCCTCGATTCATTGGCCCATTTTTAATCCTCGATCAAGTAAGAACTGTGGCCTATAGACTCGTCTTACCGCCAAGTATGTCTCGTGTTCATAACATTTTTCACATATCTATATTACATAAATATATGAAAGACCCGAACCACATTGTTGAATTAGAACCAGACGAGATAGCGGAAGATTTAACATATGAAGAGGTACCTGTTGAAATCTTGGATAAGAATGAACATATTCTACGCTCCAAGGTTATACCTCAAGTTAAAATTTTGTGGAGAAATCACGATGTTGAGGAAATAACCTGGGAGTTAGAATCTGAAATGAAATCAAGGTATCCTCACCTCTTCGTCATATCAGGTATGTACCCTAATTTCGAGGGTGAAATTTCATAAGAAAGGTATGTACCCTAATTTCGAGGGTGAAATTTTGTCATACCAAGTTTATTTATTTTTGCTTCTGATGTAATGTAGTGATAAATGCTAAGTTTAATTTTTAGTTTATTAAAGGTTGTAAAGACTTGGGACTGTATTTGTAAGACCCCAACTTTTATGAATAAAGATGAATTTTTCTATAAATATCATTTTTGAATATTATGGTGTTGATTTGTTATAATATTAAAGTTCTGGGTAATATTTATAAATTTTGCAAAGTAAGCAAGTTGTTATATAATATTCGATTGGTCGGAGAATATTCGTTTTAACAATGAATATTTGTACGACGGCATAATCATTGGTGGACCCCACAACGTAATTATTGTCGGAATGAGAAAACGACAGAAATATCTTTTTATAAAAATAATGGCGGAAGTTTTACCGTTAATTGTTGAAATAACCGGTGTTAAAAGTACAGTAATACGCTTGGTTGCATAGTAGCACACGGTATTGATTATTGATGCTTACGTGAGAAGTCACTCAGGTATACTCAATTATTGCTACAGTAATTGCTGCATCATATCTCTCATATTATTGATTCAATTATTGTCATAGTATCATCTGTATAATATTTTATATTATTCAATCAATAATTGAGATGACAAAGCTATTAATATTATTATTTGCAATATTGACGATGTCTAAAAGTTTTGTCAAGGAGAGGTTTGGTCACCTAATTTTACTATGTAGTGCACAGTAGCAAAACCTGTGAATTTTGAAAATCAGCAGAAACGATTCGTACGCCCGTGATATTCTTCCACTGTGCAGTCCATTTCTTAACAGTACCCCTTCCATTCTCCTATAAATAGGATGCTTAGTTAGAATTGAAAATCACACCAGAATCAGAGAATTCTTCTTCTATAATATTGAGCGTAGAAAACAGTGAAAGTTTTCTTCAAGAATATCCCCGCTATACCAGTTGTAATACTCTTCTTTTCAAGGTAAGGGATGTTATTTTTGTTCAATATTCGCTTGAAATAATATTTTCTTCCATACTCTGTAGTATGTAAGTAATATTATTTCGTTTCAAATTTCAAATTCTATACTCATTTAGTTAAAGTTTTGGCTTCTGTACTCCATGAAATTAGTAGAATACCCTTAAAATTTGCGTTTCATCTAGTATCTTTTCATAGAAATATTATTCTGAGCATTCTTGATAAGTTTTAACTTTTTCATGTTAGAGTACTATTCACGGGGTACTATTCCTGAATTACTATTCATGGGATACTATTCACTCGAGTACTACTCACCCGGGGTACTATTCATGATAAAAATTGATTCATTTTCGGTCCAAATCATTTTGGGTATAATATTATTCTTGAATTTTACTCCACAAAGCAGTATCATGTTGACAATTTGAACGTTATTGATTTTTGGATAAATTAAATTATAAATCTTTAAAAATTTATCCTTTGCTTTCATTTAATTAAATTCTTATATCATTGTCATCATCCTTATGTTTATATTATGATGAAAGTCATATGTGGTCGTAGTGCATAGATGGACTTGGAATGATTATGACCCGGGATTATTTGGTATAATCATAACCGTAATGTTATAAAAGATGTGGTAAAAGTCCTCATTGGCCCGTAGTGCATTGATGGACAGTTGTTGGCATGATCATGACCATTAATGAATAGACGAATATCCTTGGCCAGTAGTGCATGGATAATTTGTGGTCGTGATACTAAAGAATATCATTGGCCGTAGTGCAGGGGTGATTCGATGATGTGGATTATTTATTAAGTTGAGTCTCAGCAATAAAAGTGATGATAAATTCTTTAAATCATAGAAGATAGTAGATATCATGCTCTACTTGACTCTTCTAATGGATTACTTGTTCCGTTGCAGTTAAACTTGATGTTTGTTATATTTTATCAGTTTAACACTGTTGAAGGCTAACGATAAATTATTCTACATTATCTTAGTCATAATATTTCTTACTGGGCTAGTTGAGCTCACCCTTTTTCTTTCATTGTTCTCTTGAGAAATGAGAACATAAATGGACTAGTCGAGAACGGAGTGACGGTCCAGATATTTGCATTAGTAGTCCTCACTATTCTATGAAATAGTGTGATAATAAATGTATTGAGGAGTCCATTTGAGTTTGAATATTGTCTAAAAGACAATATTCGTATTAAAACTCTTAGTTTATCATATGTCGAATTTTACACGACAGTTGTATTATTAAGTTGTATTTGAATTTTGTACCATATTTTTGGCGACTCAAGATGGGTGATGTATACCTATTTTGGGGGCGTCACAAAAGCGAGAGTGGTCGGCAGCCCTAAAGGAGAAGGAGAATAAATGGCTTTGATCTTTAATGCATCCCAATTTCATCTCATATTGTGGAAAAAGAAGGAAATGTGCAATAAGATCAAGGTATAAACACCTTTTGTTTAATTATTTTTGGTTGTTTTACAAAATAAAGAGCTTATGTACTTGAACTCAAAAACCTTAGATATACATGTTTTATAGTGTTTTATGTATATATCTAATCATTTTGGGTGTTAAAAATT
This sequence comes from Panax ginseng, assembly GCA_020205605.1. Classification (NCBI taxonomy): domain Eukaryota; kingdom Viridiplantae; phylum Streptophyta; class Magnoliopsida; order Apiales; family Araliaceae; genus Panax; species Panax ginseng. Next base: position 38,801,623 of record CM035130.1, on the reverse strand, counting down.
TGATCAAAAGAAAGAAAAGTAAAACTATTTTTCTAGAGTTTAGAAAATCCTAGCTTTTGGTTACTTTGAAAGGCTACCATTTAAAATCTACACATTCTTTTTGGGATCCGTCAAAAAGGGATGTTAGATATATAAGTTAGCTTTCAGACCCAAGTGGTAGCACTCAGATTTATTAATCGTGCATCAAATGGAAGTTGTTTTGGTTAAAACAGTCTTGCCGGCAAAAGAATAAAAATTGGACCTGTAACGACCCCAAAATTCATACAATTAAACTCTCAACTTTGGTCGTTAACAATACGTCTAACTTCTGACTTTACATCATTATTCGATGTTAAACTTAATAAAATGCGGAATAATTTAAACTTTTCTGTCTTCTTTCTTTAATTCCCTGAATCGAAACCTTTATCATCTATACATCTCTTAATCAACTTTATTTTATGATTCGCTTCATCAAAGTTATTATATAAAATCTTACATCTCAGCTCGATATCTCTTATACATTGGGTAGCTCAAACTTTACAACTAAATATGAAATTTTCACATCATAACTTATCAAGTACATATCTCAAAACCTTAAACATGGTTTAAAAGAATAACAACTATAGCTAAAGTATTTAATCTTCATACATCGCATTTGATCCATGTCATTCAAGTAGCACATAGCGTTACCTTGAATCCTTAACCTGCAAAAATGGTTATTTGCAAGGTTGAGCTCGACAGCCCAACAAATCTAACAGTTTTCATACAACACGTAGCACATAAATAACATGTTCATCTTATACATCATAAACATTTTTCTAAACACATTATACATGTTTCATATCACTTATCAAATAAAGATTAAGTTCCATAATCCAATCTACATTCCTTACTCAACTGATGTAGTCATAAATTGACCTTAACATTTGATACTTGTAACTTAAGTAATACATCATGCTCTTTGCAATACAGATTTAAAAAAATTCATTATCAAGTTCACATAATAAATAGGAAGTGAAAGACTTAACTTGATCATTATTTACTAATAATAGATTAACAGCTTACAGCTATCTGCACTTCATGTACCCTACACAATTATATAATCATGCACATCAAATATTAGTCACATAGAAATGTATAGTAGTTGTAATGTAAACTTTACTCTACATCTTATAACCCTTCCTGTTAATTAATACACAATGTTCAATTTTATTGTGTTAACTTTCGACTTATATATCACTATATTTCTTCTTAGGTCATACTCGAAGTTCATTCAAATGTTTTAAGTGTTACTAAGAATTCTTAATGGTTTATATTAACCACATTCTATATCTTATAATGTTCACTTTAATTGAATTGAAACACTTTTTAAGTTCATTAACACTTGTCACGGCGTTTCGACGTTTATTCGCCACACACCCGATTCGGCTCTCTTGCATATGTGTAGCATGCTCGTACAACTTGTCTAATACATCATTGACTAATTTTAAGAATCATTATATTTACTAATATTCATGTTTTATAACTAAGAAGAACATCTTCGTCAGAAGCACTACACTTGCATACGTGTATGCCTGACGCCCTCTGATTGCCTCCGAATGCACATCAGTCCCAAAGATGGCCATTTTGACACCTGTTTCTGATATCAAATTTTAAAACTTATTAAATTAAATTTATAGGTCTACTCTTCCTCGTTCTGGATCATCTTGAATCGCCTCAATCAGAGTTTGTATGAAAAAGTTATGTCTATTTTAGTAAAATATGTCCAGTTAAATTTTTCTCTAACGCTTGGTCAATCTGCCCACCCCCGTCGGGGTAGGGTTTTTGAGCTACGAAAGCCCGCCAAGGCGGGCATACCTGCTGGGGCGGTACTTTTTGAACTAGAAACCCCTGTCGGGGAGGGTATTCCCAAACTCCAATTTTGTAGTTTGTGTTCTTCGCGATTTTTTGACCTTTTCTTCTTCCAATCTTCATAACTCGAGTTATACACATCCAAATAAGTTCTTTTTCGAATCTATGGATTCGTATTCATATGAATACAACATACCAGAAAATTAACAATTTATAGAACCATTAACCAAACTAAATCTTGACCCAAAACTCATGTTCATATTAGTTTTACATGTTTTGGCATACATAGCGTAATCACACACCACGAATTCATTTCTTAACCAATTTGATCCATTCAAGTTGCATTTTTTTCATTTTTCGAAGGAGAACAACAATCAACCATCAATTTAAAGTTTCCATCACGAATTCATCATCAATTTTAGTCTCAAAATAGACCAAAACATACATATTACAACAAAACTCTAATTGCTCTTCTTTAACATGTTTTCATGATTTCGATTACTCTAAAACAATTTATAGAGGTTATATATCAGATTATACATACCCATACACATATATATACAACATCTCTTCAAATCACCCAACCAAAATAGCTTTTTAAATGAAGAACTTGAGAAACTATAAATTAGAGCTTTAAAACTAGAATATACCTTTGATTCTTCTTAAACTTGATTAGATGATGAGAAATCTTCTTTTTCTTCCTTCTATGCATCTCCAATCCTTCTCAATTTCACAGAGAATTTCCCCTTTCTCTCAAATTCTCTCTCTTCCTTACTTATTCTCTGTTTTCTTAAACTTAGGAGTATTATACGTAAAACACCAACCCTTATTGAAATTGGGAGTTACACACACGTAGTCTTAGCAGTTACAAAAACTAAAAGCCATAAGGCCTTGTTTGGCTTACCCAAATAAAACTCCTTTATATTTATTTTAATAATCTTCGTATCATATGCCACATCAAATGTCACACTTCATTTTATTTAATCATTTAACCAAAACAATTACAATTTACTTATTAAATTAGAATATTTCCGTAATAATCTTCACTGAATATGTATTCAATTTCATAAATATTCTAATTAAAATGTTTATTCAATCCCATAAATTATTTTAACTACTTAAGAAACTCACAATCTTACTACATTAACATATTACATTTATATATATATATATATATATATATATATATATATATATATATATATATAATATGCCATTTATTAAAACAAATATATTCGCATTATTTCACTATTTTAATTAAGTGAATCACTCACATTATTTATGAGACTTAATTCATAATAATTTCCATCGTCACAATAATAATTAAATTATATTCTCTCATAATATAATTTTAACTTAATCAAATTAGCTAATATTACTCATTAATTTCTTTTTCATAACAATTACATTTAATTTCTTCAATAATTTAATTAAATATTAAACCTCTTTTTCCCAATACATGAATATATAATTCTCTTTACACCAAATCACATATTTCACAATATATAACACATATATACACATACTCAAACTCAAAACATCTTATAATAAGAATTTTATTTATTAAATTGTAATATCCCCAGATCTTGGTCCTAATCACCAAGGATCTGGTATACTATTTCTATAATTATTGCGGAAGATATAAACATAAACTGTTTATACATTAAACATTACACATTATCCCCAAGATCGAGAACCTTCACATAATACCTAAATCAATATCCTATCAGACATACAAAGTTATTATCACACATTACTGTTATAAATTTAGCTGCACATATAATCCAAAGCTGACTTGACTTTGACTTTTCCTGTATCCGACGTATTCGTCCTAATCTGCAATGTTTATCATGATATAGCAAAGGTGAGCAACAATTTTGCCAAGTAAGTATAAGTTCAATTAAGGATATATCATAATTAAAAGAATTGAACAATAAGCTGGCTAACTTTCTACAATATATACATTGTGAAAGAGCATGAATAAATCAACTGGACCAAATGGTAATGAAGGTAATCAGTCTTTCATACCTGATGAATACATGTAATGTGCACAGAGTGTGAATCAATAATTCATAGACATGGTATAATGAGTAATGACTAACCCCAAGCATATTTCAAAAATATCAACTCAAGATCGAGTTAGAGAACTTGCCTGTACCGTTGATTACCGTTACGCAACCTATATCGCTTTGTCTGAAGACCTAATATAGATAATACTAATCTCCAAATATTAGAATAATATCATCACAATATAGTACTGTTAAATATAGTTATAATATAACCTAACAAATTACCACATAATCCTATCAGTCTATAAAATACCTAAAATTCGGTATCAAGACAAACTATTTCGATGCGATATGAGTCCTAAGATAATTTTTGACATCCCGACGGCTTACTCGGGATAAATATCGAGCCTATTTTCCTTAAGACTCTACTTAAATGCTTAACAATTATCTTAGATAATTAATTATTAGTCAAAATATTTTTCAAAGACTTATAATAATTTTTAAATAATTATTATCATTTATCATGATTTTTAATCATTAATATCATATTTAAATGATTTAAATACCACAATATTCCTTTATCATTAATATTTATTTAATATCAAATATTAATGAAAATCATGACATAATATTATAAATCATTTATAATATCTCAAAGTATTTTAATACCTTAATAACACATTTAAATGATTTTAAAATGCTTAAAAATCATTATCCAATAACTCACATTACTATTAAAATATTAATGTTTTTCATGGCAAAATATTAAAAGTTATGTTTTATAACTTAAAACATTTTCTAAACTTTAAATTATTTTTTATATGATTTTAAAACATTAAAACTATTTTTTCATAATTTATTTAATACCTTTATTAAATAAATCAATTATTATTAATATTTAATTATTAATTAAATTCATCGAAAAAATATTAAAAGTCATTCAAAACAACTTAAAATATTTTCTAACACTTTATTATAATTTTAAATGATTTTTAAAGTATTAAAATCATTTTTAAATAATTACTATTAATATTAACATATTAATGTTATTCATATCAAAATATTAAAAGTTATTTATTATAACTTAAAACATTTTTGAAACCTTAATATTACCTTCAAATGATTTTTAAAGTATTAAAACCATTTTAACTTATTTATATAATATAATTATTAAATAAATTTAATATCATTAATATTTAATTAAATTAAAATATTAATGAAATTTATGTCAAAATATAAAAAGTTAATTTTTATAACTTAAAATAATTTTTTTAAAACTTTATTATGAATTTCTAATATTTGTTTTCTATTTATTCTATAATTTTCGTCTAAAGTTGGGGTCCTCCACGGAAACGCTTGTAGACAGAAATCTACAAGTCCGATTTGGGCCCACTTGGTATCGTTAGAACCGTGACTTCCAGAGCTACGTTTTACGCTCAAGAAACAGTCCATTTGGCCCAGTATAGCACCCTGAAAAGAGGTCACTACCCACTGTCCGTTACATGCCTTGTAAACATTTTCAGTTTTGGAGTCTTTTACAGAAACGCTTGTATTACGAGATCCACAACTCCGATTGAGACCCGATCAGAATTGTTGGATCCGTATCTTCTTGGACTATAGTTTTTATTTATCAAAAACCAAATTCCAATCTGTCTAGGTCCCGAAAATCAGGCCCAAAGTAACTGGTCAACAAGGTTTTCTTCAACAGTAGGTTCATTTTTTAGATTTGGGGTCCTTAATGGAAACGCTTATAAAACGAAATCTAAAAATAGGATTTAGGTCCAATTGGGATCGTTGGATTCTTACTTTCCCGAACTACAGTTTCCATGTATCAAACATCTATTTTGGTTCTATTTTGGTCCCAGAAAATGGACATGTAAGTGATCGATCAAGAGCTTGTGTTCAACATTAAGGTAGTTTGGGATTTAATTCATAACTTGCTCATTTCTTAACATATTTGAGTGATTCCAAAGGGGTTTTGCCCTTAACTCATGTATCTAGCATTCTAACATGTTTTAAACCATTTACCACATGAACCCAAAGAATCTAACATAAAAATATATATAGCATACAAAGGAAAGCTTTTTCTTAAACCTTTTGGTACAAAACTTGATTTTTCACTTTGGATCTAACTTTTGATTTCAAAAATACTTTGATACACATATAAAATACCAATATTCATGTAAATCATGAGTTTTTTTAAAGATCCAAAACAAAAGTTGCTTGGTTCATAAAGATCTAACAAAAGAGAGCACAAAAATTGTAAATTTTTAATTTCTTACCTTTTTCTTCTTGCAAGCCTTCTTGATTTCTTTTTTTTTCTCCTTTCTTCTTTTTCTCCATCAATGGCAGCCTTCTCCCTCTTATTCTCTCCCTATTTGGTTGGGTATACAAGGGAGAAATGAGAGGAAATGTTCTTCTTTATTTGCCTTTACCTTTAATTAAAAGAATAACATTTAGGAGAGAGAGGGAGTGGTTAGGATTAGGTGAGAGTTGGTGAGGAGTGGGTGAGATTAGGTGGCTGCCCATGTGATGGAAATTTTGAGCAGATTTGGCCCTTGCGGGTCCTGCTTTTAATTCCTCGTTTTGCATGTTTAATCCCGTCTTTGACTTTCAGACCCGAAAAATCAATTTTTTTAGTTTATAGTCGATTTCTACTAAATTTGATACTCCCAACGTCTTGGGCACCTCTGTTTCTTCAAATTCATCTCCAAATTTTAAGTTTGACTTTTCTCCAAAAATGTCAACTGTTGACTTTGACCAAAAAGTCAACCCCAACACATTTTGTGTTTAGAGTCTATTCTTATAAATTTTGACGTTCCGAACCCAACCGAGCAGTCCGTGCTATAAAATTCTTTCCCTAACTCAAATTTTGAGTTTTAACTTACTCCCTTTTTTAATATTAATCATATCAACTAATCATCTATTGATTATTATTCATTTCATTTTTTTTACTAGTACATAAAATAAATACTAGCATTCTTCAATTACTATAACCATTAAGTTATTTAATTCTCATTCCTAATATATAATATTAGGCTAAATAGTTTTCTTTTATTTGCTTATATAATAAACAAATATAAACAATCACATAAAGCCTAAAATTTTTAAATCCAAACTCTATTTCCAGTCTAGATCTTATTGTCTAACCTTTATTCAATCATTTAAGATTTTATAAATCCTATGAATTCTCGGGTTGTCACATAAATTCTTATTTAAATAATTTTTAAAAATTCAGGTTGTCACATCATTCCCACATCCTAAGGATTCCATCCTCGGAATCACTGAAACCCTACCTTACTCAGGTTTCCATCAAATCTCTTTTAAAAAATTATTGTTAAATAATTTCAACACATTACCTTAATAATAAGAATTTTATATTTTCCATTCCATTCTTTTTCTCAATAAATTCTCGCAAGCTTTATTTTATAACCTTCACTTAAACTCAATTATATTTTGAGTATTATATATTCTTTAACCCGTTCATTACCTTTTTCTAAGTATCATTGCCACATACTCAATTCATAAACACTTGGGATATTACATTCACTCATTCTTCTAAGAATTTCGTCTTTGAAATTTTAATTTATAAATCTTCGTTTATTCAATTTATCAAAATAAATTTTACGTTAATCTTTATTCTTCACTGGATTCTATAACCAGATTCTTTCTCTAAAGATCTTTCTAAAATCATCGCATTCTTTAAATCTTTCTCTTTTAAAAGTTTTACATTATCCTTCGATAACTTCATCCCTTCTCTCATCAGAATTTCTTTTCTTTCTTAAAATTATTATGTTTTGCTTAATTTTCTCATCATCACATGTCGTATCTTATGACTTACCCTTTTCTAAGGACTATCTTCGTCCTTTCCACTTTCACCTTTCAAAATAATAAAAATCTTCCACAATTGCTCAATAATTGGGAAGTGATATGAATAACTCATGAATTTAAAAGATTTCAAATCATGTTGAGGGGTCATAAGACCTTGAACTCTTTTCCTGGTTTAATAGTGTATCACCACTGTAAACCATCTTTAACAGAATGTTTAGCAGTCATACAGACTAAAAATACTCTCTGTAAGTACTCTAGGTGATCAACCTATCATACCCGTACGTTGTGCACAACGTATTACATCTCAACATCGTAACGACTATATGTGTTACTTTCGGAACCACTGTCTCTAATAACATGTCCCCTTTTTATAGGGTTGTTCACCTTAGCTTCTTGACATATAAATCTGAACCAAAACAATTTGGTTTGGCATAGTTTGACAAAGAACGCTCGAATTTCATAAACATCTTTCAGTATTTGTCTGGCTGAATCAAATATCATAGACTTCTAGCAACAACTTGGACATCAATCAAGATATATATATACATACATTTTTAACCAACTAAATTGGCATATCTTTCTTAGCTTAAAGAAAACCAAAAATCCCTTTTTTTCTAAAAAACATCTTTATTAGCATATCTTCTCAAAGTCAAAGAAAACCAAATTATTATTTTTTTTACCACGATATTGTACCGTCTTAATGGCATGTTGAGGATTCAGTCATGCTACATCATACTATAGTAGGCTGACGATCCTATTATCACATCCAACATTAGGTTCAATTGCTTTAATGACTCCCTCGATTATTATTTCCACACCATATCAAACGATGCATACGATTACAAAAACATGTTTTTATAATTTCAAATTATTTTTTTCTAGCTGAAACAATTAGCATAAACACAAGAACAATAACACTGTTTTAAAAACCCATTGATTCAATCATTTGTTCTAACAATTTTCAAAAACAAAGAAGTGCAACATCAGCACGAAGTCAATAAATTTCAAAAATTTATCATAGCTAGAAGATTTAGAATATCTAATTTTCCTCCATCATCTTAAATCTTTACTCCACTACTTCATTACTTAATCATTCTACTAATCTTTAGCACCATCAATGCTTACTATACCAAAAATTCTTAGTATTTGCTTCACAACTTTTCTATACCCAATACAGTTCATCAAACTTACCACACTTTGGAAGTTCAGGAACTTGCCACAATAATATGAGTTTAAGAACTTGTCCTAGCAATACGTAGTCCAAGAACCAATCAAAAACTTTCCATACGCTTAGGGGTTCAAAAACGTACATATAATTACGAGTCATCAACTTACCATAAGTATGAGTTTTTAAGAACTCGCACTTAGTCTTAATATCATCTAACCTAATTTCTACTGTTTCTAACTATCAAATATAAATATGAGAAAAGAATCACCTTCTCGCCAAATGTATATCAATAATGCGACACCAACATTCAATGATTATCAATGTGATAAACAAAGTTCAAGCACAAAACCTCCGCCCATACAAAAGTTTGTACAACTTATCCATCACATGAGTCCTCAATTAAAATCCCACCTAACTCTATCTTGCTCTGAAGTTGTTCTTTGCTCAACATGAATTTTTTTTTTGTATCTCATCTATAATAACTTCTAATGAGTTTACCTCTACATTAACTTTATAGCGTTAAGCTATAACTATTCAATTAATACAGAACATCGGTCATTTTATAACTTAAACAGATCACGTTGTGATCTTATTCTACAATCACCTTCTTTATGATTCCTTTCTTATTTTATGATCATTTTGGTTCACAATCCTCATTACTTCTCTTTAATTATGTTGTCTTATGATTATTCAACTCAATTTTAACTCTTCAGGTTCTTCTTTGAACCCACACATATTATCTTACCTTATTTCATAAGCATTCTTTGAATATATCATCAATTAAACTCTATTTGAGTTCATTATTATTATTTTAATCACCTTCATCTTGTAGACATCGTCTATTTAATAACACTTAACATCTTACAACTGGAGTCAGGAAACTCCATATTCATATCTTTTAAATACATCAAGATTCTTCTTTGAATTTTTTCATATATATTTTAATCTCTTCTCTATACATTTGTTAATTTTATTTCTTATTGTTCAAACTCTAATTGAGTTCATTCTTTACAATCTTCATATTTTTTCTCTAAGGTTATAGCCTAAGGTACTCCTACCTAAGGTTTATAACCTACAGCTCTGATACCAACTGTAACGACCCCAAAATTAATACAATTAAACTCTCAACTTTGGTTGTTAACAATACGTCTAACTTCTGACTTTACATCATTATTCGATGTTAAACTTAATAAAATGCGGGATAATTTAAACTTTTCTATCTTCTTACTTTAATTCCCTGAATCAAAACCTTTATCATCTACACATCTTTGAATCAAATTTATTTTATGATTCGTTTCATCAAAGTTATTATATAAAATCTTACATCTCAGCTCGATATCCCTTATATATTGGGTAGCTCAAACTTTACAACTAAATATGAAATTTTCACATCATAACTTATCAAGTACATATCTCAAAACCTTAAACATGGTTTAAAAGAATAACAGTAATAACTAAAGTATTTAATCGCCATGCATTGCATCTGATCCATGTCATTCAAGTAGCACATAGCGTTACCTTGAATCCTTAACCTACAAAATGGTTATTTGCATGGTTGAGCTCGACAGCCTAGCAAATCTAACAGTTTTTATACAACACATAACACATAAATAACATGCTCATCTTATACATCATAAACATTTGTCTAAACACATTATACATGTTGTACGTCACATATCAAATAAAGATTAAGTTCCATAACCCAATCACCATTCCTTACTTAACCGATGTAGTCATAAATTGACCTTAACATTTGATACTTGCAACATAAGTAATACATCATGCCCTTTACAGTAGAGATTTAAAATAATTCATTATCAAGTTCACTTAACAAATAGAAACTGAAAGACTTATCTTGATCGTTGTTTACCAATAATAGATTAACAGCTATTTGCATTTCATGTGCTCTACAAAATTATATAATCATGCACATCAAATATTAGTCACATAGCAACGCATAGTAGTTGTAATGTAAACTTTACTTTACATCTCATAACCCTTCCTGTTAATTAATACATAATGTTCAATTTGATTGTGTTAACTTTCGACTTATATCTCATTATATTTCTTCTTAGGTCATACTCAAGGTCATTCAAGTGTTTAAGTCTTACTAGGAATCCTTATTGGTTTATATTAACCACATTCCATATCTTATAATGTTCACTTTAATTGAATTAAAACACGTTTTAAGTTCATTAACACTTGTCACAGCGTTTCAACATTCAATCGCCACATGTCCGATTCGTCTATCTTGCGTATGTGTAGCATGCTCATACAACTTGTCTAATACATCATTGATTAATGTTAAGAATCATTATATTTACTAATATTCATTTTTTATAACTTATAAGAACATCTTTTATCATCATAAGCACTACACTTGCATACGTGCATGCCCGACACCCTCCGATTGCCTCATAATACACATCAGTCCCAAAGATGGCCATTTTTACCCCTGTTTCTGACATCAAATTTTAAAACTTATTAAATGAAAGGTGTAGGTCTACTCTTCCTTATTCCGGATCATCTTGAATCGCCTCAATCAGAGTTCGTATGAAAAAGTTATGCCCATTTTAGTAAAATATGTCCGGTCAAATTTTTCTCTAACACTTGGTCAGTCTGCCCATCCCTACCGAGGTGAGCATACCCTTTGGGGCGGCACTTTATGAACTAGAAACCCCCGTCGGGGCGGGTAGTCCCAGACTCCAATTCTACAGTTTGTGTTCTTCACGATTTTTCGACCCTTTCTTCTTCTAATCTTCATAACTCGAGTTATACAAATTCAAATCAGATCGTTCTCGACTCTATGGATTCTTATTCATATGACTACAACATACCAAAAAATCAACAATTTACAGAACCATTAACCAAACCAAATGTTGACCCAAAACTCATGTTCATATTAGTTTTACATGTTTTGGCATACATAGCGTAATCACACACCACGAATTCGTTTCTTAACCAATTTGATCCATTCAAGTTACGTTGTTTACGTTTTTTAGAGGAGAACAACAATCAACCATCAATTTAAAGTTTTCATCACGAATTCAGCATCAATTTTAGTCTCAAAATAGACCAAAACATATATATTACAACAAAACTTTAATTCCTCCTCTTTAACATGTTTTCATGATTTTGATTACTCTAAAACCATTTATAGAGGTTATATATCAGATTATACATACCCATACACATATATATACAACATCTCTTCAAATCACCCAACCAAAATAGCTTTTTAAATAAAGAACTTGAGAAACTATAAATTAGAGCTTTAAAACTGGATTAGATGATGAGTAATCTTCTTTTTCCTTCTTTGCATATCCAATCTTTCTCAATTTCACAGAGAATATCCCATTTCTCTCAAATTCTCTCTCTTCCTTACTTCTTCTCTGTTTTCTTAGACTTGGGAGTATTATACGTAAAACACCAACCCTTATTGAAATTGGGAGTTACACACACATAGTTTTAGCTGTTACAAAAACCAAAAAGCATAAGGCCTTGTTTGGCTTACCTAAATAAAACTCCTTTCTATTTATTTTAATAATCTTCATATCATATGTCACACCAAATGTCACACTTCATTTTATTTAATCATTGAACCAAAACAATTACAATTTACTTAACAAATCATTACCTTTCTAATTTAATTATTTAATTAAATTAGAATATTTCCATAATAATCTTCATTGAATATTTATTCAATTCCATAAATATTCCAATTAAAATATTTATTCAATCTCATAAATATTTTTAACTATTTCTACTTAAACTCACAATCTTACTACATTAACATATTACATTTATATGTTATATATATATATATATATATATATATATATATATATATATATATATATATATATATATATATATATATAAAAACAAATATATTAGCATTATTTATTATTTTAATTAAGTGAATCACTCACATTATTTATGAAACTTAATTCATAATAATTTATATCGTCACAATAATAATTAAATTATATTCTCTCATAATATAATTTTAACTTAATCAAATTAACTAATATTACTCAATTAATTTCCTTTTCATAACAATTACATTTAATTTCTTCAATAGTTTAATTAATTATTAAACTTCTTTTTCCCAATACATGAATATATAATTTTCTTCACACCAAATCACATATTTCACAATATATAACACAGATAAACACATACTCAAACTCAAAACATCTTTTAATAAGAAATTTATTTATTAAATTCTTATTTAAATAGTTTCTAAAAATTCAGGTTTTCACAGGACCAAAAGACAGTTTCTAGCCAAAATGATCCAAGGGAATTTTTGTCCATTTTTTTAGCTCTAAAAATTTTGAAAATTTTTGGTATGTTATTATGATGAGTTAACAAGGTTCAGTTCAAATATGATGATTTTAGGATATGTAGAATGAATGTTGTGGTTTTTACAAGAAAAAACTATTTTGAAAGTGAACAAAAATAACATTTTGTGTGTAACTCCAAAAATTGTAAAAGTTTTACTGAAACTAAATGTTCGTAACAGGATGTCACCCTAAAAATTTCGTAATTGTTGGACAAAGGAATAATTTATGATAAATGTAATAACCTATTTTTTTTCTATAATTAAATATTAATTGATTTTATTTTATAAAAGTATAATTGGATTAGAAAAGGTAAGTTACCCATTTTTTTTCCTTTCTTATTTCGTTTGGAAAGTTAAATTGTTTTAGTAGATAATTAAATAATTGATTAAATTAAAATTGTGGAGTGTATTAGAGTTTTGGTAACTCCTATATTGATTTCTATTTATAATTAAAGAGTGAAGGTGTAACATTAATCCTATTCTAATCTGATTAGTTGAATTCCCGAGTAGAATACTTATACACGCTGCAGTCCATTAGAAAAATCATAATCAATTCATCCGATGTCTGAATTGAGTGAGTACAAAGCATGTTTCTTCAAAAAAATATTCGTCCTCTACAATTTTAAAGAAGGAAGAAACGGAGAAAATTTTAGATTGTCAATAGCGGGTTGTGAGGAAGAGAATCCCATTTGTTAACGTTTTGTGGGAAAAAAAAATCATTCGGAGAGCGAAGTTGCTTGGGAGGCGTAAGAGACTATTCGGCAAGAGTATCCTCATCTCTTTAATATCAAGTAAATCTTTGTTACTCTTTTTATTAAATCTTTGTTACTATTTTGATTCTTGGGACGAAATCCTTTTAAGGGGAAGGTAATGTAATACCCAAAAAAAAAAAAAAATAAATAAAATTTTATATTCTTAAAACATATTGTTTGGACTTTGTCTTTTATTTGAGTCAAACTTGTTATTTAATTAATTTGGGCTAATAAGTGATGAATAATTAACTTAATAAAATTAAACTTTTCTTATATTTGGGTGCCTTGTAGTTAATTTATTTGGACCATAATAAGTAAATATTACATTAATGGGCCTTTAAATTAATTGAATCTAATTATAAGTATGTAATTTTAAAGGAATAAGAATATCATTAGGAAAGGAGGCGTGTTTTGATAAAACAAAGAAATGATTAATTCGTTTATTATACAATGATAATACTTTTATAGGAAGATAATGCACATAAACGCTCCAATCAAAACATCCTCCATCCTCCAATTTTTATGTTCCTTTATTAACAATTATTTATTGAGACTAATTGAAAGATCCCATCAATGCAATAATAATATATACAATCAATTAATGACTAAATATGATTGTTATAAGTTCTAGTTACTATCTTAGTGTGTATGTATATATATATACACACTCCTGCAAACCACTTTATCCATTATACTTACTATGCAAATGTATTATCATTGTAATCGAATGAATATACACCATGAAATAATAATTTCTTGTTCTAGTCAAACCTGATTGTCAAAATTGTTCCTTTCCTAGCAAAGCCATCGCAATGCTTTCTCTCACCACCGCCCTTTCTTTTTCGATTTTCAAACGTATTTATTAGTGTAATGCTTGAGTAAATTAGGTCTAACTATTTATTTAATAATAAGAGATCTTATTAATTCTCCTAATTTTAATAGGATTTTAAAATTACATACTTATAAATTAGACCCAATTAATTTAAAGGCCCAAATTAATGTAATATTTACTTATTATGGTCCAAATAAATTAACTACAGTTTGACCCAAATATAAGAAAAGTTTCATTTTTTTACTAAGTTAATTATTCATCACTTATTAGCCCAAATTAATTAAATAACAAGTTTGACTCAAATAAAAGATAAAGTCCAAACAATATGTTTTAAGAATATTAATTTATTTTTTTTCGGGTATTACATTACCTTCCCCTTAAAAGGATTCCGTCCCCGGAATCAAAAGAGTAACAAAGATTTAATCAAAAGAGTAACAAAGATTTACTTAAAATTAAAGAGATGAGGATACTCTTGTTGAATAGTCTCTTACGCCTCCCAAGTAACTTCGCTCTCCGAATGATTTTTTTTCCCACAAAACGTTAACAAATGGGATTCTCTTCCTCACAACCCACTATTGACAATCTAAAATTGTCTCCGTTTCTTCCTTCTTTAAAATTGTAGAGGACGAAAAAAAAACTGAAGAAACATGCTTTGCACTCACTCAATTCAAACATCGGATGAATTGATTATGATTTTTCTAATGGACTGCAGCGCGTATAAGTATTCTACTCGGGAATTCAACTAATCAGATTAGAATAGGATTAATGTTACACCTTTACTCTTTAATTATAAATAGAAATCAATATAGGAGTTACCAAAACTCTAATAGACTCCACAATTTTAATTTAATCAATTATTTAATTATCTACTAAAATAATTGAACTTTCCAAACGAAATAAGAAAGAAAAAAATTGGTAACTTACCTTTTCTAATCCAATTATACTTTTATAAAATAAAATCAATTAATATTTAATTATAGAAAAAATGGGTTATTACATTTTTCTCCCCTTCAAAAAAATTACATCCTCGGAATTCAAATAAGTTACAAAAAAATTTATTTTTATTTTTATTTACATGGCATAATTATTCATAACTTTAGTTAAGACGTAACATCACCCTTTGTAACGATCAAGCCTGGTACGTCCATCGGTACTCGCAATTATCCATGTTCTTATAAAATATTCGTCAGCTACCGTGTCAATCCCCGTTAAGATTCTTCGTTTTGCATTAAATTAAACCACATGCTCCACAGCTAGTGCGGGTCCTCGTCAATTTTCTTGATTTTCGTTCTTCTAAACGTACGTACTCTTCGTAATATAATTCAAAAACACAAAATTTTCTCTTCATCTAAATACGATTCGAATACCCGAAATATTTAAAATTATATTTAATTCGTAAAATGTTTATGTTTCACACATGACAAAGATTTAACAAATTTTTTTTATTTTTATTTTACATAAATTCATGCAAAAACTTCAATGACATCGAATAAACAGAACAATTTTATAAATTATATCACCAACACTCCTAATTCCTTAAGAGTTCCAAAATATCATAACCTTAAATCGAATTTAGTTCTCAAATATTATTACACCAAAAATATACTACTAAGATCTCTTTATCACCATATCAAACTCCAAGTCACATATTCTACCATCTGCATAAGCGAACTACAACTATTCAAGATCTCTCAAAATCAATTGAATTTCATAACTTTCTATCTAATCATATAATAAATCAATCATCCCTTATTGTAAACCTTAATCCAATAAATTTCAATGTCTCCCCACATACTATCACAAAGAATCTTCATAGAACATAACTCCAATATCTTACTAGAAAATAGCCACAAAATTGATCATTAACTCCAAATGATTAATCTAATTACCTCGAATATCAACAACTCAAATTACAAGAAATCCTTTATACTTAAAAATTTTCACTTTACCATAGTATGCCATCAATACACAAACCTCAAATTATCCACAAGCTTAATATAAATCAAAACCTAACTCAAATCAAATCCTCAATTCAACGATCATAACAACTGTCACAAAAAAAACAACTCTAAAAAAAATAATATTCCAAATATCAAATACTCGTCGATACAAATACTAACATCATAATCACATCTCATATAAGATCACTTCTTATCTGTACAAAGTATAACTTTATTCACCTCAATGATTAAATCACAATTCTTAACTAATATCATTACTCAATCACCTTAACAAATTATTCCACTTTCATCAAATTAACTACAAATCGAAAAGAAATCGACAATTGGTCAAAATAGAGACCAACCAAACAAAGAACAAAATCGAATCAAACTCCTACGTCTACCCAATGGTTTACCCACAACTCACAGGTCAAACCTAAATAGGTTTTCTACAAGAAAGAACCTAAGCTCTGATACCATCTCTGTAACACCCCCTTCCCGAAAAGGAAAGAGAGGTCACGCGCAAAGCACAACAAACCTCAAAATAAGTAAACAGAGCACTAATAACTTCAAAATATTAATAGAGATATCCATCAATGAAGTACTAAATACAATTCTCTAACTAGAGTCAAAATAATCAAAACTAAAAAAAATTAAATCAACCTAGATGGTCAAAGGCAATACTCTCATCACCCTAGCCCTAAATCACCCCTGCAAACTTGTCAAAAGAAAAACACAGCATGAGCCAATTGCCCAGTACGAATACAGATATGCAAAAGATATACAACTTATATACAAAAACAACTGAGACGAAATACTAAACAAAGCCTTAAGTGTAAATACTAACGAAAATATAATCTCCAAAGATCTGAATGAAATATATCTGAATCAACAGAATTAACGAAATCAATAGAAGAGTAAAGAAATAACGAACTGAAGTAACTAACTCAATGAATTGAACTGAACATAAACAAACAAAACTAATACAATGAAATAATAGGCTGAATCAAATGGTTGGGTGTTATTTTATACCGAATGAGCTCAGAAATATACATTGCCACACAGGCAAGTCAAAACAATGCCACACAGGCAAATCAAATGATGCCACACAGGTAAGTCAAACTAATGCCACACAGGCATATCAAATGATGCCACAAAGGCAAATCAAAATAATACGTTTTTAATTTAATGAATCTGCCAACAAGATTTTGAATAAGGCTAAGTTTATTATTAACTGTTGTAATATTTATTATGGAATTATGTAGGACTATTCAAAAATTTAAATTTAAAATTTACATGAATATAATAATAATAATATTTCACTAATTGTACTTATTTATTATTTTGTTTAATTAGTTTGAACGGAGGGAACCTAAGCGAGTTATATTTGGAATAAATTTTGGGTGTGACATTACTTAATTCAGGTACGAATTCTGTACTCTTTCAGCGATACTCTTGTTAAACTTGATTTGTTCGTTTGTCTCCTTATTTCAAATTCTGTTATGATTTCACATAATTGTTTCCTGTGAAATAAATATATTAGTTTCATTTTAGAGTTGATATATATGACTCATATTTGTACTCTTTGAATTAAGTTATCAGGTTTAGTACTATTTATTTTTGATAATTGTAGAGCGGTACATGTTGCTACCTTCTTTTTGAAACCTTGTGACTATAATTTTATTTGGTTCAACATGTACATATAAAACACTTTTGGTTGGTATTATGTCGCATGTGTTGTGACATGGTATTTTTGTTAGAATATACCGTAGGGTATACCTGAGCTATAACCACCTGTGGGGGTACCACAGGCATGTCATCTTGGCACGAGAGGCATGACACTTTCCGTGGCAGTGTGATTAGTCCACGGCGTCTCCGTTTTGGGCTCCGGAAGAAGTGGGCCATTTGGTGTGTTGTTGTGGGAGGCATATAGGTTAACCCTAGTTTTCTGTTCTTCGAATTTGTGATGTTGTGACAAACACACCTATCCGATTTGCATACATTTGGATTCGCGGTCCAATGTGTGACTTGTTTGTGTGGCATTATTCTGACTTGTCTGTGTGACATTATTTTGACTTGCATGTGTGGCATTGTTTTGACTTCCCTGTGTGGCAAGGTATATTTCCGAGCTCACTCGGTATGAAATAATCCCAGCCATTTGTTTTAGCCTATTATTTTATTGTATTAGTTTTGTTTGTTTATGTTCAGTTCAATTCACTAAGTTAGTTACTTCAGTTCGTTATTTCTTTATTCTTCTTTTGGTTTCGTCAATTCTGTTGATTCAGATATATTCTATTCAGATCCTTGGAGATTTTATTTTCGTCAATATTTACACTTGAGGCTTTGTTCAGTATTTTGTCTCAGTTGTTTTCGTATATCACTTGTATATCTTTTGTATATCTGTATCCGTACTGGGCAATCGGCTCATGCTGTGTTTTTCTTTCGGCAGGTTTGCAGGGGTGATTCAGGGCTAGTGTGATGAGAGTATTGCCTTTGACCATCTAGGTTGATTCAATTTTTTTTAGTTTTGATTATTTTGACTCTAGTTGGAGAATTGTATTTAGTACTTCATTGATGGGTATCATTATTAATATTTTGAAGTTATTAGTGCTCTGTTTATGTATTTTGAGGTTTGTTGTGCTTTGCGTGTGACCTCCACTTTTCTTTTCGGGAAGGGGGTGTTACAATAATTGTTGCAAGATCTAACTATTTTGGATAGTTTAAAATTAGTAAACGAAATTGAAAATTTCCAAAAAAAATAAAAGTTCATAAGAATACCATATACTTATATTTCCCAGAAAAGAAAAAAATTTGGAGATGTTTTGGTATTTTTTATGTAAATGTTTGAGTTATGAATAAATGAGAATAATATGTTATGAGATATTATAAATGGTGAAAATGTGATTCTATGAGTTGGTCATTTTTGATAAAATTCTATATTTATGGCATTTTATGATTATTAAATAAATTAAATAGTAAAGGATAAACAATTAAATTAAATTGTAAATAATATTAGATTAAAATATTATTAAATAATTAATAATATTAGATTAAAACATTAATAAATGATTAAAATATGATTAAAATATTATTAAAAGATTAATAGTATTTGTAGATGATTAAGATATTACTATATGATTAATAATATTAGTAATTTATTAAGATATTATTAAATGATTAATAATATTAAAGTATGATTAAAATATTATTAAATGATTAATAATATTAGTAAATAATTTGAATATTATTAAATAATTAATAATATTAATAAGTGATTAAAATATTATTAAATGATTAGTAATATTTGTAAGTGATTAAATATTATTGATTAATAATGTTAAGAAGTGAATAAAATATTATTAAGTGATTAATAATATTAGATAATGAGTTGAATATTATTAAATGATTAATAATATTAGTAAATAATTTGAATATTATTAAATGATTACTAATATTAAAGTGTGATTAAAATTTTAGTTAATGATTAATAATATTTGTAAGTGACTAAAATATTATTAAGTGGTTAATAATATTAAGAAGTGAATAAAATATTATTAAGTGATTAATAATATTAAGAATTGGATTAAGATATTATTTGATTAATAATATTAGACGAGAATTTTAAGATGATGATTAAGTGATTAAAATATTATCAAAGGACGATAATAATACTGATGGTTTAAGGTGTTATCTAATATTTGACTATGTGGCTAAATATTAGATGATTTATTTATAAAGTAGTACTATTATGAGGTATGGTATGATATGCTGATTGAAAGATCAATCTTATAAACGATAGGTCTTTCATAAGAGATTAAATTAGATTGCGTAGCAGTAATCAACGGGCAAGGAAAGTTTCATAACTCAAGCTCAAGTTATTATGTTTCAAGCATACTAGTAGTTTAATCATTCTCAATTATTCCACATCTATGATAATTATTTTTATTCGCACTTAGTGCAAGTCTCATATGTTTATCGGGTATGAAAGACTGATCACCTTCATTACTAAAGTATTTTTTACTGTCATTGTTGGCCACTCAGCGTTATTGATTCAATTATTCATTATTGAAACTTGATTCTCATTACTTCATAATTGTGAGATATTGTTGAAAATTCAAAAAGCTTATTCTTTTCTTCAATCATGATATATCATTCTTGTATTTTAAACTTGTTGAGCAAAGTAGTTACTCACTCTTGCTATATCATGATAATATTTAAGTTAAGCCCGAGTGTTCGAAGAAGGATAAAGTCAAAGGCAAAGTTGGAGAATAGTTCCATATGAACGTTTAAGTATTACATTTATTTTATGTAAACCTTGTGAGTTATTAAGGTATGTATTGAGTTAAGGTTGTTGACCTTGGAAAATGTTGTAAAATAATTTGAAATAAACAATGTATGTTTATATATTCCGCTTTAGTTTATAAAATGTATAAGAAGATGAAGTATCGTGACGCACCAGGTCTGAGGTTCAAAGGACCCGGATTTGGGGGCGCTACAGTTGGTATCAAAGTTGATAGGTTATAAACCTTAGGTAAGAGTACCTTAAGCTATAACCGTAGAGATGAGGATAAGTATGATGAGAAATAAACTCGGATAGAGTTTAAGTGATAAGAGATGAATTTGAAGAAATTCATTACTAAGTAAAGACGAAGATAAATAAGATTCAAAGAAGAATCTTGAAGAGTTATAAAAGATGAGAATTAGGAGTTACATGACTCCAATAATAACGATTAAAAGTGATAATAAATAGACAATGTCTATAAGATGAAAAGTGTAAATAAAATCATAATGTAATATGATTAAAGTGAAAAGTAAAGGAGATCTTAATTAAAAATGATTATAAAATAAGATCATGACGTGATCAGATTAAATTGTGGAATAACTTATGATATGTTAAGTGATTTGAATGATATAGCCTGACGCTATAAAAAGAATGCACTATGAAATTGCACTATGTAAACTTAGGAAAGAGTGGTAAATGCTAAGATACGGATTAAAGAAAATTCGTATTGAGGAAAGAGGAAGCTAGGATTATGTGGGATTTCAACTAAGGACTCATGTGATAGCTGAGTTGTACAAACCTTTGTATGGGCACAAGTTTTGTGCTTGGTCTAACGACTACTAAGTTTATCACATTGATAATTATTGAAATGTTGGTGTCACGCTATCAATATACATATGGTGAGAAGGTGATACTTTTCTCATAATTATATTTGATAGTTAGAGAATATTAAGATTAGGTGCGAGTTATTAAAACTCATGCTTATGGTAAGTTTGTGACTCATAATCGTATGGTATGTTTTTGAACCCCTAAGCGTATGGACAATCCCTGATCTGTTATTGGACTATATATTAATAGGACAAGTTCCTAAAATCATATTATTGTGAAAAGTTCCTGAACTCATAATGTGTGGTACGTCCAATGAACAGTATTGGAATATAGAATAGTTGTGAATTGAGAACTGAGAATTTTAGTATGTAAGCATTAAGATTGTTAGTAATAGATATAATTATTAAACAATAGAGTATTGGAGAAAATTAGAGTTAATAGAGGAAGCATATGTATTCCAAATCTTCTAGTTATATTAGATTTCAAAATTTATTGACATCGTGCTAATAAAAGCATTTTTAAAAAATATGAGTCAAATTATTGAACCAATGCATTTTAAAAGTTATATTATTCATATGTCTATGCTAATTATTTCGGCTAGAAAAAAATGATTTGAAAATATAAAAATGTATTTTATATATCATTAATACATTTAGTACAGAGATGATAAGTGATGGAGTCATCAATGCAGTCTTACTTAGTGTTGGATATAATCTAAGGATCGTCAGCCCACTATGGTATGTTGTAGTATGACAAAGTCACAAAATGACAGAATCCTCAATGGACTGTATAAACAGTGCGGTATCATGACGTCATAAAATGATTTTCAGAATTTTAAATATAAGGTAATGCCAATTGAATTGGCCAAACAATTATTTAGATTGATGTTCGAATTGTTGGTATACGTCTAAGCTATTTTATTCAGCTAGACAAATGTTTATGAGATTCAAGTATTCTTTGAGAATTTGTGCCAAACCAAATTGTTTTAGTGCGGAATCTTATACCAAGTCTGAGGTGAACAACCCTGAATAAGGGGAATATACCAGTTGGATAATATATTCCAATATATGAGCGTAAATAGTCGCTATACATGATTAATACGTTGTGCACGACGTAAGGGTACAGTAGGTTGATCACCTAACGTACTTGCAGAAGTAGTTTACCTTCTTCGTGATTGTAAAAATACTTATTAGCTTACTGTTTTATGGTGTGAATACCGTTTAAACAATGAGTTCATGGTCTATATGACCCCTCAACATGATATGAAAAGTTTTAACTCCTTAGAGAGAAATCATGGTAGCATGTGATGATAGAAGAGATCCTGATAGAAAAAAATGGTATGTACTCATTAATTGAGAATGAAATCAAATGTGATTAGATATAGGTTAAATTAAAAATCTATTTTTAGTGAATAGAAGGAGCAAATGTTAGTATGTTGTAATTTTGAGGATAAAATTCTTAGAAGATAGGGTGAATGTGACAACCCAAAAATTTAGATTTATAAATAAAATCTTGAATGATTAAATAAAGGTTAAAGAATAAAACCTAGATTGAAAATAGAGGGCTGGATTTTTTTTAAATGAACCTATATGGTTTGATTTTTGAAGCAATGCAAAGAAATTAAATGTGAATGAAAGAAATGAGAAGATAAAGAATAAAAGAGAGAAATTATGGGTTATGAAAAATTCAAAATCTAGAAAAAATTTATATGTACACTTGAAGTATATTAAAGATAAGGTATTAGAATACCTTTAAATTTATGTGAATTAAACGGTGAAAGAGATTATGTAATAATGTATGTGAAAAATTTATTAAAGAAATAAATTTCAAATGAAGAGATATTATAAAGTTAAAGAAAATGTGTATATGTATAAATACATATATACTATGTGTTATTTATATTTTTCTAGTCAAATAAGAAAATTAATTAATTAAAATTAATCAAACAAGAATAAATGAAAAGTCTAATTATAGAAATTTGTGAAAATTATGCCTTGAATGGTAATTTAATAGAACTCAAAAATTACCATGATACAATAGATGAATTCGGGAGATAATATATAGGGTTAGATCTGAATGTGATATCATGTATTCTTAATTGTTTACATGGGATGGATAATTAGGGTTGTGTATTGAATAGGAATTTTTTTTTTTCACTGTGTGTAAATATTGTGAATTGGTACTTAATGAATTTGATTATTTTGTTTTGTATAGGAATATCACAAAATTAATTGAATTGAATATTTTGATTTTATTACTTGGAAAAGGGCATATAAATACTTTGAATTCCTGTTAACAACTTAAATGTATTTAATAATTGGATAATTGATTTATATTGCATAATTGAGAATATTGTAATCTTAAGCTTTTATCATCTGAAGTCAACTCTTTATGTTTAAATTAGTCTTAGTTACTTTAATTTAGTTTTTAATTGATAATCACAAAATTCGGTTGTTTAAATAAAATTGGATTGATATAAAAACTTGTTGTTGGGATTTATTAAATAGAGATTCGTGTGGGTTCGACACTCTATCTTATGACTTTATTACTTGTTGATCGTGTACACTTGCACGTAATTATCATTAACAAAAAATCGGACAACAAATTTTTGGCGCTGTTACCGGGGAATCTGTATTTAATATTTAATTCCATATTAGTTACAATTAATTTGGTCTTAATTTAAATGTTTTTATTTTATTTGTTTCTTTCTTCTTGCAAGTTTTTCCACTCGTGTATGTACACTAGATCAAAGGGTAAGGAGAAACTTTTGCCATACGCAGACGATATTGAAAGAAAGTTCTGAAAACTGAGGTTAACTAGTGAGGAAATACATACGGAAGAAAAGCTTGCAGAGGAAACTGACCCGCGAGTAGATATGGTTGCAGATGAGCATAAATTACTTTGGGACTATATCACGCCATTGGTTACAGATATCCACTGTAGTATTTAGAGGCCTGTGATCAATGCAAACAGTTTTGAGATCAAATCGGGGACCATTCAGATGCTACAAAATTTAGTGTAGTTTGGGGGTGGTCCGAATGAGCACATTGTCAGTTTTTTGAAAATCTGTGATACATTTAAGTTTAATGGGGTTACTAATGAAGCAGTCATGTTGAGACTTTTCTCATTTACACTTCGCGATAAGACGAAATGTTGGTTGCACTCTTTGCCGCCGAGATCAATTACTACCTCGAATGATTTAGCTCAAAAGTTTCTTGCTAAGTTATTCCCACCTGCGAAAATGACAAAAATGAGGAATGACATTACCTCATTCAATCAACTTGATTTAGAAATGTTGTATGAGGTATGGGAAAGGTTTAAAGATTTGTTTCGCAAGTGTCCACATCATGGGATCCCAAAATGGTTGCAGGTACGAATGGATTGCATGCGCCCATAAGGACGAGTATTGATGCAGCGGCTGGATGTGCTATTATGGGAAAGAATTTCGAGGATGCTTACCAATTATTAGAAACTATGGATGCTAACAACTATCAGTGGCCTACGACAAGGGGAAATTCACTGAAAGTGGCAGGGAAATTAGAAGTGGATGCGGTGACAGCCTTATCTGCATAGTTAGCTACACTAAAGAAAAAGATTGAGACATAGGGACCACAAAAAACTTCTCAAGTGGCGATGGTTTATGAATTATATGCCAGAAATTACTTTACAGAGCAGTGTACCATCAATGTGGAGTCAGTACAGTTTTTGGTAAATAAAATTCGACCACCGCAGCCATATCAGAATGCTTATAATCCAGGGTGGAAAAATCATCCAAGTTTTTATTGGAGTAGTAAGCAGACTTAAACCAAGCTCCAAGGCCACAATATCCACCCAGTTTTCAAAATCAAATCCCATAACAGGCAGAAAGGAAACCGAGCTTAAAGGAAGCATTGGCAAAATTCATTACAGCTTCAGAGAAGAGAATGAATGATCAAGATAAGTTGTTAAACCAAGTGGATTTGAATGTAAAAATCCAGGCGGTGTCGATTAGAAATTTAGAGAATCAGATGGGACAGTTAGCTCATGCTTTGAACAGTCGTCCACAAGAAGCACTACCGAGCGACACTGAGATTAATCCGAGGACAGATGGTATGGCTGTGACTCTAAGAAGTGAAAAAGAGCTATCTGATTCGGTTAAAAGGAAATGCAAAGCCAGGATCAATAATTGTGGATGAAGAAGATGAAACCAAGGAAAAAATGAGGTTGAGAATACCCAAAAGGTTGAGGATACAGGGTTGGAGGATAAGTCAAATGAGAACAAATAAGACAATGTAGTGCCTCTCGTTCCATTTCCCCAAAGATTTCAGAAATCCAAATTAGACAAGCAATTCTCCAGATTTTTAGATTTTTTCAAAAAGTTTCACATCAATATACCATTTACGGAAGCTTTGGAAAAAATGGTCAGTTATACTAAATTCATAAAGGAGGTGCTCTCTAAAAAGAGAAGATTGGGTGAATTTGAGACAGTAGCATTGACAAAAAAGTGCAACGCAATTTTGCAAAAGAAATTACCGCCAAAATTGAAGGATATGGGGAGCTTTACAATTCCATGTACAATCGGTAATTAGTTTTCTGGGCGAGCACTATGTGATTTAGGGCAAGTATTAATTTGATGCCACTGTCAATATACACTCAGTTGGGATTGAAGGCACTGAGGCCCACAAACATTACTTTACAGTTAGCAGACAGATCACTAACGTATCCGAGGGGTATTGTAAAAGACATTCTGGTTAAGGTTGATAAATTCTTCTTTTCGACTCACTTCATCATATTGGATTATGAGGAAGATAAAGAAATCCCAATTATACTAGGTCTTTTGTTCTTTTCAACAAGGAGAACTCTAATAAATGTTCAGAAAAGTGAATTGACAATGACAATTCAAGATCAGGAAGTCACCTTCAATGTGTTCAAATTAATTAAGTTCCCCAAAGAAGGCGAGAAGTGCCCACAGATAGACATAATTGATGAAGTAGTAATTGAGAGAACCAACGGAAGTTACTTAGAGGATCCACTAGAAGCTACCCTAGTTGGTGTAGATACATTTGATGATGTGGAGGATATGGATTATGTCAAGGTGTTAGACGCATTACCAGTATCTCAGAAAGGTAGAAATTAGTTTGATACTCTTGACCGGACTGAAGGAGGAGAAAAGAGGTCCATAAAATCATTAAAGGAACCACATGTGCTAGAACTCAAAACCCTTCCAACTTATTTGAGGTATGCATACTTGGGAAATTCCGATACACTACCAGTTATCATGTCTGCTCACTTAAATGAATCTCGAGAAGAAAAGTTGTTAAGGGTTTTATGTGAGTACAAAATGGCAATTGGGTGGACAATAGCTGACACTAAGGGAATCAGTCCATAGTTTTACATGTATAAAATTCTACTTGCGGAAGGAGCAAAATAGGTTATTGAGCAACAAAGAAAGTTGATTTTGATCATGAAGGAAGTAGTAAAGAAGGAAATCATCAAGTGGTTAGATGCCGGTATTATCTATATGATTTCAGTCAATTCTTGGGTAAGTCCTGTACAGTGCGTACCAAAAAAAAAGGGGGAATGAATGTGGTTGAAAATGAGAATAACGATCTCATTCCTACTAAAATAGTTACAGGGTGGAGAGTGTATGGATTACCGCAAATTGAATAAAGCTACTCGTAAGGATCACTGTCCCTTGCCTTTCATTGATCAAATGTTGGATAGGTTAGCGGGTCATCTACTGTTTTCTTGATGGATATTCGGGATATAACCAGATAGCAATAGCCCCAGAGGACTAAGAGAAAACCACATTTACATGTCCTTATGGAACTTTAGCATTCCAACGGATGTCTTTTGGCCTTTTCAATGCACCGGCTACATTTCAACGATGTATATTGGATATCTTCTTAGATATAGTTGAGCAAAACTTAGAGGTATTTATGGATGATTTCTCTGTTTTTGGGGAAAGCTTCAACCTTTGCCTCAACAATTTGATTCTGGTGTTAAAACGATGCATGGAAATAAATATGGTGCTTAATTGGGAAAAGTGTCACTTCATGATAGAGGAAGGAATAATTTTGGGTCACAACGTTTTCACAGCCGGATTAGAAGTAGACAAAGCAAAGATTGAAACAATTAAAAAGTTACCTCCGCCGATATATGTGAAGGGAATAACAAGTTTTCTTGGTCACACAGGTTTTTACAGACGTTTTATCAAAGATTTTTCTAAAATATCAAAACCTTTGTGCACACTTGATAAGTAGATTTTACACCTACTTAAACGGTATCTATTACTTGAATTAGTTGCCTAAACCTATGTTTTGTAGTTACTTTGCATGCATTGTGTGTGAATTTCAAATATTTTATGTTATTTTGCAGGCTATGACATAACATTGGCATGAAGAAGTAAGGAAAAACAATTCGGACATCTTTTGGACTAAAATATGCAAGCAAATGAAAGAAGGGAAGATTTCAGGGCTTTTAACACCAAGTTGGATGCATGTTCTTGGTTTTGAACTTGGAATTTACTGTATATCTACTTCTTATCTTTCCGAAACATCTTGAATCGTCCCAATCGGATCTCGGATGCGAGAGTTATGACCTTTTTATCAACGAAGATTAAAGATAAAAGTTGTCATGCATGCCATTTACAGAGCATCTACTTCAAGCCAAATTTCTGCCTTGATCCAATCTGTATCTCTCAATTCTCAAAGAATGAAAGTTGTAGATCTCGTTGATATCTTCGATTTGATAGGTGGCAGGTCCCGTAAATTCTAGCGGATCAAAAGTTATGTCTGTTTTACCAAAGGACGTTGCAGCAAAAAATTGACCAACGCAGGGCGCGCCATAAATGAACTAAGAGCGGCGTGGGGCGCGCTGGGCCATCAGATTCTCTGCTATAGTAGCGCGGGGCGCACCCAAATTGGCCTAGGAAGAGCGCTGGGCACGCCGGTTGGCGAGGGGAGAGTTAATTTGGGCATTATATTGTCTAATTTGAGCTAGAATAGGATTATTAGTTGCCTAACTTGCTAGGGTTTCTATTAGAACTATAAATACTTGATTATAACTTGGATTGAGAGGCTAGTTTTGAGGATTCCATTAGATTAGATTATAGTAGATTAGGACCAAAACCCTAGTTCTTATGAGATTTGGAGATTGAAGCAACTTGGAGACCATTGAAGATTCAAAATGGAAGCAAGGAGGGAGCATAAAATCTGTAGACAACATATTCTATCTTTTTCTCTTCTTTGATTTTTGACTTTCAGTGTTTATTCAATTGTGGATTCTTAGTTTTAATTCATAAATCATGAACTAAATCTTTTGTTTAAGATTACAGTGGATCGTATTGCATAGTTTATTTTAGTATGCTTCTCTATTAATTATTGTGATTATTCTTGGATTGTCTATTATGATTTGTGATGAATTGCTTAATTGTCTAGCTAAAAATTACTATGATAATCTATATGAACTCGAGAGATGAATTATAGATTTAGATCTGATCATAATAGCATGTGATTGTGTTTTCTGTATGGCGTTGGAATACATAATTTATGTCTAAGATAGAGATATACCTATACATTGCATGTAAGTAGATAAAGAACTTGTGCTTAAAATCCTTTTTAATTGTAATTCACATAGAGATATAGTGAATTAGTTAATTAGGGTGTTCTTTTTAATTCTATCATCTATGGATTTAAGTTGATTTGAGTATGATGCATTGAGAGATGGTCATATTTACTTATGTGTTCTTGATTAACAATTCAGAATAGTTAGTATAATTGATAAGAAGTGTATTAATTTAAGTGAAGCAATAAGTGAAGTTGTGATCTTAAATCTCCATAATCTGATTTTTAATTAGTGGTAATTAGAATTAGTGTAATTAAATAATTTAATTAATAATCTTAAATTGATTGTTTAAACAAAATTAGTTTGATTAAGAGTTAGTATTTGGTAATTTGCATTAATAATTCCTCGTGGGAACGATACTTTGCTTACACTTTATTACTTGTTGACCACGTATACTTGCGTGTGAGCGTATTTTAGATTTTACCCAACAACACTCCTTGAAAAATATGTTCTGTTTAAAATATCAGTCCTACATTGATGCCTTTGAGGTGTTGAAGTAGAAGTTAGTCACAGCTCCAATCATAGTTGCTCCTGATTAGTCTCTACCTTTTGAACGCATGTGTGATGCTAGCGATTATGCAGTTGGTGCAGTGGTGGGATAACGTAGAGACAAGATCTTACATACCATCTACTACTCTAGCAAGACGCTAACTGATGCACAGTTGAATTACACCACCACTGAAAATGAGTTACTTGTGGTAGTGTTCACCTTTGACAAATTTGAGCATATCTGATTTACACTAAGTTAATTGTCTATATTGATCACTCAACCATAAAATATTTGATTGTTAAGAAGGATGCAAAACCAAGGTTAATTCGATTGGTCCTTCTCCTGAAAGAGTTCGATTTGGAAATCCGAGAGAGAAAGGGTATAGAAAATCAGGCGGCTGATCATTTTTCCATATTAGAGAATTCAGAAATTCAGAAATTCAGAAATTCAGAAAAAGGATGGTGTAGTGATCAATGAGTCATTTTCAGATGAGAAACTTTTCAAAATAATGACGGAAGTACCTTGGTATACGTACTACGTGAACTACCTTGTAAGTAATGTACTCCCTCCTGATTTAAATTCTCAACAACAAAAAAAGTTCATCCACAATGTCAAGCAATATATTTGGGATGAACCCTTTCTTCTCAAAACTTGTGCGGGTCAAATGATAAGATGGTGTGAGAATATTGAGTCATTATCATTTTTCAGAGTATTGGGGACACTTTGAGGGAGAGAGAACAGCGACAAAAGTATTGCAATTAGGTTTCTTCTAGCCTACGCTGTTCAAAGATGCCATTTCTTTGTTCTAAAGTGTGACCGGTGCCAAAGGGTTGGCAATATTTCAAAACGCCATGAGATGCCACTCAAACATATGGGGCATTGACTTCATAGGGCCATTTTCTTCTTCATGCAATAACGGGTACATACTGCTGGCCGTGGATTATGTGTCAAAATGGGTTGAAGCAGTTGCCTTATCCACAAACGATGCCAGGTGGTTCTGAGATTCTTGTGGAAAAATATCTTCAGTCGATTTGGTATACCAAGGACTATAATAAGCGATGAAGGAACACATTTCTATAATAAGCATTTCACAAGCAGAGGTGCCAAATCGAGAAGTCAAAAGAATCTTGGAAAAAGTTGTGAATCCATCTCGAAAAGATTGGGCAATGAAGTTAGATGATGCTTTATGGGCATATCGAACAGCCTACAAGAATCCTATCAGAATGTCACCATACAAAATGGTTTATGGAAAAGCGTATCATTTACCGGTGGAGCTTGAACACAACGCATATTGGGCCATTTAAAAGTTAAACTTTGATATCTAAACATCCGGCAAGAAAAGATTTCTTCAATTGAATGAAATGGAAGAATTTCGACATCAAGCGTACGAGATTGCCAAACTTTACAAATAAAAAGTCTAGAAGAGGCATGACAAGCGAATCTTTTACCGGAAATTCGAACTGAGACAAATTGTATTGTTATTCAACTCTAGGTTGTGTCTTTTTCCAGGTGGTCCGGACCTTTTGTAGTTACATCTATAGCTCCCCACGGAGCCGTTGAGATTGAAGAGCCGAATTCAAAACGTACATTCAAGGTTAACGGCCAAAGATTAAAACATTATTGGGGTGGTGATATTGATCGACATCTGACATCGATTGATCTGACTGAAACTTGAAGAATTGCATAACAGTCGGGCATACGACTTTCAACCAAGCGCTAGGGACAGGCAACCCAAAGTTTACTTTTATTACATTCAATTCTAAATTAATTTCAATTTAGTAGGATAGGTTTAAAATTTTTATTATTATTTTTGATTTCATAGTTGTTATTCATTCAATAAAAGGAATAAATAAACAATTTGTACAAGAAAAGAGGAATGTAAATCAAAGTAATAGCGCCCAGATACTGGGAAAACAAAGAAAATCAGCGCCCTGGCGCTGGTCATTCGAGAGCTCAAGTCCATCCAGCGCCCCAGTTCTCCAATTGTGCTATACCTCAACGCTCCGGTGCTACACCCTTCCCAGACATATTGCACACTAGCGCCCCGATGCTCTAACAAGCCTTCCTTATAGTGCCTCGACATTGGGTTCAGGTATTTGAAAAAAATTAGGGCTTTTTCCCGTATCAGGTAACCATCTCATATCTCTTATTCCCTTTCGAACTCAACTTCTCCCAATCTGAGTATTCTTATTCTAGTAAACATCAATTTCACTCATCAAGGTAAGGATTGCACTAAGATTGAACATCCACCAATACCAATTTCTCAATTACGTCTTTCTTCTTCAATCTAAGTATGACATGGTTATATTGTTTAACGTGAAGGATATATGAAAGGGATAATGTTTGTGTATCTATTAGATGTAACTTGGATGTTATTATTCCATCTGATTAGATTGATTACGTCGGTTATGGGGTAATTCTACAAGCAAACTTAGAAGAAAATATGGAATTTATCTTTTGCCTCTAAAGTGTTTGATAAATTGTGTGTTAGAACTTTACTTGATAAACTTGTGCAAGATGATGTTAGGTTGCTCATGTTACACTATAGGCTTGCACATATGCACACTCATGATACCAATGTGATATCGATAACCTTGGGATTGTAATAAATTTCCAGATTGGGGGAACATACATGATGTTCGTTCCAATTCTATCCATGCATGTTTTTTAGAATGTTCTGACATAGCCTTTATTGTGTATGCATGCTTAAATTGTTTGGTTGTGACTTTGATATCTATTGTGGTTTGGCAGAATTTGGGCTAATTAAGACTAGTCTCCCTTTAGTATGTCATAGGTAGGCACATTCATTACAAGTGACACCATTTTGACGTAATTAACTATATTATTGCACTAAACCTCAAGTTTAGGGGTAACATGAAGAGTATTCGTATGTCAACCATTACACCTCATTTATGCGTCAAGGGCCGGATTACAAGCAAATTATTTGAGAGTTACGTCAGTCGGGTACTACTTGGAGAACCCATTAGCGGGGCACCATGACCTTCCCACACTCTCAGCTTAGCAAATATGGAAAGGCATGGTATGCCTTTATTTGTGCTAAGTTGATGCCCTTGCACGCATGTCAACGATGTGACGAAGGAGAGGGCCCTATTGTTGTATTGTCTGATCAAAGGGAAGTAAATTGATGTGGGAATTGTTATTCAGAGATCTATTAAGCGGGGCTTTATAAGTTGGTACAACAGGTGGACCTCCTCACCTTCTCTTATTTGCGCTTTATGTGAACAAGCAGGGGTCAAATGGAAATCAGACGAAATGCTTCAGCAACCAATGCCTATGTTGGACCATAAAATGATAATGAGGTAAAAAGTTTGGAATGGAGGCGAGTCACATCCGTGAGGATTGGGGTTTATAATCGTACATTCAGAGCCACAACAAGAGCCTAATCCTTTGTCTTTGGGTTCTTCCATTGTAGTTCTTCGCTGAGTTATGTCTGAGGAGGTTCAACAAGAAGTTAATGGGTGGTTGTATAATCTTGAAACCCAGAATGTCTGGTTGCCGGCTCTCCAAGATAGTATGTTCGAATACAATGTCATCTTCAATAATGTCTGGTTGTCTGGTTGCCGGCTTTGGCTTTGGTTGGTATGTTTTCCCGAATGAATCCATCCTTCGACACCAGTCAGTTCCCAGTAACGCCTACCCTACCTGTATTCCCCCATCGGATCAAGAAGAAAAAAGCGATGAGGAGGTCAATCACGATGATTGACCAAATCAAGGAAGTCCTCGATTTCTTATTTCTTTAATTTTTCGCATAAGGAAATTGTTTTATCTAAGTTTGGGGGTAGTTCTTCGTAGGTCTGCATGTTAATGTTAAGCTGTTTTTGCATTTAGACTGTGTTTAGTACGTAGTATTGTGATTATGTGTTAATTTTACATTGTGTTAGAATATTTATCAAATAACTTGAGCGTGATGAGATATAAACCTTGTTGATAACTGATGATAAAAATGTTGTGAATGAAGTGATAACTTGAATGAATGGGAAAAAGATAGCTAAGTTTAACTTGTGCATATTGTTAACTTGATTTGTTAAAGAAAGCCCTTAGCTTAATTGCACAGAGTCAACATGTTGATTTAGTTAGGAGTTAGTTAGAACTAGAAAAAAAATCTGAAGCTTAGGACGGATATAAATCAACCTCTATAGTTTAGTATACTTAGTATTTTAGAAATTATGTATTCAAAAAAAATATTTGACTAGTTGTCTTTGTGGCCTTAGTTACTCGAACAAGTAAACCATTAGGAGTGTCTCTACTCTCAATGCCCTAAAACCATCTGGTTTGGGAGTCATTGGTCGAAAGTTCGCTACAAGGATAAATTTGAAAAGCCTAATAAAGATTAACATTGCACAAGTCAAAATAAATAAGTATAAATAATCACTTGAGTAGTTTAGTTTTGTGCCTTTGCTACTTGGGTTATTAGATCCGTAGTGGTGTTTTAACATAAAGTACCCTAAAGACGGCTAGTTTGGGACTTATTGGTCGAAAGCTCGATACATGGGTTTTCAATTGAAAAGCTTAAGAAAACTAGACATTGCACCAGTCGAGGTAATATATATATATATATATATATATATATGTAAGAGATTTTGAGGTGTGATTAAGGATCTTTAAGGTTGTTTAAGGTTATTAATATTGAATCATGCTTGAGTTGATTTTTCATGTAGTGAGTTAGTTGCATCCATTCTGTGTTAGTTATTTGCATTGATTGAGGACTAGCAATTTTTTAAGTTTGTGGGTATTTGATGAGTGGGTAACAAACCCATGAATTGAGTATTTTTAGGCTTAATATATTGTTAGTTTTTGAGTATTTTAAGACATTTTATTTGTGTAAGTGTTGCTTTGCAGGTTGGTGTAACAAGAGGGCGAAATGGGGACTTCTGGCAAAAAAAGGGCAAACTATAAATTCCATGTACCACATAGCTAAGAACAGGGCCAAAATCAGCGTCGGGGTGTTGGGCATCAGGGAATGTTGGACGAATTTTTGATGAGCTAGGGAGAAGAGGCCAATTTCTATTCAAAATAGGATTATAATTAAGCTGACTTTGAAGGGGACCTAAAGCTATAAATAAGGAGGAGGCTTTTCATAAAAGGACACACAGATATTGACTGGGATAGCTGAGGAAAAAGATTGAAGATTGCATAGCTGCACAAGGAAATTCATATTAGAGATTGAAGATTGGAGAGCTTTTACAGAGTTTTTTTTTTTTTTCTTTATTCAGTTTTGTATTTTATTTATGATGACTTATATGGTATTTTTGGTTTTAATTTTTAGCATGAACTAATTTTTCAATAAAGACTACAATTGAACATTTTATGCTTATGAATTAATTATCTTTTGAAATCCAATTACTTATTCAAATTGAGTTGTCTATTATATTTTATGCTTATTATTTAATTGTCTGGCCAACGATTATCGTGATACATTAGATGAATTCAGGAGATAAAATCTAGGGTTAGATCTGAATGTTATAACATGTATTCTTAATTATTTGCAAAGGATGAATAATTAGGGTTGTGAATTAAATAGGGATATAACGACTAAGATATCGTACTAGAATGTAAATAAGTTCTATTTTATTATATTGAATAAAATGAGATTATATGAATTTTATTATGTGTTATGTGTTTAAAGGTCAATTCTATGACCTAGAATGTGTTTGAATGTTAGGGTTTACGAATCTGAGATTGTAAGAGAAAATAAAATTTTTTGAGAAAAAGACGTAAAAACACTATTTGTAATACCCCAACTTTTTATGAATAAAGATTTAATTTAATTCTAAATAGTAAGGTGATAATTTAATAAATTTTATAGTTATAGGTGATATATGCAAATTTTACAAAGTAAACAGTTGTCGGAAAATATTTGTTTGATCAGGAAATATTCTCACGACAGCGCAATCATTGGTGGACCTCATAATGGAATAACTGTCGGATATAGAAAGCCACAGAAATAACATTTTTATTATAACAATAATGACAAGACTTTTACCGTTAAAATGTTGAAATAGCATGTGATAAAAGTACAGTAATACTTGTTGTTCCATAGTGGTACGCGGTATTGCACTGTAACACACGGTATTGCACAGTATCTCTGATTATTAATTCTTACGTAAGAGAAATTCTTATCGGAAAGCCCCCTCTTTCCTGGGAACGATCTGGTTGTCAGTATTGTGAATCTATAATATTAATAATTATTGAAAGATTGAAAAGTTGTAAATAATTGATGAATAAAAATTGTTGTTTAATATGATAAGTAAATATTTGTTCAAATTTTGATATAAATGGAGGAATTTAGCATGAGACATTTATTGAAAGTTTGACATATTTTTCTATGGAACCATAATTATCTTCTCCGATAAATTATTCATTCAAATATATTATTATAATATTACATTATAATAGTATAATGTGATAATATAATAGTATAATTTTATATTTTAAAATTTATAATTTTTTAAATTGTATTATTATTATTATTATTATTATTATTATTATTATTATAAGCATGTGATAAAAGGGACGGAGGTGAGCATTATTATTATAAGCATGTGATAGAAGGGACGGAAGTGAGCAAATTGTATTTGAATGTTTTATTTTCAAAAGCAGTATGGTCCTTGTCCCTTTTTTCCAAGTTGGTTGGTTGAGAAATTCTCTTGCAAACCATTCTTCCAAAATGTGGACCCTCAACCAATAAGAAAGTGTGAGTTGGCAAGTTAGGCTGAGAAAGAAAAAAAAGTTAGACAGGAAAATTTATCTTTTCCCTTTGAATTGCACTATAAAAGAGAGGTAACCCCTTCATCCCGAACACACCCAAAAAAACACAATCGTTTATACTATAATATTGTGACAATTTTTTTTGAGTATAAGAATACTTTGAGTGTAGATTATAGTGCAAGATTTTCTCAAGATAATATATGTTATACCAGTCAGATCTAGTCTTCTACTAAGGTAAAGAATGTTATTTTTTTTTAATACTCGTAAGGGATATCATTTTCTTTCATACTTCATATTATGTAAGTGATATTATTTCATTTCATATTCCTAAATTTAGACTTACTATGGCAACTATTGCTTCTATAATTATTGAAATGATTAGAAATTCCTTGAGGTTTGTGTTTCATCTAATATCATTTCACTGGAATATTAGTCTAAACTTTCCTATTAAATTTTAATCTTTTCATTTCGAGGTACTATTCATCCGTGTTACTATTCATACTGGAGTAATATTCATCTGGGAGTACTATTCATGCCGGAGTACTATTCACGATAAAATTTAGTTTTTTTTCTTTATCCAAATTAACTTTGAAATATGAATCTTAAACATCATTTTTGAATTTTACTCCACAATTGGTGATCATGTTAACAATTTGGACATTCTTGAACTCTGAATAAATTAAATTATAAATCTCTAATATTTATCCTTGATTTCACTTGATTCATCTTTTATATCATTGTCAACATCCTCATGCTTATATTCTGGTGAAAGTCATCTTTGGCCCGTAGTGCAAAGCTGGACTGTTGATTGGTATGCTTATGACCAGGAATTGTGTATTGGTATAATCATGACCTTTAATGTTACAGATAAAGTTTTGTGGTGAAAGCCCTCTTTGGCCTGTAGTGCATAGATGGACAGGTGTTTGGCATGATCATGACCACTGGAGATACAAATGAATATCTTTGGCTCGTAGTGCAAAGATAAAATATTGATTTGTATAATTATTGATTAGTGTTACAGGGATAAAATATTGATTATGGACCCTTAAATCATAGAAGATAGTAGACATCATTCTCTACTTGACTCTTCTAATAGATTGTTTATTCCACTGCAGTTATTGATCTAAAACTTGTTGTCCATTATATTTTATCTGATTTATCATTGTTGAAGGCTAAAGATAATTTATTCCTCATTATCTTAGTCATAATATTCTTTACTAGGCTAGTTGAGCTCACCATTTTCCTTTTTGATCCATTGTTCTTCTCAGAAAATGAAAGTGTAGCTGGGACTAGTCGGGGAGTAGAGTAATGGTCAGAGATAGTTACTATAGAAGTCTTCAGTATGTTATGAAATAGTGTGATAATAACTGTAATGAAGACTTAATTTGAGTTTGGATATTGTTGTATTATGTACGATGCAATATTTGTATTCAAACTCACAATATGTGTGGTCGTATTTTGAACGACAGTTTAATAGTTGTAAATAGGGAAGTTTGTATTGGAATTTTATAGTATGTATTTGGTGACTCAAAATGGGTTGTGTGGACTTATTTTTGGGGCGTCACAGTTGGTATCAGAGCTTAGGGATATGATCTCTTGTGGAGATCTGGGATTAGAACTAGGAGG
This sequence comes from Panax ginseng, assembly GCA_020205605.1. Taxonomy (NCBI): domain Eukaryota; kingdom Viridiplantae; phylum Streptophyta; class Magnoliopsida; order Apiales; family Araliaceae; genus Panax; species Panax ginseng. The sequence goes on along the minus strand of CM035130.1, from coordinate 38,763,356 downwards.
GGAGAGACAAGTAAAACCTCCACTAGTGTGTCCTACATAAGCTTATTCGTTATTTAATTAGTCGGTTGGAATATAGGGATAATAAGTGACATGTCAATTTCTTTAATTAACCCTTGTTTTGTGGCAGTATTTGAGAATGGCATCTAAAAATTGGGAGATAAGCAATAATCCTCATGTAAACAACATCAACGACCAAATGATGAACGATGGGGTGTTTAGGAGATTTCTACAATTCATGTAAAACCAGACAAGAGAGACTCATGTTCAAAATACAGGTGGAAACAATGGTAACTCACGGCTGGTCACTGCCAAGCAATTCAAGGAGTTGAGACTGCCGAAATTTTTGGGAAAGCCAGAACCACTCAAGGCAGAAGCTTGGGTTAAGCAAATCACCAAAATATTTAATGTCCTGGGATGCACAGAGGAGCAAAAGGTTCCCTTCGCCACCTTTATGTTGCTTGGAGAAGCTGATTACTGGTGGGAATCTATTAAGCATATTAATCTTTCCGCACTTAAAATGTCTTGGGTAAAGTTTTAGGAATTGTTCAACGAAAAGTATTTTCTAAAAAGTATTCGTTATATGAAAGAGGTAGAATTCATCAAACTAGAACAGAACAATATGACTATATCATAATACGAGGCCAAGTTTGCGGAATTATCCCAGTTTGCATCCCATTTGATAGATAATGAGGAACGAATGACACGAATGTTTTTGAGAGGCTTGAAACCAAAAATTCTTCAATACCTCATTTCTCATAAACTTTGTTTGTATTCAGATGTTATGAATAGGGCTCAATTATTGGAGCGAGATAATGAGACTTTTTAACCAAAAGACAACAACCGACAACACGAAAATAGTCATACCAATGGCAACAGTCATCGGAGCAATGATTACCAGCGTGGAAGAAATTATCATTCCAGAAATGGTAACCACTTCGGTGGTAATCTTGGCCCAGATAATAGGAGAAGTGAATCAAGTAGAAACAACTTTAAAAAATGGAGATTCAACAATTACGGAAAGACATCGGCAGCATTACCAGCACCAACACCCATTTCTAGGGGAAGAGAATGACCACTAGTTGTATGTTAAAAATGCGGACAAGAGGAACACATTAGTCCAAACTGTACACAACAATCCAAAATGTGCTACAGTTGCAGAAAGGAAGGTCACATCGCTCGAGTGTGCCTTATAATAAAGCCGAGTCCAGCTGGGATGGTGACACCAAAGGTTGTCCCGGATAAGTCAAAATTGGTGGTTCAGGAGAGAGTTTTTGTCGTGACTTTCCAAAAAGTAAGGAACCTGAACAAAATTATCACGGGTAAGCTAATCATAAACTCTTGCGAAGTCTATAGATACCGGTTCTACTCATTCTTTTATTTCACATGCTTGTGCTAAACGTTTAAACTTGACTCTTGAGAAATTAGACTTTGATTTATCTGTTGAAACTCTATTGGGAGAAACCTTCATTACATCCGTAGTTTATAAATCTTGCTTGATTCAAATTGGCACCCTCACATTACCTGTTGATCTCATCTCTTTGAAAATACTTGCATTTGATGTGATTTTAGGAATTGACTGGTTAACTACCCATCATGCCAAAATTGATTGTTTTCGTAAGGTCATTAGTTTTCATATTCCTAATCAACATGTTATGAGAATTCAAGCAACCAAACCGTTGAAATCAATTGTTGTTATCTCTAGCCATAAAGCTATTCGTTTATTGAAAAATGAATGTCAAGCTTTCTTAACCCATGTCACCGATTTAAATAAAAATACGTCAAATATGAATGATATTTTTGTTGTTAATAAATTCGCTGACGTATTTTCCGAAGAAATTCCTGGCCTACCCCCAGAGCATGAAATCGAATTTTGTATTAACATTGAACCCGATACAAAACCCATTTCCAAAACTCTATATCAAGTGACTCCTATTGAACTTCAGGAGTTAAAAGCCTAACTTCAGGAATTGTTAGACATCGGCTTTATACGTTCTAGTACGGTGCTCCTATTTTATTCGTAAAGAAGAAAGATGGTCGATCTTTGTTCTGGATATCATCAGTTAAAGATTAATACTGATAACATTCCGAAGACTGTTTTCAGAACTCGATACGGGCATTACTAATTCCTAGTCATGTCTTTTGGATTGACTAATACTTCTGCTACCTTCATAGATATGATGAACCAAGTATTCAAGGAATATTTGGATCATTTTTTGATTGTCTTTATTGATGACATCCTCAATTAATCCAAAATTCGTGAAGATCATGAGAAACACTCAAGGCTGATACTCCAAAAGCTTCATGAAAATAAGTTATATGTCAAGTTGAAGAAATGCGAGTTCTGTCTTGAGGAAGTAGCATTCCTTGGGCACGTGATATCGAAACATGAAATATCAGTTGACCCAGCGAAGATTGAAGTAATACAAAGTTGGGAGCAACCTAAGTCAGTAACCAAAATACGTAGCTTTCTGGGCTTAGCTAGATATTAACGGAGTTTCATGGAAGGATTTTCTCGAATTGTCACTCCATTAACTCAGTTAACTCGAAAAGATACAAAGTTCGGATGGAGCGAGGAATGTGAGAAAAGCTTCCAAGAACTCAAGAGGATACTCATTTCAGCACTTGTTCTGACAATACCATCAAGTTTAGAGGGATTGGTCATCTACAATGATGCTTCAGGCAGAGGTTTAGGATATGTTCTTATTCAACATGGGTAAGTCATAGCCTATGCCTCACGATAACTAAAAGAATATGAGAGAAATTATCCTGTTCATGATCTAGAGTTGGCAACAGTAATTTTCGCGCTTAAGATCTGGAGACACTACCTGTATGGAGAGAAAGTGGAGATATATACATATCATAAGAGTCTTAAATATTTTTTCACTCAAAAGGAACTCAACATGCAGCAACGACGTTGGCTTGAGCTATTGAAAGATTACGACTATACCATCCAATATCATTCAAGAAAAGCGAACATGGTAGCTGATGCGTTGAGTAGAAGATCATATGTGGGTACGAGTGCGATATTGTCAACACAAAGGCCCATTTTGTATAACTTACAAAGGATAGAGATAGAGTTAAAGACTCCAAGGACACATGTGATGATGTCAAATATACGAGTAGAACCGACTTTAATCGATAAAGTTAAAGTTGCTCAAGCTACAAACCCAAAGCTAATGAATATGAAGAAGAAGGTGCAAGAATGTGTTATTCCAGAAGCAAGAATAGACGAAGAATGAATACTTCGAGTCAACTCCAGACTTTGTGTTCCTAACGACTCTGATTTGAAGTATAAAATCATGATGGAAGCACACAACACACCATTTGCAATCTATCTTGGAAGTACCAATGTATCGTGATCTTTGACATACATTTTGGTGGAGCAATATGAAGAGAGAGATCGCAGATTTTATCTCAAGGTATTTAACTTTTCAACGTGTCAAGGTAGAGCATCAAGTGCCAAAAGGTCCATTGCAACCGCTTAAAATTCCAGAATAAAAGTGGTAACACATCAATATGGATTTCGTGACGGGTCTTTCCAAGGTTACTCAAGGCATAGATGCAATTTGGGTCATTGTCAATAGATTAACCAAGTCTGCTCATTTCTTGCCTATACGAGAAATACATTCACTCGAACGTCTTACTCGTATGTACATAAATGAGATTGTAAGAGTGTATGATATGCCAGTATCCATAGTTTCTGATCGAGACCCTAGATTCACTTCACGATTTTGGGTCAGCTTGCAGAAAGCTATGGGCACTGAGTTATAATTCAGTTCTGCATATCATCCCCAAACGGACGGGCAATCATAAAGGACTATTTAAACTTTTGAAGATCTATTGAGACTCTACGTCCTAGACTTCAAAGGAAGTTGGGACAAGTTTTACTTACCATTGGTGGAATTCTCCTACAACAATAGTTATCAAGCGAGTATAGGCATGGCTCCATTCGAGGCTTTGTACAGACGAAAGTGTCGTTCTCTAGTATGTTGGGACGAGGTGGGTGAAGCAACATTGTTAGGACCAGAGTTGGTACGCATGACTACGGAAAAGATTCAAATGATCTGATAACGTATACAAACGACACAAGACCGACAAAAGAGTTATGCTGATCTTCATTGAAGGGACGTGGAATTCAATGTCTGAGACCATGTATTGTTACGTATTGCTCCATGGAAATGAGTAACGAGATTTGGAAAGAATCCTCGATTTATTGGTCCATTTGAAATCCTCGATCAAGTAGGAATTGTGGCCTATAGACTTGCCTTACCGCCAAGTATGTCTCGTGTTCATAACTTTTTTCATATATCCATGATACATAAATATGTGAAAGACTCGAACCACATTATTGAATTAGAACCAGACGAGATAGCGGAAGATTTAACATATGAGGAGATACATGTCAAGATCTTGGATAAAAAGGAACATGTTCTACGCTCAAAGGTTATACCTCAAGTCAAAGTTTTATGGAGAAACCATGATATTGAGGAAATGACCTAGGAGTTAGAATCTAAAATGAGAGCAACGTATCGTCACCTCTTTGAAATACCAGGTATGTACACCAATTTCGAGGACAAAATTTCATAAGGAGCGGAGGTTATAAGACCCCAACTTTTTATGAATAAAAATTTAATTTAGTTCTAAATAGTAAGGTGATAATTTAATAAATGTTATAATTATGGGTGATATATGCAAATTTTACAAAGTAAACAGTTGTCGAAAAAAATTCGTTTGGTCGGAGAATATTCTTTTTGTCAGGGAATATTCGTACGACTGCACAATTATTGGTGGACCTTATAATGAAATAACTGTCGAATATAGAAAGCGACAGAAATAACCTTTTTATAAAAATAATTGCTACAGTAAAAATTGATCAGTCTTTCATATTATTGATTCAATAATTGCTATAGTGATAATTTAATAGTATTTTATATTATTGATTCAATAATTGTCATGACACAGTAACTCCTATTATTGAAATGATATTATTAGATAGAATTATTGACAATGTCAAGAAAGTTCTGTCAAGAAAAGGGGTTAGGTTATTTAATTGCGTGCTAGTAAGGAGAAATCCTTATCGGAAAGCCCCATCTTTCTTGGGAACGATCTGGTTGTCAGTAATGTGAATCTATAATATTAATAATTATTGAAAGATTGAAGAGTTGTAAATATTAATAATAATTGTTCTTAAATGTGATAAATAAATATTTGTTCAAATTTTGATATAAATGGACGAATTTAGCATGAGACATTAATTAAAAGTTTGGCATATTTTTCTATGGAACCATAATTATCTTCTCCGATAAAATATTCATTCAAATATATTATTATAATAGTAAATTATAATAGTATAATGTGATAATATAATAGTATAATTTTATAATTTATAATTGTTTAAATAGTAATATTATTATATATATATATATATATATATATATAAGCATGTGATAAAAGGGACGGAGGTGAGCAAATTGTATTTGAATGCTTTGTTTCAAAAGTAGTATAGTCCTTATCCTTTTTTTTCCAAGTTGGTTGGTTGAGAAATTCTCCTGCAAACCATTCTTCCAAAATGTGGACCCTCGACCAATAAGAAAGTGTGAGTTAGGCAAGTTAGGCTGAGAAAGAAAAAAAAAGTTAGGCTGAAAAGTTTATCTTTTCCCTCCGAATTGCACTATAAAAGGGAGGTAACCCCTTCATCCTAACCACACCAAAAAAACACAAGTGTTTATACTATAATATTGTGAGTATTTCTTTTGAGTAGAAGAATACTTTGAGTGTAGATTATAGTGCAAGATTTTCTCAGGATAATATCCGTTATACCAGTCAGATCTAGTCTTCTACTAAGGTAAAGGATGTTATTTTCTTTCAATACTCGTAAGGGATATCATTTTCTTTCATACTTCATATTATGTAAGTGATATTATTTTATTTCATATTCCTAAATTTACACTTATTATGGTAAGTATTGCTTCTATAATTCTTGAAATGATTAGAAATTCCTTAAGGTTTGTGTTTCATCTAATATCATTTCATTGGAATATTGGTCTGAACTTTCTTATTAAATTTTAATCTTTTGATTTTGGGGTACTATTCATCCGTGGTACTATCATACTGGAGTACTATTCATCCCAGATTACTATTCATTTGGGGTACTATTCATGCCAGAGTACTATTCATGACAAAATTTAGTTCTTTTTTTCTTTATCCAATTTAACTTTGAAATATGAATCTTAAACATCATTTTTGAATTTTACTCCACAATTGGTAATCATGTTAACAATTTGAACATTCTTGAACTCTGAATAAATTAAATTATAAATCTCTAATATTTATCCTTGATCTCACTTGATTCATCCTTTATATCATTGTCAACATCCTCATGCTTATATAGTGGTGAAAGTAATCTTTGGCACGTAGTGTAAAGATGGACTGTTGATTGGTATGATTATGACTAGGAATTATGTATTGGTATAATCATGACCTTTAATGTTACAGATATAGGTTTGTGGTGAAAGTCATCTTTGGCCCATAGTGCATAGATGAGCAGGTGTTTGACATGATCATGACCACTAGTGATACAAATGGATATATTTGGCCCGCAGTGCAAAGATAAAATGTTGATTTGCATAATTATTGATTGGTATTACAGGGATAAAATATTGATGATGGACCCTTAAATTATAGAAGATAGTAGACATCATTTTACTTGACTCTTCTAATGGATTGTTTGTTTCGCTGTAGTTGTTAATCTAAAACTTGTTGTCCATTATATTTTATCTGATTTATCATTGTTGAAGGCTAAAGATAATTTATTCCTCATTATCTTAGTCATAATATTCTTTACTGGACTAGTTGAGCTCATCCCTTTTTTTGATCCATTGTTCTTCTCAGGAAATAAAAGTGTAGATGGGACTAGTCGGGGAGTGGAGTAATGGTCCGAGATAGTTACTATAGAAGTCTTCAGTATGTTGTGAAATAGTGTGATAATAACTATAATGAAGACTTAATTTGAGTTTGGATATTGTCGTATTATGTATGATACGATATTTGTATTCAAACTCACAGTATGTGTGGTTATATTTTGAACGACAGTTTAATAGTTGTAAATATAGAAGTTTGTATTGGAATTTTGTAGTATGTATTTGGCGACTCACCCGAAAATGCTTTTGCGTTTGTTTTTTACGAAGAACGCGTAAACGTTAATATGACAAGAAAAAACGGAATGTCAAATAAAATTTGAAAACGAAAAACGCAGTTTTTAAACTGTGTAAGGGATTTTTAAAGTTAACCAAGTATAATACAAATTATTATATGAGGAGAATACGAGTATAATACAAAGATTAATACGGCGTAAAATACAAAAATAATATGAAGTATAATACGAGAATTATACGATAAGAAGACGAGAAGTCAAAGTCATCAAAAGTTAAGGTTTACTATTAAGCCATTGATTTTTGACTTTGAGAAGCCCAATAGGAATTGTTAGGAGGCCTAATGATAATTTAATTCAAGGCCCGAAAGAATGTTAATTCAAGCCCAAATAATGGCCCAAATCAAATGTGAACCAAGATCCAACGAAGATGGGTCAACCATAGGTCATGGATGGGTAAAATGGGTCAGGACAACCAATGTGGGGCCCCCACCACACCAAGTAGCTGGCTACAAGCTTCTTGGAGAAGCTTGGGGAGAAAGATCTTGCAAAGGAGATGACATTTAATGTAAATTTACCACCAAAGTCATGTATCATCATTTTGACTCAACCATGGTTAATTGATGATGGTTAATGAGGGGATGGTTTGTAAGATTGGAAAATTTGAGGGTGTTGACCATACATCACCCTAAGTAAAGTGACCAATTCATAAGTTTTAGCAAAGTTGTCTTAATGACCATAGTACCCTAACTTTTGCTTTTTTTTATAAAAGGCAAGACATTTCTCTCATGTGTACCATTTTCAACCAACACACAAGAGAGAGCTTATATAGTGAGAGAGAACTGAGAGAAAATTGGATTAAGCAAAAAGATAGTCCTAGCCTATTCATCAAGATCACCAAGCAATCAAGAGGTAATAACTAAGAATCTTAAATTTTCATCTCTTTTAAGTTTTGTAACTATTGGGAATTGGTACTTAATGAATTTGATTCTTTTGTTTTGCATAGGAATATTACATAATTAATTGAATTGAATATTTTTATTTGATCACTTGGAAAAGAGCGTATAAATACTTTAAATTTATGTTAACAACTCAAATGGATTTAATAATTAGATGAATTGGATAATTGATTTATATTTCATAATTAGGAATATTGTAGTCTTAAGCTTTTTTCATCTGAAGTCAACTCTTTGTGTTAAAATTAGTCTTAGTTAGTTTAATTTAGTTTTTAACTGATAATACCAAAATTTGGTTGTTTAAATAAAATTAGATTGATATAAAACTAGTAGTTGGGATTTGTTAAATAGAGATTCATGTGGGTTCGACACTCTTTCTTATCACTTTATTGTTTGTTGATCGTGTGTACTTGCACGTAATTGTCATTAACAAAAATAGGAAAACAATTTTTGTATGATTTTGATAGATGAAATCATAGTTATGTATGTTGTAGAAGTGTTCCAAGTGGAATGGAAGAAAAATACTCCATAACGAAGTTATGGCAAAATTTTCCGTAAAAGGAGTCGAGTGAGAAAAACCCTAGCTTAGTACCCTTTTTTAGCCAAGTGTACGGGTAGTTAACTCTTCCAAAAAATTATTTTTTTCTGGGGGTTATGTAGTTGGGTGAATATGTGAGTTGTGGGCTCAAGAATGAGTTTAATCCGACTTTAGATGAACAAGTTGTGAAGTTTAGAAAAATTATTGTTAAAATGACTTTAGATGAAAAATGGCTCCCAAAAGGTTTTTGAGCTTATTTCCGACAACTTAGAGAATTGTAAAAAACATTATGTCCAGGATATTCGAAGAATTTGTTACAAGGAAGAAATAGACGCAAGAACGAGCTCATTCCGATATCGGACGAGCAAGTTATGATGTGTTAAAGTAAGCGCGTTGAAACTGTGCGAAGTCAAAAATTTGACAAAGTTTAAAAGAGATACAGCAGGTTGAGCGCGTCCCGCGCTGACCATAGAGTAAATTGAGCACATCCCGCGCTGGATCCGTAGTAGGTTGGACAGTCTAGACATCCTTTAGTAAATTGGACATTACTCTTTCGTATGAACTCCGATTGAGGTGATTCAAGATGATCCGAAAAGATAAGAAGTAGATCTACAACTTTCATTTTAAGAATTGAGAGATAAGGTCGAGATCAAAGTCTAAATGAGACTTTTTAAGGCTGTTGTGTAATCGAAGGCAAACCGTGATGGTTTCTTCGAACCGCCGTGGCGCCGAGCCATGTTTGACTAGTATTTCCGAGTTCTAAGTATTGGAATTTAGAAATATAGCCTAGAGGAATATAAACCAAGGAATGGTAGATGTATTAAACGTGTTAATCATACGCAATGGCATGTCGGTTAAGCGTTTAGAAAAGTCGGACATACGACGTACAAACGTCAAAACACCGAGTTAAATGTTAATAAACTTAAATAATGTTTCGATTCTTATGAAATGGACATTATAAAACATGGAATAGAGTTAATGTAAAATATGAGTGACGTTTATACGTGGCTTATTGGTATGTTATATACTGAATGTATAGGACTTACAAAGGGCGATTAACGCTAAAGTATTAAAGACCGCTAAAGCAAGTATTCTCACTTAATTCAATCTCTACTTGAATGTAGGTTTAAAGTATGTGGATGTATATTCTTATGAATAATTCTTATGTATGCTTCGATTTACACAATGTTTAATGATGTGTAAACTTCAAACTTATACAAACTTTTTGTTGGTAGTATAAGTGTTCAGCTATGCTATAATGCATAAATTGTTAAAGTTTTACTATAACACATGAATTGTTCAAGTTTTCGAAGTTCTGATATGCATGAACTGTTTAAGAAATATGTCAATGTCATTTGTATCGACTAGACACATGTTAAAATTTTTCAATGATCTAGTTATGATCTTTCGAATTGTTATTGAGTTTAAATTAAGTTTCCAAACCAATTTCTACTTGGTACGGATTCAGTCTGAGAATGAACAACCCTAATATTAGGAAAAATATTTTATATTGTCGACATGTAATGTCAGCGATGGAAGAACGCAAAATAAGTCGTTCTCCATGTAGTATTGATCAATACAGGGTGTAAAGGGTTGGTCACCCAACGTGCCCGTAAGTTATGACGGTTTACAGCAGAATAGTTGTTCAAACCTTTTTGGATGAAAATGAAAGTTCGAGGTCTTATGAGTGCTTAGCTAAAGTTAGTACGTCATTTCAAAAATATATTTTAAAAACAAAGAAAGTAATTTCCTATCAATTGAGATTTCTTCATAACTTTTGTTCAGTTGTTGAAGGTTTAGAAGTAAGAAAGCATGATTCTTGATTTTATTATTTTATATGCAATCGTTGTACTTGTTAGGCATGTAAATGCTCATTCTTGCTTAAAATTAAATATTTTCAGCGAAAACTGAACGTGTGAAAAGTTCTTAAAAAGACAAAGGGAAAGGCAAAATGAATGGATAAGAGAATGTAGATCCTATCTGTAATAAATTGATTTATTGTAAATAATTAATGTAATGTTAAGAAAATTTAAAGGTCGTAGAACCTGAGTATATAATAATAAAACTGTAATAGCTAATAATTATTTTTCTATTAGTATGAATGCATAAATAGATGTACGATTATATTTAGTACGGTGACGCATCATGTTCGGAATTTAAAGACACTTGAATTTGGGTGTGTCACAAAATTATTGTATGAAGATCACAACGTAAAATCCCTGTCAATTTGATTATGAAATATGCAAGAACATATACAAGTTTCCTGCCAATCCAAAATACATAAGCTAGCCCCCTTCTTCCCCTCGCTCTCCTTCCCCTTCTTCCCCTCGCTCTCCTTTCCCTACTATAAATATGCAAATTTAGGCCACCATGATATTATTAATCACTCTTCACTCCTATTAATTTCTCAGTTTTTAAGTTGTAATTCAAGAGGAAGGTGGTAAAGAGTTAAATTGGAAGTAGGATCCTTAAAAAAGCGTGAATAAGATGGAGACAGGTAAAAAAATGTCAAGGAGATTGCCACTGTTCTAGTATCAAAAAAAGGTACAAGATTAAAGAAACTTGGAGCTCAAAAGTGTTGTCTTATGTTCCAACTGATTATTTTTTTGGTGCAAAGGAGGCCGAACACTAGAAATTAAATACTCTTACAACCATCCGCTAGCATTGCCTAGGGTATCCTATTACATAATTAGAACAATGTCCAAGCTCCCCAAGGGCATCAACTTTTTATTGTGAACTAAAATATAATAAAGTTAAAATTAAGTTATAATATTATAATAAATTTTAATATTAAAAAAAATTTGGTACAAAAATATATTAAAAAATAATTAAAATCAATTCATTATGTCAACTTAATTGATTTTAACGGTTGAACGACTAGTGATCAACCGGTTCTAACGGGTTTTAATCAAAATTGCCGGTTTTAATCAAAATTGAGCAATTGGTCCAATCCAAACCGGCACTCAACAATCCAAACCGGCACTCACTGATTCCAATTTTAACCAGTTCAACCGACAGTCTGGTTTTGCTAATTATGGCCAGATGTCCAAATGTAAAGATTCACGAATCCCTTGCTGAAACTTAAAATTATCACAATCCAAAGAATATTCGCCAGATGTTCAAAATACAGTTAAAAGGTGTAGCCCCAAAACTTCTGTGTTCACCAACCAAATGTACACGCACTAGTTGTTTCATACACTAACGCACACACTCGCACTAATAACTACCCTTAGGATCAAAATGACAGATTATATAAATTGGATTGAGTAGAGCAATAGCAAAGATATTGTTGCTCCCAAAACTAGGAAAAAAAATTCAACGGAAGCCAAGGATTTAGCAAGGGCTGGTTGTGGCAACCACTGCCGAAAGTCTCATCATAGCATTTATAGTTTTTCATTTTTAATCCATAATTATTTGATTTCTCTTTATAATGAGGTTCAATCTTTTTATACTCTCTTCTGAAAATCATACAAATCCTGACGCGAACTATTTGGCAAGCATTTCTCATGACCTAATGGTGCCAACCTGCTCAGGAACTGAAGAGATATAAGAGAGCTTAGGCTACTCTGCCGAGTAATCTAGCCCTTCCTAGCAGAATTTTTAGCAAGAAACAAGGGAGAAAGCCAGTACAAAACCCCAATAAAGGTTCTCGACTATGAAATCAAACCTTCAGCTCTTTCAAGTCCTCGATAACCAGAGACTGGCAATTTAGCCTCGACTGCACTCCCCGTCTCCTCCACTGGCATTGATGAGCTGGGTGCTGAAGTTATAAGAGCCTTACAGGTTTGTGGATTCTCTATGTGAACTGTTGGTCGAATTGTGGGAGACTTGGAAATTAGTGGATTCTCTGTTTGGATGGGGCCTGCAGTGACAAGAGTCCTAGAAGTTGGTGGATTCTCAACTTGAACAGGTGCTGATGTGATTGGAGGCATAAAAGTTGGTGGACCCTCTACTCGAACTGGGTTAGTGATGGGAGCCTTAGAAGCTGGCAGCGAATCCTCTACTCGAGCTGGTGAATCCTCTGCTCGGACGGGAGCAGCAAAAGCTGGCATGGCCGGTCTTACACAGACTGGAGGTGCAATGCCCATGGGTGGAGACCGCCTCACCTGTGATGATTGACCAGGCGGAGGAAGTGGTGGTGCAGAGTAGACTGGAATTGCATTCCGCATAGTCACTGGTGGTGCAATTCCATGGTGTGGCCTAAAATGCCGTACAGGAATGTAAGGTGCTGCTCCAGCGGCAGGGAACTTCTGATGTAGGAACCTAGGGCTTTCTGCAGATGGTAAAAGGTGGTCATTTACAGTAGTGATCATAGGCGGACTTTGTAGAGATATCTCTGAGGATACAAGTACGTCATTTCTGTTTGCATTGATAGGTCCACTTAGAGGGATCGTCTTTGGACGAATCGAAGTGTTGTTTATTGTTGGGCCAACAGGTCTACCTCGAGGGGCTGTCTTTGGGGATATTAAGGGAAGGATTTTTGATTTTGTAGCTGAAGGTGGCTGTGTACTTGCTGGTCTTGGTTTCAGCATCGGAAATCTGATTGGGAATGACGTATTAGAAATCTTTGCCCTGATACGATATTTCTGGAGAGCACGTGCTACTGTGACATGCTCTTGCTCATCATGGTTCACTTTTTGTAATAACAAACTCTCAGACTGCTGTGCTACTGACCAAACAGATAGAAGATGTCAAATACATGTAATAGCTGCTTCTGTAATATTTAAAATTAACTCCCACCATCCCAGATGAGTCTCATTTTGACAAATTATGCATTTTGAGACACCAGTTAACCTCCTAACTCTGTTTAAATAGGAATACTAATTTTAAATAAAAGCTAGGTTTAACTATACTGCAACTTCCATGTTCCAACAAGATTCCAAATAAGATAATAGAATCATTGTTATTGTATGGTTATTGATTGTACAGAGCAGACAATGGCAAATAAAAAGGAAAACACACATTTCTAGCAATTACTAAGAATAACATGGGGATTTAAGCAATGACATACTTCCCTTACTAACAGAGACATGGAATTGATATGATAACGTCGTGGCCAAGTTGTAGAAACTTATCTGTAATTATTTTTATTTAGCTTTTTTTTTTGTGGTAGATGGATGTGTGAAGGTAGGACCGTAGGAGGTGGGAGAAAGCTAAGCTGAGGTCAATAAACCTTAAGAAAATATGGCATACTGTTTATAAGCAAATAAGGAATCTCCAATAAGATTTAAAGACTTTTGAAAAAATAATGCACACTTAATAACAACCCTAATTTCTTCATCTAGTTAAATCTAATTCTAATTTTCATTATTTTAAGATATTTTTTGATGCTATCCAAATGCAGCATTGACCATATATTTTCTAGAACTCTATCTAGTCTTTTCCCTAGGATGTACCGTTGATAAAGCAATAGGCAAACTCATAGCAGTTTCGAAGCCTTCAGAAAAAAATGCATACTTGTTTAACATTTATCATTCCTTCATATAACTGAATCAAATCCAATTAAAATCACTTTTGTAATGATATCCAAATGCAACATTTGGCATATCATTTCTCGAACTCTAGTCTTTTCACCATGTCTTAAGTTGGTATGAACTGTTTTTTTCCACAAGAACAAATAACTTCCCATCATGCTACAAACAAACTTATATAACTTACATAGTTTTAGAGCTGACCATGCTGCCATGGCTGCATTTTTTTCCGCTTGCTTCTTGTTCTTTGCTGGTTCACCAGTAAATGTGACACCTGCCAACTCTACAGTGCAGGTAAAAACAGGCAAGTGTCCAAGGCCAGACCTAAAGGTTGTGTATGTCGGCAATGATGCTCCTACTCTTTGCGAAACTTCTTGCAAGAGATTCTTGTAGACCCCTGTCTCATCCTGTCATTGCAAAGTTCAGTTTACCAGAGATGATTGGTCAGCAAGAAATGGTAAACAATATATTTTGAGTAATTGTATATGAACAGAAGTTTCAAATTACTTGCCACCAAAGATTTGCAAAAAATATCAAGGATATCACACTATGACCCCAATATCAGGTAAACATGATTGCAGAGAAGGGTGAGAAAAACGATTAATAGATATGCACTCATATGCTTTTAAAATCATGTTTAAATATTTTACACATGCGTCCTAAGGTTTTCCTGAAAAAATCCAAGGCAGTATTCTTATGTAGCTAAGTTAGCATAAGCTTGCAATTGGATAAAACAATATCTGCTCTTGAATATTGGTATAAGACACAATTCCTTAAATTGAAAACATTTTTCTAACGCTAATTGAGACCACATTTGGCTCCCAGAAGAGACAATATCCAGGTTTGGAAAATCTAGACTGGTGAAAAATAAGATTAGGATACTATACTCTGGACAAACCAAGCTGGTTTTTACTTTTAAATATTTGGGTTGATTATTGACACTGACACAAGTACCAGTTCAGAATCTGGAAGATTTTTTTATCATTCAACAAGCCAACAGTTAATATAGTGTGCTAGTTGCAAACTAATAATCCCACAAAAAAGGTGAAAAAATTAAAAACAGTTACATCATGACTCAATTACGAGACGCTTACATCAAAGCAATATGAATTGATTAATATAGCATAATGTATTGTTACAGAATAACCATGGGAATGGAATACCAGCTAGAGATTTACACAATTATGTATATATGTAACTAATATATCTACACCATACTGAAAGATTGGGCAACATGTATCAGAATACCAGAGTACATGTGGAACTATAAAGGATAACCAAGAGAAGTATTAAAGAAAAGAAGGCCTCAAGAATCTCAATAAAAGAATACAGACAGCTTAATACACATTATAACCATAAATAGAACACTTCACATCACAAACCTAAATTTATGGTTCACATGAGCTAACAGCATTAAAGAAATATTGTATAATTCGATAACTATCAAAAGGATGTAATAACTAAAACTCATCTGTTTCTCAAGCTGGACAACTACGTCAAAAAATAAATAGTGAAAGGAAATCAGCTTCAAATCTATACCATGCTGGCACCAAACCTATTTAATCGGTTTGACTGGTAGATACTAAATAAAACAATGGTTTAGTTCTAGTCAAAGAATGAATGCCCAAAAAATGAAAATAATTTTATTTTAAAATAAAAACTAGCCCAATTATAGTTATTCAAGCAAAAATCATAAGCAACTATTTTATTGATAAAAGAAGAATTTCAAGAGAAAATACAAGCTTAGAGGGAACAAGAAATCCACTTACCCTATAATAAGCTAAAATAGCTAAAATAGGAAGGAAACACTCGAAAGAAAACAGCTCATCCATCTCTACAAAGATCAGACGTAAGATACCCTCAAAGACCCATGGAAGAGGAGGGAGGCCCATAGAGAAGCAAAGAAAAAAAATCCTATCTCCCAAAATAACTATCTTTGAGAGCATTACGCTCAATCCAAATAATCCAAAAACCATAAATATTGCTCACTTCCAATTATGATCCTCCCTCCCTCCAAAACATCTAAACTATTAAAGCAGTAAATCTTTCACCAATGCGGGACCCACCCACTCCTACCCCAACACTCCAAAAAATACTGTTCCACAAAGCCCTAAAGCAACAGGACTGTAAAAATAAATGAGAATGCTTCTCATCATATGGTTTATGCATGTGCTTAGCATAGTTGTTAAGGCGTCGCCTAGGGGGCAAACAAGGCAACCAGGCGACTTGAATTTAGGCTGAAAATCGAGCGCCTAGTAAAGGAAGCCTAGTAAAGGAAGTCGTCGCCTGGACGACTCGGCGTCGAGGCATTGACTTCGATGACTTTCCGGTAAATCGAGCGACTTGACTACTCCGGATATGGATCAACCCATTGTGTTAAAAAAAAAGTAAAACGGCGTCGCTTGGAATTGGGTAACTAAGCCCTAGTCAAACTCAAAGTCGATTCGCTTCTTCGCAAAAAAACTTAGAAGAAGATCGAAGTAGAAGAGGAGTTGACGAGCGACTGTGAGAGCGAGAGAGAGACTGCGAGAGAGAGAGACTACTCGTCGACTGTAGACTTTGAAGTCCCTTCCGGCGACGCGCGACTGCGATCAGCACTTCTGCAAGTATTTCTTCTTCTTTTTCCTTCCCCTTTACTTCCCTACTGCTTCTCCCAGTGCGTAGTGCCGAGTGCTATTTATCTGTGCGAAGTATGTTTACTGTTTGGCATTTTTTTGTTTCCCTTATCCTTTCTGTTGACTGCTTGTTATATATATATATATATAATATAAACTTATCCTTTCTGATTGTTATATATATACTAGTATGCTGGTTATATATAAATTTATATATATTTAGATATGTTTTTATTTATTTTTATATATGTACTATTTACATTTTATCCATTGATGTAAAGATAGTGATACCATAACTGATGTTTACATACATCAAACATACAATTTCTCTGTTATGTGCTTAATGGTTATATACCAATACATACTTATACATACATCATACATACAATATATATATTGATACATACTAATACAAATTGTCTTATATTTTTTATTTGATTGTATTGTGTAGAAAGTAAAATGGTAATCAGGGGCCGATAATTATAATATAACAAAGGACCCTAAAAGAAAAGCTAAATTGAACGATCCAGTTTAGAAATATGGAGTTAAGTAATAAGGATGTCGTGCAATGTATACTTTGCAGGAAGAAATGTCATTCGGGCATCAAAAGGCGCAAGCAACATCTAGCTGGAAATTTTAGAGATGTAGCGAAGTACCCTAAAACAATTATGAGGGAGATGCATGCAACTTTGAATAGTAGAAAGAAGAACAAGTCAATTAAGCTAGATGATGATGCAGTATTAGTGCAAGATGAACAATCATCTGCTCGTCCAACCATGGCTTACATTGCTTCTTCTAACAGTATCCCAAGTTCTAGGACGACTTCTAAAAGGAAAAAAACTGTTTTTCAATTCCAAAAACCACAACCAAAAGCTCCAACAAAGACGGTTGAAGCACTTCTAAGGAGAACTTCCGAAGAAATTGTAGAGGCATAGCAAGCATTTGAGCCAAATTAGTATTGATAATCATTTGAGGACACCGGAGGAAAATGAGAGAGTGCATATGCACATTGCCAACTTTTTCTACGAGTGTGGCATACCATTCAATGCTGCAAAAACAAGGAGCTTTGAAGTAATGATTGAGTCCACAAGACAATATGAGTCAGGTTTAAAGCCTCCAACGTATCATGAGTTGAGGGTTCCTTTATTTGAGAAGGCAAAAAGACGAAAACCGATGAGTTAAAGAAGAAACATGAAGTTGCTTAGAAGGAATATAGTTGCACCCTCATGTCGGATGGTTGAACAGATAAGAGGAAAAGACACTTGTTGAATTTCCTTGTTAATAGTCCGGAGGGGACTTATTTCATGGGTTATGTTGATGCCTCCAGTCAATCGCAAGATGCCACAATGTTGGCAAATCTACTTGATAGCAAAATTGAGGAAATTGGCCCCGAGTATGTTGTTCAAGTGGTCACCGACAACGCCTCTAATTACAAGGCAGCGGGAGATATACTAATGGAGGGGAAGCCTACACTGTTTTGGACACCTTGTGTCGCTTACTGCCTTGACCTTATGCTAGAGGACATGGACAAGTTGAAGCAATTCCAACCCACAATCACAAATGCAAAAAGAAACACAACATTCATTTATAGGCATGATCGTCTTCTTGATGCGATGAGGGACAAAACAAATGGGAGGGATCTTGTGAAACCCGCAGTTACTAGATTTGCTACAGCTTTCCTCACCTTGCAGGCTTGCATAGTTTGTACAAGCATAAAGATGCATTGATCAGCGAGGATTGGACAAAATCTAAGTTGTCGGCTACTGAAACAGGGAATAAAGTATGTGATATTGTTATTTCAACAACATTTTGGCATCATGTTGAGGATTGCATTAGGGCGTCACAGTCACTTCTTATAGTCCTCAATGAGGATTGTTGATGGTGATGAAAAGCCTGCTATGCCAGAAGTTTTCGTTGCGATGGAATGCACAAAGAAAAAAATCAAAAATACATTTGATAACAAACACAAACTGTATAAGAGAAGGTAAGTGATTGACATTGTTGAGCAGCGATGAGAAAGTCAAATGGAAATTATATGGGGTTGCGTTGTTTCTCAATCCAGGCAAGTACTTGATATCAAAGAGGAGCGTCGGGTGTTTGTTGGTATTTTACGAGAAAACTTCAATGACATTCTTGTAAAGATGGTGTCTGAGCTAAATTTGCTAGACAAGATAAGCAATCTAGTCAATAACTATGATGCTTCTCGAGATACTTTTGCAAGAGAAATGGCGATTTGGCAACAGAAATCAAAGAATTCTCGCAAATATATTAAAATATATATATATATAAAGATATAAAAGCCAAATTATAATTATATACATTCTTCATTTCCTCCCTTAAAAAATATTTATATTTCTTTTAAATGTTTGCTAGTTTTAGAGGGCGGGCTATTGAGCTATCCTCGTTTGCAAAAAAAATTCTAGGCCTCTGTTATTGTTTTTCCGGTTGATAGCGTAATTGGAGTACATTTGAGTTTGTAAGTACTTTCTATTGTTGGTTCAAATTTCAAAAGTAATGTCATTCATTACTAATACTAACTATTTTTTATATAATTAAAATTTTATCATTAATGTTATTATTTTTTGTTCTATTTATTTTAGATTCATAAGAAGAGGAGTAGATTGAAACCAATGTTCTAAAAGGAGCTAGGCGGGAGGCTAGGGGGGGCTTAGCGCCTAGGGGGATAGGCGAGACCTGGGCGGGGCTTAGGCGGGATTTTTTATTTTAAACCAATTTTAATAATTTATCTTACATTTATCCAAACAAAACAATAATATAAAGCAAAACAATCTATAATAAAGGCATTTACTTAAAGTTCAAACAAACACAAACATGCAATTGTTCAAAGTTCAAACATATTTTTAACGTATTAGTTTTATTCATAAACAAGATTGTTATGAATAGGCGGATCTAGGAGGGAATTTTTAGAACACTGATTGGAACACAATCGATTGAGTGACTTGGTGTATGTCCAATACAATCGAAAGATCGTCTCAAAGTTCCAAAAGAGGCGTGAACTTGAAATTTTTTTGATCCATTAGCCCTTGATGACTTTGAATGGGTTAATGAATGGATCAATAATGAGGTCGATGTTGTTCATCCCGGAGACATGAAATGATGTGGATCGAGCAACCGGCGCATCCAACACGCTTGAGGGTCGCAATCTTTTAAGGAGGGTTTGTGTTAATACTTGTGATAATCTCGTGACGTACTTTCGACGTGGTGGTGGTTCAACTTAAGGGAATCAAGGTCGATGGATTCTGACTCCGATGATGAAGTTGATGAAGAAGAGAGAATTCTAAATGATGATAAAGATGTGGAGGATGATTTTGGAGAAAGACCACATACGCCTTTGAATGAATAGTTCTCGTGGAGGAGATGGAGATGACCATTTCCTTGATGAGTTTTCTTGAACGATGTTTAAAGACTAGTGTAGAGAGTAGACATTATTTTGGCTTGCCATGTAGTGTTTTATTAGTTATTAGACTATATATTTGTGATGGTTGGTTGCAAATTTATTTTCTATGCGGTGTTCTACATTTCTTTTACTAATTTTTAATATCAAGTGCTTTATTTTTAAATTGTTATTGCTAAGTACATAATTATTCTTTTAATGTTATTCCATAGTGTTATGTGTTGAGTTTTAATGTATATAAAATTTTATTGTCAATATACTTGTTAAGTAAAATAAATAATATATAATTTGCAGATTGTAAACGACTTGTCGTCATACGGACGCCATAACGGTCGCCTTGTAGCCTAGTCGTCCTGGCACTACCGTCAGGACTCGTCATGGCGCCGTAACAACTATGGCGCTTAGAGTCTAAATCTTCTAGAAAAGTATATTCTAAGAGTGTCTTTAAGCAAGCCACAACATGCGGATATAAAAAATAATTAAAAAGTCATCAAATCAAATAGAACTCCAATTTTTGAACCGAGTAAAATTCAGTTCATCAAACACCCAATATTGTCCTATTATTATCCTATTTTTGAAGGTTTCTTAGAAACCTCTATCATAACATTACAACTGCACTTTTCTGTTTAACATGGCATTATTACCATCCTTGATCAAAAGACGCACAGCCCAGTCTCTTAAAATCTAACAAATATCAAAAATCAACCAAAACCCAAAAGCAACACATCTAATAAAATCAGTGCATGCTCAAGAGTAACCTATATCCAATAGCCAATTCCACGGGACCCCCTCTACTTCTCTCCGACAATATATCTTCATTTATAATTAATTTCAGTTCACTAATTCCCTTCTCCATGTTTCTCAGCCTTATGTTTAGAACTAGGAAAAAAGAATAGAAATGAAAAGAAAAAAGGGGCATATAAAGGAAAAGTACAGAAAGATTACAACTTTTTCAAAGATTCCTTGCACTAGATTCTAGCATTTTACTTAGATTCCATCTGAATAAAAGTACAAAAAGTTGGATTTTCTTGTCTTTTTCTGCAAACTAGCGTCCTACAAATAAATCAGGAAATTCAACAGAAATTGAAGTTCAATTTATAATTTTCACCCAGAAATAAAAAAAGAGAGATAAAAACGATTGCATGCAATCACTAACATAAACCAAAACAAAACCCTAATTTGAACACTCAGTACTGACCAATATCCTAGCCGCCAGTGAATTGCTTGGTCCACGGCTGGAGAGGGCATTCAGAGCCACCTCAGCTGCTGAATGCTCAGCTTGCCTCAAAGTAGTGCAATAGTTAGGGCACTCATAGGTCTCGCCGTTAAAGTTAACGGTAGCCTTAAACCTCGGCGCGTGGTCGGGACCTTCCCTTATGCAAGTGTACGAAGGCAAGTTAAAGCAGCTCCTCTGCGCCAGCTCTTGCAGCTGGTTCTTATACATCTCTTCTCGCCTCTCCTATCAAAATTTCTCTTAAACCCCAATTTAGTACGAATTTTGAGCGGCCGGCGAGCTCAGATCGTGGCGGCGAGTTCACTGATTGAAATGCCGATCACTGATCGGGATCGGGCATTCTAGGGTTTTAAGTGATGTACAATGCATGTTATACAGAGCTAAAGATATAGAGAGAGATATGAGAGGAGGGATTTAGCAAGCTAAGAGGAGAGAAAAAAAGAGTACAGTGCTTTCTGTTCGTTTTATTGGTGTGGAGAAGGAGTTTGGAAGCGGTCGCCCTCATGATATGATAGTGTACTTGACCGCATAATTATCGTTGGATCATAATATTTATAAGGGAATTGGTGTTGGTTGCACAACGTACTCTCTTACATAAGAGTCAACCTCACCTACTATTTATGCGACAATAAGATTATAAACGAGTCTTCGAGCTTGATACAGACTCGACTCAAAAAAATACGAATGAAATTCGAATTCGTTAATAATATGATCTAAATCTAAGTATGAAAAATAAATTTAATAAAAATATGAATAGAATCTGAGCAAGATACCCGATACATTCTCTTATAATGTATATAAAATTAAATCAAATTAGGATAATTAATTAATTATTTTTTATTTATTTTTAATTGTGATTTTATATTTGTAAATTATAATAATAATATATTTTTTTATTTATAAGTAAAATAATAAATTCAATTTATAATTTTATTTATTATAAAATTAGTTATTATGTGGATACTCGAATTCGAGTTTGAATTTAAAACTCGTGAGTAGTTTGAATATAATTCGATCCGAGTCCGATCGAATTCAAGTATGAATTTAATATTTCGGGTCGAATTCGAACATCTCTCTGTTCGTTTTAATTCGACTCGTTTACATCCTTATGTGAGGAGCAACTTATGGAACTATCAAATTTACTTGTAAAAAATTTCAATTGCCTATCTATAAATCTTACTATAATTATTAAAATTGGAATTATAAGTGTTTTAATTCACGTTCAATATTAATTAAATTAAATTTTTACAAGTATTATTATAAAAAGTGAAATATGAACTATGTTTTTATGTGAGATAAAATAGAAATTTTATAAAATTTAAATAACTAAATATAAAGATAAAAGAAATTAATATAAAAATAATAAAATAGTAATATAATTAAAATTATAAAGGCAAAAGAAAAAAATAAAAAACATGTTACAGTTACACCAAACCTCAGACTTTATAATATAAGTAAATTCTAGTAGTAATTAAATTTGTTCAAAAGAAATACTTTGTTACTTGTTCCAAAATAAGTGTCAGAAAAATTATTTAATGGACGTCTGTTATTGCGCAAAACGAACAGCTAAATGTTATTTTTGCCAAATGTAAATTAATTATTGAAAATAACACATCCAAATGGAGTAGCCGTTGAGATGTTCCCTAATAATTTCTTAGGATTCCTATGCTGAGGGTGAGGTCTATTGCATATGAATACCATGTAATATGTTTTACATAATTGGTAGACAGTTGTTATCAAGTTTTAAACCTGGCAAGGGGTGTTTGATAAAAATTAAATAAATTTAAAAAAAATTATTTGATAATTGATATGTCTAAAATATTTGAATAATAAATTTTTATTATTTTATTCTTTTAAAAAAATTCAAAATTATTGTAAATTTATTTAATATTACTTAATATAATAGTTAATATTGTAAAAACAAAAAATTATTCAACCGTCATTCAGCCAAAAAAATGGGACTTAGTCATTCAGCCCAAATCGTCTAAATGGCTGACCGATTCAGTAATTCAAACAATTTTTTTTCCGAAACAAATGCACTGAATAGCTGAATACAAACCCGCGCGTTGCGGCGGGATTATTCAATTTTTTAATAATAAATGTGTACCTACAATTAATAAATTAAAATATAATAAAAACAGTAAATTATTGTTCGATGATCAACTTTTACACAAAAAAACAAATAAATATACATTGTAGAGGGTAGTGGTAAGAGTTTACCGATCTGTGCATTACACTCTAAGTATGTGACTATTACTTTTAGGCTAGTGGCAAAAAAAGTGACCTCAACTTGTGGACAAATCATTTTTTCTACTATTCTCTTTTTCTATTTTTTTTCAATTTTTCTTGACCAAAGTGTAAGCCAACTGATTTATTTTCCCCATCCTTTACTACATTTGTAATTTGTTTACCGTAAAGAAAGAGTTGCCTCAACTTAACTTTTTACAATCCATAACAAAAAATAAATAAAAGGGTATGCAAAAGTTTTAAAAATATCTTAAAAATACAATCAAAAAGCCAATGCTCAAACTATTCAGGGGTATATAGCAAAATAACTAGACAAACTATACAAGCTTAGAACCTTCATTCAAGAAACAGCCTTCAATTGCAATGGCCCGAAAACAAAGTCAGTGTTCAAATTAGCAGTACCACATTGTGAGATAATATTCTTATTAATGTGTGTATGAAACGCAGTACATGGCACAATATATAGAAGCTCCCAAGGAGAAGACATCAACCTTATGAAGATGATCATAATTCTCATTCAGGATTTCTTGGGGCATATAACGCGCATCACCTTCTTCAATTGGCAGGCTTGTGTCGAGGAGAGTTGCGCATCCAAAACCACCAAGCTTATAAATGCCATTCTTAACATAAATATTATCAGGCTTTACATCTAAGTGTGCTACCCCTCTCTCATGTATATACTGCAATGCCTTGGCTATCTGTACAAAATCAAAAATCTTTATTATAAATAACATGTAATAAAATACATCAAAATTAGAAACCAAGGTTTTCTAACGTCCATTGTGACTACTAATATATATTCATTTATAATCCACAGAATTTCTAATTTCCAGAAATGACTATGACCGGATTCAAATACTGAATTAAACTACCAACAAAATCAGCAAAAAAGATATCACAAAATCAAGTAATTTCTTCCATTGACCAAATAAAAATCTGCACCAACATTAACCCTCATAATGAGAGTGAAGTATTACTCCCTTTGTACCCAAAAGGATGACAAAAGGACAATTTTCACACAAATTAAAATAGTCAAGAAAATTAGGAGAGAGTATAAACTTTCTTCCCAATCTATCCTTGGGTTTTAGGTTTGGGGAGACAGAATTAATGTGAACCACTCAACCAAGGGAAAATTAGTCCTTGTACAAATTTATGTAGTTGACTTGTTTACTTTCTTCATTTTGAGCACAATTTTTTTTACCACTATAGTCATCCTTTTGGGGATGGAGGAAGTATAATATTATGATTTCAGGTAAATATGGACCATTTGATACTTTATGTTACCTACATAGGTTTATAATGTGTCCCTAAAATTACAGGATGGTTCAATCCCATACAATTTAATCCCATACCATGTTATATTATGTGCAAACAATTATTCAACCATAAGCTAATGTTTTGCTTCCATAAACAATGTTAACCTGATGCATAGCTTGTAGAACCTCTTGTTCGGTGAATAATTTAGATGACCTATTGATGGATAGGCTATGATCACAGAGTTCCATCTGAATGTAAAGCTTCTCATTTTCAAACCAAGAAGTATAATAGCCAACAATGTTTTCATGGGATCCTGCAAGGAAGCAATTAATAGAGGACAATGTCAAAACTCCAAATATACATGGAAGAAAGATAAATTAGAGATTTAAATCAAACCTAAAGCAGCCAGAGCTTGAACTTCCATCAAAGCTTTACGCCTGCAAAAGTAATTGCTTTAGCAAGCTACTCAATAGAAGGTATGAATATCTACAAATTTAGCTGCCAAAAATGTTGAATGGTACCTTTCTGTGTCCAGTTGTAGTTGTCTCATGCTATGTTTTACTGCATACATGCAACCATCAATTCTTTTAAAGACTTTAAAAACGTGACTGAAGTTTCCATAACCAATTTGCTGAAACCAAAAAATATTTTATGATTTGTCACAACAAACATAAGCACCAGAACGTGAATAAATTATACGAATCAAATAGATTTGATTAAGAAATCAAGACCTTTTTCGGAGGCCAAAAACATACCTCTATTTCATGGAAATCTGTCAGATAGCAGGAAAGACCATCACCACCAATAGCTGAAGTAACTATTTTTTGTTTTCATTAGAAATATGTATTTTTTAATTATTATTCAAAAAAATAAATGCAATATTTATTTGTGTTTTCTATGTATTCAGTGTAATTGTTCCATACGTTTCAAGACAAAAAAGGGAAAAAAATTTGGTATTGTATGGTATTCACAAAGATTGGCTGGACTTGTTCTAAGATCAGTAGTCATATTACAAATTTTTGTGTGTAGAATTTTTACTTATAAATAGAAATAAAATTGGAATTTTAAAATGAAAAACAAATTGTCCTGTAAAATTATCAAAGCCTTCTTCTATTCATGGTTTCTGTAGGAAGTTTTGTTCGTCTTTGGTATTTAACTTTTTCAAATTTCCACATACAAAAGGTAGTTCATGACAAAAAATAGTTGTGACAAATTCATACGTGTCATTCCTCGGCTACGATATTGAACAAAGCCTCTGACATGTGATTTGATTGATACTTATTCTTACATTAATATTTTCCATTTTTGTGTTTGATATAACCTTTTTTTTCTTCTTCTTCTACTTCCTTCCTTTATTTATTTATTTATTTTTGCGTTAAGACATAATTTTGTATCTGTTATAGAACTAATTTTGTTTGTGGTCTTCTATTATAGGCTGCAGATATTGGCATCAATAATCAACCCATGACATAGTTATTATATGAGAATACACAAACAAATTTATGACCATACACAATGAGCATGTTAGCCAGCAACTACCGTTTGGATACAAAATGGTTAGGTAGCTGTTATAGAATATGGCATGTTAGCCAGCAACTACTGTTGGCTCATATTAATTTTACTTTGAATGGGAATTTTCATTGATTATAATATATACACATTAATATAGTTTGTATACATATCAATATAGTCCAAGTCCAGGAGGGAATGGATAGTAGTAAATTTCAATGTGTTTTGCTGATACACAGCCTTGGACCAGAATCTGAATGAATTGATAACATTAGTGTTTTCACCATTATTTGTTTCGTTCAAACAAAATCCATGATTTATCATCGCCTTATATCAGAACTCCATCAAAGGAGTCTATTTTACAAATAAACACGCGCACAAGAATTAGACAAAAGTAGAATTGATAAGTTTGGCTCTACATAGAAATCTTCTCCGGCTTTTGGGATTCTGTACGACTGAAAATGAAAGGCTTCTTGTTTATCTGTATATGCCAAATGGGAGTGTAGCATCTAGACTAAAGAGGTAAGTGCGAACCTGGCTGCTAGTCTTATTTGATGTAAATCCATCAATTATAGTCCCTGCCTTTAAAACTGGTTATGTAGTTTATCCCATTAATGGCTGTCAAATGGAATCAAATCTTTCTCCTAGGGACAACAAAATGACCTATAATACCTGGTAGGAAGAGTTTTAGTGGAAAATTGTTGAAGTAATATAATCATTTCCAATGCAGCTTTGAATTCAGAAAAGCCTAACTATCCTTGGCTCAAAACAAAGTCATCACTGTTGGCCTAAGCTGCCTGCTGATATATTGGTTGTAAAATGACAACCCTGAGCAAGAATATAGTAATTTATATATCTTCAAATCTATATTTGCTAAAATCACTACTTTATTTTAGGAGATACTAAAACTGAGATACATAAATATAAGACTGTTAAAATCAGCAAAGGGTTGTAAATCTAAGAGATACATAAATCTAAGATTTTAAAGATTTTCCTACATTTGACCTACCTGATAAGAAAAATCATATTCAACTATACAGAATCAGTACCTCATCCACCAAACAGTCTAAAAGAAGAAGAATTGATAAGAAAAGGGGAAGAAAATACTTTTCAATCAAACCGAAAGTAGAAGTACAGAAGCAAAGGGTTGTAAATCTAAAGGTTCTCAAGCCATTACCATGGGCCATATTCAGAAATCTCGATGCAGAGGAAGACCGGCGGCATGGGTTTCGGATACACGGAAGAACGATTTGTGACGACTGACGAAGATTATTAGCAGCCGGTGATAGCATGTATGAGCCAAAGACTGCATCAATCATTCATGTTGCTTTCTGCTTCGGTGAACTCCATTTCATCCATACCTTCACCAGTATACCAATGCAAAAAAGCCTTCCTCCTGAATATAGCTGTAAACTGCTCGCTGACTCGCCTAAACATTTCTTGAATTGAATTTGAATTTCCAATGAAAGTAGATGACATTTTCAAGCCAGTGGGTGGGATATCACAAACAGTTGATTTTACATTGTTTGGTATCCACTCAACAAAGTAGGAAGAGTTCTTGTTCTGGACGTTGATCATATGCTCATCAACCTCCTTTGTGCTCATCTTTCCTCTTTAAATAGCAGAAGCTGTCAAGTATCGACCATGGCGTGGATCAGCTGCACACATCATGTTCTTTGAATCCCACATCTGCTGGGTAAGCTCAGGAACACTCGATGCACGATACTTCTGGGAACCACGGGAGGTCAAAGGTGCAAAACCCACCATAAAGAAATGTATAGGGAAGGGGATGATATTCACAGCCAGCTTTCGGAGGTCAGAGTTCAGCTGACCAGGGAATCGTAAACAGCATGTAACACCAGACATTGTTGCCGATATAAAATGGTTGAGATCACCAACTGTTCAAACAAAATCACATAATTTAATCAATACAGGATATCAATGAAAATATAATACTATACCGACATGGATAGATAAAAGAATTCATGAAAATATGATCCAGAAGTTGATAATTCTAATGCAGGAAGTTGAACCCCATGCTCAACAGCTTCTCTGGCTACCATGTCCAAAGGGAGGTTTATCCATATCAAAATCCCATGCCTCAGAAGTGTTTTTTAACAGTATTAAAGAGCAATCAATTTTAACTGCTATGAACTCATCAATTGCTGTTTATATTAAGGGGAAATACATTGAATGTTCATCAACTAATGCTTAGAAAAACACAAAAAATTATTTTAATCAAGATAATTAAGTATAACCAAGTGTGCTTTCTCAACACAAGCAATTCTTCTTGGGACATATGTAAGAAAGACTGATCAACCCTTAATGGCGTCAATTTGACACCTGCTCTCAAGGTAGAGGATCTAAATACCCTCTTTGCTTAACAGCTCACCATTGCATTGTTCAATAATTCTTTAGCAGTAACACAACTTTTCCAGCCTAGTTACTGAATATACTGTCTCAATAACATCAATCATGTTATCATGCATTAACTATCTACTCTCTAATATGCCATTGTGACATTTGCAAAGTTTCTTATTTTCTATTGAGTGAAAAAATTTGTTTCCATCACTCCATTGGAATAACAAAGTAAAATACCAAGCTTCAAAACTACAATGTCTTATCTAGGAAACTTAGTAAAACAATAGATAAGTCAAAGAAATACCAGCCATTCTCTATCGCCTTGGATTCCTTCTGGATCAAGCTCCTTAATGGCAACTTGGGTTTTCTTGTAACCAGACCTCACATTCTCATCTTTAACTCCTTTATAGACAATTCCAAATGTACACAAATGCACACAGCAAAGCTGAAATCTTGTTTTGAATTCAATCATATACAACAAAAATTCAAACCGACAATAATAATAATAATAATAATAATAATAATAATAATAATAATAATATTATTCGAGTAATACGAAATCAAAGCATTCTGCCTAAATCCGATCTGGGCTGGGCTGGCCTATGTGTACACAAAATAATAATATTAGTTTTAGAGAGAGAAAAGAAGAGAAGTACATACAAGTTATTAATTTTGAGAGGAGAGGAGGTTGACGACTCATTTTCTCAGGCAAACATCCTTTATTGCCTGTCATAGCAAGAATAAATACGTATACTTACTTTGAAATTACATCAATAGCTTGTACACAAAAAACATTTCCCTCCAGTGAAACCGCCGTTTTTACACCAATTAATCCAGATGTCGTAAGACCCATATGAGCTACTATGACAGTAGCCCCAGCTTTTGCCATTGAATCAGATTCATCTTCATTGAAATCGTAAGCTGAATACATGAAAAACAAGAAAGAAACATCAATTCACTTAAAGGAGCAATATCTAGAAAATCGACTTAAAACTGTGGCTAGTTTTCAATACTTACTTATATCCCATTTTCGTTTCTTCCAGATTTTGTCTAAGTAGGCAAGAATGAAACTATATCTCATTATTGCATATCAGATAATCAAAAGGGGGAAAAATTGAAATGTTCAAACCACATACATGTCACACAGAACATTTATAAGGAAATCTCATGAGTTAATCCAAAATTTAATCCAAATCATCCAAATAAAAATCCAAAGATGATTATACTAAATGTATTTAGAAGTTGCTAATGAGATAATGAATGAGATTAATTTGAAGCAGTATAGTTATCATCTTTCTCGATTTTGATCTTCTTGTGCATTTTGTTGGTTGACATTTCAACATCAGTTGACTGAGATCCTTGTACATCATCATCGCTGATTGAATGTATAATCCTTTTGCTTATAGGCGTGACACAGTTGACAACATCGAGAATTGACTCACCCTGTATATATTGTAGTACCAGAATTAAACTTATGTAAGATTCAATTATTTTTTCATAAGTATAAACAAATTTATGGTAGGATTCAATGTCAAGAAGATGATATTACCTGAGGTTCATCACATATACTCTTGTAGGATTCAATTATTTTTTCATCGTTAGTCATCCTAGCAACTGTGTATGTTGCATAATTTGCCTTCAAATTATAAGATGATATCTGTATTTTGAAAAGGAACCTCTTTTGCAACAATATATTGAGTTCATCCGGAAAACAATCAGAGTCTCCATCCTAACGCATTTTAAAAACATGAATAAACAACAGTTATGTACACAAGTTTAAGACTGTATACTTTAAATATGTACTGTTTATGGAGTTTTTTAAATTTACCTTAATCAATTGTTCCCTTAATTCATAAGCTGATTTTCCTATGACGTGTTGGGCTTCTCGATCAAATAGAACAAAAGATGCACTGGACGTATCATCCATTACTTTAACTTGTACTTTAAATCTACAATTAAAAGTATTATTTTCAAAGTATGAACAAAGTATAAACATAAGGAAGATATAACATATAACAAAGTAGTGTATCACAATACCTCGGTGTTACAGAATTAACATTGTCAAACATTTATCACAGCAATATTTCCCGCTGTCTGGTTTTACTTTTTTCCGACATTTTTTGCAGGAATTATAAAACCAATTATATTCGGTTTCTATACACAGAATAGTAGCAAGTACCACATGATGACTCCTGGAGTGTAAAAAAAAAGAGCAACAGAATATTAGTTAATGTATTGAAAAAAGGTGTTTTAAAAACGGTTTTACCTCTGTTGCATCCCGTATTTCTTCAAGAGTTTCTCTATCACAGATTTGAAGAAATTCATCTGTAATAGATAATGCGCTCTGGCTGGATAAATGAGATATTGTAGCTTTACCAGAATTCGCATCACAAATGCTGATAGACAACAGTGTTTGTAGTTAAAGGGAAAATTAATTTGTAGTATTAATAGTATTAAAGCAGAACACAGTATACCTTTTTTTAAAAATAATAACCTCATGGATTACCTATTTTTAAAATTAATAACCTCAGGAATATCTGCATTTATAAGAAGTCTTGAACCGAACATTGAGTTGGACAAAGCTGGTTTACCTATGTAATGGCAAATGTTGCGTAGTTAATAAACATAATGTTGGAAAGATTTTTTATGTGTAAACACGTATTAGTACCTTTCCAGGTCTTGATTTTTGCAAATTGTAAAACAATTATAATGTTTTTTTGAGTTTCTGTTTCAGCAAAGGCACAAATTTGGTTTGCAAAGTTATCCCACAAGGTGCAGCACATTATGACTGTTAGAAAAATACAAAAAAATAAGATTAATTTAAATAATTATAGTTATTAATAAAAGAATTAATCGTACAGTATAAATATTTACCTGTTATCAGTTAATTCAATATTAACTCTCTTGCACTGTTTACCATAGCTTGTACTGATTTCTACACTCCCCATCGCAGTTACTTGTCCAATAACATCTCGTTATACGCAACAAATTATGTAAGTAATTAAAAATTTCAGTATGTATAAACATATTGGGTTAATTAATAGATGAAGGAAAAACAGCATATCTATAGCGAAAACGAAATAAATGAAAATCATGACTTAACTAGGATTTTCGCCGTAGGATTTTCGCCGATCGTTTGAAGGATTTGCGCCGATCGGTTGAAGGATTTTAGCCGTAGCTAGATATTTAGGAGTACTGACGTTGGTAGACAGGTGTTTGAAAGTTTAGAATGACAGATGTCAAGATATGTTGATGTACAGATATCAATATATTGTTTCATAAAGTGTGATTTAGTATATATAATTGATTAAACAATTTCGTGTGGTAATTAATAATAAAAATTAATATTTTGGATAGTTTCATAAGGTGCTTGTCACATAAATAGTAAATAGACTCCACACTTATACGAATGAAAATTTATAAAAATATTAAATTTTATTTATAGAAATATCAATTCTCTTAATACAATAGTTCTTCTAAATATATTTTAATACTTGATTATAACCGATTAATAACTGTCTAAGATCAAAAGTAAGCATAACAAAGGGCTATTTTAAATTTATTTATATAAAACTAATATTTACATATAGTCAAATTATTTTAATTAAAAAATATAGTGTGAAGAATTTGTGTAAGCCAAATTTTATTATACTAAGGGTCAAAGGCACAAAAAATGTCCATCTTTTAGGTCATTGATCACTTGTAATTTACACAGAACATGATAGAATTTGAGCTAAAATAAAAGTAGATTTAAATAATTATTTTAAATAAATTCACATATTAATGTGTTCTATTATATGAGTAGATTAAATTGAGTATTTGTAAGCTCAAATCTATGGAGTAATGAATGAGATATTAAATCTCAAAAATCACCCTTAAAAATGATAAATGATAATAAATATATGTGGGAAACCAAATTTCACATCGGTTAAGAACTAAAAGTTTAATATGTTTATATACAAGAAAATTACTTTTGGGTTTAAGCTCTAAAGAGCACTCCACTTTTGTGAAAGGGAGAGGACCTAGTCAAGACTTGGTTCAAACTCACCTGCGTCGCCGACCGGCCTGGCCTGGCTAGGGCTCGTGGGTCTGGGTCCTTGTATATAATTTTTTGGACAAAATTTATTTAATTTTTTAATTACATTTTATTTAAATTTTATTTTATTTATTTCTAATTATCAAAACTGTGTCGTTTTGATAAACAATATTTATTACTATACTACGTCATTTTGTGAAGCGTTACCTGCCGAACAAACGCGTTTAAACTGCGTCATTTTGGAAAAGGCTATCTGTCTGAACGAGCGCTGCAAAACTACGTCATTTTTGCCTGAACGGACGCACCTTTTCTGTTAAAGCATTAAACTACATCGCTTTTGTTCTCCTGAGCCTAAAACTATGTCGTTTTTGTTTCGAACGGACGCTCCTTTTCTGTTTAAAGCCAAAACTAAGTCATTTTTGGCTTAATCATACCTTTTCAGTGGGTTGTGTCCCTTCTGATGGGTCACTTGCCCTACTATAAATAGAGAAGGGGGACTGCCATTTTCATTATTTCAATTTTTGAAGCATAATGCATTCTAGTCTTCATTTCATTAGTCAGTTAGAGTTATTTTAGAGGGAGTTCAGAGCATTTTATTTTGGTTTGTTGTGTACGCTATTTGGAGTGCTACTATAGCATACAATTGTCATTGTATATTGGGAGACAAATGCTATTAACTCTTAGTACCATACGGAGGGCATAATTGTCTTAAGGACATAGTACTAAGTACTAGCCTTGACAAATTCATTTCTACACGATTAGAGATAAGTTATATATATATATATATATATATATATATATATATATATATATATATATATATATAGTTTCCATTCAATTTTTACTAACAATCTTAAAACAATTATCGTTTGATTATTTCTATATATATATTTGAGATATGGCTACCGATACTCTTTCTATAATTGGTTCTTCTTCTTCTTCTACACCTTATATTCTAAATGTTCCTGTGAACCATGGTGAAAAACCAGAAAAGTTTAATGGTGCAAAATTCAAAAGGTGGCAACAAAAGATGTTGTTTATCTTACTACTCCGAATTTGGCAAGGTTTTTTCACGAAGATCCCTTTGTTCTCAAAGAAGATGAAACAGACAGAAAAGTTGTTGCTGCAATTATTGATACATGGAAACATGCCGACTTTCTATGTCGTAATTATATCCTAAATGGATTGGACAACACATTATACAATGTGTATCTTTCTATCAAAACAACAATAGAACTAGGGGATTTCTTAGATAAAAAATATAAAATAGAAGATGCTGACACGAAGAAGTTCGTAGTTGGCAGATTTTTGGACTACAAGGCTGCCATCAACCAAATTCAAGAATTACAAGTAATCCTGCATGAAATACATGCAGAAGATATGTCTTTAAGTGAATCTTTCCAAGTTGCTGCAATTATTAAAAAACTACCACCAATGTGGAAAGATTTTAAGAATTATCTCAAGCATAAATGCAAAGAGATGAAACTTGAAGACTTAATTATAAAATTAAGGATAGAAGAGGACAACCGTGCCTCTGAGAAGAAAGCAGGAAGGACCTTTATGGAATATAAAGTCAATGTGGTGGAACAAGGTCCAAATCTAAGAAAAGAAAGTACTCCGGCAATGGGCCTCAACAGGGAACAAATAAATAGTTCACTACTACAAAATAGTAAATAGACAACACTTACGCCACAACGTTTTTTATAAAAACGTTGTAGTATTTTTTTTACAACGTTTTTAAAAAAAACATTGTAGATAGATATGCAAAAACGTTATCTATTTAAAAGGGCATTTTTTTAATTTTAACTGAATAACGTTTTTTTTTAAAAAAACGTTGTCTATCTGATAAAACACGGAGCTCACTTAAAATTAAAAGACTTTAAGTCTTTTTCTCTCCGAGGCTCTCTCATTCTTTATCTCTGTGCTCGTCGTTCTCCTTGCAGAGGTTCGTTCCTTCTCCCAAGTCCTTGCACAGGTTCGTTCCTTCTCTATCAGTTTCGTTCCTCTCTCTTCAGTTTCGTTCCTTCTCTCTTCAGTTTCCTCTCTTCGTTCCTTCTCTTTCAGTTTTCTTCTCTCGTTATGCCCTGTTGCGTTACGTTCGGTGATTGGGTGTACCTTCTCTCTGAGGCTGAAATCTGAGTTTAAAAAGCTGTTTTGGGGCTAGGGTTTCATCGTAAGTTCTGTATCTCTTTGGATTTGTTCTTGCATGTGTTTATTTTTAACCTATTTACAGTCTTTGTATATAAACGTGTTTGAGGTGCTCCATTTGTTTTGTTATAATGGTTTTTCTGCTTTCATATTGGTAGCATAGTGGTGGCTGCGGTGGCAGCAGTGGTGGTTTCTCTGTCTCCTCCACTAAAATTAGGTTTTAATTTCTCACTTGTTAATTTTCCCTAAAATTTAAGTTTTAATTAGAATTTTTTTGATATTTGGAGCTAATTTGGAGCTTCTAAGTGTTATTGAAGGCTAATTAAATCTAGAGGATTACATTAAGTGTTATTGACTGCATTTTTAGCTCTGAAGTTTAATATCGGGTTCTCTTCAAAAATGCAATAGGGTCTGTTTGTTGACTGTATTTTTCTGTAAATGTGGTTCTTCAATGGAGGTTTTTTTTTGGAATCCAGAATTGTAGATTTATGTGCTAGTATAATCATTAGTTTTTGGTTTTTCAACTAGCATTTGCCTCTGTTTTCTCTTGTGGTTGATACTGATATCAAAGTGGACACAAATTCCAATGTAATTTGCATCTTATTCATTGGGTGAAATAGTAACATTTCTTTTATCTAGTTTAGCCAATTGATAATTAACTGAGTGCTTATTCAGTGTTTTATATTTAAATCTAGAGGATTACATTAAGTGTTATTGACTGTATTTTTAGCTCTGAAGTTTAATATTGGTTTCTCTTCAAAAATGCCATAGGGTCTGATTTGTTGACTGTATTTGTCTGTAAATGTGGTTCTTCAATGGAGGTTTTTCTTTTGGAATCCAGAATTGTAGATTTATGTGCTAGTATAATCATTAGTTTTTGGTTTTCTAACTAGCATTTGCCTCTGTTTTCTCTTGTGTGGTTGATACTGATATCAAAGTGGACACAAATTCCAATGTAATTTGCATCTTATTCATTGGGTGAAATAGTAACATTTCTTTTATCTAGTTTAGCCAATTGATAATTAACTGAGTTCTTATTCAGTGTTTTATATTTAATGTTGGACTTTAGATGACATGTTTTGTTTTTTCTTAAGATGGATAAGTCATGGATGTGTGCTGATAGAAGGTCACGAGAATATGAACTAGGCGTTGATGAATTCTTGAGGTTTGCGGTAGACAACGCGAGAAATGTGAATCTTATTCATTGCCCTTGCGTAAAATGTGGAAACATTTTAAAATTTGGTGCCAGAATTATACGGGATCACTTGTATTGTAATGGGGTTGATACTAGTTATCACACTTGGATATGGCATGGAGAACCTAATATGTTAGATGCAGATGCAAATAAACCTTTTGTAGGCACTACTGAACAAGGCTATGTCTCTGAAACAGTAGATATGGAAGATAATGGTTTTGGGGATTTCTCAAATGATCCTTGTGAGTTTCTTAATGTGATTGGGGATGGAGATGAACCCTTGTACCCTGGTTGTAAATTTAGTAAGTTAGGTGCACTTGTTAGACTCTACAATTTGAAAGCAAAGCATGGGTTGAGTGATGTTGGTTTCACAGAGCACTTGATTTTTCTGACTGAACTTCTTCCAGAAGGTAACCAATTACTTTTCTCCTTGTACGAGGCAAATAAGTCTTTACATGCCTTAGGAATGGATTATGAGAAAATACATGCTTGCCCTAATCACTGTATCTTGTATAGAAAGGAATTTGACCAGGTAACTAATTGCCCAAAATGTTCTCTCTCAAGGTGGAAGACGGATAAGAATGAACATGTAAGAGAAGGGGTGCCTGCGAAGGTATTGTGGTACTTTCCTCCTATCCCGAGGTTTAAACGTATGTTTAAATCTAGCAGGACAGCTGAGAGTTTAACTTGGCATGCTAATAATAAAATGAGCGACGGTCATATGCGTCATCCATCAGATTCACCATCTTGGAAGCTAGTGGATGATAAGTGGCCGGAGTTTGGTAAAGACCCTAGAAACCTTAGACTTGCTCTTTCAGCTGATGGGATCAATCCTCATGCTTCTCTTAGTAGTAGATACAGTTGTTGGCCTGTTATAATGATTATTTATAATCTTCCGCCTTGGTTATGTATAAAAAGAAAGTTCATGATGTTGACTTTGTTGATCTTGGGTCCTAAACAAGCCGGTAATGATATAGATGTCTACTTGGAACCATTGATTGATGATTTGAAGTGTTTGTGGAAGGGGGTTCCAAGGGTGTATGATGCATTTAGAGGAGAATACTTCATGCTCAAAGCCCAATTAATGTGGACTATTAATGACTTTCCTGCCTATGGGAACTTATCTGGATGAGTTGTAAAAGCTTATAAAGCATGTCCTATATGTGGCGATGATACACCTAGCCATAGGTTGACACATGGTAACAAAGTTTGTTACATTGGCCACCGAAGATTCTTGCCTCAAGATCATTCATTTTGGAAGCAGCGAGTAACATTTAATGGAGAACAAGAATTTAGACCACCTCCTGTGTCACTAACGGGAGAAGAAGTATTTAGAAAGGTTGATGGTTTGACTCATGCTGTTGATGACAAGGATAACAGGCCTTGTTGGAAGAGGAAGTCAAAATTCTTTGAACTAGAGTATTGGAAGTTTCTTTATATTAGACATTGTCTTGATGTTATGCATATTGAGAAAAATATATGCGATAGCATTATTGGTACATTATTGGAGATTCCGAGGAAAAACAAAGATGGAGTTACATCTCGATTAGACCTCTTAGAAATGGGGGTTAAGACTTATTTGCGACCAGATTTTGGGGGAAAAAGGACACGTTTGCCTCCAAGTACTTGGAATCTATCGAGGGTAGAGAAAAGAGTTGTATGTAATTCTTTGTATGGCATGAAAGTCCCAGAAGGTTACGCTTCTAATATCAAAAGTCTTGTATCATTGCAAGACCTAAAACTCTATGGGCTTAAGTCTCACGATCGCTATACCTTAATGTAACAATTGCTCCTGTTGCCTTTACGTTCGGTGATGGAAAGACACATGAGGTATGCAATAATCAGATTGTGTTTTTTCTTTAATGAGATATGCGACAAAGTCATCGACATTTCAAAACTAGATAAAATGCAAGCTGATGTAGTGGTAACCTTGTGTTTGCTTGAGAAGTATTTTCCACCATCATTCTTTGATATCATGATTCATGTCGTGGTGCATCTTGTTAGAGAAGTTCGATTATGTGGGCCAGTTTACCTTAGATGGATGTATCCATTTGAAAGATTTATGAAAGTATTAAAAAGGTATGTATGTAATTGTACTCAGCCTGAAGGTTGCATGGCTGAATGTTATATTGGTGAAGAAGCTTCAGAGTTTTGTGAGGAATATTATCTGATGTTAGTACTATTGAGATCCCATCGAAGCGAAGAATGGGTCGTACACAACCCTTATCTGGTGCTACCGTAGAATCTACGAAGCGTGACATGTTAGATCAAACACATCGTTGTGTATTAGAAAACACGGATGAAGTTGAACCATATATCAGGTAATTTAAACGTTTTTCTATATACAATAGAAGAATTTTGTCTTATAATTCAACGACTAAAATCTGATTGTCTTCTATTTCATGTAGTGAACATATGATACATCTGAAAGAAACTTATCCGAGATTCAAAAAAAGAACAAAGTGGCTACAAGATAAGCACAATCGCACATTCATTGATTGGTTTCGCAAAAGGGTAAAATTGTGTTTATCTTTGTAATTGTTTGATGGTTGCTCTTGTTTGTTTCTTGATTTATATTATTTTGGATTCAGGTTTCACATGAACTAACCCAAGCATCCAATGACATAATGGAGACTTTGCGGTGGCTTTTGGATGGCCCGTGTATAGAAGCAGTAAAGTATAAAAGCTACACTGTCAATGGTCTGTACTTTAACACTAAGTCACGTGATGATGTGCGAGCTGTTCAAAATAGTGGAGTGCACTTAGTGGCAAAGACAATGCAGCTTTTTAGTGCAAAGGATAAAAATCCTGTTGTGGGAGACATGAGTTTCTATGGGGTCATTCAGGAAATATGGGAGCTAGATTATCATAAGTTTAGCGTACTTATGTTTAAGTGCAATTGGGTTGAGAACAATAATGGCATTAATGTAGATGAACTTGGATTTACGTTGGTCAATCTTGGTAGGATATGTTTTAGAAATGATCAATTTGTTATGGCTAACCTAGTCAAACAAGTCTTTTATGTTGAAGATCCTTTAGATTCTATGTGGTCAGTTGTATTATCACCCCCAAATAGGGATTATAATGATTGTGCCAGTGATGATGAGCTAGGGGACATTGTAATTGACCACGAACCCTTTACAAGGGGTATGCCTGCAGTTGAGACATTTGATGATGTTTTTCACGAGGACAACTCACAATACATGAGAGCTGACTGTGAGGATATTTGGATTGATAAGGAATAGGAACTCTTGTGGCAATTAATAGAACTTAATGAACTGAATGTTTAACTTCCAGCAGTTGTATTTATATTTTCCAGCAGTATAAATTTCCTGCAGTTAATAATGTATTTATATTTTCCAGCAGTATAACTTTCACATGTATTTATATTTTCCAGCAGTATAAATTTCCTGCAGTTAATAATGTTGCATTTTAGCAGTTTAAAATGTTACTTTTTCAGCAGTTATTAGCTTGTTTAACTTCCAATAGTTTTTCGTGATGAACTGAATGTTTATTTGCTAGCAAGATGTTACTTTTCACGTGTATTTATATTTTCCAGCAATGTAAATTTCCAGCAGTTGAAAATGTTAATTTTAGC
The DNA here is from genome assembly GCA_020205605.1 of Panax ginseng. NCBI lineage: Eukaryota > Viridiplantae > Streptophyta > Magnoliopsida > Apiales > Araliaceae > Panax > Panax ginseng. Next base: position 38,723,626 of record CM035130.1, on the reverse strand, counting down.
AGTTTAAAATGTTACTTTTCCAGTAGTTACGATGTGTTTAACTTCCAGCAGTTTTTCGTGATGAACTGAATGTTTATTTGCTAGCAAGATGTTACTTTTCACATGTATTTATATTTTCCAGCATTGTAAATTTCCTGCAGTTAATAATGTTACATTTTGGCAGTTTAAAATGTTACTTTTCTAGCAGTTATTAGCTTGTTTAACTTCCAGCTGAGAGTTTCTAACTCCATGTTTATTTTTGTGCAGAATAAAGAAGACAGTTATGTCATCCCCTCGCAAGAAGAAAGTTATGTCATCCCCTCAAAAGAAGAAAGCTATTTCATCCCCTTCAACGAAAAAAGCTATTCAATCCCCTCAAAAGAAGAAAGCTAGTTCATCCCCTTCAACCAAGAAAGCTATTTCCTCCCCTCAACAGAAGAAAGCTATTTCCTCCCCTCAAAAGAAGAAAGCTAGTTCAAAATATGAAAAGAACCAACTTGTCGGGGCTAGTCAGACGTAGCAAGCTGCTTTAGAGACTCAAAACAGTCTGAAATCTGAAGTTGAGACAATCTCCAGTACCGCAAAAAGAAAACGAGGCATTAACACAATGCAGCGAATAGTGAAGCGAAAAGTACAAGGCGTGAGAAAGGTTGTGGAGTACAATAAAAACGGGCAACCTCGTGGGAAGACAGGAAATGAAATGCAGTCTTACATTGGGGTATTAGCACGCACGAAGGTCCAAATTGACATTAAAAAATGGAAAGTTGTGGAGTTAGATACAAAAAATAAGATTTTGGAAGCTGTAAAGGTATGTGAAGTTGATTAAATTCCCCATGTAGTTTTATTTTTCTTCATTGTCACATGTATTGATATTTCCCAAAAAACACGTTACATAACATCTCAGTTTTCAAGAGCACATCCTAACACGTATTTCCTGATACCTTACAACTCAGGGTTAGTACTTATTATATTTAGTTCGACCTGGAATGGTAAATTTCTTTATCTTTTTTATTAAAACTCCTGATTCTAAAAAACTTGTTGGTTTAACTATAGTGATGTGTTTGGGGCTGATTTTTGTATAGACATCATTGGGTGCTGACAATTGTCAATCTGGACAATAATAATGTGTACTTCATGGATTCCCTCAAGTACCGTAGAATCGATGAGGAGTGGAAACAAGTTGTGAACATGTATGTTATTCCAAATTTCTTCTAATAAAGCGTCTCTGGAATTATGTGCATGATGTTATATGTGTCACCCTCTTGCTCATGCAGTGCCATTAAAGCTTACAATGGGCAAAACAATAATCAAATACGAATATCACCACAATGGATAATCTTGGTGGTATGTGCATAAGATGTTTACTTATGGACATTTGTTATTTTTATTGATTTATCATGACATAATTACTAATTGTGTTTAGGGAACTCCTGTACAACCAACACACAAGGAGTGCAGGTATTTTGTGATGCGTTTTATGAAGGAGATAGTTGAGGATGGTAGTTTGGACTTTGTAGCCAAGGTTAGTTATTTTTTGTCAGCTTTATTGGTCAAATAGAAAGTTTTTCTATAAACTTCAGTATCTTGCCATACATCAGTAGCAGTAGCAGTTATCTTGCCAGTAGCAGAAGAAATTTGATTTTAGCAGTTTGTCTATACACTTCAGTATCTGAGCATTATACAAGTTACTGCTTGTATCTGAGCATTATACAAGTTGCTTCAGTATCTGAGCATTATATTTGAGCATTACTTTAGTTATTAGCTTGTATGTGGTTTAGAATACATTAGTTACATTTCATTTTCTTAATTTGACTTTTAAGTTTTTAATAACAATGCATACAAAAATCTACTAAATGTCAACAAAATAATAGAACAAATTAGAAACCTCAAAATCTATACCAATTTCTAACTACAGTAGTAATTAACCTGTATTGTCATCAGCATAAATCAAAGCATAAGCCAAAATTGATGTCTAACAATTTTAGTAGACATAAATCCTAAAAGACATGGTGTCAGAAAGTTAAGGAACACAATAATACACTAATCATAGGAATAGAGACTTCCCATATTAACGTTCCTTTTCTTTTTCTCCCTGACAAGAAAGACTTTAACGTTGTCAGCAAACACATTCTGTCGATAAATTTATATGGAAGTTAGTCACATCAAATAGTTTCAAAGTATGTGCTTTCTTGTTATATAAAGGTTTATTTTCTAAGCATTACCATTATTCTCCGAGAGAAAATTCATGGATGGCCGCAATGGATTTTTCTATAGGTTTTCCAAAACAAAAAAAACACATAAACTAGAACACGTTCAGAAGAAGAATCTAAATGGGATTGAGAAATTTTAGACAATTCACTATTTTGCCTAATGTTATATTTGTTAAAAGATATTTATTCATGTATATTTATGTTTATTCTAAATCAACAAAAAATAATTTATTAGAAATAGAGAGAAGATACATAAGATGAGACTAGCCCTCCTGCATAACATCATACAGGAATGCCCTCCAATCTTTATATACATCTGATCTGGCACACAAGGAAGGAAAAAAAAAAGTGACTAGTCCCAAAATAGATAAAGCATAAATAACTGCTTGAAAAAGTTAGATTCACTGGGCATCAAACAGGGAAATAGTCTATATCAAAATATTAAAATTAAATCTAGTGTTGAGAGAATTCAGATGTTCAGTAATATATACACAAACGCGCACACACACACACACACACACAAACTATATATATGAATGTGCAGCAGTAACATTATGTTGCAAAACCATGGATTGTGAGTTACATAAAAGTGTCATTTAATTTTATGTCTTTGTCTTCTCGGCTCAATCTTGGACTGTCACTCAACTTGTAATCAGATTTTGTGAGAATTCCATGAAAAACTAATCTTTACATTGTCTTGGTTTCAAATATCAATAGAAAATTCCAAGAGTATGGTTGCATTTGGATTTTAGTTTTTTGTTTTTATGATATGCTTGGTAAGAATTGATGGATGTGCAACATGCTTTGCAGATTTTAGGAGTCTAAGATGAGATATTACTGAAGAGAAGAGGGGTGGGAAAAAGGGGGTGCACGTATGAGTATATTCCAGCTGGGCTTGGGTAGTAATGTCATTCTTGTAAGAGTTTTTTGAATTTGTTTATCCTATCCCATGAGCAGCTACAAGTCGGTGTTTTTATATGAAAATTGAAAATATATGATCATATGATTGACTGACTGACTGCTTTAGCTGTTTGTTTCAATGTATTTTAAGTAGGTGATTTCATTTTGATAATTCAGTATTATTATTATTATTAGTTAGTTATTAGCAAGAATTGGTTAGTGCAATTATTAGTAGTATAGCAGGTGTAGCAGTATAACAATATAACAGTATAGCAGGTGTAGCAGTATAGCAGGAGTTAACATATATTTCACATCAGTATAACAGTATAACAGTATAGCAGGTTAGGAATATGCGTTAATATGTGTTATATTTCATATTTTCTGTACAACCAAAACATATTTCACATCAGTACACCAGCTTGCTCCTCAAATATGTGTTAACATTTTACGTGGTTAGGAATTATGTTAAAAGTCATTTATGTGATTGGTTAGTTATTTTGCCATACATCAGTATAGCAGGTCAGATTTGGTATCCTTGTGATTTGGTATCTTTGTTGAATACTAAATTTGTTGTTCTTTTATTTCAGTGGGATAAGGCATGTGGATTAACGTACACACAAGAACAAATTGACGAAGTACGGGATGAGTGGGCAACGTACGTGAGCAAGCTATATGTAGAGCCTCGAGTTAATGGTGAATATGTTAGATGAATGTACTTATTTTGGGAGAACTAGGCTTTTTTGCACATGCTTAGGTAGTAGCTTAATTTTATGGATAGTTTGGTTTATTTTGTGGATGCATGTAATCAAATTCACAATTCAATATAGTAGTAATTTATATTGAAAAGTGAATTTGAGATGCATATATGGATACATTTTGGTATATATTTTGTGGATGTAGTAATTTGAAACTGTAAACGAATGGTATTATTGGGATGTATTTTGAATGGTTGATACATTTTGGCTATATATCATGGCATTAGCATATTGCATGTGCATTGGTAATATAGGTGAACCACATCCTTTTTTTTTCTTTTTTTATCTACAACATTTAAAAAACGTTGTCTGGTATACTAAATAACAACATTTTTTTTTATTCTACAACATTTAAAAAACATTGTCTTATATACTAAACAACAACATTTTTAACCAAAAAACGTTGTGGAATCATACCTTCTACAACGTTTTTAAGCATCTGCTAATTTTTTGAAAACAAATCTACAACGTTGTTTCCTAAAAAACGTTGTGTATTGTGCTTAACTACAACGTTTTTAAAACGTTGTGTAAGGGTGTCAAATAGACAACACCCTTAACCACGACGTTTTTCTGACAGAAACAACAACGTTTTTTTCGCGTTGTCTATTTACTGTTTTGTAGTAGTGTTACTTATTGAGAAGTAAAGATTAGGCTTTGAAAATATTTATACATCATAAAAATGAGGTTGAGAACCAACTTGATAAAAAGACCAAGATTGTTAGAAGTGATAGAGGTGGAAAATATGAATTTTCTTTTGTAGAAATTTGTTCACAACATGGTATAATATACCAAACAATTGCACCTTATTTACTATAACAAAATGGTGTTGCAGAAAGATAGAATGAAACTTTGAAAGAAATGATGAATGCATTATTATTAAGTTATGGCCTACCTCATAATTTGTGGGGGGAAACAATTCTTTCAGCAAATTATATTCTCAACCGAATACCTCAAAAGAAGTCTAATGCTTCACCCTAGGAATTATAGAAAGGACGCAAGCCTTCTTATAAACACTTAAATGTGTGGGGGTGTTTAGCAAAGGTAATGGTTCTTTCTCCCAAAAAGGTGAAAATAAGATAAAAAAACAATAGATTGTATATTCATTGGTAATGCTAATAATAGCAGTGCATATAATTTTTTAGTTAATAAATCAAAAATAGAGGAAATACATGAAAATAGTATTATTGATTCAAAAGATGCTGAATTCTTTGAAACAATATTTTCTAATAAAAGGGAACAAGAGCCAAATTCTAGTGAACAAGAAACAAGTTCAAACAAAAAAACTTATGACGTTGTTAGTAATAGTGATCATAAGGTATAAGATATTGATGAACCTAGACGTAGTAAATGTGTTAGAACATCAAAGTCTTAGGGTCCGAATTTTTTAAATTATTTTTTAGAAAATGAGCCTCAAAATTTTAGAGAAGCGGTGACGAGTCCCGAAACTCCATATTGAAAAGAGGTTATAAATAGTGAAGTAGAATCCATTATGCACAATCATACGTGGAAATTAGTAGATCTCTCACTAGGCTCTAAACCTCTTGGATATAAGTGGATATTTAAGAAGAAAATAAAAGCAGATGGATCTATAAATAAATATAAAGCAAGACTTGTAATCAAAGGATACGAGCAAAATAAGGGTTTAGATTATTTTGATACTTATTCTCTTGTAACAAGAATATCCTCAATTAAGATGTTAATAGCCATTGCAGCTATATATAATTTAGAGATACATCAAATGGATGTGAAAACAACTTTCTTAAATGGAGATTTAGAAAAGGAAATCTATATGGAACAACCAGAAGGGTTTATTGTTCCAGGACAAGAAAAGAAAGTATGTCGGCTTGTGAAGTTCCTTTATGGATTAAAACAAGCACCTAAAAAATGGTATGAAAAATTTGATAATGCAATGTTGTCAAATGTTTTCAAAATAAATGAGTGTGAAAAATGTGTGTATGTCAAGGACACTGAGAAAGGGTATATCATTATTTGTCTTTACGTAGATGATATGCTCATTATGGGTAGTAATAATGAAATCATTAAAACTACCAAGAGAATGTTAAATAATACATTTGACATGAAAGATACAAGTGTTGCCGATGTAATATTAGGAATTAAATTTCCTAAAATATTGGATGAGTTAATATTATCACAATCACACTATATTGAGAAAATACTCAGGAAATTCAATCAACCTATAAGACCCTGAATTTTTTTTTATATAAATAAATTGAATTTCCTCTATTCATTATCTTGAAATAATAAGGAGTTAATTTGATATAATATTTTGGTTATGGGTGAAATGTGCAAATTTTGCAAAATAAGCAAGTGGTTATAAAATATTCATTTTATCGGGGAATATTCGTTTGGTCGTGGAATATTCTTGTTGTTGGGGAATATTAAATGCGACAAATATAGACCATTTGTGGGGCCCCATAACTAAAAAAAGCGGTCGGATGAAGAAAATGACAAACTTGAGTTTTTATAATTAATCTACGTAATCATTACCAGTTAACAATCGTTGAAATACCCGGTTAAAATATTGTAATACGCTGGCGTGGTTGCAAAGAAATATTACCAGAGGTATTGCCGCAAAGATTTTTGAATTATTGATTCTTATGTAAGAAGACACTACTCATTAATTATTACAAAGAATTACTTTATCAATATTTTATTTTATTGATTCAATAATTATCTGCGTTAATATTTTATATTATTGTTGTTTCAATAATTGTCACTGCACAGTATTTCCCTTTATCAGATCAATAATTCATATTATTTGAATAATATTATTAGATAGCATTATTGGCAATGTTTAGAAAGTTCTATCAAGGAGAGGTTTGGTCACCTAATCATTGCTACCATAGAAGAGAAAATCCTTATTGAAAGCCCCTCTTCCGGGAACTATGCAGTTTGTCATTATTATGATTCTGTAATATTATTTGTGAATAATTATTTATTGATTTATATGATAAGGAAATATTTATTTTATGTGGCTATTAATGTTGAGGTATTTTATCAGTATTTTTGTCAGAATGGAAGTATTAAAAATCAAATCAGTGTTCTTGAGATATATTGCGTGAGTTATAATTTTTAATCCGACCGTTGGATCGTTGTGATTTTTAGATATGTTATACATATATAAGTTGAGTATATGTCCACAAATTTTGAACCGTTAAAAATGAATGTATAATTTGTTATAAATTTTAAGAGGTGACTGATTCAGAAATTATGTTATAAATGATTTTTGGTGGAAAATTCTAGAATTGAGTGGGCCTCACTTTTGGTTGATGAGAAATGTGCTCAAATTTTATTTCAAATGTGGTGAGTGAAAATAGTAGCAGGTAAAGCCATTAGGTAGCAGGTCAAGTCTGCTTCGACGTGCTAGCATTTTCCTATAAATAGGTGCTTAGGTTAGAATTGAAAATCTCACCAGAAACATAAGCTTTCTCTTTTTCTCTCTCTATATTATCAAGCGTATTTTGTGAGTATTTAGATACTTTGAGAGTTGCTATTCAGTACAAGTTTTATTCAGCATCACATCCGACCTTTCATTCAAATCTTTGTTTTTTGAGGTAAGGGATGTTATTTTCTTCTTAAATGATATTATATTCTTCAATATCATTATGCTGAGATATTGTTATGAATTTTATTGTGGAATTTCTACCTTTTTGTGTCGGGGTTACTATTCACGTATACGACACTATTCACGTATACGACACTATTCACAAATACGGCACTATTCACCGAAAAATGAAATTTTCTCTTTTTTGTCCCAGATGTCTTTTATGGTTACTATTTTTGATTGTATCCATGTTTTGGTCTTTATTTTTGAATTCTACTTCACACTTGGTTATTATGGAGTATTATTAAATTTGGATAAACCGAAATACGAATCCCTAATATTTGTCCTTCTGTCTCACTGGATTCTCACTGGATTCGTTCTTTAAAATGTTTTTCATCATCTTCAGTCTTTAATGGTGATACTTGATGAATATATTTGGCCTGTAGTGCAAAGATGAATGATTACCTGATGAATATCTTTGGCCCGTAGTGAAAAGATGAACATGTGTTGAGATGAACATGACCAACTGGTTATACAAATGAATATCTTTGGCCCGTAGTGCAAAGATGAATATTTGATTCATGATGTATATTGATTGATGTTACAGGGATAAAATATTGATGATGGACTTTTAAATTCATAGATGATAGTAGATTTCATTCTCTACTTAACTCTTCTAATGAATTGTTGTTTCCGCTGCAGTTGTTGATCTAAAACTTGTTGTCAATTATATTCTATCAGATTTTTCCCTGTTGAAGACTAAGGATAATTTGTGTATATTATGTTAGTCATAATATTCTTTACTGGGCTAGTTGAGCTCACCCTTTTCCTTTTTGTTCCATTTTTCTTCTCGTGAAGAGAACATAGCAGAACCAAATGGGTATAGAGTGATGGTCCTAGACAGTTGTTTTAGCATTCCTCACTATTTTTGTAAAATAGTGCATCAATAATTATAATGAGGACTTTATTTGGGTGTGGATATTGTCTAGAAGACAATATTTGTTTTTGAACTCACAGTATGTGTTGTCGTATTTTGTACGACAATTGTAATAAAGTTGTAGTTGTTTTTTGTACCATGTATTTGGCGACTCAGAATGGGTGATGTATACTTATTTTAGGGGCATCACAGTTGGTATCAGAGCTTAGAGATATGGTCTCTGACAGAGATCGGGGAATATAACTAGGAGGGGAGAGATGAGTAAATCCTTTGCTAGTGTGTCCTACCTAAGCTTATTTGTTGGCCAGCCATAATATAGGGATATTATGTGATATGTTAATTTGTTTAATTAACCCTTGTTTTATGGAAGTATTTAAGAATGGCAGCTGAGAACGTTAACAATGGAGTGTATGAGACTGTGGAAACACCTTTAGTCACCAATCAGGAGAACGTGCAATAGGAAGTCAATATTCCTCCTATAAACAACACTACTGAACAAATGATGAATGATGGGATGTTTAGAAGCTTTTTGCGCATGCAAAAAATCGGATTTAGGAGACTCGTGTACAAAATACTGGTGGAAATGATAAAGAACGCGTGGTTTGTTATAGCCAAGCGAGCTTCAAGGAGTTGGGACCACCGTTTTCTAGGGAAAGCCGATCCGATTAAAGGTTTGAAATGTGGGTCAAGCAAATTACCAAGATATTCGATGTCTTGGGATGCACCTGAGGAATGTAAAGTTCCATTCGCCACCTTTATGTTCCGTGGGTGAGGCGATTCATCGGTGGAATCTGTGAAGCGCACTATTATTCTCACGCACTCAATATGTCTTGGGAAGCATTTCAGAAACTGTTCAATGACAAGTACTTTCCTGAAAGTATTCATCACATGAAGGAGGTAGAGTTCATCAAGCTGAAGCAAAATAATATGACCGTGTCGCAGTACGAAGCTAAGTTTGCCGAGTTGTCCCGATTTGCATCCCATTTGGTTAATAATGAGGAGAGAATGACGCGAATGTTTCTGCGAGATTTGAAACCCGAAATACGTCAATACCTCACAAGAATACTCACAAGATACGCTCGATAATACAGAGAAAAAAAACTTATTTCTAGTGTGATTTTCAATTCTAACCTAAACACCCTATTTATTGGAAAATGCTTAGAACACCAAAGCAGAAAATTTAATAAAATATTAATATATTTATAAAATTTTCACGCCCACCTCTTGAATCTGAATTCAGCTCATTTACCACACATGTGGGGCCCAACAATAATGAAAAAAACATTTTTCTTAAAAAAAATAATTAAAACTTCAAAAATCAATTATTCTAGAACTTCGAAAATTCAATAATTCATAATAAATAGCACTTTTATTAGAAAAATTCAAATCTTATGTCCATTCCATAGGAAATTTAATTCTCTACAACTTTGCAGAAGAAAGTTTTTCCAAATTCCAAACAGAAATTAGCCGAAATCCACATACGGACGATTTTACAGGCTATAATCACATTTCAGTCAAGAAATGGGGTCCACAAACATGAAAAATATGTTTTAAATATTTTTAGTAACAAAAATACTCTTCCTCCTCATATATTCATATATCCCACATTCATTATAAAAATATCACCATTATTATATTATTAAAATATAATAATATATTTAAATAAATTATTTTATCAGAAAAGATATAATATCAATTTTTCAACAATTGTCACTTTAAAATTTTCTCCATCTATATCCACATAAAATGAATATTTTCCTTATCATATAAATCAATAATTAATTATTCACAAATAATATTACGTAATCACAATATCGACAACCGGTAGCTCTCGGAAAGAGGGCTTTCCAATAAGGATTTCTCCTTACTCAACGCTGAATTAGGTGACGAAACCTCTCCTTAGATGTAACTTTCTAGACATTGCCAATAATGCTATCTAATAATATTACTCAAATAATATGAATTATTGATCCGATAATGGAAAATACCGTGTAAGTGACAATTATTAAAACAATAATAATATAAAATATCAACGTAGCAATTATTGAATCAATAAAATAAAATATTGAATAAGAATTACCGTAACCATTATTGAGTAGTACCTTCTTATGTAAGAATCAATAATTGGTGCAATACCGCAGCTATCATGTGTTTTAAACCATAAATTATTCTAATAAGATTAATTGTGAATAACTACTGTTATTATTTAAAAATAACTTATACTTGTCATTTTCTTCATCCAATTGCTTTTTACATTATGGGGCCCACATTAAGGTCACTTATTGTCGCATTTAATATTCCCCGACAAAGAAGAATATTCCACGACCAAACGAATATTCCCCGACAATAATGAATATTTTATAACCACTTGATTATTTGAAATATTTGCGCATTTTACCCATAACTAACCACATTAATCAAATCAACCCTTACTATTTCAAAATAATAAATAGAGGAAATTCAATTTCATTAATAATAAGTTGGGGTCTTACAGCCTCCCTTCCTTATGTAATTTCGTCCTCGAAATTGACTTACGTACCTGGTATTTTGAAAAGGTGAGGATACCTCGCTTTCATTTCTGTTTCTAACTCCCAGGTCATTTCCTCAATAGCATGGTTCCTCTCACAAAACTTTGACTTGTGGTATGACCTTTGTACGCAAGACATGCTCCTTCCTTTCCAAGATCTTGACAGGTACCTCTTCATATGTTAAGTCTTCGGCTATCTCGCCCGGTTCTAACTCAATAACGTGGTTCGGGTCTTTCACATATTTACGAAGCACAGATATGTGAAAAACATTATGAACACGAGACATGCTTGGAGGTAATGCGAGTCTATAGGTCACATTTCCTACTCGGTTAAGAAATTGAAATGGACCAATAAATCGTGGATTGAGCTTTCCTTTCTTCCCAAATCTTGTAACTCCCTTCCATAGAGCCACACGCAACAATACATGATTCCCAATACTAAATTCCACGTCCTTTCGATGAAGATCCATATAACTCTTATGTCGATCTTATGCCGTTTGTATACGTTATCGAATCATTTAGATCTTTTCTGTAGTAATACGTACCAACTCTGGTCCCAACAATGTTGCTTCACCCACCTCATCCCAACACACTAGAGAGCGACACTTACGTCCATATAATGCTTCGAATGGAGTCACACCTATATTTGCCTGATAACTGTTGTTATAGGAGAATTCCACCAATGGTAAATACTTATCCCAACTCCCTTTGAAGTCTAGGACATAGAGTCTTAATAGATCTTCAAGATTTTGAATAGTCCTCTCGATTGTTGTCCGTCTGCTTTGAGGATGGTATCTTAAATCGAATCATAAATTCGTTCCCATAGCTTGTTGCAGGCTAACCCAAAATCGTGAAGTGAATCTTGGGTAACGATCCGAAACTATGAATACTGGTGTGACACCCCCAAAATAGGTATACATCACCCATTCTGAGTTGTCAATACATGGTACAGAAATAACTACAACTTTATTATTACAACAAGAAAGCTGTGAGTTTGAATACAAATATTATCTTCTGCACAATATCTATACTCAAATAAATCCTCATCACATTTATTGATACATTATTTTACAAAAATGGTGAGGACTACTAAACAACTCTCTCTAGAACCTTCATTCCATACCCCACTGTACTCGCTATATTCTCGCCTCCCGAGAGAAAAAAAATGGAACAAAAAGGAAAAGGGTGAGCTCAACTAGCCCAAGAAAGAATATTATGACTAAGATAATATACAACAAATTATCGTTAGTCTTCAACAGGAAAAATCTAATAGAATACAATAGACAACAAGTTTTAAATCAATATTCGCAATGAAATAATAATTCATTAGAAGAGTTAAGTAGAGAATGCAAACTACTATCTTCTATGTATGAATTTAAAAGTTCATCGCTCATCTTTTATCCCCAGAACATCAATCAATATATATCTCGAATCGATATTCATCTTTGCACTACTGTGCCAAAGATATTCATCGATTGGTCATGTTCATCTAAACACTGCTCATCTTTGCACTACGGGCCAAAGATATTCATCGAAATCATTCATCTTTTGCACTACAGGTGCCAAAGATATTCAATAATATCATCATTTAAGACCGAGGATGATGAAAATATTTTTAAAAGCGAATCCAAAGAAAACAAAATGACAAGGATTAATGATTAAGGATTCGTGACTTTGTTTTATCCACGTCCAAAAATACCTCAAAAATAATCATAGTGGTGTAAAATTCAAGAATGATCAAAACATGGATACAATCAAAGCTAGTATCCGAATAGATATTTTGGACGAAAAGAAAAATTTTCATTTTTCGATGAATAAAGGCTTAATGATTCGTGAATAAGATCAGATATCGTGAATAAAGTCAGATACGTGAATAAAGGCTTAGATATCGTGAATAAGAACCCCGACACTAAAAGTTCCAAATTTGATAAAAACTTTAGATCAATATTTCAAAGATAATGATATTGAAGAAATAATATCATTACTGAAAAAAATAATATCCCTTACCTCGGAAAGACAAATCTTTAACCGGAATCTTCGGATATAAAGCATAACTTGAACTTGCACCGCCTAGCAATACTCAAAGTATACTCAAAATACTCACAAGAATACGCCTCGATAATATAGAGAGAAAAACTTCAATTTACGGTGTGATTTTCAATTCTAACCCAAGACCCTATTTATAGGAAAATGCTTAGAACACCAAAGTAGAAAATTTAATAAATTAATATTAAAATTTTTCCACAACTTCATACGCACACTAACAATCTGAATTCAGCCTCCTAATCACATGTTAAAGGAGTTTCAAAATGAAAAAACGTTTTTGTAATTAAAAATATTTTAAACTTCCAAAATCAATTATTTTAACTTCAAACTTCAATAATTCATAATAAATAGCCCTTTTGTCGAAAAAATTCAATATCGTGTGTTTTTATAGGAAATTCAATTCTCTACAACTTTGCGTAAGAAAGTTTTTCCAAATTCCAAATGAAATTGACCAAAATCCATAAACCAAGCATTTAATAAAGCTATAATTAAATTTCAACAAGAAATGGGGTCCACCGACACATAAAACATGCTTTAAATATTTTTGGTAAGAAAAATACTCCTCCTCCACATATACTCATATATCCCATATTCATCGCAAAAATATCATCATTATTATATTATTAAAATATAATAATATATTTAAATGAATTATTTTATCGTAAAAAGATAAAATTTCAATTTTCAACAATTGTCACATTAAAAATTTTCTCCATCTATATCCACATAAAATCAATATTTTCCTCATCATATGAATCAATAATTAATTATTCACAAATAATATTATAGAATCACAATATTGACAACCTGTGCGCTCCTGTGAGAAGGGGCTTTCCAATAAGAATTTCTCCTTATCGCCGCAATTAGGTGACCAAACCTCTCCTTAGATGTAACTTTCTAGACATTGCCAATAATGTTATCTAATAATATTATTCAGATAATATGAATTATTGCTTCGATAATGAAAAATACTCGTGTAATGACAATTATCAAAACAACAAAGAATATAAAATATCAACGCAACAATTATTAAATCAATAAAATAAAATCTTCGAATAAAGAATTACTATAACCATTATTGAGTAGTGCCTTCTTACGTAAGAATCAATAATTGGTGCAATCATCGTGCTACTCGTGTTTTAACCAATTTAGTATTTTAACAATGATAACGTAATAACTACGCCGCTTTTTTAAACAACTTATATTTGTCGTTTTCTTCATCCAATCGCTTTCCGTTATGGGGCCCACAAAAGACTGCGCCGTTGTACGAATATTCCCTGACAGCAAGAATATTCCACGACCAAACTAATATTCCCCGATAACAATGAATATTTTATAACCACTTGCTTATTTTGAAATATTTGCGTATTTTACCCATAACTATCCACATTAATCAAATCAACCCTTACTATTCAAAATCAGAGGAAATTAAATTTCATTTATTAATTATTTGGGGTCTTACAACCTCCCCTTCTTATGAAATTTCATCCTCAAAATTGACGTACGTACCTGGTGTTTCGAAAAGATGAGGATACCTCGCTTTCATTTCCGTTTCTAATTCCCAGGTCATTTCCTCTATAGCATGACTCCTCCACAAAACTTTAACTTGTGGTATGACCTTTGTACGTAGGACATGCTCCTTCCTATCCAAGATCTTGACAGGTACCTCCTCATACGTTAAGTCTTCGACTATCTCGTCCGGTTCTAACTCAATAACGTGGTTAGGGTCTTTCACATATTTACGAAATGCATGATATGTGAAACACATTATGAACACGAGACATACTCGGAGGTAACGCGAGTCTATAGGCTACATTTCCTACTCGGCCAAGAATCAAATGGACCAATATATCGTGGATTGAGCTTTCCTCGTTTCCCAAATCTTGTAACTCCTTCCATGGAGCTACACGCAACAATACGTGATCCCCAATGCTAAATTCCACGCCTTTTCGATGAAGATCTGCATAACTCTTTTGTCGATCCCAGCTTTGTTTGTATCGTTGTCGAATCATTTGGATCTTTTTCGTAGTCATACGCATTCAACTCGGGTCCCAACAATGTTGCTTCACCCACCTCGTCCCAACATACCTTTGGAGAGCGACATTTTCGTCCATATAAAGCTTCAATGGAGCCACACCTATACTTGCTCGATAATCATTGTTGTATGAGAATTCCACCAATGGTAAATACTTATCCCAACCGCCTTTGAAGTCTAGGATACTGAGTCTTAATAAATCTTCAAGAGTTTGAATAGTCCTCTCGATTGTCCGTCTGCTTGAGGATGGTATGCGAATCAATCGTAAATCCGTTTATAGCTTTTTGCAAGCTAACCCAAAATCTTGAAGTGAATCTTGGGTCACGATTCGAAACTATGGATACTGGCATGCCATGCAACCTCACAATCTCATTTACATATATACTAGTAAGACGTTCAAGGGAATAAGTCTCCCGTATCGGCAAGAAATGAGCAGACTTGGTTAATCTATCAACAATAACCCAAATAACATTGATGCCTTGAGAAATCGTAGGAAGACCCGTAACGAAATCCATGGTAATGTGTTCCCACTTCCATTTCGGAATCTCAAGTGGTTGCAACGGACCCTTAGGTACTAGATGCTCCGCCTTTACACGTTGACAAGTTAAACACGTTGAGATAAACTTTACAATCTCTCTCTTCATATTGTTCCACCAAAATGTATGTCGAAGATCATGATACATTTTAGTACTTCCAGGATAGATTGCAAATGGTGTATTGTGTGCCTCCATCATAATCTTGTACTTCAAATCGAGTCGTTAGAACACAAAGTCTAGAGTGGACTCAAGTATTCCTTCTTCATCAATTCTCACTTCCTAATAATAGCACCTTCTTGTACTTTCTTCTTCATACGCATCGCCCGGTCAAGATTATTTGGCTTGAAAGCAACCTTAACTTTTCTATTAAAGTTGGCTCTATCGTATACTTGACATCATCGCACTCATTCCTCGCGATATGATCTTCTACTCAACGCGTCGACCACCACCATGTTTGCTTTTCCAGATGGTATTGAATAGTGTGGTCGTAGTCTTTCAATAGCTCGAGCCAACGTCATTTGCATGCGTGTTGAGTTCTTTTTGAGTGAAGAAATATTTAAGGCTTTTATGGTCTGAATATATCTCCACTTTCTCCCCATATAGATAGTGCCTCCATATCTTTAGCGTGAAAACGACTGCTGCCAAGTCTAGATCATGAGTAGGATAATTCCTCTCATACTTTTTAAGTTGTCGCGAGGCATAGGCTATGACTTTCCCACGTTGCATGAGAACACATCCTAACCCTTTGCTCAAGCATCGTCAGATAACAAATCCATCCGTACCAGATGGTATTGTTAGAACAGGTGCCAAAATGAGTCTCCTCTTGAGCTCTTGGAAACTCTTCTCGCATTCTTCGCTCCAAAAGAATTTTGTATCCTTCCGAGTTAGCTAGGTTAATGGAGTAGCGATTCGAGAAAACCCTTCCACGAATCTCCGATAATAACCAGCTAAGCCCAAAAAGCTACGTGATTCAAATCCACCGACTTTCTGTTGCTCCAACTTTGTATTGCTTCAATCTTCGCCGGGTCAACAGATACTCCATGTTTTGACACCACATGCCCAAGAAATGCTACTTCCTCAAGCCAGAACTCGCATTTCTTTAACTTGGCATAAAGCTTGTTTTCACGAAGCCTTTGGAGTACCAAATTTCAAATGGTGCTCATGATCTTCACGGCTTTTGGAATATATGAGGATGTCATTAATAAAGACAACAACGAATCGATCCAAATACTCTTTGAATACTCGGTTCATCATATCCATGAAAGCCAGCAGGAGCATTAGTCAATCCGAAAGACATAACTAAGAATTCATAATGCCCGTCTTAGTTCTAAAGGCGCTTTTTTGAATATCCTCGCCTCTAATCTTCACCGATGATATCCGAATCGAAGATCGATTTTTTGAAAAGAATTGTGCTCCTTGCAACCGGTCAAACAAGTCATCAATACGAGGTAGAGGATACCTATTCTTGATAGTGACATGGTTCAATTCCCCGATAGTCAATACAAAATCGCATACTCCCGCCTTTTCTTCTTTACGAATAAAACAGAGCACCCCAAGGAGATGTGTACTAGATTTAATGAAACCGATGTCCAACAACTCCTGTAGTTGGACCTTTAACTCCTCAAGTTCAATAGGAGCCATTCGATATGGGGTTTTTAGAAATGGGCTTTGTACCGTGTTCAAGATCAATAAAGAATTCAACTTCACGCTTTTGGGGTAGGCCGGAAGTTCTTCAGAAATACGTCGGAAAGTTAATAACAACAGAATATTATTCAAATTTGACGTGTCTTTAATCAAATCCATAACATGGGCTAAGAAAGCTTGACATCCATTTTTCAATAAATGAATAGCTTTATGATTAGATATGATAGTGATTGATTTTAATGGTTTAGTTGCTTGAATTGCATAACAGTGTTGGTTAGGAATATGAAAACTAACAACCTTACGAAAACAATCAATTTTGGCATGATGAGTTTAACCAATCAATCCCTAAAATCACATCAAAAGCAAGTATCTTTAAAGAGATAAGGTCAATGTAAGGTGATGGTGCCAACTTGAATCAAACAAGATTTATAAACAATGGATGTGATGAAAGTTTCTCCTAATGGAGTTTCCACAGATAGGTCAAAGTCTAATTTCTCCGGAGTCAAGTTTAAACGTTGAGCACAAGCAGGAGAGATAAATGAATGGGTAGCACCGGTATCAAGTAAGGTATAAACTTCGCAAGAATTTATAAATAGCTTACCCGTGATCACCTTGTTTGGGTTCCTCGCATTTTGACCAGTCACAACAAACGCTCTTCCAGGAACCGTTGACTTTGACTTTTCTGGGACAGTCTTTTGAGTCACCGTCCCCGCTGAACTAGGTTTCGCTACCGTATAATCTCGAGCGATATGTCCTTCCTTTCTACAATTATAGCATACCTTGAATCATTGTGGGCGGTTTGGACCGATATGTCCTCTTTTCCGCATTTGTAGATACGACCGGTGGTCGTTTCTCCTCCCTTAGAACCGATTCTTTGCTTTAAGACCGTTGTTGTTCACATGGTCGTTGTTAAATCTCCTCTTTTAAAATCTCCTCCCCGACTCGCTTTTCTATTTTCATGGCCATGATTACCACCGTAGTGGTTACCATTTTTGTCCGTCTTTTTCTTTCTCCGCCGGTTATCGTTGTTTTGTTGACCGCCATCTCCTAGATGATGATCCTGGTTGTGGTCCTCAATGACCGTACTCGTTATCTCGCTCTAATAATTGAGCCTGCTTTAACATCTGAGTAGAGAGAGAAAATTTATGAGAAATGAGATCTTGACGTATCTTGGGTTTCAAACCTCTAAGAAACTTCCGTGTCATACGTTCCTCATTCTCCACCAAATGAGGTGCAAACACGGATAACTCGCAAACTTTGCCTCGTCTTTGGGACACCGCCATGTTATTCTCGCTCCAGCCTAATAAACTCCACTTCCTTCATATAGACGAACACTTTCGGAAAGAATTTGTCATTATATAGTTTCTGAAATGTCTCCCAAGACATCTTTGAGTCTTGGTGGATGGGTATGCTTCACGAGACTCCCACCAAAGATTCCGCCTCGCCACGGAATATAAAGGTGGTGAATGGAACCTTCGTTCCTCCGTGCATCCCAAGACATCGAATATCTTGGTAATTTGCTTGACCCATGTTTCCGCCATGATCGATCGGATCCGCTTTCCCTTAAATTCAGTGGTCCCAACTCTTTGAATCGCTTGGGTCATGACAACCCGTGAATTGCTATCATTTTCTCCTCAGATTTTGAACACGAGTCTCCTCGTTTGATTTTGCATGAATCGCAAAAAAGCTTCTAAACATCCCCTCGTTCATCATATGCTTAGTGGTGTTGTTCACGGAGAGAACATTGCCACTTTATTGCACGTTCTCCTCGTTGGTGAGTACAAAGCGCTCTCCACGGTCTCATTTCCACTCATTAATATTCTCGATCGACATTCTCAAATCATTGTCATAAAACAAGGGTTAATTAAGGAAATCAATATATCACATAATATCCCTATATATTTGACCAACTAACAAATAAGCTTAGCAGGGACACACTAGCGAAGGATTTACTCGCCTCTCCCTCCTAGTTCTATTCCCCGATCTCCGCTGAGAGATCATATCCCTAAGCTCGATACCAACCGTGGCGCCCCCAAAATAGGTATACATCACCCATTCTGAGTTGTCAATACATGGTACGTAAATAACTACAACTTTATTATTACAACAAGAAAAGCGTGAGTTTGAATACAAATATTATCTTCTGTACAATATCTATACTCAAATAAATCCTCATCACATTTATTGATACATTATTTTACAAAAATGGTGAGGACTACTAAACAACTCTCTCTAGAACCTTCATTCCATACCCCGACTCGTATTCGCTATATTCTCGCCTCCTGAGAAAAAAAAAATGGAACAAAAAGGAAAAGGGTGAGCTCAACTAGCCCGAAAAGAATATTATGACTAAGATAATATACAACAAATTATCGTTAGTCTTCAACAGGGAAAAATCTAATAGAATACAATAGACAACAAGTTTTAAATCAATATTCGCAATGGAAATAATAATTCATTAGAAGAGTTAAGTAGAGAATGCAAACTACTATCTTCTATGTATGAATTTAAAAGTTCATCGTCTATCTTTTATCCCTGTAACATCAATCAATATATATCTGGAATCAAATATTCATCTTTGCACTACAGGCCAAAGATATTCATCAGTTGGTCATGTTCATCTAAACACCTGTTCATCTTTGCACTACAGGCCAAAGATATTCATCAGAAATCATTCATCTTTGCACTACAGGCCAAAGATATTCAATAATATCATCATTTAAGACTGAGGATGATGAAAAATATTTTTAAAGAAACGAATCCAGTGAAACAAAATGACAAGGATTAATGATTAAGGATTCGTACTTTGTTTTATCCACGTCCAAAAATACCTCAAAAATAATCATAGTGGTGTAAAATTCAAGAATGATCAAAACATGGATACAATCAAAGCTAGTATCCGTAATAGATATTTTGAGACGAAAAGAAAAATTTTCATTTTTCGATGAATAGTCTTAGATTCGTGAATAATCACCGTATCGTGTGAATAGTCTTCAGTATCGTGAATAAAGCCAGATAATCGTGAATAAGAACTCCAAACACTAAAAGTTCTAAATTTGATAAAAACTTTAGATCAATATTTCAAAGATAATGATATTGAAGAAATAATATCATTACGAAAAAAATAATATCCCTTACCTCGGAAGAGACAAGATTTAACCTGGAATAATCGATATAAAGCTATAACTTGAACTTGCACCGCCTAGCAATACTCAAAGTATACTCAAAATACTCACAAGAATACGCTCGATAATATAGAGAGAAAAACTTCAATTTCGGTGTGATTTTCAATTCTAACCTAAGCACCCTATTTATAGGAAAATGCTTAGAACACCAAAGTAGAAAATTTAATAAATTAATATTAAAATTTTTCCACAACTTCATACGCACACTAACAATCTGAATTCAGCCTCCTAATCACATGTTAAAGGAGTTTCAAAATGAAAAAATGTTTTTGTAATTAAAAATATTTTAAACTTCCAAAAATCAATTATTTCGGAACTTCGAAACTTCAATAATTCATAATAAATAGCCCTTTTGTCAGAAAATTCGAATATCGCGTGTTTTTATAGGAAATTCAATTCTCTACAACTTTGCGTAAGAAAGTTTTTCCAAATTCCAAATGTAAATTGACCAAAATCCATAAATCAGGCGATTTTATAGGCTATAATCAAATTTCAGTCAAGAAATGGGGTCCACCGACACATAAAACATGCTTTAAATATTTTTGGTAACAAAAATACTCCTCCTCCACATATACTCATATATCCCATATTCATCGCAAAAAATATCATCATTATTATATTATTAAAATATAATAATATATTTAAATGAATTATTTTATCGTAAAAAGATAAAATTTCAATTTTCAATAATTGTCACATTAAAATTTTCTCCATCTATATCCACATAAAATCAATATTTTCCTCATCATATGAATCAATAATTAATTATTCACAAATAATATTATAGAATCACAATATTGACAACCGCATAGCAGTTCAGGTGAAAGGGGGCTTTCCAATAAGAATTTCTCCTTCTTGGCCCAATTAGGTGACCAAACCTCTCCTTAGATAAACTTTCTAGACATTGCCAATAATGTTATCTAATAATATTATTCAGGATAATATGAATTATTGCTTCGATAATGAAAAATACCGTGTAATGACAATTATTGAAACAACAAAGAATATAAAATATCAACGCAAAGAATTATTAAATCAATAAAATAAAATATTTAATAAAGAATTATCAGTAACCATTATTGAGTAGTGCCTTCTTCACGTAAGAATCAATAATTGGTGCAATACCGCGTCTTCTTCGTGTTTTAACCAATTTAGTATTTTAACAAGATTAATTGGTAATAACTACGCCAGTTATTTTTAAATAACTTATATTTGTCGCTTTCTTCATCCAATCGCTTTCAAGCTATGGGGGCCCACAAAAAGAAGATTGCGCCATCGCATTTAATATTCCCCGACAAAGAAGAATATTCCAAGACCAAACGAATATTCCCCGACAACAATGAATATTTTATAACCACTTGCTTATTTTGAAATATTTGCGTATTTTAACCATAACTATCCACATTAATCAAATCAACCCTTACTATTCAAAATTAGAGGAAATTAAATTTCATTTATTAATTATTTGGGGTTTTACAACTGGCATGCCATGCAATCTCATAATCTCATTTACATACATATGAGCAAGACGTTCAAGGGAATAAGTCTCCCGTATCGGCAAGCAATGAGCACACTTGGTTAATCTATCAACAATAACCCAAATAACATTTATACCTTGAGAAATCGTGGGAAGACCTGTAACGAAATCCATGGTAATGTGTTCCCACTTCCATTTCGGAATCTCAAGTGGTTGCAATGGACCCTTAGGCACTTGATGCTCCGCCTTTACACGTTGACAAGTTAAACACCTCGAGATAAACTTTGCAATCTCTCTCTTCATATTGTTCCACCAAAATGTATGTCAAAGATCATGATACATTTTGGTACTTCCAGGATGGATTACAAACGGTGTATTGTGTGCCTCCATTATGATCTTGTATTTCAAATCAGAGTCATTAGGAACACAAAGTCTGGAGTGGACTCGAAGTATTCCTTCTTCATCGATTCTTTCTTCTGGAATAACACTTTCTTGTACTTTCTTCTTCATACGCATCAGCTCTGGGTCTGTGTCTTGAGCAACTTTAACTTTTTCGATTAAAGTCGGTTCTATGCGTATACTTGACATCATCGCATGACATCATCGCATGGGTCCCTGGAGTCTTGAATTCCATATTCATCTTTTGTAAATCACACAAAATGGGCCTTTGTGTTGACAACATCGCACTCGTTCCCGTATATGATCTTCTACTCAACGCGTTAGCTACCACGTTCGCTTTTCCAGGATGGTATTGAATGGTGTGGTCATAGTCTTTCAACAGCTCGAGCCAACGTCGTTGCCGCATGTTGAGTTCCTTTTGGGTGAAGAAATATTTGAGGCTTTTATGGTTTGAATACATCTCCACTTTCTCCCCATATAGATAGTGCCTCCAGATCATTAGCGCGAAAACGACTGCTGTCAACTCTAGATCATGAGTAGGATAATTTCTCTCATATTCTTTAAGTTGTCGCGAGGCATAGGCTATGACTTTCCCATGTTGCATGAGAACACATCCTAACCCTTTGTCCTAAGCATCGCTGTAGATAACAAATCCATCCGAACCAGATGGTATTGTCAGAACAGGTGCTGAAATGAGTCTCCTCTTGAGATCTTGAAAACTCTTCTCGCATTCCTTGCTCCATATGAATTTTGTATCCTTTTGAGTCAACTGAGTTAACGGAGTAGCGATTCGAGAAAACCCTTCCACGAATCTCCGATAATAACCAGCTAAGCCCAGAAAGCTACGTACTTCGGTCACCATCTTCGGTTGCTCCCAACTTTGTATTGCTTCAATCTTCGTCGGGTCAACAGATACTCCATGTTTTGACACCACGTGCCCAAGGAATGCTACTTCGTCAATCCTGAACTCACATTTCTTCAACTTGGCATATAGCTTGTTTTCACGAAGTCTTTGGAGTACCAACTTCAAATGGTGCCCATGATCTTCACGGCTTTTGGAATAGATGAGGATGTCATCAATAAAGACAACAACGAACTGATCCAAATATTTCTTGAATACTCGGTTCATCATATCCATGAATTTCGTAGGTGCATTAGTCAATCCGAAAGACATGACTAAAAATTCATAATGCCCGTACCGAGTTCTAAAGGCAGTCTTCGGAATATCCTCAGTTCTAATCTTCAGCTGATGATATCCAGAACGAAGATCGATCTTTGAAAAGAATTGTGTTCCTTGCAACTGGTCAAACAGGTCATCAATGCAAGGTAGCGGATACCTATTCTTGATGGTGACATGGTTCAATTCCTGGTAGTCAATACAAAGTCGCATACTCCCGTCTTTCTTCTTTACAAATAAAACAAGAGCACCCCAAGGAGATGTACTAGGACGACCGATGTCCAACAACTCATGTAATTGGACCTTTAACTCCTGAAGTTCAATAGGAGCCATTCGATATGGGGTTTTAGAAATAGGCTTTGTACCAGGTTCAAGATCAATAAAGAATTCAACTTCACGTTCTGGGGGTAGACCGGGAAGTTCTTCAGGAAATACGTCAGGAAATTTACTAACAACAGGAGTATTATTCAAATCTGACGTGTCTTTATTCAAATCCATAACATGGGCTAAGAAAGCTTGACATCCGTTTTTCAATAAATAAATTGCTTTATGACTTGATATGATAGTGATTGATTTTAGTGGTTTAGTTGCTTAAATTCGTACAATAGGTTGGTTAAGAATATGAAAACTAACAACCTTACTAAAAACAATCAATTTTGGCATGATGAGTAGTTAACCAATCAATCCCTAAAATCACATCAAAAGCAAGTATCTTTAAAGAGATAAGGTCAACAGGTAATGTGATGGTGCCAACTTGGATCAAACAAGATTTATAAACAGTGGATGTAATGAAAGTTTCTCGTAACGAAGTCTCCACAGATAAGTCAAAGTCTAATTTCTTCGGAGTCAAGTTTAAATGTTGAGCACAAGCAGGAGAGATAAATGAATAGGTAGCACCAGTATCTAGTAAGGTATAAACTTCGCAAGAATTTATGATTAACTTACCCGTGATCACCTCATTTGAGTTCCTCGTATTTTGACCAGTCACAATAAACGCTCTTCCAGGAACCGTTGACTTTGACTTTTCTGGGACAGCCTTTTGAGTCACCATCTTCGCTGGACTTGGTTTCGCTATAGTACAATCCCAAGCGATATGTCCTTCCTTTCCATAATTATAACATAACTTGAACTGTCGTGGGCAGTTTGGGCTGATATGTCCCTCTTTCCCGCATTTATAGCATACGATCGGTGGTCGTTCTCCTCCCTTAGAACTAGTTGCTGCTGGTGTTAACGTCTTTACATTGTCATTGCTGAATCTCCTCTTTTTAAAATCACCCCCCCGACTCGCTTCTTCTATTTTCATGGCCATGATCACCACCAGAGTGGTTACCTCTTTTGTCCGTATTTTTCTTTCCTCGCTGGTTATCGTTGCTCCGATGACTGCTGTCACCGGTATGACCCTGGTTATGGTCCCTCGGTTGAACGTACTCGTTATCTCGCTCTAATAATTGAGCCCTGTTGATAACATCTGAATATAGAGAAAATTTATGAGAAATGAGATACTGACGTATGTCGGGTTTCAAACCTCTTAGAAACATCCGCGTCATACGTTCCTCATTCTCCACCAAATAAGGTGCAAACCTGGAAAACTCCGCAAACTTCACCTCGTATTGGGACACCGACATGTTTTTCTGCTCCAGTCTAATAAACTCCACCTCCTTCATATGACAAATACTTTCAGGAAAGTACTTGTCATTGAACAGTTTCTGAAACATTTCCCAAGACATGCTGATTGCGGCTGGATAGGTACGCTTCACAGATTCCCACTAGTAATCTGCCTCATTACGGAACATAAAGGTGGCGAATGGAACCTTCTGTTCCTCCGCATCCCAAGACATCAAATATCATGGTAATTTTCGACCCACGCCTCCGCGCTTTTTAATCGAATCCGCTTTCCCCAAAATTCTGGTGGTCCCAACTCTTTGAACTGCTTGGCTGTGACAAACCGTGCGTTGCTATCATTTCCACCTGTATTTTGTACACAAGTCTCATTCGTCTGATTTTGCATGAACTTCAAAAAGCTTCTAAACATTCCGCCGTTCATCGTCGATCGATCGGGTGTTGTTTACAGGAGGAACATTGCAATTGTCATTACACATTCTCCTCATTGGTGAGTAAAGGTGTCTCCACGGTCTCATTTGCTCCACTGTTAACATTCTCAGTTGCCATTCTCAAATACTGCCATAAAACAAGGGTTAATTAAAGAAATTAACATATCACATAATATCCCTATATTCTGACCAACCAACAAATAAGCTTAGGTAGGACACACTAGCGAAGGATTTACTTGTCTCTCCTCTCCTAGTTCTATTCCCCGATCTCTGTCAGAGATCATATCCCCTAAGCTCTGATACCAACTGTGACGCCCCCAAAATAGGTATACATAACCCATTCTAAGTTATCAAATACATGGTACAGAAATAACTACAACTTTATTAATACAATTGTCGTACAAAATACGATAACACATAATCTGCGAGTTTAAATACAAATATTGTCATCTAGACAATATCCACACTCAAATAAGTCCTCATTATAATTATTGATACACTATTTTATAAAATAGTGAGGATTACTAAAACAACTTCTAGAACCATCATTCCACACCCCGACTAGTACTCGCTACATTCTCGCCTCCTGAGAAGAAAAATGGAACAAAAAGGAAAAGGGTGAGCTCAACTAGCCCAGTAAAGAATATTATGACTAAGATAATATATAAAAAATTATCGTTAGTCCTCAACAGGGAAAAAAATCTGATAAAATATAATAGACAACAAGTTTTAAATCAATATTCGCAGCGGAAATAACAATTCATTAGAAGAGTTACGTAGAGGATGAAATTTACTTTCTTCTATGAATTTAAAATTTATCATCAATATTTTATCCCTGTAATATCAATCAATATACATCTTGAATCAAATATTCATCTTTGCACTACAGGCCAAAGATATTCATCAGTTGGTCATGTTCATCTCAACACTTGTTCATCTTTGCACTATAGGCCAACGATATTCACCAGAAAATCATTAATCTTTGTGCTACAGGCCAAAGATATTCAGTTATATCATCATTTAGGACTGAAGATGATGAAAAATATTTTAAAGAAAACGAATCCAGTGAAACAAAAGAACAAATATTAAGGATTCGTACTTTAAATAATCCGAGTTGAAAAATACTTCATAAATAATCATAGTGGAGTAAAATTCAAGAATGATCAAAACATGGATACAATCAAAGCTAGTATCCATAATAGATATCTTGGACAAAAAACAAAATTTTAATTTTTCTGTGAATAGTGCCGTATTCGTGAATAGTGTCGTATACGTGAATAGTAACCCCGACACTAAAAGACAAGAATTTCACAAGAAAAATCTTACCAATATTTCGGCATAATGATATTAGAAGAAATAATATCATTTAAAAAAAAATAACATCCCTTACCTCAAAAAGACAGTACTTCTGATTGGAATACTGGATATAGTGCTGAAAGGAACTTGCACCGTATAGCAACACTCAAAGTATCAAAATACTCACAAGAATACGCTTGATAATATAGAGAGAGAAAGGGAGAGAAAAATTGTTTCTGGTGTGATTTTTAATTCTAACCTAAGCACCCTATTTATAGGAAAATGCTTAGAACACCAAAGCAAAAAATTTATTAAAATATTAATATATTTATAAAATTTTCACGCCCACCTCTTGAATCTGAATTCAGCTCATTTACCACACATGTGGGGCCCACCAATAATGAAAAAAACTTTTTTCTTAAAAAAAATAATTAAAACTTCAAAAATCAATTATTCTGGAACTTCGGAACTTCAATAATTCATAATAAATAGCCCTTTTATCAGAAATTTTCAAACATTATGTCCATTCCATAGGAAATTTAATTCTCTACAACTTTGCAGACGAAAGTTTTTCCAAATTCCAAACAAAAATTGACCAAAATCCACATACAGACGATTTTACAGGCTATAACCAAATTTCAGTCAAGAAATGGGGTCCACAAACATGAAAAACATGTTTTAAATATTTTTAGTAACAAAAATACTTTTCCTCCTCATATATTCATATATCTCACATTCATTGTAAAAATATCACCGTTATTATATTATTAAAATATAATAATATATTTAAATGAATTATTTTCTCAGAAAAGATAAAATATCAATTTTTTAACAATTGTCACTTTAAAATTTTCTCCATCTATATCCACATAAAAAAATTAATTTCCTTACGATATAAATCAATAATTAATTATTCACAAATAATATTACAAAATCACAATATCGACAACCAGGCCGTTCCTAGGAAAGAGGGGGCTTTCCAATAAGGATTTCTCCTTACTGGCGTGCAACCTTAGATAGAACTTTCTAGACATTGCCAATAATGTTATCTAATAATATTACTCAAATAATATAAATTATTGTTTTGATAATGGAAAATACTGTGTAGTGACAATTATTAAAACAACAATAGTATAAAATATCAACGTAGCAATTATTGAATCAATAAAATAAAATATTAAACAGTAATTACTGTAACCATTATTGAGTAGTGTCTTCTTACGTAAGAATCAATAATTGGTGCAATACCGTGTGCTATTGTGTTTTAAGCATCGGATATTCTAACAGTATTAACGATAACAACTACGTTGTTATTTAAAAATAATTTATACTTGTCGTTTTCTTCATCCAATCGCTTTCCGTTATGGGGCCCACACAAGGCTGCGCCATCGTACTAATATTCCCCGACAACAAGAATATTCCACGACCAAACGAATATTCTCCGACAATAATGAATATTTTATAACCACTTGCTTATTTGAAATATTTGTGCATTTTACCCATAACTAACCACATTAATCAAATCAACCCTTACTATTTCAAAATAATAAATAGAGGAAATTCAGTTTCATTAATAATAAGTTGGGGTCTTATAACCTCCCCTCCTTATGAAATTTCGTCCTCAAAATTGACGTACGTACCTGGTATTTTGAAAAGGTGAGGATACCTCGCTTTCATTTCCGTTTCTAACTCCCAGGTCATTTCCTCAATAGCATGGTTCCTCTCACAAAACTTTGACTTGTGGTATGACCTTTGTACGTAAGACATGTTCTTTCCTATCCAAGATCTTGATAGGTACCTCTTCATACGTTAAGTCTTCGGCTATCTCGTCCGGTTCTAACTCAATAACGTGGTTCGGGTCTTTCACATATTTACGAAGCACAGATATATGAAAAACATTATGAACACGAGACATGCTTGGAGGTAATGCGAGTCTATAGGCCACATTTCCTACTCGGTCAAGAATCTGAAATGGACCAATAAATCGTGGATTGAGCTTTCCTCTCTTCCCAAATCTTGTAACCAAACCATTGAAGTCAAAAACTTTCATATCAAGCCATAAAGCCATTCGTTTATTGAAAAACGGATGTCAAGCTTTCTTAGCCCATGTTATGGACTTGAACAAAAATACGTAAGATTTGAATAATATTTCTGTTGTTAGTAAATCTCCTGACGTATTTCCTGAAGAATTTCTTGGCCTAACCCCAGAGCGTGATATTGAATTTTGTATAGACTTTGAACCTGGCATAAAACCCATTTCTAAAATCTCATATCGAATGGCTCCTATTGAACTTCAGGAGTTAAAAACCCAACTACAAGAGTTGGTACTCAAGCCTTTATCTGGTGACTTCCTTTGTGGAATACACCAAAGCTAGACTCTCCGTAGGGGACGCTATATTTGTGTGGTGGTAAAATGATAGGTGCTATTATGACGTGATATCCAAGATTGGGATATGAATCACAGTTGAGATCAACCTAAGTTAGTAACTAAAGTACGTAGCTTTCTAGGCTTAGCTGCTTATTATCGGAGATTCGTGGAAGGAGTTTCTTGAATCGCTACTCCGTTAACTTAGTTGACTCGGAAAGATACAAAATTCGTATGGAGCGAGGAATGCGAGAAGATTTTCCAAGAGCTCAAGAGGCGACTCATTTCGGCACCTATTCTGACCACACCATCCTAGAAAAGCGAACGTGGTAGCTGACGCGTTGAGTAGAAGATCGTATGCGAGTACGAGTGCGATATTGTTGAACACAAAGACCTATTTTGTATAATTTACAAACGATAAAGATAGAGTTAAAGACTCTAGGGACCCACGTTATGATGTTAAATATACGAGTATGATCGACTTTAATTGATAAAGTTAAAACTACTCAAGCTACATACCGGAGCTAATGAATATAAAGAAGAAGGTGCAAGAAGGCATTATTCTAGAAGTAAGAGTCGATGAGGAGAAGAAACCTCAAACCTTCGATTTATTTAAAATCCTCGATCGAGTATGAACTGTGGCCTATAGACTCGCCTTAACGCTAAATATGTCGCGTATTCATAACGTTTTTTACGTGTCGATGTTACGTAAATATGTGGATGACCCAAACCACATTATTATGTTAGAACCGCATTTAGATAGTGAAGATTTAACGTACGAGGAGGTACCTGTCAAGATCTTGGATAGGAAAGAGCATATCCTACGCACACAGGTTATACCACAAGTTAAGGTTTTGTGAAGGAACCATGCTATTGAAGAAATGACCTGGGAGTTGGAATAAGAAATGAAAGCGAGGTATCCTCACCTTTTCGAAATACCAGGTGCGTACGTCAATTTCGAGGATGAAATTTCATAAGGAGGGGAGGTTGCAAGACCCCGAATTTTTTTTTATATAAATAAAATTGAATTTCTTCTATTCATTATCTTGAAATAATAAGGAGTTAATTTGATATAATATTTTGTTATGGGTGAAATGTGCAAATTTTGCAAAATAAGCAAGTGGTTATAAAATATTCATTTTGTCGAGGAATATTCGTTTGGTCGTGGAATATTCTTGTTGTCGGGGATTATTCGAACGATGGCGCAACCATTTGTGAGCCCCAAAACGGAAAACGGTCAGATGAAAAAAACGACAAACTTGAGTTTTTATAATTAATGGCGTAATCGTTACCGTTAACACTGTTGGAATACCCGGTGGTTAAAATATAATATTACGCGTGGTTGAACAGTAGTACACGGTATTGCACAGTATTTTTAAATTATTGATTCTTATGTAAGAAGACACTACTCAATAATTGTTACAGTAATTACTGTTCAATATTTTATTTTATTGATTTAATAATGGTCATTAATATTTTATATTATTGTTGTTTCAATAATTGTCATTTGCGCACGTGATTTCCTATTATCGATTAATAATTCATATTATTTGAATAATATTATTAGATAGCATTATTGGCAATGTCTAGAAAGTTCTCATCGAGGAGAGGTTTGCTCACCTAAGTCACTGCTAGTAGTAAGAGAAATCCTTATCGAAAAGCCCCTCTTTTCCTCGAACGGCTACTGGTTGTCATTATTGTGATTCTGTAATATTATTTATGAATAATTATTTATTGATTTATATGATAAGGAAATATTTATTTTATGTGGCTATTAATGTTGAGGTGTTTTATCAGTATTTTTGTCGAAATGGAGGTATTAAAAATCAAATCAGTGTTCTTGAGATATATTACGTGAGTTATAATTTTTAATCCGACCGTTGGATCGTTGTGATTTTTAGATATGTTATACATATATAAGTTGAGTATATGTCCACAAATTTTGAACAGTTAAAAATGAATGTATAATTTGTTATGAATTTTAAGAGGTGACTGATTCAGAAATTATGTTATAAATGATTTTTAGTGGAAAATTCAAGAATTTAGTGGGCCCCACTTTTGGTTGGTGAGAAATATGCTCAAATTTATTTCAAATGTGGTGGGTGAGAATAGTAGCAGGTAAAGCCATCAGGTAACAGGTCAAGTCTGCTTCGGCGTGCTAGCATTTTCCTATAAATAGGTGCTTAGGTTAGAATTGAAAATCACACTAGAAACATAAGCTTTCTCTCTTTCTCTCTCTATATTATCAAGCGTATTTTGTGAGTATTTAGATACTTTGAGAGTTGCTATTCAGTATAAGTTTCATTCAGCATCACATCCGACCTTTCATTTCGAAGTACTGTTTCTTTGAGGTAAGGGATGTTATTTTCTTCTTAAATGATATTATTTTCTTTAATATCATTATGCTGAGATATTGTTATGAATTTTATTATGGAATTTATACCTTTTTGTGTCGGGGTTACTATTCACGTATACGACATTAATTATTCATAAATACTGATACTATTCATCGAAAATGAAATTTTCTTTTTTTAAATCCGTGATGTCTTTTATGATTACTATCTTTGATTGTATCCGTGTTTTGATCTTTATTTTTTGATTCTACTTCACACTTGGTTATCATGGAGTATTATTAAATTTGGATAAACCAAATACTTAATCCCTAATATTTGTCCTTCACACACTAGATTCGTTTCTCCAAAATATTTTTCATCATCCTCGATCCTTAATGGTGATATTTGATGAATATCTTTGGCTTCAGTGTGCAGATGAATGATTACGTGATGAATATCTTTGGCCCATAGTGCAAAGATGAACAGGTGTTGAGATGAACATGACCAACTGGTTATACAAATGAATATCTTTGGCCCGTAGTGCAAAGATGAATATTTGATTCATGATGTATATTGATTGATGTTACAGGGATAAAATATTGATGATGGACTTTAAATTCATAGATGATAGTAGATTTCATTCTCTACTTAACTCTTCTAATGAATTGTCGCTTTCACGCAGCTTGTTGATCTAAAATTTATTGTCGATTATATTCTATCGATTTTTTTCCTCGTCAAGACTAAGGATAATTTGTTGTTTATTATGTTAGTCATAATATTCTTTATCGGGCTAGTTGAGCTCACCCTTTTCCTTTTTGTTCCATTTTCTTCTCGTAGCGAGAACATAGCAGAAACCAAATCGGTATAGAGTGATGGTCCTGACATATTGTTATAGCGATCCTCACTATTTTTGTAAAATATTGCATCAATAATTATAATGAGGACTTTATTTGGATGTGGATATTGTCTGGAAGACAATATTTGTATTTCAACTCACAGTATGTGTTGTCGTATTTTGCATGACAATTGTAATAAAGTTGTAATTATTTTCTGTACCATGTATTTGGTGACTCAGAATGGGTGATATATACCTATTTTGGGGGCGTCACAACACCAGTAGATATAAATCTACACTTATCTAAAAATAAAGGAGAGAGCATATCACAACTTGAGTAGGCACAAATAATTGGAAGCCTTATGTATTTAATAAATTGTACACGTCCTGACATAGCACAAGTTGTCAATAAATTGAGTAGATTTACAAGTAATCCAGGACAAAATCACTGGAAAGCCACTACACCAAAAATGGCCTATAGCGAAGAAAATTTTGTGAAGGAATTTATTCCTTCACATGAGGAGTTGTTTATCGAAGGAACAGTGAAGGAAAAAAGTATAGTGACAATATAGTTATTAGCGAAAGAAACATCCTTCACAATTTATATTTTTTTCCTCGCAAAATTGGTGCGATTGCAAGATTTTTGGAGCCAATTTATGATGAAATTTTGCAAGAAAAAAAAATCTATTAATGAAGGAATTATTACTCACTATATATTATTGTTCAGAGTTTTTTTTGCGAGAGATAAAATTAGTCGCTGTTTTGTTATAAATAATTTTTTAGAATTAATTGTGGTGAATATAAATACATTAATTTTTTATTGTAGTAAATTTACTTATAATAATTATACTTTTTAAGTAACTTAATTACAATATTATTTGTAAAAGAGTTGTTTTAAAAGAAATATTATCTAACTTTTTTTGGAAAAAGTAACATATATTCACGTGTTATCTTATATTTTTCCTATTATCTAATATTCTGATGTTATTATAATATTATATAATATTATATATATCTTATGTTATCTAATATTATGTTATGTTTTTTCTCTGTTATCTTATATTTTTGGAACATATGAGTATTCTTATGTGGGTATGGAACATAACTTTTTTAGTGTTCTTCAGTTGGTGTGTGCATGCGTGGTTGGTCTGGAGAGTAAAGCAAGAGATTAATTTCCTTAGCCAAAATTAGATGTTTCAATTTGGATCATAGATGGGCTAGCTAGGTTTTTCTCTATCAATTTGGGTTTCCCTCGTCTTCCTTAGCCATTGTTTAAGCGGGAGAATGAAAAAGTTAGCCCCAAATTTTTCCGCGCGAGATCGATAATTGATTGTGTGAATCATGTTTCCTACGGCTAAAGGGATTATCATTAATTCCAAAATTTTCCTCTCAACTTCATCTTCGCATCAAAAAATATGCTCTCTCTGTCCCAATTGCAAAAGCCCTAACTGTGAAGACCCAAAGACCCATCAATTTGGTCGAAGGTATTTTTTTAAACAACTTTGTTCCTCCATATTCCATTACTTGTTGAAATGATTTATATATACAGACATGTATGTGTGTATCATTCTTAGTTTTGTTCTGCTCTCAATCGTCTGCAATCTACGTGAGTGCAATTAATATCGTCTATGAGTTCTAAATGCGGAAGTTAATGTTGTTCAATGTTAGGAATTTTTTTAGACATCTCTTGAGTGAGTGTTTAATTAAACTATTTCGATTTTTGAAGTTGGGTTATCTAATATTTTATTTGCTACTCTAGTAGATTTTAATATTTTATTACTAATTTATAGCATTTAATGTTAATTGTATATGTAATTCTTGTGATGGATGATCTAGGTAGTGGCTCTAGTAAAGATTTCATTTGTTTTGGATGGTTCTATTTTGATGTAAATAATGAAGCCCTTCTCTTTGCTTGAAATAATGGATTATATATACTTTTTAATTGAACCCTTTGTGGGCTTGTTTGTTTAGTAAATTCAACCCTTTAAAGGGTTTGATTAACCCACTATTAGTTTGTTTGTTTGTTCATTCAGAGACTTGAACATGATTGTTGCGCTAGTGGTCCTTGCTGCGACTTTGGTTGAGCTTGAAGAACAATAAATTATTTAATTATATAGTTTACTAATACCAAGAGAAAATTGTATAACTTGTGCAAATAAGTTCTTGTCCTTAACTTGATTTGGTTTATTACATTTGTCTCCTCAAAATTAGTTTAATTATTAATATATTTTAATTTTAAAATCATATTTTTACACTTCATCATTGATTTACCACCTGGGCTGTCCACATGAGCATTTTCTGACATATATCAGCTGATACTTATGCTGATAGTATCATGTTTAGGTGTTGTTCTATTTGGTATTTGTGTCCTATTTTATACTAAACTGCTCTGTTTATGGGAAATTTATTGTAGCTAGAGTTGAATTATGTAGATAATTCTAAATGTATATTTGTTGTGAACTATTTATGTAGGTTTGTTGAATTGTTTGATTTTGTTTATCTCACTTTATTGGATTGGAATTTGCTTTAGTTTTGGAATTTGTTTCTCTTATTTTTGTCTACATACAAATATGCACATCGTATACGAATCTGTTTACTCTATTTGCAAACATGAGTATGCTAATCTGTATAAGTACGCGCGTATTGTTATGCCAATCAAGTTATTTTACCACAACCCTTGTTCGTTTATGTCAGAAATTTGAACTTAAGAAAATTTTAATATATATAAAAGTGGAAAATGGTAAAAGATTAAAGAGAAAATAATAAGGTTTGTATCGTAACTGCTACATAATCATAATTGCTCTGATACAGGTTGTTCTGCGCCAAACTTTCACTTTGATATTTGAATACCCTCTAGTTACCAGCATGATCACAATTTTATTGATACAATAATTTAATTCAATTTTAATAATGTACATGGCGTGCTCATACACATCTGTTCCTTGGCTCGGTATAGAAACTTGGTGATGTTGTTTGGAAATATTTTAACATTTTTTGATGATTTAGAGTAATAATGCTTAAATATTAGCATCGTTTGTCAAATGCGTCGGTTTTTATTCAATGCTTCAGTTTGGCACACCATATACATCAGAAATTCAGGTGAATATGTAGAATGGTCGCATTATAAATTCCATGTGTTGGCATTTCTAGTCCATGTCTTTTTTTCTTAATAATTGGGAGGCAGCCGCCTTGACATCCCAAATTGTATCTATAATTTTTAGTAAAGGAACTTCATTAAGGAATGGAATAAGAGACTTTGATCACTCAAATTTTCAAATTGACCGAGTCTACCGCCACTCTTTAAAAGAGAGGTAATATTCAAATCCAATTTGAGATGTGTGTATGTTTTAGCTATGCCAACAAAAAAAGAGTAAGAAGATTGTTGTTCTTACACAAAACAATCTGGCAGTGAAAGTTATCTTTAACATATATGTTAGATTGCATCATGTGTGCTCTTTTCCCAAGTGTTTTCAAGTAATTAATGATAAAGAAAACGATATCATACTATGGAGGATAGCTTCTAACAAAGGAGATATATTGCAAGCTGCACCTCTCCAGTTCTTATGTGCACTTCTTTCTTTTCATGGTGAGACTGTTAGCTATGGTTGCCCTTCTTCCAGTCTGAGATCTGTGATCACCTTTGGCATCACGCCCGTCTTCATGTTATCCTGGAACTGACACTCTGAAGGACTCGTGAAATGGCAGTTACGATTGCAATATTTTGCTTATGAAAATTTGCAAGAGTTAAGAATGGCCAAACTTTTTGAGATTA
Organism: Panax ginseng; assembly: GCA_020205605.1. Classification (NCBI taxonomy): domain Eukaryota; kingdom Viridiplantae; phylum Streptophyta; class Magnoliopsida; order Apiales; family Araliaceae; genus Panax; species Panax ginseng. The sequence goes on along the minus strand of CM035130.1, from coordinate 38,687,602 downwards.
TTGTGGATTATCCTGACAGGCAAGTCTTATGTATTAGCATTTTTAAAGTGTTTCCAGACTCTAGTATCACTCTAGTATAACTTTTATCTTGGTTTGAGTTGTTTCCATGTACCGATGATTTTGTGACATTATGAGAAAACAAACACATAATTCTCTCAAATGAATTTCATGCAGCCTTTTGTCTTTTAAATATTGAATCCCTTCTAAATCTGTATCCAACTCCTAAGGTCAGACTCATTTTTTTCTGGCCAATCAGAGAATAATTGCAGAGTACTGGGGAGCTGACTCTAATGACCATATATTCACCTTGGTGGATGGCATGGTTTATAGTGGTATGACTGGTGTTAGTAGTTGAAGTTGTGAGGAGCTGGCTGGTGATGAGGAGGGAAGCAGATCTGTGGCCTTTGTAGGGGATGATTTACGTAAAGAAATGACCATTTATGAGGTATATTCCATGAATGCTCGTTACTTGTTAATATGCTTAGTAATGGATGATAAAGGTCTTGTAACATTGCTTGACTTTGGTAGAACATGCGTTCCTTCAATAATGGACAAGGTTCAATCAGAAGCTTTTCAAAATATCCTTTTGCTAGGCTATCACACGGTATAGTAGTTGGATTACCATTATAATAAATTCTCTTTCCATCATTTGATGTCCATTTTTTAATGTATTTCAAAGGATCTCCAGTCCTGCAGCCTGTTAGATATTATTTGTCCTGGTGGGGAACCATGCTCAAGATGGTTTCCAAGATAAAATAAGATTATGAGAACATTTTGTGTACTTTTGGATGACTACTAAAACTTGGTTTGGGTTGTTTCCATGTACCGATAATTTTGTGACATTATGAGAAAACAAACACATCATTCTCTCAAATGAATTTTATGCAGCCTTTTGTCTTTTAAATATTGAATCCCTTCTAAATCTGTATCCAACTCCTAAGGTCGGACTTATTTTTTTTTAGCCAATCAGGGAATAATTGCAGAGTACTGGGGAGCTGACTCTAATGACCATATATTCACCCTGGTGGATGGCATGGTTTATAGTGGCATGACTGGTGTTAGTAGTTGAAGTTGTGAGGAGTTGGCTAGTGATGAGGAGGGAAGCAGATCTGTGGCCTATGTAGAGGATGATTTACATAAAGAAATGACCATTTATGAGGTATATTCCATGAATTCTCGTTACTCGTTGATATGCTTAGTAATGGATGATAAAGGTCTTGTAACATTGCTCGACTTTGGTAGAACATGCGTTCCTTCAATAATGGACAAAGTTCAATCAGAAGCTTTTCAAAATATCCTTTTGCTGGGCTATCACACGGTATAATAGTTGGATTACCATTATAATAAATTCTCTTTCCATCACTCGATGTTCATATTTTAATGTATTTCAAAGGATCTCCAGTCCTGCAGCTTGTCAGATATTATTTGTCCTGGTGGGGAACCATGCTCAAGATGATTTCCAAGATAAAATAAGATTATGAGAACATTTTGTGTACTTTTGGATGACTACTAAAACTTTGTTTAAACAAAATTCCTAAATGTGAAGCATGATGACTTAGTGTCAATTGTACAATAACAAAGATTTTATTTCAAAATCAAGTTGACCCTGCTCTAATCTCACATATATCTCATAGCACTTGCAAATAAAAAAGATATGTTTCACATTCTTATTCACATATTACATATTCCACTGGATATTGCAAATGATCTATGTTAATTAAAAAGGGATTCAGGTTGGTTATTATCTGACTGGGATAGGAACTGCCTTCGGGGTATCTATCTTACAAAAACATATCAAATCTGTTATGAAATCATTGCATCTGGGAGAACTGCAGAATACATTTAATACGAATTAAATTTTGAAGTTGATATCATGAACTTGTAATTTTATGAATAACCGATTGGACTATCTAAGTAAAAGCTTTTCTGCTTTATGATTCTGAATGGACTTCAGTTCTGTGCTCTAGAAATTTACTACAGGGTTGCTGACTAATTTCAAAAGCTTGATGTTGGATCGAATTCACAATACTCTCAAGGTAATCTCCTTTACGAACAACTTTGTAAAACAATGATTTAGGTATGAACAACAATAGTACATTAGTAATAAATAAACGAGTCAACATATTATTGCTGCAGATGTTGTGTAGATGATCCTGCTTATGACAAATCACTCCCAACAGTTGCAAAGCTTCCTATCTGGTCTCATTGCACAAGAAAAGTTAGAAATTAGAGATGAAATGTACTTTCGAAGAAGTGATAGATGATGGAGCGAATTTTCATTCATCCTGGTAAGATTATTCATTTACTTGAACTCTTAAGAAATTCATATTCATAAAGTTTTGTAGTTTTGTTCTTATTAGGTGGGAGGTGGGGGTGGGGGGTGGGGGGGGGGGAGAAGGATGATGCATGGTAAGATCTGAAATTTTCTCCAAAAGTTGGAGGAAATTCAGCACATAGTGTATTATATACTTTGAATTGGGTTTGCATATTTAGAAATGTGAGACCCCAAATTTTATGAATAAAGATTTAAATTTCTCGAAATATTTTTTAATATTATGGTGTGGATTTGATATAATGTTATAGTTGTGGGTAATATTTATAAATTTTGAAAACTATACAAGTTGTTGTATAATATTCGATTGGTCAGGAAATATTCTTTTTATCGGGAAATATCCATACGACGGTACAATCATTGGTGGACCCCACAATAGAATTATTGTCAGATTGAGAAAACGACAAAAATATTTTTATGAAAATAACGACTAAAGTTTTACCGCTTAAAATTGTAGAACTACTCGATAGTAAAAGTACAAATGAATACGCTGTGGTTGCATAGTAGCACACAAAGATTGATTGATTATTGATGCTTACGTGAGAAGTCACCGCTTTTGTTCAATTATTGCTACAAAGAATTGCTTGCATAGATCTCACGTTATTTGATTCAATTATTGTCGATATTTTATATATTATTAAATCAATAATTGAGACGACAAAGTTATTAATATTACTATTTGCAATATTAACGATGTCTGTAAGTTACATCAAGGAGAGGTTTGGTCACCTAATTGCGCCAATAGGGAGAAATCCTTATTGAAAGCCCCTCTTTCCGGGAACGACACGATCGATTAATAGTGTGAGTTATAATAATGATGATGAATTTTGTTTTATTATTATTATAAATGTAATAAAATGTAATTTTTTTATGTAAAATGTAATACTTTTTATAAAGTTATTTGTTTTATTAGATTATAAATAGAATATATTATATTTTATTATGCATAGTGTTTGTATAGTGCCTTCATAGTGTTTGCATAGTAAAATCTTTTTATATAAAATAGAATACTTTTATAAAGTTATTTGTTTTATTAGATTATAAATAGAATATATTATATTTTATTATGCATAGTGTTTGCATAGTAAAATCTTTTTATATAAAAATGTAATACTTTTATAAAGTTATTTGTTTTATTAGATTTTAAATAAAATATATAAATATATATATATATATATATTATAAATAGAATATATTATATTTTATTGCATAGTATCCTTTCCATTCTCCTATAAATAGGATGCTTAGTTAGAATTGAAAACACACCAAAAATTCAGAGAATTCTTCTTCTATAATCTTTAGCGTATTTCTTTAGAGTTTTAAGAAGCTTTGAGTGTAGAAAATAATATAAGTTTTCTTCAAGAATATCCTCGCCCTACCAGTCGGAATACTCTTCTTTCTAAGGTAAGTGGTATTATTCTTTCGTATTCATGAATAGAGTTATTTTCTTTCAATAGTCGTAAGGGTTGTTATTCCATTCTTTATTATTATGTTGGAATAACCTGTCTATGCGAAGTACCGCATACATGGTGAAATTCTTCTGTTATTCCATTCTTTATTATTCTGTTGGAATAACATTACGCATGACCTGGTTCCATTCTTTATTATTCTGTTAGAATATCCTGTCTGTGCGGATTACACATGACCTGGTTCCATTCTTTATTACTCGGTTGGAATAACCTGTCTATGTGGATTACCGCATGCATGGTGAATGATCCTTTGTATTCATTCCTTATTAAATTGTGGATATGATCTGTCTACGTGGATTACCGCATGGCGGGCGAAAATCCATTTGCAGTTTCATATATTCTATTATACTTAGTTGGTTAAAGTTTTGACTTCTATACTCCATGAAATTTGTATAATATCCTGGATATTTGCGCTTCATCCAGTATCTTTTCATGGAAATATTCTTCTGAGCATTCTTGAATTTTACTCCACAAAGCAGTATCATGTTGACAATTTGGACGTAATTGATTTCATGAGAAATTAACTTATAAATCTTTAAAATTTATTCTTGAACTTGTTTTATTGAATTATTATGTCATTGTCATCATCCTCATGCTTATATTGTGATGAAAGTCATCTTTGGCTTACGTGCATAGATGGACTTGGTATGATTATGTCCATGGATCATTCGGTATAATCATGACCTGTAATGTTATAAATGATGTGGTAAAAGTCCTTAGTGGCCTGTAGTGCATTGATGGATAGTTTTTGGTATGATTATTACCAGGGATTATTCGGTATAGTCATGACCATTGATGATTTAATGAATATCCTTGGCCTCTAATGCAGGGATGACTCGATGATGTGATTTATTTATTAAGCTGAGTCTCAACGATAAAAATTGATGAAAACATTTTAAATCATAGAAGATAGTAGATATTATGCTCAACTTGTCTCTTCTAATGGATTGCTTATTTCGCTGCAGTTAAACTTGATGTCTATTGTATTTTATCAGTTTAACATTGTTGAAGGCTAATGATATTTTATCCTGCATTATCTTAGTCATAATATTTCTTACTGGGCTAGTTGAGCTCACCCTTTTGCTTTCATTGTTCTCTTTAGGAAATGAGAACGTAGTAGTGACTAGTCGGGGAACGGAGTGACGGTCCAGAGGATAACATTAGTAGTCCTCAATATTCTATGAAATAATGTGTTAATAAATGTATTGAGGACTTATTTTGAGTTTGAATACTGTCTAGAAGGCAATATTTGTATTAAAACTCACAGCTCATATTGTATATTTAAGATTGTATTTGTATTCTGTACCATGTATTTGGCGACTCAGAATAGGTGATGTATACCTATTTTGGGGGCGTCACAAGAAATGTGAACCCAAGCTGTACTGGTCCCAATCATGATCATCCCTTGCCTAGTCTGATCCAATTTTTTGTTTTTATTTTTTTCCTTTAATCACGGCCTCCTATTAGATGACTATCTGCACATAATTTATTGTACATGATTGCATGAATTGTTACTTTAACTATAACAAAATATAAAACTTTCATTAAAATATAAAGATATTAAACTTTCAATTTTTAGGTAAAAATGACCATCTATAGATTCATAGTTGCAGCTCAGCTGCTCAGGTACCTCTTTAAGTTGATTTCTTTAACGTATATGCATAGTTGTCCATCTATATGTATGATTCGGTCCGTTCCTATATATACACGTGATTTTTATACTGTCAAATGTGCTTGCCACTCATCCTTTTCTATGGCCAGGTTTATCTAAGAGAAATGGCTTGATCAACATCTGAAAGGTAGTTTACTTGCTTAGTGCTTGCGCTAAGGAAGCACATGATAACGCATTTAGTATCAAACGAATTTGAAGGCCATGTTTAGTTAACAAAAACAGCTTTCTCGACATCTGGCAGGGATAGGGTCACCAGCCTTCATTTTAGGCTTGCTTCCGGAGGATTCCTATTGCTTTTTCAGACGAAATTGGCAGCTTGCCCACTCTAGCCCTTGCCTAGGTTCTTGTTTTAGCCAGGTCCGAGTCCTAACCCAGCGGCACAATTTTATGTTTTTTTTAAAAGAATAAAATATTAGCTTTGAACTTGAAAAAGGAATTTATCCATATTTCTTTGGGTTGAGTCCAGTTGTAACCTAGAACTAGCTTTGTTTTCTCCTCCCGGTGCTAGCTGATGTAAAATCACATATCATACTTTATTTGAGAGTGGTTCATGTATCTTTATTCTTACCGGGTATACGTACCCGGTCTCCCTTTTCTCTTCATTTGTCTAATTTTTTGATATATTAATAAGTATTCACTAATAATTATATATTTGTCTTTGTCCTTCATTAATCTCTCTCTATCTATTAATTTAAGTTCACCAGGTTTATTTTTTCTTATTCCTCATCTTGTTGAAATTTAATTTTGGTGTTTCTTTTACAGGAGGAACTTTACAGGCCCAACCATGATTTCCTTGAAGAAAATGATGATGAAGTGGACTTAACATGATGTACACTTCATTCCTTCTAGCTCGTTATTTTTTTAGTTTTCTTATGTTAGTTATTAAATATTGTAAATTCTATGATCCTTCGGAGATCAAGATACGTACAATAACAAATTTTGTACTTATCGTGACTTGAGCATTATCTATTTATATATGGAGTATTAGTTTTTATTTTTGGCTCTTTATGCAGTTTATCAATTAGTTTGAAACAAGTATGACATTTATATTAACTTGAAATATTAAAATTTATATTTATTATAGCAATTAATAAAAATAATAGTAATAATAATAAATATGAAATCACTGATTTGAAAATTAATTATAATTAGCATGAATTTTGATTATTTATCAATTAATGTTTTATTTATAAATTTATAATTTGTGAATGATTTTACTTGAGAAATTGACATTAATGAAGGATTATTTCCCTCACTAAAATCTTTTTTAGTTAATTAGTTAGTCATCAATGAAGGATTATTTCCCTCGCTAATTTGAAGATACATTCTCAATTTATAATTAGTGAAGGACAATTCTCTCGTTAAATAAATTTGTTCTTCACAATATATTATTTGTGAGGGAATAAAGTTTTTCACTAATTTCAAATAGTCCTTCTTAAAATATTATTTGTGAAGGAAACCAATCTTTCACTAAATAACAATATTTCATAACTAAATACAATTTGTGAAGGAATAAGTTATTCACAATATATCCTTCACAAAAAACATTTAATTACTACTTAGCAAAGGATACCCAATTGCGAGGAGGTCTAATGCGAGCACTCGTGTGAAGGAAATATTTCTTCGCAATAAATCACTTGTGGGAGATATAGGGCCTCTAGTGAAGGATTTGTCCTTCACTAGAGGCCATTTTTGGTGTAGTGAGCAATTATAAGAGTTTTAAGGTATTTAAAATATACTCAAAACTTTGGATTGCACTACTCAAGATATCCTCGAAGGATATTGTGATGCGAACTGGATATCGGATACAAAAGACTCTAAATCCACAAGTGATTTTGTATTTACACTAGGTGAAGGAGCAGTATCATGGAAATTTTCTAAACAAACATGTATTGCTCAATCAACGATGGAATCTGAGTTTATTACATTGGATAAAGCTGGAGAAGAAGTTGAGTGGGTTCTTCACTTTTTAGAAGATATTCCTATATGGCCTAAACCCGTGCCGCCTATTTGTATCCATTGTGATAGTCAATTAGCAATTGGAAGGGCATAGAGTCACATGTATAATGGTAAGTCTAGACATATTCGTCGTAGACATAATACCATAAAATAATTGCTCTAATGGCATTATGTTTATTGAATACATAAAGTCAAAAGAAAATATAGTGGATCCGTTGACTAAAAGTTTGACTAGAGAGAGAGTAAAAATAACTTTGAGGAGAATGAGTTTAAAGCCTATAAACAAGGATCTTCATGATGGAAACCCAACCTAGTTGACTAGAGATCCCAAGATCTAGGTTCAAAGGGACAATTAAATTATAAACAATTCAACCAAATCACTATGAAGAGATTAATTTCTTCTGCTCATTCCTATGATACGAGATAGTGATACCTGCAGCGGTTACATGATAAGTTATGCTTTAATTATTCTTAAATCTTGATAAACAAGTGGAGTATAGAAGAATACTTGTATTAAGAATCACCTATGTGAGTGTGAACCGAGTCAATTCTATGAGAAGGATAAGGCTATACTTCTTTAAAGCACTCATAAATTCGGGATTGTTCGGGGCTGAAATGAAAAAAATCATGAGAACCAAATAATGTCTGGAAAGATTCTGTGTGAATTATTATTGTCTCTATTTACACAAACGATTGGACAGTTCAAGACATCACTCTCACTGGATAATCAGTAAACCCGATAGTCTTTCACAAGGGAAGTTTCAAAGTCATAAGCTACCTTTCTTGTAAGACACAAACTTTTTAATAAATAAAATTGAATTTCCTCTATTTATTATCTTGAAATAATAAGGAGTTAATTTTATATAATGCTTTGGTTATAGGTGCAATGTGCAAATTTTGTAAAATAAGCAAGTGGTTATAAAATATTCATTGTTGTTGGGGAATATTCGTTTGGTCGTGAAATATTCTTCTTTGTCGAAGAATATTAAATGCACTGCACCAGCCTTGATCATTAGGGGGCCCATAACTAAAAACTAGTCGGATGAAGAAAATAAAAAGTTTGAGTTTTTATAAATAACGACGTAATTATTACCGCTTAACACATTGGATTACACCGTGGTTAAAATACGATGTCTACGTGGTTATCAGCATAAAGAGAACACCGGTATTGCATAATATTTTTGAATTATTGATTCTTACGTAAGAAGGCACAACTCAATAATTATTACAGTAATTACTGTTCAATATTTTATTTTATTAATTCAATAATTGATGCGTTGATATTTTATATTATTGTTTTTTCAATAATTGTCATTGCACAGTATTTCTCATTATCATATCAATAATTCTTATTATTTGAATAATATTATTAGATAGCATTATTGGCAATGTCTAAGGCAGCTCTGTCTAGAAAAGAGATTTGGTCACCTAATTGCGCGTTAGTAAGGAGAAATTCTTATCGGAAAGCCCCCTCTTTCCTGGGAACGACCTGGTTGTCATAATTGTGATTCTGTAATATTATTTGTGAATAATTAATTATTGATTTATATGATAAGGAAATATTTATTTTATGTGGACATAAATGATGGATAGGAAAATATTTATTTTGTGTGGATATAAATGAAGGAATTAATGCTGAGGTGTTTTATCAGTATTTTGTCGGAATAGAGGTATTAAAAATCGTCCGTATGTGGATTTTGGGCATTTTTCATTTGAAATTTGAAAAAACTTAAATCTAAAAAGTTATAGAGAATTTAATTTCCTATAGAATAGACATAAATTTCGTATTTTTCTGATAAAAGGGCTATTTATTATGAATTATTGAAGTTTCAGAAATTAAATATTTTTATTAAAATTATGGGTGGGACCCACTTTTATTTTTTGTGAAAACATGTGCTGGAAATTTTTGTTCAAAGGTGGAGGGCTGGTCTTGGTTGGCATGCGTAGAAGAAAAAAAAATATTATTTTATTAATTTAGTCTACTTTGGCGTTCTGGTATTTTCCTATAAATAGGTGTTTATGTTAGAATTAAAAATCACATTAGAAACATAAGCTTTCTCTCTCTATATTATCGAGCATATTTTTTTGAGTATATAGATACTTTAAGAGTAGCTATTCAGTGCAAGTTTCCTTCAACACTTCATCCGATATTCCGGTCAGAAGTATTGTTCTTTTGAGGTAAGGGATGTTATTTTCTTCGTAAATGATATTATTTCTTTTAATATCATTATGCTAAAATATTGGTATGAATTTTATTGTGGAATTTCTACCTTTTGTGTCGGGGTTACTATTCAGGTATACGTCACTATTCACCAAAAAATAAAATTTTCTCTTTTTTGTCTAAGATGTCTATTATGGTTACTATCTTTGATTGTATCCATTTTTTGATCTTCATTCTTAAATTTTACTCCACTATGGTTTATTATGGAGTGTTTTTGAACTTAGATTATCTAAAGTACGAATCCCTAATCTTTGTTCTTTTGTCTCACTGGATTCTTTTCTTAAAAACATTTTTCATCATCCTCAGTCCTAAATGATGATATAACTGAATATCTTTGGCTTGTAGTGCAAAGATGAATGATTACCTGATGAATATCTTTGGCCCGTAGTGCAAAGATGAACATGTGTTGAGTGCAAAGATGAATATTTGATTCAAGATGTATATTGATTGATGTTACAGGGATAAAATATTGATGATGGACTTTTAAATTCATAGATGATAGTAGATTTCATTCTCTACTTAACTCTTCTAATGAATTGTTATTTTCGTTGCAGTTGTTGATCTAAAACTTGTTGTCTATTATATTCTATCAGATTTTTCCCTATTGAAGACTAAGGATAATTTGTTGTTTATTATCTTAGTCATAATATTCTTTACTGGGCTAGTTGAGCTCACCCTTTTTCTTTTTGTTCCATTTTTCTTCTCACGAGGTGAGAATTTAGCAGGAACTAGCCGGGGTATGGAGTGATGATTCAAGATAGTTGTTTTAGCAGTCCTCACTATTTTGTAAAATAGTGTATTAATAATTGTAATGAGGACTTTATCTGAGTGTGGATATTGTCTAGAAGACAATATTTGTATTTAAACTCACAGTTTATGTGTTGTCGTATTTTGCGCGATAATTGTATTAATGAAGTTGTAGTTGTTTCTGTACCATGTATTTGGAGACTCAGAATGGGCGATGCATACCTATTTTGGGGGCATCACAGTTGGTATCAGAGCTTAGGGATATGGTCTCTGACGGAGATCGGAGAATAGAACTAGGAGGGGAGAGACGAGTAAATCCTTCGCTAGTGTGTCCTACCTAAGTTTATTTATTGGTCGGTCAGAATATAGGGGTATTATGTGGTATGTCATTTTCTTTAATTAACACTTGTTTTGTGGCAGTATTTGAGAATGGTAGCTGAGAACGTTAATAATGGAGTGTATGAGACCGTGGAGACGCACATTATACTCAAAAAAAATACGCACAATATTATAGAAGAAGAATTCTCTAATTCTGGTGTGATTTTCATTTCTTAACTAAGCATACTATTTATAAGAGAATGGCATGACACTATTTAAAATCTTCACGGGTGAACAGAACGAATTCATGGACGCGAATTCGTCTGATTTTCTGATTTTTCCTATCCATCACTGTGCAATAAAATATTCTAATAAAACAAAAACTTTATATAAAATATAATATATTCTAATTATAATCTAATAAAATAAATAACTTTATATATAATATAAAAAGTATTCTATTTTATATAAAAAGTTTACTATTTTATTATTATTATAATAATAATAAAACAAAACTGAGACAACTTTCTACTGTCGATTTTGAAAAATGAGTAAGTGGGGGTCCATGTAATAAGCCAAACTTACAACAAATATGTAAGACCCCAACTTTCATGAATAAAGATTAATTTTTCTCGAAATATATTTTTGAATATTATGCTGTGAATTTGATATAATGTTATAGTTGTGGGTAATATTTATAAATTTTGCAAAGTAAGCAAGTTGTTATAAAATATTCGATTAGTCGGATAATATTCATTTTAACAAAAAATATTCGTACGACGGCACAATCATTGGTGGATCCCACAACAGAATTATTTTTGAAAAAGAACATAAATAACTTTTTATAAAAATAACGGCGAAAGTTTTACCGTTAATTGTTGAAATACCAGGTGATAAAAGTGCAGTAATACGCGTGGTTGCATAGTAGCACATGGTATTAATTATTGATGCTTACGTGAGAAGTCACTCAGTTATACTCAATTATTGCTACAGTAATTGCTGCATAGTATCTCACGTTATTTGATTTAATTATTATCATAATATTTTATATTATTAAATTCAATTATTGTCGAGGAAAGGGATTTGGTCACCTAATTGCGCGCCAATAGGGATAAATCCTTATCGAAAAGCCCCCTCTTTCCTGGGAATGATCTGGTTATTAATATTGCAAGTTATATTATTGATGAATAAATATTGTTAAAAATATTGAGGAAATTTTTATGAGGTATTTGTTGTAAATTTTGCTTATTATATGGAGCCCCCCACTTATCTATTTTTTAAAATAATCGGTAGAAAGTTATTCAGTATATATATATATATATATATATATATAAGGTGGGGCCAACATGTCAGATGAATTATGGGGAGGGATGATATTCACGGGTGGTTACTGTTTTTGTTATATATTATAATAAGTTTTGTTTTTTTATGAAAAATAGAATATATTATATTTTATTGTGCATAGTGTTTGTATAGTGTTTGTATAATAACTTATAAAATTTCAAAGAGAAATTAATTCTATGCGCCTAGTGAAAAATCTCGCACTCTGGCGATCCGTGATTATTTCTAAATAGTACCCCTTTCCATTCTCCTATAAATAGAATGCTTAGTTTAGAATTGAAAATCACATCAGAATCAGAGAATTCTTCTTCTATAATATTGAGCGTATTTCTTTCGACTTTTAGGAAGCTTTGAGTGTAGAAAATAGTGAAAATTTTCTTCAAGAATATCCCCGCTATACCAGTTCAAATACTCTTCTTTTTAAGGTAAGAGATATTATTTTTGTTTAATATTCGTATCAAATAATATTTTCTTCCATACTCTGTAGTATGTAAGTAATATTATCTCATTTCAGATTCCGAATTCTACACTCATTTTGTTAAAGTATTGCTTCTATACTCCATGAAATTAGTAAAATATCCTTCAAATTTGCGTTTCATCTAGTATCTTTTCATGGATATATTATTATGAGCATTCTTGATAAAGTTTAATTTTTTTATGCCAGAGTACTATTCACGGGATACTATTCTCGAAGTACTATTCACTCGGGTACTATTCACCTAGGGTACTATTCATGACAAAAATTGATTTTTTTCGGTCCAAATCATTTTTGATATAATATTATTCTTGAATTTTACTCCACAAAGCAGTATCATGTTGACAATTAGGACATTATTGAATTCTGGATAAATTAAATTATAAAATTTTTAAAATTTATCCTTTGCTTTCATTTAATTGAATTCTTATATCATTGTCATCATCTTCATGCTTATGATGTGGTAAAAGTCATCTTTGGGCCGTAGTGCATAGATGGACTGTTGATTGGTACAATTATGACCAGGGATCATTTGGTATAATCATGACCTGTAATGTTACAAATGATGTGGTAAAAGTTCTCATTGGCCCGTAGTGCATTGATGGACAGTTGTTGGCATGATCATGACCATTAGTGATAACACGATTATCCTTGGCCCGTATGTAAGACCCCAACTTATTATAAATGAAATTGAATTTCTTCTATTTATTATTTTGAAATAGTAAGGGTTGATTTGATTAATGTGGTTAGTTATGGGTAAAATGCGCAAATATCTCAAATAAACAAGTGGTTATAAAATATTCATTGTTGTCGGGGAATATTCGTTTGGTCGTGGAATATTCTTACTGTCAGGAAATATTCATACGACGACGCAGCCTTGTGTGGGCCCCATAACGGAAAGCGATTGGATGAAGAAAACGACAAGTATAAGTTCTTTTATAAATAACGGCGTAGTTGTTATCGTTAACACTGTTGGAATACTCGGTGATTAAAATATAGTATTACGCGGTATTGCACCAATTATTGATTCTTACGTAAGAAGGCACTACTCAATAATTTTTACAGTAATTACTGTTCAATATTTTATTTTATTGATTTAATAATTGCTACGTTGGTATTTTATATTATTGTTATTTCAATAATTATCACTACACAATATTTTCCATTATCAGATCAATAATTCATATTATTTGAATAATATTATTAGATAGCATTATTGGCAATGTCTAGAAAGTTTTATCTAAGGAGAGGTTTGGTCACCTAATTGCGCGCCAGTAAGGAGAAATCCTTATTGGAAAGCCCCTCTTTAAATGGGAACTACCGGTTGTCGATATTATGATTTTGTAATATTATTTATGAATAATTAATTATTGTTTTATACGATAAGGAAAATATTCATTTTATGTGGATATAGATGGAGAAAATTTTTAATGTGACAATTGTTAAAATTGATATTTTATCTTTTCTCGATAAAATAATTCATTTAAATATATTATTATATTATAATAATATAATAATGGTGATATTTTACAATGAATATGTGATATATGAATAAATGAGGAGGAAGAGTATTTTTGTTATAAAAAGTAGTTAACACATGTTTTGTGTGTTGGTGGACCCTATTTTTGACTGAAATTTGATTATAACCTGCAAAATCGCCCGTATGTGGATTTCGGTCATTTTTCGTTTGAAATTTGGAAAAACTTTCTTCTACAAAGTTGTAGAGAATTAAATTTCCTATTGAATGGACATAAGATTTGAATTTTTCTGATAAAAGGGTTATTTATTATGAATTATTGAAGTTCCAGAATATTGGGTCTAAATTGATTTTGTTGCATTAAATGATAAAAACATATTTTTCATGTTGGAGATCCCCACTTGCATGTGTAATGTGCTGAATTTTGATTTTCAAAGTATGCGTATAATTTTTAATAAATAATATTATTTTATTAAAATTTCTGTTTTGGTGTTCTAAGCATTTTCCTATAAATAGGGTGCTTAGGTTAGAATTGAAAATCACACCAGAAACTGAAGTTTTCTCTCTCTATATATATTATCGAGCGTATTTTTGTGAGTATTTAGATACTTTGAGTGTTGTTATACGGTGCAAGTTCCTTCAACACTATATCAGTATTCCAGTCAGAAGTACTGTCTTTTTGAGGTAAAGGATGTTATTTTTTATAAATGATATTATTTCTTTCAATATAATTATACCGGAATATTGGTAAGATTTTTCTTGTGAAATTCTTATCTTTTTCATGTCGGGATTATTATTCATGAGTTACTATTTACGAGTTACTATTCATGAGTTACTATTCACGAGTTACTATTTATGAATTACTATTCATGAGTTACTATTTACGAGTTACTATTCATGAGTACTATTCACGAAGCATGATGATTTTTCTTGTGAAATTCTTGTCTTTTAGTGTCAGAGTTACTATTCACGTATACGACACTATTCACGAATACGACACTATTCACAGAAAAATTAAATTTTCTTTTCTATGTCCAAGATTGTCTGTTATGGTTCCTATCTTTGATTGGATCTATGTTTTGATCTTTATTTTTGAATTCTGATCCACAATAGTTTATTATGGAGTATTTTTGAACTTGGATAAACCGAAGTACGAATCCTTAATATTTATTCTTTTGTTTCACTGGATTCATTTTTTTTAAAATATTTTTCATTATCCTCAGTCCTAAATGATGATATTACTGAATATCTTTGGCCTGTAGTGCAAAGATGAATGATTTTTTATGAATATCTTTGGCCCGTAGTGCAAAGATGAACATGTGTTGAAATGAACATGACCGACTGATTAATATCTTTGGCCTGTGGTGCAAAGATGACTATTTGATTCAAGATGTATATTGATTAATGGTACAGGGATAAAATATCGATGATGGACTTTTAAATTCATAGATGATAGTAGATTTCATTCTCTACTTAACTCTTTTAATGAATTGCTATTTCCGCTGCAGTTGTTGATCTAAAACTTGTTGTCTATTGTATTCTATCAGATTTTTCTCTGTTGAAGACTAAGGATAATTTTTTGTACATTATCTTAGTCATAATATTCTTTACTGGGCTAGTTGAGCTCACCCTTTTCCTTTTTGTTCTATTTTTCTTCTCAAGAAGCGAGAATATAGCGGGGAATAGTCGGGGTGTGGAGTGATGGTTCAAGATAGTTGTTTTAGTAGTCCTCACTATTTTATAAAATAGTATATCAATAATTGTAATGGGGACTTATTTGGGTGTGGATATTGTCTAGAAGACAATATTTGTATTTAAACTCACAACATAAGTGTTGTCGTATTTTGCACGACAATTGTAATAATGAAGTTGTAGTTGTTTCTGTACCATGTATTTGGCGACTCAGAATAGGTTGGGTGGATTGGACCTATTTTGGGGGCGTCACACTGTAGTGCACGGATAATTCGTGGACGTGATACTAATGAATATCCTTGGCTCGTAGTGCATGGATCATTCAGTGATGTGGAATATTTATTAAGTTGAGTCTCAGAGATAAAGTTGATGATAAATTTTTTAAATTATAGAAGATAGTAGATTTCATGTTCTACTTAACTCTTCTAATGGATTGTTTGTTCCGCTGAAGTTAAACTTGATGTTTATTGTATTTTATTAGTTTAACACTGTTGAAGGATAACGATAATTTATTCTGCATGATCTTAGTCATAATATTTCTTACCAGGCTAGTTGAGCTCACCCTTTCCTTTCATTGTTCTCTTCAGGAAATGAGAACATAGCCGGGACTAGTCGGGGAACGGAGTGATGGTTCGAGTTGGTGGCTGTAGTAGTCCTCACTATTCTATGAAATAGTGTAATAATAATTGTAATGAGGACTCCATTTGAGTTTGGATATTGTCTCGAAGACAATATTCGTGTTAAAACTCTCACCTATGTTTTGTCATATTTTACACTACAGTTGTATAATTAAGTTTGTATTTGAATTCTGTACCATAAATTAGCGACTCAGAATGGGTGATGTATACCTATTTTGGGGGAATCACAGTTGGTATCAAAGCTTAGGGATATGACCCCTGGCTGAGATGTGAGACTAGAACTAGGAGGGGAGAGACAGGTAAATCCTTCGCTAGTATGATCTACTATGACGCCCCAAAAATAGGTCCAATCCATCCAACCTATTCTAAGTCGCCAAATACATAGTACAAAAAACAACTACAACTTTATTACTACAATTGTCGTGCAAAATACAACAACACATATGTTGTGAGTTTTGATACAAATATATACCAACTGTGACTCTGGACACCAACTTGGATAGCACGTCACAATGGCACCTTACATAAAGGTACAGTCAATAACTATTTTAGAAATTAAAATATTTGGGAAATGCTCAAGAAAACCTTCGTACATGGGAGGCCATGCGTCTAGGTTATGATAGATATCATATGCCCACAGAATTATCCTTGGTTGACCCAATAGACCCCAAAGAAAAACGAGAAGAATACTATCATGTTCTTTTCAATAGTGAGTCTTCTCTTGACATATAGCTATCTCCACTGTCTGCAATTGAAAATTATATTTCAACCAAACTCCAAGATCATATAGGTAGTGCTCGTAGATATACTCGAAGAAGTGGATGTGCACAACCCATCTTATGATAACACGAGGTTGTATGTCATTAGACATCTTGTATGATAGTGGCAAAACACCCTTCCAAAGTTGGGTTCGCCTCACCTATTTGGTTCACCAAAATTAAATATCAAATGACGTATACAATCGACACACTTATCTAAAGTTCTCAATAAAATTATTTCCATACTATTTAGGAGAACCTCAACATCTATAAACCACCGATTCTATTCCCTGTTATCCCCGCTTCGACAAGACACTCTTTCTTACACACGAAAG
Organism: Panax ginseng; assembly: GCA_020205605.1. NCBI lineage: Eukaryota > Viridiplantae > Streptophyta > Magnoliopsida > Apiales > Araliaceae > Panax > Panax ginseng. Next base: position 38,670,168 of record CM035130.1, on the reverse strand, counting down.
GAATTGTGAAGCAAAAGGGTGAGCACAACTAGCTCAGTAAAGAATATCATGACTAAAGATAATTAAATTATCAATAGCCTTCATCAGTAATAAATCAGAGATTTAGAACATATGGTAGATGATAAAACTTTTCAACCATAGTTGCAGCGGAACGAGCAATCCATTAGAAGAGTCAAATAGACCATAAAGTCTATTATCTTCTTCATGTTAAAAGTTCACCAACAATGTTTTATTCTTATAACATCAATCAACAGTTCTTGTCCACAATCATGTGAATAACTCATAACCATAATTGTGGTTCTAAATTCCTCTTCTCATCCATGACAAAGATAATTTACATCACCTGTCTTTACCTGAAACATTAAAGATCATGGTTATACCAAATCACAGTTCCTATTCATAATCATACTAATAAATTCATCTTTGCACTACGGGCCAAAGATATTCATTAATAGTTCATCTTTGCACTACATGCCAAAGATATTCAGCAACAGGTCATCTTTGCACTACGGGCCAAAGATATTCAATAACAGGTCATCTTTGCACTACGGGCCAAAGATATTCATCAACAATTCATCTTTACACTACAGGCCAAAGATATTCAACAACATGTCATCTTTGCACTACGGGCCAAGGATATTAATATCTCAAAGAAATATATAATCATTTTAGAATTTATATAAACAATAATTATAACCATGTTGATCAATTCACCTTTGCACTTAAGCTAAAGATATTCAATTATAAATTCAATGGTCATGATCATACCAGTCAACAATTCATCTTTGCACTACTGGCCAAAGAGAACCCATAGTCACGATCATACCAATAATCTACCCATCTTTACACTCAAGTCAAAGAAAAATATCATCATTAGGGTTATAAAAATGTTATATATGATAATAAAAACAATATGATCAACAATTGCATTTAATTTCAAGAGTAAGATTCATAAATCAACAATAATTTGGTCAGAAAAAAAAACCCAATTTTGTCATGAATAGCCCGTGAATAGTAACTCGTGAATAGTAACTCGTGAATAGTAACTCATGAATAGTAACTCATGAATAGTAACTCAGATTCAATACAATATAATAGTAAATAATATCGTAAATAATATCATATCGTAAATAGTTCCATATACATGAATATAGTCTTGTATCGTGAATAGTCTTGATTATCGTGAATAGTAACCCCAGACATGAAAAAGGGTAGAAATTCCACAATAAAACTCAAATCAATAATTCGACATAATGATATTGAAGAAAATATTATCATTTAAGAAGAAAATAACATCCCTTAAAATCCCTTACAATCCCGTACCTCAAAAGAGCATTACTTCTAACTGAAATATTGGATATGACGCTGAAGGAAACTTGCACTGATTAACAACTCTCAAAGTATCAAAATACTCACAAAAATACGCTCGATAATATAGGGAGAAAAAACTTATGTTTTGGTGTGATTTTCAATTCTAACTCAACACTTTCTATTTATAGGAAAATGTTAGAACGCATAAAGCGAGACTTGACACTAACTGACTTTGATGACTTTACTCTACTATTATTCCCACCCACCACTTTTGAAATAAAATTTTAGCACATTTTTCACCAACCAAAGGTGGGGCCCACTCATTATAGAATTTTCTACCAAAAATCATTTATAAACATAATTTTCGAATCGATCACCTCTTAAAATTCATAACAAATCATCGTTAATTTTAACGGTTCAAAATTTGTGGACATGTACTCAACTTATATATGTATAACATATCCAAAAATAACAACGATCTAACGGTTGGATTAAAAATTATAACTCACAATATATATCTCAAGAACAACGATTTTTTGAATTATGAGTCCTTCGTACCGATTTCATTCAAATAGTCACCACAAAAAAATCCACAATGAATTTTTGGGTGATTCCAATTTCTCTGACAGTTAGCTTACTTCCAAGGCTTTCTTTTGATATATGGCTCATCTCCTAACTCATTATACACAAAGAGTTATAGATTTTACAAAATCAAGTAATAAACTAATTTTACGAAAATTTCCAAAATTTCGTTCTTCATTTAAACAAAATACTAATAAAACACCTCAACATTAATTCTTTCATTTATATCCATATAAAAAATATATATTTCCTTATCATATAAATCAATAATTAATTATTCACAAATAATATTACGAGAATCACAATAATGACAACCAGTAGTTCCCTCAGAAGAGGGGGGCTTTCAAATAAGGATTTCTCCTTCTTGGCGGCCTTGATTAGATGACCAAACCTCTCTTTGACAGAACTTTCTAGACATTGCCAATAATGCTATCTAATAATATTATTCAAATAATATGAATTATTGATCTGATAATGGAAAATATTATGTCGTGACAATTATTGAACAACAATAATATAAAGTATCAATGCAGCAATTATCGAACCAATAAAATATTGAACAGAAATTACTGTAACAATTATTGAGTAATGCCTTCATACGTAAGAATCAATAATTCCAAAAATATTGTGCAATACCGTGTGCTACTATGCAACCACGCGTATTATTGTATTTTAACCACCAGGTATTCCAATAGTGTTAACGGTAACAATTATGTCGTTATTTATAAAAACTCAAACTTGTCATTTTTTTCATCCGACAGTTATTCTATTATGGTGCCCACAAATGGCTGCGCCGTTATACGAATTTTCCCCGAAACCAAGAATATTTCAAGACCAAACGAATATTCCCCAACAGAAATGAGTATTTTATAACCACTTACGTATTTTGAAAATTTTATATATATCACCCTTAACTTTAACTTTTTATCAATTTAACCATTTAATATATAGGAAAATTGAATACTTTTATTTCATAAAATTCGAGGTCTTACAATCTCCCCTCCTTATGAAATTTCGTCCCAAAATTTACGTTACACAGTATTTCAAAGAGTTGAGAATACCTTGCTTTCATTTCGATTCCATCTTCCCATCCTCATGATTTCTCCATTGCTCATCTCTCGTATTTCAGATATCATTCTAGAATACAGCTTCAAAATAAAGCTTAATTGACATATCATAATTTGTCAACTTAAGTAAGAAAATTTAGCTTAGGTAGGACACACACTAGTGAAGGATATTACTCGTCTCTCCTAATTCCTAGTTATAATCCGGGATCTCCGCCAGAGATCATATCCCTAAGCTCTGATACCAAATGTGATGCCCCCAAAATAGGTCCAATCCATCTAACCTATTCTGAGTTGACAAATACATGGTACAGAAAACAACTACAACTTTATTACTACAATTGTCGTGCAAAATACAACAACACATATGTTGTGAGTTTTGATACAAATATATACCAACTTTGACTTTGGACACCAACTTGGATAGCACGTCACAATGACACCTTACATAAAGGTACAGTCAATAACTGTTTTAGAAATTAAAATATTTGGGAAATGCTCAAGAAAACCTTCGTACATGGGAGGCCATGCGTCTAGGTTATGATAGATATCATATGCCCACAGAATTATCCTTGGTTGACCCAATTGACCCCAAAGAAAAACGAGAAGATTACTATCATGTTCTTTTTAATAGTGAGTCTTCTTTTGACATATAGCTATCTCCACTGTCTGCAATTGAAAATTATATTTCAACCAAACTCCAAGATCATATAGGTAGTGCTCGTAGATATACTCAGCAAGTGGATGTGCACAACCCTGTCTTATGATAACACGAGGTTGTATGTCATTAGACATCTTGTATGATAGTGGCAAAACACCCTTCCAAAGTTGGGTTCGCCTCACCCTATTCGGTTCACCAAAATTAAATATCAAATGACGTATACAATACGACACACTTATCTAAAGTTCTCAATAAAATTATTTCCATACTATTTAGGGAGAACCTCAACAGCTATAGACCATCGTTCTATTCCCCTGTTATCCCCGCTCGAATTCTACACACTCTTATTACACGAAAGGAATTGTGAAGCAAAAAGGTGAGCACAACTAGCTCGATAAAAAATATATCATGACTAAAGATAATTAAATTATCAATAGCCTTCATCGATAATAAATCGAGATTTAGAACATATGGTAGATGATAAAACTTTTCAACTATAGTTGCAATGTGGACGAAGCGATCCATTAGAAGAGTCAAATAGACCATAAAGTCTATTATCTTCTCCATGTTAAAAGTTCACCAACAATGTTTTATTCCTGTAATATCAATCAACAGTTCCCTTCCACAATCATGTGAATAACTCATAACCATAATTGTGGTTCTAAATTCCTCTTCTCATCCATGACAAAGATAATTTACATCACCTGTCTTTACGAAACATCAAAGATCATGGTTATACCAAATCACAGTTCTATTCATAATCATACTAATAAATTCATCTTTTTTGCACTACGGGCCAAAGATATTCATTAACAGATTCATCTTTGCACTACATGCCAAAGATATTCAAGCATGGACATCTTTGCACTCACGGCCAAAGATATTCAACAACAAAAATATTTGCACTGGGCCAAAGATATTCATCAACAATTCATCTTTACACTACAGGCCAAAGATATTCAACAACATGTCATCTTTGCACTACGGGCCAAGGATATTAATATCTCAAAGAAATATATAATCATTTTAGAATTTATATAAACAATAATTATAACCATGTTGATCAATTCACCTTTGCACTTAAGCTAAAGATATTCAATTATAAATTCAATGGTCATGATCATACCAGTCAACAATTCATCTTTGCACTACTGGCCAAAGAGAACCCAAAGTCACGATCATACCAATAATCTACCCATCTTTACACTCATGTCAAAGAGAAATATCATCATTATGGATATAAAAATGTTATATATGATAATAAAAATAATATGATCAACAACTGCATTTAATTTCAAGAGTAAGATTCATAAATCAACGACAATTTGGTCAGAAAAAGAAACCAATTTTGTCATGAATAGTACCCGTGAATAGTAACTCGTGAATAATAACTCATGAATAGTAACTCGTGAATAGTAACTCATGAATATTAACTCGTGAATAGTAACTCATGAATATTAACTCGTGAATAGTAACTTGTATTCATACATAGTACCGTATACGTAAATAATATCATATACGTAAATAGTGCCATATACATGAATATAGTGCCATATACGTGAATAGTAACCCCGACATGAAAAAGGTAGAAATTCCACAATAAAACTCATATCAATAATTCGGCATAATGATATTGAAGAAAATAATATCATTTAAGAAGAAAATAACATCCCTTACAATCCCTTAAAATCCCATACAATCCCCCTACCTCAAAGGAGTAGTACTTCTGACTAAAATATCGGATATGACGCTGAAGAAAACTTACACTGATTAGCAACTCTCAAAGTATCAAAATACTCACAAAAATACGCTCGATAATATAGGGAGAGAAAACTTATGTTTCTGGTGTGATTTTCAATTCTAACTCAGCACTCTATTTATAGGAAAATGTTAGAACGCCAAAGCAGACTTGACCTGCAACCTAATGGCTTTACCTGCTAATATTCCCACCCACCAGTTTTGAAATAAAATTTTAGCACATTTTTCACCAACCAAAAATCTAGAAATCATTTCCACCAAAAATCATATGTTAATTTTTAACGGTTCAAAATTTCCGAAAATCATTTAACGAGCCCACTCATTGTAGAATTTTTAACGGGCCCACTCATTCTAGAATTTTCCACCAAAAATCATTTATAAACATAATTTCCGAATCAGTCAGCTCTTAAAATTCATCACAAATCATACGTTAATTTTTAACGGTTCAAAATTTGTGGACACGTACTCAACTTATATATGTATAACATATCCAAAAATAACAACAATCTAATGGTCATTTAAAAATTATAACTCACGCAATATATCTCAACAACACTGATTTTTTGAATTATGAGTCCTTCGTACCAGTTTCATTCAAACAGTCACCACAAAAAATTCACAATGAATTTTTGGGTGATTCCAATTTCTACGGTTAGCTTACTTCCAGGGATTTCTTTTGATATATGGCTCATCTCCTAACTCATTATACACAAAGAGTTATAGATTTTACAAAATCAAGTAATAAACTAATTTTCTGAAAATTTCAAAATTTCGTTCTTTATTTCGACAAAATACTAATAAAACACCTCAGCATTAATTCTTTCATTTATATCCATATAAAAATATATATTTCCTTATCATATAAATCAATAATTAATTATTCACAAATAATATTACAGAATCACAATAATGACAACCAGGCCGTTCCTAGGAAAGAGGGGGCTTTCAAATAAGGATTTCTCCTTACTGGCGCGCAATTAGATGACCAAACCTCTCCTTGACAGAACTTTCTAGACATTGCCAATAATGCTATCTAATAATATTATTCAAATAATATGAATTATTGATCTGATAATGGAAAATATTGTGTCGTGACAATTATTGAACAACAATAATATAAAGTATCAATGCAGTAATTATCGAACCAATAAAATATTGAACAGAAATTACTGTAACAATTATTGAGTAATGCCTTCATACGTAAGAATCAATAATTCCAAAAATATTGTGCAATCTGGTATCTTCTTTATGCAACCACATGCGCTTTTAATTGTATTTTAACCACCGGTATTCCAACGATGTTAATAACAGGTAACAATTATGTCGTTATTTATAAAAACTCAAACTTGTCGTTTTCTTCATCCGACAGTTATTCTATTATGGTGCCCACAAATGGCTGCGCCGTTATACGAATTTTCCCCGAAACCAAGAATATTTCAAGACCAAACGAATATTCCCCAACAGAAATGAGTATTTTATAACCACTTGCGTATTTTGAAAATTTTATATATATCACCCTTAACTTTAACTTTTTATCAATTTAAACATTTACTATATAGGAAAATTGAATACTTTTATTTTACAAAATTCGGGGTCTTACACCTACCTAAGCTTATTTGTTATTTAATTGGTCGGTCAGAATATAGGGGTTTTATTTGGTATATTAATTAACCCTTGTTTTGTGGCAGTAGTTGAAAATGACATCTAAAAATGTTGAGATAAGCAATGGAGCACAGGAGATTGTTGAGTCACCACAGATCAATAACCAGGAAAATGTGCATCAGGAAGGCAACAATCCTCATGTAAACAACAACACTGACCAAATAATGAACGATGGGATGTTCAGAGGCTTTATGCAATTCATGCACCATCAGGTGAGAGAGACTTCTGTTCAAAATACAGGTGGAAACACTGGCAACTCTCGGATGGTCACTGCTAAGCAATTCAAGGAGCTGGGACCACCGGAGTTTTTGGGAAAGCCAAAACTAGTTAAGGCGGAGACGTAGATAAAATAGATCGCCAAAATATTTGATGTCTTGGGATGCTTAGAGGAGCAAAAGGTTCTCTTTGCCACCTTCATGTCATGGCGAGAGAGAGGCAGATTCTTCGTGGGAATCAGAAAGAATCTCTCAACTGCCGCTTGAAAATGTCTTGGGAGAAGTTCCAAGAACTGTTTAATGACAAGTACTTTTCCGAAAGTATTCGTCACATGAAGGAGGTGGAATTCACCAAGTTGGAGCAAAATAATATGACCGTGTCGCAGTACGAGGCTAAGTTTGCCGAGTTGTCCCAGTTTGCATCTCATTTGGTTGATAATGAGGAGAGAATGATGAGAATGTTTTTGCGAGGTTTGAAACCCGAAATAAGTTAATACCTCATTTCTCACAAACTTCGCTTGTATTCAGATGTTGTGAATATGGCTCAGTTATTGGAGCGCGATAATGAGTCAACCTAACCAAGAGAGAGCAGCCGAAAAATCGATAATACTAGTGGTAACAGTCATCGAAGCGGTGACAACAAACGTGGAGGTAATCAACATGCCAGAAATGGTAACCACTTCGATGGCAATCATGGCCAAGACAATAGAAGTGGAAATTTCAAGAAGAGAAGGTTCAATAATGATGGAAAGACGTCAGCACCAGCAACCATTGTTAAGGAAGGAGAACGACTACCAATAGTATGCTTCAAATGCGGAGGGGAGGGACACATCAATCCAAACTGCACGATGCAATCCAAAGCGTGTTACAATTGCAAAAAAGAAGGTCACCTAGCTCAATTATCATGTAATGAAGCCAAGTCTGGTTGGGATGGTGACACTAAATGTCGTCCCAGACAAGTCAAAGCCGGTAGTTTAAGGAAGAGCGTTTGTCGTGACCTCCCAAAAAGAAAGGAACCCAAACGAAGTTATCACAGGTAAGCTAATTATAAACTCTTACGAAATCTATACCTTATTTGATACCGGTTCTACCCATTCTTTTATTTCTCCTACTTGTGCTCAACGTTTAAATTTGACTCCGGAGAAATTAGACTTTGACTTATTTATTGAAACTTCGTTGGGAGAAACCTTCATTACATCTACTGTTTATAAGTCTTGTTTGATTTAAATCGGCACCCGCACATTACCTGTCGATCTTATCTCTTTGGAAATATTTGCATTCGATGTGATTTTAGGAATTGATTGGTTACTACTCATCATGCTAAAATTGATTGTTTTCATAAGGTTGTTAGCTTTCATATTCCTAACCAACCTATTATGCGAATTCAAGCAACTAAACCACTAAAGTCAATCATTGTCATATCAAGCCATAAATCTATTCGTTTATTGAAAAATGAATGTCAAGCTTTCTTAGCCCATGTCACGGATTTAAACAAAAATACGTCAGATTTGAATGATATTTTTATTGTTAATAAATTTCTTGACATATTCCTTGAAGAACTTCCTGGCCTACCTGTGACACCCCCAAATTCGGGTACTTCAATTTCGCGGGATTTTGTGTTCACTGTACGAATATCGTCTAACTATCTACCCATAATAAATGCAAACCATGCAATAGATAGGAATAAATCCTCCCCTTATGGGTTTACAACATCTGAATAATAATAACTACAATCCCAAGTTAAACTAACCTTAAACATCTGTACGGAATCATAAACAAATAATAAGTCTTAAACAACATCAAGTCTGAAACAAATTTTATCAACTAACAACAAATCCTCATTACTTGCTAACTCTGCCTTTGCCCTTGCTAGTGGAAGGCTCGTCGGATCTTTTGTTCTTATCTGCAATGTTATTATTACGCAAGAGTGAGCACGATTGCCCATAAGTATAACAATATAACAATAAAATAATAACATGCGAATGAATCAAAGACTTCTGAAATAGGAAAAAATTGGCTTTTGAATCAAGAATGAATAACAAGAATCAAAATAACTTCTGAGGGTCATAAGACCTTGAACTGTGTCCTAGGTTGTCAAGTTTTTATACTTGAAACTTTTAACAATCATAAGACTATAGACTTTTTCTTCTCGTACTTAGGGGGATCAGCGCTTAGTACCATACTGTGCACAATATCTTAACGATAATGCATAAGTAATCCCGTATACACGGTTGTTCATCTCAGTTTGACATTAGAGTCCGCACCAAAGGAAGTTTGGTTTGGATAATTCAACAAGGGTTCTGAAATTTAAAACGTTCATCAACTATGGACTAGTCAAATAATTAAGGGTTCGCTAGTCTAACAAGGTTCAACAGTAACTGATATTTAAATGGAATAAAAATCTCAAGAGGTATACAATAGAATAAGTATTGTATAACGGAATCATGCTTTGAAAGATTAATAAACCTTAATATAACAAAATAGACTTGATCAATAATAACGAGAATTTTCTCGATGTAAAGAGGTAAATTTATAAACTTTTATAATGATAATGAGTAGGGTTAGGAAACTTTCCTCGTGCGTAGATTACACGTTAATTTATACACGTTCCTTGATTTAATCCTACATACCATTTACATTCACAATACTAGTCAATTATCACATAACTAGTCGCAATACGTTCGTTCTTTTTATTTAAACTCAGATTATGACTATACTTAGTCAAATTATCATACTTGTTTTCACATAATATTACATTATACGAACAACAAGCTAACTACGCGTTCAACAATTCAATCAACATGTAAATGCCTTATTGACATGTTAAGAACCTATTTTAACATCTCATTATATGTCTAACATATTTTTATGTTTAATGGATTAGGTTACTAATACTTTCATGGACATGAATAATCAAAACATTTCATTTCTGGGCAATCTGCAGAGTGGCGCTACTGGCCACCACCAAAGAAGCTTGGCTTTGCTGGCACATGCCAAGGCGCTTCTGACTTGGGCTTTGGCGGCATGGCATGGGACTTAAGGCATGGATTTGGCGCCCATGAACTCCGATTTTGAATTTCGATTACAAAAAACAGTCGGTAAAATTATCATTACATGGTCATTAAATACATTAAATTAAACATACCCACATACTAGAATTCATACATAATCATTACCCAACCTTTATAGAGTGATTTTAACAAGTTTAAACACATAATTACTTGAATCAAATTATATAATTTTACTGTTCTTGATGTTCTTGAAAGTTTTGAAAACAAAACATGGAGATTGGCACTACGGGTTCGTTATAACACTAAATCAGTCCATTCGAAGTTTGCTTTCTTCGTTTTAACGTGCATAATTATATATAAGTGTAAAATTTATGAGACAATATATGTTTGACGTATTAAATTTGTGAGTAAGGGCCATATGGCCATATTTCTATACTCTGTAATTTTGTAGCAACAATATACGACATATTTTTATGAAACTGATGTTATGGAATCATACAATATATAATAAAAACATGCTATGTGAACATATCATCACATATATATCCACATAATCACTACCATTTCCAATTACAGAGATTTTATCAAAACTTGAAAGCCATTTTCATGAAAACTTTAATAACGTAAAATAGAAATTGGGTTGAAGAGATTACCCAAAGTATAGAGTGTAGATTAGTAGAGATGATCCTTTTCTCAGACACTTCTTCAATCACACATCACAATTCCCTCAAAAATTCTCAATTTCCCTCTATGATTTTCTTTGCCAGACTTAGAATAAAATGAAAGAAGAAGAAAACGTATAAATTTATAAAAATTGAGCGCAGTTGTGGTGGTCAGTTAATCCGATCATGGGTTAACTGCTCCCAACTCCCAATAGGGCTCCGTTTGGCTAGCCTTAAAAGGCTTATAACCATTTAATTTGATTAATCCTTTATAATATAGTTTAATCATGTCACGCCCATTTACACAATAAATCAAATATCCTATTTAATTTATTTTAAATAAAATATAATAATTTCTCATTAATTCATATAGTCACGTAATTAAATTTCTCATTTATTAATTATATCAAATTATTAATTCTCTAATTAATTAAAATAATATTAGGTTTATTAAATATTTCTTTTAATTCAATAAGCTCACATAAAAATATATTTTGAATAATAAAATTTTCCACATTAATTTAATAATATAACACATATAATTAAATTAATTTACCACAACTTCATCAATTAATTATTTAATCTAATAATTAAATCATCAAAAAATATTTATTTAATTCAATAAATATTAAAATTAAATTACAAAATCTCGTTTGTCACACTACCCTCAGAGCGTGAAATCGAATTTTGTATCGACCTTGAATCCGGTACAAAACCCATTTCCAAAACCCCATATCGAATGGCTCCTATTGAACTTCAGGAGTTAAAAACTCAACTGCATGAATTGTTAGACATCGGTTTCATTCGTCCTAGTACGTCTCCTTGGGGTGCTCCTGTTCTATTCGTGAAGAAGAAAGATGGGAGTATGCGACTTTGTATTGATTATAGAAAGTTGAACCATATCACCATCAAAAATAGGTACCCGTTGCCTCGCATTGATGATCTGTTTGACCAATTGCAAAGCACTAAATTCTTTTCAAAGATCGATCTTCGTTCTGGATATCATCAATTAAAGATTAAAACTGATGACATTCCAAAGACTGCTTTGAGAACTCGGTACGGGTATTAAGAATCCTAGTCATGTCTTCTGGATTGACTAATGCTCCTGCTGCCTTCATGGATATGATGAACCGAGTATTCAAGGAATATTAGGATCATTTTGTGGTCATCTTTATTGATGACATCCTTATTTACTCCAAAAGCCGTGAAGATTATGAGCAACACTTAAGGCTGATACTCCAAAAGCTTCGTGAAAATAAGTTGTATGCCAAGTTGAATAAATGCGAGTTATGGCTTAAGGAAGTAGCATTCCTTGGGCACGTGATATCAATCACGGAATATCTGTTGACCTAGTGAAGATTGAAGCAATACAAAGCTAGGAGCAACTTAAGTCAGTGATCGAAGTACGTAGCTTTCTGGGCTTAGCTGGTTATTATCGAAGATTCGTGGAAGGATTTTCTCGAATTGCTACTCCATTAACTCAGTTGACTCGAAAAGATACAAAATTCGGTTGGAGCAAGGAATGTGAGAAGAGTTTTCAAGAACTCAAGATGAGACTCATTTCAGCACCTGTTTTGACAATACCATCTGGTTCAGAGGGATTTGTCATCTACAGTGATGCTTTAGGCAGAGGGTTAGGATGTGTTCTCATGCAATATGGGAAATTCATAGCCTATGCCTCACGACAACTCAAACAATATGAGAGGAATTATCCTACTCATGATCTAGAGTTGGCAGCAGTCATTTTCGCACTAAAGATCTGGAGACATTACCTGTATAGGGAAAAGGTGGAGATCTATACTGATCATAAAAGTCTCAAATATTTCTTCACCAAAAAGGAACTCAACATGCGACAACGACGTTGGCTCGAGCTGTTGAAAGATTACGATCATACCATTCAATACCATCCTGGAAAAGTGAACGTAGTAGCTGACGCATTGAGTAGAAGATCATATGTGGGTACAAGTGCGATATTGTCAGCATAAAGGCCCATTTTGTATGACTTACAAAGGATGGAGGTAGAATTAAACACTCAAAGGACCCACGTGATGATGGCAAATATACGAGTAGAACCGACTTTAATCGATAAAGTTAAAGCTGCTCAAGCTACAGACCTGGAGCTGATGCGTATGAGGAAAAAAGTACAAGAAGGAGCTATTTCGGAAGCAAGAATCGATGAAGAATGAATACTTCGAGTTAAGTCCAGACTTTGTGTTCCTAACGACCCTGATTTAAAGTATAAGATCATGATAGAAGCTCACAACACACCGTTTGCAATCCATCCCGGAGTTAGACTGAAAACAGGCGGGCGAGTAAGCAACAATGGTCGTGCAAAATGGCCCGAGTTTTGGTGGGCTAGAAATGTAAGGCTGTGGTTCGGTTGGTTAAGTTACTTTTACCATGACTTCTCCTTTTTTTTTTTTTTTGTAAACTTTTTGCTACACAAAAAATAGTAATAATAATAAATTTTAAAAATAATAAAATGAACAGCAAAGAATAAAGCTACAAGTCCCGAAGCGGAATATGAAGCCATTTCTACTTCTCTTTTTATAATATATAAAATTATAACCGTTGGAGATGCACAATGATTTTATTAAATCCATTAGAAAGCTAAAACATGTGAAAAATAATTGATTTGATCCAAGCAAGCCATTATTACCATTAGATCCGATGATCATGACTATATTAAGGCACCAATCATGCTTACCGTTGTAATAATAAAACGAACAACAAAGAATAAAGCTACAAACACGATTAATTAATTACCTACATTAACTACATATCTCAATTAATTAAAATTTTAATAGTATTATAAATTAGTATCATTAATTAATTACCTACATTAACTACATATCTTAATTATAGTTTTCAATTATAGTTAAAATATATTGAAGATTTCATTAAAAACAAATAGTTGTTGTAGCTCAGTTGGTTTAAATTCTTATTTATTTACTTACAAGTCTTGTGTTCAAGCCTCACAACCCACAAGTAGAAACATTTTAATTTTTTAAAACATAAGTTGCGGGCCACAGGCCGGGCCGGGCCAAAACGCCCACACTTTCATGGGCTAAACAACTGAAGCCCAATGCCCGTCCCATGGCGGGTGGGCCGGCCCAGCCCGCGGGCCTGGGCCTCTTTTTCCAGGTTTATTGGGAGTACCAAAATGTATCATGATCTTCGACGTACATTTTGGTAGAGCAATATGAAGAGAGAGATAGTGGAGTTTATCTTAAGGTGTCTAACTTGTCAACGTGTCAAGGCGGAGCATCAAGTGCCAAAAGGTCCATTGCAACCACTTGAAATTCCAGAATGGAAATGGGAGCACATTACCATGGGTTTCGTTACTGGTCTTCCCAAGGTTTCTCAAGGCATAGATGCAATTTGGGTCATTATTGATAGATTGACCAAGTCTGCTCATTTCTTACCTATACGATAAACTTATTCACTTGAACGTCTTACTCGTATATACATAAATGAGATTGTAAAACTGCATGGTATGCCAGTATCCATAGTTTCTGATCGAGACCCAAGATTCACTTCATCGAAAGGACGTGGAATTCAATGTTGGAGATCATGTGTTGTTATGTGTTGCTCCATGGAAGGGAGTTACAAGATTTGGAAAGAGAGAAAAGCTCAATCCTCGATTTATTGGCCCATTCAAAATCCTTGATTGAGTAGGAACTGTGGCCTATAGACTCGCCTTACCGCCAAGTATGTCTCGTGTGCAGAATGTTTCTCACATATCTATGTTACGTAAATATATAGAAGACCCGAACCACATTATTGAATTAGAACCAGATGAGATAGCGGAAGATTTAACATATGAAGATGTATCTGTTAAAATCTTGGATAAGAAGGAACATATTCTACGCTCCAAGGTTAAACCTCAAGTTAAAGTTTTATGGAGAAACCACGATGTTGAGGAAATGACCTGGGAGTTAGAATCTGAAATGAAATCAAGGTATCCTCACCTCTTCGTGTTACCAGGTACGTATACCAATTTCGAGGACGAAATTTCATAAGAAGGGGAGGTTGTAAGACCCCAACTTTCATGAATAAAGATTAATTTTTCTCGAAATATATTTTTGAATATTATGGTGTGAATTTGATATAATGTTATAGTTGTGGGTAATATTTATAAATTTTGCAAAGTAAGCAAGTTGTTATAAAATATTCGATTGGTCGGGGAATATTTGTTTTAACAGAAAATATTTGTACGACAGTACAATCATTGGTGGACTCCACAACGGAATTATTGTCGGAAAACGACAGAAATAACTTTTTATAAAAATAACAGCGAAAGGTTTATGGTTAAATGTTGAAATACCCAGTGATAAAAGTACAGTAATACGCGTGGTGGCATAGTAGTACATGGTATTGATTATTGATGCTTACGTGAGAAGTCACTCAGTTATACTCAATTATTGCTATAGTAATTGCTGCATAGTATCTCACGTTATTTGATTCAATTATTATCATAATATTTTATATTATTAAATCAATAATTGAGATGACAAGTTATTCATATTATTATTTGTATTATTGACAATGTCTAGAAAGTTCTGTCGATGAAAGGGGTTTGGTCACCTAATTGCGCGCCAATAGGGAGAAATCCTTATCGAAAAGCCCCCTCTTTCCTGGGAATGATCTGGTTGTTAATATTGCAAGTTATATTATTGATGAATAAATGTTGTTAAAATATTGAGGGGATTTTTATGAGGTATTTTTTGTAATTTTTGTTTATTATATGGACCCCCCTACTTACTCATTTTTCAAAATAATTGGTAGAAAGTTATTCAGTATATATATATATAACACTTATATATATATATATATAATATAAGTTGGGCCCATATGTTAGATGAATTATGGGGGGGATGATATTCACGGGTGGTTACTCTTTTTGTTATATATTATAATAAATTTTGTTTTTTATGAAAAATAGAATATATTATATTTTATTATGCACAATATTTGCATAGTGTTTGTATAGTAACTTATAAAATTTCAGCAGAACGAATTCGGCGCCCGTGAAAATTCTGCACTGTGCGTCCGTGATTATTTATAAATAGTACCCCTTCCATTCTTCTATAAATAGGATGCTTAGTTTAGAATTAAAAATCACACTAGAATCAGAGAATTATTCTTCTATAATATTGAGTGTATTTCTTTCAAGTTTTAGAAAGCTTTGAGTGTAGAAAATAGTAAAAAAAAATTTCAAAAATATTCCCACTGTACCAATTGAAATACTCTTCTTTTTAAGGTAAGGGATATTATTTTTGTCCAATATTCGTATGAAATAATATTTTCTTCCATACTCTATAGTATGTAAGTAATATTATTTCGTTTCGAATTTCGAATTCTACACTCATTTTGTTAAAGTATTGCTTCTATACTCCATGAAATTAGTAGAATATCTTTGAAATTTGCGCTTCAACTAGTATCTTTTCATGGATATATTATCCTGAGCATTCTTGATAAAGTTTAATTTTTTTATGTCAGAGTACTATTCACGGGGTACTATTCCTGAAGTGCTATTCATGGGGTACTATTCACTCGGGTACTATTCACCTTGGGTACTATTCATGACAAACATTGATTTTTTTTTCGGTCTAAATTATTTTTGATACAATATTATTCTTGAATTTTACTCCATAAAGCAATATCATGTTAACAATTTGGACATTATTGAATTCTGGATAAATTAATTTATAAAATCTTTAAATTTTATCCTTTGCTTTCATTTAATTGAATTCTTATATCATTGTCATCATCCTCATACTTATGATGTGGTAAAGTCATCTTTGACCCGTAATGCATAGATGGACTGTTGATCGTAATGATTATGACCAGGGATCATTCGGTATAATCATAACCTGTAATGTTACAAATGTTGTGGTAAACGTCCTCATTGGCTCATAGTGCATTGATGAACAGTTGTTGACATGATCATGACCATTGGTGATAACACGATTATCCTTGGCCCGTAGTGCATGGATAATTCGTGGACGTGATACTAATGAATATCCTTGGCCCGTAGTGCATGGATCATTCAGTGATGTGAAATATTTATTAAGTTGAGTCTCAGCAATAAAGTTGATGATAAACTTTTTAAATCATAGAAGATAGTAGATTTCATGCTCTACTTGACTCTTCTAATGGATTGCTTCTTCCACTGCAGTTAAACTTGATGTTTATTGTATTTTATCAGTTTAACATTGTTGAAGGCTAACGATAATTTATTCTGCATTATCTTAGTCATAATATTTCTTACTGGGCTAGTTGAGCTCACCCTTTGCTTTCATTGTTGTCTTCAGGAAATGAGAACATAGCCGAAACTAGTCGGGGAATGGAATGATGGTCCGAGTTGGTGGCTATAGTAGTCCTCAATATTCTATGAAATAGTGTAATAATAATTGTTATGAGGACTCCATTTGAGTTTAGATATTGTCTAGAAGGAAATATTCGTGTTAAAACTCTCACCTATGTTTTGTCATATTTTACACGACAATTGTATAATTAAGTTTTTATTTGAATTTTGTACCATGTATTTGGCGACTTAGAATGGGTGATGTATACCTATTTTGGGGGCGTCACAAAATACTTCTTGACAAACCCCTCTATTTATATCAAAAACTGAATAAATATTTACCACAAATCAATTTTGTTCAATAAACACATTTTTAATCTTTTAACAATTATTCATCAATAATATTATAACTCACAATATTGACAACAAGATCATTCCGAAGAAAGAAGGGGTTTTCCGATAAGGATTTCTCATTATTGGAGCGCAATTAAATAACCTAACTCATTTCCTCGACAGAACTTTCTAGTGATTATCAGTAATGCAATTAATAATATGAATAACCGTGTCATCTCAATTATTGATTTAATAATATAAAATATTGTGTAGATGATACTATGACAATAATTGAATCAATAATATGAGATACTATGAAGCAACTATTGTTGCAATAATTGATTAAAACTGAGTGACTTTATACGTAAGTATCAATAATCATATATACTGTACAATACCGTGTGCTACTGCGGAACTATGCGTATTAATGTATTTTTATCACCGGGTATTTCAATAATTTTGTAGACACTCCTGTTGCTAACCTTACAGGAGGGAAAAATCATCATCCAGAGATAACCTTGGAAGTCAAATCAGCTCAATCCCAGAGACAACCCCCTGATACTCAGTTTTCCATCTCAAAGACAACCCCGAGATACTCAATTCCAGTCTCGGAGATAACCCTAGGAGATTCAATTCCAACCTCGGGGACAACCCCGAGGGATGCAGTTCCAGTTCCCGAGATAACCCCAGAAAAGTCCGTTCTAACCCCTAGAAGTCAATTTCAACCTTAGAGATAACCCTGAGGCACTCAATTCCAAACCCAGAGATAACCCCGACACACCTCAGAGATAACCCTGAGGACATTTAGTACTCACAATAGCTTAATCTCTGAGATAACCCTGAGCAACGACTGCTAAATTAGCCCAGAGCCAGAGATAACCCTGCTGAGGGGCAAAATCATCATTTTTCCACCTCGATGCTACATTTATGCCATCTCAACAACAATTCAACCCACATTCTACACAGAAGTGTCCTACAAAAACCATAGCTCAAAATCTCAAGTGACTACTACACAAGACAGAACACCAGATAGAATTTGAAGACTTGAAGATCTGGTCATAGACCCATCTTCCTGGCTTCGTACAACCTCTATCCCATGTCATTGTGTATCTAGAAGTGGTATCCTCTGAGGAAGATGTAGCTGTCACCACACTTACTATTCAACCAATTCAGCTCAAAGGCGTTGAAAACCCTTTAAAAGTGGCTGCACCAAAGCCAATCATATTGCTGTTCAGGCCACAGTATCCTGTTGTCAGCCTCAAGAAAGTGCCATGGAACTATGGAGAGGCTGAAGGATCTACATCCAATACAACTGCTGCAGTGTCTAAAGAAAACCCACTATATCTTCCTCAACGGGTGATGAAGCCTATCATCAAGTCAAAGGGGAAAGTTCCCATGGTGAAGATTGAAGAATTCCTTCGTACTATGGGACACAATGAAGCCAATGTGGTTCTAAGCTTGAAAGAAGCTCCATAATAGATTTTTATTATGGACTTGGTTTTCTCTTCAGAAGATTACTGGAAGGTCTTACTAAAAATATTAGAAGAAGCCCATTTACCAAAAACAGTGGATGTCAAAAAATTCCATCATCTGGTTAACCATATCTTCAACAGCAACGTGATATCCTTCACCGATGATGACATACCTCCCTAAGAGACGGGTCACTGCAAACCGTTGCACATAGCGGTTATATCTTCCAGATATGTGGTTGGAGGAGTGCTAATAGATGGAGGATCGTCCCTGAACATCTGCCCCTATGTAACATTAGAGAAAATGAACATCAATCTCAACAGGATTCGAAGCAGCCATACAATCATCAAAGCCTTTGATGGATCTTGGTGAAATACTGTCAGAGAGATTGAATTTCCAGTGGAGATCGGTCCACATTTATTCTACATATCCTTCTAAGTGCTTAAGATCACCATGGGATACAACTTTCTGTTAGGAAGACCTTAGATTCATATGGATGGAGTCGTCCCATCCTCTCTTCATCAACAACTCAAGTATATCATTAACAATAGTCTAGTCACTGTCAGTGCTGAGCCAGAATATCTTATTCAAGGTGATATACCCCTCATCAGTTTCAATACAGAAGTTGAGCTTGTCAGCTTCCAAGCCCTTGAGGTGAGCAACACTCACTATCAACCCATTGGGGCGCTACCTCTGAAACCCAGAGTTTCTGCTGAGGTAATGTTGGCAAGTCAAGAGATGATATCCTTAGGTTTTTGACCTGGACAAGGGTTAGGCAAGGATCATCAGGGCATCAAATTCCCAATTCAAGTTCCCAGCCAGACAGGGATACCCGGACTAGGCTACACCTCTGGGTCTATTCACAGGAACCCGCACAAGCATAAACAAGTTCCTTCATCTACAAGGCGTTTGCCTAAACCTACAGGTGACAATCCTGTATAACCTTTACTAAAGGTCCCTGCCCCTGTGGTAGCTATGCTAAGCCGATATCGTTTAAAGGAAAAGTAGTCCTGATTCCAGACCCCGAGGAGGAGGAAAGTAATCAAAAGCGCAAACAAGAGATATATAAACATCTATCAAACATACGCGATCTGGTCCATAGGGAGGGTATGAACAGAGACATCCCAGATGATGATTTTCCAAACATCATGGTCATCATTCAGGAGAAGGAGGACGATAATAGCCCCTTCATCACACCTGTCCACCAGGACTTCACCATGGGCAATTGGAGCAGCACTGTAAGACCCGAACTTTTATGAATAAAGATGAATTTTTCTATAATTATTATTTTTGAATATTATGGAATGAATTTGATATAATGTTATAGTTGTGGGTAATAGTTATAAATTTTGCAAAGTACGCAAGTTGTTATATAATATTCGATTGGTCGGAGAATATTCATTTTAACGGGGAATATTCGTACGACGGCATAATCATTGGTGGACCCCACAACAAAATTATTGTCGGATTGAGAAAAACGATAAAAATATTTTATGAAAATAACGGCGGAAGTTTTATCATTAACTGTTGAAACACCTTGTTAAAAGCAATGCGAGAATACGCGTGGTTGCATAAGTAGCACCAGTATTGGTTATTGATGCTTGCGTGAGAAGTCATTCAGTTTTGTTCAATTATTGCTTCAGTAATTGTTGCATAGTATCTCACGTTAATTGATTCAATTATTGTCGATATTTTATATATTATTAAATTAGTAATTGAGATGATGAAGTTATTAATATTATTATTTGCATTATTAACGATGTCTAGAAGTTCTGCCAAGGAGAGGTTTGGTCACCTAATTGCGCGTCAATAGGGAGAAATCCTTATTGGAAAGCCCCCTCTTTTCTAGGAACGACTTGGTCGATTAATAGTGTGAATTATGATAATGATGATGACGTTTTGTTTTATTAGTATTATTAATGTAATAAAACAGAAAAACTTTTTATATAAAACAAAATACTTTTATAAAGTTATTCGTTTTATTAGGCTAATAAGAAAATCTTTTATATAAAATAGAATACTTTTATAAAGTTATCTGCTTTTATTAGACAATAATTAGAATATATTATATTTTATTATGCATAGTGTTTTGCATAAGGTACTGCATAGTATTTTTCATAGTAAAATCTTTTTATATAAAATAGAATACTTTTATAAAGTTATTCGTTTTATTAGATTATAAATAGAATATATTATATTTTATTGTACACCAATCTGGATCGTCCATTTAAAAGTAAATCAATCTGGACCGTTCATGGATGGGTTACTATTCACCCATTCTTCTATAAATGAAGCTCATTCCTTCATTATTTCTTACGAATTCAATTGAAACTCTAAAGAGAGAAACTATAGAGAAATTCTTCTTCTATAATCTTGAGCATATTTCTTTAGCGTTTAAGAAAGCTTTGAAGCGTGGTGCAAGTTTCTTCAAGTATATCACCGCCTCTACCGCTTGAGTACTCTTCTTTATAAGGTAAGGGGTATTTTTTTTCATATTCATGAAGAGAACTTCATTATTCCATTCTTTATTATTCTGTTGGAATAACTTTGTATACGCCATTTCACCCTATACTTGGTGAAATTCTTCTATTATTCCATTATTTATTATTCTCACTGAATAACCTGCCTATGCCAAGTACCGCATACATACCAAAATTCTCATTGTTATTCCATTCTTTATTATTCTGCTGAATATCCCGTCATGCATGCGCTTTATGCCTGGACTGGTTCCGCCTTTTTATTATTCTCGTTAGAATATCCTGCTCAGTGTTTTATGCCTGACCGGTTCCGCCTTTTATTATTCTTAGAATATCATGTCTGCATGCGCTTTTACGCCGCACTGGTTCCGTTATTTATTATTATTCGTTGGAATAACTCGCCTGTCTGAGTACCGCATGCATGGTGATTTCGCATTGTTATTCTATTCTTTATTATTCTATTGGAATATCCTGCTTGGCAAGCGTATTACGCCTCGACCGGTTCCGTTATTTATTATTCTCGCTGGAATAACTTTTATCATGCTAAGTACTACATGCATGGTGATTTCTTTTGTTATTCCATTCTTTATTATACTCAACAAGTTAAAGTTTTGACTTCTATACTTCATGAAATTAGTGGAATATCCTTGATATTTGCGCTTCATCCAAAGATATCTTTTCATAGAAATATTCTTCGAGCATTCTTAAATTTTACTCTACAAAGAAGTATCATGTTGACAATTTGGATGTTATTAGTTCTGAATAAATTAATTCTTGAACTTGTTTTATTGAACTCTTATATCATTGTCATCATCCTCATGTTTATATTTTTTTTTTGAAAGTCATAT
This sequence comes from Panax ginseng, assembly GCA_020205605.1. Taxonomy (NCBI): domain Eukaryota; kingdom Viridiplantae; phylum Streptophyta; class Magnoliopsida; order Apiales; family Araliaceae; genus Panax; species Panax ginseng. The sequence goes on along the minus strand of CM035130.1, from coordinate 38,647,804 downwards.
GTATTCAGAGGTGAATAGATGGACTTGGTATGATTATAACCAGGGATTATTCGGTGTAATCATGACCGTAATGTTACAAATGAGGTGGTAAAAGTCCTCATTGTCCCATAGTGCATTGATGGACAGTTGTTGGCATGATCATGACCATTGATGAATACACGAATATCCTTGGCCCGTAGTGCATGGATAATTTGTGGTTGTGATACTAATGAATATCCTTGGCCGTAGTGCAGGGATGATGTGGTTTATTTATTAAGCTGAGTCCCAGCGATAAAAGTGATGAAAAACCTTTTAAATCATAAAAGATAGTAGATTTTATTCTCTACTTGACTCTTTTAATGGATTGTATGTTCCGCTGCAGTTAAACTTGATGTCTATTGTATTTATCAGTTTAACATTGTTGAAGACTAATGATAATTTATTCTGCATTATCTTAGTCATAATATTTCTTACTGGGCTAGTTGAGCTCACCCTTTCTTTCACTGTTCTCTTCAGGAAATGAGAACGTAGCTGGGACTAGTCGGGGAACGGAGTGACGGAACAAATGATAATATTAGTAGTCCTCACTATTCTGTTAAATAGTGTGACAATAAATGTAATGAGGACTTATTCTGAGAGTGGATATTGTCTAGAAGACAATATTTGTATTAAAACTGACAGCTCTCTTGTTGTATATTAAAGATTGTATTTGTATTCTGTACCATGTATTTGACGACTCAGAATAGGTGATGTATACCTATTTTGGGGGCGTCACAAACACTCCTTGCATTTGCCGACAAGGGTAAAAAGGGCAAAAACTCTCTCTGCCCTGTAGATAGCAATAACTGCTTACTTTTGATGTACAATATTAGCAGTTATTTTTATCATTACATGCTAACACTTTATATGATTGAACAGTTTCATATATTAAGTGAAAGCATTTTGTTTCAGGACTCTAAAATTAGATGTGCCTAAACTTGCTGATGAGGTGCCTATTCTTCACGAGGACTGTAAATTTGGACTCAGACTTAATGGTGATTGAACAAGAGGACTATGAGATACCTCAAGAGATCAAAGAATGGGTCGAAGACAAACCCAAGCTAAATCTTAATCAAACCACCTCTTTTAACCTTGGAACCTCAGAAAACCCCAAACAAATCCAGATTGGTACGGACCTTACTCAAAACCAAAGGAATGACATGGTTACTTTATTGACCCAATTCCAAGATGTGTTTGCATGGTCTCATGAAGACATGGTCATTTTGTCAACTGACATCGTCATCCATCGCCTCCCTATCAAAGAGGGATTCAAGCCAGTCAGGCAGAAGCTCAGGCGATTAAAACCTAAGTGGTGTTTAAAAGTTAAAGAAGAAATTGTAAAACAATTTCAAGACGACATCATCATGGTGTCAACATACCTTGAGTGGCTATCCAACATAGTCCTTGTGCCTAAACCAGGAAGGAAGGTGCGAGTTTGCGTGGATTACAAGAATCTGAATAAAACTTGCCTCAAAGATAGCTTTCCCATGCCATTCATCCACATAGTCATTGATAATACAACTCAGTATGACATGTACTGCTTTACTAACTGCTTTGTGGGGTATCATCAAATCATGGTTGCTGAAGAGGATCGTGAGAAAATTGCATTCATCACTCCTTGGGGAACCTTTTCCTACAAACGGTTGTTATTTGGCCTTATCAATGCCGGAGCTACCTATCAGCGAGCCATGATGGCTCTTTTCCATGATCTAATACACAAAGAGATAGAAATCTATGTGGATGACATCATTGTCAAGTCCCGAAGGGGGGAAAACCACTTAGATCATCTCAAAAAGCTCTTCAACCGGTTGTGTAAGTACAACTTAAAGTTGAATCTATCCAAGTGCGCCTTTGGCGTCAAATCAGGCAAGTTACTAGGATTCTTAGTCAACCACAAAGGGATTGAGTTGGATCCTACAAAAATCCAAGCCATCACGGAAATGCCCATACTTCAGACAGAGAAGGAAATACGGGGATTCTTGGAAGAATCAACTTTATCAGCCAATTCGTCTCCCAACTCACAGCAACCTGTGAGCTTATCTTCAAGTTATTAAGGAAGAATTCCTCCATGAAATGGAATGATGAGTGTTAAAAATCCTTCCTTCTCATTAAAGAGCAACTAATCAAAGCTCCTATTTTGGTACCTCCCAGGGATGGTGTTCCTCTATTTATGTACTTGTCAATCAATAACAATGCCATGGGCTGCATGCTGGGACAAAAAGATGATAGAGGCCAAGAAAGAGCTATCTATTATCTCAGCAAGAGATTCAGCAGTAGTGAACACAAGTACACTCTGATTGAGAAAGTTTGTTGTGCTTTAGCATGGGCTTCCATGAGATTACAACATTATCTCCATGGTCACATAACCCATCTTATATCCCGCGTAGATCCTCTCAAGTACTTGTTCAACAAACCCATGTTGAATTGTCGACTATCCAGATGGCAGTTGATCCTATAACAATTTTACATCATCTATGTGACTCAAAAGTCCATCAAAGGTCAAGGAATTGTGGATCAACTGACCTCCGCACCTGCAGGGGATTTCAAACCCTTGGAAACCTACTACCCCGATGAAGGGGTAATGACAGTTCAGCAACATTGTCAGGATGATACACACCAACCATAGAAAATGTATTTTGATGGAGCTGTAAACATGGAAGGTTCTGGAGCTAGAGCAGTTCTATCCATTACGGGGAACAGTATCCCGTTGCCATCAAATTGTAGTTTACCAACACCAACAACATAGCTGAGTATGAAGGTTGTATCATGGGGTTAAAACTAGCCCAATCCATGGGCATTAGACGGTTAACTGTCTTTGGAGATTCCGAATTGGTAATCAGATAAATCACTAGGATCTATCACACCAAAGAGTTACATTTGCTGCATTACCATCGACAAGTTATCCAGATGGCTTCGAAGTTTGAAGAAATAACCTTCCTCGAGGAATAGGAATGACTTTGCGGATGCACTAGCAACTTTGGCCTCCTTGATCAACATACTTGACAAGGAAAACATGCCAAATATCACATTTGCCCTGCAAAAGGCTCCAGCATATGGGAATTACATTGGAGAAGTATCGGAAGAGCTGCCTCCCATCCAACACCCTTGATATCAAGATATCAAGGATTATCTGTGAGATTGATCTACATCCGCTGAGGCGAGTCCAACTGAAAGAAAGCGGATCCATCGGCTGGCCATGAAATTCTACCTGAGCGGAGATGCACTCTACAATAGAGATGTAAGATTAGGTCTTCTTAGATGTTTAGACAAAGACCAAGCTAAGAGGCTCATGGATGAAATCCATGGTGGAATGTGCGGCCCACACATGAGCAGTCCTCTACTTATCAAGAAAATCCTAAGAACAGGGCATTTTTGGCTCTCTCTCTCAAGGCTGACTGTGATGATCACGTCAAGAGATGTTACCAATGCCAAATTCATGGGAATGCTATCCACGCCCCTCCAAGGGAGCTCCACAATATGAGTTCACCCTGACCCTTCTCAGTGTGGGGAATGGACGTGATCGGGCCCATCGAGCCTAAAGCCAGCAATGGTCATCGATTTATCTTCACCATGATTGACTACTTCACCAAGTGGGTAAAAGCAGCCTACCCCCCAGGGTTACTAAAGAAGTTATCATTAGTTTCATCAGAAACAATGTCATCTGTCGATATGGACAACCAAAGGTGATTGTGTCAAACAATGCTAAAAACCTCAACAATTAAATGATGAAGGAATTATGCAGTAAATTCCACATCAAACATCTCAACTCCGTCATCTACCGTCCTAAGATGAATGGTGTTTTTGAAGCGGCTAATAAGAATATCAAAAAGATCATGCAAAAGATGTCCGCCAATCACAAAGGATGGCCTGGCCTATTGCCTCTAGCTCTATTAGCCTACAAAACGTTAATGCACACTTCCACTGGGGCAACCCCCTACTCATTAACCTATGGCATGGAAGCAGTGCTCCCCATAGAAGTGGAAATGGAATCCCTCAGAGTGTTGATAGACGCTCAGCTGGATGAAGACCAATGGTTATAAGATTAGTACCACCAATTATCTCTAATAGATGAAAGGCGGACCTCAGCCATCTTCTATAGTCAGTTATACCAACAAAGGATTGCTAGATCCTACAACAGAAAAGTCCGGCTATGGCGGTTCAAAGAATAAGACTTGAGATTGAAGAAAATTCTTGACAACCAAGATCAATCTAAAGGAAAATTTGCCCCAAACTGGGAAGGCCCGTTTGTTGTCAAGGAGGTATTGACAGGAGGAGCTCTTAGATTACAAGAGATGGATGGTGATGAATTTCCACAACTTATTAACTCGGACACCGTGAAACGGTACTATGTCTAAAGTCACCTGCAAACTAGCATCCTGGTCCTGGATCACCAGATCCCCAATCAGTTTAGGTTTTCAAAACCCTTCACTACATACAACCCTTCTTCACATCCGTTTACCCCATCAAGGATAAACATACCTTTCAAACCAGCAGCCTGGTTCCGGATCATCAGATCCATCACTTAACTTAGGTTTTCAAAACCTTTCACATCTTCAGTTTATCCCACCAGAGATTAAACCTTTTACACCTTCAGTTTGTCCCACTAGAGATAAAACTTTTCATCTGCAGTCTGCCCTATACATGGGGCGAACTATGCAGACCTGATCTCCCCAATACACGAGAGTACGTAGGCAGCCATTTTCATGGTCCGATCTAACTACAGAAAAAATAAAAAACATCTCTACACCCTTTTCACCACTTACAACTTTGAACCTTTTCATGCTAGGTTCGAACTACGCAGACCTGATCTCCCCTTCTCAATGGGAGTACGTAGGCAGCCATTCATGGTTCGGTCTCACCCTTACCAAAAAACAAAAAACTTGTCAAACGGTATTGGGATCATCCTTCACACCATACATCATTGGCTTAGACCAAAGGGATGGAACTACCTGGCCTCCTCATGCTAATAGGAGAACTGATGACCATCCAAGCTGCGGTTGAGTCCTCAAAGAGAAACACCAATCCATAAGAGATGGAAATACCTGGGCTCCCCAATATAAAGGAGTATTGGCAACCATCTGTTGTGCGGTCAACATCAAAGAGGAAAGCCACACTCCTCTCCACAACCACATACAGAAACCAGTCTCAAGACACCAAAAGGTAGGGGTTACACACAGATCAACGATCCATTCTGAAAGATCTTGAGACATCTAAATGTCCATTCATCAAGGGGGAGTTCAGAATACATCAAGATCATAAGAACTAGAGAAATAAGCAAATATCAAGCAAGTAACAAGGCATAACTAAAAGGGAAGTTAATAAAAATATATTTCCCTGCCATATATAATACTGTTTGATATATACAATGTGTACTATACATGACAAAAATGGCTAAGCTAGTCTATACAGGAAAATACAAGCCCATCTACAAATCAGTGTATATGCGTGCTATCAAATCCAATATGACATCGCTCTCCGAAGAAAGGGGTAACTCTATGAGCTCCTGCCCAAGGGTATCAACGCGAGCCAAGAGATCCACAGCCATTTGCATAGTGACACTATGCTCATTAATGAATGTACTCATCTCTGCGATGATATTAGTAGTGTGGGACCTCAATACAGTACTATCTGTGATAGCAGCGTCTCGGGCAGATATAGCACCATCCCGCTCAATAAAGACTGCATCTCTAGATGATCTAGCCTCATCCCACTCAGCAACAGCGGTATCTCTACGAGCTAAAGCATCATCTCTCTCAGCTAGAGCAACGTCTCTCCTAGAAAGGGCTGTCAGCATCAAGGCCTTAGCCTGATCCCTCTCATATGTCGCCAGATGTAGACTCTGCTCTAAATACTCTGCCGAATATGGGGTCACAATAGCATTCATACTGGGAGAATCTACAAGAGCTGCTAGCAACCCAACAAATAGCTCATCTTCGGTGGGAAAATCAGTGTCCTCCATGGGCTCCCCACTGTCAGAATTAATCCCTGGCTTTGTGGATACAACCCCAGCCGATGTGATCTTTGCCTCCATCCATGCAGAATACTCTGTGGAATGACCTGGATGGCTAATAGTGAACTCAACCCTCTCACGCTGGCCCCAACAGGTATAAACCCTAGATTTATCCTCTGCTGATAAATGCCGAGAAGACAAATGCTAACCCAATGCCCCCTCAGAAGGATGAACATCCTGAAACTGGTCAAACTATGCCATCACAGCCAGTGGGTGATATGTGGTCATGCCCCTCAAACTAGCCAGAGGGAGATAATCCATGCCAGATGCATGAGTAATGAAGCTATAGGGAGAACTAAGCCCTGAACACAACAGAATGTTAAATGGGTCCTCGATCTCTACCAAGAACACCGACCACGAAGCAACGTCTGTACACTCCATCGGCTGAAAAGAGTAAGATATGGCTATCTCATGGGAAAAGCAATACCCATGACGTCAAAATGTGCCAATCGGTCTCAGGTGTGACATGAACCACACATATATTAAGACCAAGCTGCCTGAAAATACCCTTGTAGGATGGGAAAAGCAATACCCATGCCGTCGAAATGTGCCAATCGGTAAAATGGTACGTCCCTCCCGAAGAGCTCGCACTGCCATAATCATGCCAATGTCTAAATGATCCATGTACAGTGGCATGTACAAATAAGCCACTACACAGATCAAGAGTATATCTACTCTAGCAACACGCCACTCATCCTCCGACGTGGTAAAATCCCCAGAGTGCTGGGCATAACTGTCCATATAGCCAAATCTGTCTATCAAAAAATGCACGGACACTACATGGCCAGATGTGATCTCATCCTGGGCTACTCTACGCCTCAAACTAGTGAGGGTCATAAACTGTCGACTCATATCTCTGATAGCCATCTGAGCGTAAGGCCTCTCCAGAGGCAAATCTATCAGTCGCTTATACTCCTCTAAAGTAGGGGTCAACTCATGGGTCTCGAACCGGAATACATGCTTGTTCAGTACCCAGTGCTCCAGCATGCCCTCTATAAAATCCACAAGAACCTGGAACATCAGGAGGGTCATGGAGTGCCACAATAGCTGGTCTACAGTCACCCTATCTGGTGGTGACAAACTATCATACCACGATCTCAAATATGAGGCCACTAATACTGGTGGGGTGTGATCAATACGGCTAACTGTCGAGGAAGACATCTATAGGGTCGTGTCATAAGGCCATCCAAGGGTCAATGCTGAACATCTCTAGACATACATATGCATAACATAATACATTCATGATAAATAATAGATGGCAATATGATGTAGGGAATGGAAAATAGTATACATACATTCCTAAGTACATCATCATCTAATACATCATCTCTGTATATAGCTAGAAAATACAAGGAAATGAGGCACATCCACCCAATATCTGACAGATGCCTATCTCAGGTGGTCCCCACCCTCTCCAGCTCAATCCAATTTGAGTTGCAAAGGAGGTCCCACAAGCTGAAAAGTCAAATCAGGAAAAAAAATGCTACGCGATTAAGTGGAAAAGCCTGAAATCCTGATTTTCAGAGACCAAAATGCAGATCTACATATCACTCGTTGGTATTCACCCAAACACAGGGTTCACAACACCGATGATCACAACTGTTGCAAACCACATTTGGCAATGCCTCGCAAAGGTCCGATGCCATCAACTTAGGGTTGTGATTCCAATTGCAACCATACCTTTCATCAAAAACCTATCCCCAGCAGGGATTTCATAGAACTTCAGCTATTGGCATGTAAATCCAGCGAAGCGTCGGTGATAGTCCAATGAGTTCAGCCATTGAAGTACATTTTAACGAAGGTCAAGCAACCTTGACGTTATTCAGCGGTTGACACGTAAATCCAATGAAGCATCGGAGTAGTCTGATGATGTTAACTGTTGGAGCACATTTTAATGAAGGTCAAGCAACCTTGACGTATTCAGCCGTTGGCAAGTAAATCCAGTGAAGCATCAGAGATGGTCCGATGATGTTAGCCGTTGAAGCACATTTCAGCGAAGGTCAATCAGCCTTGACGTTATTTCAGCCATTGGCAAGTAAACCCAACGAAGCATCAGAGATGATCCAATGATGTCATTTGTTGGAGCACATTTCAACGAAGGTCAGATGGTCCTGACATCACTAACCGTTGGAAATTAAACCCAACGAAGCATCGAAGGTGGTCCGATGACAGTAGCCGTTGAAGGACATTTCAACGAGGGTCAAGCAACCCTTATGACACCAACTGTTGGCAGTAACTCTAACAAAGCACTGGAAAGACCTGGAGATACAAACCAGGGAAAACCATCCTCATCGGGGAGGACTGATGATGGAATCTGTTATACAAGTCTTTATCAGACAACGCATAATTCCCCATAAGTCTCTCATACATAAGAGGTACATCCTCAGTGGGAAAGCTATACTCAGGATTAAGGACTTTGGTGATAACCCCAATGTCAACATCCAGGAGGTCCCTGTGAACTTTAGAGTAGACATCCAAGAAGTTCATCAGGGTCATCAGTGATAACTCCAATCCCCAGCAGAAGGCGTGGGAGCATATAGTCATCACATCCCATTGGGAAACAGTCCAACAAACTATATTTCATCATACATTTGCATCATGTTGCATTATATTGCATCATGATTATCTTGTCACATTTCAAGTGTCTAGTATTCTTTATCCTATCCATGTCATTGCATTGCATGAATATGATAAAGAGGGGCATCTGTAGACACTCAAAATTTTGCATTCCTATTACTAACCTTACAAGAGGGTAAAATCATCTTCCAGAGATAACCCTGGAAGTTAAATCAACTCAATCTCAGAGACAACCCCGGGATACTCAGTTTTCCATCTCGAAGACAACCCCGAGATACTCAATTCTAGTTCCGGAGATAACCCTAGGAGATTCAATTCCAACCTCGAGGACAACCCCAAGATACTCAATTCCAGTTCCGGAGATAACCCCCGAAAAGTCCGTTCCAACCCCCAAAAGTCAGTTTCAACCTCAGAGATAACCCTGAGGTGCTCAATTCCAACCCCGGAGATAACCCCAGGAGGCAGGCACACCTCAAAGATAACACTGAGGACATTCAATACTCACAAAGAATTTCAATCTCGTAGATAACCTTGAAGAACGACTACTACTAAATCAAATTTCACGCCCGAGATAACCCTTGTGAGGTGGCAAAACCACCTCAATGCTACATTTGCGTCGTCTCAACAACAATTAAACTAACATTCTACATAGAAATGTCCTACAAGAACCATAGCTCAAAATCCCGAATGACTACTACTACACAAGACAACACACTGGATAGAATTTGAAGACTTGAAGATCTGGTCATGGACCCATCTTCCCGGTTTCGTACAACCTCTTATCCCATGTCATTGTGTATCTCTCGACAAAAACATTCTGGAAAGGTATCACAAGCCTCAATCGGATGCCCGAATTAAAAGTTATGAAGGTTCAAGTGAACAACGCATTGAATGCGTGCATGTTCTTCGAGAAGGTGGGGCCCATGGAGCCCAGGGGCACCCCGGGTAGCCGCAGATGGACCTGTGGCTCCCTCCTCTATAAATAGAGGGCTTGGGGTGGCCATTTTTTTTAAAAAAAGACGAGGAAGCCTTATCCATTTTACTCTGTACACACTTTAAACTGAATGCTTTCTCTTTTCAAACACATGTGAGCTCGTGTTTTGCTATATTTAACCGGTGGAAACCGAGTATTCATTCATTAAAAAGCCATCTGAAGTCTTCTTGGTAGTCCACTGTAAGACATCTCAGATTTCTTAAGCCTTTTTCGTACTTCCATCAACACATACTTATTCACGTTGAGAGTCGTGTTGTGTGCGTATGCCCGGATCATCAATCCGTGGTTTTTATTGCTTTTATATATATAAATATTTATATATATGTACTAGTATCGAACTATGTTTGATTGAGCCTGGATTTACATCCGGAGCGTTTACTACTTTTATATATATTATCGAAATTCTAATCGATTGAGCCTGGGTGTGATATCCGGTACGTTTACAGCTTATATATATATATATATATATATATATATATATATATATTTCAGTCAATCCTGGAGATCACTTCGTGGCCATTTACCTCTTTTATATATATACACACATATATATATATATTTACATTTTTGTTTGGCTTGGAGATCACTTCATGGCCTTTTACTACTTATATATATATATATATATATATATATATATATACATTTCACGTCCTGCCTGGAGTTTACTTACGTGGCGATTGATTGATTCATTATATATATATATATATATATATATATATATATATATATATATATATATATATATTTATAGCTTTTATATATATAACACTGTTTGTCGACTGCATGTTAGATTTCCCTAAATCAAGCTATTCTCACTTTAACCGGTTCATGGTGACTAAACTGGGCAAATGAAGTTTAAAATGGTTTAGATTTCTTCAAATCTAGTTCTTGTTTTAGCTTTTGTACATATTGCTTTATCATATGAGCCTAGGAATCATGTGATCATAGATTTAGTTCTTGAATCTAGATTTGGTTCCCATGATGGACATTTTCAACTACAGCCAGCTTGTAAATTATATATATATATATATATATATATATATATATATATATATATATCATCAAATGGACCAATAAATCGAGGGTTGAGACTTCCTCTCTTCGTTGATTCTTGCTTCTAGAATAACACCTTCTTGCACCTTTTTCTTCATATTCATCAGCTCTAAGTTTGTAGCTTGAGCAACTTTAACTTTATCGATTAAAGTCAGTTCTACTCGTATATTTGACATCATCACGTGGATCCCTAGAGTCTTTAACTCTATCTCCATCATTTGTAATTCATACGAAATGGGTCTTTGTATTTGACAATATCGCACTCGTACCCGCATATGATCTTCTACTCAACGCGTTAGCTACTACGTTCGCTTCTCCAGGATGGTATTGTCAGAACAAGTGCTGAAATGAGTTTCCTCTTGAGTTCTTGGAAGCTTTTCTCACATTCCTCGCTCTTTCCGAATTTTGTATTTTTATGAGTTAGCTGAGTTAATGGAGTGGCGATTCGAGAAAATTCTTCCACGAATCTTCGATAATAACCAACTAAGCCTAGAAAGCTACGTATTTCGATTACTGACTTAAGTTGCTCTCAATTGTGACTCATATCCCAACCTTGGATAACATCTCACAATGACACCTATCAGTTTACTGCCGCACAAATATTGTGTCCCCTACGGAGAAACTAGCTTCGGTGCATTCCACAAAGGAAGTCACCAGATAAAGGCTCGGGTACTAACTTTTGTAGTTGGGTTTTTAAATCCTGAAGTTCAATAGGAGCCACTCGATATGTGGTTTTGGAAATGGGTTTTGTACCGGGTTCAACGTCAATACAAAATTTTATTTCACGCTCTGGAGGTAGGCCCAGAAGTTCTTCGGGAAATACGCCAGGAAATTTATTAACAACAGAAATATCATTCAAATCTGACGTATTTTTGTTTAAATCGGTGACATGGGTTAAGAAAGCTTGACATCTGTTTTTCAATAAACGAATGACTTTATGACTTGATATGACAGTGATTGACTTTAGTGGTTTGGTTGCTTGAATTTGCATAACAGGTTGGTTAGGAATATGAAAGCTAACGACCTTACGAAAAAAAATTAATTTTAGCATGATGAGTAGTTAACCAATCAATCCCTAAAATTACATCAAATGCAAGTATTTTAAAAGAGATGAGATCAACAGGTAATGTGAGGGTATCAATTTGAATCAAACAAGATTTATAAATGGTGGATGTAACGAAGGTTTCTCCCAACAGAGTTTCAACCGATAAGTCAAAGTCTAATTTCTCCGGAGTCAAGTTTAAACGTTGAGCACAAGCAGGTGAAATAAAAGAATGGGTAGAACTGGTATCGAATAAGGTATAGACTTCGTAAGAGTTTATGATTAACTTACCCGTGATAACTTCGTTCAAGTTCCTCGCTTTTTGGGAAGTCACAAAAAACGCTCTCCCTTGAACCACCGACTTTGACTTGTCTGGGACAGCCTTTGGTGTCACCATCCCAGCTGGACTTCACTTCGCTGCATGATAAAATTGAGCTAAGTGACCTTCCTTTCTGCAATTATAACACACTTTGGTTTGCTACGTACAGTTCGGACTGATGTGTCCCTCATGTCCGCATTTGTAGCATACGACCGGTGGTCGTTCTAGTTCCTTAGAAACGGGTGTTGGTGCTACTGTCGATGTCTTTCCGTCATTATTGAATCTTCTCTTCTTAAAGTTGTTCCCAGTTAGTTTACCTCTCCTATTATCTTGGCCATGATTACCACCGAAGTGGTTACCATTTCTAGCATGATAATTTCCTCCACAATGGTTATCATTATTCTAATGGTCGTTGCCACCGGTATGATTATCATCGTATTGTTGGTTGTTGTCTTTTGGTTGAGCTTACTCATTATCCTGCTCCAATAATTGAGCCCTATTCACAATACAAATAAAGTTTGTGAGAAATGAGGTATTGACGAATTTCAGGCTTCAAACCTCGCAGAAACATTCGTGTCATTCACTCCTCATTATCTACCAAATGGGATGCAAACCGGGATAACTCCATAAACTTTGCCTCAGATGTTGACATCTGATTGTTTATTACATTTTCAACATGAATTCCACCTCCTTCATGTGACGAATACTTTCTGGAAAATACTTGTCCTTGAACAATTTTTGGAACTTTTCCCAAGACATCTTAAGTGCGGATAGATGAGTACGCTTTAAAGATTCCCACAAGTAATCTGCCTCCCCAAGTAACATAAAGGTGACGAATGGAACCTTTTTCTATTCTGTGCATCCCAAGACATCAAATATCTTGGTGATCTGTTTAATCCAAGCTTCTGCCTTAAGTGGCTCTGGCTTTCCCAAAAATTTCAGCGGTCCCAACTCCTTGAATTGCTTAACAGTGACTAGCCGTGAGTTACCATTATTTTCACTTGAATTTTGAACATGAGTCTCTCTCTTTTGGTGTTGCATGAATTGTAGAATGCTCTTAAACATCCCATCGTTCATCATTTGGTCAGTGTTGTTGTTTACATCATGATTATTGCCTTCCTAAAGCACATTATCCTAGTTATTGATTGGCGGTGTCTCAACGGTCTCATGTGCTCCATTGCTTATCTCAAAAATTTTAGATGTCATTCTCAAACACTGCCACAAAATAAGGGTTAATTAAAAAAAATTGACAAGCCACATATTATCCCTATATTCTGACTGACCAATTAAATAACAAATAATTTTAGGTAGGACACACTAGCGAAGGATTTACTCGTATCTCCTCTCCCAGTTCTAATCCCAGATCTCTGCCAGAGATCATATCCCTAAGCTTTGATACCAACTGTGACGCCCCCAAAATAAGTTCACACAACCCATTCTGAGTCGCCAAATACATGGTATAGAAATCAAATACAACTTTATTTATACAACTATTAACAGTCGTGAAAAATACGACAAAACATAAGTTGTGAGTTTTAATACAAATATTGTCTCGTAGACAATATCCAAACTCAAATAAAGTCCTCATTACAATTACTATCACACTATTTTATAGAATAGTGAGGACTACTATAGCAACCATCTTGGACAATCACTCCATTTCCTGACTAGTCCCAACTATATTCTAATTTCCTGAAGAGAACAATGCAAAAAAATGGCGAGTTCAACTAGCCCAGTAAAGAATATTATGGCTAAGATAATGTAGAATAAATTATCCTTAGTCCTCAGCAGGGAAAAATCTGATAGAATACAATAGACAGCAAGGTTTAGATCAACAACTGCAGTGGAATAAACAATCCATTAGAAGAGTCAAGTAGAGCATGATGTCTACTATCTTCTATGATTTAAAAGTCCATCATCAATATTTTATCCATGTAACACCAATCAATAAATATTTCAAATCAACGAATTATCTATTTACTAAGGGCCAATGATATTCGTTAGTATCATCAGTGGTCATGATCATGTCAAACATCTGTCCATCTATGTATTACAGGCCAAAGAGAACTTTCATCACATCATTTATTTTATACCTTATAAATTTTGTAAACAAAACTTGAACAACTCAATATTCTGCTTGACTCGATTTATTTATACCCGTAGCTGCCATAAAAATTATTTCATGAACTTAATAACATACAAAATGATAGATCATTTGGTCCTATCCATATATAATACTAGATTCGTTGTAATTTATAATATAATATTATTATTGACTTTTAAAAATTAATTTGTTAAACTCAAAATTGAGATAATTTATTAAAAAAATATGAAATAATAAATGTAAACAATAAATGTTAGTAATATTTTAAAAATAGTTTAAAATGCCCATCACTATATTAATTAAAATTAAAAGAGTTTACGTTAATTTTAAATTATATCTTAATTAAATTAAAAATCATTAATAATCAAAAGAATATCTTAAAAATCCAAGCTCACAGGCCACAAATTTACACAAAAAGGCCCGGCACCTCAGGTCACGGTCATTTGGTGCGGTTTTGGGGTTCATCCTCGTCCGAACCGATATACTTGCAAAATGCCGTCATTATAGCCCTAAATGGGAAGCACACTGACAGTACCACTGAAGGAAATTCTCCGCTCGTGCGTGTCAGTTGGATGCTCTGTTGATGGTCATAACCCTTATGATCTGCAGCAAGAGATTAGCGATGTGATGTCAACGTTATGGAGAATTAAGGTCATTGTCTCATTGCGTTATTTTCACCATTTACTCTTTTTGTTTCGTTAGATTTGGGGTTAGAACAATGGAATGAATGTTAAGTTATATGAATTTATGGCTTTAGGTATTTGATGGTATGTAGACTAAGCATTAATTTTGATTTGCGGTGCATTTTCATTTGACCAATTGTATTGGATGTTGAGATTATTGAATTGGATCACAAGTAGTTTATATGGAGGTTTGTTAGGGTGAAATTTTTGAAAAAACCGGAATCTAATTGAGGTTAAGCTTTTGATGTGTGACCATATTTTAAAAGTAAAAGTAAAAGAGAAATAAGAGAGAAAACCCGCTTCGAGGGTGGTGGAACACCTCCAATGATTCACTTCGAGGAGAATCAAACCTCCATTTAATAAAGCCTCAGCTTTGTTTCATAAAATTCTGATTCCCATTCCGAGAGATTTGATTACATATATATAGCTAATACAAATAAAGACCCACTACACTTAATTGCCTACTAATTAGGATATGCTCACTACTCCACCACTTCAATTTAGGAAATCACTACTATCAATACTCTAACAAAACTAGGACTATTTTAACTCGTAATTTAAATAAATTACATAATTAAAAAGTAATAACAATTTAGAAATTCTAATAAATTTAGGCACATAACAGCTTCATGATTAGGGATTTGTTTTTGCCTACATTGTATTTGCGGATATTGTTGTCTGTCTTTGTTAAAAATCAATCTGTGCAATTTGATAATTGAGGCTAGTGCATTTTCTTCGTAGCTGTCATATGTTACTTAAGGGTCATGTTGTGATTGGTATTTGTTTCTAACTGATTAGGTCACAAAAGATTGATGTTCAAGGGTGCATATATATTGTGTAAAAGATAGTCCTTTGGTGATTAAAGAATTGATACTAACAATCAATTCAAAACAATTTTTATGATTGTAGTTAGCTATAATCACTAGGCTCACCCATATATGGTGGATCATCATCTAATTATATTTTGACACATCATTTAGTAAATTCTTTTTTGTGAGATTTTTTTGTATCTATAGCAATATTTTTGTTTAAATTGTAGCACAATGACCCTCGGGCTTTTAGGAAAGCACATTCAAGATACTGTTGGTAGTTGTGTTAGCGAATTGTTATTTGGTAGGTGTGATGATTATAATCTATGACTAGAATAACTTATTTAATGTGATGTTTACTGTATGACATCGTTTCACATACATGTTATCATATGACTCACGTGTTAATGTATGTGAGAGGACGTCACACAGTGATCGTCTCACTAAATAATTTTCTTATGTCCAGATAAATCATATTTTAATAGTTGGTAGGTTTGACATATTTTGGTATATAATCTTTGAGTAGAAGAACTTATTTGATGTGACGGTTATTGTGTGACATTGTCTCACTTGTTGCACATGTTAATGTATGTGAGAAGGCGTCACACAGTGATCATCTCTCTAAATAATTTTTTCTTATGAATAAATATCTTATGTATCATATTTTTTGCTGTAGACTAGGATATATGGGTGTTCCGCCCTTGTGGATTGTAAGCAAAGAAGAAGTCAATATACTTGTTTACCTTATTAGTAGAAATCAATTTAATAATTTATCAGTTCCTATATTATTGTCCTCATTTCTTTGGGGTGCCAAAAGAGTATTGTCTACTTTGACAGTTTAAACATTAATTGATTTTACTATTCAAGTTTACCCTTTGTTGATATAATAAGTTACCTTAACATCCATCAATAATGAGGGTAAAACTTGAAAGTAATAATTTGTTTTGACAAATTTTAAGTAATAAAAATAGGGAATTGATTAACAGGTCAATAAAACTGGGTACATGCAATTTTTATTTGTTTGACAATTTTGCCTTTGTCCTTCATTAGATAGATTCATGCCTATGCCTATCTCAAGTCGGAGAAAGTATAATCACTCTCTTCCTGGTACTTAGGAGTTTCTGTCTAAATTAAGAATTTTTTATTAGGTATTGAACAACGGGAAAAGCTTCCAACTACCCCAATTCCATTAATATTCCATCTCATTCTCTTAATTTGTCAACTTCACAGTCGTTCAATCAATTTTTTTTTTGTTTGCTGCGCTATTTGTTTGTGATTTTGATTCAGTGGTTTTGCTTGATTTAGTTTATTTAAAAGGGGCTTTTGTTCTTTGCTGATGTGTTATTTTGCCTCTCTTGCTCCGGCAATCATCAAATGTTCTGGCATGGTCTTTCTCCATAAAATCAATTTTCTAAACAACCCATGTGAGGAATCTTGCAATCTCGGCTCGAATTTCTAATCATACTTTTTTTTTAATTACTTTTTATCAACAATCAAATCTTACCATATTATAATTCTTTCATTTTATTCTCAGTTCCCCTGCAAACATCAAATACCTAGTTGGTAGTTGATAGATTTCAATTTTTTTGAGGTTTGATTTCTTTAATGTATTGGGCTGATTTTTTGTTGTGGTGTTTCAATTGCTCACACTTCACAGTGGGTAATCGGAACACCTAAAACTATCACCAATACCACTGCAGTCAATTAATTCTCCTACAATTGTGTGTAATGTTCAAGATAATGGTATTTTAAGGGGGATGTAATTAGTAATATATACCTTGAAACTGAAGACTAAGATGGCTCTTTTCTTGAGTCTTAGTGCCCCTGAACTGATTTAGCTTTCAGTTAATGTTTCAGCTGAGCTCTAACGTATTTGTCTAAATGAGTGCACAGCCTTAGTAAAGCTTGAGCAGATTTAAATTGGTTAATTTGCAATGGTTTAGAAACTTGAATATGAGTTGATTTAAAGGCTATCCTAAATGTAAGTTTCCCCCTACGTGTGTATCTATTTTGCTTGCATAATGGGAAACGGTACATGGTTTATTTCCCAAAGCCACAAAAGATATATATGATTACTTTGGACTAGCTATAATCAATGTATATGGCTAACTTTGGTTTTGAAGATGGTAATCATCTTCGTTTATGTAAAGCCAATTTTACTGTAAAGGAAGAGATCACTTTCTATTAATAGCCAACACCAATAATGCCTTTGTTGGATTTGTGGTTTTTATTCTTCCTTCCCATGCAATATTCTCTTATATCGATCAGAATGAGCATCTCTTCTTGTCAAAATAATAAGAAAACTTATAAAAAAAATGGAATTGGGAAAAACTTATAAATCAAACTTATTATTAGATACAACAAAAATAAGAAAACTTTTTATTAAATAATAAGAAATTTTTTATTAAATAACAAATTTCCCATGTTAAGTGTATGAAATAGATAAATAAAATAATAAGAAAACTTATAAATCAAGCAATGGAATTGGGAAAAACTTTTTAACCTTCACGTCCAGGATTATGTGCCCGGATCATTATAGATGAAGCTAGAAACAAATAAAATCACTAGTATCTTTTTTATTTTTTACAAGTGAAGTCACCAATAGGTAAACCAAAAATTTGAGGGTAAGTATTACAGAAGGTCTTATGTTCTCTAAAATCTTTAATATTAAATCTAAACATCGAACTCCATTGATTATTATTTGAGCAGACCAGTACACAGTTATGATGACTCTAATTGTAGAGTCCTTTTAGGAGGACATTATTCTAGTGACATTTTAGTGATATTTTTGTTTTTGTTTTTTTTTGTAGTACCTCCCAAAAAAAGTATAATATTTATTCTAATTGAAATTTTTGTAAAAAATAGTGTTTTAGGTGTAATTTGGATACATACAAGATCATGTTTCTTGTATGTATTTAAATTATACCTAAAACACTATTTTCTATAAAAATTTCAGTTGGAATAAATACTATACATTTTTTGGGAGGTACTACCAAAAAAAAAACTAAAAAAAAAATCGCTAGAAATGTTACTAAAACAATGTCCCCCTAGACTTTTTGAATTATAAAGCACATGCTTTTCAATGACATCACCTTCACCAGTACGCTACTATCATATAAAAAAGATCACATAATGTTCATATACACATATGTATATTGTGGATCTCATATATTAGATGAGAATCCACAGTGTATATATATATATATATATATATATATATAAACATTATATGATTATTTTTTTATATGATAGTAATATTGTTATAGATTCAATGATCTTTTCCATGTAAGGGGGTCCTCCATTAGCTTAGGTTTCTCCTAGCTACAATCCAGGCCCTAGTCGTGTGAGTCAAGGGAAATGGTTAGAATGACCCCCAGGGTGGTCCTTTGGAGGCCTCTCTGGTGCAAGTGTCGGTGTATCCTTTATAGAGGGGGTGAGAGTCTTTCTCTCTCTAGACTATATACTAGTACTACTCTATAATAATGTGAATGTTACGTCTTGTGAAAGGTAAAGAATACCTAGGAATTCACTTAGGATAAAGTTATTTTTTTAATAAGTTGATTAATTGGTCAATAGAATATTGACACATATACAACTTTGTCTACGTGTCAGTATTCTATTGGTCAATTAATCAATTTACCCCAAAATAAATTTTATACTAACCACTTCCAATACGTAATATTTATAGAGAATAATATGTGGTAATTACAGTTATGCCCTTGATAGGTGTAGAATGTCTATCCGTCCACGCCCTTGGTGAAATGGCAGTGATTTCCTTGGTGTGAGAACCCGTGTCAATACTTGGTTGGTCTCGTTTTTATATCACAGACGCGTGCGCGCGCACACACACACACATACGGGTAAAATGCAAATATGACCACCGAACTTTAGGTATTTTTGGGTATTGAGTCCCTTTTTTTGGTCAACGCAAATTGAGTTCATTTCTATTCGAAAATTTGAATATTGAGCCTACAAGTGCCACATGTGCGTTGACCTGCCTACGTATACGAGTTGACGTGGACATTTTCTAATTTTTTTTTTGCAAAAATATGTCACTCCATGGATTTAAATTTAAAACCCTCTATTTGAAACTTTGGACATATGACCATTCAAGCACCACAAGCCTAACTATTAATATTTCGCAAGGATTAACATTTATAACAAAACAATTAATTTCCCCCCAAAATTGAATTGTCTCTCTAATTCATTGTCCATTCTTTCTCCTTAACGCAATGACAGAGATCACGTCTTTCCCACCAATTGAACCCACCACCTTTTACCTGATCGTTGTTGGCGCCGGCCTCCCTAAATTCATCAATGTCGCCGGGGCGTCCACCACCAGGAAGACCGTACTTGTAAGACCCTAACTTTTATGAATAAAGATGAATTTTTTTATAAATATCATTTTTGAATATTAATGTGTGAATTTGTTATAATGTTATAGTTGTGGGTAATATTTATAAATTTTGCAAAGTAAGCAAGTTGTTTTATAATATTTGATTGGTCGGGAAATATTCATTTTAACAGAGAATATTCGTACGACGACACAATCATTGGTGGACCCCACAAAAAAATTATTGTCGGAGTTAGAAAACGACAGAAATATCTTTTTAAAAAGTAACGGCGAAAGTTTTACCGTTAACCGTTGATATACCCGGTGATAAAAGTATAGTAATATGCGTGGTTGCATAGTAGCTCACAGTATTGATTATTGATGCTTACGTGAGAAGTCACTTAGTTATACTCAATTATTGCGACAGTAATTGTTGCATAGTATCTCACGTTATTTGATTCAATTATTGTCAATATTTTATATATTATTAAATCAATAATTGAGATGACAAGTTATTCATATTATTATTTGCATTGTTGAAAATGTCTAGAAAGTTCTGTCGAGTAAAGGGGTTTGGTCACCTAATTGCGCGCCAATATGGAGAAATCTTTATCGAAAAGCCCCCTCTTTCCTGAATGATCTGGTTGTTAATATTGCAAGTTATATTATTGATGAATAAATGTTGTTAAAAATATTGAGAAAATTTTTATGACGTATTTGTTATAAGTTTGGCGTATTATTTGAACCCCACTTATTTATTTTTCTAAATAAACGGAAGGAAGTTATAAAGTATATATATATATATATATATATATATATATATATATATATATATATATATTTGACATGTGTGTGTGGGGTGGGATAAGAAAGGTGGTGGGGGAAGATGACTTGATAGGAAGGGAATTGTGTGTGTATTGATGTGTCGTAGGAATATGTGGTGGTGGAAGAAAAAAGAAGAAGTGAAAGTGATGTGTGTGAGTTTGATAGTGGTGTGTGTGTGTGTGTATGAAATGTGGTGGTGGGTGATGAAAGTGATGCTTGTATATATATATACAAAGAATTCAGTCCGTGATTTTTTGTCCGAAATTCAACTGTTGCGTCCGTGATTTTCTTAAACAGTACACCTTCCATTCTCCTATAAATAGGATGCTTAGTTTAGAATTGAAAATCACACAAGAATCAGAGAATTCTTCTTTTATAATATTGAGCGTATTTCTTTTGAGTTTTAGGAAGCTTTGAGTGTAGAAAACAGTGAAAGTTTTTTTCAAGAATATCCCCGCTATACCAATTGAAATACTCTTCTTTTAAGATAAGGGGTATTGTTTATTTCATATTTTCTTACGATATTAATTTTCGTATTCGTAAAAATTTTTATTTCGTTCATTATTCGCAAGAAATATTATCTTCGTTTAATATTCGTAAGGAATATTATCTTCGTTCAATATTTGTAAGGAATATTATTTTCGTTCAACAGTTGTAAGGGATATTATTTTTGTTCAGTATTCGTATGAAATAATATTTTCTTCCATACTCTGTAGTATGTAAGTAATATTATTTCGTTTTAGATTCCAAATTCTACACTCATTTTGTTAAGTTTTGGCTTCTATACTCCATGAAATTAGTAGAATATCCTTGAGATTTACGCTTCATCCAGTATTTTTTCATGAAAATATTATTCTGAGCATTTTTGATAAGTTTTAACTTTTTCATGTCAGAGTACTATTCACGAGGTACTATTCCTGAAGTACTATTCATGAGTTACTATTCACTCAGTTACTATTCACCCGGGGTAGTATTCATGATAAAAATTGATTTCTTTTCGGTCCAAATCATTTTTGATACAATATTATTCTTGAATTTTACTCCACAAAGCAGTATCATATTGACAATTTGGACATTATTGAATTCTCGATAAATTAAATTATAAATCTTTAAAATTTATCCCTTGCTTTCATTTAATTGAATTCTTATATCATTGTCATCATCCTCGTCATCTTTGGTCCGTAGTGCATAGATGGACTGTTGATTGGTATGATTAGACCAGGGATTATTCGGTATAATCATGACCGTAATGTTACAAATGATGTGGTAAAAGTCCTCATTGGCCCGTAGTGCATTGATGGACAGTTATTGGCATGATCAATTGATGATTACACGAATATCCTTGGCTCGTAGTGCATTGATAATTTATGGACGCGATACTAATGAATATCCTTGGCCTATAGTGCAGGGATGATTCAATGATGTGGTTTATTTATTAAGCTGAGTCTCAACAATAAAATTGATGATAAACTTTTTAAATCATAGAAGATAGTAGATATCATGCTCTTCTTGACTCTTATAATGGATTGCTTGTTCCGCTGCAGTTAAACTTGATATTTATTGTATTTTATCAGTTTAACATTGTTGAAGGCTAACGATAATTTATTATGCATTATCTTAGTCATAATATTTCTTACTGGGCTAGTTGAGCTCACTCTTTTGCTTTTATTGTTCTCTTCAGGAAATGAGAACGTAGGCGGGACTAGTCGGGAAACGGAGTGATGGTCCGAGATGGTGTTATAGTAGTCCTCACTATTCTATAAAATAGTGTGATAATAATTGTAATGAGGACTCCATTTGAGTTTGGATATTGTCTAGAAGATAATATTCGTATTAAAACTCTTAGCTATGTTTTGTCATATTTTACATGACGGTTGTATAATTAAGTTTGTATTTGAATTTTGTACCATGTATTTGGCGACTCAAGATGGGTGATGTATACTTATTTTGGGGACGTCACAGTACTCCACCTCGACCCAAACCCCTTCTACGACGACTATTTCTCCTCTCCCTCCACGACCCCACCTCTTTCCTCCATGCCAACTCCAAAAACCCCCCAAACCCTAATCCAAATACTAATAATCCCCACCGTCCATCATCCGATAACTCTTCCTCCTCCATTATTAATCTTACCACCCACCCATTATAATCAGTCGTCGAGATCCTTTCTCACTCCACTGAATCTCTCGAGGAGCAATAATTTTGAAAGTTCATATTGACTTGGCTAGACCGAGGATTTTGTTCTGCGCTGAATCCGCCGTTGACTTAATGCTGAAATCAAACGCCAATTAGTACATTGAGTTCAAAAACATTGAAGCCAACTTAATTTGCGATAAAAATGGTAATTTAAGGAATGTGTCTGATTCGAGGAGCACGATATTTAAGGATAAAACCCTAGCTTGGAGTGAGAAGAATCAATTGATGAGTTTCTTTAAGCTGGTGCAAGGGCATATCCAAGTTGAAAGCAATGAAGAAAAGATCTCGGAAGAGGATTTGGAGAGTCCCTTTGTTGAGTTTTTAATCAAAATGTGATTGTCGTCGAAGATAAAATCGTACAACTTCAATCTTTTCTCACTATTAGTAAAAAAAAGAGTTCTTGCTTTTCTATTTTTAATTTCTTATTGTGCTTTCAATTTTTTCAAAGGGACTTGATTAGTGATTATGAATTTCTCCCCCTTGTTCGTGAACAAATTGTAGTCAAGAACTTTTTCCAATTCTTTTTGTTATCTTTATACCTACAATCTCTCCATTACAATTCAGAAAAATGAATTGTATTTTAATTTTTTTTTTTTTTTTTTTTTGGGAATGAATTGTTTCATTATAAAGCTTAATCGTTGCAAAATGTTAACAACTAGGCCCGTGGTGCTCGGGTGGTCATATGACCAAAGTTTTAAATTAGATGTTTTGAGTTTGAATCCATGGAATGACATATTTTTGGGATAAAATTGGCTCGTACACGTGTAAATTTAAATAGAAAATGCCCAGTCAGATCATCCACGTGGGTCACGTAGGCAGGTCAATGCACATGTGGCACCTGATGACTCAATATCCAAATTTTCGAATAGAAAGGGGCTTAATTTGCGTTGACCAAAAAAAAGGGGCTCAATACTAAAAAATACTTAAAGTTCAGTGGCCACATTTGCATTTTACCCATATACACATATATGTATCTATATTGTAATACCCGGTAAAAAAAAAGATAAATAAATAAATATTGAATAATAAAAATTATTTTGTTTTAAAATATATTAGTTGGACTTTGTTTTTATTTAGGTCAAAGTAGTCATTTAATTTATGTGGGCTAATAAATATTAATAAGTGATGGATAAATTAATTTTGTGAAATTGGGCCTTAAAATTAATTGGGTCTAATTTATAATTATGTAATTTTAAAATCCTATTAAAATTAGGAGAAATAATGTTATAAAATTATAATGGATGTCTAGATTCATTCTTCTTATCTTTGATTATAATGATTTTGAAACTCCCATGTTCATTGAGTTATGAAACTCATGACCTTTGAGTTTTGTAACCTCCTACTATTGATGTTCTTATATCTATAAATAATAGCATTGTAAAGTGAATGATACACATGAAAATACAATGAGAATGCTCTCTTTCTCTAATCATCTTTGTTCTTAATTTTAGTAATCTTTTATAACACGTTATCAACACGATTCTCTACCCAATTTTGGGAAGGAAAAAAAAGGAAGTTCTCTCAACTCACTGTAAGTATTGTTTCATTACAATTAAATTTGATATACATATAATCATTTTGTTTAACAAAAGACGTGTGTGACAATAATGATAATGGACAACTCTGAAGTTTCTGAGAATACAAATTACGTAAGTACACTACTTTTGTGATGTAGTAGTATTAGTATAAGCAAATAATCATTCCACCTCCCAATTCTCCCACTTTGAAAGTGACTAAAGAAGGGTAAATATTTTTATTGTCTTCTTATAAATTTATACTTAGTTATTTAATTTCTTACATATTTATATATTTATATAGATGTTAAATCTTATGAATTTGAATTTGTTGTCCTTGATATATATCGAGAAAGAATTACTTGTCATGGACTCTTGATACTGATATTCATATAAAGACAACTTTGAAGATATAATTAAGATTGACAAACATGCATCCTTGCAGGATCATGCAAAATTAATTATTTTTATTCGTCATCATCTCCATGAAAAAAATATTGATAAAGATATGTTAGAGAAAATATTTATTATATTTCATGCCTCAAATATGCTCCTACAGCAGCAATATAAAGAGTGTAAGTTCAGAAAATATTCCCTGAAGCGATAAATGAAATTATATTCCTAGAAGTGATATCATTTCTTCTAGTGACTGAACAAATAATGAATTTTTGTTGAAAAACCAACAGTCTTGCCCGATTGGTTCTACTCCATTCCCTGAAGTGAATGAACCTCATTTGATAAACATAGAGGAAATTATGGTTGTGGTCGTGGGCATGAAGAGAACTATCAATATAGAAAATAGAATGTACCTATCGTACTCCTAAATAATTGGTAAATTTGTACCAAGACTTCATAAAAGAAAAAGGAAATAAAATTGAAATAAATTTTATTGATCATAATGATCCTGAAGATCCCATGACTTATTTTGACTTTCAAATGGGATGGAAATAACTAGTTTTGATATCTATGATTTCCTTGATGATGGTAATAGAAATGTTCATACCAATTAATTATTTTTATTTCATTGTATTATGACATTATAATAAATATTTTTATTATATGTTTTATTTATGTTTCAAGTAATAAAGTTAAATTTATGTTTTTGCATATATAAAGATGTATTGGTCAAAAGCTCATCAAACTTAATTAAAGGCTCTGGAAGAGCGATTATTCATCAAACTTAATTAAAGGCTCTCGAAGAGCGATTATAATGTTGTCAAAGGGTACAAAACTTTGTATTGATGATTATTTATATTCTTCTGAGACAAGCAGAAATTTGCTCAGTTTTAAGGATATTTTTTATAATGGTTATTATATTGAAACCAATAACGAAGACAGTGAAGAATTTCTTTATATTACTTCAATAGTATCGAGCCAGAAGCTCATATTAGAAAAACTATCTATTTTCTCTTATGGGTTATATTATACTAAAATGAGAATAGTTGAAATAAATGTTGTAATATACTAAAAGTGTGTAATACACCAGAAGTGTTTAGATCCAAAGGTTTTTATGATTTGGCATGATCGTATTGATTATCCAGGATCAATAATGTTGCGTTGAATTATTGAAAACTCCCATGAACATCCCTTAAAGAACCAGAAGATTCATTTACCCGTTGATTATATCAAAGTAAATTAATTACCAAACTATCACATTTAATTATTGTTATTTAGTGTTCATCTTTCTAAGAAAGAATTTAGAGTGATATATGTGAACCAATACACCCACATTGTGGTATATTCAAGTATTTTATGGTTTTAATTGATGCATTAACCAAATGATCACATGTATGTTTACTTTTAACTAGAAATATTGCATTTCCTATGCTTCTTGCTCAAATAATTAGGTTGCGAGTACAATTTCCTGATTATATAACTAGAAAAATTTATTTAGATAATGCTGGTAAAATTCACATCTCAAGTTTTTGATGAATATTGCATGTTAATTGGAATTTATGTTAAACATCATGTTGCACATACACATACTCAAAATGGTATAGCTGAATTAATTTTTAAGAGATTTTAAATTATTGCTCGACCTTTGATTATGAAATTATTATTCTTGGGGTCATTTTACATGTTGCATCATAACCTCAATAAGTGATATTTTTAAGGTTTATTTTGAGGATTGTTATTTTAATGAAACAGTCTTCCCACAATTAGGGGGAGAAAAGTCGTTGCCTAAGCACGACGTGAGATTGTTGCCTGAAGCACGATGAGGGAGATTACTTGAAATTTTTGTCGTTATCTCATCTTGATCCTCGTACAAATCAATGTAAACTAGAAGTTAAAAGGATTATTCATTTGCAATGAATTGCAAATCAATTATCAGAATTATTCACCGATAATAAGAAAATAGTGATATCTCACATTCTAGTTGCTAATACTCTAGCAGGGATTGAAGTCCCTATAGGACAATCAGTTTATACAGCAACAAATGAATCAAAACCACACCTGAAGCGTTGAAGACCTATCGGTGTTAAAAAATAAAATTTTCCAGAAGAAGAAAGTACAAGAAAAATAAGTTGCAGCCTATAAAGAGGCTATACCCATGAAAAAGGCTACAAAATTTATCGATCTATTCAAAACTTATGAAAAAAATCTCCTATAAATAAAACTCTTGGAGAGTTATCCCCTGAAGAGGATGAGTTATCCCCTAAAGAGGATCATGTACCTGAAAATAATGAGATCTCGATACATTATGTATATATAGGAGACGTATATATTGGATAGAAATAAAATCGTTGCCAACAACATATTTTCGTATAAAATTATTCTTGATATTACCAGAAGTAATGACCATGTATATGAACCACAAATCGTTAATGAATGTAAAAATATTTGGCCAATGTGAAAAGAGGCGATTCAAGTATAACTAAATTCACAAAGTAAACGTGAAGTTTTTGGACCTATAGTCCGAACACCTAAAGGTGTGGTGCCTGTTGAATACAAATGGGTATTTGTACGAAATAAGAAAAATGAAATTATATGGTACAAAACGCAACTTGTAGCACAAGGTTTGTCATAAAGACCTAATATTGATTATGAAGAAATATATGCTTATGTAATGGACACAATTACATTCAGATTTTTAATTAGCTTGGTAGCAATAGAAATTAATGGATGTTGTTACATCATATTTGTATGGATCATTAGATAATTATATCTACATAAAAATCCCTGAAGAATATAAAATGCCTGAAGCATATAATTCTACATCTTGAAGTATGTATTCTATTAAGCTACAAAGATTTTTATATGGTTTAAAGCAATCCAGATGCATATTGTGGTATAATCGCCTGAGTGGATATCTTTTGAAAGAAGGATTTGAGAATAATCCAATTTGTGCATGCATTTTTATCAAAAGATCATATTCTGGATTTGCTATTATTATTGTATTTATTGATGACAGATCTTGCTCCAGAAGAGTCGATAAAAATAACAAATTTGAGATGAAAGATATTGGTAAGATAATTTTTTTATCTTGGCCTACAAATTGAACTGTGGAATTCTTGTTCATCAATCAACATACACAGAAAAAGTCCTAAAGTAACTTTACATGGATAATGTTAATCCTTTGAGTACTCCAATGATAGGTTGGTCACTTGATATCAAGAAATATCCGTTTACCACAAAAAATGATGAAGAAACTTTTGGTCTTGAAATACCATATCTTCGTGAAATTGGTGTTTTGGTTCTGAAGTACTATATCTTAATGTAATTGGTACTTTGATGTATCTTGCAAATTTGACAAGACCTGATATAACATTTGCAGTTAACTTACTAGCAATGTATAGTTATGCACCAACTCAAAGACAGTGTAATGAAATTAAACATATTTTACGTTATCTTCGTGAGACTATTGATTTGAGATTATTTTATCCAAAGGGTGATAGAACCAAGCATATTGCACTAAAATTATTTTATACACATGAGCCCCAGAAGAATGGCGATATTGATATCAAACATATATGATCATGTGATAATTTGGTTGATATATTCATTAAGTCATTACCAACTACAATTTTGAAGAAGATGGTGCACAATATTTGCATACTTCGACTTAATAATATTTTTACCATGAACAATGGAAATTTTACGTACATATGAAAGAGTGTAAAAAGGATATATGTGTTAATTGTGCTCTTTTTCCTTCGCTAAGGTTCTTTCCCATTGGATTTTCCTTTGCAAGGTTTTAATGAGGCAATCCCAAGGCATTATAAGTTATACAAGAATATTATACTATTTTCCTTTGCCAAAAATTTTCTCACTGGGTTTTTATTTGGTAATGTTTTTAACGAGGCATATTCTTAGAAAATTGCTACAAAAGAGCTCCAAACATTCTATATGAAGATAATGCTGAATGTATAGCTCAATTAAAAGGAGGATACATCAAAAGAAATAAAATAAAGCACATCTCACCGAAATTCTTTTTCACACATGAACTTGAAAAGTGTGGTGACATTGATCTTCAGCAAATTCGATCAAAAGATAATCTAGCAAATTTGTTCACCAAAGCATTACCAACTACAATGTTTGAAGGATAGCGTCACAATATTGGAATGCGACAGCTGAATGGCTTAAGGATACATTCATGAGGGGGAGTTAATACGCGCTGCACTCTTTTTTCCTTAACCAAGGTTTTTTTCCCATC
Source organism: Panax ginseng (assembly GCA_020205605.1). NCBI lineage: Eukaryota > Viridiplantae > Streptophyta > Magnoliopsida > Apiales > Araliaceae > Panax > Panax ginseng. The sequence continues at coordinate 38,618,673 of CM035130.1, read as the reverse complement.
GGGTTTTTCCTAGTAAAGATTTTTTAATGAGGCAGCTTTCAATGTGTATGACTATATAATAGACATCCAAGGGGGAGTGTTGTAAAATTATAATGGATGTCTAGATTCATACAATGGATGTCTAGATTCATTCTTCTTATCTTTGATTATAATGATTTTGAAACTCCCATGACCATTGAAAGGCTGAAACTCATGACCTTTGAGTTTTGTAACCTCTTAAGATTGATGTTCTTATATCTATAAATAATAGCATTGTAAAGTGAATGATACACATCTAAATACACAAAATACAATGAGATCTTTGTTCTTAATTTTAGTAATCTTTTATAACGAGATAATTGGATATCATAAAATCTTTAATCAAATTATAGATTATGCTCCTCGTGATGTAATTGACTAAAATAATAATAATGCATAATTTGAGTTTATTTAACCTTCCGCTTTAATATAATAAATGATGCATCTTTGTTTGGGAAGAAAGAGAGTTATCAATAGATGTATATAGTTATAGAATTTATAAATTTATAGATGATGATGATGATGATAATAATAATAATAATAATAATAATAATAATAATAATAATAATAATAATAATAATAATAATAATAATAATAATAATAATAATAATAATAATAATAATATTAACGAGTTATAGTTAGAATAAATTTTGGGTATTACATTACTTAATCTAGGTACGGATTTCCTATTTTTTCAGCGGTACTTTTATTAAACTTGATTTGTTCATTTTGTTTCTTATTTTGAATTTTGTTATTATTTCACATAATTACTTCTTGTGAAATTCATATATTAGTTTCATTTTGGAGTTGGTACAATGGACTCATATATGTACTATTCGAATTAGGTTGTTATGTCTAGTATTTATTTTGATGTTTGTAGAGCGATACATCTTGTTACCTTCTTTTGAGACATTACGATTATGATTTGATCTGTTTCAAAATGTGCATATAGAATCCTTTTTGTTGGTATTATGTCGCATGTGTTGTGACATGATATCTTTGTTAGGATATACCGTAGGGTATACCTGAGTTATAATCACGTGTGGGGGTATCACATTTGGCATGAGAGGCATGACACTTTCTGTGGCAGTGTGATTAGTCCACGACGTCTCCGTTTTGGGCTACGGAGGAAGTGGGCCATTTGATGTTTTATTGTGGGAGGCGTATAGGTTGACCCTAGTTTTTTGTTCTGCTGATTGGTGATGATGTGCCAAACACACCTATTCGATTTGCATACATTTGGATTCGCGATCCAATGTGTGGTTGTCTTTGTGGTATTATTTTGACTTGCTTGTGTGGCATTATTTTGACTTGCCTATGTGGAATTATTTTAACTTTCCTGTGTGGAAATGTATGAGCTCAATCAGTATGAAATAACACCCATCCATCTGATTCAGCCTATTATTTCATTGTATTAGTCTTTTTTGTTTCTGTTCAGTTCAATTAATTGAGTTAGTTACTTCAGTTCATTATTTCTTTACTCTTCTGTTCGTTTCATTAATTCTATTTATTTAGATATATTCCATTCAGATCTTTGGAGATTATATTTTTGTCGGTATTTACACTTGAGGCTTTGTTCAGTATTTTATCTCAGTTGATTTCATATATCAGTTGTATATCTATATCCGTACTGGGCATTTGACTCATGCTGTGTTTTTCTTCCGACAAGTTTGCAGGGGTGATACATGGCTAGTGTAATAAAGAGAGTTGTCTTTGGCCATCTAGGTTAATTTAATTTTAGGTTTTGATTAGATTGACTTTGTTTAGAGAATTGTTTTTAGTACTTCATTGATAGATATCACTATTAATATTTTGAAGTTATTAGTACTTTGTGTACTTATTTTGAGGTTATTTAGGCTTTGCATGTGACCTTTCTTTCTTTTTCGGAAAGGGGGTGTTACAAAGATAGTATCAGAGCTTAGGCTCTTTCTTGTAGAAAAATTATCTAGGTTTGACCTGTGAGTTGTGGGTAAATCACTGGGTAGACGTAGGAGTTTGGTAGACATAGGAGTTTGTTTCGATTTGGTTCTCTCTTTGCTTGGTGTTGATTTTGACCGAATATATTAGTCTCTTTTCGATTTATAGTTGATTTGAGGAAGGTGAGATAATTTGTCGAGGTTATTATTGTTATGCGATGGAGTAATGATATTAGTTAAGAAATGTGATTGGATAATTAAGGAGAATAAAACTATAATTTGGACTATTAAGAAATGATCAAATATGTAATACGAATATGATACGAGTATTTGTATTAGAAAGTATTTAAGAATTTTTTTGTTAGAGTGATTTTGGGTAACAATCTATTATTATCTTAGAATTTAGGATTTGATTTGGGTTATGCTTTGATTTTTTGTTATGCTTTTAGATAACTTGAGGTATGTGTACTAATGGAATAATATGATAAAGTGGAATCTATTAAGTATAAAAGATCTCTTGTAAATTAGAGTTGTTGATATTAGAGGTGATTAGATTAATCATTTGGAGTTAATGATCAATTTTGTGGTTATTCTAGTAGAATATATATTAGAGTTATGTTGTGTGAAGTTTTCTGTGTGATAGTATGAGGAGATCTTTGAATATGTTGGGTTTAGTTTTACACTAAGAGAATGATGATTTATTAAATGGTTAATATATATGAATAGTGGTGAATCCATTTGATTTTGAGAGATCTTGAACATCTATAGTTTGCTTATTTTGATAATAAATGTGACTTAGAATTTGATATGGCGATGAAGAGGTTTTAGTAATAAATTTTCGGTGTAATAATAGTTGAGAATTAAATTGGATTGAGACTCTTGAAGAACTTAGGAGGAGTTGGTGATATAATTTATAGAGTTATTTTGTTTATTTGATGTTATTGGAGTTTTGCATAAAATTTTTTTAAAAATAAATTGTTAGATCCTAATCATGTGCAGAACATAAGTTTTTCTTTTTGAATTAAAGATAATTTTGAATATTTTTGGGTATTCGAAATCGATGTAGAGAAAATTATGTGTTTCGAATTATGTTCTGAAGAGTACGCTGCAAGAATGAAAATCAAGGAAATTGACAAGGACCCGCACAAGCAGTGGAGTGTGATTTAATTCGATACAAGATGAAGAACTTTACCAAGATTTGACGCCGTATGTGACGCCCCCAAAATAGGTTCACACAACCAATTCTGAGTCACCAAATACATGGTACAGAAAATAACTACAACTTCATTATTACAATTGTCGTACAAAATACGACAACACATATGCTGTGAGTTTAAATAAAAATATTATCTTCTAGACAATATCCAAACTCAAATAAGTCCTCATTATAATTACTGATACACTATTTTATAAAATAGTGAGGACTACTAAAACATCTGACTTGAAACATCACTCCACACCCCGACTAGTTCCCGCTATATTCTCGCCTCCTGAGAAGAAAAATAGAACAAAAAGGAAAATGGTGAGCTCAACTAACCCAGTAAAGAATATTATGACTAAGATAATGTAGAACAAATTATTGTTAGCCTTCAATAAATCAGATAAACTATAATGGACAACAAGTTTTAGATCAATATTCGCAGCGGAAATAACGATTCATTAGAAGAGTTAAGTAGAGAATGAAATCTACTATCTTCTATGATTTAAAAGTCCATCATCAATATTTTATCCCTGTAACATCAATCAATATACATCTTGAACCAAATATTCATCTTTTCTTTACAGGCCAAAGATATTCATTTATATCACCAGTTGGTCATGTTCATCTTAACACCTGTCCATCTTTGCACCACAGGCCAAAGATATTTATCAGGTAATCATTTATCTTTGCACTACATGCCAAAGATATTCAGTTATATCATCATTTAGGACTGAGGATGATGAAAAATATTTTAAAGAAACGAATCCAGTGAGATAAAAGGACAAAGATTAGGGATTCGTACTTTGGTTTATCTAAGTTAAAAAAATACTCCATAATAATTAATTGTGGAGCAAAATTCAAGAATGAAGACCAAAATATGGATACAATCAAAGATAGTAACCATAATAGACAACTTGGACCAAGAAAATAAAATTTAATTTTTCTGTGAATAGTGATATATTCGTGAATAGTGCCGTATACGTGAATAGTAACCTCGACATGAAAAGGTAAAATTTTTTTAATAAAATTTATACCAATTTTGGTATAATGATATTGAAAGAAATAACATCATTTACGAATAAAATAACATCCTTTACCTCAAAAGAATAGTACTTCTGACTGAAATATCGGATATAATACTGAAGAAAACTTGCACTGCTTATCAACTCTCAAAATATCTAAATACTCACAAAAATACGCTAGATATTATAGAGAGAAAACTTTTGATTCTGGTGTGATTTTCAATTCTAACCTAAGCACCCTATTTATAGAAAAATGCCAGAATGCCAAAGCAGACTAACCAGCTACCAGTGACTCTACCCTCTGCCATTCAAGCACACAACACTTGAAACTTCAGTATTTTTCCACCAAAAACCAAAAGTGGGGCCCACCCATGTTTTTAATAAAAAAATATTTATTTCTGAAACTTCAATAATTCACAATAAATAGCCCTTTTACCAAAAAAATACGAATTTTATATCCATTCCATAGGAAATTTAATTCTCTATAACTTTGTAGAAGAAAGTTTTTCCAAATTCTAAACAGAAAATGACCGAAATCCACATACGGATGATTGTTAATACCTCCATTTTGACAAAATACCGGTAAAATACCTCAGCATTAATTCCTTCATTTATAATCACGTAAAATAAATATTTTCTTATCATATAAATCAATAATTAATTATTCATAAATAATATTATAGAATCACAATAATGACAACCAGGTCGTTTCCAGGTAAGAAGGGGCTTTCCGATAAGGATTTCTCTTTGCTGACGCGCAATTAGGTGACCAAACCCCCTTCCTAGACAGAACTTACTTAGACATTGCCAATAATGCTATCTAATAATATTATTCAAATAATATGAATCATTGATTTGATAATGGGAAATACTGTGCAGTGACAATTATTGAAATAACAATAATATAAAATATCAACGTAGCAATTATTGAATCAATAAAATAAAATATTGAAAAATAATTACTGTAACAATTATTGAGTAGTGCCTTCTTACATAAGAATCAATAATCCAAAAATATAGTGCAATACCGTGTGCTACTATGAAACCACGCATATTACTTTACTTTAACCACCAGGTATTCCAACAGTGTTAACGGTAACAACTATGCCGTTATTTTAAAAAAACTCATACTTGTCATTTTCTTCATCCGACAATTTTTCGTTATGGGGCCCACAAATGGATGTGCCTTTGTACGAATATTCTCCGACAACAAGAATATTCCATGACTAAACGAATATTCCCCGTCAACAATGAATATTTTATAACCACTTGTTTATTTTACAAAATTTGCACATTTTACTCATAACTAACCATATTAATCAAATCCACCCCTTACTATTTCAAAATAATGAATAGAGAAAATTCAATTTTATTTATAAAAAGTTTTGGTCTTACACCGTAGCTGGCAAATCTTCTACAAGTACATGAATAATTACGTGGACCAATAGACTTACCAGCATTGATTGTTACAAAAGGTGATACTACGTCTTAACTAAAATTTTTGAATAATTACACAATTTAAATAAAAATAAAACTTTTTGCAGCTCATTTGAATTCCGAGGATAAATTTTTTTTTAGAGGGACGAATGTAATAACCCATATTTTTGTTAATAATTAAATATTAATTAATTTTATTTGATAGAAGTTTAATTTGAAGGTTCGATTTGAAATGGAATGTTAGTCCGCATTTCATTGGCCTTTTTGAAGTTCTTGAGAGAGTTAGAGACGTGACATATTAGATAGCTTTTCTTCCACAGTTATCTCGTGTACATAATGTTTTTCATGTTTCAGTGTTAAGGAAATATAATTAGGAAATTGTTAAATCCACAACTGAAAATGTTATTTCTACAACAAAAGTGTCGCTATAGATCTTATATCAATGGTTTTCACCGTCACTACACATCTATAACGACACTTTTGTTGTGGAAATAACAAAAAATATTGTGAATTTAACAATTCCCTATAATTATCGTCCACTTCATGCTGTGCAATACCTGTTACATAATATTCGAGAAGATTTTTCTTGTGAGGAGCATGTCGATGCAATTTTAGATTGTCAAGGGCGGATTATGAGGAATGAGACTATTCTATTTGTTAAGGTTTTATGGAGGAATCATTCGGAGCTAAAAGCTACTTGGGAGATGGAGGAGTGTATTCGAGCAGAGTATCCACATCTCTTTAAAAATTAGTTACATTCCATTCATTTGATTCCGGGAACGAAATCATTTTTAAGGGGGGGACGATGTAATAACTGGTAAAAAGTAGATAAATAAATAAATATTGAATAATAAAATTATTTTGTTTTAAAACATATTAATTGGACTTAATTTTTATTTGGGTCAAATTAGTCAATTAATTTATATGGGCTAATAAATATTAATAAGTGATGGATAAATTAATTTTATAAAATTGGGCCTTAAAATTAATTGGAAATTAATTGGGTCTAATTTATAATTATGTAATTTTAAAATCCTATTAAAATTAGGAGAATTAATAAGATCTATTAATAAATAAATAAATAAATAGTTAGACCTATTTTACTCAAGTATTACACCTAATACGTAAAAAGAAAGGAGGCAGCGACTGAGAGAAACAAGAGCAAGGAATAATAAGATCTACTATTTCATCTTTGTTTGCTAATAAGGGGGCCCCAAGGTGAGCCCCAAGGCATGTGAGGATGACTTTTAATTAATTGAATTGTTGTGTTAGAATCTCCTTTAATTGATGTAGATGTAATTATATTACAATATGCATAATTAATGTATATATAATGGCAGAGTACATAAAGTGTAAGACCCCAACTTATTATTTAATGAAATTAGATTTCCTCTATTTATTATCTTGAAATAGTAAGGGTTGATTTGATTAATGTGGTAAGTTATGGGTAAAATGCGCAATTATTTCAAACAAGCAAGTGGTTTTAAAATATTCATTGTTGACGGGGAATATTCATTTGGTCATGGAATATTTTTACTGTCGGGGAATATTCGTTTGACGGCGCAGCCTTGTGTGGGCCCCATAACGGAAAGCGATTGGATGAAGAAAACGACAAGAATAAGTTGGTTATAAATAACTGGCGTAGTTATTACTGAATTATCTTTGTTGGAATACCGGTGGTTAAAACACGAAGCTTTGCAGTATTACACCAATTATTGATTCTTACGTAAAGGCACTACTACGATAATTATTACGATAAATTACCGCTTCGATATTTTATTTTATTGATTCAATAATTCTTTGCGTTGATATTTTATATTCTTGTTGTTTTAATAATTGTCATCGCACGATATTTTCTATTATCGAGCAATAATTCATATTATTTGAATAATATTATTAGATAACATTATTGGCAATGTTTAGAAAGTTCTGTCTAAGGAGAGGTTTGGTCATCTAATTGCGCGCCAGTAAGGAGAAATCCTTATTGGAAAGCCCCATCTTTCCTGGGAACTGCTTGGTTGTCAGTATTGTGATTCTGTAATATTATTTGTGAATAATTAATTATTGATGAGGAAAATATTGATTTTATGTGTATATAGACGGAGAAAATTTTTAATGTGACAATTGTTGAAAATTAATATTTTAGCTTTTTCTGATAAAATAATTCATTTAAATATATTATTTTAATAATATATTGATGGTGATATTTTTATAATGAATGTGAGATATATGAGTATATGAGGAGGAAGAGTATTTTTGTGGCATTAAATGATTAACACATGTTTTGTGTATCGGTAGACCCCAATTCTTGACCGAAATTTGATTATAGCATGTAAAATCGCCCGTTTGTGGATTTCGGTCAATTTCTATTTGGAATTTGGAAAAACTTTCTTCTGCAAAGTTGTAGAGAATGAAATTTCCTATGGAAAAGACATGTGGTTTGAATTTTTCTGACAAAAGGGCTATTTATTGTGAATTATTGAAGTTCCGAAATAATTGATTTTTTGAAGTTTTATTTATTTTTATCAAGAAAACGTTTTTTCCATTTGAGTGGCACATGTTAATGGTTGAATCAGCTGATGAGGTGTGCTAAGGAAATTAAGAAAAGTATATTATTATTTTATTAAATTTTCTGCTTTGGTGTTCTAAGCATTTTCCTATAAATAGGGTGCTTAGGTTAGAATTGAAAATTACACCAGAAACTGAAGTTTTCTATCTATTTCTCTCTCGATATATTGAGCGTATTTTTGTGAGTATTTTGATACCTTGAGTGTTGCTATACGGTGCAAGTTCCCTTCAGCACTATATCTAGTATTCCAGTCAGGAGTACCGTCTTTTCGAGGTAAGGGATGTTATTTTTTTTCATATATGATATTATTTCTTTCAATATCATTATTCCGAAGTATTGATCTGAACTTTTAATCAAATTTGGAACTTTTTGTGTCGGGATTACTATTCACGATATCTGACCTATTCACGAATCTGACCTTATTCATCGAAAAATGAAATTTTTTTCCTTTTCGTCTAAAATATCTATTATGGATACTAGCTTTGATTGTATCCATGTTTTGATCATTCTTGAATTTTATTTCATTATGATTATTTATGAGGTATTTTTGGACATGAAATAGCTGAAATACGAATCCTTGATATTTATTCTTTTGTTTCACTAGATTCGTTTCCTTTAAAATATTTTTCATCATACTCAGTCCTAAATGATGATATTATTGAATATCTTTGGCCTGTAGTGCAAAGATAAATGATTTTATAATGAATATCTTTGGCCCGTAGTGCAAAGATGAACATGTGTTGAGATGAACATGACCGACTGATGAATATCTTTGGCCTATAGTGCAAAGATGAAAATTTGATTCAAGATGAATATTAATTGATGTTACAGGGATAAAATATTGACGATGGACTTTTAAATTCATAGATAATAGTAGATTTCATTCTCTACGTAACTCATCTATGAATTATTATTTCATTCTTGATCCAAACTTGTTGTCTATTGTATTCTATCAGATTTTTCCCTGTTGAAGACTAACGATAATTTGTTCTATATTATCTTAGTCATAATATTCTTTACTGGGCTAGTTGAGCTCACCCTTTTCCTTTTTATTCCATTTTTCTTCTTAGGAGGCGAGAATGTAACGAGTACTAGTCGGGGTACGGAATGAAGGTTCTAGGAAGTTATTTTAGTAGTCCTCACCATTTTTGTAAAGTATTGTATCAATAATTGTAATGAGGACTTAGTTGGGTATGTATATTGTCTAGATGACAATATTTGTATTTAAACTCACAGTTTATGAGTTATATTAATAAAGTTGTAGTTGTTTCTGTACCATGTTATTGACGACTCAGAATGGGTGATGTATACCTATTTTGGGGGCGTCACATAAAGCTTGATTATTGGATATCATAAAATTTTTGCATCTTAAATTATAGATTATGCTCCCTGTGATGGAACGTAATTGACTAAAATAATAATAATGCATACTTTGAGTTTAGCTGTGAATGGCCTTCGGTGCAATAATAATTAATGTGGTTGGTATAAGAGGCATGGACATAATATCTATGATCATTCTTATAAACAATTATTTTATATTCAATAATTTAATTGCAATTGAATCAATATTCTCCTGATGCAATTTGTATATATGGATTCTTAATTTATTATGGGAAATAAATGACATAATTGTAATTTCATTATGTACTTAAAAACAAACCTTTGTTTGGGACGAAAGAGAGTTATCAATAGATGTATATATTTATAAAATTTATAAATTTATAAATTATGATGATGATGATGATGATGATTATACTTATTTATTATTTTGTTTAATTAGTTCGAACGGAGGGAGCCTAAACGAGTTATAGTTGGAATAAATTTTGGGTATTAAATTACTTAATCCAGGTACGGATTTTGTTTAATTAACCATTGTTTTATGGCACTATTTGAGAATGTCGACTGAGAATGTTAACAGTGGAGTTGAGACCATGGAGACGCCTGTACTCACCAATGAGGAGAGAGCGTCAAAGCAAAGTGACAATGTTCCTCCCGTGAACAACGCCAACGAGTAGATGATGAACGACGGGATGTTTAGAAGTTTTTGCGCTTCATGCAAAAATCATTTAGGAGACTTCGTGCACAAAATACAGTGGAAATGATAACAACACACGATTTACCACGGCCAAGGCAGCTTCAAAGAGTTGGGACCACGAGTGCAGGGAAAGCGGATCCGATTAAAGGCGAGACGTGGGTCAAACAAATTACCAAGATATTCGATGTCTTGGGATGCACGGAGAACAGATGGATCCATTCGCTACTTTTATGTTCCGTAATGAGGCGATTCTCGGTGGGAATCAGTGAGCGCACCCCATCCAAACCGCACTCAAAGATGTCTTGGGAGACGTTTGAATCGTTCAATGACAAGTACTTTCCTGAAAGTATTCGTCATATAAAGGAAGTGGAGTTTATTAGATCGAACAAAATAACATGACGGTGTCGAAAGACGAGGCAAAGTTTGCGAGTTGTCGTGTTTGCACCTCATTTGGTAGAGAATGAGGAACGATATGACGCAGATGTTTCGAGAGGTTTGAAACCCATCGTCGATATCTCATTTCTCATAAATTTTCTCTCTATTCAGATGTTGTCAACAGGGCTCAATTATTAGAGCGAGATAACGAGTACGGTCAACCGAGGGATCACAACCAGGATCATCTTCGAGATAGCGATCAATGTAATAACGATAACCAAATGGAGAAAGAAAAAGACGGACAAAAATGGTAATCACTCTGGTGGAAGTCATGGCCATGAGAATAGAAGAAGCGAGTCGGGAGGAGATTTTAAAAAGAGGAGATTCAACAACGACCATGTGAAGACGTCAGCGCCAGCAGCAACTGGTTCAAAGGGAGGAGAACGACCACCGATCGTATGCTACAAATGCGGAAAAGAGTGACATATCAGCCCAAACTGTCCACAACAGCTCAAGGTATGTTATAATTATAGAAAGGAAGGACATATCGCTCGAGATTGTACGGTAGCGAAATCAAGTCCAGGGGGGACGGTGACTCAAAAGGCTGTCCCAGAAAAGTCGAAGTCAACGGTTCCTAGAAGAGCGTTTGTTGTGACTGGACAAAATGCGAGAAACCCAAACGAGGTGATCACGGGTAAGCTAATCATTAATTCTTGCGAAGTTTATACCTTACTTGATACTGGTGCTACCCATTCATTTATCTCTCCTACTTGTGCTCAACGTTTAAACTTGACTCCAGAGAAATTAGACTTTGATTTATCTGTGGAGACTCCATTAGGAGAAACTTTCATCACATCCACTGTTTATAATCTTGTTTGATCCAAGTTGGCACCATCACATTACCTGTTGACCTTATCTCTTTAAAGATACTTGCTTTTGATGTGATTTTAGGGATTGATTGGTTAATTACTCATCATGCCAAAATTGATTGCTTTAAATAAGGTTGTTAGTTTTCATATTCCTAACCAACCTGTTGTATGCAATTCAAGCAACTAAACCATTATAATCAATCAACATCGTCATATCTAGTCATAAAGCTATTCGCTTATTGAAAAAGCGGATGTCAAGCTTTCTTAGCCCATGTTATGGATTTGAATAAAGACACGTCGATTTGAATAATATTCCCATTAGTAGTAAATTTCTTGACGTGTTTCAAGAAACTTCCCGGCCAACCCCGTAACGTGAAGTTGAATTCTTTATTGATCTTGAGCTTTGTACAAAGCCCATTTCTAAAACCTCATATCGAATGGCTCCTATTGAACTTGAGGAGTTAAAGGTCCAACTACGTGAGTTGTTGGACATCGGTTTCATTCATCCTAGTACATCTCCTGTGGGTGCTCTATTTTATTCAGTAAAGAAGAAAGACGGGAGTATGCGACTTTGTATTGACTATCGGGAATTGAACCATGTTACCATCAAGAATAGGTATCCGATACCTCGTATTGACGACCTGTTTGACCAGTTGCAAGGAGCACAATTCTTTTCAAAGATCAATCTTCGTTCTGGATATCATCAGTTGAAGATTAGAACTGAGGATATCCCAAAGACTGCCTTTAGAACTCGGTACAGGCATTATGAATTCTTAGTCATGTCTTTTGGATTGATTAATACTCCTACGGCTTTCATGGATATGATGAACCGAGTATTCAAGGAATATTTGGATCAGTTCGTTGTTGTCTTTATTGATGACATCCTCATATATTCCAAAAGCCGTGAAGATCATGAGCACCATTTGAAGCTGGTACTCCAAAGGCTTTGTGAAAACAAGCTTTATGCCAAGTTAAAGAAATGCGAGTTCTGGCTTGAGGAAGTAGCATTCCTTGGGCACGTGGTGTCGAAACATGGAGTATCTGTTGATCCGGCGAAGATTGAAGCAATACAAAGTTAGAGCAACCAAGTTTGGGATCAAGGCCAAAATCGCAGACTTTACGGGCTTAAATTGGTTATTATCGGAGATTCGTGGAAGGATTTTCTCGAATCGCTACTCCATTAACTCAGCTGACTCGGAAAGATATAAAATTCGTATGGAGCGAGGAATGCGAGAAGAGTTTCCAAGAGCTTAAGAGGAGACTTATTTCGGCACCTGTTCTAACAATACCATCTGGTACGGATGGATTTGTTATCTACAGCGATGCTTCAGGCAAAGGGTTAGGATGTGTTCTCATGCAACGTGGGAAAGTCATAGCCTATGCCTCGCGACAACTTAAAGAATATGAGAGGAATTATCCTACTCATGATCTAGAGTTAGCGGCAATGCGTTTCGCTTAAAGATCTGGAGGCACTATCTATATGGGGAGAAAGTGGAGATATATTCAGACCATAAAAGCCTCAAATATTTCTTCACGCAAAAGGAACTCAACATGCGGCAACGACGTTGGCTCGAGTTGTTGAAAGATTACGACCACACTATTCAATACCATCCTGGAAAAGCGAACGTGGTAGCTGACGCGTTGAGTAGAAGATCATATGCAGGAACGAGTGCGATGATGTCAAGTATACGACAGAGCCAACTTTAATAGAAAAAGTTAAGGTTGCTCAAGCCACCGAATCTTGAGTCGATGCGTATGAAGAAGAGAAAGTACAAGAAGGAGCTATTCCTAAGCGAGAATTGATGAAGAAGGAATACTTGAGTCCACTCTAGACTTTGAGTTCCTAACGACTGATTTGAAGTACAAGATTATGATGGAGTCACACAATACACCATTTGCAATCCATCCTCGAAGTACTAAAATGTATCGTGATCTTCACATACATTTTGGTGGAACAATATGAAGAGAGAGATTGCAAAGTTTATCTCGATGTGTTTAACTTGTCAACGTGTAAAGGCGAGCATCTAGTACCTAAGGGTCCGTTGCAACCACTTGAGATTCCGAAATGGAAGTGGGAACACATTACCATGGATTTCAGCATCGGGTCTTCCTACGGTTTCTCAAGGCATCAATGCCATTTGGGTTATTGTTGATAGATTAACCAAGTCTCGCTCATTTCTTGCCGATACGGGAGACTTATTCCCTTGAACGTCTTGCTAGTATATATGTAAATGAGATTGTGAGGTTGCATGGAATGCCAGTATCCATAGTTTTGGATCGTGACCCAAGATTTACTTCAAGATTTTGGGTTAGCTTGCAAAAAGCTATGGGCACGGATTTACGATTTAGTTCGGCATACCATCCTCAAACGGACGGACAATCAGAGAGGACTATTCAAACTCTTGAAGATTTATTAAGACTCTATGTCCTAGACTTCAAAGGGAGTTGGGATAAGTATTTACCATTGGTGGAATTCTCTTATAACAACAGTCATCAGACAAGCATTGGTGTGGCCCCATTTGAAACATTGTATGGACGAAAGTGTTGCTCTCCAGTATGTTGGGACGAGGTGAATGAAGCAACATTGTTGGGACCCGAGTTGGTACGTATGACTACGAAAAAGATCCAAATGATTCGACAATGTATACAAACAGCACAAGATCGACAAAAGAGTTATGTGGATCTTCATCGAAAGGACGTGGAATTTAGTATTGGGGATCATGTATTATTGCGTGTTGCCCCATTAAAGGGAGTTACAAGATTCGGGAAGAGAGGAAAGCTCAATCCATGATTTATTGGTCCATTTCAAATTCTTGACCGAGTAGGTAATGTAGCCTATAGACTCGCGTTACCTCCGAGTATGTCTCGTGTTCATAATGTATTTTACATATCTGTACTTTATAAATATGTGAATGACCCAAACCACGTTATTGAGTTAGAACCAGACGAGATAGCCAAAGACTTAACGTACGAAGAGGTACCTGTCAAGATCTTGGATAGGAAGGAGCATATCCTACGCACGAAGGTCATACCACAAGTTAAAGTTTTGTGGAGAAACCATGCTATAGAGCAAATGACCTGGGAGTTGGAAACGAAAATGAAAGCGAGGTATCCTCACCTTTTCGAAAAACCAGGTACTTACGTCAATTTCGAGGATAAAATTTCATAAGGAGGGGAGGTTGTAAGACCCCAACTTATTATTTAATGAAATTAAATTTCCTCTATTTATTATCTTGAAATAGTAAGGGTTGATTTGATTAATGCGCAGTAAGTTATGGGTAAATGCGTAATTATTTCAAACAAGCAAGTGGTTTTAAAATATTCATTGTTGACGGGAATATTCGTTTGGTCGTGGAATATTTTTACCGCTCGGGGAATATTCGTGACGACGGCCAAGAACCTTGTAAATGGGCCCCATAACGGAAAAGCGATTGGATGAAGAAAAACGACGAAGAATAAGTTGGTTATAAATAACAGGCGTAGTTGTTACTGCTTAATACTGTTGTTGGAATACTCGGTGGTTAAAACACAAGAAAGACACGGTATTACACCAATTATTGATTCTTACGTGAAAGGCACTACTCAATAATTATTACGAGAATTACTTTATCAAATATTTTATTTTATTGATTCAATAATTCTTTGCGTTGATATTTTATATTACTGTTGTTTTAATAATTGTCATTACACAGTATTTTCTATTATCGGAGCAATAATTCATATTATTTGAATAATATTATTAGATAACATTATTGGCAATGTCTAGAAAGTTCTGTCTAAGGAGAGGTTTGGTCATCTAATTGCTTGCGCCAAGAAGGAGAAATCCTTATTGGAAAGCTCCTCTTTCTCGAACCGCTTGGTTGTCGATGTTGTGATTCTCATAATATTATTTGTGAATAATTAATTATTGATGAGGAAATTATTGATTTTATGTGTATATAGACGGAGAAAATTTTTAATGTGACAATTGTTGAAAATTAATATTTTAGCTTTTTCTGATAAAATAATTCATTTAAATATATTATTTTAATAATATATTGATGGTGATATTTTTACAATGAATGTGAGATATATGAGTATATGAGGAGGAAGAGTATTTTTGTGGCATTAAATGATTAACACATGTTTTGTGTGTCGGTAGACCCCAATTCTTGACCGAAATTTGATTATAGCATGTAAAATTTCCCGTTTGTGGATTTTGGTCAATTTCTGTTTGGAATTTGGAAAAACTTTCTTCTGCAAAGTTGTAGAGAATGAAATTTCCTATGGAAAGGACATGTGGTTTAAATTTTTTTGACAAAAGGGCTATTTATTATGAATTATTGAAGTTCTGAAGTTCCGAAATAATTGATTTTTAGAAGTTTTATTTATTTTTATCAAGAAAACGTTTTTTCCATTTGAGTGGCACATGTTAATGGTTGAATCAGCTGGTGAGGTGTGCTAAGGAAATTAAGAAAAGTATATTATTATTTTATTAAATTTTCTGCTTTGGTGTTCTAAGCATTTTCCTGTAAATAGGGTGCTTAGGTTAGAATTGAAAATCACACCAGAAAATGAAGTTTTCTGTAACACCCCAACTTATTATTAATGAAATTTAATTTTCTCTATTTATTATTTTGAAATAGTAAGGGTTGATTTGATTAATGTGGATAGTTATGGGTAAAATACGCAAATATTTCAAAATAAGCAAGTGGTTATAAAATATTCATTGTTGTTTGGGAATATTCGTTTGGTCATGGAATATTCAGATCATTTGTGGAATATTCATACGACGGCCAAGATGACCATGTGTGGGCCCCATAACTTGAAAGCGATTGGATGAAGAAACGATAAATATAAGTTGTTTAAAAATAACTTCACGTAGTTATTACTGAGTTAATACCGTTAAAATACTCGGTGGTTAAAACACAAGAAGACACTTGCAGTATTGCACCAATTATTGATTCTTACGTGAAGAAGGCACTACTCAATAATGGTTACGATGATTTATCGCTCAAAGATTTTATTTTATTGATTTAATAATTCTTTGTGTTGATATTTTATATTGTTGTTGTTTCAATAATTGTCATTACACATTATTTTCATTATCGAAGCAATAATTCATATTATCCTAATAATATTATTAGATAACATTATTGGCAATGTCTAGAAAGTTCTGCCTCTAGGAGAGGTTTGGTCACCAAATTGCGCGCCACCAAGAAGAGAGAATTCTTATTGAAAGCCCTCTTTCCTGAACCGTCCTGTTGTCAATATTGTGATTCAGTAATATTATTTGTGAATAATTAATTATTGATTCATATGATGAGGAAAATATTAATTTTATGTGGATATAGATGGAGAAAATTTTAATGTGACAATTGTTGAAAATTAAAATTTTATCTTTTTCTCGATAAAATAATTCATTTAAATATATTATTATATTTTAATAATATAATAATGGTGATATTTTTACAACGAATGTGGGATATATGAGTATACGAGGAGGAAGAGTATTTTTGTTGCAATAGATGTTTAAAACATGTTAAACATGTCGGTGGACCCAATTTATTGACTAAAATTTGATTATAACACAATAAATCGCTTGCTTGTGGATTTCAATCAATTTCGCTTGGAATTTGGAAAACTTTCTTCCGCAAAATTGTAGAGAATTGAATTTCCTATAAAAAATGAGAGATTCAATTTTCCGACAAAAGGGCTATTTCTTATGAATTATTGAAGTTCAAGCTCCAAAATAATTAATTTTTGAAGTTTTAAATATTTTTTTTTACAAAAACGTTTTTTGCATGTGTGAGGCATGTGTTCAATTCTTTGAATTTCATATTCAAAGGTGTGCGTGAAGATTATATATATATATATATATATATATATATATATATATATATATATATATATATATATATATATTAATATTTTATTAAATTTTCTTTTTGGTGTTCTAAGCATTTTCCTATAAATAGGGTGCTTAGGTTAGAATTAAAAATCACACCGTAAATCTGAAATTTTCTCTCTATATTATCGAGCGTATTCTTGTGAGTATTTTGAGTATTGCTTATACGGTGCAAGTTCAAGTCATAGCTTTATATCCTGTTTCAAATTTAAAGTCTTGATCTATCGAGGTAAGGGATATTATTTTTTTTTCGTAATGATATTATTTCTTCAATATCATTATGCTGAAATATTGATCTGAAGTTTTTTTTTTATATCAAATTTGGAACTTTTGGTGTCGAATTTACTATTCACGATATCTGACCTTATTCACGTATACTGTGACTATTCACGATATCGACCTTTATTCACGAATCACGACATTATTCATCGAAAAATGAAAATTTTCCCTTTTCGTCTAAAATATCTATTGTGGATACTAGCTTTGATTGTATCCATGTTTTGATCATTCTTGAATTTTACACCACTATGATTATTTTTGAGGTATTGTTGGACATGGATAAAACAAAGTACGAATCCTTAATCCTTAATCCTTGTCATTTTGTTTCACTGGATTCGTTTCTTTAAAAATATTTTTCATCATCCTCAGTCTTAAATGATGATATTATTGAATATCTTTGGCCTGTAGTGTAAAGATGAATGATTTCTGATGAATATCTTTGGCCGTAGTGTAAAGATGAACAGTGTTTAGATTAGCATGACCAATCGATGAATATCTTTGGCACAGAGTAAAGATGAATATTTGATTCCGGATATATATTGATTGATGTTACAGGATAAAAGATAGAGCGATGAACTTTTAAATTCATACATAAAAGATAGTAGTTTGCATTCTCTACTTAACTCTTCTAATGAATTATTATTTCCGCTGCGAATATTGATTTAAAACTTGTTGTCTATTGTATTCTATTAGATTTTTTCCTGTTGAAGACTAATGATAATTTGTTGTATATTATCTTAGTCATAATATTCTTTACTGGGCTAGTTGAGCTCACCCTTTTCCTTTTTGTTCCATTTTTCTTCTCAGGAGGCGAGAATATAGTGAGTACGAGTTAGGGTATGGAATGAAGGTTCTAGAGAGAGTTGTTTAGTAGTCCTCACCATTTTTATAAAATAATGTATCAATAAATGTGATGAGGATTTATTTGAGTATAGATATTGTCTAGAAGATAATATTTGTATTCAAATTCACAGTTTTACTGTTGTAATAATAAAGTTGTAGTTGTTTCGTATCCATGTATTAACAACTCGGAATGGGTGATGTATGCCTATTTTGGGGGCGTCCACAAATGGTATCGAGCTTAGGGATATGATCTCCATGAGATCGGGAATAGAACTAGGAGAGGAGAGAGACGAGTAAATCCTTTGCTAGTGTGTCCTACCTAAGCTTATTTGTTAGTTGGTCAAGATATAGGGATATTATGTGATATATTGATTTACTTAATTAACCCTTGTTTTATGACAGTATTTGAGAATGTCGACTGAGAATATTAATAGTGGAAATGAGACCGTGGATACGCCTGTACTCACCAACAGGGAGAACGTGCAACAGGCTGGAAATTTTCCTCCTGTGAACAACACCACTGAGCAGATGATGAACGAGGGGATGTTTAGAAGCTTTTTGCAGTTCATGAAAAATCAGACGAGGGAGACTCGTGTTCAAAATACAGGAGGAAATGATAGCAATTCACGGGTTGTCACAATGGCGCTTCAAAGAGTTGGGACCACTAGAATTTAAGGGAAAGCCAGATCCGATCATGGCGGAAACATGGGTCAAGCAAATTACCAAGATATTCGATGTCTTGGGATGCACAGAGGAACAGAAGGTTCCATTCGCCACCTTTATGTTCCGTGGCGAGGCAGACTACTGGTGGGAGTCTGTGAAGCGTACTCCATCCAAATGCCTTAAGACTCAAAGTGTGTCTTGGGAGACATTTCAGAAACTGTTTAATGACAAATACTTTCCTGAAAGTGTTCGTCATATGAAGGAAGTAGAGTTCATCAGATTAGAACAAAATAACATGACGGTGTCCCAGTACGAGGCAAAGTTTGCAGAGTTATCCAGGTTTGCACCTCATTTGGTGGAAAATGAGGAATGTATGACGCGGATGTTTCTTAGAGGTTTGAAACCCGGCATACGTCAGTATCTCATTTCTCATAAATTTTCTCTCTATCCAGATGTTGTAAACATGGCTCAATTATTAGAGCGAGATAACGAAAGACGGTCAACTGAGGACCACAATCGATCATCATCTAGGAGATAGCGATCAACAAAACAACGACAACCAAATGGAGAAAGAAAAAGACGGAAAAAATGGTAACCACTCCGGTGGTAATCATGGCCATGAAAATAGAAGAAGCGAGTCGGGAGGAGATTTTAAAAGAGGATATTTAACAACGACCATGTGAAGACGTCGGCGCCCAAAGAAGAATCGGTTCTAAGGGAGGAGAACGACCACCCATCATATCTTTATATAAATGCGGAAAGAGGGACATATCACCAAACCGCCTACAACAGTTCAAGGTATGCTATAATTGTGGAAAGGAAGGACATATCGCCGAGATTGTACGATCACCGAAACCTAGTTCAAAGAGGGACGGTGACTCAAAAGATTGTCCCGTAAAAGTCAAAGTCAACGGTTCTGGAAGAGCGTTTGTTGTGACCGGTCAAATATCGAGAACCCAAACGAGGTGATCACGGGTAAGCTAATCATAAATTCTTGTGAAGTTTATACTTTACTAGATACCTAAGTCTACCCATTCATTTATCTCTCTACTTGTGCTCAACGTTTAAATTTGACTCGGAAAAATTAGACTTTGACCTATCTATGGAAACTCCGTTAGAGAAACTTTCATCACATCCACTATTTATAAATCTTGTTTGATTCAAGTTGGCACCATCACCTTACACCATTGACCTTATCTCTTTAAAGATACTTGGTTTTGATGTGATTTTAGGGATTGATTGGTTAACTACTCATCATGCCAAAATTGATTATTTTCGTAAGGTTGTTAGTTTTCATATTCCTAACCAACCTGTTGTACGAATTCAAGCAACTAAACCATTAAAATCAATCACTGTCATATCTAATCATAAAGCTATTCGTTTATTAAAAAACGGATGTCAAGCTTTCTTAGCCCATGTTATGGATTTGAATAAAGACACGTCAAATTTGAATAATATTCCTATCGTTATTGACTTTCCCGACGATTTTACAAGAACTTCCTTACTACCCCGTAACGCGTGAAGTTGAATTCTTTATTGATCTTGAACCTGGTACAAAGCCCATTTCTAAAACCCCATATCAAATGGCTCCTATTGAACTTCGGGAGTTAAAGGTCCAACTACAAGAGTTGTTGGACATCGGTTTCATTCGTCCTAGTACATCTCCTTGGGGTGCTCCTATTTTATTCGTAAAGAAGAAAGACGGGAGTATGCGACTTTGTATTGACTATCGGAATTGAACCATGTCACTATCAAGAATAGGTATCCTCTACCTCGTATTGATGACTTGTTTGACCAAATTGCAAGGAGTACAATTCTTTTCAAAATCAATCTTCGCTCGGATATCATCAAATGAAGATTAGAATCGAGGATATTCCAAAGACCGCCTTCGAACTCTGATGCGGGCATTATGAATTCTTAGTCATGTCTTTCGGGTGACTAATGCTCCTGCGGCTTTCATGGATATGATGAACCGAGTATTCAAGGAATATTTGGATCAGTTCGTTGTTGTCTTTATTGATGACATCCTCATATATTCCAAAAGCCGTGAAGATCATGAGCACCATTTGAAGCTGGTACTCCAAAGGCTTCGTGAAAACAAGCTTTATGCCAAGTTAAAGAAATGCGAGTTCTGGCTTGAGGAAGTAGCATTCCTTGGGCACGTGGTGTCAAAACATGGAGTATCTGTTGATCCGGCGAAGATTGAAGCAATACAAAGTTGGGAGCAACCGAAGTCGGTGACCGAAGTACGCAGCTTTCTGGGCTTAGCTGGTTATTATCGGAGATTCGTGGAAGGATTTTCTCGAATCGCTACTCCATTAACTCAGCTGACTTGGAAAGATATAAAATTCATATGGAGCGAGGAATGCGAGAAGAGTTTCCAAGAGCTTAAGAGGAGACTTATTTCGGCACCTGTTCTAACAATACCATCTGGTACGGATGGATTTGTTATCTGATGATCTTGCTACAGGGCAAAGGGTTAGGATGTGTTCTCATGCAACGTGGGAAAGTCATAGCCTATGCCTCGCGACAACTTAAAGAATATGAGAGGAATTATCCTACTCATGATCTAGAGTTGGCAGCAGTCATTTTCGCGCTAAAGATCTGGAGGCACTATCTATATGGGGAGAAAGTGGAGATATATTCAGACCATAAAAGCCTCAAATATTTCTTCACGCAAAAGGAACTCAACATGCGGCAACGACGTTGGCTCGAGTTGTTGAAAGATTACGACCACACTATTCAATACCATCCTGGAAAAGCGAACGTGGTAGCTGACGCGTTGAGTAGAAGATCATATGCGAGAACGAAAAGCGATGATGTCAAGTATACGACAGAGAGCCAACTTTAATAGAAAAAGTTAAGGTTGTTCAAGCCACCGACCCGGAGCTGATGCGTATGAAGAAGAAAGTACAAGAAGGAGCTATTCCGGAAGCGAGAATTGATGAAGAAGGAATACTTCGAGTCCACTCTAGACTTTGTGTTCCTAACGACTCTGATTTGAAGTACAAGATTATGATGGAGTCACACAATACACCATTTGCAATCCATCCTGGAAGTACTAAAATGTATCGTGATCTTCGACATACATTTTGGTGGAACAATATGAAGAGAGAGATTGCAAAGTTTATCTCGATGTGTTTAACTTGTCAACGTGTAAAGGCGGAGCATCTAGTACCTAAGGGTCCGTTGCAACCACTTGAGATTCCGAAATGGAAGTGGGAACACATTACCATGGATTTCAATTCATCGGTCTTCCTACGGTTTCTCAAGGCATCAATGCCATTTGGGTTATTGTTGATAGATTAACCAAGTCTGCTCATTTCTTGCCGATACGGGAGACTTATTCCCTTTAAAGTCTTGCTAGTATATATGTAAATGAGATTGTGAGGTTGCATGGCATGCCAGTATCCATAGTTTCGGATCGTGACCCAAGATTTACTTCAAGATTTTGGGTTAGCTTGCAAAAAGCTATGGGCACGGATTTACGATTTAGTTCGGCATACCATCCTCAAACGGACGGACAATCAGAGAGGACTATTCAAACTCTTGAAGATTTATTAAGACTCTATGTCCTAGACTTCAAAGGGAGTTGGGATAAGTATTTACCATTGGTGGAATTCTCTTATAACAACAGTTATCAGACAAGCATTGGTGTGGCCCCATTTGAAACATTGTATGGACGAAAGTGTTGCTCTCCAGTATGTTGGGACGAGGTGGGTGAAGCAACATTGTTGGGACCCGAGTTGGTACGTATGACTACTTTAAAAGATCCAAATGATTCGACAATGTATACAAACAAAGACAAGATCGACAAAAGAGTTATGTGGATCTTCATCGAAAGGACGTGGAATTTAGTATTGGGGATCATGTATTATTGCGTGTTGCCCCATTAAAGGGAGTTACAAGATTCGGGAAGAGATGAAAGCTCAATCCACGATTTATTGGTCCATTTCAAATTCTTGACCGAATAGGTAATGTAGCCTATAGACTCGCGTTACCTCCGAGTATGTCTCGTGTTCATAATGTATTTTACATATCTGTACTTTATAAATATGTGAATGACCCAAACCACGTTATTGAGTTAGAACTGACGAGATAGCCAAAGACTTAACGTCTTTAAGAGATACCTGTCAAGATCTTGGATAGGAAGGAGCATATCCTACGCACGAAGGTCATACCACAAGTTAAAGTTTTGTGGAGAAACCATGCTATAGAGGAAATGACCTGGGAGTTGGAAACGAAAATGAAAGCGAGGTATCCTCACCTTTTCGAAAAACCAGGTACTTACGTCAATTTCGAGGATAAAATTTCATAAGGAGGGGAGGTTGTAAGACCCCAACTTATTATTTAATGAAATTAAATTTCCTCTATTTATTATCTTGAAATAGTAAGGGTTGATTTGATTAATGTGGTAAGTTATGGGTAAAATGCGCAATTATTTCAAACAAGCAAGTGGTTTTAAAATATTCATTGTTGACGGGGAATATTCGTTTGGTCGTGGAATATTTTTACTGTCGGGGAATATTCGTACGACGGCGCAGCCATGTGTGGGCCCCATAACGGAAAGCGATTGGATGAACAAAACGACAAATATAAGTTGTTTAAAAATAACGGTGTAGTTGTTACCATTAATACTGCTAAAATACTCGGTGGTTAAAACACAGTAGCACACGGTATTGCACCAATTATTGATTCTTACGTAAAGAAGGCACTACTCAATAATGGTTACACGGTAATTACCGCTCAAAGATTTTATTTTATTGATTTAATAATTGTCGTTGATATTTTATATTCTTTGTTGTTTCAATAATTGTCATTACACAAAGATTTTCATTATCGAAGCAATAATTCATATTATCCTAATAATATTATTAGATAACATTATTGGCAATGTCTAGAAAGTTACATCTAAGGAGAGGTTTGGTCACCTAATCAAGGCCAAAGATGTGAGAAATTCTTATTGAAAGCCCCCTCTTTCTTGGAACCTGCACAGTTGTTAATATTGTGATTCTCGTAATATTATTTGTGAATAATTAATTATTGATTCATATGATGAGGAAAATATTGATTTTATGTGGATATAGATGGAGAAAATTTTAATGTGACAATTGTTGAAAATTGAAATTTTATCTTTTCCGATAAAATAATTCATTTAAATATATTATTATATTTTAATAATATAATAATGGTGATATTTTTACAACGAATGTGGGATATATGAGTATACGAGGAGGAAGAGTATTTTTGTTGCAATAGATGTTTAAAACATGTTAAACATGCTCGGTGGACCCAATTTATTGACTAAAATTTGATTATAGCACGTAAAATCGCTTGGTTTGTGGATTTCACCAATTCTGCTTTGAATTTGGAAAAACTTTCTTCTGCAAAGTTGTAGAGAATTGAATTTCGTATAAACAATCAAGAGATTCGAATTTTCTGACAAAAGGGCTATTTCTTATGAATTATTGAAGTTCTGAAGCTCCAAAATAATTAATTTTTGAAGTTTTAAATATTTTTTTTACAAAAAACGTTTTTTGCATGTGTGAGGCATGTGTTCAATTGCTGAGTTTCATATTCAAAGGTGTGCGTGAAGATTATATATATATATATATATATATATATATATATATATATATATTAATATTTTATTAAATTTTCTGCTTTGGTGTTCTAAGCATTTTCCTATAAATAGGTGCTTAGGTTAGAATTAAAAATCACACCGAAACCTGAAATTTCTCTCTATATTATCGAAATTTATTCTTGTGAGTATTTTGAGTATTGCTATACTATGCAAGTTCAAGTTCATAGCCTATATCCTGTTTCATCTAGAAGCACCGATCTTTCGAGGTAAGTGGATATTATTTTTTTTCAGTAATGATATTATTTCTTCAATATCATTATCTTTGAAATATTGATCTCAAGTTTTTTTATCAAATTTGGAACTTTTGGTGTCGAGTTACTATTCACGATACTAAGACTATTCACGATATCGACACTTATTCACGAATCTACGGCATTATTCATCGAAAATGAAAATTTTCCTTTCGCCTAAAAAATATCTATTGTGGATACTAACTTTGATTGTATCCATGTTTTGATCATTCTTGAGTTTTACACCACTATGATTATTTTTGAGGTATTGTTGGACATGGATAAAACAAAGTACGAATCCTTAATCCTTAATCCTTGTCATTTTGTTTCACCGGGATTCGCTTTCTTTAAAAATATTTTTCATCATCCTCGGTCTTAAATGATGATATTATTGAATATCTTTGGCACAGTAGTGCAAAGATGAATGATTTCGATGAATATCTTTGGCCGTAGTGCAAAGATGAACAGTGTTTAGATGAGCATGACCAATGATGAATATCTTTGGCCTTTAGTGCAAAGATGAATATTTGATTCCGTATATATATTGATTGATGTTACAGGGATAAAAGATAGATTTATGAACTTTTAAATTCATACATAAAAGATAGTAGTTTGCATTCTCTACTTAACTCTTCTAATGAATTATTATTTCCATGCGAATATTGATTTAAAACTTGTTGTCTATTGTATTCTATTAGATTTTTTCCCTGTTGAAGACTAATGATAATTTGTTGTATATTATCTTAGTCATAATATTCTTTACTGGGCTAGTTGAGCTCACCCTTTTCCTTTTTGTTCTATTTTTCTTCTTAGGAGACGAGAATATAGCGAGTACGAGTCGGGGTATGGAATGAAGGTTCTAGAGAGAGTTGTTTAGTAGTCCTCACCATTTTTGTAAAATAATGTATCAATAAATGTGATGAGGATTTATTTGAGTATAGATATTGTCTGAAGATAATATTTGTATTCAAATTCACAGCTTCTTGTTGTAATAATAAAGTTGTAGTTGTTTCGTACATACCATGTATTGACAACTTTCGTAATGGGTGATGTATACCTATTTTGGGGGCGTTACATTTTCTCTCTATTTCTCTCTCGATATATTGAAAGCGTATTCTTGTGAGTATTTTGATACCTTGAGTGTTGCTATATCTTGCAAGTTCCTTCAAAGACTATATCTAGTATTCCATCGAGTCTGCGCCTTTTTCGAGGTAAGGGATGTTATTTTTTTTTCATATATGATATTATTTCTTTCAATATCATTATGCCGAAGTATTGATATGAACTTTTAATCAAATTTGGAACTTTTTGTGTCGGAGTTACTATTCACGTATACGACACTATTCACGTATATGGCACTATTCACGTATATGGCACTATTCACGAATACGGCACTATTCATCGAAAAATGAAATTTTTTTCCTTTTCGTCCAAAATATCTATTATGGATACTAGCTTTGATTGTATCCATGTTTTGATCATTCTTGAATTTTACTTCACTATGATTATTTATGAGGTATTTTTGGACATGAAATACCTGAAATACGAATCCTTGATATTTATTCTTTTGTTTCACTGGATTTGTTTCCTTTAAAATATTTTTCATCATCCTCAGTTCTAAATGATGATATTATTGAATATCTATGGCCTGTAGTGCAAAGATAAATAATTTTATAATGAATATCTTTGGCCCGTAGTGCAAAGATGAACAGGTGTTGAGATGAACATGACCGATCGATGAATATCTTTGGCAGAGTGCAAAGATGAAAATTTGATTCAAGATGAATATTGATTGATGTTACAGGATAAAATATTGACGATGGACTTTTAAATTCATAGATAATAGTAGATTTCATTCTCTCACGTAACTCATCTATGAATTATTATTTTGTTCAACGATCCAAACTTGTTGTCTATTGTATTCTATCGATTTTTCCTGTTGAAGACTAACGATAATTTGTTCTATATTATCTTAGTCATAATATTCTTTACCGGGCTAGTTGAGCTCACCCTTTTCCTTTTTGTTCCATTTTTCTTCTTAGGAGGCGAGAATGTAAATGAGTACTAGTCGGTACCTGGATGAAGGTTCTAGGAAGTTATTTTAGTAGTCCTCACCATTTTTGTAAAGTATTGTATCAATAATTGTAATGAGGACTTAGTTGGGTATATGTATATTGTCTAGATGACAATATTTGTATTTAAACTCACAGTTTATGGGTTGTATTAATAAAGTTGTAGTTGTTTACGTACCATGTTATTGACTTACTTCGTAATGGGTGATGTATACCTATTTTGGGGCGCTACATAAAGCTTGATTATTGGATATCATAAAATTTTTGCATCTAAAATTATAGATTATGCTCCTTGTGATGGAACGTAATTGACTAAAATAATAATAATGCATACTTTGAGTTTAGCTGTGAATGGCCTTCGGTGCAATAATAATTAATGTGGTTGGTATAAGAGGCATGGACATAATATCTATGATCATTCTTATAAACAATTATTTTATATTCAATAATTTAATTGCAATTGAATCAATATTCTCCTGATGCAATTTGTATATATGGATTCTTAATTTATTATGGGAAATAAATGACATAATTGTAATTTCATTATGTACTTAAAAACAAACCTTTGTTTGGGACGAAAGAGAGTTATCAATAGATGTATATATTTATAAAATTTATAAATTTATAAATTATGATGATGATGATGATGATGATTATACTTATTTATTATTTTGTTTAATTAGTTCGAACGGAGGGAGCCTAAACGAGTTATAGTTGGAATAAATTTTGGGTATTAAATTACTTAATCCAGGTACGGATTTTGTACTCTTTCAGCGACACTATTACTAAATTTGATTTGTTCGTTTTGTTCTCTGTTTCGAATTATGTTATTATTTCACATAATTGTTTCTTGAGAAATTCATATATTAGTTTCATTTTGGAGTTCATACATTGGATTCGTATTTGTACTCTTCGAATTAGGTTATCATGTCTCATATTTATTTTGATGTTTGTAGAGTGGTACATGTTGTTACCTTCTTTTGAGACATTACGATAGTGATTTGATCCGGTTCAACATGTGCATATTGTTGGTTGTGTTTCACAATCAATATATGCGTCCAAGTATATACGACCAACAAGTAATAAAGAGTAAGTAGAATATCAATCCCACAGAGAATTAGTTAACAAGAATTACCAAACACTAGCTCATAACCAACTTAATCATATTTAAACGAATGATTATGTATTTTATATTAAATAATTAATTAAACTAATACTAACTACCCCTAAACTGAAACTAGATAATGAAGACTTGAGACTACAACCTCACTTATTGATTCATTTAGATCGACGCACTTCCTGTTAAATCAAATTAATTATATTGGACTGTTAGTCGAGAACATGAAGGTAAAATATGATTATCTCTCGATGCACCATACTCATATCACATTAAATTCACATATGATAAAATGAATGTGAACACCCTAATTAACTAACTCACTATATCTCTATTTGACTTACAATTAAAGAGGGTTGAAGCACAAGTTCTCAATAGACTATATGTGACGCTTCAATATATCTCTATCCTAGGCACGAATCATGAATTCCATTGCCATATAGAAGTCACAAATACATGCTATTATGATAAGATCTTAACCCATAATCCGTCTCTCAACTCTATATGGATTATCAGGGTAATTGATGGCTAATCAACTAAGCAATTAATCACAAATCACAATAGACAATCCAATAACAATTAATAAGTCTAACAAGGAAGCATATCAAAGTAAACTACTCAATAAGATCCATTATAATATCAAAATAGACTTTAATTCATGATTGAACTAGAATCTATGATCCACAATTGAATACATCAAAAGAATACAAATAGAAATGAAAGAGAAGCTAGGGATTGAAGAATGCAAATCTGATCTCTCTTTCCCCCAATCTGAACTTCTAATGCTCTTCAATTGCTTTAATCTTCAAATCTAATCTAATCTAGGGTTTTGCCTAATCTAATCTATGATAATTTAATCTAAGAAAAAAAGAAAAGATGGAATATACAAGATAGATTTTATCCAAAGAGGGAATTCAATCCATTATTGAATGTAGATATCTCTTATATATGTTGCAAATGTGCCTAAATTTAGGCTTAGTCTTGAGTGCCTCCTTGCCCAAGAAACAATCCAATTGGTCATTTAAAATGAATGTCAAAGCTGGTCAGACAGGAAACGACGCATCTGCGTTGCCCACAAGGTTATTTTGGGCACAACTGTATTGAAAGGCATTTTTGACTGAGGTAGGGCACAACTGCGCTGCTTGTTGGAATTCTGTTACAGTGTCCTTCGGTAAAACATCCATAATTTTGATCTCGGAGGAGTTACGGGGCTTTCCACCTATTAAATCGAAGATATTGACGAAATCTACAACTTTCATTCTTTGAGATTTGAGAGATAATGGATGGATAAAGGTCGATATTAGAATGGAAGTGACTGTTATGTAAATGGATGGCAACTCCAAACTTTGAGATTCAACATCCGTTGGTACAAAGGTCATAACTCTTGCATCCGAACTCCGATTGGGATGATTCAAGATGTTACGAAAAAGCTAAGAATTAGCTCTACATTAAAATCCAAGTTTCAAGCCAAGAACATGAAATGAACATGAAAGCCCAAACGATGTCCGAATTTCATTTCCTTGCTTTTTCATACCAATAATCGCTCACACAGTTCCCAAACACAAGATCTACAAAATACATAAAAAGTAACTACGAAACATAGTTTTAAGCAAGTAATTCAAGTAATAGATACCGAATAAGTAGGTATAAAACTGACTTATCAAATACCCCAAACTTGAATCGTTGCTTGTCCCCGAGTAACACAATATAATGCAAATGTAATACACTAAACACAATGCAATATCTAATCTAACATGCTAACAAATCCAAACATCAGTTAGAATAAAATCCAAGAGAGCTGCTTCATAGAAACCACAATGACATCAAACAGAGTATCTAACCAAGAATAAGGCGATAATGCATATCACTTTGTAAGTCAAAACCTGTCATCACTGATGTAGTGTGTGTTCTTAGCAGCCATTAAACTTGCTACAGTCAAATACTTCTCATAATATGCTTCTTAGAGGAAAAAATACAGTTTTAACTCAAGAAAGGCAACAAACAAATTAAGCTCCAACCAAGACTACGCATCAACTAAGCTAAGAGTCAAGAAGGGGTTTATTATGCTTTTATTTACTCACGAGGGCGATAATCGCACTTACCCGTGTACACATCTGACTGTTCAATGTCTAGTCCTCTAAAGCTTTTCAATTATACTCGTGTAGCGAGCTTTCGACCAACGACTCCCAAACCAAATGCCTTTGGGGCGCTGGGTGTAGAGACATCTCATAGGGCGTACTTACTCAAGTATCAAAGGCCACAGAACTAAACTAGCCAAAGTATTTATTCAACATATCTATTTTTTTCTTTTTTTTCTTTTTTTTAATTATTATTATTATTATTATTATTTATAAAGCATGCATACTTACTGAATTCTCCCAAACTTAAGCTTTTGCGTAATCCTAGCCATTACTAATTATTTACTAAATCTCTTTCATTAAAACACAAATTTCCCACCATAATGATGTGACCATTTATACCGAGCAAATCATAATGATTACTCTAGAGTGCTCCGACTACATCGACTTCAAACAGATTAAGGTTCACAATATGCTATGACATTATAACCATGCCTAAATCATCAAAACTGTTCAAAAATCATGCAATTCCAATCTCATCATAGGCCAAATGAATTTCAAACAAACTGAAAACTTGGATTCATGCAATATGACCTTGTCAGAATATAGGGATAATATGTGACATGTCAATTAACCCTTGTTTTGTGGTAGTGTTTGAAAATGACATCCGAAAATATTGAGATAAGCGATGGAGCACATGAGACCATTGAGTCACCGATGATTAATAACCAGGATAATGTGCATCAGGAAGGCAATAATCCTCAGGTAAACAACAACACCGGCCAAATGATAAACGATGGGATGTTCAGAGGCTTCCTACAATTCATGCAACATCAGGCGAGAGAGACTCCTGTGCAAAATACAGGTAGAAACACTGGCAACTCACGGATGGTCACCGCTAAGCAGTTCAAAGAGCTGGGACCACCAGAGTTTTTGGGAAAGCCAGAACCACTTAAGGTAGAGATGTGGATTAAGTAGATCACAAAAATATTTGATGTTTTGGGATGCTCTGAGGAGCAAAAGGTTCCCTTTGCCACCTTCATGTTGCGATGAGAGGCAGATTATTGGTGGGAATCAGTAAAATGTACTCAACCTGTCGCACTGAAGATGTCTTCGAAGAAGTTCCATGAATTGTTCAACGACAAGTACTTTCCCGAAAGTATTCATCACATGAAGGAGGTGGAGTTCATCAAGTTGGAGCAAAATAATATGACCGTATCACAGTACAAGGCTAAGTTTACTGGGTTGTCCCAGTTTTCATCTCATTTGGTAGATAATGAGGAGCGTATGATACGGATGTTTTTAAGAGGTTTAAAACCTGAAATACGTCAATACCCCATTTCTCACAAACTTTGCTTGTATTCAGATGTTGTGAATAGGTCTCAGTTATTGGAACATGATAATTAGTCAGCCTAACCAAAAGATAGCAGCCAGTAAAACGATTATACCAGTGGTAGCAGTCATCGAAGATGAACATGCCAAAAATAGTAGCCACTTCGGTGGTAATCATGGCTAAGATAATAGAAGTGGAAATTTTAAGAAGAGAAGGTTCAATAATGATGGACAGACAACAACACCGGCACCCGTTGTCAAGGAAGGAGAACGACCATGGGTCGTATGCTACAAATGTGGAGGGGAGGGACACATCAGTCCAAACTGTACGCAATAATCCAAAGCATGTTACAATTGCGGAAGAGAAGGTCACCTAGCCCGATTTTGTCGTGTAGTGAAGACAAGTCTAGTTGGGATGGTGACACCAAATGCCGTCCTAGACAAGTCAAAGCCGGTAGTTCAAGGGAGAGCATTTTTCGTGACCTCCCAAAAAGTGGGGAACCCAAATGAAGTTATCACGGGTAAGCTAATCATAAACTCTTTCGAAGTCTATACCTTAATTTGATACCGGTTTTACCCATTCTTTTATTTTTCCTACTTGCGTTCAACATTTAAATTTAACTCCGGAGAAATTAGACTTCGACTTATCTTTTGAAACTCCGTTGGGAGAAACCTTCATTACATCCGTTGTTTATAAATCTTGTTTGATTCAAATCGGCACCCGCATATTACCTGTCGATCTTATCTCTTTGAAAATACTTGCATTTGATGTGATTTTAGGGATTGATTGGTTAACTACTCATCATGCTAAAATTGATTCTTTTCGTAAGGTTGTTAACTTTCATATTCCTAACCAACCTATTATGCGAATTCAAGCAACCAAACCACTAAAGTTAATCACTGTCATATCAAGCCATAAAGCCATTCGTTTATTGAAAAATGGATGTCAAGCTTTATTCGCCAATGTCACGGATTTAAACAAAAATACGTCAGATTTGAATGATATTTCTATTGTTAATAAATTTCTTGACGTATTTCCTGAAGAACTTCCTAGCCTTCCCCCAGAGCGTGAAATTGAATTTGGTATTGATCTTGAACCCAGTACGAAACCCATTTCTAAAATCCCATATCGAATGGCTCCTATTGAACTTCAGGAGTTAAAAACCCAACTGCAAGAGTTGTTAGACATTGGTTTCATTCGTCCTAGTACGTCTACTTGGGGTGTTCCTGTTCTATTCGTAAAGAAGAAAAATGGGAGTATGTGACTTTGTATTGATTATCGAGAGTTGAATCATGTCACCATCAAAAATAGGTACCCATTGCCTTGCATTGATGACCTGTTTGATCAGTTGCAAGGCGCTAAATTCTTTTTAAAGATCGATCTTCATTCTGGATATCATCAGTTAAAAATTAAAATTGATGACATTCTAAAGACTGTTTTTAGAACTCGGTACAGGCATTACGAATTCCTAGTCATGTATTTTGGATTGACTAATGCTCTTGTTGCCTTCATGGATAAGATAAACTGATTATTCAAGGAATATTTGGATCATTTTATGGTTGTCTTTATTGATGACATCCTCATATACTCCAAAAGCCATGAAGATCATGAGCAACACTTGAGGTTGATACTCCAAAAGCTTCGTGAAAATAAGTTATATGCCAAGTTGAAAAAATGCGAGCTCTGGCTTGAGGAAGTAGCATTCTTAGGGCACATGATATCAAATCACAAAATATTTATTGACCCAAGGAATATTGAAGCGATACAAAGCTGGGAGCAACCTAAGTCGGTAACCGAAGCACGTAGCTTTCTGGGCTTAGCTGGTTATTATCGGAGATTCATGGAAGTGTTTTCTCGAATCGCCACTCCGTTGACTCAGCT
This sequence comes from Panax ginseng, assembly GCA_020205605.1. Taxonomy (NCBI): domain Eukaryota; kingdom Viridiplantae; phylum Streptophyta; class Magnoliopsida; order Apiales; family Araliaceae; genus Panax; species Panax ginseng. The sequence goes on along the minus strand of CM035130.1, from coordinate 38,585,204 downwards.
AACTCAAAAACATACAAAATTTTGTTGGAGCAAGGAATGTGAGAAGATTTTTTAAGATTCAACACCTGTTCTGACAATACCATCTGGTTCGGAGGGATTTGTCATCAATAGTGATGCTTCAGGCAGAGGGTTAGGGTGTGTTCTTATGCAACATGGGAAAGTCCTAGCCTATGCCTCACGACAACTCAAAGAATATGAGATGTATTATCCTACTCATGAACTAGAGTTGGCAGTTGTCGTTTTCACGCTTAAAATTTGGAGGCATTAACTGTATGGGGAGAAGGTGGAGATCTATATGGATCATAAAAGCCTCAAATATTTCTTCGCCCAAAAGGAACTCAACATGAGGCAACGACGTTGGCTCGAGCTGTTGAAAGATTACGATCATACCATTCAATACCATTCTAGAAAAGCGAACGTGGTAGCTGACGCGTTGGGTAGAAGAACATATGCGGGTATGAGTGTGATATTGTCAATGCAAAGGCCTATTTTATATGACTTACAAAGGACAGAGATAGAGTTAAAGACTCTAGGAACCCACATGATGATGTCAAATATACGAGTAGAACTGACTTTAATCGATAAAGTTAAACCTTCTCAAGCTACAGACCTAGAGCTTATGCATATGAGGAAGAAAGTGCCAGAAGGTGCTATTCCGGAAGTAAGAATCGTTGAAGAAGGAATATTTGAGTCAACTCTAGACTTTGTGTTCCTAATGACTCTGATTTGAAGTACAAAATCATGATAGAGGCACACAAAACACCATTTGCAATCCATCCTGGGAGTACCAAAATGTATCGTGATCTTCGACATACATTTTGGTGGAGTAATAAGAAGAGAGAGATCGCAGAGTTTATCTCAAAGTGTTTAACTTGTCAACGTGTCAAGGCGGAGCATCAAGTGCCAAAAGTTCTATTACAAACACTTGAAATTCCAGAATAGAAGTGGGAGCACGTTACCATGGATTTCATTACTGGTCTTCCCAAGGTTTCTCAAGGCATAGATGCAGTTTGGGTCATTGTTGATATATTAACCAAGTCTGCACATTTCTTACCTATACGAGAAACTTATTCACTTGAATGTCTTGCTCGTATATACATAAATAAGATTGTAAGACTGCGTGGCATGCCAGTATCCATAGTTTCTGATCGAGACCCAAGATTCACTTCATAATTTTGGGTTCGTTTGTAAAAAGCTATGGGCACGGATTTACGATTCAGTTCGGTATATCATCCTCAAACGGATGAGCAATCGAAGAGGACTATTTAAACTCTTGAAGATCTATTAAGACTCTGTGGCCTTGACTTCAAAGGAAGTTGGGACAAGTTCTTGCCATTGGTGGAATTCTTCTACAACAACAGTTATCAAGCAAGTATAGGCATGGCTCCATTCGAGGCATTGTATGGACGCAAGTGTCGATCTCCAGTATGCTGGGACGAGGTGGGCGAAGCAACGTTGTTGGGACTGAAATTGGTACGCATGACTACGAAAAAGATTTAAATGATCCGACAACGTATAAAAACCTCACAAGATCAACAAAAGAGTTATACTGATCTTCATCGAAGAGATGTGGAATTCAATGTTGGAGAGTATGTGTTGTTACGTGTTGCTCCATGGAAAGGAGTTACAAGATTTAGAAATAGAGGAAAGCTCAATCCTCGATTTATTGGCCCATTTGAAATCCTCGATCGAGTCGGAACTGTGGCCTATAGACTCGTCTTACCGCCAAGTATGTCTCGTGTTCATAACGTTTTTCACATATCTATGTTACGTAAATATGTGAAAGAGCCGAATCACATTATTGAATTAGAACCAGACGAGATAGCGGAAGATTTAACGTATGAAGAGGAACCTGATAAAATCTTGAATAAGAAGGAACATATTCTACACTCCAAGGTTATACCTCAAATCAAAGTTTTGTGGAGAAACCACGATGTTGAGGAAATGACCTAGGAGTTAGAATCTGAAATGAAATCAAGGTATCCTTACCTCTTCGACATACCAGGTACGTACACCAATTTCGAGGACGAAATTTCATAAGAAGGGGAGGTTGTAAGACCCCAACTTTTATGAATAAAGATTTAATTTTCTCTAAATATCATTTTGAATACTATGGTGTGGATTTGATATAATGTTATAGTTGTGGGTAATATTTATAAATTTTGCAAAATAAGCAAGTTGTCATAAAATATTCGATTGGTCGGGGAATAGTCATTTTATTAGGGAATATTTGTACGACGACACAATCATCGGTGGACCCCATAACGGAATTACTGTCAGAGTTAGAAAATGACAGAAATAATTTTTTATAAAATAATGGTAAAAGTGTTACCGTTAACTGTTGAAATACCTGGTGAGAAAAGTACAGTAATACGCGTGGTTGCATAGTAGCACACGGTATTGTACAGTATCTTGATTATTGATGCTTACGTGAGAATTCACTCAGTTTATGCAATTATTGCCACAATAATTGTTGCATAGTATCTCATATTATTGATTCAATTATTATCACAGTATCATCTGCATAATATTTTATATTATTAAATCAATAATTAGGACGAAAAAGTTATTCATATTATTATTTGAATTATTAATAATGTCTAGAAAGTTCTGTCGAGGAAAGGGGTTTGGTCACCTAATTGCATGCCAATAAGGAGAAGTCCTTATCGGAAAGCCCCCTCTTTCCTGGGAATGATCTGGTTGTTAATATTGTGAGTTATAATATTAATAATAAATAAGTTCATGTTAATTAAAGATAAGAATAATAATTGATGAGTGGAAGATGTTTGTTCAATTATCCTTTTAAATTGGTGTTTGTTCATTTTTCCGTATGTTAGGATATTATTGGCCAACTTTTCAAATAATGCAGCTATTGTTCACTGCCTTATGAATGAGGGCGCTCCCTCATTGGTCCATATCTCCCAAACTCAATTACCTTCAAAAGAGAGCGCCCCTTCATTGGTCTACATCTCCCACTTTGCTAGTTACCTTCATGGGAGGGCATTCTCTCATTGCTTGACTCAAATGTGTGCTGATGAATAGCGCCCGTGAATTTTTTTCTTGTACAGTCTGTGATTTTTCCTTTACTGTGCATCCAAATAGTATCATGCCATTCTTCTATAAATAGAATGCTTAGTTTAGAAATGAAAATCACACCAGAATCAGAGAATTCTTCTTCTATTATATTAAGCGTATTTCTTTGAGTGCAGAAAATAGTACAAGTTTTCTTCAATAATATATCCGCTATACCAGTCGGAATTACTCTCCTACTAAAGTAAGGAATATTATTTTTGTTCAATATTCGTATGAAATAATATTTTCTACCATACTCTGTAGTATGTAAGTAATATTATTTTGTTTCGTATTCTTAATTCTATGCTTATGTTGATAAATTTTGCTTCTATACTCCTTAATTAGTAGAATATCCTTGAAATTTGCGCTTCATCTAGTATCTTTTTACGAAAATATTATTCTAAATATTCTTGTTAATTTTTAATCTTTTCATGCCAGGGTACTATTCCCTAAGTACTATTCACGGGGTACTATTCACCCGGTGTACTATTCATGACAAAAAAATTAATTTCTTTTTTGTCCAAATTATTTTTGATATAATATTATTCTTGAATTTTACTCTACAAAGCAATTGTCATGTTAACAATTTAGACATTCTTGAACTCTGGATAAATTAATTTATAAGTTTTTAAAATTTATCCTTGCTCTTACTTAATTGAATTTTTATATCATTGTCATCATCCTCATGCTTATATTGTGATGAAAGTCATCTTTGGCTCGTAGTGCATAGATGGACTATTGATTGGTATGATTATGACTATGTATCAGTATAGTCATGACCTGTAATATTACAAATGATGTGGTAAAAGTCCTCATTGGCCCGTAGTGCATTGATGGATAGTTATTGGCATGATCATGACCATTGGTGATAATAACGAATATCCTTGGCCCGTAATACATGGATGATTTATGGATGTGAGAATAATGAATATCCTTGGCCCATAGTGCATGGATAATTCAGTGATGTGGATTATTTATTGAGCTAAGTCTTAGTGATAAAATTGATGATAAACTTTTAAATCATAGAAGATAGTAGATATCATGCTTTACTTGACTCTTCTAATGGATTATTTGTTTCGCTGCATTTAAAATTGTTTTCTATTATATTTTATCAGTTTAACACTGTTGAAGGCTAATGATAATTTATTCTGCATTATCTTAGTCATAATATTCTTTACTGGGATAGTTGAGCTCACCCTTTGCTTTCAGTATTCTCTTCAAAAAATGGGAATATAGCTGGGACTAGTTGGGGAATGGAGTGACGGTCCAGATGGTTGCTTTAGTAGTCCTCACTATTCTGTGAAATAGTGTGATAATAAGTGTAATGAGGACTTCATTTGAGTTTGGATATTGTCTACGAGATAATATTCGTGTTAAAACTCTCAACTTATGTTACACGACAGTTGTATAATTAAGTTTGTATTTGTATTCTGTACCATATATTTGGTGACTCAGAATAGGTGATGTAAACCTATTTTAGGGGCTTCAAAATTACTATCTAATTCCTCTTCAATAATTAAGGAGCCCTCCATCCATCAGGAGAAATGTATCTTTTGGGAGTTTCCCCACAGTGATAGCCATTGAATTAAAGTCACCTAGTTTGCTCTGTTTAGATAATTAGTGCCTAATTGAGAATGTTGAATAAATAGGTACTTTTTCCATTGTGTATGTGATTAGATTGGGGCTTTGAGGATTGTCAAATACAATGGGCTCTTCTTCTATCTTCTCTTCCTCGGCCCACCATGGCTTCAAATGTGTGCTAGCTCTCATGTCATAAAGAGCTTTGCCGATGACGTGTGTAAGACCCCAACTTTTATGAATAAAATGAAATTTCCTCTATTTATTATTTTGAAATAGTTAGGGGTTGATTCGATTAATGTGGTTAGTTATGGGTAAAATGCGCAAATATTTTTAAGCAAGTGATTATAAAATATTCATTGTTGTCGGAGAATATTCGTTTAGCCGTGGAATATTCTTGCTGTCGGGGAATATTCGTATGACGGTGTAACCATTTGTGGGCCCTGTCAGGAATATTCATGTGAATGATATTCCTATTTATATATTATTTGATTATGATATAAATGAATGAATATGCAAGTATGCTTGCATTAAGAAAAGCTGTAAAGTCCTTTGATAGATAATAGGAACGTACGTACAAGTGTAAGACCCCAACTTTTATGAATAAAGAATAATTTTTCTTGAAATATATTTTTGAATATTATGGTGTGGATATGATATAATGTTATAGTTGTGGGAAATATTTACAAATTTTGAAAAGTTAGCAAGTGGTTATAAAATATTCGATTGGTCAAGGAATATTCATTTTAACAAGGAATATTCGTATGACGACACAATCATTGGTGGACCCCACAACAGAAGTTTTGTCGTAGTTAGAAAATGACAGAAATATCTTTTTATAAAAATAACGGCGAAAGTTTTACCGTTAAACTGTTGAACTATCCGGTGGTAAAAGTACAGTAATACGCGTGGTTTCATAGTAGCACACGATATTGATTATTGATGCTTACGTGAGAAATCACTCAGTTATACTCAATTATTGCTATAGTAATTGCTTTATAATATCTATCATATTATTGATTCAATTATTGTCACAGTATCATCTGCATAATATTTTATATTATTAATTTAATAATTGGGATGACAAAGTTATTCATATATTATTTGCAATATTGTCGATGTCTAGAAAGTTCTGTCGAGGAGAGGTTTGGTCACCTAATTGCGCACCAATAGGGAGAAATCCTTATCGGAAAGCCCCCTCTTTCCTGAGAATGATCTGGTTGTTAAATATTATGAGTTATAATATTAATGATGAATAAGTTCGTGTTGATTAAAGATGAAATTGATATTTCCATTGTGCTGGGATTATTAGTGTTACTAGAAATCAACATTTATTTCAATAATAATTGATTTTTGGAGGTTAAATTGACCAATCAGGTAATTAATCGGATAAATGAGCAATTAATTGCTATTAATTCACATGCTTATAACTATTTGTTCACGTGTATGTACTATTAGGAGAGGTGGTGCAAGATTGATAATACTTGCATGACTAAATTAAAAATGGAGGTATAGATGAAGGTACTATACTGTAACTATTTTTACACATGTATAGAACTATTGATTCACATGACTGAACTATTGATTCACATGATGTACTATTAGGGGAGGTGGTGCAAGATTAATAATACTTGCATGACTAAATTAAAAATAGAGGAAAAGATAATGGTATTATACTGTAATATTTCGAGCCCCAAAACGTGCAATTATCAAAACTATATTTTCCTATAAATAGAAGCTCATTCTTCTTTCATTCTCATCAATTTACTAAGACTCACAAGAGCAATTATAGAGAGAGAAGCTATAGAGAGAAAAAAAAAAGAAGAGAAGTCTGCTACTTCATTATTCCAGTATCCAGTCTTCTTCTAAGGTAAGGGATATTATTTTTGTTCAGTATTCATAAGGAATAATATTTTCTTCCATACTCTGTAGTATGTGAGTAATATTATTTCGTCTCATATTCCTGATTATACCCTCATTCTGTTAAAGTATTGCTTCTATACTCCGTGAAATTAGTAGAATATCCTTGATATTTGTGCTTCATCCAATATCTTTTCATGAAAATATTATTCTGAGCTTTCTTGATAATTATTGATCTTTTCATGCCAGAATACTATTAATGAGTTACTATTTATGGGTTACTATTCACCCAGTTACTATTCACTCGAATATTATTCACTCGGGTATTCGGGGCACTTTTCATGCCAGGATACTATTCACGAGTTACTATTCACAGGTTACTATTCACCCAGTTACTATTCACTCAAAAATTATTCACTCGGGTATTCGGGGCAATTTTCATGCCGGGGTACTATTCACGAGGTACTATTTCTAAAGTACTATTCATAGGGTACTATTCACGGGGTACTATTCACCCGAAAAGTATATTTCTTTTCTGTCCAAATTATTTTTGATACATGAATATTATTCTTGAATTTTACTCCACAAAGCAGTATCATGTTTACAATTTGGATATTTTTAAACTCCGGATAAATTTAAAGTCTTTAATATTTATCCTTGATTTCGTTTGATTAATGCTTATATCATTGTCATCATCCTCATGCTTATATTGTGATGAAAGTCATCTTTGGCTTACGTGCATAGATGGACTATTGATTGGTATGATTATGACCAGGGATCATTCGGTATAATCATGACCCGTAATGTTACAAATGATGTGGTAAAAGTCCTCATTGGCCCGTAGTGCATTGATGGACAGTTGTTGGTATGATTATGACCAGGGATTATTCGGTATAATCATGACCATTGATGATTACATGAATATCCTTGGCCTGTAGTGCAGGGATGATTTGATGATGTGGTTTATTTATTAAGCTGAGTCTCAGCGATAAAGTGGATGAAAAACTTTTTAAATCATAGAAGATTGTAGATATCATGCTCTACTTGACTCTTCTAATGGATTGCTTGTTCCGCTGCAGTTAAACTTGATGTTTATTGTATTTTATCAGTTTAACACTGTTGAAGGCTAATGATAATTTATTCTGCATTATCTTAGTCATAATATTTCTTACTGGGCTAGTTGAGCTCACCCTTTTACTTTCATTGTTCTCTTCAGGAAATGAGAACGTAGCCGGGACTAGTCGGAAAATGGAGTGACGGTACTTAGTGTGATAATAAATGTAATAAGGATTGAATTTGATTTTAGATATTGTCTATGAGACAATATTCATGTAAAAACTCAGCTATATTTTGTCGTATTTTTACACGACAGTTATATTAAAGAAGTTTGTATTTGATTTTTGTACCATGTATTTGGCGACTCAAGATGGGTGATGTATACCTATTTAGGGGGCGTCACAACAAGGACTTAGAATGGATTGATCAAATATGTTAGGTTGATCCTACATAAGCAAAACAGCTTTGTAAAGTCCTTAAAAAGAAATGATGTACAAGGACTATAAATATAAAAAGACCAAGCTTGTTAGGTTGATCTTTTAATGTAATAGATAGGCTTGTCTGATCATCGAGCACTGCACCAGAAATCGTAGTCTTCCAGGAGAGTCAAGAAAAACTCGAGAGTTATCAAGACAGAATCGTAGTTTACAAGATAGTAGATCTCAGAGTTCGTAGACTACCAGGAGAAACGAGGAAGGATCATAGTGTGTCGAGAAGAACTTCCTCGAAGCCATAGTCTGTTGAGGAAGTCATATTCAGAATCGTAGAGACAGCCAGTCTAAGAGCCGACCGAGCATCTGCCAAAGCCAAGCCAAGAATCATATAACACACTCGGAGTCGTAGAGTTTACTGATCAAATAAGAGGCAGAGATCGTAGTCGAGCCAGATCAGATGAAGACAGCAAGCTTAAAGGCAGAAATCGTAGAGTGTCAAGATCTAATCTCAGAGTCGTAGTGTCTGCACAACCAAAGCTAAATCGTAGAATGCAGAACTAAGACTTCAATAAAGATGCTAACAATGCCAAGATAGAATTGTAGAGCAAACACGATTCTCAACAAATGAGCACTCCTAGAATATCCAAAACATGAAGCCTCTGGTCTAAGCTGCAAAGTTACACTCTACCTAAAGAAAACAAGAGAGAACTTAACGAATGGCATGCAAGCTAACAGCATCAACCCAATCAACATCCAGATTGAGTTGAGAAGCCATTCGAGTTAAAGTCTTCCACAAGTAGATCAGAAGAAGACCTCAATAAAAGTATCTGACTAAGGAAAGTCAGTAAGTGCAGTAGCTGTCAAAAAAACAGAAGACAATGATCTTGGGATTAACCAAGATCATAGTGTTTGCCAAACAAAGCAGGAACTGATGAAGTGTACACAAAGATACTGGACAGCTTCTAAAGAACAAGACTAAAGTGATTAAGCATTGGGTTAGTCCATTGATGATAAGTGAACGGGAGATCACAAGGAGAAAGCGAGCTGGGCATGCCACAAATCTGAAGTGTCTTGGTATTCAGAAGAGGCCAGAATAAGGAGTCAAGCTATCAGTTCCTGAGATCAGTCGAGGTAAACAAAAGTATTGAAGCACTAAACATTAGAAGAAAGAAGTGTTCTACATTAAAGATCCAATGAAAACTCCTCAGGATCGTAGTGTTGTCCCAACCAGTCAATGAGCAACATTCAACAAGACACTACGATCAGGTCCAAGAATATACATCAGAATCGTAGAGTTCGGTTATCTGAAGATTGAAGCATTGGCAACAGTTTAATCTTAAGAGTGATATTCGAATATAGCTTATTGAGAGTATCGATGCAAAGGGACAGATCCTGATGTTCTAATCGAGAAGTCAGAAAGAAGAAATAAAGTTGACTACCTGACCAAGACATCGAAGTGACATCTCTGACGTGGTAGGTGAAACAGTAGACTGCAGTGTTAGAAAGTTGAAAAGGATGTCATGTCACATCTGCAGTCTGTATCAAATATCTCGAGATCTGCGAAGCAATTCTAATAACTTTCAACGGCTATATTCCAACGGGAAGATTGGGAAGGAGCATATATATAAGCCAGAGCTACAAAGATAAAAGTGTGTGAAGTTGCTGAAGTTGTAGAATCGTTGAGTTGTTGGAATGTTATAGTGTTGACTCTACGAGTTCCACCAGAGCTAAACAAAACAAGTCTCAGTGACAATGAGACTACAAAGGTGGAAGTGAAGCAACTTTGAAGAAGGAATCAAATAGACTAAAAGCTTCACTCAACAAAGATGAGAATGCCACTGAAGATGGTAGCTAAGCTAAGAGCCGAGAAGGCCAAGAAGATAGCATTCAGGAAAGTGGCAGAGTACAAAGAAGATCAAGAGAACCACTCTATGAATCACCAAGAACCAAAAGATGAATCAAAATAGATGCAGAACCATGTCTGCAAACCACTCAAGAAGGGTTCAGGGAATGCTAAGTGCTAGATGAAGTCTACCAAAAGCTCAAACACTTAGCAAACCCAAATGATGATGGTGCATAGCTGACATCTAATGAAGATGAGCAGAACAGAATGAAGATCAGCTGCACCAAAGAAGATGTGGTCCAGACTCGAAGCAGAATACAAGAGGACCGCGCCAAGCTACTAAGTACAGAAGATGTTCAATTTTAAAGACATTTTAGCAGCAAGGCACAAACAACAACAACACCACCAACAAGAAGCCAAGGCCTGAGGGGTCCTTGTTCGGAGGGACTAAATGAAGTTCCAAGCCTGCTGGGCTTGAAGAGTTCCTATGTAACACCCCCAAAATAGGCCCATTCCATCCAACCCATTTTGAGTCGCCAAATACATGTTACAGAAAACAACTACAACTTTATTACAACAATTGTCTTGCAAAATACAACAACACATATGTTGTGAGTTTGGATACAAATATATATCAATCATGTGACTCATGTCCCAAACCGTGATGAAGACTTTCATAATGACACCTTACATAAAGGTATAGTCGAAAACTGCTTTTAAAAATTAGAATCTTTGGGAAGTGCTCAAGAAACCTTCGTATATGGGAGGCCATGCGTATAGGTTATGATATATATCATATGGCCACGCAATTATCCTTGGTTGACCCAATAGACCCCAAAGAAAAACGAGAAGATTACTATCATATTCTTCCCAATGGTGAGTCTTCTCTTGACATATCATTATCTCCACTGCCTCTAATCCAATATTATACTCCAAACAAACACCAAGATTATATAGGTAGTCTTTGGTAGATATACTCAAAGAAGTGAATGAGCACAATCTGCATTTATGATGACTCGAGGTTGTATGTCATTAAACATCTTGTATAATAGTGACAAAACACCCTTCAAAGTTGAATTCACCTCACCCTCAACATCTATAGACCACCGCTTTATTCCCTCGTTATTCCCATCATGTCAAAATTTACACTTTTATTACACGAAAGGAATTGTGAAGCAAAAAGGGTGAGCACAACTAGCTCAAGAAAAATATTATGACTAAAGATAATTAAATTATCAATAGCCTTCATCAATAATAAATCGAGATTTAGAACATATGGTAGATGATAAAAAATTTCAACCATAGTTGCAAATGAACGAGCGAATCCATTAGAAGAGTCAAATAGACTATAAAGTCTATTATCTTCTCCATGTTAAAAATCCACCAACAATGTTTTATCCTCAGTAACATCAATCAAAATTTCTCATCCCACAATCACATGTATAACTCATAATCGTAATTGTTGTTCTAAATTCATTTTCTCATTCGTGACGAAGATAATTTTCATCACTTGTCTTTACCTCGAAATATCAAAGATCATGGTTATACCAAATCACAGCTCTATTCATAATCATACTAATAAATTCATCTTTGCACTACGACCAAAGATATTCATCAACAGCCATCTTTGCACTACAGTGCCAAAGATATTCATCAACAGCCTCATCTTTGCACTCACAGCCAAAGATATTCAACTATAGGTCATATTTGCACTACGACCCAAAGATATTCATCAACAATTCATCTTTGCACTACAGGCCAAAGATATTCATCAACAAGTCATCTTTGCACTACTGAACAAAGATATTCATATCTCAAAAAATACATAATCATTTCGTAATTTATATAAACCATAATTATAACCATATATGTTGATCAATTCACCTTTGCACTTAAGCTAAAGATATTCAATTATAAATTCAATGGTCATGATCATACCAAATCAACAATTTAACTTTGCACTTTCTTGGCCAAAGAGAAACCTATAGTCACGATCATACCAATAATCTATCCATCTTTACACTCAAGTCAAAGAGAAATATCATCATTAGGGTTATAAGAATGTTATATAAAAAACAATATAATCAACATATAGATTTAATCTCAAGAGTAAGATTCATAAATCAATGATTTCATAACAACTTAATCAAAATGTTATAAATCACTTAATAATCTCATAATCTAATATTATTAATACTACCACAATATTTTAATCATTTCTTAAACTTATAAACAATTTATTTTAATTGTTTACACTTTACTAATAAATGCATTTAATCATCTTAAAATGCCAAACTCATAAGATTTCATCACCAATAACCAAAATCCTCATCAAAAATCAAGATATACCTCATGTAGGATTCTCGAAGCCATAAAATCCTATTTTCTAATTTTCTTACCTCACATAACATATTTAATTCATTTACTCATAACTAGTCCATTTTCATGAAAAATAACAAATCAGTTCCAAAAATATTTCTTTTCTGGAATTTAGCAGAATATAGTCCTATATTGAACATATATTTTTCTCAGAATTTTTAAAAGTCATTTACTATTTTTCACATGGCCAAAACCACCGAATATTTAAACATTTATCATAAATTGTACTTTTATCCAAAAATTCTGAAATTTACACGATATACTGATATTATATAGATGTACTCACAATAAAAATGTCATCAATTTTGGAGTTATTCACAAGGAGTTATAAGTAGTTACTTTTAAAATAGTCTTTTCTCATAAAATCCATAACTCCTAATCTATACATCCAAAAATCGCCATTTTTGGACACAATCAACAAAACTCATCAAATTATCATTTCAAATTTTTCCAGAATTTTTGAAGGTTCAGAAGAATTTTGAAATAATAACCCTTAAAATCTCTTCTTACTATCCCTTACCTCAAAAAAAAGCGATGATTACATTTGGAATAACTTAATTGAATTTTGCAATCAGTATAGCAATACTCAAAAATATACTCAAAATACTCACAAGAATACGCCGATAATATAGAGAGAAAACTTTAGTTTAATGTGATTTTTAATTATAACCTAAGCACCCTATTTATAGGAAATTGCTTAGAACACCAAAGTAGAAAATTTATTACAATATTAATATATATATATATATATATATATATATATCTTCTACGCATGCCTAGAATCAAATTTTTAGCCATCAAACACATGTTAAAGATGCCCCAAACATGTCAAAAACGTTTTCTTAATTAATTAATTAAAACTCCAAAAAATGATAATTAATTAATCCAAACTTCAATAATTCATAATAAATAGCCCTTTTATCATAAAATTCGAATCTTGTGAGTTTTTATAGGAAATTCAATTCTCTACAACTTTGCAGAAGAAAGTTTTTCCAAATTCCAAACAAAAATTGACCGAAATTCACAAACGAGCGATTTTACAAGCTATAATCAAATTTCAGTCAAGAAATGGGGTCCACCGACATGTTTAACATGTTTTAAACATTTTTGGTAACAAAAATACTCCTCCTCCTCATGTACTCATATATCCCACATTCACTGTAAAAATATCACCATTATTATATTATTAAAAAATATAATAATATATTTAAATGAATTATTTTATCAGAAAAAGATAAAATATTAATTTTCAATAATTTTCACATTAAAAATTTTCTCCATCTATATCCACATAAAATGAATATTTTCCTCATCATAAAAATCAATAATTAATTATTCATAAATAATATTATATAATCACAATATTGACAACCAGTGCGCCCTCTGTGAAAGAGGGGCTTTCCAATAAGAATTTCTCCTTCTTCATGCCGCAATTAGGTGACCAAACCTCTCCTTAGATGTAGAACTTTCTAGACATTGCCAATAATGTTATCCAATAATATTATTCAGATAATATGAATTATTGTCTGATAATGGAAAATACTTGTAAATGACAATTTATCAAACAACAAGAATATAAAATATCAATGCAAAGAATTATTGAATCAATAAAATAAAATATTGAATAAGAATTCTTTGTAACAATTATTGAGTAGTGTCTTCTTACGTAAGAATCAATAATTGGTGCAATACCGTGTGCTACTGTATTTTAACCACCGAGTATTTTAACAGTATTAACGGTAACAACTACGTCGTCATTTATAAACAACTTATATTTGTCGTTTTCTTCATCCAATCGCTTTTACATTATGGGGCCCACAAAAGATCAAGCTACTGCGTAAATGCGAATATTTCCTTAAAAAGCGGCATGAATATTCCACGACCAAACGAATATTCCCCGACAACAATGAATATTTTATAGCCACTTGCGTATTTTATAAATTTGCATAATTCACCCATAAATTTAAACTTTTATCAATTTAACCATTTACTGAATAATAATTATAAGAAAAAATTGAATAATTTTATTTCATAAAATTCGGGGTCTTACATCCTAGGGAACTAGAGGAGTTCCAAGCCTACTGGGCTTGAAGAGTTCTTAGTGAACTGAAGTTCCAAGGCTGTTAGCTTTGAAGGAATCTTAGTGATTCAGGGTGCTGCCCTTCCTTAGTGGAATTCCTGCTAGTTAAAGCAGAATCGTGGATTAAGAGCTTAAGTCTCTGAACCATTTAAAATCCCTTGTGTCTTTTATATTTTGTCATTTACTTTCTGTCATCTACATTATGTACGTAACTACTATAACTGCTATGTATGTATTAACTGCTTACCACTTAACTAGCTCTAGGAACAATGTATGTATGATTATGAATATATCAATGAAGTGGATATTTTACTTATTCCGCTGTGCTTCAAAAGATTCTTATGTTTGTCATTTGCTAATTCATTAGCAATACAAAATAAACAGGAAAAGTATTTAAAAATAAAAGGATCTATTCAACCCCCCACTTCTAGATCTATTGTGTGCCTACTGGGAACTAACAATTGGTATCAGAGCAGGTTCTCATGCTATTCAAAAGCTAATCGCTTTGAGTCTGATCCTAGGCACAAACATTGTTCTAAACTTAGTTTAGTAGTAAGTCACTTGTAAATGCAGATGAGCTCACACATTGGAAATATTGTGTACAGGTAAATGTGTATATACACCTGAAGTTGTTCAGAATTGTCCATGTTCTTAAAAGCCATAACAACAAGACCAATCCTTGCCTATAGTCAATCTTGTAGTCTTAAAAGCAGATATGGGAGCTCAAGAGGCATCAACAGCAAAGAGTCAAGCATCCACTAGACTGAAAGATGAAAAGGCCATATGTGCTAAGAAGTACTCATTCAGAGAAGAAAGAAGAATCTCTCAAATCTATATTTGTCCAGCCAACAGCTGGATGCGAATCTTGAGGACTCAAGGGTGTCAAAGAACTAAAGATGTCAAGATTCGCTAAGCCTACATCTTCAAGACTATGACTGATTGATCAAAGGATAACTGAAGCAACAAGATGTCAGAAGTAAAGGAAAAATTATGCACATCAATGCCTAACCTCAGTATATCAAGATAAATGACTGTCAAGAAACTGACAATGTAAAGGTACGGTTCCTCATCAGTATAAATGTGTACATCATGCTGCACCACCTTATGCACTATAAAAGTATTCTATCAAGAGACCATACTCTACCTAAAAAGGAGAAGAGAGAAAGTACACTGAAGTTGGAAACTCAAATGTTAATAAACTTTCTCTCCATCCAAGTTTTAAGATTGAAGATAACATCCTTAAAAAAGTCTGAAATAGGTCATAAGCATATCAAGATTTAACTAACTTTAAGTGGAGTAATCTTTGCTAATGGGTTAGTATGTATGTGCAAACCTATGTTCTAGGTTTTTGATAACACATAAAGTATGATCAGTTCTACAAGAGTATCTTGAAGATTCATAGAAACTGATCACCTCCATGAGTCAACCAGATACAAATAAGTGATAGAGGTGATGCTCACTCTGTGAACATTTAAAATCCATGAACATGACCAAGCAAATGATGAAATCATCAAAGAAAAGAGTGTTGTATTAAAATGGTTAATCTTACACACACTCATCATCATGTATTTTAAAATGTCATATCTAAATTAGATACATGCATGAATATGATTGTTGGTGATCAATATGATAAAAATTCAAATACACGAGGAACGGGGATTTTGAAAGCTAACCTGGCAGGACCCATTTAACCAAGGGTACCAAAAATAGAAATTTATCTAACCTGCAGGTGCATGGTCTATCTGACCACACTAAGGAATGCTGAAGCAGAAGACTTCAGCCAAGAAGATTCAACCAGCAGAAGGCTTAAGACATTTCATAAGAATTTCTGACTAAAACTTTATTTGTCAAAGCCTGTCCTTGAAGACTTGCTGAGCTAACATGAATGAAGCTCACATGGTTGTTGATCTATATATGGAAGGATACCATTCACCCTAAGATAAAAAGGACCTTATATGCTCAATCATGCATAGCATATTATATGAGAAGAATCCTCAAGGAAGTTTACATCAGAGGATCATCGAGCATCAATCATGAGGAATTCATTACAAAAGCAGAACTCCACAAGTACAAACCATCAAAGAAGACTAAGTTCGTAGTTTTGTGAAACCATCGTAGAGTGATCAGTCCTGGAGATATGCAAGGCTGCCTTCTGATGCACATGAAGAAGAAGAACTCACACCTCTCTGAAAAGATAGTATCAACTATGAGGGAGCAGTGATCTGCTAAAGAACAGCAACACTAAAAATATCAGAAGTGCACTATGAAGCAATATACCAGTTACAAAGTCCCAAAACTTTGTGACTGATGAACCAAATGAAGATCCATAGTCAGTGGGAACGTCTCAAAACGTACTACTGATAACCTTGTCAACCACCCAACTCACAATCATGGAGTGCCTACAATCAACCATCTGATCGTAGTATAAGAGCAGGAGGACACCACGATTATAGCCAATGCAAATGTCTAAAGTTGGTAGATGAACTTCCCAGCAGAAAAGATCAAATGAGATATCAGTACTAATCACTTCTAAAGTTTTTCATCTGAAAAGCGCCTTAGGGAAAAACCTGACCCTTAGTTCACTCTAAGAGGTTGGCCTTTCCTGAGCTACTTTAACCCTGAAGGAATGCTTAGTCTAGTTCATCTCAAGGACCAGGACAGACAATGATTGTAGAATAGATTCTGAAGTAAACTCAACGATCATAGTGCAAACTCAAACATCATAGAGTAGGCTTGACAATCGCAGTCTTCCCAAAGGACACACTAGCTCATGGAGAGCTCAGCAGAAATGGGCACATGCTCAACTATTCAGATAGTGTGGAGATAAGTTCAAATTCATCTTGGAAAGACGCCCTGAAAATTCACCTCAGAATTTCAGTGCCCGAACTACCTCGGAATACATCAGTGGTTAAGTCATGCAACTTTTAGATGAGGATTAATGTCAAATCATCCACTGAAGCATCTCTCAAAAGACAATCGTTGAGTCGATGAAGAAAATCATAGAGTCAATAAATGCCTCAATAAGCTACTTCTATTCTACGTCTCAAAATAATCAATGTAAGAAAAGTCAAATCAAAGAGAACTACACGATGGAGGACTTATAGATGATGATTTATCAGCAACTTACAACTGTCCCACTAAGAAACATGGAAGGAACAATTACAAGAGGGAAATTTAAATAATTGGCAGTTTCATCTTAGAGGTCTCTTTAAAAATCTTCAAACTTGTCAAATCTATACCTAAGGCAAAACTTAGCTACCTCTAAACAGCTAAAACCCTTGAACAAGTTATCAAAAGCTATCGAACCTCTCTCTCCCTCCCTTATTCAAACCCTAAAACTCTCTTCAAAGCCTAAATCTATCAAACCTCAAGCTTCACCCTAATTGTGCTCAACTACCTCTCATTAGTCACCTGAAATTAAATACCCATATACTTCGAACTCTACAAATGGTAGATTGGCGAGTAATCACTGGCATTCAGCTCGGAATAAAGACTTTTGAGAAATTTGAGAAGAAGTTCAGAGATGTTCTTGAACTCGTAAAGAAGGTCGGATTCTCTGAATGTCTTGAGGCAAACACACGAATATATGGTGACCTGGTCAAAGAGGTTCACTCAAACGCAACCATAAATTCTAAAACCCTCTCTACCAAGGTTAAGGATCAAATTCTGAAGCCAAATTCTTCTGACATCAATCAATGCTTAGGCCTTCCTGACCAAGATCTGAAAAGCCTGGATGAGATCGACACTGAAAAAGCTAAGAAAATTATGCAGTACAAAAGAAACCCTAGTATGAAGGACATGAAGAAAAAGGAGTTTCTTGAAGAATTTGAGTTCCTTGCTGAAATAGTGGGCAAATGTATCCTATGCAAAGACACTGCACATGACACTGTGATTGATCAACATCTAAAGATCATGTCAGCAATATTCCTGAAGGAACACATCAACTTTGGAGCTATCCTGCTTGATCAAATGTCCAAATGGCTGGATAAGGAAGAGAAGAAAAGGTTAACTGAAAAACCCCTCACAAAGGTTTTCCAGGAAGGTTTTTAAGTATCATCTTGAAGAAAAAGTTGAAGAATAAAATTAAGGATGATGAGGGTGAAATTCTTAATGTTCATAAAGTAATGTCCCCACAGTTTTTTGAAATTGGAAGAAAAATCCCAAGGAAAACAAGAGGCTAATAACAACTGGGAGCAGCAGCAAGGTCTCTGTTAAGAAAAAGAAGGCACAGGAGGTGGAAAGCTCTCAATCTGATGACTCTGGATCGGTAGCAGCCACACCAGCAAAGAAGAAGTCTAAGAGTGGGAAGAATACAAAGACTCCATCTATCCGTCTCTCCACTAACAAGAAGAGGCATGAAATAGGAGAAGAAAAAGTTTCAACTACAGAAACCCCAAAGAGAAGGAGTAACAGATTACTCCAAGGGCCACCGAAGAAGAAAACGAAGGTGATGAAGAAGTCAGTTCTAGTTCCTCAAAGTAGCCTATCTACTCAAGAAGAAAAAGAAGACGTAGAGTCTAAAAATGAGAAGGGAACTGAGAGCTTCAAGATTGAACTCTCAAAGAGCAAGTCTAGAAATGAAGAAGAAGCTGAGTCTATGAAAGAAATAGCCAAATCTGATGGTGAAGAAGAATGTGCAAGTCTTGTGGCTAACACTCATAGTTGTCACTCTGCTGAAGAAAGTGGGAAAGATGAAACAATTGGATCTCCCACTGCTAATGCTCCAACAAGCTCATTTAAGGGTTTAAAAGATGGGTCTGAGGAAGAAGGACATGCTCCAACTATCGTTGATCATCAAGAAAGATTATATGGGGATACAGAGGCTTCAGATTTTGAAGAAGAAGAAAAGTCTGAAACCCCCATAGCTGACCAGCTAATAAAAAGAAAAAGCAACAGACTACTTACTAAATATATCTCAAAAAGGATGGGAGAACACTTCAATGTTGTCATTGACTTAAGTGATGATGAGTTTGAATCCGCGGAAGAAGATGCTGAAGAAGAAGCTGATGAGATGGAAAAAGATTCTATAAACTAGGAATCAGAGGAACACACTGATGAGTCTGATGAAGGAAGTCTACAAAGCTTTAACTCCAGCCCCGGACAAAATGAAGATGGAAAAAACTCCAGTTCTGAAACAGAAGAGCTAGAAAATTTTCAAATTCCTAAACCTATAAATCGGAAGAGAAAAATTATAGTAGAAATTGACGAATCACTGGATGTGCTTCCCGACAGATGGATAAATCATGGGAATGAAAGGCTAAATGTGGTAATGATGACTACAGAAAATGCGCTCAACAATCATAAAGCTATGAAACTAGACACCTCAACTGTAATATATGAGCCTGAAGTTAAGAACCATGCAATAAGATGGTTTCACCCTCATATGCCATGGGTAAAGGCATCTCTCACTGAAGATAACAGCTATCTCACATAGGTTTTCTCTCATCTTCCCAACTTGGAGCTGGTGTCACAAAACTTTCCAAGGGTAAAGAAGTTTGCAATCAAGATGATCAAAGAACAACATCACTACAAAGTCTATCGACATGTTGGAAATCACTACATTCCCTACGATTGTAGAGTGGGTTCTGATGGAAGAAGGATTATGCCCAAGTGGATGATCGTAGAGTCCCTTCACTCTATCATTGAAGATGTTCAAGTTCAGTTTGAGAAGCTTCCCTCTGACCAAACACAGTTGTCTGATATTCCTTCATCCTCCAATAGTGATTGGCACTCAACGATTTATCAAATTCTCAATGCTTTCGAAAATCTGTCTAAAAATGAAAATCGTGGAGTTCAGTCTGGTGTTCAACAAAAGCTTGCCCAGCCACATGACCAAACTCCTATGGAGCAAGAGTTACTGAGGAATTCTGATGAGTTGGTCAAGCAGATGTCCATCATCACTAAAGAGGAAAAGATGTTGATCGAAGGAGGCAATGCAGTTCAAGACAGACTTCAAGCCACCATGATTGATATATCTTTCAAAATCTAATAGAGAGATCAAATCTACCTGAAGGTCATGATTGATTAAAAGGAAGAAGCTCTACGAGCACAAAATGCTAATAAAGAACAAATTCTATCCCTCTCTGATAAGATTGACAATTTGAATCAGTCTCTTACCCTACTGATTGAGTTGAGCCAACAAGAACTTAAGATGAAGGTTGGTAACTCATCTTACTGAACAACTTATGTCCAAAATGGAGGAGCTCTCACAAGTGATTAATGACAAAAAGAGGGAGAAAAATAGGTATAGAAAAAGGAACTCAAGGAAGAGCAAGGAGATCAGAAGAAAAGAAGATAAGAAAGCCAAGAGGAAGGCAAAGAAGAAGATAGCAGCAGTAGTAGCAAAATCATCATCTGAGGGGGAGTCAAAGGATGATGATCTCATGAATGCAAAGTTGGAGGGGGAGCCAGAAAAAGAAGAAGATCATGAATCTGAGAAGGAGCAGAGAAAAGAAATGGAGTCCCTATCTCAGGGGGAGCAGGAGCAAAAAGATCAAAAAGATAAATAGCTGATCAACAGACATCCTGAAAGACACACATGGAGCAAAAAAGGTACATCTCTATCTAGTTAGGTATGTTCTGGATCCAGGATGTAAAGTGTCATATTTTATGTAATTCCATATTATTATCAATGACATTCATGATTATCTGTTCTAGAAATATAGTTGCTCACTGTATATAAGATTCATTCATATCATGCATATGTACTTATTATTTTTGTCATAATCAAATAGGGGGAGATTGTCAGGAATATTCATGTGAATGATATTCCTATTTATATATGATTTGATTATGATATAAATGAATGAATATACAAGTATGCTTGCATTAAGAAAATCTGTAAAGTCCTTTGATAGATAATAGGAACATATATACAAGGACTTAGAATGAATTGATCAAATATGTTAGGTTTATCCTATATAAGCAAAACAGCTTTATAAAGTCCTTAAAAAGAAATGATGTACAAGGACTATAAATATAGAAAGACCAAGCTTGTTAGGTTGATCTTTTAATGTAATAGATAGACTTGTCTGATCGTCGAGCACTGCACCAGAAATTATAGACTGCCAGGAGAGTCAAAGAAAACTCAAGAGCTATCAAGAAAGAATCATAGTCTGTAAGATAGTAGATCTCGGAGTTCGTAGACTGCCAGGAGAAACGAGGAAGGATCGTAGTGTGTCGAGAAGAACTTCCTCGAAGCCATAGTCTGTTGAGGAAGTCATGTTCAGAATCGTACAGACAGCCAGTCTAAGAACCGACTGAGCATCTGCCAAAGCTAAGTCAAGAATCGTAGAACACACTCGGAGTCGTAGAGTTTACTGATCAAATAAGAGGCAGAGATCGTAGTCGAGCCAGATCTGATGAAGATAATAAGCTTAAAGGCAAAAATCGTAGAGTGTCAAGATCTGATCTCGGAGTTGTAGTGTCTGCATAACCAAAGCTAAATCGTAGAATACAGAACTAAGACTTCAACAGAGATGCTCACAATGCCAAGACAGAATCGTAGAGCAAACATGATTCTCAACAAATGAGCACTCCCAGAATATCCAAAATATGAAGCCTCTGGTCTGAGCTGCAAAGTTACACTCTACCTAAAGAAAATCGGAGAGCACTCAATGAATGGCATGCAAGCTAACAGAAGATCTAAGCATCAACCCAATCAACATCCAGATTGAGTTGAGAAGCCATTCGAGTTAAAGTCTTCTATAAGTTGATCAGAAGAAGACCTCAATAAAAGTATCTGACAAAGGAAAGTCAGTAAGTGCAGTAGCTATAAAAAAACAGAAGACAATGATCTTGGGATTAACCAAGATCGTAGTGTTTTCCAAACAAAACAGGAACTGATGGAGTGTACACAGAGATACTGTTCAGCTTCTGAAGAATAAGGCTAAAGTGATTAAGCATTGGGTCAGTCCATTGATGATAAGTGAACAGGAGATCACAAAGAGAAAGCGAGCTGGGCATGCCATAAATCTGAAGTGTCTTGCTATTCAGAAGAGACCAGAATAAGGAGTCAAGATATCAATTCCTGAGATCAGCCGAGGAAAATAGAAGTATTGAAACACTAAACATTAGAAGAAAGAAGTGTTCTACATTGAAGATCTAATGAACACTCCTCAGGATCGTAGTGTTGTCTCAACCAATCAATGAGCAACATTCAACAAGACACTACGATCAGGTCCAAGAATATGCATCAGAATCTTAGAGTTCGGTCATCTGAAGATTAAAGCATTGGCAACAGTTTAATCGTAAGAGTGATATTTGAATATAGCTTATTGAGAGCATCGATGCAAAGGGACAGATCCTGACATTCTAATTAGGAAGTCAGAAAGAAGAAATAAAGTTGACTACCTGACCAAGACATCAAAGTGACATCTCTGACGGGGTAGGTGAAACAGTAGACTGCAGTGTCAGAAAGTTAAAAAAGGGGATATCATGTCACATCTGCAGTCTGTATCAAATAACTCGAGATCTGCAAAGCAATTCAAATAACTTTCAATGGCTATATTCCAACGGGAAGATTGGGAAGGAGCATATATATAAGCCAGAGCTACAAAGATAAAAGTGTGTGAAGTTGCTGAAGTTGTAGAATCGTTGAGTTGTTGGAATGCTATAGTGTTGACTCTACGAGTTCCACCAGAGCTAAACAGAACAAGTCTCAGTGACAATGAGACTACAAAGGTGGAAGAGAAGCAGCTTTGAAGAAGGAATCAAATAGACTAAAAGCTTCACTCAACAAAGATGAGAATGCCACTGAAAATGGCAGCTAAGCTGAGAGCCGAGAAGGCCAAGAAGATAGCATTCAGGAATCAAGAGAGCCACTCTATGAATCACCAAGAACCAAAAGCTGAATCAAAACAGATGCATAACCATGTCTGCAAACCACTCAAGAAGGGTTCAAGTAATGCTAAGTGCCAGACGAAGTCTACCAAAAGCTCAAACACTTAGCAAACCCAAATGGTGATGGTGCATAGCTGACATCTGATTAAGATGAGCAGAACAGAATGAAGATCAGCTGCACCAAAGAAGATATGGTCCAAACTCAAAGCAGAATGCAAGAGGACCATGCCAAACTGCTAAGTACAGAAGATGTTCAAGCTTAAAGACATCTTAACAGCAAGGAAAAAACAACAACATCAACAAGAAGCCAGGTCCTGAGGGGTCCTTGTCCAGAGGGACTAAATGAAGTTCCAAGCCTGCTGGGCTTGAAGAGTTCCTAGGGAACTTGAAGAGTTCCTAGGGAACTAGAAGAGTTCCAAGCCTGCTGGGCTTGAAGAGTTCTTAGTGAACTAAAGTTCCAAGGCTGCTGGCTTTGAAGGAATCTTAGTGATTCAGGGTGTTGCCCTTCCTTAGTGGAATTCCTACTAGTTAAAGCAGAATAGTGGATTAGGAGCTTGAGTCTCTAAACCACTTAAAATCCCTTGTATCTTTTACTTTCTGTCATTTACTTTCTGTCATCTACATTATGTACTTAACTGCTATAACTACTATGTATGTATTAACTTCTTACCACTTAACTAACTCTAAGAACAATATATGTATGATTATGAATATATCATTGAAGGGGATATTTTACTTATTCCGATGTGCTTGAAAAGATTCTTATGTTTGTCATTTGTTAGTTAATTAGCAATACAAAATAAACAAGAAAAGTATTTGAAAATAAAAGGATCTATTCAACCCCCCCTTCTAAATCTATTGTGTGCCTACTGGGAACTAAGAGGCCCCATAACGGAAAACTGTCGTATGAAGAAAATGATAAGTATGAGTTTTTTATAAATAACGGCGTAGTTGTTACCGTTAACACTGTTGGAATACCCGGTGGTTAAAGTACAGTAATACGCGTGATTGCACAGTAGCACACGATATTGCACAGTATTTTTGGATCATTGATTCTTACGTAAGAAGGCACTACTCAATAATTGTTACTCTAATTACTGTTCAATATTTTATTTTATTGATTCAATAATTACTACGTTGATATTTTATATTATTGTTATTTCAATAATTGTCACTGCACAGTATTTCCCATTATCAAATCAATAATTCATATTATTTAAATATTATTAGATATCATTATTGGCAATGTCTAATAATGTTCTGTCTAGGAAAGGGGTTTAGTCACCTAATTACGCGACAGTAAGGAAAAATCCTTATCAGAAAGCCCCCATCTTTCCTGAGAACGATCTGGTTGTCATTATTGTGATTCTGTAATATTATTTGTGAATAATTAATTATTGATTTATATGATAAGAAAATATTTATTTTATGTGGTTATAAATGAAGGAATTAATGCTGAGGTATTTTATCAGTATTTTGTCAGAATGGAGTTATTAACAATCATCCGTTTGTGGATTTCGGTCATTTTTCTGTTTGGAATTTGGAAAAAAATTCTTCTGCAAAGTTACAGAGAATTAAATTTTCTATGAAATGGACATAAAATTCATTTTTTTGATAAAATGGCTATTTATTATGAATTATTGAAGTCTCAGAAATAAATATTTTTATTAAAAAATATGGGTGTGCCCCATTCTTGTCCTTTGTTGGTGAAATGTGTTGAGAATTATTTCAAAAGTGGTGTGCCTATTCTTCAAAGATAGAGTGCTGCAAAAGCCTCCGTATGTAATTTTGTCAACTATGGCGTTCTGCCATTTTTTCTATAAATAGGGTGCTTAGTTAGAATTGAAAATCACACCAGAATCAGAAGTTTTCTCTCTCTATAATATCGAGCTTATTTTTGTGAGTATTTAGATACTTTGAGAGTTGATAAGCAGTGCAAGTTTTCTTCAGCATTATATCCGATATTTCAGCCAGAAGAACTATTCTTTTGAGGTAAGGGATGTTATTTTCTTCGTAAATGATGTTATTTCTTTCAATATCATTATACCAAAATATTGGTATGAATTTTTTACCTTTTCATGTCGAGGTTACTATTCACGAATATGACACTATTCACGTATACAACACTATTCACGAATACGGTACTATTCACGAAGTATGATTTTCTTATGAAATTTTTATCTTTTTGTGTCGGGGTTACTATTCACGTATACAACACTATTCACAAAAAAAATAAATTTTCTTTTCTGTGTCCAAGTTATCTGTTATAGTTCCTATCTTTGATTGGATCTATGTTTTGAACTTTATTCTTGAATTTTGCTTCACAATTGATTATTATGGAGTATTCTTGAACTTGGATAAACTAAATTACGAATCCTTAATCGTATCTTTATCTCACTGGATTCGTTCTTTAAAATATTTTTTATCATCCTCAGTCTTAAATGATGATACTTAATGAATATATTTGGCCTGTAGTGTAAAGATGAATGATTACCTGATGAATATCTTTGGCCCGTAGTGCAAAGATGGACAAGTAGTGTTGAGATGAACATGACCAACTGGTGATACAAATGAATATCTTTGGCCCGTAGTGCAAAGATTAATATTTGGTTTAAGATGTATATTGATTGATGTTACATGGATAAAATATTGATGATGGACTTTTAAATCATAGAAGATAATAGACTTCATTCTCTACTTAACTCTTTTGATGAATTGTTATTTCCGCTGCAGTTGTTGATCTAAAACTTGTGGTCTATTATATTCTATCAGATTTTTCCCTGTTTAGGACTAACGATAATTTATTCTACATTATCTTAGTCATAATATTCTTACTGGGCTAGTTAAGCTCACTCTTTTCCTTTTTATTCCATTTTTCTTCTCATGAGGCGAGAATATAGCGAGAACTAGTCAGGGTGTGGAGTGATGGTTCGAAACAGTTGTTTTAGTAGTCTTCACTATTTATAAAAATAGTGTATCAATAATTGTAATGATGACTTATTTGAGTTTGGATATTTTCTAAAAGACAATATTTATATTTAAACTCACAGCATGTGTTGTCGTATTTTGCACGATAATTTTAATAATGAAGTTGAAGTTATTTTCTGTACCGTGTATTTGGCGACTCATAATGGGTTGTGTGGACCTATTTTGGGAGCGTCACAACGTGACTACCAAGTGGGCATGTTTTTGCAAAACTGACTGGATCCTTGATCTTTGGTGGAGAAGGCACTTGGGGCACTAATAACGTCGGCTCATCATTATTGTAAATCAAATTTGGATCTTTGATGACCTCGTTTAACTTATCCCCACTTGTCTCCTCTTTTTTGATATTTTGTAGCTCATTCAGTTGCAGATTTGGCTCGGGCTCACCATCAATCTCAGAATCCGAGTCATCAATGCACCGTTAGTTTTGGACCCAGATAAAGATGCCTTTACTAGAAAATTAGCCTATAGCGACGGTGTGACCGCCACTCACTATAAAACCAAAAGACCGTCGCTAAAAGTTTTAGCGACCGTCGCCGACCGTCGCCATAGAACCCGTCGGTAAAGCCTATAGAGACGGTCTTTTGGCCTATAGCGACGATCACCGACCCTAGCTATAAGTCATGACAAAATCGTGTATTTGCTCTTTACTAACGGTCGCTAAGAGTTATTGCTACGGTCATGACCATAGCTATAGATGTCTATAGCGACACCCGGTGACCGTCGCTATAGGGATGTGTTTTATAGAACACTATAGCTATGGTCGATGACCGTCAATATAGCCTTTTCATATTTTAAAAAAAAAAATTAATAATGCACATTTATTCAACAAACACAAATACAATATAAAATAAAATATAAAAAATATTATATACATCATTTAAAATCATTCACACTACAACATGAATTTGCAAAAAAGAATTAACACCATCAACGTCTGACATGTTAATTAACACCAAAAACAGGGAAGGGAATAGTTACAATCGGGTTAATTTTTGCAACCCACAAAACACATCCCTTGTTCAACTTCAGATGAGAAATAAAACTTTTGATGAACAGCATATCAACCCACCAGCTAAGAATATCATACAGGCGAGCACGCTAATCTTCTATATACCCCTGCAATTATATGCCAATCCAAACAAATCAATAAAGCATGCCAGAACGACTTCATAGATCAATAACTCAAGAGCATAGAATGAAGATATTGACACAAGTAAGAAGCAGTAGAAATCCAAATAGAGCGCAAGAACAAACCAACTTATCCTCCACACCAGTAAATCCAAGGCTCATCCGTAGTGCAATCCTGATTGAGATTTGAACCACCACTGGTCCATATAGGAAAAAGCTCATGATAATTTTAACTAGAAGAATGATTCTGTAATCCTACACAACACTCAAAACAGGGATTTCTGCCTGGATTCAAGTATAGGCCACAACAAAATAGACGACAGCAGATAATGCCAAAGAGCGAGCAAGGTCAGATTTATGGCATAACAATATGCTAAATAGATTGCTGGTGTGCACAAGAATGGACTAAATCACACTATCTAGCATCACCCCGAAATGGATTGAAGCAATCAATAAAGATGTCAATGACCTGTAAAGTTTCTGGTTAAATACTATAAAATTCAAGCTCGAAATTTAAAGTTGTTAATATTATTTGCTCAGCCTCAATCACCCGTTCCCGATACTGCTCAAACCAATCCTGTTCAAGAGCAACCAAATTTAGGAAAGCATATTGAGAATTTAAACTGAGAACATGCCCTTAAACTGCACTCACTTAGTTCCTCATCAAGAATAAGTAGAATATTTACTGAACTCAGTTATATCAAAATGATATTCTCTCCATTCTAATGTTATACAAAGACTAGTCTCAAAACAAAGTTCAACCCAGAACAGTAAAAAACAAAGAAATTAGAAGAAATGTGCATGCTAAACCTTTTGCTAGAATTTCGTGAGCCAACTTAGACAATCTGTCGCTGCTTGGTTCATAGAAAGTTCAAATCTGAGGTGATCAACTTCACGTATGTAGAGATCAGTAGCCATCCACCTGGATAAAAGGGATACATCTTTTGTGACCTGAAATAGTAGAGCAGACGTTTACATAAGATGACAAACTTAATAGACATACTAAAATAAATCATAGACATACTAAAACAAATTTGGCAGCTCTAGCTAAATTCAACAGTGCTTTTTCGGACTTCCCAATTCCATTTGTTTTTTCAGCTTCAAAAAAGGTGTCTTGCCCATATTCTTGCATCTTTTCTTGCAGAATCATGTAATGGTCTCTCCATCATTTTCCAAACCAAATTATCAACTATATAAATAACATCTTGTTTCCTAAACACTGAACAGCAAGTGATCTTATAGGCTGCCACAAAGAACTTCCTAGTGATATTATGGGTTGGAACAATCTTCACACTCTGAACATGGCAACTTTTCCAAGCTAGTTATGTGTTCAGTTGTAGATGATTGAACATAATTCTCATCTAAAATGGCCTAAAAATCTTTTGATAATACGTTATGGTTAAAAATATATTTTCATTACTTACCAAATCTGAGTTTTTCTTGTTGAAGGCTATGACATCTGCCAAAGACCGCACATGAGAACTTACTAGTCGTTTTAAGTAAGCATTTAGAGCCAGCTTGAACTCTGCATTTAGCAAAATTTGTTCACCGTTTGACATGGCAGTTATGATGTCATTAAAGTTGGCTATTTCCAGATTATCATGATGCACTGACCTAGATCAAATCAGGCAAGAAAAATTTAAGTTTATCTATGCATCTACAAGTCTAAGATAACAAATTCACTTTAAGGAGCAAATTTCATTCAGCAGAATGCATAGCCATCCAAAGAGATCTCAAGTAAGCTCTGTTTTTAAAGATAACCACTGATACTCTCATTAGTCCATTATATAACAATCTGAATATTATGTAGCACATAATGCTAGCAAAAACTATATTAATACTTCTGCCAGAAGAAGAGAGAACATGTGCATTGAAACATACCAAATGAAAATTAGGAAAAATAATTTGTTTGTTTCAGTTCTCTTAACCCCATATTCGACAGTCATACTAACAGCCCAGAACATTGCAAATTGGGAAATTATTACCCTTAGTTAAATAAATTCCCTCTAATAACCGATACTTCCCCCCTTTCATCTGGACTAGTACAACAAGAACAATCCAATTTTTAGTGTGAGAAATTCTAGAGAGGAGAGAGAAAAACCAACTAACCTCACACCACCGACCTATAGCAATGCGGTTCATAGGGTTTTGTGATACTTGGAATTTGTCAATGGAATTGATTGGTGGTAGGAGATCCAATTACACTCTGCTGAGTTAAATTCCGACGACCATCACCACCTCCTCCGCCTAAGCTATCCGTTGGGGCCTCCTCCAGACTTCGGGTGAGAAGAACAAGGCCAAGAACGATGGGGTTTTTGATTGGGACTCGATCCGATCATCGAATGATTCAAAGACAAACTTAATCAAATGGGAGCGACGCCGCTTTCCTACCTCGATCGGGTTGCGAAGCGATCTAGTGGGAGTAGTTTGGCGAGAGTTAAATTTTGCACTAAAATCCTAACTATTACATCGTTAAATGCATTAGCAGGAGAGAAAGAGTGAAGATACTGAAATGATTTGGGGGAAAGTGGAAGTCTTTAATCTAAAAAAAATCTCTATACTGACGGTTCCGTGCCGACCGTCATTATAACTCGTCGTTATATGTCGAATTTCTAGTAGTGATGCCAAAAACTTGTTGGTTGTATTTCATAATCAATATATGCGTGCAAGTATACATAGTCAATAAGTAATAAATAGTAAGTAGAGTATCGATCCCACAGAGAATTAATTAACAAGAATTACCAAACACTAACTCATAACCAACTTAATTCTTATTTAAACAAATGATTAGGTATTTTGTATTAAAATAATTAATTAAACTAATACTAATTATCCCTAAACTGAAACTAGATAATGAAGACTTGAGACTACAACTTCACTTATTGATTCATTTAGATCGACACACTTTCTGTTAAACCAAATTAATTATATCGGACTGTTAGTCGAGAGCATGAAGGTAAAATATGACCATCTATCGATGCACTATACCCATATCACACTAAATCCACATATGATAGAATGAATATGAACATCCTAATTAACTAACCCACTATATCTCTATGTGAATTACAATTAAAGAGGGTTGAAGCACAAAATAGAGTTTAATTCATGATTGAACTAGAATCTATGATCCACAATTGAATATACATCAAAAGAATACAAATATAAATAAAAGAGAAGTTAGGGATAAAAGAATGCAAATCTGATCTCTCTTTCCCCAAATTTGAACTTATAATGCTCTTCAATTGCTTCAATCTTCAAATCCAATCTAATCTAGGGTTTTGCCTAATCTAATCTATGCTAATCTAATCTAAGAAAGAAAGAAAAGATGGATATACAAGATAGATTTTATCCCAAAGAGGGAATTCAATCCATTATTAAATGTAGATATCTTTCATATATGCTGCAAATGTGCCTAAATATAGGTTTAGTCTTGAGTGCCTCCTTGCCCAAGAAACAATCTAATTGGTCATTTAAAATGAAATTCAAAAGTCGGTCGACAGAAACTAGCACGCACCACGCTTCCCACAAGATTTTTTTAGGCACAAATTGCTATTTGAGGTTTTTTTGAGGTAGAGGCCTGATTCTTGCATTCCCATAAACCAAATAAGGTGCAGTTGTGCTTGTTGGAATTTTGCTACAGTGTCTTTTGGTAAAATAGCCATAACTTTTTATCCCAAAGAACTTACGGGGCCTGCTACCTATCAAATCGAAGATATCAATGAAATTTACAACTTTCATTCTTTGATATTTGAGAGATAATGGACGGATGAAGGTAAAAATTGGGCTGGAAGTGATTGCTATGTAAATGGATGGCAACTCCAAACTTTGAGATTCAACGTCCGTTGGTACAAAGGTCATAATACTTGCATCCGAACTCCGATTGGGATAATTCAAGATGTTCCAAAAAGCTAAGAAGTAGCTCTACATTAAAATTCAAGTTCCAAGACAAGAACATGAAATGTACATGAAAGCCCAAACAATGTCTGGATTGTATTTCCTTGTTTTTTCATACCAATAGTCGCTCACACAGTTCCCAAGTATAAGATATACAAAATAAACACAAAAATACATAAAAAGTAACTACGAAACATAAGTTTAAACAAATAATTCAAGTAATAGATACCGTATAAGTATGTATAAAACCGACTTATCAAAATATAGAACCTTTTTTGTTGGTATTATGTCGCATGTGTTGTTACATGGTATCTTTGTTAGAATATACCATAGGGTATACCTGAGTTATAACCATTTGTGGGGGTACCACGGGCATTTCCTCTTGCCACGAGAGGCATGACACTTTTCGTGACAGTGTGATTAGTCCACAGCGTCTCCGTTTTGGGCTCTGGAGGAAGTAGGTCATTTGGTGTTTTGTGTTGGGAGGCATATGGGTTGATTCTAGTTTTCTGTTATGCGGATTGGTGATGTTGTGTCAAACATACCTATCCGATTTGCATACATTTGGATTCGTGATCCAATGTGTTTTTGACTTATATGTGTGACATTATTTTGACTTTTGTGTGTGGCATTGTTTTGACTTGCCTGTGTGGCAATGTATATTTCCGAGCTCAATCGATTTGAAATAACACCCATCCATCTGATTCAGCCCATTATTTCATTGTATTAGTGTTGTTTGTTTCTGTTTAGTTCAATTAATTGAGTTAGTTACTTCAGTTCATTATTTCTTTACTCTTCTATTCATTTCATTAATTCTATTCATTCAGATATATTCCATTCAGATCTTTGGAGATTATATTTTTGTCGGTATTTACACTTGAGGTTTTGTTTAGTATTTTGTCTAAGTTGATTTCGTATATCAGTTGTATATCTTTTGAATATCTATATCTGTACTGGGCATTTGGCTCATGCTGTATTTTTCTTCCGGCAGATTTGCAGGGGTGATATAGAGCTAGTGTGATAAAGAGAGTTGTCTTTGCCCATCTAGGTTGATTCGATTTTAGGTTTTGATTATTCTTACTTTGTTTGGAGAATTATTTTTAGTACTTCATTGATGGATATCTCTATTAATATTTTGAAATTATTAGTGCTTCGTTGCCCATCTATTAACATTAATTTTTTATTAACAAAATTAATGATCACGTTTTATTGATTATAACATTTAAATTTTAATTTATTTAATAAGTGAATCTGAGTACATTAAAAATTTTTATAATAAAATCTGAATAAGGTAATCTTTGACACTATTCGAGATCATTCTCACTTCTATCGGGAGAATAATATTATCTCAACCAATACAAAGAATATAATTTCAATGAAATGCAAACTTTTAGAGATGATTGGATGTTATTCTTGTTATATGGGGTTGGGCCGTTAGGGATTGGTAAAGGTAGTGCTTGATAGAGCAGCGAAAAACAATTTCGTGGCACATATTTGTTAAAATGGAGACAAGAGATTGAGTCACCCAATCCAATTTTCTTGATAAATAAGTAGGTATCGAGTTTCTACTTTTGAGGTTTTGATAAAGAATAAACATCCAAAATATATATGACACACTTAAATATAAAATAATAATAAATGAGGAGAGAAAATGGTGTAAAAAGAGGAGAGAGAAATATTTTTCAATCACGTTTTAAAGTTATACACAATAATTAAAAAAATGATTATATAACATTAAATATAATATTAATTGTCTATAATATCCTTTACCATATTCTTATATTTATATCTTATTCTCTATCTTCATCTGTAACTTTTTCCTCTAAAGGGTAATTTTGGAAAAAATATCAAATAATTTGAAAAAAATAAAATTATTTAAAACGTCATAAATGGGAAAGAGGAAGTATCTTTTTACACTTGGAGTCTTTGAATGTATAATTTGGGTGTGTACATAAATAAATAGGTATTAATTTGGATGTGTTTACTTGCGTATGCGAATCTTGAGCGGGAGTGCTTATCGAGATCGAATATGGTGGTATCTGTAAGTCTTTTGCTCAAACTGTACAAAAGTTGAAAATGCTAAAGAAAACAGAGAGAAAGAAGAAGAAAACACAAATTGTAGTAAATGGAAACAATGATTCCAGTTGAATGGGCCAAAATTCTACGACTTCCACTTCAGTGCTTCAGGACTTTTGAGTGAGTTCTTTTATATAGTTGTGGGTAATGAGTATTGTTGCACTTTTTTTTCTTACAAATTAAATAGTTCTATTTTCCTTAGATTAGTGTGATCTTTCCTAACATGAAATAACGACTTTGGAAGGTGAATTATAATTTATGAGATTATAGGGAGTGGTTAACATCAAGTTAATTTTGATCAATTGATCAATACAGTGTCGACACGCAGACGAGAGATGATCTCTCTGTGTGTCAGTACTGTATTGGTCAATTTCCTAACTTATCATAAAGTTAACTTCATTGTAACCGGATCTGAGATAATAATACCTGGTTGAATATGATATTAAATAGTCTAAGCCATTTTATAATCTCTGAACTAATAATTTTAAGTTCAAATTTAAAAATAAATAAAAAATTTTAAAATTAATAATTTTATTTTAAATATAATTCTTACAAATAAATATAATCTTGTATTATGTTATATATGTTATGATCCCGAAATTGATGATGATCTTTAGTTTAGTAGTAGTAGTATACCCATCATCATCACGCATGCTTTATACATAGGACCAGACGTATATTTGATATGTTTGTCCTCCACCATAGATTCTAACTATGGATTTCTTTGAATTACGTTACACTACCTCTCTCCCTTCTGAATTACTATAATATTAATTTTGACTTTCAAGATATTAATAATTTTAAAATTGATATAATTTATTTAAATTTTATAATTATATTGATTTAAATTAAATGAAATTTAAGTCAATTTTGAGTTTAAAATTAAGTTTTAAAAAATTAATAATAATCTTATAATTTGAAACAGACTGAATATTTATCTATTTGTGTGAATCATTAACATAAGTACTCCATTCTTTGGAGTTGGAGGGTGGATTTTTTTATTTTTTTTTTGACAAAAATATGGGAATTTCATTAAACATCCAAATTCAAAGCATTACAAATAAACTGAGGAGGAGAACCTCTCAAGATATGCATATCAGACATAGAAATCGACGCACGTGCCAAAACATGAGCAACCGAATTCGCTGACCTACGAACAAAACACACACGACTATCCTCAATATCCTGGAGGAGTTGCTTACACTCATCAATAACATCACCAAGGAGACTAGGAAAAGAAACCTGCTGACGAAGCACTAGAACTAAATTCAGTGAATCCATCTCCATAATCACCCTACGGGCAGCCTGAGCCTTCAACCAACACAAGGCCTCCTTACACCCAAAATAAAGCCTCGACCATATCGGGATCAGATCCGTCCACCGCCCCGCTCCCAGATGCCACCATAACTCCAAACTGATCGCGCACAACCCACCCGAAACCAATCTTATTAGGTTGAGCAAACATGGCCCCATCACAGTTACACTTTAACCAACCCAGAGGAGGTTTTGTCCAGCACACAGCTCTGTCATCCACTGTCGAGAAGACCTCAGGACCAGCAAACTCTTAGGTAGCTGGAACTTTTGATTCCATAGTTCCTCGTTCCGATTACGCCATAAAGCCCAAATCACCATACACACATGAGCAGCTTTATCCCCTGAACCACCATTGAAAATACGTAACAACCATGGAAAAAAATCAAGATCATTAATAGGGCCATCACAAAACGGGAACAGTTGCCAACAAGCATGAGTAAACAAGCAGGAAGCAAAGATAAGGGACGTTGATTCAACCGCAACCTTACAAACCGGACACAAGATATCGACAACCACTCTCTTACCACGTAGATTTTCCTTAGAAGGAAGATACACTACATAACCTCCACACCATATGTTTAACCTTGGGTGGAACCCGAACTTGTGACGCCCCCAAAATAGGTCCACACGACCCATTCTGAGTCGCCAGATATCACACTATAAAAATCATTTACAAACTTCATTTATACAACTGTTGAACTGTCATGCAGAATACGACCACAGTTAAACTATGAGTTTTAATACAAATGTATATAACTCTCATGGTGCCTCGACCACAATCTTACAATGGTTCTTTACATAAAAGTACAGTCAATAACTATTTTAGAAATTAAAATCTTTAGAAAATACTCAAGGAAACCTTCTTACATGGGAGGCCATGCGTCTAGGTTATGATAGATATCATATGTCCACAGAATTATCCTTGGTTAACCCAATAGTCCCCAAAGAAAAACAAGAAGATTGCTATCATCTTCTTTCCAATGGTGAATCTTCTCTTGACTCATAATTATCTCCATTGTCTCCAATTGAGAATCATATTTCAAACAAACTCCAAAATTATATAGGTAGTGCTCGTAGATATACTCAGCAAGTGGATGTGCACAACCCTGTCTTATGATAACACGAGATTGTATGTCATTAGATATCTTGTATGATAGTGGAAAAACATCCTTCCAAAGTTGGGTTCACCTCACCCTATTCGGTTCACCAAAATTAAATATCAAATGATGTATACAATACGACACACTTATCTAAAGTTCTCAATGAAATTATTTCCATACTATTTAGGGAGAACCTCAACCGCTATAGACCACCGTTCTATTCTCCTGTTACCCCCACTCAACCCAGCTACACTCTTATTACCTGAAAGGAATTTTGAAGCAAAAAGGGTGAGCACAACTAGCCCAGTAAAGAATATCATGACTAAAGATAATTTACATCATCAATAGCCTTCATCAGTAATAAATCAGAGATTTAGAACATATGGTAGATGATAAAAATTTTCAACCATAGTTGCAATAGAACGAGCAATCCATTAGAAGAGTAAAATAGACCATCAGGTCTATTATCTTCTCCATGTTAAAAGTCTACCAATAATTTTTATCCCTGTAACATCAATCAACAATTCCTGTCCACGATAATATGAATAACTCATAATCATAATTGTGATTCTAAATTCCTCTTCGCACCCAGATCGAAGATAATTTTCATCACCTATCTTCACCTGAAACATCAAAAATCATGGTTATACCAAATCACAATTCCTGTTTATAATCATACTAATAAATTCATCTTTGCACTACGACCAAAGATATTCATTAACAATTCATCTTTGCACTACAGGCCAAAGACATACAACTGTATTTTAGAAGAGTCAAGTAGAGCATGATATCTACTATTTTTTACGAATTAAAAGTGTATAATCAATATTTTATCGCTGAGACTCAGCTTAATAAATAATCCACATCATCGAATCATCCCTGCACTACGACCAAGGATATTCATGTAATCATCAATGGTCATGATTATACCGAAGAATCCCTGGTTATAATCATACCAATAACTGTCCATCAATGCACTACGGGCCAATGAGGACTTTTATCACATCATCTATAACATTACGGGTCATGATTATACTGAATGATCCTTGGTCATAATCATACCAATAAATAGTTCATCTATGCACATAAGCCAAAGATATTCATCAATCAATAGTTTATCTTTACACGTAAGCCAAAGATATACAACTGTAAAATCAATAATCAACATTCCATCTTTGCACGTAAGCCAAATATATACAACTATAAAACCAATAATCAACAGTCCATACACTTAAGCCAAAGATACTCATCAATCAATAGTTCATCTTTGCACATAAGCCAAAGATATACAACTGTAAAACCAATAATCAACAGTCCATCTTTGCACGTAAGCCAAAGATGACTTTCATCATAATATAAGCATAAGGATGATGACAATGATATAAGCATTAATCAAACGAAATCAAAGATAAATATTAAAGACTTTAAATTTATCCAGAGTTTAAAAATATCCAAATTGTCAACATGATATTGCTTTGTGGAGTAAAATTCAAGAATAATATTCATGTACCAAAAATAATTTGGACGTAAAAAAAAATATTTTTCTGCAAATAGTACCCATGATAGTACCTATGAATAGTACTTTGGGAATAGTACCTCATGAATAGTACCCCGGCATAAAAAGTACCCCAAATACCCGAGTGAATAATATTCGGGTGAATAATAATTTGGGTGAATAGTAACTCATGAATAGTACTCTGACACGAAAAGTGTCCTGAATACCCGAGTGAATAATACTAGAGTGAATAGTAACTGGGTAAATAGTAACCCGTGAATAGTAACTCATAAAAAAAATATCAAAGCAAATGATATTCCATGACGAGTACAAAAGAAATGATATCTCAGACGAGTATAATAGAATATACGAAACTGCAAATGGATTTTCACCCGCCATGCGATAATCCACGTAGACAGATCATTTTCATAATTTAATAAAGAATGAATACAAGGGATCATTCACCATGCATGTTGTAATCCACATAGACAGGTTATTCCAATAGAATAAAAGAATGGAATAATTGAAGAATTCACCATGCATGTGATAGACCGCAGAGACGGGTTATTCCCAACAGAATAATAAAGAATGGAATCAGGTCATGCGTAATCCGCACAGACAAGATATTCCAACAGAATAATAAAGAATGGAACCAGTCATTCGTAATCCGCATGAATG
Source organism: Panax ginseng (assembly GCA_020205605.1). Lineage (NCBI taxonomy): Eukaryota > Viridiplantae > Streptophyta > Magnoliopsida > Apiales > Araliaceae > Panax > Panax ginseng. The sequence goes on along the minus strand of CM035130.1, from coordinate 38,547,385 downwards.
TGATATTCCAACATAATAATAAAGAATGGAATAACAACGTAATTCACCGTACATGCGATAGGCCAAATATGCATGTGTTATTCCAAATGAATAATAAAGAATGGAACCGTGTCATGCGTAATCCGCACAAACAGGATATTCCAACGAGAATAATAAAGAAAATCGGGTTATGCATAATCCGCATGAGATAGGATATTCCAACAAAATAATAAAGAATGGAATAACAACGAAATTCACTAGGCATGCGATAGATCACATGCAGACGAGTTATTCCAATGAAATAATAAAGAATGGAATAATGAAGAATTTCACCATGTATGCGGTATTGGATAAACAAAGTTATTCCAACATAATAATAAAGAATGGAATAACAATAGCTCTCTTCATGAATACGAAAGAAATAATACCCCTTACTATAATAATAATATCCCTTACCTTAGAAGAAACTGGATATTGGAATAGTGAGGTAGCAGACTTCTCTTCTTCTTTCTCTCTATAATAATTGCTCTAAAACTTTAGTGAATTGGTGAGAAATGAAGGAAGAATGAGCTTCTATTTATAGAAAAATATAGTTTTGATAATTGCACGTTTTGGGGCTCAAAATATTACAATATAATACCTTCCTCTTTTCCTTCATTTTTAATTTGGTCCTGCAAGTATTATCAAACTTGCACCACCTCCCCTAATAGTAAATCATGTGAATCAATAGTAAATCATGTGAATCAATAGTTCTAGACATGTGAAAAATATAAATTACAGAATAGTACCTCCATCTATACCTCCATTTTTAACTTAGTCATGCAAGTATTATCAATCTTGCACCAACTCCCCTAATAGTAAATGAATGTGAATCAGTAGTGTGACGCCCCCAAAATAGGTACACATCACCCATCTTGGGTCGTCAGATACAAGGTACTGAATACAAATACAAACTAATTATACAACAGTCGTGTAAAATACGACAAAACATAAATTGAGAGTTTTAATAAGAATATTGTCATCTAGACAATATCTACACTCAAAGGAGTCCTCAATACATTTATTATCACACTATTTAATAGAATAGTGAGGACTACTAATACTATCATCCGGACCGCACTCTGTTCCCCTACTAGTCCCGCCACGCTCTCATTTCCAAGAAGAGAACAAAGTGAAAGAAAGGGTGAGCTCAACTAGCCCAAGAAGAAATATTATGACTAAGATAATGCGAATAAATTATCATTAGTCTTCAACAATGTTAAACCGATAAAATACAATAGACATCAAGTTTAATCTGCGTGAATAAGCAATCCATTAGAAGAGTCAAGTAGAGCATGATATCTACTATCTTCTATGATTTAAAATGTTTTCATCAATTTTTATCATTTGAGACTCGACAATAAATAAACCACATCATCGAGTCATCCTCGCTTTATGGGCCAAGGATATTCAATGAAATTATCAATGGTCATATCTATACCGAATAATCCTCGGTCATAATCATACCAAAAAAATCTGGTCAATACACTACAGAGCCATCGAGGACTTTTACCACATCATTTATAACATTACGGTCATGATTATACCGAATAATCCTCGGTCATAATCATACCAAGTCCATCTATGCATGCGTAAGCCAAAGATGACTTTCATCACAATATAAGCATAAGGATGATAAAAATGACATAATAATTCAATAAAAGAAGTTCAAGAATAAATTTTAAAGATTTATAAGTTAATTTATCCTGAACTCAATAATGTCCAAATTGTCAACATGATACTGCTTTGTGGAGTAAAATTCAAGAATGCTAAGAAGAATATTTCCATGAAAAGATACTGGATGAAGCGTAAATATCAAGGATATTCCACTAATTTCATGGAGTATAGAAGCCAAAATTTTAACCAAATGAGTATTATAGAATATATGAAACTGCAACAGATTTTCACCCCGCCATGCGGTAATCCACGTAGACAGATCATTTCCATAATTTAATAAGAAATGAATACGAAGGGTCATTCACCATGCATGTGGTAATCCACATAGACAAGTTATTCCAATAGAATAATAAAGAATGGAATAACAAAAGAATTCACCATGTATGCGATATAATCGCATTGCATGAGTTATTCCAATGTAATAATAAATAATAGAACCGTGTCATGTAAACGCACGCATGTGATATTCAACAGATAATAAATAATTGAACCGGTCATGCGTAACGCACGCATGTGGGATATTCCAATGTATAATAGAGAATGGAATAACAAAAAACTTCACCAGGGCATGCGATAGATCACATGCATGTGTTATTCCAATGTAATAATAAATAATGGAATCAATTAAATGCATGTAATACGCATGTATGTGAGGATATTCCAACAGAATAATAAAGGAATGGAATAACAGAAGAATTTCACCATGTATGCGGTACTTTGCATATACATGTTATTCCAACAGAATAATAAAGAATGGAATAACAGAAGTTCTCTTCATGAATACGAAAGAAATAATACCCCTTACCTTATAAAGAAGAGTACTCTGACGGGTAGGGCGGAGATATACTTGAAGAAAACTTGCACTACGCTCAAAGCTTCTTAAAACTCTAAAGAAATACACTCAAGATTATAGAAGAGAATTCTCTGAATTTCTGGTGTGATTTTAATTCTAACTAAACATCCTATTTATAGGAAAATAGAAAGGATACTATGCAATAAAATAAAATATAATATATATATATATATATATATTTTATTTAAAATCTAATAAAACAATTAACTTTATAAAAGTATTCTATTTTATATAAAAAGATTTTACTATGCAAAACTACTACGCAGTACTTATGCAAACACTATGCATAATAAAATATATTATATTCTAATTATTGTCTAATAAAACATATAACTTTATAAAAGTATTCTGCATTTTATATAAAATATATTTACTATACAAAACACTATGTAGGCACTATGCAAACACTATGCATAATAAAATATATTATATTCTAATTATTGTCTAATAAAATAAATAACTTTATAAAAGTATTCTGTTTTTATATAAAAAGATTTTACTATGCAAAACACTATATAATAAAATATATTATATTCTAATTATTGTCTAATTAGCCCTGAGTATGTAGCTTGAGTGGTTTTAACTTTATCGATTAAAGTCAATTCTACTCGTATATTCGTTATCTTCACATGAGTCCCTAGAGTCTTTAACTCTATTTTCATCATTTGTAAATTATACGAAATGGGTTTTTTTGTTAAAAACATCGCACTCGTAAACTCATACGATCTACTACCCAACGTGTCAGCTACCGCGTTCGCTCTTCCACGATGATATTGAATGGTATGATCGTAATCTTCAACAACTCGAGCCAACGTCTTTGGCGCATGTTACGTTCATTTTGGTTTAAGAAATATTTGAGGGTTTAAGAAATGAGTTTTGTACTGAGGTCAATAAAATATTCAATTTCCCTGTTAAAACGAATATTCCCGTGTCAAAGTAATCGCACTGACAGGATATTTTTTATGAATAATAAAGAATGGAATAACGTAAGAATTTCACCATGTATGCGGTATTTTGATATATCTGAGTTATTCCAACATAATAATAAAAATGTAATAATGTAAGAATTTCACCAAGTATAGGGTAGCAGCGTATCTGAGTTATTCCAATGAATAATAAAGAATGGAATAATGTAAGTTCTCTTCATGCATAATGAAAAGAAATAATACCCCTTACGAGTACAACAAATAATATCCCTTACGAGTACAATAAATAATATCCCTTACCTTAGAAGAAACTGAATATAGGAGTAGTGAAGTAGCAGAATACTTTTCTTCTTTCTCTTTCTCTATAATTTCTCTCTCTAGAGTTTCAGTAAATTTGTAAGAAATAATGAAGGAATGAGCTTCTATTTATATGAGAATGGACTGAATAGTAACTAATTCATGAACGGTCCAGATTGATTTACTTTTAAACGGACGGTCCATATTGATTTACTATGCAGTATTAATAAATTATTCTAATAAAATAAAAATTTTTAAATAAAATATAATATATTCTATTTATAGTCTAATAAAACGAATAACTTTATAAAAGTATTCTGTTTTATATAAAAAGATTTTACTATGCAAAATACTATGCAGACACTATGCAAATACTATGCATAATAAAATATAATATATTCTAATTATTGTCTAATAAAACAAATAACTTTATAAAAGTATTACATTTTATATAAAAAGATTTTACTATGTAAAACACTATCATAATAAAATATATTATATTCTAAATATATTATTTTCTAATTATTGTCTAATAAAACAAATAACTTTATAAAAGTATTCTTTTTTATATAAAATGCTTTTCTGCTTTTATTACATTACTAATACTAATAAAACAAAATTTATATATATATATATATATATATATATATAAACTTCCGTGACTTCATAAAAAGACACCTCAATATATTTAACAACATTTATCATCATTATTATAATTCATAATATTAATCGACAATGTGTCGTTCCTAGGAAAGAGGGGCTTTCAATAAGGATTTTTTCCTATTGGCGCCGCGATTAGGTGACCAAACCTCTCCTTGGCGTAACTTCTAGACATCGTTAATATTGCAAATAATAATATTAATAACTCTGTCATCTCAATTATTGATTTAATAATATATAAAATATCAACAATAATTGAATCAAATAACGTGAGATACTTATGCAACAATTCATCGTAGCAATAATTGAACAAAACGAGTGACTTCTCACGTAAGCATCAATAATCAATATCGTGCTTACTATGCAACCACGCCATTCATCGTACTTTTAACACCGGGTGTTTCAATAGTTAACGGTAAAACTTCCGCCGTTATTTTTATAAAAAGATATTTTTATTGTTTTCTCAATCCGACAATAATTTGGTTGTGGGGTCCACCAATGATTGTGCCGTTGTACGAATATTCTTGTTAAAACGAATATTCCCTGACCAATCGAATATTATATAAAAACTTGCATACTTTGCAAAATTTATAAATATTACCCACAACTATAACATTATATCAAATTCATTCCATAATATTCAAAAAAATATTTTGAGAAATTTAAATCTTTATTCATAAAATCTGGGGTCTCACAATCTCCCCTCCTTATAAAATTTCACCCTCGAAATTTACGTACGTACCTGGTATGCCGAACAGATGAGGATACCTTGACTTCATTTCAGATTCTAACTCTTGAGGTATAACCTTTAAGTGTTGAATACGATCCTTCTTATTCAAGATTTTAATACGTATTTCCTCATACGTTAAATCTTTCGCTATCTCGTTCGGTTCTAAATCAATAATGTGGTTCGAGTCCTCCACATATTTATGTAACATCGATACGTGAGAAACGTTATGAACACGCGACATACTTGGCAGTAAAACGAGTCTATAGGCCATAGTTCCTACTCGATCGAGGATTTCAAATGGGCCAATAAAATCGAGGGTTGAGATTTCCTCTCTTCATCGATTTTTGCTTCTAGAATAACGCCCTCTTGAACCTTCTTCTTCACATTCATCAACTCTGAGCATGTAGCTTGAGCGGCTTTAACTTTATCGATTAAAGTCGATTCTACTCGTATATTCGTTATCTTCACGTGGGTCCCTAGAGTCTTTAACTCTATCTTCATCATTTGTAAGTTATACGAAATGGGTTTTTGTGTTAACAACATCGCACTCGTAAACTCATACGATCTTCTACCTAACGTGTCAGCTACCACGTTCGCTCTTCCACGATGATATTGAATGGTATGATCGTAATCTTCAACATCTCGAGCCAACGTCTTTGGCGCATGTTACGTTCATTTTGGTTTAAGAAATATTTGAGGGTTAAGAAATGGGTTTTGTACCGAGGTCAATAAAAAATTCAATTTCACGCTCTAGGGGTAGGCTAGGAAGTCTTCAGAGAATACGTCAGGAAATTTATTAATAATTGAAATGTCATTCAAAACTGTGACTCTCATCCAAGACTTGGATAGCACGTCACATTGATACCTGTCAACTTGCCACCGTTATTCACGACATCCCCTACGGATATTCTGGCTTCGGTGTATTCCAAGACTTGGAAGTCAACAACGAAAGGATCGGGGTTCTTTACTTATGGCTTGATATAACAGTGATTGACTTTAGTGGTTTGATTGCTTGAATTCGCATAACAGGTCTGTTAGGAATATGAAAGCTAACAACCTTACAAAAATAATCAATTTTGACATGATGAGTAGTTAACCAATCGATTCCTAAAATCACATTAAGGGAAAGTATTTTCAAAGAGATAAGATCGACAGGTAACGTGAAAGTGTCGATTTGTATCAACAAGATTTATAAACAGTGGAGGTAACGAAGGTTTCTACTAACGAAGTTTCAACCAATAAGCCAAAGTCTAATCTCTTCGGAGTCAAATTTAAACGTTGAGCGCAAGCAAGAGAGATAAAAGAATGGGTAGAATCGGTATCTAATAAGGTATAGACTTCGCAAAAATTTATAATTAACTAACCCGTGCTAACTTCATTTGGGTTACTCGCTTTTTGAGAAGTCACGAAAAAATGCTCTTCCTGAAACCACCGACTTTGTTTTGTCCGTATCCGCCTTTGGTGCCACTGTCCCAACTGGACTTGACTTGGGTGAACGACAAAATCGGACTAAGTGACCTTCTCTTTCACAATTGTAACATGTTTTGGACTGTTGCGCACAGTTTGGACTGATATGTCCCTCCCCTCCGCATTTGAAACATATGATAGGGGGTCGTTCTCCTTCCTTAACAACGGGTGCTGATGCTGACGTCTTTCCATCATTGTTGAATCTCCTCTTCTTGAAATGTCCATTCGTATTGCTTTGGCCATGATTACCACCGAAATGGTTACTATTCTTGGCATAATAATTTCCCCCATGATGGTCATCATTGTTCCGATGGCTGTTGCCACCGGTACGATTATTATCGTGTTGTTGGTTGTTACCTTTTGGTTGTGCTAACTCATTATCGCGCTCCAATAATTGAGCCCTATTCACAACATCTGAATATAAACAAAGTTTATAAGAAATGAAGTATTGACGTATATCGGGTTTCAAACCTCTTAGAAACATTCGCGTCATTCGCTCCTCATTATCGACCAAATGGGATGCAAACCGGGATAACTCCGCAAACTTAGCCTCGTACTACAATACAGTCATATTATTTTGCTCCATTGCTTATCTCAACATTTTTAGATGCCATTTTCAAACACTGTCACAAAACAAGGGTTAATTGACATATCACATATTATCTTTATACTCTTACCGACCAATTAAATACCAAATAAACTTAGGTAAGTCATACTAGCGAAGGAATTCCCCGTCTCTCTCCTCATAGTTCTTGTCTCACATCTCAACCAGGGATCATATCCCTAAGCTTTGATACCAACTGTGACGCCCCCAAAATAGGTATACATCACCTATTCTGAGTCGCCATATACATGGTATGTAATACAAATACAACTTAATAATACAAATTGCCGTGTAAAATACGACAAAACATAAATTGAGAGTTTTAATAAGAATATTGTCATCTAGACAATATCCACACTCAATGGAGCCCTCATTACATTTATTGTCACACTATTTAACAGAATAGTGAGGACTACTAATGCTATCATTTGAATGTTACTCTGCTTCCCGACTAGTCCCGACTACGTTCTCATTTCCTGAAGAGAACAGTGAAAGAAAGGGTGAGCTCAACTAGCCCAGTAAGAAATATTATGACTAAGATAATGTAGAATAAATTATCATTAGTCTTCAATAATGTTAAACTGATAAAATATAACAAACATCAAGTTTAACTGCAGCGGAACAAGCAATCCATTAAAAGAGTCAAGTAGAGAATAAAATCTACTATCTTTTATGATTTAAAAGGTTTTTCATCACTTTTATCGCTGAGACTCAGCTTAATAAATAATTCACATCATCCCTGCAATACGACCAAGGATATTCATTAGTATCACAACCACAAATTGTCCATGCACTACAGGCCAAGGATATTCGTGTATTCATCAATGGTCATGATCATGCCAACAACTATTCATCAATGCACTACGGGCCAATGAGGACTTTTACCACATCATTTGTAATATTACGATAATGATTATACCGATTAATCCCTGGTCATAATCATATCAAGTCCATTGTTGCCTCTTTTTCAGTTCTGATAAAAGAGCTCTAACTCATGCAAGCATACATGTGTCAACAATTAATATCGAGTAAGTAGAGTATCGATCCCACAGAGAAAGTTGTCAAATATAAACTACTATGCATCAATTAAATCACTATACTTATATGCTTAAACTAATTACTATAATTGGTGAATTAATCTAATTGCATATAACAATTAAAACAAGAATAACAACGAAATAAACCAAGTTTGGAAATAATGGGATCCTAACTTCATTTAACACTTCATCTAATTACCACTATCATGCAAGAATTGTTCACATATCACAGGAAAGTAGCCAAGAGCACTAATAGAGTCATAGCCATTTTTCAATGTACTAAGACCTACTTACACAGCATCCATAAATGATAGACTCCATATAATCATCAATATAACCAAAATCACTATATGTCTATGTGAAATTGCAATCATACTAAATTTAAGCACAAGCCCTTATTTTAACTCATACGGTGAAACAGTATATGTCTATCTGGTTCACGAAATACACAAGCTATATAAAACAGCCCCATATACGTATGCTATCATGATTACAATTCATACTTGCATGTTCATTGTCAATTCCATACAAGTACTGAAACGAATGGTGATCAAGCATTTATACATGCAAAACAATCATGATAGAAATCCACATGATACGTAAAATAGTCCCAGTAATCAAGCATGCAACTAAACTACATATTCAAATCCGTTAGAATCCCATAATGGAGTTTAGTTCATAATTGAACCAAAAGCCATTATAGGATCAAATCTAAACATGGTTAATAAGCAAACAATTGAAAGATGAAGGATAAAAATGATCAAACCCAATTGCTGATTATAGACTAAAGTTAACGTTTAAATCCTCATATAAATCCAGTAAAATAATAATGATAATCCACAATGATAGAAAATCCCAAGAAGAATTGGAGAAATAGGCGTTTAAGCTTCTTTTTACGTTGGAATCTCCCTCAACGTGTAAACCCTAGTTCCTACTATGAAAATACGTCAAAGGTTATCCAAGATATGTCTGACACCAGTCAGATATCGTTTTTAATCAAATTACAACCTTTTTAATTAAAAATTAAAATAAAACAAATCAAAGAAGCAGCCTTGACCATCGCCAGCGGCCGCAATCGCCTCCCCAAGATAATTATCGCGGCAGCGAGACTTACATATGTAGAGTTATGCGGTCGGGTGCTTTCGGCGGCTGCCCTCGTCCTCAGCGTGTTCTTCCGCCGGCTTGCGGTTTATTATTCGGTTCTGCAATTAGAATCGATCTATTCTCACCGCTTCCTTCCTTTGTCCATCCATGCTTGGTCTTCTGCTCCACTTGATCCTCATGTCATGCATATCCCAGCTTGTGCCTCGCTTCATGCGTCCATTAGCCTCGTGCCCTATAATACCACCAAATTAGGTCATTTTCTGAACTTTTTCACCAAAAGGAGTTTTAAGTAAATGCAATGCAAAATAACATAAAATGCAATTAAAAACACACTAAAATGTACTTGAGATGGGCATAGTTCGCGTGAATTGGTATTCAATAAGTAGGTATAAATCCTACTTATCATCCATCTATGCACAACAGGCCACAGATGACTTTCAACATAATATAAGCATGAGGATGATAACAATGATATAAGAATCCAATAAAACAAGTTCAAGAATTAATTTATCGAGAATCAATAACGTCCAAATTATCAACATGATACTACTTTGTAGAGTAAAATTCAAGAATTCTCAGAAGAATATTTCCATGAAAAGATACTGGATGAAGCGCAAATATCAAGGATATTCCACTAATTTCATGGAGTATAGAAGTCAAAACTTTAACCAACTGAGTATAATAGAATATATGAACTGTAAATGGATTTTCGCCTTGCACCATGCGAATCCACGTATCTGAGATCATTTCCACAATTTAATAAGGAATGAATACAAAGGATCATTCACCATGCATGTGGTAATCCACATGTATGTGTTATTCCAATGTAATAATAAAGAATGGAATAATGTAGGATTCAACATGCGTGCGATAGACTGCACAAACAAGTTATTCCTAATAGAATAATAAAGAATGGAACCAGGTCATGCGTAAACGCACAGACAGGATATTCTGATAGAATAATAAAGAACGGAACCAGGTCAGGCGAAATTCACACCGATGGGATATTCCAACAGAATAATAAAGAATGGAATAACAACAGAAATCACCATGCATGCGATAGATCGCACAGACATGTTATTCCAACAGAATAATAATTAATGAAACCAGGTCAGGCGTAATACGCACCGACATGATATTCCAACAGAATAATAAAGAATGGAATAATAGAAGAATTTCACCATGTATGCGGTACTTCGCATATACAAGTTATTCCAACAAAATAATAAAGAATGGAATAACGGAAGAATTTCACCAAGTATAGGTAGCCCACATTATCTGAGTTATTCCAATGTAATAATAAAGAATAGAATAACAGAAGTTCTCTTCATGAATACGAAAGAAATAATACCCCTTACGAGTACAACAAATAATATCCCTTACGAGTACAACAAATAATATTCCTTACCTTAGAAGAAACTGAATATAGGAGTAGTGGAGTAGCAGAATACTTTTCTTCTTTCTCTTTCTCTATAATTTCTCTCTCTAGAGTTTCAAAGAATTAAAAGAAATAATGAAGGAATGAGCTTCTATTTATAGAGAATGGACCTAATAATAATTAATTCATGAACTATCCCAGATTGATTTACTTTTTAAACGGACGGTCCATATTTATTTACTATGCAAGATTAATAAATTATTCTAATAAAACAAAATCTTTTAAATAAAATATAATATATTCTATTTATAGTTTAATAAAATGAATAACTTTATAAAAGTATTCTGCTTTTATATAAAAGTTTTTTACTATGCAAGACACTATGCAAAACACTATATATAATAAAATATAATATATTCTAATTATTGTCTAATAAAACAAATAACTTTATAAAAGTATTCTATTTTATATAAAAAAATTTTACTATGCAAAACACTATGCATAATAAAATATATTATATTCTAATTATTGTCTAATAAAATAAATAACTTTATAAAAGTATTCTGTTTTATATAAAAAGTTTTTCTGTTTTATATTCTAAATAGCTCTACTTCTTAGCTTTCCGGAACATCTTGAATCATCCCAATCGGAGTTCAGATGTGAGAGTTATGGCCTTTTTATCAACGAAGATCAAAGCTAAGAGTTGTCATGCTTGCCATTTACATAGCATCTACTTCAATCCCGATTTCCAACTTGATCCAATTCGAATCTGTCAATCCTTGAAGAATGAAAGTTGTAGATCTCGTCGTTATCTTCGATTTGATAGGTGGTAGGCCCCGTAACTCCAAGCGGATCAAAAGTTATACCTGTTTTACCAAAGGACGTCGCAGCAGAAATAGCCTAGCGCGCGGATCATTTCGCTTACGCTTCTAATGGCCAGCGCAAGGCCGTGATAATGTCGGACCCAAGAAGCGCGATCGCGCGCGAAAATGGCTTAGGACAACAATGAAAAGTGCTTAGGCGTGCGGGATTTGAGTCAAATTGGGTTATTTGATGTCCAAATTGAGCTAGAATAGGATTCTTAGTTGCCTAACTTGCGAGGATGTTCATTAGAACTCAAAATACTTGAGTTTAACTTGGATTGGGAGGCTAATTCTAAGACTTTATAAAATCCTTCTTGGGATAGATTTCTATGATAACTAAATCTTTACTTTCGTTCTTAGATTAGGAAGCCTAGATTGGATTAAATTTGAAGATTGAAGCTATTGATTATCATTGGAGAATCAGATTGGAAGCAAGAGAATGCAGATTTGTTTATCTCAATTCTAATTTCTTTTCTTATTTATTTGTATTCTTTTTGATGCTTAATCAATTGTGGATGATGGATTCTAGTTTATTTATGAATTAAACTCTATTTTGAGATTACTATGGATCTTATTTATGTAGTTTACTTTGATATGCTTCTTTGTTAGCCTTATTAGCTATATTTGAATTGTCTATTATGATTTGTAATGAATTGCTTAATTGCATAGCTAACAATTACTGTGATAATCTATATGAACTCGAGAGATGAAGTATAGATTTAGATCTGATCATGATAGCATGTGTTTTTGATTTCTGCATAGATGGAATTCATGATTTGTGTTTAGGATAGAGATATGCCTTTACGCCATATGTAGTCTAATAAGAACTTGAACTAAACCCTTTTTAATTGTAATTCACATAGAGATATAGTGGGTTAGTTAATTAGGGTGTTCAAATTGATTCTATCATCTGTGGATTTGATTTAATATGAGTATGGTGCATTGAGAGATGGCCATATTTTACTTTCATGTTCTTGATTAACAATCCAATATAAATAATTTGGCATAACAGGAAGTGTGTTGATTTAAATGTAACAATAAGTGAAATTGTAATCTCAAGTCTTCAATATCCTGTTTCATTCTAGGGATAGTTAGTAATAGTTTATTTAATTATTTTAAATTAAATTATTAAATCATTTGTTTAAATAAGATTGAGTTGATTACGAGTTAGTACTTGGTGATTTTTATTAAATAATTCTCTGTGGGAACGATACTCAACTTATCACTTTATTACTTGTTGACCACGTATACTTGCGTGTTGTGCGTAATTAGATTTTACCCAACAAGTTTTTGGCGCCGTTGCCGGAGAATTAGTTTAATATTTTTTACCAATATTAATTTCAATCAAATTAGTCTTAATTTAAATATTTTTATTTTTATTTTTAATTCCCTTCCTATATTTCTCTCTTTTTCAGGTACCATGGATGACTTTGCGTATCAATGGCCATACACGAACATGACTCAACCAAGGGAAACGGGGATTGATGGACTTAATGCATTTTCCGCAATATCAGCACAGATTGAAGAACTTTCGAGGAAGTTGGACGTTGTTGCAGCCCAACATAATTGAAGGATAGCAGTTACTTGCAATTATTGTGCTGGCAATCACCCAAGTAATCAATGCACCATTAGTCTTGGGCCGGTACAATATGGTGGTAACTACCTCAACAACTATTCTTATCCCAGTTATCATCAAGTTTGGGGGTATCACCCGGATTCTTCATGGAGCTACAACTATCAAGACCAATACTCTACTCCAAATCCAACATACACGCCGGAATTCTCATATCAACCTCCATTAAAAGAAGAAAAGTCAAAGTTGGAGGAATTACTTTTAAAGGTCATAGCAAACCAAGAGGAGAGGAGGATTAATCAAGAGCGGCAATTCAGAATCAAGAGATATCAATTCAAAATATGCAGAACCTGATGGATCAAATGCTCAAAGCCTTGAACAACTGTCCTCAAAATAAGTGGTGTTATGACGAGGATTTCGAGATTGATGAAGTGCCCGAGCCAAATCTACAACTGGATGAGACACGAGATGTTGAAAAAGAGGAGACAAGTGGGGATAATGAAAACAAGGTCAGCGAAGAACTAACTGTGGGTACCAACGATGAGCCTATGTTATTTATGCCCCAAGTGCCTTCTTCACCAAAGTTCAAGAATCCGGTTAGATTTGCAAAATCATGCCCACTTGGTAGTCATGTTGTCGGCGAAGCTCTTGATGACATAAGAGCGAATACAATTTTGAATCCATGGTGGGATGAGAAAGAGAGGATAGATGGAGAGCCCATTGTGTGTGACAAGCTTCCATGCCCCCAAAGTGATCACATACACAATGGAGAAAACACCTAGATGGGGGACGTTCTTAATTTAGATCATACCAAATCAGAGCATGCTAGGTGACTTTAAAGCAATGGCTATCACAATTGGGAACCTACCAAAAGCTACATTATTTCCGATGGATGGAGTGTTCCTCAATTATCGAAGAGGAATTGGATAGCATTGACCAGACAAAGTCAGGCTGAAAGACTATAATTCAAGCGCTAACTGGGAGGCAACCCAAGAATTTTTCTATTTATTTGCTTTACTAGTTTATTTAGTAGATAGGAATTAATTTTCTTATTAAGTTCTCTTACCAATCCAAAGTGTTATTCTAATCCATGTTGTCTCTTTTCATTGCAGGTATTGGAGGTTCAATGGACAACCAAAAGATAATAGAAAGGTTATGCAAGTCCAACTCAAGTGTGATGCCCGATTCATTCCAATGTGCTTAACCTATTCTTCAAACTTCGCAGACAAGGAGATAAATTGCTATATGTCAGGGAAGTCCTCTCTTTTAATTCTTCCTATCTTAGCCATTGAGGACAATGTCTATTTTAAGTTTGGGGGTATTTATCATGTTTAGTATTTACTTGGGCAATGTTTTGATGGAATTTGATTTTGGCCAATGATAAGTGGGTGGTTGATATTGTTAACTCTTGGAGAATTGATGAGCATGCATAGTCTATATTTTAACTCATTAGTTGGTTTTCACATTACTTGCGAAATTTTTGAAAATTTTTACACATATCCATTTGTTTAGCAGTTGGGATTGAAATTTTTTTTGGCTAAATGCTTATGAAAGATACCATTGCAACTTGAGATATCTTATTTGAGCATCATTCGAAGTGAAAATTAGGCACTCACATAAGTTTGGGGGAAATCTTGGGGTATTTATGAAAAAAAAAATTATTGGAACCTTCCCGAGTTGAATAATTGAATCTTGTGGTGGGTCGAGATGGAGCGTAACACGCACTCCCCATAAACACAGGCACGAGATGGAGCGTAAAACACACTCGTTTAATGAAAAGTGGAAAACGAGATGGAGCGTAAAACGCACGCGTTCAATGAAAAGTGGAAAGTGGGATGGAGCGTAAAACGCACTCACTAAATAGAAAAAAAAGAAAATATGTATGTTTAAAATACTTGGGAAGGGTTCTTACGTCTTTGAAAAGTTTAAATATCCAGTTGATCCTCAAGAAAAATTTGTGTTATGTCTATCTTAGCGGTGATTGATGTGATAAGAAGTTTTGAAAGTCGTTTTTGAAAATCTTTTATGAGTATTGGTTGATTTAATCTAAATCATGACTGGATTGAACATATGGATGCACACACGCACTTAAAGGATCAAGAGTAAATGTGAATCTAACGAAAGTTGTTGAAATTTTAGACATGACATTGTTTTGAAATTTTCCATGGGTTATAATTTGTTGTAACCTTTGAGGCCATTGATCGAATTCATATTGATTCATTGTTTGGGTGGATCATTGCTAGAGGATGAATCTGTCTAATTCGTGTTTTTGCTTGAGGACAAGCAAATATTTAAGTTTGGGGGTATTTGATAAGTAGGTTTTATACCTACTTATCCGGTATCTATTACTTGAATTAGTTGCTTATATTCATGTTTTTAGTTACTTTTCATACATTTTATGTTATTTTGTAGGCTATGACATGACATTAGCATGAAGAAGCAAGGATAAGCAATTCGGACATCTTTTGGACTAAAATACGCAAGTAAATGCAAGAAAGGAATATTGAAAGACTTTTAACACCAAGTTAGATATATGTTCTTGGCTTGAAACTTGGATTTTATGGTAGCTCTACTTCTTAGCTTTCTGGAACATCTTGAATCATCCCAATCGGAGTTCAGATGTGAGAGTTATGGCCTTTTTATCAACGAAGTTCAAAGTTAAGAGTTGTCATGCTTGCCATTTACATAGCATCTACTTCAAGCCCGATTTCCGCCTTGATCCAATTCGAATCTGTCAATCCTCAAAGAATAAAAGTTGTATATCTCGTCGTTATCTTCGATTTGATAGGTGGCAGGCCCCGTAACTCCAAGCAGATCAAAAGTTATACCTGTTTTACCAAAGGACGTCGCATAGCGAAAAAATAGCCTAGCGCGGTTGCGCTTAGCGCCGAATGTTGGCCAGCTTAACCCACAGAATCATCGTCGGACCCAATGAGCGCTTGATCGCGCCGTAAATGGCTTAGGACACAGTGGCCGAGCGCACTAGGCGGCGGGATTTGAGTCAAATTGGGTTATTTGATGTCCAAATTGAGCTAGAATAGGATTCTTAGTTGCCTAACTTGCGAGGATGTTCATTAGAACTCAAAATACTTGAGTTTAACTTGGATTGGGAGGCTAATTCTAAGACTTTATAAAATCCTTCTTGGGATAGATTTCTATGATAACTAATTCTTTACTTTCTTTCTTAGATTAGGAAGCCTAGATTGGATTAGATTTGAAGATTGAAGCTATTGATTATCATTGGAGAATCAGATTGGAAGCAAGAGAATGCAGATTTGTTTATCTCAATTCTAATTTCTTTTCTTATTTATTTGTATTCTTTTTGATGCTTAATCAATTGTGGATGATGGATTCTAGTTTATTTATGAATTAAACTCTATTTTGAGATTACTATGGATCTTATTTGTGTAGTTTACTTTGATATGCTTCTTTGTTAGCCTTATTAGCTATATTTGGATTGTCTATTATGATTTGTAATGAATTGCTTAATTGCCTAGCTAACAATTACTGTGATAATCTATATGAACTCGAGAGATGAAGTATAGATTTAGATCTGATCATGATAGCATGTGTTTGTGATTTCTGCATAGATGGAATTCATGATTTGTGTTTACGATAGAGATATGTCTTTACGCCATATGTAGTCTAATAAGAACTTGAACTAAACCCTTTTTAATTGTAATTCACATAGAGATATAGTGGGTTAGTTAATTAGGGTGTTCAAATTGATTCTATCATCTGTGGATTTGATTTGATATGAGTATGGTGCATTGAGAGATGGCCATATTTTACTTTCGTGTTCTTAATTAACAATCCAATATAAATAATTTGGCATAACAAGAAGTGTGTTAGTAATAATGAGAATTAAGTTAACACACTTCTCATCAATTATTGAGAGATGGCCATATTGGATACGAAAGTAATCAAGAACCCGCCGCCTAGCGCACTCAACGCTGTCCCTAAGCCATTTCTCGGCGCAATCAGCGCTCTTTGGGTCCGACATTCTCATTGGCCTAAGCTGGCCAATCGGCGCTAGGCGTGGTCTGCGATCCGCGCTAGGCTATTTTCTGCTGCGATGTCTTTTGGTAAAACAGGTATAACTTTTGATCCGCTTGGAGTTACGGAGCCTGCCACCTATCAAATCGAAGATAACGACGAGATCTACAACTTTCATTCTTCGAGGATTGACAGATTCGAATTAGATCAAGGCGGAAATTGGGCTTGAAGTAGATGCTATGTAAATGGCAAACATGATAACTCTTAGCTTTGATCTTTGTTGATAAAAAGGCCATAACTCTCACATCCGAACTCCGATTGGGATGATTCAAGATGTTCCAGAAAGCTAAGAAGTAGAGCTACCATAAAATTCAAGTTCCAAGCCAAGAACATGCATCTAACTTGGTGTTAAAAGTCCTTCAATATTCCCTTCTTGCATTTTCTTGCGTATTTTAGTCCAAAAGATGTCCGAATTGCTTATCCTTGCATCTTCATGCCAATGTCATGTCATAGCCAACAAAATAACATAAAATGTATGAAAAGTAACTAAAAACATGAATATAAGCAACTAATTCAAGTAACAGATACCGGATAAGTATGTATAAAACCTATTTATCAATAAAATATCGACAATAATTGAATCAAATAACGTGAGATACTATGCAATAATTACTGTAGTAATAATTGAACAAAACTGAGTGACTTCTCACGTAAGCATCAATAATCAATACCGTATTATTCTTATGCAACTACGTGTATTCTTCGCATTTCTTTTAACACCGGGTGTTTCAACAGTTAACGGTAAAACTTCCGCCGTTATTTTTATAAAAAGATATTTTTATCGTTTTCTCAATTCGAAAATAATTTCGTTGTGGGGTCCACCAATGATTGTGCCATTGTACGAATATTCCTGTTAAAACGAATATTCTCCGACCAATCGAATATTATATAACAACTTGCATACTTTGCAAAATTTATAAATATTACTCACAACTATAATATTATATCAAATTCATTCCATAATATTCAAAAAAATATTTTAAGAAATTTAAATCTTTATTCATAAAATCTGGGGTCTCACAACTATAGCATCACTAGTATTTCTTATGCAAATACACTAACAAATAAATATGACACTAAATTTTTAAAAGATTAAGGAGCTATTTATTTAGAATTGAATACATTTGAATAAATGAATCGGTCAATCATTAAATGTGTTTGTTTTGGAAAAAAAATCGTCTGAATGACTAAATCGTTAAGATGATTAAGCTGAATGACTGAATGAATAGCTGAATAAAGTAAAAAAAAAAAAAAAATTTAAAAATATATTAATTATTATATTAAGTAAAATTAAATAAATTTATAACAACTTTGAATTTTTTCGAAGGGGATAAAATAATAAAATTCTGTCATTCAGATGTTTCAAATATGTTAATTATCAAATAATTTTTTTCATTCAGATTCAATTAATTCAGATTCAAATTCAAATTCATTCCGTTTTTATCAAACACCCCCTAAATAGTTTTAACCATAAAAAATCCCTACAATTTTCAAACATACAAAATTGTTATTTTCCCGAACTTTTAATCCATTTCAAAATTTCTCACGTGAAGATGAGACTTAGAAATTATGGAAGATTTTAGAAACCTTACAAAGGAGACAAATAAATTGATAAACCTTGGTTTTATGTTTTTGTTTGTGGGACATGAGAAAAATAAACTTTTTCATAAACTTGTATAGGAACTTGTGTTAAATGCTTGGAGTTGGGGCATGCACGAAGTTGTGCGTGGCCGAAAATATCCGTTACGGTCAGAAAATATTTAGTCGGTTGTGCGAGGGTGTGACAGGCCACCGCAAATCTTGACTAAGGAGTAAGTACGTTGGTGGTCCACTACTCAAGGTTCGGCCAGCCAGCTAGTGTTTTGCTTTTGAGGGAGTCAAAATCTTCACGTTTAATTTTTAATTTTTAAAGCTTATAATTTTAGATATATAATTTCATTTTTTATTAAATTTATTTATTCTTTCAAATTTTATAAAATTTAATTTTATTTTACATACACCATGTGCTAGTGGAGTGTAAATGTTTCAATAATTACACCAAATATCGTTTCTTTTGTTTTTTTATGAGGAATAAATTTTATTATTGTTAATTATTTTAACTCGATTTTAAGTCCCCAATTCAATTTCTAGACGATAGTAAGATGGCCTTACAGTGAAGAACTCTTCTATGCAGACATAATAATTGAATATTAATACAATTTTATTTATTTATATTTTGATCCCATCCACATAGAATCTTTCAATTTTGAAACAATTGTCATTTTGCAATTTTAGGAGGAATAATTAATGTTTTAATTCTTTTTGTTCCGAATGTTTTTTTTTGATAATGTGCGTTTTTCCAACTGCAGTAGAATTAGTCCCTCAGTTTGGACTAACATTTTCTTTGAACAAACTTGTGTGGCGGTCCGTGGTCTCATTACCATTTCTATCTTGACTATTGACAATTATTATAAATGAGTCCAACCTAAAATATCCGAATTTACAGCTTCTTTCAAAATAATCTTAAATTACTACGTCAACTGCTGAGATTGTTCCAAATGTGACCTTGTGCATCACTTTACATAAAAATGAAAAAGATAAATAAATAATGGTTTGGCATGAAGACAAAATTAATGGAAATCAGTGCGACGGATGAGTATACTGTCGAGGGAATGGACCTGTTTTATATGATGGCCCTTGTAGTATTGGATGTTTTCCAAATTTCTCAAGGACCTGGTAAACTTTAAATGTGAGCAGATTCTCTGTCTCTAATTTTTCTGTCTTCTTGTGTCTCTCCATTTAAATTTTAATATACTGTCTTTTACTTAACACTAATTAATTCTAAAATTAAATAAAAATATGTGTCAAAATTTAAGTAGAAGAACACAAGAGAACAGAAAATTTGGGGACAGAGGATCTGCTTTCACTTCAAATGACAATTGAGAGAATTAAGAACCAATTAAAAAGATACTCTACATTCCATAATAATAATTATTTTAACTTTATTTACATGGATTTAAAAAATTATTTAATAATTATAATTTGTGAGAAATTTCATCACTATTTATTTCTTGAGAATTTGAAAACTATTAATACAAAGAATTTTTTTTTTGGGACAATCAGAGAAGTTAGGGATGATATAGGAAAGTAAATACCTTTTAAACCATAAATAAATTAAAATAAATTTTTTCTTTTAAAAAGTCTATTATTATAGAATGGAGAGATTATAACATAATGAAATTATCACAAATTCACAATTTTAACCCTTAATCTTTGGTCCTCTCAATCTAAACAAAACAAGATTAATGTTTGGAAGATATTCATCATTTTATTCTTTCGCTCGTTGCAAAAGGTATTCAAACTTACTAATATTTCAGTTTTTAGAAAGTTTTCTCAAAAAATTAAAAATAAAAATAAAAAATTGGCATATGTATATGGGGAGTGATTAGTATGTAGTTAATTTTGATCAATTGATTAATACAATATTAACATGCAGATGAAAATAATCTTTTTCTGAATATCAATATTATATTAATCAATTAATTAATTTATTATAAAATTAACTTTATAATAATTGAATTTATGTATATGATATTGGCTTACAATCTTTAAAGTGGATTTGAACTAAGTTAAATAAATTGTACTATCTAAAAAAATTATAAATTCTCAAATGTGTTTAATTATTTTCAAATGCTTGGGGATTGAGACAAAAGGAAGTAGGGTCAGGGTTTGGTATGATGCATGTGCTGTAGGCCGTAGGGGAAGGAAGTTTGTGTTTTATTGTCTGTTTTAGGGTTAGGAGGTTTAGGCCCCACTAACGGGAATCAATATATAGTGAACTGTCAATCAAAGTTTAAGTGGTTCACAATCTCACACGTGTCCATCTTTCCTTTATTTTCGCCAAAGATTATGTAGATTCACCGTGCCTATCTTCTGTAGCCTTCACGGACCAATAGCACCTCTTCACGTGTCTTACCTAGAACTAGCGCCGAAACATCTAGATTTAGATCAAAGTTCAAGCGGTTCACAATATCACACGTGTCCATCCTTCCTTTTTTCCCGAGGAAGATTATGTTAATTTACCGTCCCTATCTTCTGTAGCATTCACGGACCAATAGCACCTCTTCGCGTGTCCATCTTTCCTTTACATGATTTTTTTAAAAATAAAATAAAATGAAATACAGCACAATAATGTAAAATATCTAATTATAAAATAATACTAATAAATAAAATATTTAAATGATAATTTCCTCTTAAAAAAATATTTCACAGATGTATAATATATTCTTAATTTTGTGATTAAACTATAAGATATTGTCGTTGATCGGCTGTTTTATTTTGTAATATACGATGATCCCACCTTTATATAAAAGAGACTAATATAAAATTATTATCTTAAACCGTAAAAATATTAATTTTCTATTAAAAGCTAGTCATTTACTATTTTTTGGAAATTAAAAATTTGGTAGAAATCCGAAATGTAAGTGGGGGTGGAAGGTGGTGGTGGGACCCCCGTTGTAGAGACCATTAGGTCGGTGAAAGCAAAGTAGTGGTACTAGTGGCATGGACGGCAAATATTATTTCCTCCTATTCTACAAAAAAAGAGTTATACATTTGGACGTTCTCCTATATAATTTTTTTATCTTCATTTTAAAAATGTTCATAATTATTTTATAGTGATTATATAAAAATGAAATTGTGATAAATAATCTGAGAACATTATGTCATACTTATGTTTGGTAGAAAGAATCTTATTTGATATTTTTTTTGTTTTTATAATTCTTTTTCTATTTTATTTATATGTAGTGAAATAAAATAACAGAATATAATGTTCTTAATTTTATTTTCCATGTCCATTATTGAACTAATAATCTTATTTTTGGGGATA
Source organism: Panax ginseng (assembly GCA_020205605.1). NCBI lineage: Eukaryota > Viridiplantae > Streptophyta > Magnoliopsida > Apiales > Araliaceae > Panax > Panax ginseng. Next base: position 38,525,275 of record CM035130.1, on the reverse strand, counting down.
AACAGGCTAAAAATAAGTTTTAATATTTATAAATTTTGCAAACATGATCCTTTTTGTAAAGCACAAAGAATATTGTACAAATATCAATAAAAATGTGACTATTTTTGTGGGATATAGAGTATTTATTCTTTAACCCTTACTAATTCTTTATTTTTCATAATTGAAACTAGAATAAATTTATAATAGGTTACAATAATAAAAATTTTATGTGGACATGAAAATTAATACATAAAAACTAGACATAAATGTATTTTAACCCCAATGGTGAGTAAAAATATAAATAGTTGAAATTCAAATATACTAATGTCTATTTTTCATGTCCAATTTTCATGTCTACTTAGAAGAGTTCTTACAATAAAATTAACTTCATGGTAACTTGGTCAATTGACCAATATAGTACTGGCATGCAAAGAGAAATCACAACTCACCCACCTTCGTATCGATACTGTATTGACAAATTAATCAAAATTAACTTCATACTAACTATTGCCCTTTATTCTTATTTCAACAATAATTTGGACAACTTATTACGCTGACCCTGGTAGCATAAATCGAGAGTGGTTAGCATGAAGTGAATTTTATGGTAAGTTTATTTCATGCCTGATACAATGCTGATACGCAGACGAAGAGATTATCCTCTTATTTATGTGTCTAACACTGTATTGAGTATGAAATGAACTTAACATAGAAGTTGAATTCATGTTATCCACATCCGCATAAATCATTGTGAACTTGTAAAAATTAAACCACTCCTCAACTTCCTTTCACCATATATATACCTCTCTTGACCTTTCACTTCCCACTCCACTCGCACTCCCACCCTTCTCTCTCCCTCTGTCCGAACACTAGCTCCTTTTATTCTCTCTATTTATATATACATATTTTTGTATAAATTAGTTAATTTAAAAATATGACAAAAGACGTAGAGGTGGCGGAGCACGGCTCATTCTCCGGCAAGGACTACCACGAGCCGCCGCCGGTGGCGCTGATAGACCCGGATGAGCTAACAAAGTGGTCATTCTACAGGGCGCTCATTGCTGAGTTCATTGCCACCCTTCTGTTCCTTTACATTACGGTATTGACGGTGATTGGTTACAAGAGCCAGACTGATCCCACCAAGGTTGGGGTGGACCAATGCGGGGGTGTGGGAATTCTGGGTATTGCTTGGGCATTTGGTGGCATGATCTTTGTTCTTGTTTACTGCACTGCCGGTATCTCTGGTGGGTCCCCTCTCCTCTCTCTAACACACACAAACATGGTTTTTCCCTGAAAAATTTGTATCTGAAAAATACTCCTTGTTTGTCAATTCTATGATCTTAACATACGAATTCTTAATATATACATACATATGTATGTATATATATATATGTGTACATACAAATGTGTTTAAATCTCGGAACCCACTAAACATGTCAATTAATAAACACTAAGAAAGGTAATCATGGATTGGAGTTTTGGGGCAAGCTAGCAACTAGCAAGTTTATTTATATTGAATAGTTTGTGATGTTAATTATGTATGGTGCAGGGGGTCACATTAACCCAGCGGTGACATTTGGTCTTTTTCTGGCCCGGAAGGTGTCACTAATTAGGGCTGTTATGTACATGGTGGCTCAGTGCTTGGGGGCCATATGTGGGGTTGGGCTTGTTAAGGCCTTCCAGCAGCCCTACTACAAGAGGTACGGCGGTGGGGCCAACGAGCTGGCCGACGGCTACAGCAAAGGCACTGGATTGGCCGCCGAGATCATCGGAACTTTCGTCCTTGTTTACACTGTCTTCTCCGCCACTGATCCGAAGAGGAACGCCAGGGATTCCCATGTACCCGTAAGTACCTTCTCACTCCATTCCCCCCCCCACCTCCCCCGTCGCCCCCTATTTTTAACATTTCCAATTAATGTTGCTATTTTTGGCTAGGGATTTGTTGTTATACGCAGTAATTTATTTTACCATTAAGAGGAGCACAAATTACTACCACGTTTTTGTTTTTCAGCAAACTTATTGGGCATTCAGCGCATCTTATTCGTTCGCCGTTAATTTATTCATTAATATAAGTCATTTTAGAGGAATATTTTTATTTCTTGATATAAGTCGTTTTAAAATTTCAAATAAACATTAATGACTTAGTTTTTAATAGTATTACTCGAAGTATTAAATATAGCTTTAGTTTTCTCACAATTTTTATCCAATAAATAATATTTTTTTTCAATACAAGAACAATATAGACAATTGACATTATATTTAATGTTATACAATTATTTTTTTAATATTTGTACACAACTCTAAAACAATTTATATTAAGGAACGAAGAAAATAATAATAATTGTTTTAATTTCATGCACATAAATTAAAAAAATTATTTAATACTATTATTTACTAAAATTAAAATTTGTGTAAAATTTTATCATTATTCCTCCTTGAGAAATTAAAAACTACTAATACAAACACAATTTCTTGGGACCATACTGTGGAGACAGTTGGTAGCATGTGCTCTCTTGAATTGGAGTGGAGATCATGTGGCTGTGGTTAAATCAATCATATGAAATGAGAGCAAAAGGACATACTTTTGGCTGTTTCCTTTTTCTAAAAGTAGAAGATCTTGGCCACCGATTCCCTTCCTCAAACTGAATGGTTGGCTTATAATAATATTCAGACCTCATTTTCTTTAATAAATGTATTCCATTTACTAAAGTAGATGTTCCTTTGTTTGTCTCATTGTCTTACTAGTTTATTCAACAAAAAATTAACCTACATGAAAAAAATAATAATATTTTTACACAATTCTTTTAGATGAATACGTGGCCCATTTATTGTCCATGTGAAAAAAATCATATTTAAATATTATTTTTTTTATATAAAAATATCAATTTTCAAAATAATATTCATGTTCTTTTGTAATCGAAAAGAATCCTATACAAAAGAAAGAGAAAAGGGGCTAAACTTTTGACAAATTATTCAGTTACCTGACCATTGACATAACAATATATCATACTTGAACATTCTTATAATTATGTGAGAGAATATCACAAACTTGAACATTCTTATAATTATGTGAGAGAATATCACAAAGTGAGTACGTATCACTCGTACAAAATAAATAGTGTTATGTTTGATAACATTTTATATGTTCAATAGCATTGTTTTTCAAATGCTTTAATTTGTACTCGTTAATACTTTTACATATTTGTACAAATTCATAGTAAAAATTAATAATTTGTTTTAACCTCAAAATCAACAAAATTTTATTAATAAACATTTCTTTGTAATTTTTTAAACTCAAGGTGTTGGCTCCTCTTCCAATTGGATTTGCCGTGTTTATGGTTCACCTGGCCACCATTCCAATCACCGGAACTGGAATTAACCCCGCAAGGAGTCTCGGAGCTGCAGTGATTTACAACCAGGACAAGGCTTGGGATGACCATGTCAGTATATTATTTATTTATTTTACATAAAAGCTAGCCTTTGAGTTAATTAGGGTAAACCTACATGCATGTTGAATATGTGTTTCGATAGATACAACATTTTATTATACATATATAATCAATTCTTTTTGAAATATCTTTTCCTAAAACTCCAATTTATTTATTTCTTATTTTGCAGTGGCTATTCTGGGTTGGACCCTTCATTGGTGCAGCTATTGCAGCCTTTTATCACCAGTTCATTTTGAGAGCGGGTGCCGTTAAAGCCCTTGGCTCATTCAGGAGTAATGCTTGATCCTTTTGAGGAGTTGTTTGTCAATTTAGCTAGCAACAAAATCATTTAGAAGAATAATGAAAGTAATGTTTGTGTATGAAGTTTCTTTGACTCGCTGTCTCAATTGCTCTTCACGAGGTTGGAGGGGGATGGGAATTTAAGTGAGAACCAAATGAAAATGTAGATATGTGTCAATGTATTTAGAAAGGGGAAGCTTTTTTGTATGCCCTTTATCCTTGGCACTTGGAATTTGAATCTACTTGTTGTTCTATTTCTATTTATTATTATTATTATTATTATTATTAATAATAATTATTATTATTATTATTATTCCTTCTATGAAAATTCTATTTCCCATCTCAATTGCAATTATATATATATATATATATATATAAGTCTACACCACTTATGATTTTTATGAAGATGTATTGGAATAATTGTGAAGCATGCAAAGTAATGCAAGTGGAGTTGGAAAGAGAAGGCTTTTAGCTTCTCCTTTTCCATGGCACTTCACTTTGCTTCCTATATACGTTGCTGTCATCTTTTTAACAATTTCTCAATGTATATTAATTTTAGACCATAAAAGTACAGGACATCTAGATGTTGCGTTTGATTCTCATTTTTAGCTTGAATGGAATGAAATGGGCGACAGAATGGAATGAACTAAATAATAGAATGAGAATGATCATTCTTCTCTTTTTTTTATGTGTTAACGTCAAGGTCTTCTATCACGTCCCAATCATGTAAGAGGCGTTACGATCCTCGCATCTACTAAACACAATCACACTAAAAGCTTGACTTGGCTTCGACCGTGAGGGGATAAATTCGAGCGTGAGAGTCGATCTGATGATCACAAGGGTTAACAATGAAGGATAAAATATCTAGTGTATTGAGAGAGATAAAATTATCAGTTATGTGTGTGTATACCTTTTTCTTGAAGACTTCCTTACTATGTTATGCTCTCTGGCCCGGTTTACCGTGCCACCCACTACCTCTGACACAACCCCCGATTTGATGGTTTCGCCAACTGGTAGAGTACCCACCCACTACACCAGTCAATCACCGTTTTGCTATCGCCACCGGCCCAAGAATCATCATCCACATTAATGCATGGCCAGATGACAATAGTCAATCATCATGCTTTTTTATCATCATTAATGTCAAAAGATGGAGATATTTAATATCTAATGGGTCACCACTAATCCCAATCTTGGGTCTTATAAGGACTCAACATGAATAAGATGGTGACTAAGCCCAATAATTTTAGGACCCAATAGTGGAGACCCAATGGACTAACCAAATAAATAAGCCCAACCCATTCTACCAATAGGAGAAATATCATGACCCAACATCGCTTCTTTTTTTTTTATTAAATGAATCGCTTTAATAGGAAACTATAAACAATCTATGATATGAAAAATTTAATAGGATCAAAAGAGGCCCAAACTGACATCTACCAAGGCCCAAACGGTAAAAAATCAAAATAATAAGATAGGTAGGTTGAAACCGGAAGCCCAATACGAAAGACCCAAATTGATAAATATCTAAGGCTGGAACCGGACACTACCCCTTCCAATTCCTCATCATTACCAGAAATTAAATGTGCCGCCTTCGTAATTCGTGCAACTGTCAATATAAAAAGTAAAATTTCCCAAAATTGACGGTTTTACCTGCCAATTTGAAATTCAGACGCCTGAGCTTTTGATTTCTCCCCTCCAAACTCTCTTCTTCTCTGCAAAGTCTCGACCATGGTGACCCTAAATTCCAATCAGAGTTTTCCTCTCCGTGTAACCCCAATTACAACTGTCCCACCTAGCCCTAACCCCACTGAAGAAGCTTCGGGCCCAAACCCTAAGGCCTTGAGTCCAAGTAAGAAATCCCTACCTCCGAAATCTCTTCCTAACCCCTCTGAATTTTTCAAGAACAAAGACCAATATCCCCATGCCAACACTCCTTCTGCTGTTTCTGAGATTGAGTTACGAAAGATTAAAGCTCGTTATCATATCCCCGACACCCATTTAATATGAGCCCCCAAGCCTGATGAGAAGATGTACCAACGTCCACATGGATGGACGGCTGTTCTAGTGACCTTACTTGAAAAGGGGGTTCGTTTTCCTCTTCACATTTTTTTGGTTACCCTCCTAGGGTTCATTGGTGTAGGGTTCGCCCAACTGGTTCCAAACTCATACATCCACATCTTAGCGTTCATAGCTTTCTGCCATGAATTAGGCGTCGAACCCACCCTTGATTTCTTCTTTACCATTTACAGGGTTGCCCAGTCTAGAGAGAAAGGGTTTAAGGTTTAGGCAAACAAGCACCGAAGGCGGGTGAAAAGTTCGAGAGGTGTTCTTTGATAAACACTCCTTCGAGCAATAGGGGATGGCACGAGAAATGGTTTTTTGTCAAAGGACCTGAAATTGCCTCATTACCGAACTGGGCTACTGACGAAAAAAGTGTCTGCAGATTTTGGCGATATCTCTGACGAAAGAGTGAACGAGATGATAGAGCTTTTTGGGAATTTCCCACTGGAAGAATGGAAACATGGACTTCTCTCCAAACAGGCATGGCTTTATGATCATAAGCGTAAGTACCGAAATACTTTTGTGCATATTTCTGTGAAATCTTTAATAGCATTGGCCCTGATTTGTCGTTGCATAATCTTTGCAGTGTCTTTGATTAAACCGAACTCTTCAGAGGTAAAAGAGTTTGAAGACTTTTTGGCTGGGAAGACTATGGAAACAAATGAGGAGATCCCAACAGAAGAATCCCCTCAAGTCAATCCTCCCACTACTAAAACTTCCACCGTCAATCCTCAAATTAACGAACCACAAATCGATGAGCCCATTCCACCCAAAGAATCCCTCAAGCTCCGGCGAAGAAAGAGAGCTGCTAGGAGATCCAGATCCACTCGCCCAGAAACATACCCTGAAATAGATCCGGAAGCGAACCTAGAGGCAAACCCTTCATCTGCACCCACTCTCACACCTCCTGAACCTACTCCAACCAGGGGAAGTCTGTTTGACATACCACTACACGAACAGGAAAAAGTCCTTCGTATCAAGTAATTGAGGACCAAAATCACCCCCTTAACTGCTGATGACCTCCGAGTTCCTTCCTCTTCGATCGACATTCCTCCAACCTTACCCACTGAAATTCAAGTGTCAGATGACAACGAGCCGATCGAGCCAACCCCCACACTCTCTCACAAAAGGAAGCAACGATCAGATAGTCACCCAGGCTCATCTTCTGTCCCTTCACCGGTTCGTGACCCTATTCCTGCTCGATCACCTTCCCCTAAAAACATATATATGGATCCATCACCATCTCATGATCAAACCATGCCCTCCCCCACAAGGCCGTCATCGGCCGAGTTTCAAAATGATGCTATGACATCCCCAACCATGTGGCCTCGGTTTGATGCCAATTTCCCCTTTCAACTGTTCGATGCTTTCGTCCGGGAAACCGAAGATCACCGATTCGGTAACAGTTCGAACGGGGATCTACTTAGGGAAGGGATGAGTTATCTGGCGAAGGTGAATGGTTTTCTCTTAGTTTCTGTATTTATCTTTACACTTAGATATTTAAGATTGATCAAACAATATTGAACATATGTAGGCAAATGCTGTATTCGGACGTTTACGCCCAAGGTCTGTTGAAACTGAAGCTGAAGAGGCGGCTATAAGACAAGAAAATGTCACCCTGAAATCGACATCGGCCCGAGAGAGATGGCAATATGAAGCTGTCCTCCATACTAATGAGGGTCTTCGAAAGGAGTTGGCCTAGACCAAGGAAGAGGTGAAAACGTCTACCGAAGAACTGAAGCTAACCAAGGCAAATCACCAAGAGATTGTCAAGATGAATGTTGACTTGGTTCAAAGGAATGAAATAAGAATGGGGAAAATTAAAGAGCTGAAGGCAAGCAATAAAAGTCTGGCTAAATTGGTCGAGAAACTGGAACTAGCAAAAACTCGTCATCTGAATAGGCGTCAAAAGCTTAAATCCGGGAGCTCCGAGCTCTTCGAGATCTTGGGCCTCCTCTAACCGATGATCTTCGCAAGCAGATCTGTGAAGAGTATCGAAAATCAGATGAGATTAATGGAGAAATCATGAAGATATACTCTGAGGGTTATGAGCTCTGTTGAAGTCGTGGCAAGGAAAAGCTAGTATCAACCAAGGTAGACCCAGCCTTGCTCAACTCTTCAGATGGCGAGGATAATACCTGAATATGCTTGTTCTGCTTTACTCTGATTTTTAGGATTTTATGTGGAAGCTATCTATCCTTTTGTACTTGGTCGGATATTATGAATAGTTAATTGTGAATGAAATTTCAGTTTTCTTTAACATGACTCCTGTTTAATTCGTTTCTTGTCAATAATTCAGCATCAATCAATCTGAAGTTAAATAAGTGTCTTTTGAACTTGACTTAAATTATGAATCAGATAAGGCATATAACAATTAAGTTAAGAAATGACATGAACTGAATTCAATGAACTGAAATGAATGAACCAAACTCAACACTTGAACAAAATAAAGTAATGTATACTTATCGTTTCCGAAGTGTGAGACAGGTCATGTATAAGGTGAATTCGGCTGATCCTCTTTGCACCATCAAGATCTTGTTTACCACTCGGGGTAAAATAAGTATATAAGGACATTTGTTTACCACTCGGGGTAGAACAATTTTATGAGGACCATGGAATTTATTTACCACTCGTGGTAAAACAAATTCATAAGGACACACCTAATAATAAGGCTGCCATCAAATGGCCAGCGAGTCCGACCATACCTCCTTACTTCGGTGCATTTTGTTTACCACTCGCGGTAAAGCAAAATTAAAAGGACTATGGAATTTGTTTACCACTCGCGGTGAAACAAACCCATGAGGACACTCCTGCCGAAGAGGCTACCATCGAATGGTCAGCAAGTCCACCCCGTCCTCCTTACACCGATGAAGTTTGTCTACCACGAAGAGCCTGACAAATTCATAAGGACCACCTGCCAAAAAGGCTACCATCGAATGGTTAGCGAGTCCCCCCCGTCCTCCTTATACCATTGTGAATTTAGGGCCAATAGGAAGAAGATCAATTTGTGAAAAAGTGAATCTTTTATTGATGACGATCCAACATTTACAGACTTCCGATAAACTGACTTGATCTCTACTGAAAATATTTTCGAAGCCTCCCAGCATGCCAAGTATTTTTGATTTCGGATCCGTCCCAATGCCTTCAACCGATAAGTTCCGGCCCGGTGATTTCAATTAATTCATCTGACCCTTCCCATTCGACATCGACTTTCCCCATGTTATGTGGGCGTGAATGCTTCGACTTCTCCGAGGACGAAGTCCCCACTTCAAATCTGCTGACTTTACCTCCTTATTGTAATGCTTGGCTACTCTCCGCTTGATATCTCGCTAGTTTGATCAAAGCCACCTCTCCGCTTCTTCCACTGATCCAAGTTGACCTTCATCCTTCTTTATTATAGATCTCTTTGAACCGACTAACTCAAGACTTGGAGATCCAATCTCGATCGGGACTAAGGCATCGCATTCCATAGGCCAATTTGAAAGGTGAATCCTCGTGGTAGTCCTCGGTGTAGTCCGATAAGCCCATAACACGCTGAGAAGCTCCTCTGGCCATCTTCCTTTAGCTTCATCCAGTCTGCGCTTGATCCCATTCAGCAGCATTCTGTTGGTCACTTCAACTTGCCCATTCGACTGTGGATGAGCCACCGAAGTCTTCTTGTGCTGAACTCCAAGCTCTTTCAGAAATCCTTCAAATTTTGATCCCACGAACTGGTGTCCGTTGTCCGATATCACCACTTTAGGAATTCTGAAACGAAACACTACGGACTCCTTCATGAAATGGACTCCTTCATGAACTTCAAGCACTCTTGCTCCGTTATCAACTGAAGTGGCTTTGCTTCTACCCATTTGGTCATATAATCGATAGCAACTATGACAAAACTGACCTGACCTTTAGCTTTCAGCAACGGACCCAGTATATCTACCCCCCAGACAGCAAAGGGTATAGGAGATAAGATCGAGTATAGATCTTCTTGTGGCTGATGTGGGATTGGACTATTGAGCTGGCACTTCTCACACTTCTTCACATACTCTGTAGCTTCCTTGAAGATCGTAGGTCAGTAGTACCCCTGCCGAAGTACTTTGTAGGCTAATGACCTAGTAGCCATATGGTCACCACAAATACCCTCGTGAACCTCCTGAAGAGCATACTCAGCCTCAGACGGAACCAAACACTTCAACAATGGTGACAAAAAGTCCTTTCGATAAAGATCCCCATCAATAAGAACGAAGTTGGCACTCTTGTACTTGAGATCTTTTTTGCCAGCATCTGATCCGAAGGAAGGACGCCATCTACCAGATATTCAATGTAGGGAGTCATCCAACAGTTAGAACGTTCAATGTACATTACTACTTCATGCTGGATACTCGACTGCTGCAAAACCTCCAAATAAACTGACCCATTGAAAACATCAGCATCCGTAGTGGCCAGCTTCGACAATGCATCGGCAATGGAATTGTCGTTACGCTCTATGCCCTAAAACTCATAAGAGACGAAGTACTGAAGCCGGTCTTTCAATTCTGCCAAATACTTGATCATCCTCGCCACACGAGCTTCATAATCTCCTGATACTTGCTTGACGACCAACTGAGAGTCACTGTAAATGATCAGCTTCTGAACTTCTAGACACTTCTCCAGTCAAACTCCTGCTAGCACTGCTTCGTACTTGGCCTCGTTGTTCGTTGCTCTAAACCCGAATCTGATGGCCTGTTGTACCTTGAATCCCTCTGGACTTGTTAAAATAATCCCTGCTCCACAGACATCTGCGGTAAAAGACCCACTGCATACAACGTCCATGAATTTCGATCAGGTTGAAGAACTGCAATCGCCGACGGACGTTTACTTAGCGACAACAAAGATCTCGCTTTGAGAACGAACATTCCACCATGAAATCGGCCAAGACTTGACCTTTGATAGCAGTTCAGGGATGATATTCAATAAAAAAATGAGATAATTCCATTGTCCATGCTACTAATCTCCCCGAAACTTCTGGCTTGCTCATCACCTTCTTCAATTGGTGATACGTAGTACAACCAGAGTTTACCTTGAAAATATTGCGAAGCTTTCATTAGCAATTATCAAAGCAAAGGCAAATTTTTCAATATTTGGGTACCTAGTTTCAAAGATCTCTTAGGACATGGTCGATATAATAAACCATCTTTGCTTTCCCCTTTCACCCGAACCAAGATTTACCCCCGCCAAATCTAACTAGTTTGCCAGATATAAGTACAAGGTTTTAGTAGGAGCAGGTTTCACCAGTAAAGGAGCCAAAGATAAATATGTCTTTATGCCCTGAAAGGCGTCTTCATACTCCGAAGTCCATTGAAACGTCTTCGCATTCTTCGGTCCCTTCAACGTACTGAAGAACGGCAAACATCACTCTGCTGACTTGGACATGAATCTCCTTAAAGTCAGTAATCCTCCTTGGTCGACGACTTTGAACATCTTTGAATGACTGAGGAGTCTTCATATTCAAGATGGCCTGGATCTTCTCTGGGTTGGCCTCAATTCCCCTCTGACTGACTAGATAGCCCAGAAATTTACCAGCACCGAGTCCAAAGGTGCACTTCATCGGATTGAGCCTTAATTTGTGATGGCGGACTATCTGAAAGCATTCCTCCAGATCATCCAGATGCTTTTGGACAAGCATGCTCTTCACAATCATATCATCCACATATACCTCCATATTCCTTCCGAGCTGCTTCTGGAAGACAAAGTTCATCATTCTTTGATAAGTGGCTCTAGTATTGATTAAGCCAAATGTCATCTTCTTGTAGGCGTACACCGAACGGTGTGTGATGAAAGCTGTCTTCGGAATGTCCTCCTTGCACATGGAGATTTGATGATAACCTGAAAAAGCATCCATAAAGCTTAGTAATGCATACCCCGAAGTGGCATCGATGAGCTGATCAATATGGGGTAGAGGATAGAAGTCCTTCGGACAGGCTTTGTTCAGGTCCGTGTAGTCGATGCAAACCCGCCATTTTCCATTCTGCTTCTGCACCAACACTACATTAGCCATCCACTCGGGATAGTCAATCTCAAAGATGAAGTCAGTAGCTATCAGCTTGGTAATCTCTTCATCAATGATCCTCTGACGCTCTGGTGTAAAGATCTGCCTTTTTTGCCGAACTGGCTTCTTTGATGGGTCTACATCGAGTCTGTGCTCAGCAATCTTCTGGCTAACTCCAGGAATATCCTGAGGTTCCCATGCAAAGATATCCGCATAACAGTGAAGAAGTTCCATAAGGTTTGTCCGAAAAGGTTCCGACAAACCCGAACCTATCTTCACTATTTTGTCCTTCTTCCCAAGGACAAGCTCGATCTTCTCTGTCTCTCCTACTGGCATGACCAATGGCTCTGAACTACTTTCAGTGAATGGCTCGATCTCTATCGCCATGGTCTGCTTTTTCTTGCTGACCCCTACTCCCGAGGCAATCACGGAATTCCTATAACATCATTTGGCTAGGTCTAAGTCCCCTTCTACCTCTCCAACTCCATGGGTCGTGGGGAACTTAATTTTAAAATGAGGGATGGAAGTCACTGCTTGGAGAGCAGTCAAGGTAGGTCGTCCCAGTATGGCATTGTAGGCCGAATCTACATACACAACATGAAATTTACATGTTATTTCTACCTGTTGTGGAGCAGTACTGAAGATAACCGGTAGCTCAATAGTTCCTGCCACTTTGACTGGATCGTTGCTGAAGCCATATAGGGGAGCCTCCTGTCCAACCTCCATCTTTTGCCCATCAAGATGCATCCTCTGATAGGCATGGGCATACAGAATATCCACAGAAGACCCGTTGTCTATCATCATTCGCTTCATATCAACCGAACCCACTTGTGCTGTGATCACCAAAGCTCCTTCATGGGGTTCGATGGGCAAGGATAATTTGCATCACTGAAGGATATAACTGTCCCTGGAAACGGTCTATTGATCTTCAAGGGAATACCCGCCACGGACATGATTGAATCCAGATACCCTCTCCTCTTCTTCCCCACCAGCTTCCCTGCTGTCCCACCGGTTATTACATCAACGATGTGCCTTGGTGGTGGTGTTGGAGTAGTTTGGACGGGTGGAACCGCTTGAATCTTCTGAATAGTACGGTCAACATTCTGCTGATCTTGTTGGTCCCTCCCGGCCACATATTGAACCAGCAAATCGCTTTAAACCTTCCTCTCCATAAAATCTTTCAAATTGCAACACTCATTAGTGTCATGACCTGCAGCTTGATGATAGCCACAATATTTTTGAGCATTGCCTTGTCCTGGCTTATAGTTATCACGAGGTGGTTCAAAGAACGATTGGCCCCTGATATGATCCAAAATCATCAACCTATCCGTATTCAGTTTGGTGTAAACCTTGTTCACCTTTGGGGTGGGAGCAGGTGGGTGATTACTTCCCTGTCGCCATGTGTTGTTGTACTTCTTCGAGCTGCCCTCTGGCCGATCATTATACCCCCCCACCTTCTTCTAATCGCCATCAGCCTTAGAAGTATCTGCCTCCTTCATTCGGTCCGAAGAAGGATGCTTCAGGCTATTTATAGCCTCCTCCACCACAATATAGCCTTCCGCTTTATCAAAAGCTTCGGCCAAGCTCTTCGGATGGTGAAACATCAGTTTCTTCACCAACATTTTGGACTTCACTAGATCTAGCCCGTTTTGAAATAACCCTACAGCCTGAAGATCATTTAGGTCGGACACTTGGCCAATGGCTTCTCTAAACCTCTTCACATACTGGCCCAAGGACTCATTGGTAAACTGCAGAACCTGTTCTAAAGAACCCGTAGGCTTCCCTCTTTTTCGATTGCTCCCAAAATGAGCATGGAATTTGTCACACAGCTCGGACCATGAAGAGACCGAGTCTGCAGGTAAAGTTCCCATCCACTGCCTTCCATCCTTCCTTAATGTTGTAACAAACGTATGGCACTTGGCAGCATCGGTAAAATTATAATAATCCATCAGCCGGTCGAACGTCTGGCTATGGTCATAAGGGTCTCTAGACCCATCGTAACTTTCCATGTGAGGCAACTTCTTGGTGGTGTCTGCCTTCTCCTTAAGAATATCCGAGGAAAAAGGAGATGCCTTCTTTCCCAGAGTATCCTTCACCGTTGAACCTCACCAACTGCTTCCTCGAGCTCCTTCAACTCCTTCACCAAGAAATCTACGCCCTCCGGTTGCGAGGAGACCTCTTTCTCTGGTGATTCTTTCCTCTTCTGAACGGACCGACCCCCTTTATCAGAAACCACTGCCTTTGATGGGCTTCTGGACTTACTTCGGCGTGTGGTCCTGTCATCGCGATGAGAGTGCTCATGACGCTGCCCTCCCCTTCTATTTTCTGGAACGATCTCTCTTGACCTACTCCTCTGTCTGCCACCATCTCGACCTCGAGAACCAAAGACAATAAGTGCTCTCTTCGATGCCTCAGGAGTTCTGCTCCTCGATTTCCTTTGGTCATGAGAACGTCCTCGAGACTCATGTACGGAATGCTCTGGCTCTTTCCCCTCTCGCCGTTGTATCTCTTTATGCCTACTACGCCTCTCGGACTGGACATAAGTAGACGCCTCGTCTTTCAAATCGTCCATCCGAAGCATCTGCACAGCTATATCTTACCTCTGCTTCAGAAGGACCTCTAAAGCTTTATCTGCCTCTTCTGCCATCTTTGCCAACTTGGCAGTTTTGTCATCTCGACCACTTGGCAGTGAGTTTTAGTGGAGAACCTCCACCGCCTCCGATCCTGATCATGGCCTTTGTCATCAGCAAACACCAACCTCCGTCTGGCCCCACCATCTCAATTGCAATATATATATATATATATATATAAGTCTACACCACTTATGATTTTTATGAAGTTGATGTATTGGAATAATTGTGAAGCATGCAAAGTAATGCAAGTGGAGTTGGAAAGAGAAGGCTTTTAGCTTCTCCTTTTCCATGGCACTTCACTTTTGCTTCCTATATACGTTTCTTTGTCATCTTTTAACAATTTCTCAATGTATATTAATTTTAGACCATAAAAGCATAAACAGGACATCTAGATGTTGCGTTTGATTCTCATTTTTAGCTTGAATGGAATGAAATGGGCAACAGAATGGAATGAACTAAATAATAGAATGAGAATGATCATTCTTCTCTTTATATATGTGTTAACGCCAAGATCTTCTGCCACGTCCCAATCACGTAAGGCGTTCTGATCCTGCACACTAAACACAGTCAACACCAAAAGCTTGGCGACTTCTTTCAACCGTCTTGGGATAGCTCGAAGCGTGAGAGTCGAAGACAAAGCGATCACAAGGGTTAACAATGGAGGATAAAATATCTAGTGTATTGAGAGAGATAAAATTATCAGTTATGTGTGTGTATACCTTTTTCTTGAAGACTTCCTTGCTATGTTATGCTCTCTAGCCCGGTTTACCGTGCCACCCACTACCTCTGACACAGCCCCCTGATCTGATGGTTTCTGCCAACTGGGTACAGTCCACCCACTACTTGTAGTCACTGTTTGCTATCGCCGTGGCCGTCCAAGAATCCCATCCACATTAATGCATGACAAATACAATAGTCAACTGTCATGCTTTTTTATCATTACCGGTCAAAGATGGAGATATTTAATATCTAATGGGTCAGCCCACTAATCCGACCCGGTCTTATAAGGACTCAACATGAATAAGATGGTGACTAAGCCCAATAACTTTTAGGACCCAATAGTGGAGACCCAATGGACTAACCAAATAAATAAGCCCAACCCATTCGGCCTAATAGGAGAAATATCATGACCCAACAATATGTTTTGTTGGTTCATTTCATTTCTTTAAGAATGGAAAAAATCGTCGCTATAACTGGTTCATTTTTGGTTATATATATTCATTATTTTTAAACCTTAAACAGAAGAAGTAAAAAAAGTAGATATAGAAAGTAAAATATTTCTAGGAAAAGAAAGTAATTAAAAAATAGAGAGAGTGATCACTCAAAAAACTTTCAATCCATGTGTGCGTGAATAATTTCAAAAATTCCTAATTTTCAATTTTGGGTTTTAAAAATTAGGGCTAAAATTAGAGATTTTACTTACAATAGTTCAATTTCCAGATAATAAGGGAACAATTGGAGGTTGTAGGTGTGATGCCTCCAAAATAGGTATACATCACCCATCTTGGGTCGCCAAATACATGGTACAAAATTCAAATACAACTTAATTATACATATGTCGTGTAAAATACGACAAAACATATGCAGTGAGTTTTAATACAAATATTGTCATCTAGACAATATCCACACTCAATGGAGTCCTCATTACAATTATTATCACATTATTCCATAGAATAGTGAGGACTACTAAAGCCACTTATACTGGATCATCACTCCATCCCCCAACTTATCCCTGCTATATTCTCATTTCCTGAAGAGAACAATGAAAGAAAGGGTGAGCTCAACTAGCCCAGTAAGAAATATTATGACTAAGATAATACAGAATAAATTATCCTTAGCCTTCAACAATATAACAACTGATAGAATATAATAGACAACAAGTTTTAGATCAACAACTGTAGCAGAAATAAGCGATCCATTAGAAGAGTCAAGTAGAGCATAAAATCTACTATCTTCTATGATTTAAAAAGTTTTTCATCAACTTTATCGCTGAGAATCAGCTTAATAAATAAAATCAAATCATCCCTGTATCACGGCCAAGGATATTCATGTAATCATCACTGGTCATGATTATACAGAATAATCCTTGGTCATAATCATACCCATAACTGTCCATCAATGCACTACGGGCCAATGAGGACTTTCATCACATCATTCGTTACATTACGGTCATGATTATACCGAATAATCCCTGGTCATAATCATACTAATATAAACATGAGGATGATGACAATGACATAATAATTCAATAAAACAAGTTTAAGGATAAATTTTAAAGATTTATAATCTAATTTATCCAGAAATCAATAACTTCCAAATTGTCAACATGATACTGCTTTGTAGAGTAAAATTCAAGAATAATATTCATGTACCAAAAATAATTTGGACAGAAAAGAATCAATTTTTCATCATGAATAGTACCCCATGAATAGTACTTCGAGAATAGTACCTCGTGAATAATACCCCGACATGAAAAGTACTCAAAATACCCGAGTGAATAATATTTGGGTGAATAGTAATCGGGTGAATAGTAACTCGTGAATAGTACTCCGGCACGAAAAGTGTCCCGAATACCCGAGTAAATAATATTAGAGTGAATAGTAACTGGGTGAATAGTAACTCGTGAATAGTAACTCGTAAAAAAAATACCAAAGAAAATGATATTCCATGATGAGTACAAAAGAAATGATATCTCATACGAGTATAATAGAATATACGAAACTGCAAATGGATTTTCACCCACCATGCGGTAATCCACGTAGACAGATCATTTCCACAATTTAATAAAGAATGAATACGAAGGATCATTCACCATGCATACGGTAATCCACATAGACAGGTTATTCCAACATAATAATAAAGAATGGAATAACAGAAGAATTCACCATGCATACGATAGACCGCACAGACAGGTTATTCCAACAGAATAATAAATAATGGAACCAGGTCATGCGTAATATGCACAAACATGATATTCCAACATAATAATAAAGAATAGAACTAGGTCATGCGTAATCCACACAGACAGGATATTCCAACAGAATAATAAAGAATGGAATAATAATAGATTTCACCAGGCATGCAATAGACCGCACAGACAGGTTATTCCAACAGAATAATAAAGACTGAAATAACAGAAGAATTTCACCATGTATGCGGTACTTCACATCGACAGGTTATTCCAACATAATAATAAAGAATGGAATAACAGAAGAATTTTACCATGTATGCGGTACTTCGCATAGACATATTATTCCAACATAATAATAAAGAATGGAATAACAGAAGAATTTCACCATGTATACTGTAGTCCGCGTATACAAGTTATTCCAACAGAATAATAAGGAATGGAATAACAATAGCTCTCTTCATGAATACGAAAGAAATAATACCCCTTACCCTAGAAGAAAATTGGATACTGGAATAGTGAGGTAGCAGACTTCGCTTCTTCTTTCTCTCTATAATTTCTCTCTATAATAATTTCTCTATAGCTTTAGTGAATTGGTAAAAAATAATGAAAGAATGAGCTTCTATTTATAGGAAAATATAGTGTCGATAATTGCACGTTTTGGGGCTCGAAATATTACAGTATAATACCTTCCTCCTTTTCTTCATTTTTAATTTAGTCCTGCAAGTATTATCAAACTTGCACCATCTCCCCTAATAGTAAATCATGTGAATCAATAGTAAATGATGTGACTTAATAGTTCTAATCATGTGAAAAAAATAATTACAGTATAGTACCTTCAACTATACCTCCATTTTTAACTTAGTCATGCAAGTATTATCAATCTTGTACCACCTTCCCTAATAGTACAAGAATATGAATCAATAGTACACACATGTTGTGACGCCCCCAAAATAGGTATACATCACCCATCTTGAGTGCCAAAAAATACACTCATCGACAACTTCATTTATACAACAAATGAACTGTTGTAAATGCGATACGACCACGCTTAAATCTGCGAAGTTTTAATACAAATGTATGTAACTCTCATGGTGCCTCGACCACAACCTTACAATGGTACGTTACATAAAAGTACAGTCAAAAACTGTTTTTGAAATTAAAATATTTGGGAAGTGCTCAAGGAAACCTTCGTACATAGGAGGCCATAAATCTAAGTTATCCTTGGTTGACCCAATAGACCCCAAAGAAAAACGAGAAGATTACTATCATCTTCTTTCCAATGGTGAGTCTTCTCTTGACATATAACTATCTCCACTGCTCCAAGTGAAAATTATATTTCAAATAAACTCCAAGATCATATAGGTAGTGCTTTCAGTAGATATACTCAAAGAAGTGGATGTGCACAACCCTCGCATCTTACGATAACATGAGGTTGTATGTCATTAGACATCTTGTATGATAGTGGCAAAACACACTTCCAAAGTTGGGTTCACCTCACCCTATTCGGTTCACCAAAATTAAATAACAAATGACGTATACAATACGACACACTTATCTAAAGTTCTCAATAAAATTATTTCCATACTATTTAGGGAGAACCTCAACAGCTATAAACCACCGTTCTATTCCCCTGTATAATACCTTCCTCCTTTTCTTCATTTTTAATTTAGTCCTGCAAGTATTATCAAACTTGCACCATCTCCCCTAATAGTAAATCATGTGAATCAATAGTAAATGATGTGACTTAATAGTTCTAATCATGTGAAAAAAATAATTACAGTATAGTACCTTCAACTATACCTCCATTTTTAACTTAGTCATGCAAGTATTATCAATCTTGTACCACCTTCCCTAATAGTACAAGAATGTGAATCAATAGTACACACATGTTGTGACGCCCCCAAAATAGGTATACATCACCCATCTTGAGTCGCCAAAAAATACACTACTGACAACTTCATTTATACAACAGTTGAACTGTCGTGCAGAGTACGACCACAGTTAAACTGCGAGTTTTAATACAAATGTATGTAACTCTCATGGTGCCTCGACCACAACCTTACAATGGTACGTTACATAAAAGTACAGTCAAAAACTGTTTTTGAAATTAAAATATTTGGGAAGTGCTCAAGGAAACCTTCGTACATAGGAGGCCATAAATCTAAGTTATCCTTGGTTGACCCAATAGACCCCAAAGAAAAACGAGAAGATTACTATCATCTTCTTTCCAATGGTGAGTCTTCTCTTGACATATAACTATCTCCACTGTCTCCAAGTGAAAATTATATTTCAAATAAACTCCAAGATCATATAGGTAGTGCTCGTAGATATACTCAGCAAGTGGATGTGCACAACCCTGTCTTACGATAACATGAGGTTGTATGTCATTAGACATCTTGTATGATAGTGGCAAAACACACTTCCAAAGTTGGGTTCACCTCACCCTATTCGGTTCACCAAAATTAAATAACAAATGACGTATACAATACGACACACTTATCTAAAGTTCTCAATAAAATTATTTCCATACTATTTAGGGAGAACCTCAACAGCTATAAACCACCGTTCTATTCCCCTATATCCCCGCCTCATTTCGTAGAACACTCTTATTACCTTAAAGGAATTGTGAAGCAAAAGGGTGAGCACAACTAGCCCAGTAAAGAATATCATAACTAAAGATAATTAAATTATCAATAGCTTTTGTCAATAAAAAATCAGAGATTTAGAACATATGGTAGATGATAAAACTTTTCAACCATAGTTGCAGCGGAACGAGCAATCCATTAAAAGAGTCAAATAAACCATCAGGTCTATTATCTTCTCCATGTTAAAAGTCCACCAATAATGTTTTATCCCTGTAACATCAATCAACAATTCATGTCCACAATCATATGAATAAGTTATAATCATAATTGTTATTCTGAATTCCTTTTCGCACCCAAGACGAAGATAATTTTCATTACGCTCAAAGCTTTCTTAAACTCTAAAGAAATACGCTCAAGATTATAGAAGAAGAATTCTCTCTACAGTTTCTCTCTTTAGAGTTTCAGTGAATTCGTAAAAAATAATGAAGGAATTTACTTCTATTTATAGGAGAATAGATTGAATAGTAACTAATTCATGAACGGTCCAGATTAATTTATTTTTAAATGGACGGTCCAGATTGGTTTACTATAAAATATTCTAATAAATCAAAATCTTTTAAATAAAATATAATATATTCTATTTATAATCTAATAAAACGAATAACTTTATAAAAGTATTTTGTTTTATATAAAAAGATTTTACTATGCAAACACTATGCAGGCACTATGCAAACACTATGCATAATAAAATATAATATATTCTAATTATTGTCTAATAAAACAAATAACTTTATAAAAGTATTCTGTTTTATATAAAAAGTTTTTACTATGCAAAACACTATGCATAATAGAATATAATATATTCTATTTATAGTCTAATAAAATGAATAACTTTATAAAAATATTCATTTTTTATATAAAAAGCTTTTCTATTTTATTACATTAATAATACTAATAAAACAAAACTCATCATTATTATCATAATTCACACTATTAATCGACCAGGTCATTCCCAAGAAAGAGGGGGCTTTCAAATAAGGATTTCTCCTTATTGGCGCGCAATTAGGTGACCAAACCTCTCATTGGCAGTGTAAGACCCCAAATTATTAATAAATGAAATTTATTTTCCTCTATTTATTATTTTGAAATAGTAAGGGTTGATTTGATTAATGTGGATTGTTATGGGTAAAATACGTAAATATTTCGAATAAGCAAGTGGTTATAAAATATTCATTATTGTCGGGGAATATTCGTTTGGTCGTGGAATATTCAAATCTTTGTCAAGAATATTAAATGCACGCCAGCTTTTTGTGGGCCCCATAACGGAAAAAACGATTGGATGAAGAAAACGACAAATATAAGTTGTTTATAAATAACTCTGCGTAGTTATTACTGAATTAATCTTGTTGGAATACCGTGGTTAAAACACACTAATCTGCGTTGTTGAACAAGAAGCACGCAGATATTGCACCAATTATTGATTCTTACTTAAGAAGGCACTACTCAATAATTGTTACGAGAATTCTTCGCTTCGATTTTATTTTATTGATTTAATAATTCTTTGCATTGATATTTTATATTACTTTGTTGTTCAATAAATTGTCATTACACGTATTTTTCCATTATCGAGCAATAATTCATATTATCTGAATAATATTATTGGATAACATTATTGGCAATGTCTAGAAAGTTACATCTAAGGAGAGGTTTGGTCACCTAATTGCGCTACTACTAAGGAGAGATTCTTATTGAAAGCCCCTCTTTCCTGCAGAACTACACGTTTGCAAGATCTTGTGATTCTGTAATATTATTTGTGAATAATTAATTATTGATTTATATGATGAGAAAAATATTGATTTTATGTGGATATAGATGGAGAAAATTTTAATGTGACAATTGTTGAAAATTAATATTTTATCTTTTTCTCGATAAAATAATTCATTTAAATATATTATTTTAATAATATATTAACGGTGATATTTTTATAATGAATATGGGTTATGTGAGTATATGAGGAGGAAGAGTATTTTTCTGGCATTAAATGTTTAACACATATTTTGTGTGTTGGTGGACACAATTATTATTTGAAATTTGATTATAACTTTGTAAAATCGTCTGTTTTGTGGATTTCTTTCCAATTTTTGTTTGGAATTTCGAAAAACTTCCTTCTGCAAAGTTGTAGATAATCGAATTTTTCTGATAAAAGAGCTATTTATTATGAATTATTTAAGTTCCGAAGCTCCGAAATAATTGATTTTTGGAAGTTTTAATTATGTTTTTTAAGAAAAACGTTTTTCAAATGTTGGTGGCCATCTTTAACATGTGCTTGGTGGCTCAAATCGATTTCAAAGTGGGCGTAGGAATGTGTTTTGTAAATGTTAATATTATATTAAATTTTCTGCTTTGGTGTTCTAAGCATTTTTCTATAAATAGGGTGCTTAGGTTAGAATAGAAAATCACTCCAGAAACTGAAGTTTTCTCTCTCTATATTATCGAGCGTATTCTTGTGAGTATTTTGAGTATACTTTGAGTATTGCTATACTTGCAAGTTCAAGTCATAGCCTATATCCTGTGTTTCAACTAAAGTCTTGCCTTTTTCGAGGTAAGGGATATTATTTTATTCGAAAATGATATTATTTATTCAATATCATTATGCCGAAATATTGGTGGAAAGTTTTTATCAAATTTGGAACTTTTTCATGTCGGGGTTACTATTCACGAGTTAATATTCATGAGTACTATTCACGAAGCGTGAAGATGTTTTTTTATGAAATTTCTATCTTTTGGTGTCGGAGTTACCATTCACGTATACGACCTTTATTCACGTATACGACCTTTATTCACGAATACGGCCTTTATTCAATAGAAAAATGAAATTTCTTCTTTTTGTCCAAAATATCTACTATGGATACTAGGTTTGATTGTATCCATGTTTTGATCATTCTTGAATTTTACTCCACTCGATTATTTATGAAGTATTTTTGAACTTGGATTGTTTAAAATACTGAATCCTTAATATTTGTTCTTTTGTTTCAATTTGGATTCGTTTCCTTTAAAATATTTTTCATCATCCTCATCCAAATGATGATATTCCTGAATATCTTTGGCCCAGAGTGCAAAGATGAATGATTTCTTGATGAATATCTTTGGCCCGTAGTGCAAAGATGAACATGTGTTGAGATGAACATGGCCAAATCGAATAATATCTTTGGCCAGTGGTGCAAAGATGAACAGTGTTTAGATGAACATGACCAATCGATGAATATCTTTGGCTCAGTAGTGCAAAAGATGAATATTTGATTCGAGATATATATTGATTGATGTTACGAGGATAAAATATCGATGATGAACTTTTAAATTCATATATAGAAGATAGTAGTTTGCATTATCTACTTAACTCTTCTAATGAATTGTTGTTTCCGCTGCAGTTGTTGATTTAAAACTGGTTGTCTATTGTATTCTATTAGATTTTTCCCTGTTGAAGACTAACGATAATTTTTTGTATATTATCTTAGTCATAATATTCTTTATTGGGCTAGTTGAGCTCACCCTTTTCCTTGTTGTTCCATTTTTCTTCTCAGGAGATGAGAATGTAGCGAGTACTAGTCGGGGTATAGAATGAAGGTTCTAGAGAGAGTTGTTTAGTATTCCTCGCCATTTTTGTAAAATAATGTATCAATAATTATGATGGGGATTTATTTGCGTGTGGATATTGTCTAGACGGAAATATCTGTATTTAAACTCACAGTTTATATGTTGTAATAATAAAGTTGTAGTTATTTACGTACCATGTATTTGGCGACTCGTAATGGGTTGGATGGAATGGACCTATTTTTTGGGGCGTCCACAATTTGGTATCGAGCTTAGGGATATGATTTCGGCGGAGATCGGGGAATAGAACTAGGAGGGAGAGACGAGTAAATCCTTCGCTAGTTTGTCCTACCTAAGCTTATTTGTTAGTTGGTTAGTATATAGGGATATTATGTGATATATTGATTTCCTTAATTAACCCTTGTTTTATGACATGATTTTGAGAATGTCGATCGAGAATATTAATAGTGGAGTAAATGAGACCGTGGAGATGCCTGTACTTACCAACGAGGAGAACGTGAAACAGGCTGGCAATGTACCTCCTGTGAACAACACCACTGAGCAGATGATGAGCGAGGGATGTTTAGAAGCTTTTTGCAATTCATGCAAAATTAGACGAGGGAGACTCGTGTTCAAAATACAGGAGGAAATGATAGCAATTCACGGGTGGTCACAGCCAAGCAGTTCAAAGAGTTGGGACCACCAGAATTCTGGGGAAAACCGGATCCGATCAATGTCTTGGGATGCACGGAGGAACAGAAAGTTCCATTCGCTACTTTTATGTTCCGTGTGACGAGAGCATCTTATCGGGGAATCGTGAAGCGTACCCATCCAAATTTGCACTCAACATGTCATGGGAGTCGTTTGAGAAGCAGTTCAATGACAAGTACTTCACAAAGTATTCGTCATATATGAAGGAAGTGGAGTTTATTAGGCCGGAGCGAGAATAACATGACGGTGTCCCAAAGACGAGGCGAAGTTCGCGAAGTTATCGAGTTTGCACCTTTTCATTTGGTGGAGAATGAGGAACGTATGATGCGGATGTTTACGAGAGGTTTGAAACCCGACATACGTCGATATCTCATTTCTCATAAATTTTCTCTCTATTCAGATGTTGTCAATAGGGCTCGGTTGTTAGAGCGCGAGATAACGAAATACGTTCAACCGAGGACCATAACCAGATCATACAAAAGATAGCGATCATCGAAATAACGATAACCACGGAGAAAAGAAAAAGATGGACAAAATGGTAACCACTCTGGTGGTAATCATGGCCATGAGAATAGAAGAAGCGAGTCGGGAGGAGATTTTAAAAGAGAGATTCAACAACGACCATGTGAAGACGTCGGCCCAATGAAGAATCGGTTCTAAGGAGGAGAAAGACCACCGTCGTCGTATGTTACAAATCTTGGAAAGAGGGACATATCACCCCAAACCGCCCCACAACAGTTTAAGGTATGCTATAATTGTGGAAAAGAAGGACATATCACTCGAGATTATGCGGTATCGAAACCCGATCCGGTGAAATAGTGACTCAAAAGGATGTCCCAAAAAAGTCAAAGTCAATCTTCTGGAAGAGCGTTTGTCGTTACTGGGTCAAAATGCGAGGAACCCGAACGAAGTTAGCACGCAGTTTAGTTAATTATAAATTCTTGCGAAGTTTATACCTTACTAGGTACTGCAGTTCTACCCATTCTTTTATCTCTTTTGCTTGCGCTCAACGTTTGAACTTGACTACACGGAGAAATTAGACTTTGACCTATTTATGGAGACTCTGTTAGGAGAAACTTTCATTACATCCGTTGTTTAGAAATCTTGCTTGATTCAGTTGGCACTATCACATTACCCGTTAACCTTATTTCTATAGAGATATTTGCTTTTGATGTGATTTTAAGGTTAACTACTCATCATGCCGAAAATTGATTACTTTCGTAAGGTTGTTAGTTTTCATATTCTAAGCAACTTTTGTTATTCAATTCAAGCAATCAAACCATTGTAGTCAAACATTTTCATATCAAGCCATGAAGTCATTCGCTTATTACGGATGTCAAGTTTTCTTAGTCCATGTTATGGATTTGAATAAAGACACGTCAGATTTGAATAATATTCTTGTTGTTATTGATTTTTCCTGACGTATTTCCTGAAGAATTTCTTGGCTTACTCCCAAAGTGTGATATTGAATTTTGTATCGACTTTGAACCCGATACAAAACTCATTTCTAAAATCTCATATCGAATGGCTCCTATTGAACTTCAGGAGTTAAAAATTCAACTATAGAATTTGGTACCTAAGCCTTTATCTGGTGACTTCCTTTGTGGAATGCACCGAAGCCAGACTCTCCGTAGGGGACACCATATTCGTGCGATAATAAACTGATAGGTGTCATTGTAACGTGCTATCCAAGGTTGGGATATGAGTCACAATTGAGAACAACCTAAGTCGATAATCGAAATACGTAGCTTTCTAGGCTTAGTTGGTTATTATCGGAGATTCGTTGAAGGATATTCTCGAATCGCTATTCCATTAACGCAGCTGACTCGTAGAGATACAAAATTCGAATGGAGCAAGGAATGTGGGAAGAGCTTGAAGAACTCAAGAGAGACTCATTTCAAAGACATGTTACGACCATGTCATCCCGGAAAAGTTTAACGTGGTAGGCGGCGTGTTGAGTAGAAGATCGTATACAAAGTACGAGTATGATATTGTCAAAGACTCATTTCAGTATAATTTACAAATAATAGAGATGGAGATGAAAACTCTAGGTACCCACGTGATGATATAATGAAGTATAAGCGACTTTAATCGATAATGTTAAAGCTTTTCAAGCTACACAATCGGAGTGATTAATTTGAAGAAGGAGGTGCAAAGTTGTTATTTCAAAAGCGAGAATCGATGAGGTGAGGAAAGCTCAAACCTTTGATTTATTAATCCATTTGAAATTCTCGATCGAATAGGAACTGTGTCCTATAGACTCGTTTTACCGCCAAGTATGACGCGTGTTCATAACGTTTTTCACGTATCGATGTTACGTAAATATGTGGACGACCTGAACCACGTCATTGAGTTAGAACCAGACGAGATAGCCGAAGACTTAACGTACGAGGAGGTACCTGTGAAGATCTTGGATAGGAAAGAACATGTCCTATGTACCGAGGTTATACCACAAGTTAAAGTTTTGTGGAGAAACCATGCTATTGAGGAAATGACCTGGGAGTTGGAAACGGAAATGAAAGCGAGGTATTCTCATCTTTTCGAAACACCAGGTATGTACGTCAATTTCGAGGACGAAATTTCATAAGGAGGGGAGGTTGTAAGACCCCAAATTATTGATAAATGAAATTTATTTTCCTCTATTTATTATTTTGAAATAGTAAGGGTTGATTTGATTAATGTGGATAGTTATGGGTAAAATACGCAAATATTTCGAATAAGTAAGTGGTTATAAAATATTCATTATTGTCGGGAAATATTCGTTTGGTCGTAGAATATTCGTGCTGTTTCGGGAATATTAAATGCACGGCCAGCGATCTTTATGGGCCCCATAACTAAAAGCGATTGGATGAAGAAAACGATAAATATAAGTTGTTTATAAATAATGACGTAGTTATTCACCGATTATCTTGTTGGAATACACGGTGGTTAAAACACACTAATACGCGTTGTTGAGCAAGAAGACACGCGGTATTGCACCAATTATTGATTCTTACGTGAAGAAGGCACTACTCAATAATTGTTACACGATAATTACTGCTCAAAGATTTTATTTTATTGATTCAATAATTACTGGCATTGATATTTTATATTCTTGTTGTTTCAATAAATTGTCATTACATAGTATTTTCCATTATCGAGCAATAATTCATATTATCTGAATAATATTATTGGATAACATTATTGGCAATGTCTAGAAAGTTCTGGTCTAAGGAGAGGTTTGGTCACCTAATTGCTTGCCAAGCCAGATGAGGAGAGATCCTTATTAAAAAGCCCCTCTTTCCGGAACTACCGGCACAGTTGCCGATCTGTGATTCTGTAATATTATTTGTGAATAATTAATTATTGATTTATATGATGAGAAAAATATTGATTTTATGTGGATATAGATGGAGAAAATTTTTAATGTGACAATTGTTGAAAATTAATATTTTATCTTTTTCTGATAAAATAATTCATTTAAATATATTATTTTAATAATATATTAACGGTGATATTTTTATAATGAATGTGGGATATGTGAGTATATGAGGATGAAGAGTATTTTTCTGGCATTAAATGTTTAACACATATTGTGTGTGTTGGTGGACACAATTATTGACCAGAAATTTGATTATAGCACAATAAAATCGCTTGGTTTGTGGATTTCGATCAATTTCTGTTTGGAATTTCGAAAAACTTCCTTCTGCAAAGTTGTAGATAATGGAATTTCCTATGGAAATTCGCGAGTTTCGAATTTTTCTGATAAAAGAGCTATTTATTATGAATTATTTAAGTTCCGAAGCTCCGAAATAATTGATTTTTTGGAAGTTTTAATTATGTTTTTTAAGAACAACATTTTTCAAATGTTGGTGGCCATCTTTAACATGTGCTTGGTGGCTGAAATCAGATTTCAAAGTGGGCGTAGGAATGTGTTTTGTAAATATTAATATTATATTAAATTTTCTGTTTTGGTGTTCTAAGCATTTTTCTATAAATAGGGTCCTTAGGTTAGAATTGAAAATCACTCCAGAAACTGAAGTTTTCTCTCTCTATATTATCGAGCGTATTCTTGTGAGTATTTTGAGTATACTTTGAGTATTACTATACGGTGCAAGTTCAAGTCATAGCCTATATCCGGTGTTTCAACTAGAAGTACTGTCTTTCGAGGTAAGGGATGTTATTTAATTCAAAAATGATATTATTTATTCAATATCATTATGCCGAAATATTGGTGGAAACTTTTTATCAAATTTGAAACTTTTTCATGTCGGGGTTACTATTCACGAGTTACTATTCACGAAGCGTGAAGATGTTTTTTTGTGAAATTTCTATCTTTTGGTGTCGGAGTTACCATTCACGTATACGACACTATTCACGTATACGACACTATTCACGAATACGGCACTATTCACCAAAAAATGAAATTTCTTCTTTTTGTCCAAAATATCTACTATGGATACTAGGTTTGATTGTATCCATGTTTTGATCAATCTTGAATTTTACTCCACTCTGATTACTTATGAAGTATTTTTGAACTTAGATTGTTTAAAATATGAATCCTTAATATTTGTTCTTTTGTTTCACTGGATTCGTTTCCTTTAAAATATTTTTCATCATCCTCAGTCCTAAATGATGATATTACTGAATATCTTTGGCCTGTAGTGCAAAGATGAATGATTTCTTGATGAATATCTTTGGCCCGTAGTGCAAAGATGAACAGGTGTTGAGATGAACATGACCGATCGATTAATATCTTTGGCCCGTGAAGCAAAGATGAGCAGTGTTTAGATGAACATAACTAATCGATGAATATCTTTGGCTTTTGTAGTGCAAAAGATGAATATTTGATTCGGATATATATTGATTGATGTTACGGGATAAAATATCGACGATGAAATTTTAAATTCATATATAGAAGATAGTAGTTTGCATTCTCTACTTAACTCTTCTAATGAATTGTTGTTTCCGCATGCAGCTTGTTGATTTAAAACCGTTGTCTATTGTATTCTATTAGATTTTTCCTGTTGAAGACTAACGATAATTTGTTGTATATTATCTTAGTCATAATATTCTTTACTAGGCTAGTTGAGCTCACCCTTTTCCTTGTTGTTCCATTTTTCTTCTCAGGAGACGAGAATGTAACGAGTACTAGTCGTGGTATGGAATGAAGGTTCTAGAGAGAGTTGTTTAGTATTCCTCACCATTTTTGTAA
The DNA here is from genome assembly GCA_020205605.1 of Panax ginseng. Lineage (NCBI taxonomy): Eukaryota > Viridiplantae > Streptophyta > Magnoliopsida > Apiales > Araliaceae > Panax > Panax ginseng. The sequence continues at coordinate 38,495,869 of CM035130.1, read as the reverse complement.
AATAATGTATCAATAATTATGATGGGGATTTATTTGCGTGTGGATATTCTCTGATCATATAATATCGTATTTAAACTCACAGCTTTATATGTTGTAATAATAAAGTTGTTGTTATTTCTGTACCATATATTTGACGACTCAGAATGGGTTGGATGGAATGGACCTATTTTTGGGGGCGTCACAGGCAGAACTTCTAGACATCCTTAATATTGTAAATAATAATTTTAATAACTTTGTCATCTCAATTATTGATTTAACAATATATAAAATATCGACAATAATTGAATCAAACTGAGTGACTTCTCACGTAAGCATTAATAATCAATACTGTGTGCTACTATGCAACCACGCGTATTTTACCACCGATTATTTTATGACAACTTGCTTACTTTGAAATTTTTTCAAATGTCACCCTTAACTTTAAAATTTTATCAATTTAACTATTCACCAAAATAGAAAAATTGAATACTTTTATTTCATAAAATTCGGGGTCTCACAATCTCCCCTCCTTATGAAATTTTGCCCTCAAAATTTACGTACGTACCTGGTATTTCGAAGAGATGAGAATACCTTGCTTTCTTTTCTGATTGTACCTTCCCGGTTATTTTCTCTGTATCATGATTTCCCCATTGCTCATCTCCTGTGTTTCAGATATCATTCTAGAATATACTTCAAAACAAAGGTTAATTGACATATCATAATTTGTCAATTTATCAAGTAAACAATTTCAGCTTAGGTAAGTCACACACTAGCGAAGTATATTACTCGTCTCTTCCCTCCTAGTTCTAGACTCATATCTCCGCCAGCAACCATATCCCTAAGCTCTGATACCAAATGTGACGCCCCCAAAATAGGTAAACATCACCCATCTTGAGTCGCCAGAAAATACACTACTGATAACTTCATTTATACAACTGTTGAACTGTCGTGCAGAGTACGACCACAGTTAAACTACGAGTTTTAATACAAATGTATGTAACTCTCATGGTGCCTCAACCACAACCTTACAATGGTACGTTACATAAAAGTACAGTCAAAAACTATTTTAGAAATTAAGATCTTTGGGAAGTGCTCAAGGAAACCTTCGTACATAGGAGGCCATGAATCTAAGTTATGATAAATATCATATGTCCACAAAATTATCCTTGGTTGACCCAATAGACCCCAAAGAAAAATGAGAAGATTACTATCATCTTATTTCCAATGGTGAGTCTTCTCTTGACATATAACTATCTCCACTGTCTCCAAGTGAAAATTATATTTCAAATAAACTCCAAGATCATATAGGTAGTGCTCGTAGATATACTCAGCAAGTGGATGTGCACAACCCTGTCTTACGATAAAACGAGGTTGTATGTCATTAGACATCTTGTATGATAGTGGCAAAACACACTTCTAAAGTTGGGTTCACCTCACCCTATTCGGTTCACCAAAATTAAATATCAAATGACGTATACAATCCAACACACTTATCTAAAGTTCTCAATAAAATTATTTCCATACTATTTAGGGAGAACCTCAACAGCTATAAACCACCGTTCTATTCCCCTGTTATCCCCGCTCGACTCGGCAACACTCTTATTACCTGAAAGGAATTGTGAAGGTAAAGGGTGAGCACAACTAGCCCAGTAAAGAATATCACAACTAAAGATAATTAAATTATCAATAACTTTCGTCAATAAAAAATCAAAGATTTAGAACATATGGTAGATGATAAAAATTTTCAACCATAGTTGCAGCGGAACGAGCAATCCATTAAAAGAGTCAAATAGACCATCAGGTCTATTATCTTTTCCATGTTAAAAGTCCACCAATAATGTTTTATCCTCAGAACATCAATCAACAATTCATGTCCACAATCATATGAATAACTCATAATCATAATTGTGATTACAATTCCTTTTCGCACTCCAAGACGAAGATAATTTTCATCACCTTCTTCACCAAAACATCAAAAATCATGGTTATACCAAATCACAATTCCCTTTCATAATCATCACTAATAAATTCATCTTTTTGACTACTAGAAGATATACAATCAGATAACCAATAACCAATAGTTCATCTTTGCACTACAGCCAAAGATATACAATCAGAAAACCAATAATGCCTTGAGACTCGACAAATAGTATCACGACCACGAATTATCCATGCACTACGGGCCAAGGATATTCGTGTTTTCAATCTGATCGTGATTATACCGAATAATCCTCGGTCATAATCATACCAAGTCCATCTATGCACTACGGGCCAAAGATGACTTTTACCACATCATTTGTAACATTACGGTTATGATCATGCCATAAAAAAATTCATCTTTGCACCCTTGGCCGAAGAGAATCCATAGCCATAATCATACCAAAAATCGTCCCATCAATGCACTACGCCAACGAGGACTTTTTCCACATCATTTGTAACATTACAGTCATGATTATACCGAATAATCCCTGGTCATAATCATACCAAGTCCATCTATGTACAGGCCACAGATGTCTTTCAACATAATATAAACACGAGGATAATGACAATGATATAAAGATTCAATCACATGAGATAAATGATAAATATTAAATATTTATAATACAGTTTATCCAGCGTTCAATAATAACCAAATGTTATAAATCACTTAATAATATCATAATCTAATATCATTAATATTATAACAATATTTTAATTATTTCTTAAACTTATAAATAATTTATTTTAATTGTTTACATTTTACCAAATAATGCATTCAATCATTCAAAAATGCCATACTCATAAGATTTCATCACCAATGATCAAATCCCTTATCAAAAATCTGCATATACCCTATATAGGATTCCCAGGCCATAAAATCCTATTTACTAATTTTCAACTTCACATAACATATTTAACTCATATACTCATAACTAGTGCATTTTCATGAAAAATACCAAATCAGTCCCAAAAATATTTCTTTTCTGAGATTTAGTAGAATATAGTCCCATATTGAACATATATTTTTTTCGAAAATTTTAAAATTCATTTACTATTTTTCAAAAATTAATTTCTAATTAATTCCTTAAGAAATTAGCTACCTCAAGTTTAACTCTAGAAATTCCCAAATCTTGATAGGATCTTACACATGTTAACGTGATCTTCCAGTTTAAATTTCATGGTCATCGGAGTTATAGAACTCCGGTTATAGCATTTTTCGTCGAAAAAACCTAAATATTGAAATGGTCATAACTTGCTCATTTTAAGTCGGAATGAGATCATTTTTGGACAGGAGGTACTTTATACCATATATTTTCATGTCCCAAAAGGCCAGAATTTTTCTCACAAATTAAGTGGCCAAAACAGCCCTTACAAAATTTTGGGCAATAGCCTTTTTGGTATTTTCAGTTTCTGACTCCTTTGCTAAAATCAGTCCACACGAAAATTTACAACACCTTTTCCAGTGACTCCACTTGGATAAGTTAGAAAACTCATAGATCTAACTCTAGGACTTGACCACACTCAAAAATTTGAAATATAATAGGATATATAGTCAATTGAATTTCATGTTCCATTTTTACCAAAATCTGATTTTCAACCCTTTGTGATTTCTAAGAAACTCTTATGTTTTCACATAATAACCAACATAAATTATCATAACACTTACTAATACTACATATACCCATGATTTTCATCAGTTCAATGCTTTTATTATGACTTTCATCATAATCCACGTAAACAGATCATTTCCACAATTTAATATGGAATGAATACAAAGTATCATTCACCATGCATGTGGTAATCCACATAGACAGGTTATTCTAATAGAATAATAAAGAATGAAATAACTGAAAAATTCACCATGCATGCGATAGATCGCACAGATAGGTTATTCTCAACATAATAATAAAGAATGGAACTGTGTCATTAAATAAAACGCACGCATGTGATATATTCAAAGCGAATAATAATAAAGAATCGAAACTAGGTCGAAGCGAAATTTTGCCGACAAAGATATATTCAAACGAGAATAATAAAGAATGAAATAATAGAAGAATTTCACCATGTATACAGGTATTTGGCATGATGGCAAAGTTATTCCAACATAATAATAAAGAATGGAATAACAGAAGAATTTCACCAAGTATGCAGGTTATTCCAATATAATAATAAAGAATAGAATAACAGAAGATCTCTTCATGAATACGAAAGAAATAATACCCCTTACGGGTACAACAAATAATATCCCTTACCTTATAAAGAAGAGTACTCCAACGGGTAGGGCGAGGATATACTTGAAGAAAACTTGCACTACGCTCAAAGCTTTCTTAAACTCTAAAGAAATACGCTCAAGATTATTGAAGAAGAATTCTCTCTACAGTTTCTCTCCTTATAGTTTCAGTGAATTCATAAGAAATAATGAAGGAATTTGCTTCTATTTATAGGAGAATAGATTGAATAGTAACTAATTCATGAACGGTCCAGATTAATTTACTTTTAAATGGACGGTCCAAATTGGTTTACTATAAAATATTCTAATAAAATAAAAAATTTTAAATAAAATATAATATATTCTATTTATAATCTAATAAAACGAACAACTTTATAAAAGTATTCTGTTTTTATATAAAAAGATTTTACTATGCAAATACTATGCATGCACTATGCAAATACTATGCATAATAAAATATAATATATTCTAATTATTGTCTAATAAAACAAATAACTTTATAAAAGTATTACATTTTATATAAAAAATTTTACTAGGCAAAACACTATGCATAATAGAATATAATATATTCTATTTATAGTCTAATAAAACGAATAACTTTATAAATGTATTCTATTTTATATAAAAAGCTTTTCTATTTTATTATATTAATAATACTAATAAAACAAAACTCATCATTATTATCATAATTCACACTATTAATTGACCGGTCGTTCGTGAAAGAAGGGGCTTTTCAATAAGGATTTCTCCTATTAGTAGCGCAATTAGGTGACCAAACCTCTCCTTGGCAGAACTTCTAGACATCCTTAATATTGCAAATAATAATGTTAATAACTTTGTCATCTCAATTATTGATTTAACAATATATAAAATATCGACAATAATTGAATCAAGCTGAGTGACTTCTCACGTAAGCATTAATAATCAATACTGCGTGCTACTATGCAACCACGCGTATTTTACCACCGATTATTTTATGACAACTTGCGTACTTTGAAAAATTTTTAAATGTCACCCTTACCTTTAAACTTTTATCAATTTAACTATTCACCAAAATAGAAAAATTGAATACTTTTATTTCATAAAATTCGGAGTCTCACACATGTGAACAAATAGTTATAATCATGTGAATTAATAGCAATTAATTGCTTATTTATTCGGTTAATTACCCGATTGTCCAATATAGCCTCCAGACATCAATTATTATCGAAATAAATATCAATTTTCACTAACACTAATAATCCCAATATAATGGAACTATCAATTTCATCTTTAATCAACACGAATTTATTCATCATTAATATTATAACTCACAATATTTAACAACCAAATCGTTCCCAGGAAAGAGGGGGCTTTCCGATACGGATTTCTCCTTATTGGCGCGCAATTAGGTGACCAAACCTCTCCTTGACAGAACTTCTAGACATTGTTAATATTGCAAATAATAATATGAATAACTTTGTCGTCTCAATTATTAATTTAATAATATAAAATATTATGCAGATGATACTGTGACAATAATTGAATCAATAATATGAGAGATATGATGCATCAATTACTGTAGCAATAATTGAGTATAACTGAGTGACTTCTCATGTAAGCATCAATAATCAATACTGTGTGCTACTATGCAACCACGCGTATTACAATACTTTTACTACCAGGTAGTTCAACAGTTTAACGGTAAAACTTCCGCCATTATTTTTATAAAAAGATAATTCTGTCGTTTTCTAACTACGACAATACTTTCGTTGTGGGGTCCACCAATGATTGTGCCGTCGTACGAATATTTCCTGTTAAAACAAATATTCCCCGACCAATCGAATATTTCCCGACACAACGAATATTTTATATTAACTTGCTTACTTTGCAAAATTTTCAAATATCACCCTTAACTTTAAACTTTTATCAATATAACTATTTACCAAAATAGAAAAATTGAATACTTTTATTTCATAAAATTCGGGATCTCACAGTAACTACCTTCAATCTAAAAAAAGAGAGAATGCTAAGAAGGATGAAGGAGGAGGAGGACGGGGGAGAAGGGAAAAAGGAGGAATGTTGGTTGATTTCGCATTCATTAAATGCATGCAATTATACGTGGTCAACAAGTAATATAATGATAAGAGAGTTGTCGATCCCACGAGGAATTTATTAATAAAAATTACCAAGTATTAACCCTTAACCAAATTAATTTTATTTAAACAAGTGATTAGAGTGATTTTCCAATTAAAACTAAATTAAATTAACTAAAACTAATTTTAATACAAAGATTTGATTTGGATGATAAAGGCTTAAGACTACAATATCCCCAATTATGCAATATAAATCAATTATCCAATTTTTCCAATTATTATATCCACGTGAGTTGTTAACAAGAATTCAAAGTATTTATAAGCCCTTTTCCAAGTGATCAAATAAAATATTCAATTCAATTAATTTTGCGATATTCCTATGCAAAACAAAAGAATTAAATTCATTATGTTCCAATTCTCAATTGTTACATGCTGTGAAAAGAGATATCCCTATTCCATTCACAATCCTAATTACTCATCCCATGCAAATAATTAAGAATACATGCTATCACATTCAATTCTAACCCTAGATTTCATCTAGTGTAACATGGTAATTGTTGATCAGACAATTAATCAATAAGCACAAAATATGATAGACTATTCAATTTGAATAAATAATTGGATTAACTTTAATTAGATAATCAATTCATACGCAATAATTGGTTCAATTGTAGCCTTAATTAGAAAATTAGTTCATAACCAAAAATCCCATAGAAAATATCACAATTAAATTACAAATAGAGAAGAAGAATAAAAACTCAGAAATTGACTCCAGTCTTCAATCTCCAATCTGAATTCTTTGTGTGCTCCTTTGAATCTCCAAGTCTAATCTCCAGTCTCTGTCTCAAATTATGTGTCTCTTCATTAGTCTCAAGCTCCTTCCTTTTATATGTGAAGTTCCCCCCCTCAAAGTTACGCTTAAAGGAATCCAAACCTACTAAGAATCACCAAAAAATGACCCAACTATAAAATTAACCCGTTAAACTTTCTGCTCTTAGAAGCCCGGCTTCCAAATGGAAGCCCCAGCATCCAACTTCAACTTGTATGATAGTGGCAATACACCCTTTAAGCTCTTAGTACAATTTTGTCCTCCTCATTCTAATGGGGTGCATTTTTGTCGCTTCCAAAGTCGGGTTCTCATCACTCTATTGTTGTTCAACAAAATTAACTATTGAATGACGTATAAAATACGACACGCACATTTTAAGTCCTCAATATAATCATATATTGTCGTGCTATTTTATAATATATTGAGAAACTTCAACAATTATAGACTATCACTCTATCTCCTTGTTATCCCCACTCGACCCAGCTACACTATTATTATCTGAAAGAAATTGTGAAGCAAAAAGGTGAGTACAAATAGCCTAGTAAAGAATATTATGGCTAAAGATAATTAAATTATCAATAGCCTTCATCAGTAATAAATCAGATATTTAGAACATATGGTAGATGATAAAAGTTTTCAACCATAATTTCAGCGGAATCAACAATCCATTAGAAGATTTAAGTAGAACATAATGTCTATTATCTCCTCCAAATTAAAAGTCTATCATTAATATTTTATTCCTGTAATACCCATCAACAGTTCTTTGTTGTACCTAAGATAAAGATAACTTTTATCACTTATCTTCACCTGAACAACGAAAGATTATAGTTAAATTCACAATTCATGTTTATAATCATGTAAATTAACAGTTTCTCCTTGCCACAAAGGCTTAATAGAACTTTCACTCAATGTCCTTGCCACAAAGGCTAAAGACACTCAATAATCATATCGTCTTTACACCCTACAACAAAAACATTAAAATGTAACAATAATGGTCATGATTATACCAATCAATTGTCTATCTTTGCACTACGGGTCAAAGATATTCAACTGTAATATCAATGGTCATGATCATACCAATCAATTGTCTATCTTTTGCACTCTGGGCCAAAGATGTTCAACTGTAAAACCAATGATCATGCCAAACAATAGTCTATCTTTACACAACGGGCCAAAGATATTCATTATATCATCAGTGGTCATGATCATGTCAAACACCTGTCCATCTTTGCACTACGGGCCAAAGATATCAATCAAAAGTTCTTCTTTGTACTATAACCAAAGATATCAATCAATAGTTCTTCTTTGCACTACTGGCCAAAGAGAACTTTCAACACAAGTCTTTATCTATAACATTAAAGGTCATGATTATACCAATACACAGTTCCTGGTTATAATTATACCAATCAACAGTTCATCTTTGCACTACGGGCCAAAGATAACTTTAACTACAATTTATGTCTGAGGATTACAACAATGATATAAAGAATGAATCAAGTGAGATCAAGGATAAATATTAGAGATTTATAATTCAATTTATCAAGATTTCAAGAATGTCCAAATGGTCAACATGATGATCAAAACGTGGATTCAAATTTAAGAATAAGATTCATATATCAAAGATAATTTGGATATAAAAAGAAACTAATTTTATCGTGAATAGTACCCCAAATGAATAGTACCTCGAATGAATAGTACCCCAACATGAATAGTACCCTGACATGAAAAGATTAGAATTATAGAAGCAATACTTACCATAGTAAGTTTAGATTTAGGAATATGAAATGAAATAATATATAAATAGATTTTCACCCGTCATGTGGTAATTTGCGTAGACAGATCATTTTCACAATTTAATAAAGAATAAATATGAAGGGTTATTTACCAAGCATGCTGTAATTTGCGTAGACAGGTTGTTCCCATAGATTAATAAGGAATAGAATGACAACCCTTATGAGTATGAAGAAAATAACACCATTTACCTTAATAGGAGAGTAGTTATCACTGGAATAGTGGAGATTATCTTGAGGAAATCTTGCACTACTCAAAGTATACTCACAAGAATTCTCTCTTTCTAACTCTTGATTATAACTTGGTTTTGTAAATTGGTGAAGACTAATGAACTTAGCTCTCTTTTTATAGGAAAACGTAGTTTTAATAATTTCACTTTAGGGCCTAAGCTTATTACAGTTTGGTACCTAGGTTAATTACACTTTAGAACCTCATTAATTGCACCTTAGTCCCTCAATCATCTTCCACCAGGTGACATCATGATGACATCATCTTTATATTTCTTTAAGGATGATGTCATGCTTACATCATTCTTGCATAATCTCTTCTTTGATTGGTTGATTCAAGTTCATATGGATTGGTCGACTTATTACACTTTGGTACCCCTAAAGTTTTTCTAGTTCGCATTATTCCCTCTTAACTTTTGTAATTCACTTATCTTTAATCAACACATTTTTAATCTTTCAACAATTATTAAATCATTAATATTATAACTTACAATATTGACAACCAGATCGTTTCCTGGAAAGATGGAGCTTTCCGATAAGGATTTCTCCTTACTGGCGTGCAATTAAATAACCTAACCCTTTCCTCGACAGAACTTTCTAGACATTGCCAATAATGCTAATAATAATATGAGTAACTATGTCGTGTCAATTATTAATTTAATAATATAAAATATTATGCAAATGTTACTGTAACAATTATTGAATCAATAATATGAGATATTATAGAGCAACTACTGTGGTAATTATTCAATAAAATATTGAGTGATTTCTTACGTAAGCATCAATAATCGTTGATATCTTTATAATACCGTGTTATTCGCTCAACAACGCCATTCTCGTACTTTTTTTCACCGGGTATTTCAACAGTTTAACGGTAAAAGTCTTGCCATTAATTTTATAAAAAGGTTATTTTTGTCGCTTTCTATATTCGAAAATTATTCTGTTGTGGGGTCCACCAATGATTGCGCTGTTGTACAAATATTCACCGACAAAAAGAATATTCTCCGACCAAACTAATATTTCTCGACACAACGAATATTTTATGACAACCTGCTTAATTGTAAAATTTGCACATATCACCCATAACTATATCATTTATTAAATTATCACCTTATTATTTAGAATAATATCATTTGTATATATTTATATCATTTGTAAATATTTTTATTTCATAAAATTTGGGGTCTTACAGTGCGTGTGTGTGTATCAACATATCAATCTGACCACAAACAAATAAAACTTGAGAATTCATAAAGCCCAAAGACAAATATTTTCATATATAAGAAATTTATTACCACTATATAGATTAGATACCCCATATTTCAAAAATATTTTATTATACATTTTTTTCTTTTTCTTTTTTTAACTCGACCAGTGCAATGTTTAGTTTTTTTAAGCTTTTCAATACTACCCATGTAACGAGCTTTTAACCAATACTCACAAACCAATCGGCTTTAGGGTACTAGGTGTTAAGACACCCCTACGGATCTAGTAACCCGAATAGCAAAGGCCACAAAACTAAACTTAGCCAATATTTATTTACATTTAATTATTTTGACTTGTGCAATGATAATCTTTATTAGGCTTTTCAAAGTTACTCTTGTAGCGAACTTTCGACCAACGACCCCAAACTAGATGGTTTTAGGGTGCTAAGTGTAGAGACACTTCTAAGGGCTTACTTGCTCGAGTAACAGAGGCCACACAGACAACTATAGTCAAAATTTAATCTTTTTTTCTTTTCTTTTTTTTTGGATTAATAATTTTTAAAACATGAAGTAAACTAAACAATAAAGGAAGGTCTATATCTGTCCTAAGCCACAAATTCTTGTAGTTCAACTAACTCACGACTAAATTAACACATTGACATTATGCAATTAAATTTAGGATTTCCTTCAATAAATCAAATTAACAATATCCACAAGTTAAACTAAGCTATCATTGTCTCATTCATTCAAGTTGTCACTTAATTCATAAAATTTTTATAATTGGCTATCAACAAGGTTCATGTCTCATCATACTTTAATTTCCCTACATGCAATCCTAAATGCAATACATGCAATGCAATACATGCAACATCTTATGTAATAAACAAAACCTAAAGAAAACTAGATTCAAGCACAACCTAAATGAATAAATAAACTACTATGCACATGTAAATAACCCACTCCCAAACTTATGTAGTGTAATGTCCTAATGCGATAAATAAAGAAATTTAAAATGAAGGACTCCCTTGATTAGGTCAATCGTCGCGATCGACCTCCTCAGCGCTTTCATCTTCTTGATCGGAAGGGGGAAAACTGGCAATGTAGGATCTACAGGAAAATGAATAGAGCCCATGACAAGATTCATTCGAATGGCTTGGATGGTTTGGAAGTTGAACTCTCCCCTCGTTGACTTTTTGCCGACATCCTGTTTCCTTTAAGCATCATGAGATCTGAAATAGCAAGGGAGAGGAAGATTAGTCTGTGAAGAAAATATAACTAAGCAACTAATTAAACTAAAATAAATAAAAAAAACTTGGGTTGCCTCCTAATAACGCTTGGTTTATAGTCATCAGCCTGACTTTGGCTTGTCAATGCTATCCAATTCCTCTTCGATAAGTGAGACCCTCCATCCATTAATAATACTGTGATATTCGAGAGATTCCCAACTAAAAGGGCCATTGCTTCAAATTCACCTAGCTTGTTCTTGTTAGATATATTCTCTTCTAAGATCTGCAAGGAGCTAGGCTTTTGCCCAATTGTGTTTGTGAACAAATTATGAAATTGACACTTTTCAAACACAACTTGCTCTCCTTCTATCTTCCCCTTCTCATCCCACCATGGCTCCAACGTTAATCTAGCTCTAATGTCACATGGACCGTTGCCGGTGACATGGCTACCAATTGGGTTCAAGATTGTAAATCTACCCAAATCCTTGAATTTTGGTGGAGAAGGCACACGAGACACTATCAAAATCGAGTTATCTTTGTTGAAACTCAAAGTTAGATCTTCGCCGACCTCTTTTTCCTGGTCCCCAATTGTCTCTTCCCTTTCAATATCTATATCATTTGGAACATCCGGTTACAGATTTGGTTCGGGCTCTCCATCAGTCTTGGAATCCATGTCATCGGTCCAAGTGTATCGAGGACAAATGTTCGAGGCATTAAGTAGATGTTCCATCTGTTTCACAAAATTTTTACTCGATATCTCCCGATTAATCCTCGTCTCCTTATTTGAAGCTATGAACTTGGACAAAATTTTCTCCAAATTTGAATGTTCTTCCTGTTGTAGTGGAGGTGGACACGAGAACTCCGGATGGTATGTTGGACTTGGAGCATAAAATTGATCTTGATGAGTATGGCTCCATGAAAAATTCGGGTGATACCCCCAATGTTGATGATAGTTGTTGGGATAAACATAATTGTTGAGGTAATCACCTCCGTACTGTACCGGCTCAAAATTGATAGTGCATTGATGACTCTGATGATTTCCAGCACAATAATCATAAGTAACCACCACACTTTGACTACGTTGTGATGCAAAAGCATCTAACTTCCTCGAAAGTGTCTCAATCTGTGCTAACAATGCAGATAGTGTATCGAGTCCATCAATATCCGCTTCCCTTGGCTGATTCATTCTCGTATATGACTATTGATAATTAAAATATGCCATGGTACTTGAAAAGAAAGAAAATAGGAGGAGAATTAAATAAATAAAAAACTTTTAAATTAAAATTAATATTTGCAAAAATTATTAAACTAATTCCTTGGCAACGGTGCCAAAAACTTGTTGGTTGATTTCACAATCATTAAATGCATGCAAGTATACAGTCAACAAGTGATATAATGATAAGATAGTTGTCGATCCCACGAGAATTTATTAATAAAAATTACCAAGTACTAACTCTTAACCAAAATAAATTTATTTAAACAAGTGATTAGAGTGATTTTCCAATTAAGACTAAATTAAATTAACTAAAACTAATTTTAATACAAAGATTTGATTCAGATGATAAAGGCTTAAGATTAAAATATCCCCAATTATATAATATAAATCAATTATCCAATTTTTCCAATTATTATATCCATGTGAGTTGTTAACATGAATTCGAAGTATTTATAAGTATTCATCTAGTGTAACATGTTAATTGTTGATCAGACAATTAATCATTAAACACAAAATATGATAGACGACTCAATAATTGGTTAAATTGTAGCCTTAATTAGAAAATTAGTTCATACTGAAAATTAAAACCAAAAATCCCATAGAAAACATCACAATTAAATTACAAATAAAGAGGAAGAATAAAAACTCAGTAATTGACTCCAATCTTCAATTTCCAATCTGAATTCCTTGTGTGCTCCTTTGAATCTCCAAGTCCAATCTCCAGTCTGTATCTCAAATTATGTGTCTTCATTAGTCTCTAGCTCCTTCCTTTTATATGTGAAGTTCTCCTATCAAAGTTAGGCATAAAGGAATCCAAACCTACTAGGAATCACCAAAAATTGACCCAGCTATAAAATTAACCCGTCAAACTTTCTGCTCTTGGAAGCCCTGACTTCCAAATGAAAGCCCCAGCATCCAAATTCAACTTATTTACCAAAATGCCACCGTTTTCTTAAAAATCTAGATTTGCCCCTCTTTTGCATTGTCCTACAAAATAACTTAAAAAACAACTAAAATTCACTAAAATTACTTAAAGATAGCATAATACTAAATCCAAAAGTAACCAAATAGTGGGTATAAAAGTCACTTATCAAGGAAGGAGGACGAGGACGAAGGTGGAGGAACATACTCCTGAGGGAGTAGGATTGAAGGAGGGAGCAACGCGTGTAGGACTCGAAGGTTGGGAGAAGAAAAATAAGTCGAATACCTATTATAATGTGCTAAAATATTTTAATTGTACTTAACGATGGCAATCACCATATCTAAAATGTCGTTGTTGATAAAAGAAGTAGCGACACATAATTGTAGTAATTACAATAAAGTTGTCGCAAAATGTTTTGGTAGGAAGGGAAATTTTCATGCGTACTTTGCGACAGTTGTGTCCGCGCTAATTGCTAATGTTCGTTGCTAAATGAATCCCAAAATTGAGCTTGTAATTAGCGACGACTAGCGTTCATCGTCGTTCAAATCCTGAATTCTAATAGTGACATAATTCAATTTGTTAGATTTAAGATTAAAAAATAACACAAAAATCATATGAAACATAGAAAAGAAATAATACATGATATATTTAAGTTCATAAATTGTGGCTAGTTCTACATGTGTGATGTGACGCCCCCAAAATTGGGTCCAAAAAACCCAATTTGGATCACCAAAATAAATACCACAACCATACGTTCTCTTATTACATTGTCATAGATAATACGACTATATCCACACCCAAATTTTTACAATGCCGTATAAGATATGACAACACATATTACAAGTCCTTAACATGATTATAATTGGTACACTATTTTACAATACGGTGAAAACTACTATAGTAGCTATCTCGGACCATCACTCCACACCCTGGCTAGTCCCAGCTACACTCTCATTTTCTGAGTAGAACAATGGAACAAAAAGGAAAAAGGGTGAGCTCAAATAGCCTAGTAAAGAATATCATGACTAAGATAATGAAGAATAGATTATCTTTAACCTTTAACAATGAAAAATCTGATAGAATATAATAGACTACAAAGTTTAGATCAACAACTGCAGCGAAAAATAACAATTAATTAGGAGAGTAAAATAGATCATGATGTTCACAATCTTCTCCAATTTAAAAGTTCACCATCAATATTGTATCCTTATAGCACCAATCAATAGTTCTTAATCATAATCATGCAAATCAAAAGTTTATCTTTGCAATACGGACCAAAGATATTCAATTGAAACAAAAATGATCATGATCATGCCAATCAATAGTTTATCTTTGTACTACGGGCCAAAGAAAACTTTTCACCACGTGTCCTTGCCATACAGACCAAAGACACTCAATAAATATATAATCTTCGCACCAAGTCCGAAGACATTCACCAATTATATTACCTTTGCACTCAGGCTAAAGATATTCACAATAATTTGATTTTAATAACAGTGATATAAAGGGTGAACGAAAGTTGTAAGAATAATAAGATAAAAGAATAAATATTTGAGATTTGACATTTAATTTGTCCATAGTCCAATAATTTCCAAATTGTCAACATGATGACCAAAATGTGGAGTCAAATTAAAGGATGATATTCAAGATTTATATTTCAAAGATAACGATTTAAAATTTAAAACAAAGGTTTATGTAAATTAAAAGTTCAAGTGAAATGATATTAGATGAAGCACAAACCTAAAAGGAACTTTTAATCATTTCAGGAATTATAGAAACAAGACTTACTATAGTAAATTTAGATTTAGGAGTATGAAAAAATGATATCCCTTACCTCAATTAACAAGTGATCAAATGTTGCTTTCTAAGAAGTTTATCAACCTAAATATATGTAAAATTTAATTAGTAACTATCACATGTGGTGTACACTATCTCGTATATTATAAAATTATCAAAAATGACTATATATTATAAATTTGTGTAGTGTACAAAATAAACTTTCAAAATAAAATATTCCAAAGGAATTTTTTCAAAATAACTTTCTAAAGGAAGAATTAAACACCGTGTGATGTGTGTGAGTGTTTGACCAACTTTTATAGAAAGACTTACTTGAACAATACTTGTACTATTACTGTAAGACCCCAACTTATTATAAATAAAATTGAATTTTCCTCTATTCATTATTCTAAATTAATAAGGTGTTAATTTGAATAATGCTTTGGTTATGAGTGAAATGTGTAAATTTTATAAAATAAGCAAGTGGTTATAAAATATTCATTTATGTCGGAAAATATTCGTTTGGTCGTGAAATATTCTTGTTGTCGGGGAATATTCGGACGACGACGCAGCTATTTGTGGGCCCCATAACGGAAAACGATTGGATGAAGGAAAATGACAAAGTATGAGTTTTTATAAATAATCTTGCGTAATTGTTACCGAATTAACACCGTTGGAATACACGGTGGTTAAAATACGATGTCTACGCATGGTTGCGCATAAAGAAATACACCAGTATTGCACGAAGATTTTGGAATTATTGATTCTTACGTGAAGGCACTACTCAATAATTGTTATAGTAGTTCTTGCTCAATATTTTATTTTATTGATTCAATAATTCTTCATATTGATAGTTTATATTATTGTTGTTTCAATAATTGTCATTGCACAGTATTTTCCATTATCAGATCAATAATTCATATTATTTGAATAATATTATTAGATAGCTTTATTGGCAATGTCTAGAAAGTTCTATCAAGGAAGAGATTTGATCACCTAATTGCGCGCTAGTAAGGAGAAATCCTTATCGGAAAGCCCCCTCTTTCCTGGGAACGACCTGGTTGTCATAATTGTGATTCTATAATATTATTTGTGAATAATTAATTATTGATTTATATGATAAGGAAATATTTATTTGATGCAGATATAAATGATGGATTTATTTATGTGGTTATAAATGAAGGAATTAATGTTGAGGTATTTTATCAGTATTTTATCGGATTAGAGGTATTAAAAGATCAAATCGGTGTTCTTAAAGCTTTATTGTGTGGGTTATAATTTTAATCCGACCATTGGATCGTTGTGATTTTTGGATATGTTATACATATATAAGTTGAGTATATATCCACAAATTTTGAACTGTAAAAAATTAGCGTATGATTTGTTATGAATTTTAAGTGGTGTTAAAAATCATCCGTTTGTAGATTTCAGATATTTTCTGTCTGGAATTTGAAAAAACTTAAAACTACAAAGTTGTAGAGAATTCGATTTCGTGTGGAATGGACTTAAAATTTGTATTTTTCTGATAAACGGACTATTTTCTATGAATTATTGAAGTTTTGGAAAATAAAATGAATTTTTAATTGGGTGGGACCCACTTTTGGTTGGTGTTGAATGCATGTGGGTTGCTATTTTTCTTCCAAAATGGTTGCTCATCAATTCAATTGAAGCATGCGTAGAGATTTTAAAAAAATAATATTATTTTATTATTTTAGTCTCCTATGGCGTTCTAGCATTTTCCTATAAATAGGCGCTTAGGTTAGAATTGAAAAGCACACCAGAAACAAGTTTTCTTTCTCTCTATATTGGTGAGCGTATTTTAGTAAGTATTTAGATACTTTGAGAATTGCTATTCAGTGCAAGTTTTCTTCGACTTTATATCCGATATTCTGAACAAAAGTGCTATCATTTTGAGGTAAGGGATGTTATTTTTTTCGTAATGATGTTATTCTTTCAATATCATTATACCGAAATATTGGTATGAATTTTATTGTAGAATTTCTACCTTTTTATGTCAGGGTTACTATTCACGTATACGACACTATTCACGAATACGACACTATTCACCGAAAAATAAAAATTTTTCTTTTTGTCCAAGATGTCTATTATGGTTACTATCTTCGATTGTATCCATGTTTTGATCTTTATTTTTGAATTCTGCTTCACAATTGGTTATTATGAAGTATTATTACACTTGGATAAACTGTTATACGAATCCCTAATATTTGTCCTTCTGTCTCATTGAATTCGTTTTTTAAGATATTTTTCATCATCCTCAGTCCTAAATGATGATATTACTGAATATCTTTGGCCTGTAGTGCAAAGATGAATGATTAACTGATGAATATCTTTGGCCCGTAGTGCAAAGATGAACATGTGTTGAGATGAACATAACCGACTGGTGATACCAATGAATATCTTTGGCCTGTAGTGTAAAGATGAATATTTGATTAAAGATGTATATTGATTGTTGTTACAGGGATAAAATATTGATGATGGAATTTTAAATCTTAGAAGATAGTAGAACTCATTCTCTACTTGACTCTTCTAATGGATTGCTATTTCCACTGCATTTGTTGATCTAAAATTTGTTGTCTAGTATATTCTATCAGATTTTTCCCTGTTGAAGACTAATGATAATTTGTTGTATATTATCTTAGTCATAATATTCTTTACTGGGCTAGTTGAGCTCACCCTTTTCCTTTTTGTTCCATTTTTCTTCTCAGGAGGTGAGAACATAGCAGGATCTAGTCGGGGTATGGAGTGATGGTTCTAGAAAGATATTTTAGCAGTCTTCACTATTTCTATAAAATAGTGTATGAATAATTGTAATGAGGACTTATTTGAGTGTGGATATTGTCTAGAAGATAATATTTGTATTTAAACTCACAGTATGTGTTGTCGTATTTTGCACGACAATTGTATTATTGAAGTTGTAGTTTGCTTTCTGTACCATGTATTTGGCGACTCAGATTGGGTGTTGTATACCTATTTTAGGGGCGTCACACTTACTAATCTTCACAAATAATCAAGATAGCCTAACACATTTAGAGAGAACTTACACTAAGAAATTTTTAGAGAGTAAAAAGAAGTATAAACAAGGAAGTTATGAATTTCCTTATGTTAAGCCTTACTATTTATAGCCAAAATATCCCACATTTTATAAATATATTATTCATCCATTATATCATTATCTTTAAACATAATGATCACCCATTTTCATCCATTATCTTTACTTTAAAAATAATGATTACCAATTTTCATCCATTATCATTACTTTAAACATAATAATTTCTCATTTTCATTCATTATCTTTATTTATTTAAAAGAATAATCCATTATTAATATTTATTCAAAAAGATTTCCATTATCATTTTTTATTCAAAAGATTAATCCATTATCAAAAAGATTATTCCATTATCATTATATTATCCGTCTTCTACATTATTGGCTTAATGTATTAATATCACAAATATTATTGTTCTTCAAATAATTAGTCCACCTAACTATTTAAAACCGTGACTCCCATTTATACAACTTTCCATTATTAACCTTGCTACCATGTCAATTATTGGTTCAATGATATGAGATATTGTGACAATTATTGTGATATCCCTAAATCTATGTGTTTGCTATAGTAGATTGATGTTCACTAATTTCTTCTGAGTATAATTATTATAGACTTACAATATTGACAACAAGATCGTTCTCAGGAAAGAGGGGGCCTAGTATAAATGACATACAATTAAATAACTCATTTCCTTGACAGAACGTTCTAGACATTGTCAATAATATTTACTAGCCTAATAATATCATAGCAAATAATATGAGTTACTGTTCCTTGTCAATTATTGATATAATAATATGAAATACTGTGGATTTGCTACTGTGACAATTATTGAGTTCAATAATATAAAATATTATGCAGTTGTTACTGTAAAAATTATTGAATCAATAATATGAAATACTATGCAATACCGTGTGATACTGTGGAATGTCGTGTGTCACTGTAGAATATCGCGTGCTACTGTATTTTTATCACCGAGTATTTAAATAGTTAAAAAATGATAGTACTGTTGACAATTTTTTTATTAAAAAGGTTATTTATGTTGTTTTCTGCGTCCGAAAATATTTCGTTGTGGGGCCCACCAATGATTGGTTATTTCGGCGATATCGTATTTTTACCTAATATTCCCAACAAAACGAATATTCTCTGACAGAACGAATATTCCTCGACATACTTTTATAATTTACACATCACTTTTAACTTTAAACTTTTATTAATTTAATCATTTATTGATTAGAATAATAATTATAAAAAAAAATACTTTTATTTCATAAAAGTCGGGATCTTACATGTGACGTATTTATTAATGTCTCTCACATACTCTACAATAATGCACACAAAAAATATCGGTTTATATAACAATTAAGGGGGCGTTTAATAGCTTCTGAATAGGACTAAATGCTACTGACCGAATAGGTAGAATTGTTTCAGACTGCTTGTTTGAGTTTAATGGGAGACTAAATGAATGAGTCTTAATGGTGCTGACCGAATAAGTACTATTGGGCTAGTTTATTAGGTCAGCAAGATTACTGAATGGCCTATTAAGTTAGTATCCTTCCAAGTAGTAAAAGAATGCTATTCTTTACATTTGATAGAAAAGTACTATGATTCACATATTAAGATTTTTAAGGTGGGTGATGATAGTTTTGTTGTGAAAGAAATGTCCAATAAGATTGTGGGATGTTATACTTTATTTTCAAATGTCAAACATTGTAGCTTTATGCACTAAAAGTTTATAATTATTCAAAACGTATTTATAATTGTCAAAATAACAAAATTGTACATGTAGTTATTCGTGTCAATCAACAAGCTTATTATAGAGGACGAGAAAAGAGTGAATGTTATCAAAATTTATCAGGAGTTTGTGACTTCAATATGAAACTTTAACTCATTACATTTTTTATTTTCTATGCAAATGCAAATCTCCAAAGATAGCGGATTAAGTCTACTCTTTTTTTCTGCTGATATCCACCTGCAAAAGAAAAATAAGATTTTGAAGCTAATGTACTAGCATGAACAGTTAGTATATCATTGAAAATTGCGGCCAAAACAGGATAATTTCTACTATTATTTCTCCACCAAGTAAATAAAACAAGATCCGCTTTAGATAATAAGCTAGGCTATATGAATCATCATCATTATAACAATTGGAATTTGAATCTACTTGTTCTATTCATCATCATCATTATGAATAGAACATTCATCATCATCATTATTATTTTTTTCCTTCTATAAAATTCTATTTCCTATCTCAATTGCAATTATATATATATATATATATATATATATATATATATATATATATATGCTTTTATCAAATTCTAAGTCTAACCACTTATGATTTTTATGAAGTTGATGTATTGGAATAATTGTGAAGCATGCAAAGTAATGCAAGTGGAGTTAGAACTTGGAAAAGGAAGGCTTTTAGCATCCCCTTTTCCATGGCACTGGACTTTGCTTCCCAATATAAATGTTGTTATCTTTCTCACAATTTCTTAATGTATATTAATTTTAGGCAATAAAAGTATAGGACACCTAGATGTTGCGTTTGATTCTCAATTTTAGCTTGGATGGAATGAACTAAGTAATAATATGAGAATTG
Source organism: Panax ginseng (assembly GCA_020205605.1). Classification (NCBI taxonomy): domain Eukaryota; kingdom Viridiplantae; phylum Streptophyta; class Magnoliopsida; order Apiales; family Araliaceae; genus Panax; species Panax ginseng. The sequence goes on along the minus strand of CM035130.1, from coordinate 38,474,744 downwards.
TTAACACCAAAATATTAACACCCACAAAATCATTAAACAACGAGTGGAAAACCTGCATAGTAAATAAACCATCACGTCTGAAAAGTTTGACGGCCAAAGTAACCTTTGGATAGTTCTGGTATGAGAATCAGTACATGCCAAAAACGTCAATAATGGAGATATATAATTGCTATAGTGTGAGGATCATACCTTTGCAATATGGTATAGACTTGTAAGTTGATCACACCACATTTATCGTCATGCCCCTGAATTGAAATAGAATTTCTTATCATAGTAACTATCATACTAGGATATGAGTCAATCTCCTTAAAGAAAGGACGTCGAATCTAATCCCGATTCTTTCCTTTGAAATTAGAGATCAAATACAATTAAGAATTATAGATTCCTTAAAATCAATTCTTCCACATGGCGTGACCCACTAAATTATTCGGGCCCACAAAATTATCCCCCACATTGTCCCCACTCTCTTATTATAAGGAACTTAAAATAATTGAGTACATCAATTAGTCACGGAGGACGTCAGCCAAAGGGCGTTTAGTCTTGGAGGTGTCCAACTCGAAGGGCGTGTAGTCCTGGAAGATTCTTATCTGTCCCGTAGGATGTTAGTCCGTCCTGTAAGACGTTAGTCCGTTCGAAAGAATGTTTATTCGTCCCTAAGAATATTATCCATTTAGGAGAATGTTTATCCGTCCCGAATAATGTTTATCCTTTTGGGAGAACGTTTATTCTTCCCATAGAACGTTTATAATTTCGGGATAAATTTGTCCGTCCCAAAGAACATTTATCCTTTTGGGAGAAACTTGTTCTTCCCGAAGCATTCTCGAGAAAATAATATACAAGAATGATCTTAACTCCTCATGGGCATGATACGTCCAAGGAAATTCGATAATCAGTAAAATAATGTACTGAGGATGCTTACAATTTGAAAAATGTCCATCATGGGAACCAGAATCTAGATTCAATGAATCAACTCGTGATCACATGATTCCTAGGTTCATATAATCTTTGCAATTTTATGGAAAAGCAATGAAGCGATTATATATATAAAAGTCAGTAAATATATATATATATATATATATATATATATATATATATATATATATATATATAGAGACATGATCAACCACCACGAAAGCAACTCCATGGGGGATCGAAATGTAAATATATAAAAGCGGTAAATATATATATATGAACATGATCAACCACCACGTAGTAAACTCTGTGGGATAAAATGTAAATAAAGTCAGTAAAAGCGATCAACTGCCACGTAAGTAAACTCCGCGAGATGAAATATAAATAAAAGTTTAAAAAGCCCACGAAGTAAACTCTAGGTCTGACAGAATGTAAATATATATATATATATATATATATATATATATATATATATATATATATATACAAATATATATATAAAAAGCGATAAATGCACCGGATGTGAATCCGTGCTCATCGGATATGTCCGATAATAATTATATATATATATATATATATATATATAAAAGCAATTAAACGCACTCTGATATAAAATCCGGGCTCATCGATAGAGTCCCACCCACCACGCTTATATATATAAGTGTATATATATATATATATATATATATATATATATATATATATATAAGCAATTAAATGCTCCAGTCAAGTTCAGGCTCAATCGAGGCATAACTCGATAATATTAGTCCATATATGAAACATATACATATATATAAGTATATATATACGACAAAAATGAAAACCACGATGATCAAGTCCTGCAAACACACTCTTCACGACTCTCAACGTGTACAACAGCGTGTGCTAATATGAGAAGAAGGCTTTATAGAATATAAGAAGGCTTATAGTGGGCTGCCAAAGTAGACTTCTATGACTTTAAATGGATAAACACTCAGCTCCTGCCGGATAAAAGATAACTATATATGAGCTAACTAGTGTTTAGAAGTGAGGAAACACTCAAAAGATGTGTATGCAGAGTAAAATGGACAGGGCTTCCTCGCCTTTTTCCCTTCCTCTCCCTCTTAAAATGGCTGACCCCAAGACTTGTATATATAGATGGATGGCCCCAGGTACACCTACGGCAGCCGCAGTTGTACCTGCGGTTGGTTGTGGTGCATCCAAGCCTTGCGGGTCCCGTCGTCTCGTAGTACGTGCACTCATTCACTGTAATATCCGTTCAAACTTGCAGAACTTCAATCCGAGCATCCAAACGAGGTATATCTGACCTTCTTCGGACCGCTTATGTCGAGAGTTACGCAATGACATGGATTAGAGGTTGTACGAAGTCAGGAAGAGGGGTCTATGCCCATGGTCTTCAAGCTTCAAATTCTATCCAAAGTACTGCCACGCGTAATAGTCACTCGGGATTGTCAATCCTCGGCTCTTGTGGGACATTGTTGGATGTATGTATGTATGAAGTGTTGAGACGATGCGCAGGTGTTGAAAGAACAAGATGATGTTTGACTCCTCACCAGGGTTATCGCCGGATTAAGCGGAAAGTAGACGCCGCTCGTGGTTACAAATTGAGATTGGACTACTTGTTGGTATCTTGTGATATCATCTTGTTGAGATGGTAAGATGACGTTGTGACTCCTCACCGGGTTATCGCCATTTTAAGCGGAAAAGCGAGGCGTTGCTTCGTGGTTATATCTCAGATTGGATCGCTTTGCTTGTTTGTATGTCTCACCGTCATCCGTGGATGTTCTCGTCACGCCGTTGTTATCTCCGGATTACGAGGTGTGTGTGCCTTGACAGGGATGTGCTGGGTTGAAGCCGATTGCATATATTTGAAATAAGCATTTAAGGTTATCATGGGAATCGCAATAATATCTCTTTGGGGCTATCACCAAGGATGGGGTTACTACTCCAGTGTTGTCTCTGGGGATCGGGGCTGAAAGTCATGGTGTTATCGCCGAGACGTAATCGCCCTCTCCGGTGTTGTTGCCGGTCTTTTGATCTGTATATCTCGGGGTTATCTCCGAGATTGGAAATGACATTCCCGGTGTGTGTTCTGGGTTTGAGATGATGTTCCCAGTTTGTGTTCCGGGTTGGAACTGAACTTCCGGTAGTATCCAGAATGGATGTAAGCTATCTTTCAGGGTTATCTCCGAAAGACAAATCTACCCTCCTGCAATGTTAATAATAGGAGTGTAGAAAATTTTGGGTGTCTACAGATGCCCCTCTTTATCATATTCATGTAATCCAAGGCATGGATAGGATAAAGAATACTAGACACTTGAAATGCAAGCAAGATAAACATGATGCTATATGCAGCAACATGATGCAAATGCATGTAGAATGCATGAATGATTGTCAGGTAATCCTGCTGGGATGACAATTAGTGATGGCTTGGACATGCGATCCAAGTTTCCAAGGATGTTGACATTGGGGATATCACCAAAGTCTTGAATCCTAGACATTGGCTTATATTCCATAGAGGTACCTCTTGTGTGTAAGAGATCTATGGGGATAAAGCTTTGTCCGTTTGAGGATGTGTATAATATATTCCCTCATTCTGTCGGAGTTACTGCCAACAGTTTGTTGATATCAGGGTTGCCTGATCTTCGCTGATGTGTGTATCACCGGATAAATCCTTACTGGATGCATTGTCAAGGTTGCTTGACCTCCATTGATGTATATGTCAATGGTAGCATTACGTTGTAGCCCCCGCCGGGGAAGGTTGCTTCGATGGGTTTACTTGCCATTGGCTGACATGATGTCAAGGTTGCTTGACCTTTATTGATGTGTGTATCAATGGTTGCATTGTGTTGTAACCCCCGCTAGGGATACGTAGATGTTTGAAAGATGTACGTTGTGACCCCCGCCAGGGATACGTAGATGTTGATAACTTCGGCGTTATAACCCCCGCCGGGGAGGTTTGATATTTCGTGGTTTTACGTTGTAACCCCCACCGGGGAAGTTTTAGGGTTTTGACCCTGCAAATGATGGCATTAGACCTTTGTGGGGTATTGCCGAGCATGATATGTGAAAGCTGAGCTCATTGGTATAGTATACCCTGCATTCAGGCGAATACCTTTGAGACGACGAGAGTTTAACTCTAACCGACGAGAAACCAGGATTTCAAGGTATTCCGCTCAATCGCGTAGCACTTTTATTCCTGATTTGGCCTTTTTAGCTTGTGAGACCTCTTTTGCAACTCTAAGTGCAGCGAGCCGAAGGTGTGGGACCCATGTAGGAGTGCTGCAGGTGTACCGTGCCTATGTATAGGTGACTGGTTGCTTTCATAAGTTATTTTCATGTTGCGCAGCGAAGGAAATCCGAGAGCTTTTGTTCAGATCTGCTGAGTTCGGGCAACTTTCTGCATATTCTGCCACTGTACAAGCGTTCTTCACTGTCCTGGTAACACATGTATGTATTTTTTTCCAATTTCTATCTGTTGGAAAATGACTTATCGCATGAAATGCATTTAGACATATAGTAGTGAATATGCATGCTGATATGACTTGATTAAAAATATTCAACATAGCAAATGTTAGTATTAAATCATGCTGAACATAATGATGTGAAAAAAAATTAACTTTTGAAAAAGTCAAATTGGCACCTTTTACTGTCATTTCTTATCATATATGAGGACAAATGAGTAAAGGTAGACAAGCAAAATAATCCTGGTAATTAGACTACACTTACGGATTTTTTTACTGCAATGTATTGATACATACAGGATGTATATGATTGTGTATAGGTGTGCTACTGAATGGCCACCTAGTCATGCCTATGTGCATGTGGATAGTTCCATTTATAAAGGGGGCTATGGCAAAATTTTCCCAAAATGTAGGTATTGGGTAGTCATGCATTTTTAACTCTACTGCAGATGTATGTTAAAGCAATGCATGCATGCATGTAATCATAGAATGCATTTTGAAAAGAATCCAGGTAAGAAATTACCACACCCTTTTTGAGGTGATTTGGAGACTTGCTATCCAGATATCATGGATCCAGATCAACCGAGTAGTTCCCGCAGGACCACTTCTGGTGTACGGAGGAGGGCTTTTGAAGAGTCTCGATCTTGATTCATAGATGACCTCGTCGTCTTGGCGGAGGCGGTGATAAATCTATTCGGGTTGAAGTGCGAGAATGTCGAGGGGCGAGGAAGAGGATGCACCGATCGAGGTTCTTGCTCCTGCTGTACGTGTTCCCCATAGGGAATTGCCAGTATTCATGGGCAAACCCGGATCTTCCGGTGACTTGAGTAGGCATCCTTGATACCCTGTATGCAAATGAGGTATGAAGTTAGATCTTTAATCTTCCTTATTTCCTATTGATGAGGAGTCAAGGAGTCTGATGTTGATCTGCATTTGATGTAGGTTCCCGGCTTCACATAGCCTTGAGGGAACTGGTTTAGCATCCACTCTATGTATCAGGCCTTGCATGATGACTACAGAGCAATCGTCCATGGCTGGGGATTCGGGAGGTTCTTCTCCATTCTACCCCATCGCTGTCCCTAGGGTTACCTCAGGACATTATTCGAAAGCGGTGGTTTCACCGGACTCGATCATTCCATTTCTTTGATCGTGAGGTGATGATGATGATGCCGGCGGGATTGGCGGTTTATCACAGTATGGAGTTTGGAGGGAGCCGGGGTTCTTGCACTTGCAGCGGATATCACCCCACCGCCACGATCCTTGTTTGGAGTTCCAAATGGAGCGCTCAAGAGGCGGGACTGTTTCAGACAGGTCCTTTGAGAGTAGATGCTATGAAGCGGCCGCTGAGTGAGCCCATACCCGAGATGATGTGAGAGTCGGGGATCGCATTCACCAAATGATTATTCCCGATGATCATTAGGGGCTACTTCATAGCAGAGATAACTCTTCTACGGTCCTTCGCTTTGATCGGCCGCCACTCGACACGTGGGTCATATAGAGAGAGTATGATTGGGGTTCCTACACCTTTGCCTACTTCCTCAAGGGAATGCGCGTGCGATCGCAGGCTTAATGAGGCGTGGTTAGGATTCTACCCATTTCTGCGGTTGGTTAGTGTTTCTCCGGTCTTTTCCCATGTATGGGTTAAGAGTGTTGACTGACAGCAGATGTTTGCCTTTGTGTTGGCAGTTTTGGGCCTATGAGAGGCTTCTTTGTTTGCGTCATGTGAGCAAGTTAGGTTTAGATACCTATCCACGACAACGGAGATGTCATCATTCCATACTAGCGGTGGTCCTTGTTGCTGAGGATTTCACTCATTGTTGCCTACAGTTAGAGTTATTGATAGCCGATGTCATCACATGGATTCCCTACTCTGGAGAGCATTTGGGAGTTGGTTTTGAGCATGGGTACCCGACTGGAGTTGAGTACGTCATTTCCACCCGCAGGATTCCTTTCTTTATAGATGGAGGATGGGAGCTCTATTTAGGAGAGCGTACTATTAGGAGCACTACAGGAGAGATACGTATGCCGAACTTGCCTCCTGCCAGGCGTTATTGGCCTGTTTCGCAGTCACCCGTCATTGACATCCCATTAATGGGAATTAACGGTTTTACATTGTCAGAGGGCCCCTGTTCTCAGGAGATGTTCCAGCATTGGTGAATCCCTCGTACGATTGGAGCTCAGACCCGCGCCACACAGTTTATGGGGGATATGGTTCCGAGATTCGTGATGATGACGGATTGGCTAGCTTTGTGTCGAGATCCGACTCGTGTGACCTGATTGACTTCAAGAATCTGGACCGATCCACATCTTTTCATTCGGCATTTGGGCGAGAGATCCTGCGAGTAGATACTTTTGATCCTTCCACTCTGGCTACCGGTCCCTCGGTGACCCATATGGTTTTGCTTAAGCACAGATCCTCCTCAGATCGGCTGACATCCCCAGTAGATAGAGATCCAATGACTTCGGGAGGAGTTACATCGGTGGACAGGATCGATGATGTAGACATCGACACTCTTGACTTTTTCTGATGTATTTCTCGCTATCTCTTTTGATAGGTCTCTGTTGTATGTTGGGTAGCTTCGCCCCATTTCCCTATATTTTAGCTATACAGAGATGTATTAGACGATGATATACTTAGGAATGTTTTTACAGTTTTCCATTCCCTATATTATATTACCATCTCTTGTATCGTGCATGTTATTATGTTATGCATATGTATGTCCAGAGATATTCAGCATTGACCCCTGGATGGTCTTATGACACAGCCCGTACAGATGTCTTCTTCGACAGTTAGCCGTATTGATCATACCCCACCATTTGTGGTGGTAGGCGAAGTGTCTTGGCCATGGTATGATAGTATATCACCATCAGACATGGTGATCTTAGATGATTTGCTATAGCATACTATGACCCTGTTGATGTTTTAGGTTCCCACAGGATTTGTCGAGGGCATGCTAGAGCACTGGGTATCGGAGAGACAGGTTTTTCGATTTGGGACCCAGGAGTTGACTCTTACTTTGGAGGAGTATGCACGGTTGATGATGCTGCCGCTGGACAGACCTTGCATGCATATAGCTATTGGAGACATGAGCAGACAGTTCATGACCCTCACCAGATTGAGATATAGAGTGGTCCAGGACGAGATTACATCCGGCCACGTGATATCCCAGTGTTTTTTGTTTGACAGGTTTGGCTCTGAGGACAGCTATGCACGGCATTCCGGGGATTTCACCACACCAGAGGACCATTGGCGTTTAGCCAGAGTAGATGTACTGCTTCTATGCGTATTGTCATACGTCTTCATGTCGCGGTACATGGATGAGCTGGATATCAGCGTCATTATGGCAGTGCGAGCTCTCAGGGAGGGTCATACCATTGTACCGATGATTATCACAGAGACACTGAGGTCAGCTACATACTGCTGCACTTATCCGGCATGAGTTTTCACAGGTAGTTCGGTCATACTATATGTGTGGTTTATGTCACACTTGAGACCGATTGGCACATTTAGACGACAGGGGTTTTGTTTTACCCAGGAGATAGCCATGTTATACTCTTTTCAGCCTGCAGAATGCACAGATGCTGCAACTTGGTTAGCTTTCCTGGTAGGGATTAGGGATCCGTTGGCCATATTGCCGTGTTCAGGGCTTAGTTCACCCTACAGCTTCATTACTCATGCTCCGGGCATGGATTATCTCCCTCTGACTGGATTGAGGGGCATGATCACTTACCACCCACTGGTCGTGATGTGTCTGTTTGACCAGTTCCAGGATTTTCATCCGTATGAAGGGCGATGAGTCGGTAACCGTGTCACAATCGCTTATCGGCGGAGGATGATCCGGTTGTATACTGTTGGGATCGGCGAGAGTCAAATGAGTTTTCTGTTAGTCATCTAGGTTGTTTTGCAGAGTATTCCGCGTGGATGGAGACAGAGACTACATCGGCTGCGACAGTATCCACAGTGCAGGGGATTGATTCTGACGATGAGGAGCCTATAGAGGAGGCTGTTATTCCCACCGATGATGATTTGGCTCATTGGTCGCCAAAGATTTGTGATGGATTCTCCCACCCCGAAAAGCCACTTGTTACTCAAGATTCGGCACAACATTTGGAGCAGAGCTTACATCCGATGACCTATGATAGAGATCGTGCTAGAAATGCGATGTTGACAACTCTTGATGAGAGAGATCTTTCTCATGTTAGAGAGGGATGAGGCTAGATCAGCCAGGGATGTATTAATAGTGGAGCGGGATGCCGCCTTATATACTAGGGATGTGGCCATTGCAAATAGCACTTCAGTTAGATCCCAGATGACTGTCAGTCTTGCCGACATGAGTGCTTACATTGATGAGCACTATGCCACCATGCAGTTAGCCTCTGATCTACTAGCTTGTGTAGATACCCTTGGGCAGGAGCTTGCAGTGCTTCCTCCGTCTTCAAAGAGGGATGCTATGTTAGATCTGATAGTCCGCATACACACAGATCTGTAGATAGCTTTGTATTTTCCTGCGCATGCACTAGCTTAGCCATTTTGTCATGTACAACACGGATGTATATATCAAAGCGATTATATATGGCGGGAAATATATTTTGATTCACTTCCCTTTTAGTTATGCCTTGATACTTGCTTGATATTTGCCTGTTTCTCCAAGGCCTTGTGATCTTGATGCATCCTGAACTTATCCTTGATAGATGGACATTGAGACGTCGCAAGATCTCTCAGAACGGATCATTGATTTTTGTATATCCCTACCATCTTTGGTGTCTTGGGACTGGTATCTGTATGGAATGTGGAGAGGAGGATGGTTTCTTCCTCTCTGAGATTGACCGCACCACAGATGGTCGCTAGTACTTCTATTTGTGAGAAGCCTAGTTAATTCCATCTCTTATGGGTTGGTATTTCTCTTTGAGGCACGATCGTAACTTAGATGGTCACCTAATCTTCTATTTGTGAGAAGAGGTTAGGTAATTCCATCCCTTTGATCTGAAACCGATGAAATGGGGCAAATTGAAGATTGATCCCAAAGATCGCATGCGACAAGTATGTTGTTACGGTAGGGGTTAGATCAAGACATGAATGGTACGCCACGTCTCTATTGAAGAGGAGATCAAGTCTGCGTAGTTCAAACCTAGTGTAGGAGGTTCAACGCGAGTCTTGGAAGCGGATGGGTGTAGAAAGTATTTTTGTTATTTTTGTTGTTTTATAGAGAAAGGGTAGAAATGTTTTGTTGTTTTTCTTTATTGTGACCGGGCCATATAGAATATAGTTGCCTACGTACTCCTATTGAAGATGAGATCAGGTCGACGTAGTTCGCCCCTCAGGATGAATTAAAGGCGAAGAGAAGTGTAAATCCCATGTGCAGGCTATACTGCGGGGAGAAGAAAGTTTGATTCCATAATGGGGACAAACTGCAAGTGTGTAAAAAGTTTGATCTCGTCCTCAGGACAAACTGCAGGCGTAGAAAAGTTTAATCCCGTCTTTAGGATAAACTGCAGGTGTGAAAGGTTCAATCCCGTCTTCAGGATAACCGAAATTGTGAAAGGTTAAATCCCGTCCTCAGGATAACTAAGATTGTATGAAAGGTTTGAAATGAAGCAAAACCAGGCTGCTGGCTTGAAGTGTATGTTTCCCTGAGGAGCAGAAGAGTATTCAAAAAGGAATGGTTTCAAAATCGGAATGACTGGTGATTTGATGATCAAAACCAGGATGTTTATTTGATGGTAACTTCAGACATAGTACTGTTTCACGGTGTCCAGTTGATAAGCTGTGGAAATTCATCGCCATCCATTTCCTGCAATCGAGAGCACCTCCTCATCAATATTTCCTTGACAACAAATGGGCCTTCCAGTTAGGGAGCGAATTTTCCCTTAGATTGATCTTGGTATCAATGATCTTCTTCAAAACCAAGTCATGTTGTTTGAATTGTCGTAGTCGGACTTTTCTGTTGTAGGATCGTGCGATCCTTTGCTGATATAATTGACCATGGAAGATAGCCGCGGATCGCCTTTCGTCTATCAGAGATAATTGGTGATACCTGTCTTGTACCCATTGGTCTTCATCCAACTGAGCATCCATAAATACTCCGAGGGATTCCATTTCCACCTCTATTGGGAGCACTGCTTCCATCCCATAGACTAATGAGTAGGGGGGTGCCCCAGTGGAAGTTCGCATGGAAGTTCTGTAGGCTAATAAAGTCAGAGGCAAGAGGTCAGGCCATCCTTTATGATTGTCGGAAATTTTATGCATGATCTTTTTGATGTTTTTATTACCTTCTTCGACATCACAATTCATCTTTGGACGTTAGATGACGGAGTTGAGATGTTTGATGTGGAATTTTCTGCATAACTCCTCCATCATTTTGTTGTTGAGGTTCTTGGCATTGTCTGACACAATGACCTCTGGTTGTCCATATCGACAGATGACATTGTTTCTGATGAAAGCAATGATAACTTCTTTAGTGACCTTGGGGAAGGATGCTGCTTCTACCCATTTGGTGAAGTAGTCGATCATGGTGAATATGAATCGATGTCCATTACTGGCTTTGGGCTCGATGGGCCCGATCACGTTCATTCCCCACATTGAGAAGGGCCATGGTGAACTCAAATTGTGGAGTTCCCTTGGAGGGGCATGGATAGCATTCCCATGAATCTGGCATTGATAGCACCTCTTGACGTGATCATCACAGTCAGCTTTGAGTGTAAGCCAATAATGTCCCGTTCTGAGAATTTTCTTGACAAGTAAGGGATCGCTCATGTGTGGGCCACATACTCCACCATGGATCTTATCCACGAGTCTCTGAGCTTGGTCTTTGTCTAGACATCTGAGGAGACCTAATCCTACATCTCTTTTGTAGAGTGCATCTCCGCTCAGGTAGAATTTCATATCAAGTCGATGAATCCGCCTCTTCTCAGTTAGGCTCGCCTCAGCGGGTGTAGATCCATCTCGTAGATACTCCTTGATGCATTGATACCAAGGGTTGTGGATGGGAGGTAGCTCATCCGATACTTCTCCAACATAATTCCCATAAATTGGGGCTTTTTGCAGAGTAAACGTGATGTTTGGCATGTTTTCCTTGTCAAGTATGTAAACCAAGGAGGCCAACATTGCTAATGCATCTGCAAAATCATTCCTATTGTGAGGAATGTGTAGAAAAGAGATTTCTTCGAACTCCAAAGCCATCTGTAGAACTTCTTGGAGTGGTAAAGCGGAAAAATGTAATTCTTTGGTTTGATAGATTCCTGTGGATTGCTTGATTACCAATTTGGAATCCCCAAAGATAGTTAACAGCCTGATGCCCATTGAATGGGCAAGTTTTAGCCCCATGATACAACCTTCATACTCAGCTGTGTTGTTGGTGCTGACAAACTGCAATTTGACGGCGACGGATACTGCTCCCCCGTACCGGATATTAAAACTGCTCCAGCTCCAGAGCCTTCTGTGTTAACAGCTCCATCAAAATACATTCTCCACGTACAGGATGTAACGTACTGATGTTGTAGCTGAATTGTCATTACCCCTTTATCGGGGAAGTATGTTTCTAAGGGTTTGTAATCCCCTGCAGGTGAGGCGACCAGTTGATCCGCAATTCCATGACCTTTAGCATGACTTTTTTTTGCGTCACGTGAAGCGATGTCAAATTGTTTGTAGGATCAATCGCCATCCGGAAAATCGACAATTCAAAGATAAAGCTTCTTGAACACATATTTGAGAGGATCCATTCGGGATATGAGATGGTTTGTGTGACCATGGAGGTAATGCTGTAACCTCATGGAAGCCATGCTAAAGCATAACAAGTTTTCTCAATCAAAGTGTACTTGTGTTCACTAATGCTAAATCTTTTGCTGAGGTAATATATAGCTTCGCTCTTGGCCTCTATTGTCTTTTTTGTTCCAAAGATCTGACCCATGGCATTGTCATTTATGGACGAATTACATGAATAGGGAACATCATCCACAGGAGGTACCAAAATAGAGCGCTTAATCGGTTCTGCTCTTTAATTGTGAGGAAGGCTTTACGACACTCATCGTTCCATTTCATGGAGGAGTTCTTCCTCATATGACTTGAAGATTGGCTCACGAGTTCTTTGTGAGTTGAAAATGAATCGATAATGAAGTTGATTCTTCCCAAAATCCCGTATTTCCTTCTCTCATGAGGAATGGGCATTTCCTTGATGGCTGGATTTTGGTAGGATCCAGTTCAATCCCTTTGTGGCTAACTAGGAAACCTAGCAACTTACCTGACTTAACACCAAAAGCGCACTTGGCGGGATTCAAATTCAAGTCGTACTTATGCAACCTGTTGAAAATCTTTTTGAGATGGTCTAAATGGTCATCCTCCTTCCGGGATTTGACAATGATGTCATCCACGTAGATCTCTATCTCTTTGTGCATTAAATCGTGGAAAAGAGCCATCATAGCTCGTTGATAGGTTGCCCCGGCGTTGATGAGGCCAAATGACAACCGTCTGTAGCAAAAGGTTCCCCAAGGCATGATGAAAGAAGTTTTCTCACGATCTTCCTCAGCGACTATAATTTGACGGTACCCTACAAAGCAATCAGCAAAGGAGTACATGTCGTATTGAGCAGTATTGTCAATAAGAATGTGGATAAAGGGCACGGGAAAGCTATCTTTAAGGCAAGCTTTTTTCAAATCCCGGTAATCCATGCAAACTCGCACCTTTCCTCCTGGTTTAGGCACGGGAACAATGTTAGATATCCACTCCGGATATGTAGACACCATGATGATGCCAGCTTGAAATTGTTTCACAATTTCTTCTTTAACCTTTAAACTCCACTCAGGTTTCAATCGCCTGAGTTTTTGCCTAACTGGCTTGAATCCTTCTTTAATGGGAAGGCGATGAAGAACAATGTCAGTGGACAAACCCACCATGTCTTCATGAGACCATGCAAACACATCCTGGAATAGGGTTAACAGTACAACCATGTCATTCCGTTGATTTGTGGTAAGGTCTGAACCAATCTGAATTAGCTTAGGGTTGTCTAAGGTTCCGAGATTGAAAGGAGTGGTTTGATCAAGATTGAGTTTGGGTTTGTTTGCGACCCATTCCTTAATCTCCTGAGGTGTCTCAATCTCCTCTTGGATGTCCATCAAGTCTGAAGCATCAAAGTTACAGCCCTTGTGGAGAGAAGGCATGTCATCAGCAAGGACAGACACATCTAAATTCAGAGTCCTGAAACAAAAGATGCTTTCACTTAATATATGCAACTGTTCGATCATACAAAAGTGTTAGCATGTACTTGATAAAATAACTGCTAGTGCTGTAAAGGAAAGCAAACAATTAAAGTTATCTATAGGGCATAGGGATTTTCTGCCCATTTTACCCTCGTCGACCAATGAATGGAGTGCTGCTCCAATTATCGAGGGAAAAGTCCTGATGGACTGCAGTGATGGTAGGATCGTCTGGGGTGTATCTATTTCTATGTTCATCATGAAGAATGACGCGAATGCCTGCCATCATCAAGGCAAGGTCATGTTTACGTTTCCATTCTTTTTCTTCCACTTCGGATCGGGAATCGGCACCTCTTGGATTGGCAATTTTGGTTTTGGAAACAAAGATAGCTTCTGACATAAATTTGGAACCTTTCTTTGGAGATTGCATCAACTCATGGGGTAAAGGTATAGAAAATCGCCGTCTTGGTGAAGCTTGAGGAACTTTCGCTTTGTGCTTATGAGGATTCACAGGCGGGCTCGCGCGAATAACCTAGTCCTACCGTTACTAATTTGACTAGACATTTGAATAGGGTGCTTAATACCCTGTTTATCTTTACCAAGCCCTTGTCCTGGTTGATGACCTGATAACATCATTTCTTGAGTGGCCAACATAACCTCGACATAAATCTTGGGTACGGGAATTGGCGCTCCAATAGAATGGTATTGCGTGTTACTCACTTCCAGAGTATGGAAACTGGCCGGTTCAACTTCTGAATTGAAGCTGATAATTGGTAGAGTTCCTTGTTCAGGACAATCCGGCTCGGCGTTGTGACGATGACTATCATTTGTTGATAATGTATTTGAGTTGTTGATGTAGCGTGGAGGGAACAGCTCCAGCCATGTGTATCATGGTCTCCCCAATAGCAGGTTGTATCCTGAGTCGATCTTGAGGATGTGGAAGGATACATTGAATGTATTAGGACCAATCTCAATTGGCAATTTAATCTTTCCAATAGAATTTCGCTGGGATCCATCAAAAGCTCTGATGACCGTATGGCTACTTTGGATCCGCTTGAGATTGATATTCATCTTTACCAAGGTGGCATAAGGATAGATATTTAGAAATGAGCCTCCATTTATCAATACTCCTGCTAGCATGTACCCGGAAGATAAAACTACAATATGCAAAGGCTTGCAATGACCGGTCCCTTCGGGAGGTATGTCGTCATCAGTGAAGGATATCACATTGTTGTTGAAAATGTGATCAACCAAATGTTGAAATTTTTCCACATCCACTGATTTTGGAAAATAGGCTTCTTCTAAAACCTTCAGCAAGATCTTCCGATGATCCTCGAAAGAGAAAACCAAGTCCAGTATTTAAATCTGGTGTGGAGCTTCTCGCAAGCTTAAAACCAATTTGGCTTCATTGTGGCCCATAGTGCGGAGGAATTTTTCAATCTTCTCCATGGGCAATTTCCCCTTTGCTTCGCAAGTAGGTTTAATAATCCGTTGAGGAAGGTACAGTGGATTTTCCTTCAACACTATAGCAGTAGTATGAGACGTGGATCCTTCAGCGTTTCCATAATTCCATGGAATATTGTGTAAGCTGACAACAGGATATTGTGGTAGGAAAGATAAAGAAATTGGCTCTGGTGCGGCCACTTTCAAAGGATTGTCAGCTCCTTTGAGTTGAATTGGTTGTATGGGAAATACTTTGACAGTCTCATCATCCACTTCGGATATAACTACTACTGATCCCTTCCATTTGGTAGGACATGCATTCCCACCCTTGAGTTGAACAGTATAATCATCTGTTATCTGCAGGACACCACTATCAATAAGATTCTGAATAAGATGGCAGAGTGCCCAACATTCTTCTGTGCTGTGACCGTGAGAATGTGAATGATATTGACACATTTCATCAGGAGTGAACCGCCCTGAGTGGGGATTAATGGGAGGGAGAAGGAAGGTAATTCTTCCTTCGTTGATCAACATCTGTAGTATCTCCTCCATAGATTGGCCCAAATAGGTGAATTCCCTCTGATTGGCAAAATCCCGACGGGCTTTAGCATTTGCTCGCTTCACAACCTTATCCTCCATAGCTTCGTTTTCTGAAGGTGGTGAGGAGGCATTCATAACAAAAGGAAGAAGATAGGCATGCTCCTGCCTGATTAATTGGCGTGTGACTTGATGCTAGTGGGTCACTAGTTCTGGCAATTATTCAATTTGTTTGGAAAGAGCTTTCATCTTTCGTTCCATGGTAAACTGGAACTTTGCATAATCTCATTTGTCAACACCGTCTTTGATGGCTTGGGATGATTCGCCATTAGAATTGGAACCTTGTACAGTGCTCCAACTGATCATGTTGACCTCTTCTTCTTTGTGTTAAGGAAGAGGGTTATCTTGCACATGAGGTTGATCTGGTTTAGTGACCACGATCTCACCATTGTCTATTAGATCTTGAATCTTATGTTTCAAGGCCCAACAATCTTGAGTATCATGTCCAGGTGCCCGACATGATAAGCACACTTCCGAGTAGCATTAAAACCCCTCCCATTAGGGTTGGCCGGTGGAAAAAGATGTGTAATTTTCTTCTGAGCAGTCAGAAGAGCAAGAATATTCTCGAGCGAGTCCCCTAAGGGTGTGAACGTTCGAGGTCGCTTTACTTTTAGGCAATGGAGGGTTTGAAGATTGTACTGGAAAAGGGGAGTAGTTTCTCCTCTGCATAGGCATGCTTGGATTGCCTTTTTGTCCTTGTAGTATCAAGAAAACATCCTCCTCTTTCTTTTTATGGACCCTCCGGGAGTTGTTTCCATAAGATCCGGACTGGATGTGCTTAGCAACAGCTTTAAGAGCGGATAGGTCTTGAATTTTACTGGACTTCAATCCCATTTCACCATCTCACCGTGTTTGATCATTTCGAAAATGGTTTGCCAATACCGGTAGAACTCTTTCATAGAAAGGAGCTTCTCAGTACATCTATAAAGGTCATGACCATTTACGATTACGTAATGGAAGGAATAACTTAGCGACAAGCGCCTCCACCTTTGAGCATACTCTATAAATGACTCATTAGACTATTTCTTGACCTTGGTAATCTGGTACCGGTCAAGAGCCATCTGAGATTGAAAACTGTATTGAGTGAGGAAGGCATGAGCCAGCTCTTCCCAGCTATGGATCTTAGAGTTGTCTAATCTGGTATACCATGAACGGGCTTCTCCAGTCAGACTTTTTTGAAACAGCTGCATTCGGAGCATTTCATTTTCTGGGTAAGACCCAAGTTCTCCGATGAACACCTTTAAATGTGTATAAGGATCCCCTAATTCGTCATATTTCTCAAAATCAGGGGTCTTGAATTTCTCTGGATATTAAACACCAGGGAATATGCAAAGGTCTGTATATGAAACACTGCCATGTGTTCCAATCCCTTTGAGAACGTGGATAGTTTCCTCCATTTGGAGGACCTTCTTCCTGATATCACCGGTATCTGGATCTCCTTTGAGATGGGTGTTTTCAGGGTCTTTGATGGTTGTATCCAACTGATGTTCCGGAATTATTTTTCGGGACCTTGAACTCCTCCTTGTGTAGAGGATTACGTGTGTGTAGGTATCTTACATACCACAGTAGGTAGGTATAATTCTTTTAGTAGACGGACCAAGTTGCATGATTTGTTTACTCAATCATCAAATTCTTCTCGAGAAACAATATTAGGTGAGTCGAAAGAAGACATGATTGGTACAGAGGCTGTGGCCTTTAGGACTTTGAGCAGAGCATGAGACCCAATTGCTTCCCTACAAAAGACTTACGTAGTTTAGTTTTAGGGTAAGATAAATGTTATCATAACATGTCTGTTTTAGGAATTTTGTCCTACAAAACTGGTTGTTAATTGATAACATGTCATGCATGCACAGATATTCTTCATATTTTCCATTACATATGGATGAACATGGAATAAAATTACAAGTAAATGTTTTTACAGGTAATTTAAAATGGAAAGTATGAAGAGACTTCCCTCCGCGTTTGGTTTATCAGAGGCTGACGTCTCGCGACTTTTCGGCATGAAGGTTCCCAGATCATCGCAATCTACTTGAAGGGAAGTTAATCCGGTTGTTCAACTGGAGCGAACCTGAGCGGTGCCTTTCCTGAGCCTTGGGGAATCTTTCTTCCCACAAGTCCAGTAATCAAACACCGACAGGATAGCCTCCTGGTGGAGGGACCACACAACATACATTCACATACAATGTGTCTCACCGTTTATGCAAAATGATGACATGTGCGAAGCACTAATATCACAGATAGATATTTAGTAGTGTAGTAATTAAGATGCATTCGTACACATTCATCAGAAATATAAATGCAACATTCACACACAAGTACATAACAATTTTAAAAAGCTTGTAATGGCGGCTTAAGCCCTCTTACTGGAGTCCCCAGCAGAGTCGCCACCTGTCGACGTCAGGATTTTTGAGTGTCCCGTTTCGTTACTTGTTCTTTTGTGTTCTCATGTTAATGTGAGATTTGTTTGAAAAAATGAGTGAAAAAGGTCCGACATGTATAATGTCGACGATTTGACTTTAAGAGTCGCCAGTTGGTGTATTTAACTAGTTGCACCAATGCAACTGAAAAAGGTTTGCACATTGACCCAATGTTTTGACACTGCTAGACAGGTCTGTGAAACCGAGATTCATTTTGGGTCCGGGGGCTTGATTATGCGGAGGGAAGGTGTTAGGCACCCCCGACATCCGTGTTACCATGGTGACCACCACTTTTCAAAGAAATTGTTATATGAATGTGTGTGTGTGTGTGTATGTGTGTGGATCAATGTGCAGTTATTTGAAAGTAGTGCGAGGCCTCGTTCGCACCTATATACATAAGGTTTGAATTTTATAGAAAAATTCAGTTTTAACCAGAATGTAGCAATGACGTTTTGTAAAAGAGGTTTTTCAAACCCTGTACTCAATAGGAATTGAGACCTTTTCATACTTCCATTTTATAATTAAATGTTCTAACATTTTGCTTTTATTTTTGAGATGCGAAGCATTCTAGAAAAATAATATCTGTGATCTTAGAACTCCTCATGGGCATGATGTGATCGTCGAAGGAAATTCGAACCTTTATAAAATAATATACGGGATGCTTACAAATTGAAAAATGTCCATTATGGGAACCAGAATCTAGATTCAATGAAATCCCGAACACATGATCACATGATTCCTAGGCTCACATGATCTGCAATTTTTATGGAAAGCGATGGCGATTATATATATATAAGTCGTAAATTTCTCACAATCTCCCTCCTTATGAAATTTACTTTTCTCGAAATTTACGCACTGCAGTAGTTCGAAGAGATGAGAATACCTTACTTTCTTTTTGGGTTGTACCTTCCTTTTTATTTCCTATGTATAATGATTTTCTCATTGCTCATCTCATGTATTTCAGATATCATTCTAGAATATATCTTCAAAATAAAGGTTGATTGACATATCACAATTTGTCAACTTATCAAGTAAACAATTTTAGCTTAGGTAAGTCACACACTAGCGAAGTATATAACTTGTAAGACCCCAAATTTTATGAATAAAGATGAATTTTTTATAATTATCATTTTTGAATATTATGGAATGAATTTGATATAATGTTATAGTTGTGGGTAATAGTTATAAATTTTGCAAAATCTACGAAGTTGTTATATAATATTCGATTGGTCTCAGAATATTCGTTTTAACGGGGAATATCGTCTGACGACACAAATCATTAGTGGACCCCACAACAAAATTATTGTCGGATTGAGAAAACGACAAAAATATTTTATGAAAATAAGCTGCGAAGTTTTATCGTTAATCTGTTGAAACACCCGGTGTTAAAAGTAAATGCGAGAATACGGCGTGGTTGCATAGTAGCTATTACGGTATTGATTATTGATGCTTACGTGAGAAGTCACTCGGTTTTGTTCAATTATTGCTTGATAATTATTGCATAGTATCTCATGTTAATTGATTCAATTATTGTCGATATTTTATATATTATTAAATCAATAATTGAGACGACGAAGTTATTAATATTATTATTTGCATTATTAACGATGTCTAGAAGTTCTGCCAAGGAGAGGTTTGGTTACCTAATTACGTGCGATAGGGAGAAATCCTTATTGAAAGCCCCTCTTTCACGGGACGACACAGTGGATTAATAGTGTGAATTATAATAATGATGATGTAGTTTTGTTTTATTAGTACTATTAATGTAATAAAACGAAAAGTTTTTTATATAAAGCGTAATACTTTTATAAAGTTATTAGTTTTATTAGACTATAAATAGAATATATTATATTTTATTATGCATAGTATTTTGCATAGTAAAATCTTTTTATATAAAAATGCAAATACTTTTATAAAGTTATTCGTTTTATTAGACTATAAATAGAATATATTATATTTTATTATGCATAGTGTCTGCATAGTATTTTGCAAGTTATTCATTTTATTAGATTATAAATAGAATATATTATATTTTATTTAAAATATTTTGTTTTATTAGAATATTTTATAGTAAACCAATCTAGACCGTCCGTTTAAAAGTAAATCAATCTGGACCTTTCAAGAATTAGTTACTATTCAGTCCATTCTCCTATAAATAGAAGCTCATTCCTTTATTATTTCTTACGAATTCACTAAAACTCTAGAGAGAAACTATAGAGAGAAAGAAGAAAAGTATTCTGTTACTTCACTACTCCTATATCCAGTTGTTCTAAGGTAAGGGGTATTATTTCTTTCGTATTCATGAAGAGAACTTATGTTATTCCATTCTTTATTATTCTGTTGGAATAACTTGTATACGCGGACTACCCTATACTTGGTGAAAATCTTCTGTTATTCCATTCTTTATTATTATGTTGGAATAACTTTGTCTACATCTGAATCGCATACATCATGGTGAAATTCTTCATTATTCCATTCTTTATTATTATGTTGGAATAACTTTTATCTATCTGTCATCGCATACATGGTGAAATTCTTACATTATTTCATTCCATATTATTTTGTTGGAACATCACATGCGTGCGTTTCTGCATGACTGAATTCCGTTATTTATTATTACATTGGAACCTCTTGTGGTCTGCAATTTTGCACGAATCGTTCCGTTATTTATTATTCTGTTGGAATATCCTGTCTGTGCGTTTACGCATGACCTAGTTCCGTTATTTATTATTACATTGGAATAACTTTGTCTCTGCCTTGATCTATCGCGTGCACAGTGATTTTTTTTTGTTATTCCATTCTTTATTATACTCAGTTGGTTAAAGTTTTGACTTCTATACTCCATGAAATTAGTGGAATATCCTTGATATTTGCGCTTCATCCAGTATCTTTTCATGAAAATATTCTTCTGAGCATTCTTAAATTTTACTCTACAAAGCAGTATTAATTCTTGAATTTGAACGTTATTGAATTCTGGATAAATTAATTCTTGAACTTGTTTTTATTAAATTCTTATATCATTGTCATCATCCTCATGCTTATATTATGTTGAAAGTCATCTGTGGCCTGTTGTACATAGATGGACTTGGTATGATTATGACCAGGGATTATTCGGTATAATCCTGACCGTAATGTTATAAATGATGTGGTAAAAGTTCTCATTGGCCCGTAGTGCATTGATGGACAGTTGTTGGCATGATCATGACCATTGATTAATACACGAATATCCTTGGCTGTAGTGCATGGATAATTTTTGGTTGTGATACTAATGAATATCCTTGGCCGTAGTGCAGGGATGATGTGGATTATTTATTAAGCTGAGTCTCAGCGATAAAAGTGAAAAACCTTTTTAAATCATAAAAGATAGTAGATTTTATTCTCTACTTGACTCTTTTAATGGATTGCTTGTTCCACTGCAGTTAAACTTGATGTCTATTGTATTTTATCAGTTTAATATTGTTAAAGGCTAATGATAATTTATTCTGCATTATCTTAGTCATAATATTTCTTACTGGGCTAGTTGAGCTCACCCTTTTACTTTCATTGTTCTCTTCAAGAAATGAGAATGTAGCAGGGACTAGTCGGGGAACGGAGTGACGGTCCAGACGATAGCATTAGTAGTCCTCACTATTCTATGAAATAATGTGTTAATAAATGTGTTGAGGACTTAATTTGAGTTTTAAAAATGTCTAGAAGACAATATTTGTATTAAAACTCACAGCTCATGTTATATATTTAAGATTATATTTGTATTCTGTACCATGTATTTGACGACTCAGAATAGGTGATGTATACCTATTTTGGGGGCGTCACATAACTCGTCTCTCCCCCCTAGTTCTAGACTCTTATCTCCGCCAGCGACCATATCCCTAAGCTCTGATACCATTTGTGACGCCCCCAAAATAGGTCAACACGACCCATTCTGAGTCGCCAGATATCATACTATAAAAATCAAATATAAACTTCATTTATACAAGCTTTGTTGAACTGTAAATGCGAGAATCGACCACTTAGTTAAACTGTGAGTTTTAATACAAATGTATGTAACTCTCATGGTGCCTTGACCACAACCTTACAATGGTAACTTACATAAAAGTATAGTCCATAACTATTTTAAAAATTAAAATCTTTGGGAAGTGCTCAAGGAAACCTTCGTACATGGGAGGCCATGCGTCTAGGTTATGATAGATATCATATGTCCACAGAATTATCCTTGGTTGACCCAATAGACCCCAAAGAAAAAACGAGAAGATTACTATCATGTTCTTTCCAATGGTGAGTTTTCTCTTGACATATAACTATCTCCGCTATCTGCAATTGAAAATTATATTTCAACCAAACTCCAAGATCATATAGGTAGTGCTTTCGTAGATATACTCGAAAAAGTGGATGTGCACAACCCTGTCTTATGATAACACGAGGTTGTATGTCATTAGACATCTTGTATGATAGTGACAAAACACCCTTCCAAAGTTGGGTTCACCTCACCCTATTCGGTTCACCAAAATTAAATAACAAATGACGTATACAATATGAAACACTTATCTAAAGTTCTCAATAAAATTATTTCCATACTATTTAAGGAGAACCTCAATAGCTATAGACCACCGTTCTATTATCCTGTTACCCCCGCTCGACCCAGCTACACTCTTATGACCTGAAAGAAATTGTGAAGCAAAAATGGTGAGCATAACTAGCCCAGTAAAGAATATCATGATTGTAGATACTCGAAATTTTCTGCCCTCCTATTACTAACATTGCAGGAGGGTAGATTTGTCTTTTGGAGATAACACTGAAAGACAGCTTACATCCATTCCGGATACTACCAAGTTCGGTTCAACCTAACACAAATCGAACATCATCTCAAACCGGAACACACACACCGAATGTCATTTCAATATCGGAGATAACCCCGAGATATACAGATCAAAAGACCCAAGAATAAACACCGAGAGATGCGATTACTGTCTCGGCGATAACACCATGACGCTCGCCTAGTCCCGAGAGACAACACCGTGGGAGTAAGAACCCCATCCTTGGTGATAGCCCCAAGAGATGCCATTGCGCTTTTAGCGCTAACCGGAAATGCTTGTTTTAAACATATACAATCAGATCCAACCCCAGACATCCTGTCAAGGCACACACACCTCAGACCCGGAGATAACAACGGGCAGACTGGAACATCCATAGATAATAGTGAGACATACAAACAAGCAGCAGTCCAATCTCAGATATAACCCTGAGCAACGTCTGCTTTCTGCTTAAACCGGCGATAACCCCGGTGAGGAGTCACAACATCATCTTACTATCTCAACAAGATGATATCACGGCATACCAACAAGTAGTCCAATCTCAGCTGTAACCCTGAGCATCGTCTACTTTCCGCTTAAACCGGCGATAACCCCGATGAGGAGTCAAACATCATCTTGTTCTTTCAACACCTGCGCGTCGTTTCAACACTTCATACATACATACATCCAACAATGTCCCACAAGAGCCGAGGATTGACAATCCCGAGTGACTATTACGCGTGACAGTACTTTGGATAGAATTTGAAACTTGAAGACCATGGGCATAGACCCCTCTTCTTGACTTTGTACAACCTCTAATCCATGTCATTGTGTAACTCTCGACACAAGCGGTCTGAAGAAGGTCAGATATACCTTGTTCGGATGCTCGGATTGAAGTTCTTCAAGTTCGAGCGGACATTACAATGCATGAGTGCACGCACTATGAGACGACGGGACCCGCAAGGCTTGGATGCACCACGACCAGCCGCAGGTATAACTGCGGCTGCTGGAGGTGTACCTGAGGCCATCTGTCTATATATACAAGCCTTGGGGTCAGCCATTTTAGGAGGGAGAGGAAGGGAAAAAAGCGAGGAAACCATGTCCATTTTACTCTGCATACACATCTTTTGAGTGTTTCCTCACTTCTAAACACTAGTTAGCTCATATATAGCTATCTTTTATCCGGCTGGTCGAGTGTTTATCCATTTAAAGTCATAGAAGTCTACTTTGGCATACTTTTCACCGTAAGCCTTTTTATATTCTATAAAGCCTTCTTCTCATATTAAGACACACTTTGTTGTACGCCGTTGAGTCGTGTGAGTGTGTTTGCCTTTACTTTGGTCCGTGGTTTTCATTTCTATCTGTATATATATACTTATATATATGTATATATTTCATATATGGATTAACGTTATCGAGTTATTCCTCGATTGAGCCTAGACTTCAGTCTGGAGCGTTTAATTGTTTATATATATATACACTTATATATATAATTTTTGTCAGACATATTCGATGAGCCTGGATTCACATCCGGTGCGTTTACTGCTTTTATATATATTTGTACATATATATATATATATTTGCATTCCTGTCCGGCCTAGAGTTTACTTCGTGGTCTTTTACAGCTTTATTTACATGTCAAATCTGCTCGAGTTTACTTTGTGGCGGTTGATAAGCTTTTGACTTTTATTTACATTTCGTCTCAGAAGATCCCAAATAATTAATAAATGAAATTTAATTTCCTCTAATTATTATTTTGAAATAGTAAGGGTTGATGTGATTAATGTGGATAGTTACTACGGGTAAAATACGCAAATATTTCAAAATAAGCAAGTGGTTATAAAATATTCATTGTTATCGGGAATATTAGTTTGGTCGTGGAATATTAAATCTTGTCGGGGAATATTCGTATTTACGCGGCAAAGCGACCATGTGTGGGCCCCATAACAAAAAGCGATTGGAGGAAGAAAATGACAAATATAAGTTGTTTAAAAATAACTACAGAAGTTATTACTCTATTATTACCTTATTGGAATACCGTGTGGTTAAAACATACGCGTTGTTGAATCGGTAGCACTGCGGTATTGCACCAATTATTGACTCTTACGTAAGAAGGCACTACTCAATAATGGTTACGATAATTACTGCTCGTTGTTTTATTTTATTGATTCAATAATTGTTTGCGTTGATATTTTATATTCTTTGTTGTTTTAATAATTGTCATTACACAAGATTTTTCATTGTCGAAACAATAATTCATATTATCTGAATAATATTATTAGATAACATTATTGGCAATGTCTAGAAAGTTCTGCTCTAAGGAGAGGTTTGGTCACCTAATTGCGGCGCCAGAAGAGAAATTCTTATTGGAAAGCCCCTTTCTCTGAAACCTACTGATTGTCACAATATTGTGATTCTCAGAATATTATTTGTGAATAATTAATTATTGATTCATATGATGAGGAAAATATTGATTTTATGTGGATATAGATGGAGAAAATTTTTAATGTGACAATTGTTAAAAATTGAAATTTTATTTTTTTTCGATAAAATAATTCATTTAAATATATATTATTATATTTTAATAATATAATAATGGTGATATTTTTACAACGAATGTGGGATATATGAGTATATCTGAGGAGGAAGAGTATTTTTGTTGCAATAAATGTTTAAAACATGTTAAACATGTTTGCGGACCCCATTTATTGAATGAAATTTGATTATAAATTCTAAAATCACCCGCTTTATGGATTTCGGTCAATTTCTGTTGGGAATTTAGAAAACTTTCTTCCGAAAAGTTGTAGAGAATTGAATTTCCTATAAAAACTCATGAGATTCGAATTTTCTGATAAAAGGGCTATTTATTATGAATTATTGAAGTTCAAGTTCAAAATAATTAATTTTGGAAGTTTAAATTATTTTAAATTAGAAAAACGTTTTTTTATTTTTTTCTAGAAGGTTGGCATGTGTGAATTGCTGAGATTAAGATTTCAAGGAATACGATAATATTTTTATATATATTAATATTATATTAAATTTTACTGCTTTGGTGTTCTAAGCAATTTCCTATAAATAGGTCTTAGGTTAGAATTGAAAATCACACCGTAAATCAAGTTTTCTCTCTCTATTATCGAGCGTATTCTTGTGAGTATTTTGAGTATACTTTGAGTATTGCTATACTATGAAAGTTCAAGATATAGTCTATATCCAAGATTTCCAGTTAAATCTTGATCTTTCGAGGTAAGGGATATTATTTTTTTTTCGTAATGATATATTTTTTTCAATATCATTATGCTGAAATATTGATCTGAAGTTTTTTATCAAATTTGGAACTTTTGGTGTCGGAGTTACTATTCACGTATACGGCACTATTCACGTATACGGCACTATTCACGAATACGGCACTATTCATCGAAAAATAAAAATTTTCTTTTCGTCCAAAATATCTATTGTGGATACTAGCTTTGATTGTATCCATGTTTTGATCATTCTTGAATTTTACACCACTATGATTATTTTTGAGGTATTTTTGGACTTGGATAAAACAAAGTACGAATCCTTAATCCTTAATCCTTGTCATTTTGTTTCACTGGATTCGTTTCTTTAAAAAAATAAATATTTTTCATCATCCTCAGTCTTAAAAGATGAATGATTTGTGATGAATATCTTTGGCCCGTAGTGCAAAGATGAATGATTTCTGATGAATATCATTGGCCCGTAGTGCAAAGATGAACAGATGTTTAGATGAACATGACCAACTGGTGAATGTCCTCGGCTTCAGTAGTGCAAGGATGAATATTTGATCCCGATACATATTGATTGATGTTACGAGGATAAAATAGACGATGAACTTTAAAATTCATACATAGAAGATAGTAGTTTGCATTCTCTACTTAACTCTTCTAATGAATTATTATTTCACTGCTGCGAATATTGATTTAAAACTTGTTGTCTATTGTATTCTATTATATTTTTCTCTCATTGAAGACTAACGATAATTTTGTTGTATATTATCTTAGTCATAATATTCTTCTTCAAGGCTAGTCGAGCTCACCCTTTTCCTTTTTGTTCCATTTTTCTTCTCGTGAGGCGAGAATATAAAGCAAGTACGCAGCTCGGGGTATGGAATGAAAGTTCTAGGGAGAGTTGTTTAGTAGTCCTCACCATTGTTGTAAAATAATGTATCAATAATTATGATGAGGATTTATTTGTATGTGGATATTGTCAGATGGCAATATCTCGTATTTAAACTCACAGCTTTACTATTGTAATAATAAAGTTGTTGTAGTTGTTTACATCTGCAGTGTATTGACAACTCATAATGGGGATGTAGACCTATTTTGGGGTGTCACAAATTTGGTATCGAGCTTAGGGATATGATCTCCGCGCAGAGATCGGGAATAGAACTAGGAGGAGAGAGACGAGTAAATCCTTCGCTAGTGTGTGTCCTACCTAAGCTTATTTGATAGTTGGTCAAGATATAGGGATATTATGTGATATATTGATTTCCTTAATTAACCCTTGTTTTATGACAGTATTTGAGAATGTCGACTGAGAATATTAACAATGGAAATGAGACCGTGGAGACGCCTGTACTCACCAACGAGGAGAACGTGCAACAGTCGCAATATTCCTCATGTGAACAACACCACCGAAAGCGGATGATGAACGAGGGATATTTAGAAGCTTTTTGCGGTTCATGCAAAATCGATTTAGGAGACTCGTGTTCAAAACATAGGAGGAAATGATAGCAATTCACGGGTTGTCACAGCCAAGCAGTTCAAAGAGTTGGGACCACCAGAATTTAAGGGAAAGCCAGATCCGATCATGGCAGAAACATTGGTCAAGCAAATTACCAAGATATTCGATGTCTTGGGATGCACAGAGAAATGTAAGGTTCCATTCGCCACCTTTATGTTCCGTGGTGAGGCGGACTCATCGGTGGAGTCTATGAAGCGTACCCATCCAAATTACTTCAAAGATGTCTTGGGAGACGTTTCAAAAACTATTTAATGACAAATACTTTCCGAAAGTGTTCATCATATGAAGGAAGTGGAGTTTATTAGACCGAAGCGAGAACAACATGACGTGTCTCAAAGACGAGGCGAAATTTGCAGAGTTATCCGTGTTTGCACCTCATTTGGTGGAGAATGAGGAACGATGACGCGGATGTTTCGAGAGGTTTGAAACCCAAGATACGCCAAGATCTCATCTCTCATAAATTTTCTCTCTATTCAGATATGTTGTTAATGTGGCTCAATTGTTAGAGCGAGATAACGAGTACGGTCAACCAAGGTACCACAATCGAGGATCATACTGGGAGATAGCGAACAACAAAACAACAATAATCGGTGGAGAAAGAAAAAAGCGACAAAAATGGTAACCACTCGGTGGTAATCATGGCCATGAAAATAGAAGAAGCGAGTCGGGAGGAGATTTTAAAAGAGGAGATTCAACAACGACCATTATGAAGAAGACGATAAAGCAAAAGAAGAATCGGTTCCAAGGGGAGGAGAACGACCACCGGTATATGCTATAAATGCGGGAAAGAGGACATATCCGTCAAACCGCCCCACAGTTCAGCTCCAGTATGCTATAATTGTGGAAAGGAAGGACATATCGCCGAGATTGCACTGATAGCGAAACCTAGTTCAATGAGGACGGTGACTCAAAAGATCGTCCCTGAAAAGTCAAAGTTAACGGTTCTCGAAGAAGCGTTTGTTGTGATCGGTCAAAATGCGAGAACCCAAACGAGGTGATCACGGGTAAGCTATTTATAAATTCTTGTGAAGTTTATACTTTACTAGATACCTAAGTATACCCATTCATTTATCTCTCCCCGCTTGTGCTCAACGTTTAAACTTGACTCGGGAAATTAGACTTTGACCTATCTCTGTGGAAACTCCGCTTAGGAAAACTTTCATCACATCCAATCGCTTATAAATCTTGTCTAATCCATGTTGGCACCCTTATCTTACCTGTTGACCTTATCTCTTTAAAGATACTTGCTTTTGATGTGATTTTAGGGATTGATTGGTTAACTACTCATCATGCCAAAATTGATTGTTTTCGTAAGGTTGTTAGCTTTCATATTCCTAAACAACCTGTTGTTCGAATTCAAGCAACTAAACCATTAAAATCAATCACTATCATATCTAATCATAAAGCTATTCGTTTATTAAAAAACGGATGTCAAGCTTTCTTAGCCCATGTTATGGATTTGAATAAAGACACGTCAAAATTGAATAATATTCCTGTTGTTATTAACTTTCCTGACGTATTTCCTGAAGAACTTCCTGGTCTACCCCCAGAACGTGAAGTTGAATTCTTTATTGACCTTGAACCTGGTACAAAGCCCATTTCTAAAACCCCATATCGAATGGCTCCTATTGAACTTCAGGAGTTAAAGGTCCAACTACAGGAGTTATTGGACATTGGTTTCATTCGTCCTAGTACATCTCCTTGGGGTGCTCCTGTTTTATTTGTAAAGAAGAAAGACGGGAGTATGCGACTTTGTATTGACTATCGGGAATTGAACCATGTCACTATCAAGAATAGGTATCCTCTACCTCGTATTGATGACTTGTTTGACCAGTTGCAAGGAGCACAATTCTTTTCAAAAATCGATCTTCGTTTGGGATATCATCACCGAAGATTAGAACTGAGGATATTCCAAAGACTGCCTTTAGAACTCGGTACGGGCATTATGAATTCTTAGTTATGTCTTTCGGATTGACTAATGCTCCTGCGGCTTTCATGGATATGATGAACCGAGTATTCAAAGAGTATTTGGATCGATTCGTTGTTGTCTTTATTGATGACATCCTCATATATTCCAAAAGTCGTGAAGATCATGAGCACCATTTGAAGTCGGTACTCCAAAGGCTTCATGAAAACAAGCTTTATGCCAAGTTAAAGAAATGCGAGTTCGGCGAGGAAGTAGCATTTCTTGGGCATGTGGTGTCAAAACATGGAGTATCTGTTGACGTGCCAAGATTGAAGCAATACAAAGTTGGGAGCAACCGAAGTCGGTGGATCAAGTACGTAGCTTTTTGGGCTTAATTTGGTTATTATCGGAGATTCGTGGAAGGGTTTTCTCGAATCGCTACTCTGCTAACTCATCTAACTTCGGAAGGATACAAAATTCGCTTGGAGCGAAGAAGAGTGTGAGAAGAGTTTCAAGAGCTTAAAAGGAGACTTATTTCTAAGACTGTTCTAACAATACCATCCGGTTCTTGGATGGATTTGTTATCTACAAATGATGCTTCGGCAAAGGGTTAGATGTGTTCTCATGCAACGTGGGAAAGTCATAGCCTATGCCTCGCGACAACTTAAAGAATATGAGAGGAATTATCCTACTCATGATCTAGAGTTAGCGGCAATCGTTTCCGCTTAAAGATCCGGAGGCACTATCTATATGGAGAGAAAGTGGAGATATATTCGCACCATAAAAGCCTTAAATATTTCTTCACTCAAAAGAACTTAACATGCGGCGGCGACGTTGGCTCGAGCTATTGAAAGACTACGACCACACTATTCAATACCATCCCGGAAAAGTGAACGTGGTAGTGACGCGTTGAGTAGAAGATCATATGCAGAACGAAAGTGCGATGATGTCAAATATCGCGACAGAGCCAACTTTAATAGAAAAAGTTAAGGTTGCTCAAGCCACCACCGAATTCCGAAATGATGCATATAAAGAAGAAAGTACAAGAAGAAGCTATTCCTAAGGGCGAATTGATGAAGAAGGAATACTTGAGTCCACTCTGAACTTTGTGTTCCTAACGATTACGATTTGAAGTACAAGATTATGATGGAGGCACACAATACACCATTTGCAATCCATCCGGAAGTACTAAAATGTATCGTGATCTTCGACATACATTTTGGTGGAACAATATGAAGAGAGATTGCAAAGTTTATCTCAACATGTTTAACTTGTCAACGTGTAAGGCGAGAGCATCAAGTGCCTAAGGGACCATTGCAACCACTTGAGATTCCGAAATGGAAGTGGGAACACATTACCATGGATTTCAAGTTCACGGACTTCCCACGGTTTCTCAAGGCATAAATGCTATTTGGGTTATTGTTGATAGATTAACCAAGTCTCGCTTTCATTTCTTGCCAATACGGAGACTTATTCCTTGAACGCCTTGCTCAAATGTACGTAAATGAGATTGTGAGATTGCATGGCATGCCAAGATCCATAGTTTCGGATCGTGACCCAAGATACACTTCAAGATTTTGGGTTAGCTTACAAAAAGCTATGGGTACGGATTTAAGATTCGATTCGCATACCATCCTCAAACCAGACGGACAATCGAGAGGACTATTCAAACTCTTGAAGATTTATTAAGACTCTGTGTCCTGAGACTTCAAGGGCGGTTGGGATAAGTATTTACCATTGGTGGAATTCTCCTACAACAACAAAGATTATCGAGCAAGTATAGGTGTGGCCCCATTCAAGCATTATATGGACGAAAGTGTCGCTCTCCAATATGTTGTGATGAGGTGGGTGAAGCAACATTGTTGGGACCCGAAGTTAATACGTATGACTCACCGAAAAGATCCAAATGATTCGACAACGATATCTGAAAGCGGCACAAGATCGACAAAAGAGTTATGCGGATCTTCATCGAAAGGATGTGGAATTTAGTATAGGGGATCATGTATTGTTGTGTGTTGCCCCATGGAAGGGAGTTACAAGATTCGGGAAGAGAGGAAAGCTCAATCCACGATTTATTGGTCCATTTCAAATTCTTGACCGAGTAGGAAATGTAGCCTATAGACTCGCGTTACCTCCAAGTATGTCTCGTGTTCATAATGTGTTTCACATATCCGCATTTCAGAAATATGTGAAAGACCCGAATCACGTTATTGAGTTAGAACCCATTTGAGAGATAGCCAAGACTTAACGTGTGAGGAAGTACTGTCAAGATCTTGGATAGGAAGGAGCATGTCCCTACGACGAAGGTCATACCACAAGTTAAAGTCTTGTGGAGAAACCATGCTATAGAGAGAAATGACCGGAGTTGGAAACGGAAATGAAAGCGAGGTATCCTCATCTTTTCAAAACACACCGGTCGTCGCCAATTTCGAGGGACGAAATTTCATAAGGAGGGGAGGTTGTAAGATCCCAAATAATTAATAAATGAAATTTAATTTCCTCTAATTATTATTTTGAAATAGTAAGGGTTGATGTGATTAATGTGGATAGTTACGGGTAAAATACGCAAATATTTCAAAATAAGCAAGTGGTTATAAAATATTCATTGTTGTCGGGGAATATTCGTTTGGTCGTGGAATATTCGTACTGTTGGGGAATATTCGTACGACGGCGCAGCCATGTGTGGGCCCCATAACAAAAAGCGATTGGAGGAAGAAAATGACAAATATAAGTTGTTTAAAAATAATCTGCAGGCGTAGTTATTACTGCTTACATTATTGGAATACCCTGGGTTAAAACATACGCGTTGTTGAGCGAATAGAGAAGATACCATTGCACCAATTATTGACTCTTACGTAAAGAAGGCACTACTCAATAATGGTTACATGAATTACCGTTAGGTGTTTTATTTTATTGATTCAATAATTGCTTGCGTTGATATTTTATATTCTTTGTTGTTTTAATAATTGTCATTACACAAGTATTTTTCATTGTCGAAACAATAATTCATATTATCCTAATAATATTATTAGATAACATTATTGGCAATGTCTAGAAAGTTCTGCTCTAAGGAGAGGTTTGGTCACCTAATAATTGCCAAGAAGAGGAGAAATTCTTATTGAAAGCCCCCTCTTCTCTGGAACCTACCGTTGTCGATATTGTGATTCTCGTAATATTATTTGTGAATAATTAATTATTGATTCATATGATGAGGAAAATATTGATTTTATGTGGATATAGATGGAGAAATTTTTAATGTGACAATTGTTAAAAATTGAAATTTTATCTTTTTACGATAAAATAATTCATTTAAATATATATTATTATATTTTAATAATATAATAATGGTGATATTTTTACAACGAATGTGGGATATATGAGTATACGAGGAGGAAGAGTATTTTTGTTGCAATAAATGTTTAAAACATGTTAAACATGCTCAATGGACCCCATTTATTGACCGTGAAATTTGATTATAACCTCTAAATCACCCGCTTATGGATTTCGGTCAATTTCTGTTGGGAATTTAGAAAAACTTTCTTCTAAAAAGTTGTAGAGAATTGAATTTCCTATAAAAACTCATGAGATTCAATTTTCTGATAAAAGGGCTATTTATTGTGAATTATTGAAGTTCAAGTTCAAAATAATTAATTTTGGAAGTTTAAATTATTTTAAATTAGAAAACGTTTTTTTTTTTCTTCTAGAAGGTTGGAATGTGTGAATTGTTTGAGATTCAGATTTCAAAGAATACGTATAATATTTTATAAATATTAATATTTTATTAAATTTTCTGCTTTGGTTCTAAGCAATTTCTATAAATAGGTCTTAGGGTTAGAATTGAAAATCACACCGTAAATCGAAGTTTTCTCTCTATATTATCGAGCGTATTCTTGTGAGTATTTTGAGTATACTTTGAGTATTGCTATACGGTGAAAGTTCAAGATATAGTCTATATCCAAAGATTCCAGCTTAAATCTTGATCTTTCGAGGTAAGGGATATTATTTTTTTCGTAAATGATATATATTTTTTTCAATATCATTATCTTTGAAATATTGATCTGAAGTTTTTATCAAATTTGGAACTTTTGGTGTCGAGTTACTATTCACGTGTCTATCTTTAACTATTCACGATACTGACTTTATTCACGAATCTCAAGACTATTCATCGAAAAATGAAAATTTTTCTTTTCGTCCAAAATATCTATTGTGGATACTAGCTTTGATTGTATCCATGTTTTGATCATTCTTGAATTTTACACCACTATGATTATTTTTGAGGTATTTTTGGACTTGGATAAAACAAAGTACGAATCCTTAATCCTTAATCCTTGTCATTTTGTTTCACTGGATTCGTTTCTTTAAAAATAAATATTTTTCATCATCCTCAGTCTTAAAAGATGAATGATTTATGATGAATATCTTTGGCCTGTAGTGCAAAGATGAATGATTTCTGATGAATATCTTTGGCCCGTAGTGCAAAGATGAATGATTTCTGATGAATATCTTTGGCCCGTAGTGCAAAGATGAATGATTTCTGATGAATATCATTGGCCTAGTGAGTGCAAAGATGAATGTATGTTTAGATGAACATGACCAACTGGTGAATGTCCTTGGCCTGTAGTGCAAGGATGAATATTTGATCCCAGATACATATTGATTGATGTTACAGGGATAAAAATAGACGATGAACTTTAAAATTCATACATAGAAGATAGTAGTTTGCATTCTCTACTTAACTCTTCTAATGAATTATTATTTCCGCTGCGAATATTGATTTAAAACTTGTTGTCTATTGTATTCTATTATATTTTTCCCTGTTGAAGACTAACGATAATTTTGTTGTATATTATCTTAGTCATAATATTCTTTTGGGCTAGTCGAGCTCACCCTTTTCCTTTTTGTTCCATTTTTCTTCTCAGGAGGCGAGAATATAGCAAGTACGAGTCGGGGTATGGAATGAAAGTTCTAGGGAGAGTTGTTTAGTAGTCCTCACCATTGTTGTAAAATAATGTATCAATAATTATGATGAGGATTTATTTGTATGTGGATATTGTCTAGATGGCAATATCTGTATTTAAACTCACAGTTTTACTATTGTAATAATAAAGTTGTAGTTGTTTCTGTACCGTGTATTGACAACTCAGAATGGGGGATGTAGACCTATTTTGGGGGTGTCACATCGTCCCACCTGGAGTTTACTTCGTGGTGGTTGATCATGTTCATATATATATATATATTTACCGCTTTTATATATTTACATTTTCGATCAATATTGCAAATAATAATATGAATAACTTTGTCATCTCAATTATTGATTTAATAATATAACAAATTATGCAGATGATATTGTGATAATAATTGAATCAATAATATGAGAGATATGATGCAAGAATTCTTGTAGTAATAATTGAGTATAATCGGAAAGTGACTTCATACATAAGCATCAATAATCAATACCGGTGTGCTACTATGCAACCACAGCAGATTCATCATACATTTACTACTGGGTAGTTCAACAGTTTTAACGATAACACTTTCGCCGTTATTTTTATAAAAAGATAAATCTGTCGTTTTCTAAATACGACAATACTTCCGTTGAGGGGGGGGGGGGGGTCCACCAATGATTATGTCGTCGAACAAATATTCTCTGTGAAAATGAATATTCCCCGACCAATCGAATATTCCCCGACACAACGAATAACAACTTACTTACTTTGTAAAATTTTCAAATATCACCCTTAACTTTAACCCTTTCTCAATTTAACCATTTACTAAATAACATAATAATTATAAGAAAATTGAATACTTTCATTTCATAAACTAACTATTTTGTTCTTATTACTAACTACCTTTCAACTTTCCAGAAAATATTAACAAAATAGAAAACTATTTTGGTGAATAAACCAAAAGAATAATCAGTTGAAAGGTAGTTAGTAATATTAACAAAATAGTTTTCTTTTTTTGATATAGCCACCTAAAGACTCATCAAAAGAATTAACCAAAACTTTCAAACTACAATTACTATTTACTACAACTATGATAGTTAAATACTCTTAGACTAACAATTCTAATTAGTATTTATAAGAATGTAATTTACTAGTCTCATTTCTTAGTTTTAAAAAATTTGTTAATATAAAAAAAAATTATTTAATTATTGCGGTAGAATCGAAAACCGAACCAAAAAAACTGGTACCAACTTTATGTTCTAACTAGTCTCAAAACCGATTATTCTGCACTTTCTTGATTTTTTGGGTTTTTTGGTTCAATCTTTGGGATTCGGTTTTTCTTGATGCTAGGTTCGGTTTTTTACCGATGAGCACCCCTATAGCTCATAGTATATTTAGTACTTAACACATATTACTATTCCATTTTAAATAAATATTAGGATTAACCCACACAACTTTACAGAAAAAGTTGCAATTCTCCAACTTTACATAAAAAGTTATAATTTTCCATTCACACATAGCTATTCCCAGTTCGTCAAACTTACCACACTTATGAGTCCAGGAACTTACCACAATTATATGAGTCTATGAACTTATCCTAGTCAGACCTTTGGTGTCCATTCACTGAGAGGTTCAGAAACATTTCATATATTTATGAGTCATGAATTTACAATAAGTATGAGTTTTAAGAACTCACAACTTAATCTTATATTCATATAGAAAATAAAGATTTCATCCATACAAACATATATATTTACATATGTTCACACATCGTTCTCGATATTACAACGGTTAATATCACATCCTACTAACAAAAGATATTACCGCTTATATCTAGGTTATCTACCGTCCACTCCCTTTACCCGTATTCTTTTTGTTGGGACACTTGTTGAATTCGTGACCCGTTTTCCCACATGAAAAACACTTCCTCATATCCGGCTTAGGACAATGTAGGGAAATATGTCCTTCCTGTTTATAATTGAAGCACACATTCTTCCACATCATACACTCTCCCACGTGAGTCTTTCCACACTTGTTACAGACTTGCTTTTTCTTCGGTTTTGAATTTTCAGAATTATCACTGTTGCTGTTGTGACACCCCCAAAATAGGTCTACATCCCCCATTCTGAGTTGTCAATACACGGTACAGAAACAACTACAACTTTATTATTACAATAGTAAAGCTGCTGAGTTTAAATACGAGATATTGCCATCTGTACAATATCCACATACAAATAAATCCTCATCATAATTATTGATACATTATTTTACAACAATGGTGGGGACTACTAAACAACTCTCCCTAGAACTTTCATTCCATACCCCAGCTGCGTACTCGCTATATTCTCGCCTCCCCGAGAAGAAAAAATGGAACAAAAAGGAAAAGGGTGAGCTCACTAGCCCAAGAAGAATATTATGACTAAGATAATATACAACAAAATTATCGTTAGTCTTCAACAAGGAAAAATATAATAGAATACAATAGACAACAAGTTTTAAATCAATATTCATAGCGTGAAATAATAATTCATTAGAAGAGTTAAGTAGAGAATGCAAACTACTATCTTCTACATGTATGAATTTTAAAGTTCATCGCCTATTTTTATCCTGTAACATCAATCAATATATATCCGAGATCAAATATTCATCCTTGCACTACGTGCCAAGGACATTCACCATTAATTCATGTTCATCTAAACACTGCTTCATCTTTGCACTACGGGCCAAAGATATTCATCGAAATCATTCATCTTTTTGACTACAGCCAAAGATATTCATCGAAATCATTCATCTTTGCACTACGGGCCAAAGATATTCATCATAAATCATTCATCTTTGCACTACAGGCCCAAAGATATTCAATAATATCATCATTTAAGACTGAGGATGATGAAAATATTTTTTAAAGAAACGAATCCAGTGAAACAAAATGACAAGGATTAAGGATTAAGGATTCGTACTTTGTTTTATCCACGTCCAAAAATACCTCAAAAATAATCATAGTGGTGTAAAATTCAAGAATGATCAAAACATGGATACAATCAAAGCTAGTATCCACAATAGATATTTTGGACGAAAAGAAAAATTTTCATTTTTCGATGAATAGTCTTAAAGTGATTCGTGAATAGTCAGATATCGTGAATAATGTCGTATCGTAAATAGTAACTCAGACACCAAACGTTCCAAATTTGATAAAAACTTCAGATCAATATTTGAAAGATAATGATATTGAAGAAATAATATCATTACGAAAAAATAATATCCCTTACCTCGAAAGATCAGTACTTCTAACTGGAATACTGGATATAGACTATATCTTGAACTTTCACCGTATAGCAATACTCAAAGTATACTCAAAATACTCACAAGAATACGCTCGATAATATAGAGAGAAAACTTGAGTTTACGGTGTGATTTTCAATTCTAACCTAAGCACCTATTTATAGGAAATTCTTAGAACACCAAAAGTAAAAATTTAATATAATATTAATATATATAAAAATATTATAATGTATTCCTTGAAATCTTAATTTCAAGCATTCACACATGCCAACCTTCTAGAAAAAAAAAAAAAAACGTTTTTCTAATTTAAAATAATTTAAACTTCCAAAAATCAATTATTTCGAAACTTGAAACTTCAATAATTCATAATAAATAGCCCTTTTATCAGAAAATTCGAATCTCGCGAGTTTTTATAGGAAATTCAATTCTCTACAACTTTTCAGAAGAAAGTTTTTCTAAATTCCCAACAGAAATTGACCAAAATCCATAAACGGGTGATTTTAGAGGCTATAATCAAATTTCAGTCAATAAATGGGGTCCACCGACATGTTTAACATGTTTTAAACATTTATTGCAACAAAAATACTCTTCCTCCTCGTATACTCATATATCCCACATTCGTTGTAAAAATATCACCATTATTATATTATTAAAATATAATAATATATATTTAAATGAATTATTTTATCAGAAAAAGATAAAATTTCAATTTTTAACAATTGTCACATTAAAAATTTCTCCATCTATATCCACATAAAATCAATATTTTCCTCATCATATGAATCAATAATTAATTATTCACAAATAATATTACAGAATCACAATATTGACAACCAGGCAGTTCCCAGGAAAGAGGGGGCTTTCCAATAAGAATTTCTCCTTCTTGGCGGCAATTGATTAGGTGACCAAACCTCTCCTTAGATGTAACTTTCTAGACATTGCCAATAATGTTATCTAATAATATTATTCGGATAATATGAATTATTGTTTCGATGATGAAAAAATCGTGTGTAATGACAATTATTAAAACAACGACAATATAAAATATCAACGCAGACAATTATTGAATCAATAAAATAAAACAACGAATAATTAATTACAGTAACCATTATTGAGTAGTGCCTTCTTACGTAAGAGTCAATAATTGGTGCAATACCGTGCTACTGCTCAACAACAGCGTATTCATCGTGTTTTAACCACCGGGTATTCCAACGATTATAAACGGTAACAACTTCTGCCGTTATTTTTAAACAACTTATATTTGTCATTTTCTTCCTCCAATCGCTTTTTCGTTATGGGGCCCACACATGGTCTTTCTTGCATGTAATACGAATATTCCCAACAACAATGAATATTTTATAACCACTTGCTTATTTTGAAATATTTGCGTATTTTACCCGTAACTATCCACATTAATCACATCAACCCTTACTATTTCAAAATAATAATTAGAGGAAATTAAATTTCATTTATTAATTATTTGGGATCTTACAACCTCCCCTCCTTATGAAATTTCGTCCTCAAAATTGACGTACGTACTTGGTGTTTCGAAAAGATGAGGATACCTCGCTTTCATTTCCGTTTCCAACTCCCAGGTCATTTCCTCTATAGCATGGTTTCTCCACAAGACTTTAACTTGTGGTATGACTTTCGTGCGTAGGACATGCTCCTTCCTATCCAAGATCTTGACAGGTACTTCCTCATACGTTAAGTCTTCGGCTATCTCGTCCGGTTCTAACTCAATAACGTGATTCGGGTCTTTCACATATTTACTGAAGTACGAGATATATGAAACACATTATGAACACGAGACATACTTGGAGGTAGCGCGTCTATAGGCTACATTTCCTACTCGGTCAAGAATTTGAAATGTACCAATAAATCGTGGATTGAGCTTTCCTCTCTTCCCTAATCTTGTAACTCCCTTCCATGGGGCAACATGCAACAATACATGATCCCCTATACTAAATTCCACATCCTTTCGATGAAGATCCGCATATAACTCTTTTTTGTCGATCTTGTGCCGCTTTGTATCGTTGTCGAATCATTTGGATCTTTTCGGTGAGTCATATGCGTCTTAACTCGGGGTCCCAACAATGTTGCTTCACCCACCTCATCCCAACATATTGGAGAGCGACACTTTCGTCCATATAATGCTTGAATGGGGCCACACCTATACTTGCACGATAATCTGTTGTTGTAGGAGAATTCCACCAATGGTAAATACTTATCCCAACTGCCCTTGAAGTCTAGGACACAAAGTCTAAATAAATCTCAAGAGTTTGAATAGTCCTCTCTTGATTGTCCGTCCGTTTGAGGATGGTATGCCGAACTGAATCTTAAATCCGTACCCATAGCTTTTTGCAAGCTAACCCAAAATCTTGAAGTAAATCTTGGGTCACGATCCGAAACTATGGATACTGGCATGCCATGCAATCTCACAATCTCATTTACGTACATTTGAGCAAGACGTTCAAGGGAATAAGTCTCCCGTATTGGCAAGAAATGAGCAGACTTGGTTAATCTATCAACAATAACCCAAATAGCATTTATGCCTTGAGAAACCGTGGGAAGTCCCGTAATGTGAAATCCATGGTAATGTGTTCCCCACTTCCATTTCGGAATCTCAAGTGGTTGCAATGGTCCCTTAGGCACTTGATGCTCTTGCCTTTACACGTTGACAAGTTAAACATGTTGAGATAAACTTTGCAATCTCTCTCTTCATATTGTTCCACCAAAATGTAGGTCAAGATCACGATACATTTTAGTACTTCCCGGATGGATTGCAAATGGTGTATTGTGTGCCTCCATCATAATCTTGTACTTCAAATCGAATCGTTAGGAACACAAAGTGCAGAGTGGACTCAAGTATTCCTTCTTCATCAATTCTCGCTTAGGAATAGCTTCTTCTTGTACTTTCTTCTTTATATGCATCACTCCGATTGGGTGGCTTGAGCAACCTTAACTTTTCTATTAAAGTTGGCTCTACGCGTATATTTGACATCATCGCTTTCGTTCTCGCATATGATCTTCTACTCAACGCGCGTCATTACCACGTTCACTTTTCGGGATGGTATTGAATAGTGTGGTCGTAGTCTTTCAATAGCTCGAGCCAACGTCATTTGCTTAGCATGTTAAGTTCTTTTTGAGTGAAGAAATATTTAAGGCTTTTATGGTCCGAATATATCTCCACTTTCTCTCCATATAGATAGTGCCTCCGGATCTTTAAGCGCGAAAACGATTG
Source organism: Panax ginseng (assembly GCA_020205605.1). Lineage (NCBI taxonomy): Eukaryota > Viridiplantae > Streptophyta > Magnoliopsida > Apiales > Araliaceae > Panax > Panax ginseng. The sequence continues at coordinate 38,433,790 of CM035130.1, read as the reverse complement.
CGCTAACTCTAGATCATGAGTAGGATAATTCCTCTCATATTCTTTAAGTTGTCGCGAGGCATAGGCTATGACTTTCCCACGTTGCATGAGAACACATCCTAACCCTTTGCGAAGCATCGTTTGTAGATAACAAATCCATCCGAACCGATGGTATTGTTAGAACAGTCTTAGAAATAAGTCTCCTTTTAAGCTCTTGGAAACTCTTCTCACACTCTTCGCCCCAAACGAATTTTGTATCCTTCCGAGTTAGATGAGTTAACAGAGTAGCGATTCGAGAAAACCCTTCCACGAATCTCCGATAATAACCATCTAAGCCCAAAAAGCTACGTACTTCAGTCACCGACTTCGGTTGCTCCCAACTTTGTATTGCTTCAATCTTCGCCGGGTCAACAGATACTCCATGTTTTGACACCACATGCCCAAGAAATGCTACTTCTCGCCGAAACTCGCATTTCTTTAATTTGGCATAAAGCTTGTTTTCATGAAGCCTTTGGAGTACCAAACTTCAAATGGTGCTCATGATCTTCACGGCTTTTTGGAATATATGAGGATGTCATCAATAAAGACAACAACGAATCGATCCAAATACTCTTTGAATACTCGGTTCATCATATCCATGAAAGCCGCAGGAGCATTAGTCAATCCGAAAGACATAACTAAGAATTCATAATGCCGTCATCAGAGTTCTAAAGGCGCCTTTGGAATATCCTCGGTTCTAATCTTCACCGTGATGATATCCGAGCGAAGATCGATTTTGAAAAGAATTGTGCTCCTTGCAATCGGTCAAACAAGTCATCAATACGAGGTAGAGGATACCTATTCTTGATAGTGACATGGTTCAATTCCGATAGTCAATACAAAGTCGCATACTCCGTCTTTCTTCTTTACAAATAAAACAGAGCACCCCAAGGAGATGTACTAGGACGAATGAAACCAATGTCCAACAACTCCACAGCAGTTGGACCTTTAACTCCTGAAGTTCAATAGGAGCCATTCGATATGGGGTTTTAGAAATGGGCTTTGTACGCAAGTTCAAGGTCAATAAAGAATTCAACTTCACGTTAAGGGGTAGACCAGGAAGTTCTTCAGAAATCGTCGGAAAGTTAATAACAACAGAATATTATTCAATTTTGACGTGTCTTTATTCAAATCCATAACATGGGCTAAGAAAGCTTGACATCCGCTTTTTAATAAGCGAATAGCTTTATGATTAGATATGACGATGATTGATTTTAATGGTTTAGTTGCTTGAATTGAACAACAAAGTTGTTTAGGAATATGAAAGCTAACAACCTTACGAAAAATAATCAATTTTGGCATGATGAGTAGTTAACCAATCAATCCCTAAAATCACATCAAAAGCAAGTATCTTTAAAGAGATAAGGTCAATGGGTAAGATAAGGGTGCCAACATGGATTAGACAAGATTTATAAGCGATGGATGTGATGAAAGTTTCTCTAACGGAGTTTCCACAGATATGTCAAAGTCTAATTTCTCCTGAGTCAAGTTTAAACGCGTTGAGCACAAGCGGAGAGAGATAAATGAATGGGTAGCACCGGTATCTAGTAAAGTATAAACTTCACAAGAATTTATAAATAGCTTACCCGTGATCACCTCGTTTGGGTTCCTCGCATTTTGACCATCCACAACAAACGCTCTTCCGAGAACCGCTGACTTTGACTTTTACGGGACGATCTTTTGAGTCACCGTCCCCATGAGAACTAGGTTTCGCTATTTCTGCGTGCAATATCGAAGCGATATGTCCTTCCTTTCCACAATTATAGCATACCGAATCTGCTATGGGCGGTTTGGTGATATGTCCTCTTTTCCGCATTTATAGCATATATGGCCGGTGGTCGTTTCTCCTCCCTTGGAACCAGGATTCTTCTTTGCACTTTGTCGTCTTCACATAATGTCGTTGTTGAATCTCCTCTTTTAAAATCTCCTCCCGACTCGCTTCTTCTATTTTCATGGCCATGATTACCACCGGAGTGGTTACCATTTTGTCCGCCTTTTTCTTTCTCCACCGATTATTGTTGTTTTGTTGATTTGCTATATCTCCAGGTATGATCCTCGATTGTGGTACCTCGGTTGGCCGTACTCGTTATCTCGCTTAACAATTGAGCCCATTAACAACATCTGAATAGAGAGAAAATTTATGAGAGATGAGATCTTGGCGTATCTTGGGTTTCAAACCTCTCGAAACATCCGCGTCATATACGTTCCTCATTCTCCACCAAATGAGGTGCAAACCGATAACTCTGCAAACTTCGCCTCGTCTTTGAGACACCGCCATCATGTTGTTACTCGCTCCGGTCTAATAAACTCCACTTCCTTCATATAGATGAACACTTTCGTGAAAGTATTTGTCATTAAATAGTTCTGAAATGTCTCCCAAGACATCTTTGAGTCTTGGTGGATGGAGTGCGCTTCATGAGACTCCCACCATGAGTCTCGCCTCGCCACGGAACATAAAGGTGGCGAATGGAACCTTCGTTCTCTGTGCATCCCAAGACATCGAATATCTTGGTAATTTGCTTGACCCATGTTTCGCCATGATCGGATCCGCTTTCCCTTAAATTCGGTGGTCCCAACTCTTTGAATCGCATGTTGTGACAACCCGTGAATTGCTATCATTTCCTCCTATGTTTTGAACACGAGTCTCCTCGTCGATTTTGCATGAACTGCAAAAGCTTCTAAATATCCCTCGTTCATCATCTCGCTTTCGATGGTGTTGTTCACATGAGGAACATTGCCACTGTTGCCGCGTTCTCCTCGTTGGTGAGTACAGCGTCTCCACGGTCTCATTTCCATTGTTAATATTCTCACCACATTCTCAAATCTTGTCATAAAACAAGGGTTAATTAAGGAAATCAATATATCACATAATATCCCTATATCTTGACCAACTATCAAATAAGCTTAGGTAGGACACACTAGCGAAAGATTTACCGTCTCTCCCTCCTAGTTCAATTCCCCGATCTCATGGAGATCATATCCCTAAGCTTTGATACCAACCGTGACACCCCAAAATAGGTCTACATCCCCATTACGAGTTGTCAATACACCAGTGCGAAACAACTACAACTTTATTATTACAATAGTAAAAAATCTGTGAGTTTAAATACGATATTGCCATCTGACAATATCCACATACAAATAAATCCTCATCATAATTATTGATACATTATTTTACAACAATGGTGGGGACTACTAAACAACTCTCCCTAGAACTTTCATTCCATACCCCCGACTGCACTCGCTTATATTCTCGCCTCCTGAGAAGAAAAATGGAACAAAAAGGAAAAGGGTGAGCTCGACTAGCCCAGTAAAAGAATATTATGACTAAGATAATATACAACAAAATTATCGTTAGTCTTCAACAGGGAAAAATATAATAGAATACAATAGACAACAAGTTTTAAATCAATATTCGCAGCGGAAATAATAATTCATTAGAAGAGTTAAGTAGAGAATGCAAACTACTATCTTCTATGTATGAATTTTAAAGTTCATCGTCTATTTTTATCCTTGAACATCAATCAATATATATCTGAGATCAAATATTCATCCTTGCACTACAGGCCAAGGACATTCACCAGTTGGTCATGTTCATCTAAACACCTGTTCATCTTTGCACTACGGGCCAAAGATATTCATCAAAAATCATTCATCTTTGCACTACGGGCCAAAGATATTCATCAGAAATCATTCATCTTTGCACTACAGGCCAAAGATATTCATCATAAATCATTCATCTTTGCACTACAGGCCAAAGATATTCAATAATATCATCATTTAAGACTGAGGATGATGAAAAATATTTTTTTTAAAGAAACGAATCCAATGAAACAAAATGACAAGGATTAAGGATTAAGGATTCGTACTTTGTTTTATCCACGTCCAAAAATACCTCAAAAATAATCATAGTGGTGTAAAATTCAAGAATGATCAAAACATGGATACAATCAAAGCTAGTATCCACAATAGATATTTTAGACGAAAAAGGAAAATTTTCATTTTTTGATGAATAGTCTTATATTCGTGAATAGTCAGTATATCGTGAATAAAGGTCAGATCGTAAATAGTAACTCAGACACCAAACGCTCCAAATTTGATAAAAACTTGAGATCAATATTTCAGCATAATGATATTGAAGAAATAATATCATTACGAAAAAAAATAATATCCCTTACCTCGAAAGATCAGTACTTCTAACTGGAATACTGGATATAGACTATATCTTGAACTTTCACCGAGTATAGCAATACTCAAAGTATACTCAAAATACTCACAAGAATACGCTCGATAATATAGAGAGAAAAACTTGATTTACGGTGTGATTTTCAATTCTAACCCAAAGCACCTATTTATAGGAAATTGCTGTAAACACCAAAGCGAAAAATTTAATATAATATTAATATATATAAAAATATTATACGTATTCCTTGAAATCTTAATTTCAGCAATTCACACATGCCAACCTTCTAGAAAAAATAAAAAAAAACGTTTTTCTAATTTAAAATAATTTAAACTTCCAAAAATCAATTATTTCGGAGCTTCGAAACTTCAATAATTCATAATAAATAGCCCTTTTATCAGAAAATTCGAATCTCGCGAGTTTTTATAGGAAATCCAATTCTCTACAACTTTACAGAAGAAAGTTTTTCAAAATTCCCAACAGAATTTGACCGAAATCCATAAACGGGTGATTTTAGAGGCTATAATCAAATTTCAGTCAATAAATGGGGTCCACCGACATGTTTAACATGTTTTAAACATTTATTGCAACAAAAATACTCTTCCTCCTCGTATACTCATATATCCCACATTCGTTGTAAAAATATCACCATTATTATATTATTAAAATATAATAATATATATTTAAATGAATTATTTTATCGAGAAAAGATAAAATTTCAATTTTTAACAATTGTCACATTAAAAATTTCTCCATCTATATCCACATAAAATCAATATTTTCCTCATCATATGAATCAATAATTAATTATTCACAAATAATATTACGAAATCACAATATTGACAACGAGGCGGTTCCGGGAAGAGGGGGCTTTCAATAAGAATTTCTCCTTCTTGGCGCCGCAATTAGGTGACCAAACCTCTCCTTAGATGAACTTTCTAGACATTGCCAATAATGTTATCTAATAATATTATTCAGATAATATGAATTATTGTTTCGACAATGAAAAAATCTTGTGTAATGACAATTATTAAAACAACAACAATATAAAATATCAACGCAAACAATTATTGAATCAATAAAATAAAACACTTTGAGCATAATTCATCAGTAACCATTATTGAGTAGTGCCTTCTTACGTAAGAGTCAATAATTGGTGCAATACCGTGTCTTCTACCGCTCAACAACGCGTATTCTTCGTGTTTTTAACCAACGAGTATTCAACGATTAATAAATTGGTAACAACTACTGCCGTTATTTTTAAACAACTTATATTTGTCATTTTCTTCCTCCAATCGCTTTTACATGGGGCCCACACATGGTCTGCTACCATCGCATTTAATATTCCCAGACAACAATGAATATTTTATAACCACTTGCTTATTTTGAAATATTTGCGTATTTTACCCGTAACTATCCACATTAATCACATCAACCCTTACTATTTCAAAATAATAATTAGAGGAAATTAAATTTCATTTATTAATTATTTGGGATCTTACAGCTGTCCCTCTTTCTCTTATTCTTGCCCTTCTGCTTGGTTGTTCCCTCCGACGATCCACCACCTTCAGTCTTCATCCTTTCCACCTGCGCCTTCAACTCGTTTCGTTCTTCAGTCATCTCGCATAACGCCCGCTTTTTCTTCCTCATCACCACTCAGATACATCTCGAAATAATCATCATGATCACTCCCCAGATGCAACTAACTCGCTTTGTGCTGGCACCTCGGCTACTGGCACTGGTGCAATAGCCGCTGGCATCTCCGTACTCATTTTATCTTCTCATGACATCCTACAGTCAGTTAAACAACTTAATTAGTACATCACCAGTACAAAATTCTCACACTATGTGTCAACATATCTCACTATCGATACACTTCGGTAGTCCCTCACTTAGTACTCTAGATGAGTATTCTCTATCTCGCTTATGGTTATAATTCTAGGGTTCCCCCCCCCCCACTTAAGGTTTATAACCTATAGCTTTGATACCAACCTGTGGCACCCCCAAATCTGGGCTACCTGACCCCCGAGTTTGGTGCTTATGATCCACAATATAATTAACATCTAACTACCCATTCATTGATGAATAAAATTTTATACCGCGTTAACTGATATAGTTAATACATTCATCCCAGGTTATCTAACCTTTATATTATAAACATACCCTTTAGATATACAAAAAGGGTTTATAAACCTAACATAATAATAATGTTATTCATAACTATTCCAGCATAACACCTTTGCCCTTGTTCTTCACAAAGACCTCCTTACCACTTCGTCCCCTAAATTAAAAATATTTTATTTAGCAAGGGTGAGCAACAAATTTTCCCCGCAAGTTAAGATATACAATGAATGTATAAGAATCAGAACAACAGACTATCAATTTTGATAGAATGACACCAAAGTTCGGGGAACTTTGAAATAGCTGAACAATTTATTCTTCTCTAACCAATCTTCTCACAACCTATGCAACACAATAATGAAAGAATACAATGCTATCAAAGTTTCTACGATATTTAATTGAATAAGAATTTAGAAATATTCTCCAGAGTTTATACTGAATGATCTTAAATGATTTTGAAATTCTAATCTCGAGTAACTATCAAAGATTTACTTTGATATACCCAAATAACAAGATGGAAATATTTTCTAAAATTTATGATGAGTGATCACAAAGGATCTAGAACTTCTCTTCTCGAGTAACTATCAAAGATATACTTTGATATACCCAGGTGTATCAGATAACCATAAAGATTAAGTCACCCCTCTACAAGTACTTAGAGCGGCCAAGTCCTTCTACCCTATATTATGCATAATACTTATACGCGCGCAAAGCCCGAATATACGACCAAAAATGTTCCCTTTGTATAAAAGGTTGTTCTTCTCAATCTTATAATCAGAGTTTGATTTATAACAACGAAATACAATGATTTCAATATCTAATCACTTTCTCGATCTATCCGAAATAATTGGCATCGATCTGTCAATAATAATTGAATTCTCGTCTCGAACCTATCAAGTTCTATTAAATGTTCCTCTAGCCAGAATAATTAGCTAAGACATATCTCAACTCAATTCGACAATAGACAGGAATTATTTGTACTGTCACTAATAGCTTCTACAAATGTAAATATCCAATAACAAATTATTCTCCAATTATATATTCTCAGAATCACTAATTCAATTTGAATTAATAAATATGCACTAACTGCGAATAATCAACAATAATTCTCAGACGTGGTCTAATCAACATTAATTAACCACCATAATAATTGAATAGATATAACTCAAGGTTGAGTTAAGAAACCTGCCTTCCGAGTTTATTACTGCTACACAATATACTTATCTGCATTTGAAAGACCTATAATCACAATATCGGTCTCACAATTAGCACAATAATTCACAACACACAATACTGAAATTTATAGTCAATACTTCTCCTAGACACATTACCACATAATCACATCAGTATTTATAACTTATATAAACACTCATCAAGTATAACTAGTTCGGTCTGGTTGGACTTTGATCTATTCTCGGTGTACTGATCATCCTATCTGACAATTAACACTTGTATTATCAACTAAACTCGGTCTCAAAGCTTCAATATTATATTAGATAAGTCAAATATCATTAATAATATTTTTTGAAAGCTTTTAATAATTTTCTAACAATTATTATAATTTATAATAATTTTTCAAACATCAAAATCATTTTTAAATGATTTAAATACTGATAAACCCATCATCATTAATATTTAATAATACTTAAAATATTAATGACATACTTATCAAAATATTAAGGTTATCATTAATAACTTCAAATATTTTTAAATCACCAATATTCTACTTAAATGATTTTTAAAATAATTAAAGTCATTTTAAACCATCACCATTAATATTTAAATATTAATGAATTTGTCATCAAAATATTAAAAGTCATTAATTATAACTTAAAATATTTTTATATTATTTTTCTCAATTTCAAATGATTTTTAAATCAATAAAATCATTTTTCCATCATTTATTTAATTTAGTAATTAAATAAATCTAAGATCATTAATATTAAATTATTAATAAAATTCTTCAAAAATATTAAAAGTTACATTTTATAACTCAAAATATTTTTAAACACTTTATTCTTATTTAAAATAATTTTTATAATATTAAAATCATTTTTCTCTAATTTATTTAATATACTAATTAAATAAATTAAATATCATTATTATTCAAATAATTATAATTATTAATGAAAAATATTCCAAATTCTCAAAAGTTATTTTCATAATTTAAAATAATTATTAAAATAATTTTTGGTAATTTTTAGAATTTATTTTCTATTTTTAATCATTTTTCAGAAATTAAGAAAATAAAAATAATATAACCGTCGCTATAGATTATAGCGACATTTTCTGTCGCTATAGGTGTTCTTGAGGCTCAAGAACACTAACAGTCAGATCGCAAGGGGTTACGTTTGACCACCTTTAAATTTATGTTCATGCTTTTTCTAGGCAATCTAAGACTTCAATCGTGTAGTATACATGTAGTACTACAATTATTAATCGTCACTTTGGTCACACAACAACTCAAATTCAAGATCTGAGCCTTTAAAACCGTTGTCAGAGATGTTATGGGTTTTCTGGGTAATCCAGAAACCCAGACAGTTTCATGGTGCTATATTGAAGGTCGATTTCTTCTAGGTTCTGGTCATCAATATGTTTTTATTAAGGTCCAAGTCTGTAGTCCTTATGTCAGGGAACACATATGTAACATTATTTAGGTCCGAGTACAAAACAATCACCAGATTTAATCTGGTCAAACCTTGTCAGAAGGTTCATGTTAACAGTTTCTGGAAATTCCAAAAACTTCATCCGTGACTGAATTGACTAGTTTGACCATCCATTTTGTTCGATCTGTTGATTATTTAAACGTTCTAAAGCCATGGATCTAGAGTCCATATAACAGACTACAACATGTATACAACAACATCAATAAACTGCTTAATATCTGACAGATCAAAGCTTTGCAAAGTATTGTCAGACACTGATTAAGGATTTCTGGGTTACCCAGAAATCACCTAGTCAAGTTCGATCAACGGGGTTTGACCATGAATATCTTACAATCTGGACATGGAATGGCTGTGATTCCACTTCTAGATCAAAGACCTCATGTCAGACTATGGATCTAAACTATAAAACAACACCAAACATTAACAGGGAAATATCTGGAGCCACTGACATATGGTTGTCAGACAACTTATAGTGTTCTTGGGCAGTTTTGAAAAACTTCACTTTTAAAGCCATTTGATACTATAGATCTATGATGGATCATCATAGATCATTTCAAAACATATTCTAGCATGAATATAAACACATAAACACGAATTCTTTCTTAGCATACAAGATCGAAGGTGAGTTTAGGTTTATACCTCTCTAGTCCAATCTTTGATCCTTAATCTTTTCTACTGATCTTGATGATCTAGGGGCTTGGTTAGTGACTGAAACACTTAACAATTTTGGAGGTTTAGAGAGAGAAGGAGTTGGTTGAGTGTAAGATAACAAATGGACCAAAAATGTGAACTTTCTCTCTCTTTATTTCTTTAATTTAGATACAATGCATGTAAGTAATGCAAGGTGTCATGCTATATCAGATTTGCTAAGATTTTAAGAGCACATGGGGTATACCTAATGTGATGACTCATGCAATTTCTAAAAAAACTTTAAGCTTACAAGTAAAGGGCATTTTAGACATTTAATTCCCAATTTTAATGGCATAAAGGTAACTTGCCAAACCCTTAGGGTTTAAGCCTTAGGGTTTAACCCTAAGGTTTTAACCCTTAGGTTTTACAACTTTAGCTTCTAAGATTTTCTAATTAGGTTTTTTAAAATAGAAAATTAAGATAACTAAAATATAATTAGTGTTTTCTAATTATATTAAAGGTTACCAATCACATTAGGGCTTACTAATTAGGATTAAGGTTTCCTAATTAGGGTTTAGGGTTCCCAAATTTAAGATTAGGGCTTCCCAACATTTGTTTAGTGTTCCTAACTATACGTTAGGGTTTCTAAACCCGAGATTTGGGTTTCTAATCCCTTATTAGGGTTTACCAAAATTATACACTATCCGGACAAACATTAATTCACAAATTCTATATAGCACAAACACATACTCACAAATACTTTTATTATAACTGCGATTTCTATCAAATCCCTATCCGAACTTAGGGTTAGGGTTTCTATTCTCGGTTAAGCACAACTTTACTCTTATTTTCTCAGTTAATACACAAATTGACTACTTCTCAAAACTCGTATCACCGATACACAACACAATATTGATAATCAATATTAATTAAAAAAAATTATTCAAAAAATTCAGATTATTCCAAATTTCGGGTTATTACAGTGCATATTATTGTTGAATCTGAAATTGAGAATATTATTTTTCCCGCTATGAAATTGTTATTGATTTGAAAATTCTGCATATTGAATCTTAATTTGGGAATAATATTTTGTAGAATTTGAAATCTACATATTTTGGAGAATTTGAAATCTGAATATTGAAAGAATATTGTAGTACTCTTGCTGAACTTACTGAAATTGGGTTTAATTTGTGCAACTACAACTTCTGTTAGTGTATTGTATTTGGTTTCAATTGTAGACTTATTTTTGACGGAATTTCTGAGGGAAATTTATGTGGGAATTATAGAAGGTAATAAATAAATCAATAATTAATTATAAAAGTTAATTAGGACTTAGTTTGACATTAAAATAAACTAAACTACGCAATTAAGTAGCATTTACTTAGTTGACTACCAATAAAATAAAAAAATTATAATTAACTATAACATACATAAATACTATAGTAAATATAATGTAAGAAAAAGGATAAAATAATATAATATAAACAAGTTATTTATAATTAAAATAAAATATTTTAATACAAAATTAATAATAAAATAAAATACAATACAATACAATAAATTTAATTGTATTTAATAAAATAAAAAAATTAAAATATTTGATAATAAAATAAAATAAAATAATTTAATTTAAATTTAATTAAAAAAATAATAAAATTTATATAATATAATAAAAAAATATCCCTAAAAAAATTGAATTAAATTAAAGCTAACTATATTATCATAAAATAAAATAATAAACTAAGTAACATTTGCTTATTTGGGATGCTGTACTTTGGAACTTAATTAGAAACCCGTTTGACAAGTAGAACTGAATGCCGAACAATAGTTCTCATATTTAAATAATAAAATAAAATAAAATATATTTAATTAAGAAATATACTATAAAATAAAATAAATTAAATTATGACTAACTAAATTAACATTAAATAATTGAAATAAACTAAGTAGCATTTGATTAGTTTTCCACAATTAAAATAAAATGAATAAGTATTATATGTATATATACATATATGTACTATAAGTTGTTTTGGTCTATTTCGTGTACTTGGAGATCATGTGGAGGTGCCTGGTGAAATTTTCCTAAAACAGAAGAAACGTACAATGACTCGATGCTATATTTTAAGGATAAAGATCTATAGAGATAGATCTAAAAGGATGTTTGGCTTGTCTCAAGGAACGTACATTGACTCAATGCTAAAGAATTTAGCAAGAAAAATTCCAAAAGAGGTCTCATGTCGATGAGCCATGGAATACATCTCTCCAAAAAACAGGCCCCAAAGACACTTGAGGAGAGAGACCGTATGAGTAAGATTCTTTATGCTTCCACAATAGGATCTATCATGTATGGTATGATATGTATTAGACCGGATTTCACTCATACACTAAGTGTGACAAGTAGATATCAGTCGAATCCAGGGGAAGAGCATTGGAAGGCAGTGAAAAATATCCTAAAGTACTTAAGAAGAACTAAGGATGTGTTTCTTGTCTACGGTGGGTCTTAATTAAAACTAGAGGGCTTCACAAACTCAATTTTTCAAACGAACCAAGATGACAATAAATTCATTTTGGGGGTATGTGTTTACCTTAAACTGTGGCGCAATGATATGGAAGAGTTTCAAAGAGCAAACAGTTGCTAATTCAGTGACAGAGGCAGAGTACATAGCTGCAAGTGAAGCTGCAAGGGAGGCTATTTGGATGAAGAAGTTCATTACCAAACTTGGTGTGGTTCCTAGCATTACAGGACCAATACCTTTATTCTGTGACAACACCGGAGCTGTTGCACAGGCTAAGGAACCCAAGTCTCATTAGAAATCCAAACACATGTTACGATGTTTTCATTTGACTAAAGAAATCATTGAAAGAGGAGATGTCACCTTGGAGCGTGTGGACTTTCAAGACAATATTGCAGATCCATTTATTAAAACGTTAACACAACAGCAGTTCGATCGTCACTTAGAGAAGATGGGTATAAGATACCAAGGCGATTGACTTTAGTACAAGTGGGAGATTAAAAGTAGTATGTATACAAGCCAATCATGTATGATGATAAAGCATATACTTTGTAATTAATCTTATTTATTTATTAATAAAAGTGTTATTTTTTAAAGGCATTTAATTATCTACATGGTGTTGTTTTAATAATATGTGATAAACGCATAGTTTTAAACAATGCTTTTAGAATCATGATGAGATCATGCTAATGAGATCTAAATTCTTAGATAACTTAAAAATTAAAATGTTCCCAATCAATGGATTACTAAAAAGGGGATTACTGAATCCGGATAGATTGGTACATACGTTGCTTGCTCATTGGATGACGATGGTTGATCTCATGATTATTTGTGTAGAGACACTAAAGCAAGTATGTAGGTGCTTATTGGAGAATAAGTTCACTGAACGTGACTCGCTAAGGAATACCTAATGGAGTTTTACTTGTTTGTCAATAGGAATTCTAGAAGTGATAGTAGTACAAGTAATCCTTATACTTGAGATCATCATAGTATTTTTATATAATAATTTATATTTTGACTTATTCCTTAAGACCCTTAGGGTATATCAAAGGATATGATTTGGTGTAATAAGTTATATATGAAGATAATGAATGATAAATAAAGAATCTACCACTTCTAGTAAAAAAGAGATATGTCCTATGTGATTCGATAAATGACAACCCAGGAATCCTTGGCCAATGTGGAATGAAATTAGAAAGTAGTCTCTAATTTGCATTCATTAGGAGTTGTGCATTTAGGAATCGAAATACATAAATAAAATAAAATAAGACTTGACAGTAATTCCATGTCTTATATTTAATTAGGAAATTGTATGGTGGAATGATTGAATTGTACGGTAACTATTTATTCAAAGGTTCTTTTAGTATAAATGTTGAAATCTATATTATCTGGAAAGTCATTGATCGCTAGGGAGGCTTATCCCTATTGTAGAATAAATATTTTTATTTAAATAAATTAATAGTTTAATTTATTTATTTAAATAAGATTAGAATTGTTCTAATTAATTTATTCACAACCGATTTAATATGAAAAACCTAAAGGGTCACACCATAAAAATGAAGAATAATTATTTAAGAAGTTAATGGCATAATCGTAATAATATGTTAAGTGTATTTAATTTAATTTATTGTGATAAAATAAATTAAATAGCTTAATATTTATTGTTTAATATTTGGAAATATTAAATATAAATTAATAAAAGGAGTCTTATTAATATTATTATAATTATTATTATTTTTAAATTCTAAAGGAGTTTAGGAATTCATTTTAATATAAGTACTCTCATTTATTCCTAATAGGATTAGGAGGCAAATTAATTAAATGAGTTTAATTAATTATCCCTAATAAGATTAGGGAGCCTAATTAATTAAAGGAGTTTAATTAATTAAATAATACCTTAATAAGGGTTAACTAATATCTTTATAAAAGGAGTCTTATATCAGATATTAAATATACGTGATTCCAATCGTTGGAGAGTACACCCTCTCTTTTTCTACAGAGATAGGAAAAACTAGTGTTTGAGCCAAAAACACCCTTCTTATTGAAAATTCTTCTTCCTTGGTGGATCGCCTCTACATGACATACATTTGGGTGGCTAACATTGATCAAAGGAAGGAATCTACCCGGAGATTCAAGGAGATCGCAGAGAAGAAAGAGTTGAACTCGTACCTATGGAAGCTCGTATATAAAAGGGTATGATTCTGTTTCTCCTTCTTTTTAGATTGATAATCAAGCACAAGAATAATCTTGGTTTATAGTTTGTAAGAATTTTTTTTAAAATTCGTTTTTATTACGCTTCTGCTTCGATTGTGTGATTTGATTGTATATACTTGTTTCTAGCAAACCTAACAGGTACAATGTGATGAAATGTCAGGGGAAGGAGAAATATGTGCCCAAGAAGATCTTACAGTACTTTCCTCTTGCGTCGAGGCTTCAACGGATATTCATATCGTCCCATACAGCTCAGCATATGAGTTGGCATAGAACAAGGGACGTCGTGCTTGGTCAGCTGACTCACCCTACAGATGGAGATGAATGGAAGATATTTGATGAAAATTTTCCACAGTTTGCAAAAGAATTCAGAAATGTGAGGCTCGACATGGCTACGGATAACTTTTACCCTTTTAATAATTTTAGTCAGCTTTACTCTGTTTGGTAAATCATTATGGTAGCTTATAATCTTCCACCGTCAATGTGCACGAGGGATATGTATTTGTTCTTGACTTTACTCATACTAGGGTATAAGAGTCCTACAAAAGACATTAACTTGTATCTCAAGCCGTTAGTCGATGATATAAAGATGTTGTGGGAGATGGGGGTCCAGACGTATGATAAATCAATCGGTGAGAATTTTTTGATGAAGGCCGTCTTGTTGTGGATTTTTACTGACTTTCTGGCTCTTGGGATGATTAGTAGTTGGTCGACTAACGGGAAGCTGTCATGCCCAGTATGTATAGAAGTTGTGCAAGGTACTTAGTTGTAACATGAGCGAAAATGTAGTTTCTTTAGAATATCAATGACATTTAAGTGTCGATGGTTTTATACTAAAAAGGGTGTTAAAATTGATCGTAATAGAATCTTCATAGTAGTTATCAAGTCAAAGCTAAAAACTGATGACGTATTCGTGTTAGCTAGTCAATCGACTCAAGTGTACTACGCTCCTAATATCATTAATAGTAAAAAACCATAGTATAAAATTTTCACTACGAAAACACGTGCATTTAATTATGCTAATATGTTTGGGAATGATGAGGCGTTGCAAGAATATGTTAGCATTCCCAGGAAGGTAATGCTAAATGATGAATATATGATGACAAATGATGTGGTTGACATACCCGACGATGAGGAAGTCAAGGATGATGTGGTCGTGAATGAGTAATAGCGATGATGATACTGGGGAAGAGACATAATCCGAGAATGATAGTGATGTTGAATCTAACGGGTTTGATAACATACAAACTTGAAACTTATTTCAAATTAGTAAATAATGCAATATTAATACATTATATTTAATTAATTTAGCTTCACATTCATATGCGTTATTTTTGTTATTTCAGTAGTATATTTATAGCTAGACATAGCGGTGGAGGTCACCGTAGTGGAGGCCTATCCAGATGGGGAGAGGGTAGCTCAACTGGAGGCTCGTCTTCAGGGGCTAGTAAGTTATTTGAACAAAACCTTTCAATATATCTCAATCTGAATTAACAATATTTGACTTAATTTTTTTTATAATTACAAATGTTACTCGTCGACGACACTGAGGGACTAACCTCGGTATCTACGATCGTCCGTCGATAGTTCCACTTACAGTCCGAGTGGATGTCGAGTCTGCTCACTAAGTGTTAAACCATCAGAAATAAATAGTTAAATTTATATAATTTATTTAATGACACAATTAATATATGATCTAATATTTTATTTTTACTGTAGTATACTAGACTTTCTACGACCCAAACCTTTTATGAATAAGATTTAATTTTTCTAAATAGTAAGGTATTGATTTAATAAATGTTATATTTAAGGGTGATATGTGAAAATTATATGAAGTGAACAGTCTGTCAGGGAATATTCATTTTGTCAGGGAATATTCCTTTTGTAGGGAAATATTCGTAATACGACGCTGAAATAACCAATCATTGTTGGGACCCATAGTAGAATAACTTTTGGATCGAAAAAGCGACAAAAATAACCATTTTAAAAGTTGATGGCAAAATTTTTACTGTTAACTGTTGAAATACCCGGTAATAAAAGAACAGTAGCACACGCTTTTCTACATTAGCACATGGTATTGCACAATATTTCTGATTATTGATTCAATAATTGTCATAGTAGTAATTGCATAGTATTTTATATTATTGACTTAATAATTGTTATAGTGATAATTGTATAGTATTTTATATTATTGATTAAATAATTATCACAGTAACAATTGCACAGTATTCCACACCATTAAATTAATAATTATCACGACATAGCAACTCATATTATTTGAAAAGATATTATTAGTTAGCACTATTGGAAATGTCTAGAAGTTCTGTCAAGGAAAGGGTTTACGTTATATAATTACACACCAATAAAGTGAAATCCTTATCGGAAAGCCTCTTCTTTCTTGGAAACAATCTGGTTGTTCGTATTGTGAGTCTATAATATCAATAGTGAATAATTATTGAAGGATTAAAAAAGTGTTGATTAATTATGTGATGCGTAGCATAACCATTAGTAAGAAGTTGCTGACACTTGAAGGAAATAAGGGTGATATGTGGCGTTTATAAGTTTGACTTGTTTGTGGGACCCACAACTCTCTTCCGTAGGACCCAAAATTTTATTTCTTTTATGGGACCCATAAATTTATTTAATTTCTTTTGTGGGACCCATAGGTTATCCAAGAGTCACTTTCGCCAATTGTACTTGCCTCTTCGTATTGCCAAGAGTCACTTGCCTCTTCGCAAATAGCCAGTTGTCTCTTCACATTGCCAAGGGTCAAGCTAGTTGTTTCTTCACATTTCTAAGAGTCAAGCCAGTTGCCTCTTCACATTGCCATGGCCACTTTCAGTCCTTCTATAAATAGAATTAAGTATTCTTCATATTTTACTTACAACTGATAAGAGAAAGCTATAGAGAGAGAATAAGAGAGAAAGAAGAGAAATATTCAGGAAGCAAGCACACACCAACAACACAAAGTTCTGCTACTACACTATTGCAGTATCTAGTCTTTATTAAGGTAAAAAATATTATTTCCTTTCAATATTCGTAAGGGATATCATTTTCTTTCATACTCCATATTATGGTAAGTTGTTATTCGTTTCTATAATTTTTTCATTAAACGGTGAAAAGTCCTAAATTATTTTGAACTTCCTTAATAGTTTGTGCTTCATTTATTATCTTTTCACTTGAATCTTCCTATTGCTTTTTACATGTTATAGTTGAATTGTAAACCTTATTTATTATATTATTGAACTCTAATCAAATTTATAGATATCATGTTGATAATTTGGATTTTCTTAGACTCTGGAAAAATTAAATTATAAATCTCTAATGTTTATTCTTGATCTTATTATTCTTATTATTTATGTTCATCATTTATATCATTGTCATAATCCTCCGATTTAATTTGTGGTGAAAAGTTCTCTTTGTCCGGAGTGCAAAGAGTAACCGTTGATTGACATGATTATACCAATTCATAATTCCTGGTCATAATCATGAACTTTGGTGTTACAGGCAAAGGCTTGAGGTGAAAGTTCTTTTTTGGACCATAGTGCAAAGATGACTGTTGATTGGCATGATCATGACCACTAGTGATACAAATGAATATCTTTAGCCCGTAGTGCAAATATAAATTATTGATTTGTATAATTATGAAAAAGAAATGTTGATTGGTGTTACAGGAATAAAATATTGATGATGGAATTTTAAATCGTAGAAGATAGTAGACATCATGCCCTACTAGACTCTTCTAATGGATTGGTTATTCCGCTGCAGTTATCGTTGAAAACTTATATTATCTTTAAAGATATGCTTTATCACTGTTGAAGGCTATAAATAATTTATTCTTCATTATCTTAGTCATAATATTATTTACCGGGCTATTTGAGATCCCCTTTTCTTTTTTGTTATATTGTTTTTCTCAGGAAATGATAGTGTAGTTGAGACTGGCAGGGGAATGGAGTGATGGTCCGAAACTGTAAAAGTATTTTAATAGATTATAAAATTGTGTGACAATAATAGTATTGAGAATTTAAGTTGAGTGTGGATATTGTTGTATTAGTTACGGTACAATATTTGTATTGAAACTCATAATATATGTGTAGTCGTATTTTGTACGACAATTTAATAGTTGTAAATAGGAAATTTTTATTTGGATTCTATAGTATGTATTTTGGCGACTCAAATTGGGGTTGTGTGGACCTATTTTGGGGGGAGGGGTCATAGACTCGGTCACTAATGTGAACTTTCACGCTATCTACCTGACGCACCTCCCGACTGGGTGCACGCGCTTCAGCTAGTACGGGTAGCACGATGCCTCGTTTATGGATATTGTTTTGCGGTAGTTTCACGTAAGTTAATTTCCTTAAATCCTAACAATTATAGGTACATAGTTGTTGCCCAATAAATAAAATGTTCATAACTTTTATACTTTTGTTATATACTTATTTTAGATACGAGAATGGAATCTCTCAGGTAGCCAAGGACGATGTTATTATTGCACATGTTCTTTAAGAACTACTGTGCATTGGATGTATGAGATGAGAGACGGAGGGTGAAGGCAGGCGGTGAGTTCCAATTCGGGACCACCAATAGAGATCATCAACCCTGCATAGTCTCCGATTCAACATTGGAGGCTATGTGTGCGCACTGGAATGCTGATGAGTTCAAGAAAAAGTCTGAGCAGGTAAAGAAGAACTGTGGCTAGCTCCGAGTAATACACACTAATGGCTCACAGTCTTTCAAGGAGCTGAAGTCGGTAACTTTCATTTATTTAGTTGTTTATTTACAAAATTCTCACATGAATACTTAATAACTGTTTTATGAATGTATTTATTAGGCCATGGGGAGGACCTTGGGTCGACCTCCAACCATGGTAGAGTTTTTTGATAGAGCCCATACGACCTCCAATCATGTTCATCTCAATACATGTACATCTTTGCACTACGGGCCAAAGATATTCATAAGAAAATCAATCATCGTTGTATTACAGGCCAAAGATATTTAGTAATATCATCATTTAGGACTGAGGATGATGAAAAATATTTTTAAAAAAATGAATCCAGTGAAACAAAATAACAAATAATAAGGATTCGTACTTTAAACAGTCTAAGTTCAAAAATACTTCATAAATAACTATAGTGAAGTAAAATTCAAGAATGATCAAAACATGAATAGAATCAAATCTAGTATCCATAATAGATATCTTGGACAAAAAACAAAAATTTAATTTTTCTGTGAATAGTGTCGTATATGTGAATAGTAACCCCGACACTAAAAGACAAGAATTTCACAAGAAAAATCTTACCAATATTTTGGCATAATGATATTGAAAAAAATAATATCATTTATAAAAAAATAATATCCCTTCCCTCCAAAAAGACAGTACTTCTGACTAGAATACTAAATATAGTGTTGAAGGAACTTGCACCGTATACCAACACTCAAAGTATCAAAATACACACAAGAATACACTCAATAATATAGAGAGAGAAATCTTTAGTTTCTGGTATAATTTTCAATTCTAACTTAAGCACCCTATTTATAGGAAAATGCTTAGAACACCAAAGCAGAAAATATAATAAAATATTATTATATATAAATTTTTGTCACACCCACCTCTTGAATCTGAATTAACACATTTATATCACATGTGGGGCCCACTCAACTCACCAAAAACATTTTTCTTAAAAAAAAATTAATTAAAACTTCAAAAATTAATTATTCTAAAACTTCGGAACTTCAATAATTCATAATAAATAGCCCTTTTATCAGAAAAATTCGAACCTTATATCCATTCCATAGGAAATTCCATTCTCTACAACTTCGTAAGTTTAAGTTTTTCCAAATTCCAAGCAGAAATTGGCCGAAATCCACATACGGACGATTTTACAGGCTATAATCAAATTTCAGTCAAGAAATGGGGTCCACAAACATGAAAAATATGTTTTAAATATTTTTAGTAACAAAAATACTCTTCCTCCTCATTTATTCATATATCCCACATTTATTGTAAAAATATCATCATTATTATATTATTATAATATAATAATATATTTAAATGAATTATTTTATCGTAAAAAGATAAAATAACAATTTTCAACAATTGTCACATTAAAAATTTTCTCCATCTATATCCACATAAAATGAATATTTTCCTTATCATATAAATCAATAATTAATTATTCACAAATAATATTACAGAATCACAATATCGACAACCAGACCATTCCCAGGAAAGAGGGGGCTTTCCAATAAGGATATCTCCTTACTGGCGCGCAATTAGGTGACCAAACCTCTCTTTAGACAGAACTTTCTAGACATTGCCAATAATGCTATCTAATAATATTATTTAAATAATATGAATTATTGATCTGATAATGGAAAATACTGTGTAGTAACAATTATTGAAACAACAATAATATAAAATATCAACGTAGTAATTATTGAATCAATAAAATAAAATATTGAACAATAATTACTTGTAACAATTATTGAGTAGTGCCTTCCTTCGTAAGAATCGATGGTGGTAATACAATCTGGTAATCTTCTTGTGCTTTAACCACCGAGTATTTCAACAATGATTAATTGGTAACAACAACAACGCAGTTATTTATAAACAACTTATACATATCGTTTTCTTCATCCAATCGCTTTCCGCTTATGGGGCCCACATAAGGTCAAGGTCGTCAATTTAATATTTTCCGACATTAAGAATATTTCACGACCAAACGAATATTCCCCGACAACAATGAATATTTTATAACCACTTGTTTATTTAAAATATTTGCATATTTTACCCATAACTAACCACATTAATCAAATCAACCCTTACTATTTCAAAATAATAAATAGAGGAAATTTAATTTCATTTATAATAGGTTGGGGTCTTACAACCTCCCCTCCTTATAAAATTTCATCCTCGAAATTGACATACGTACCTGATGTTTTGAAAAGGTGAGGATACCTCGCTTTCATTTCCGTTTCCAACTCCCATATCATTTCCTCAATAGCATGGTTCCTCCACAAAACTTTGACTTGTGGTATGACCTTTGTGCATAGGATGTGATGCCCCCAAAATAGGTATATAACACCCATTCTGAGTCGTCAAATACATGGTACAGAAACAACTACAACTTTATTAATACAATGGTCGTGCAAAATATGACAACACATAAACTGTGAGTTTAAAAACAAATATTGTCTTCTAGACAATATCAACACTCAAATAAGTCCTTATTATAATTATTAATACACTATTTTACAAAATAGTGAGGACTACTAAAACGACTTTCTAGAACCTTCATTCCATACCCCGACTAGTACTCGCTACATTCTCGCCTCCTGAGAAGAAAAATGGAACAAAAAGGAAAAGGGTGAGCTCAACTAGCCCAGTAAAGAATATTATGACTAAGATAACATAGAACAAATTATCATTAGTCCTCAACAGGGAAAAATATGATAGAATACAATAGACAACAAGTTTTAAATCAATATTCGCAGCGAAAATAATAATTCATTAGAAGAGTTACGTAGAGAATGAAACTACTTTCTTCTATGAATTTAAAATTTTATCATCAATATTTTATGTGACGCCCCCAAAATAGGTATACATCACCTATCTTGAGTCGCCAAATACATGATACAAAATTCAAATACAACTTAATTATACAACAGTTGTGTAAAATACAACAAAAACATATGCTATGAGTTTTAATACAAATATTATCATCTAGACAATATCCACACTCAATTGAGTCCTCGTTACATTTATTATCACAATATTTAATAGAATAGTGAGGACTACTAATGCAATTATCTGGACCGTCACTCCGTTCCCCTACTAGTCCCTGATATGTTCTCATTTCCTGAAGAGAACAATGAAAGTAAAAGGGTGAGCTCAACTAGCCCAGTAAGAAATATTATGACTAAGATAATACAGAATAAATTATCATTAGTCTTCAACAGTGTTAAACTGATACAATATAACAAACATCAAGTTTAACTGCAGTGAAACAAAAAATCCATTAAAATCTACAATCTTTTATGATTTAAAAGGTTTTTCATCACTTTTATCATTGGGACTCAGCTTAATAAATAATCCATATCATCCCTGCACTACGGCCAAGGATATTCATTAGTATCACAACCACAAATTATACATGCACTACGGGCCAAGGATATTCGTGTATTCATCAATGGTCATGATCATGCCAACAACTATCCATCAATGCACTACGGGCCAATGAGGACTTTTACCACATCATTTATAACATTACGGTCCATGATTATACCGATTAATCCTCTGTCATAATCATACCAAGTCTATCTATGCACTACAGAATACACGAGATGACTTTCAACATAATATAAACATGAGGATGATGACAATAATATAAGAATTCAATAAAACAAGTTCAAGAATTAATTTATCCAGAAACTAATAACGTCCAAATTGTCAACATGATACTTCTTTGTATAGTAAAATTCAAGAATGCTCGGAAGAATATTTCCATGAAAAGATCTTTGGATGAAGCGCTTGAATATCAAGGATATTCCACTAATTTCATGGAGTATAGAAGTCAAAACTTTAACCAACTGAGTATAATAAAGAATGGAATAACAAAAGAAATCACCAGGCATGCGATAGACCGCACAAATAGGTTATTCCAACAGAATAATAAATAACAGAACCAGGTCATGCGTAAACGCATAAACAAGATATTCCAACAGAATAATAAATAACGAAACCAGGTCAGACGAAATTTGCACCGACAGGATGTTCCAACAGAATAATAAATAACGGAACCAGGTCATGCGTAAACGCACAAACAGGATGTTCCAATAGAATAATAAAGAATGGAATAACAGAAGAATTTTAACATGTATGTGGTACTTCGCATAGATAGGTTATTCCAACATAATGATAAAGAATGGAATAACAGAAGAATTTCACCATGTATGAGGTACTTCGCATAGACAGGTTATTCCAACATAATGATAAAGAATGGAATAACAAAAGAATTTCACCAAGTATAGGGTGAATCACAGCGTATCTGAAGTTATTCCAATGAGAATAAAAAATGGAATAACAGAAGTTCTCTTCATGAATACGAAAGAAAGAAATAATACCCCTTACCTTAGAACAACTGGATATAGGAGTAGTGAAGTAGCAGAATACTTTTCTTCTTTCTCTCTATAGTTTCTCTCTCTAGAGTTTCAGTGACTTCGTAAGAAATAATGAAAGAATGAGCTTCTATTTATTGGTTTCGCTACCGTACAATCTCGAGCGATATGTCCTTCCTTTCTACAATTATAGCATACCTTGAACTGTTGTGGACAGTTTGGGCTGATATGTTCCTATTTTTCGCATTTGTAGCATACGACCGGTGGTCGTTCTCTTCCCTTAGAACTAGTTGCTGCTGATGCTGACTTCTTCACATTGTCATTGTTGAATCTCCTCTTTTTAAAATTTCTCCCTGACCCGCTTCTTCTATTTTTATGGACATGATTACCACCAGAGTGGTTCTTGCTCTTATCTCGCATTTTCTTTCCCCATTGGTTATCGTTGCTCCAATGACTAGCATCCACCCCAGTATGATCTTTGGTTGTGGTCCCTCGGTTGAACGTACTTTCGTTATCTCGCTTTCTAATAATTGAGCCATGTTGACAACATCTCCGAATATAGAGAAAATTTATGAGAAATGAGATCTTGGCGTATGTCGGGTTCCAAACCTCTCGAAACATCCGCGTCATACGTTCCTCATTCTCCACCAAATGAGGTGCAAACTCGGATAACTCCGCGAACTTCACCTCGTGCTTGGACACCGCCATCGTTGTTGTTCTGCTCGGTCTAATAAACTCTACCTCCTTCATATGATGAATATTTTCGTGAAAGTACTTGTCATTGAACAGTTTAAAATGTTTCCCAAGACATGTTGAGTGCAATTTGGATAGAGTGCGCTTCACGATTCCCACCAATAATCAGCCTCATTACAGAACATAAAGGTGGCGAATGGAACCTTCTGTTCCTCCGTGCATCCCAAGACATCGAATATCTTGGTAATTTGTTTGACCCACGTCTCATTTTAATCGGATCCATCTTTCCCCGCATTACGTGGTCCCAACTCTTTGAACCGCCTTGACCGTGACAAACCGGTAATGTTCTTATCATTTCCACCTGTATTTTGTACACGAGCCTCCTTTGTCTGATTTTGCATGAACTATAAAAAGCTTCTAAACATCCCATCGTTCATCGTCTGATCAGTGATGTTGTTTACAGGAGGAACATTGTCGGCCTGTTGCACGTTCTCCTCATTGGTGAGTAAAGGTGTCTCCATGGTCTCATTTACTCCACTGTTAACATTCTCAGTTGCCATTCTCAAATAATTCCATAAAACAAGGGTTAATTAAAGAAATTAACATATCACATAATATCCCTATATTCTGACCAACCAACAAATAAGCTTAGGTAGGACACACTAGCGAAGGATTTACTCGTCTCTCCCCTCCTAGTTCTATTCCCCGATCTCCGCCAAAGACCATATCCCTAAGCTCTGATACCAACTGTGACGCCCCCAAAATAGGTATACAACACCCATTCTGAGTCGCCAAATACATGGTACAGAAACAACTACAACTTTATTAATACAATTGTCGTGCAAAATACGACAACACATAAACAGTGAGTTTAAAAACAAATATTGTCTTCTAGACAATATCAACACTCAAATAAGTCCTCATTACAATTATTGATACACTATTTTTCAAAATAGTAACGACTATTAAAACGACTTTCTAGAACCTTCATTCCATACCCCGACTAGTACTCGCTACATTCTCGCCTCCTGAGAAGAAAAATAGAACAAAAAGAAAAAAAGTGAGCTCAACTAGCCCAGTAAAAAATATTATGACTAAGATAACATAGAACAAATTATCTTTAGTCCTCAACAGGGAAAAATCTGATAGAATACAATAGACAACAAGTTTTAAATCAATATTCGCAGCGGAAATAATAATTCATTAGAAGAGTTACGTAGAGAATGAAATCTACTTTCTTCTATGAATTTAAAAGTTTATCATCAATATTTTATCCCTGTAACATCAATCAATATACATCTTGAATCAAATATTCATCTTTGCACTACAGGCCAAAGATATTCATCAGTTGGTCATGTTCATCTCAACACCTGTTTATCTTTGCACTACGGGCCAAAGATATTTATCAAAAAATCATTCATCTTTGCACTACATGCCAAAGATATTCAGTTATATCATCATTTAAGACTGAGGATGATGAAAAATATTTTAAAGAAAACGAATCTAGTGAAACAAAAGAACAAATATTAAGGATTCGTACTTTAAACAATTCAAGTTCAAAAATACTTCATAAATAACCATAGTGAAGTAAAATTCAAGAATGATCAAAACATGGATAAAATCAAAGCTAGTATCCATAATAGATATTTTGGACAAAAAATAAAATTTTAATTTTTCTGTGAATAGTGTCGTATTCGTGAATAGTCTCAGATATCGTGAATAATTATATGTATACATGATTCGTAACCCCGACACTAAAAGACAAAAATTTCACAAGAAAAATCTTACCAATATTTTGACATAATGATATTGAAAGAAATAATATCATTTATAAAAAAAATAACATCCCTTACCTCCAAAAAGACAGTACTTCTGACTTGAATACTAGATATAGTGTTGAAGGAACTTGCACCGTATAGCAACACTCAAAGTATCAAAATACTCACAAGAATACGCTCGAAATATAGAGAGAGAAATCTTTAGTTTCTGATGTGATTTTCAATTCTAACTTAAGCACCTTATTTATAGGAAAATGCTTAGAACACCAAAGCAGAAAATTTAATAAAATATTAATATATATTAAAAAAAATTCGTACGCACACCAAAGAAATTGAATTCAGCATGCTTTCAATACTAATGGGGCCCACCAACATAATAAAAACATTTTTTCTTAAAAAAATAATTAAAACTTTAAAAAATCAATTATTCCGAAACTTCGGAACTTCAATAATTCATAATAAATAGCCTTTTTATCAGAAAAATTCGAATCTTATGTCCATTCCATAGGAAATTCAATTCTCTACAACTTTGTAAGTTTAAGTTTTTCAAATTCCAAACAGAGATTGACCGAAATCCACATACGGACGATTTTACAGGCTATAATCAAATTTCAGTCAAGAAATGGGGCCCACCGACATGTTTAACATGTTTTTAACATTTATTGTAACAAAAATACTCTTCCTCCTCATTTATTCATATATCACATATTCATTGTAAAAATATCACCATTATTATATTATTATACTATAATAATATATTTAAATGAAATATTTTATCAGAAAAGATAAAATATCAATTTTATAACAATTGTCACTTTAAAATTTTCTCCATCTATATCCACATAAAATGAATATTTTCCTTATCATATAAATTAATAATTAATTATTCACAAATAATATTACGTAATCACAATCTTGATAACCGGTAGTTCCTCGGAAGAGGGGGCTTTCCAATAAGGATTTCTCCTTACTGGCGCACAATTAGGTGACCAAACCTCTCCTTAGACAGAACTTTCTAGCCATTGCCAATAATTCTATCTAATAATATTATTCAAATAATATAAATTATTGATCTGATAATGAAGAATATTGTGTAGTGATAATTATTGAAACAACAATAATATAAAATATCAACGTAGCAATTATTGAATCAATAAAATAAAATATTGAATAATAATTCTTTATAACAATTATTGAGTAGTGCCTTCTTACGTAAGAATCAATAATTGGTGCAATACCGTGTCTTCTTGTGTTTTAATCACCGAGTATTTCAACGAGAATTAATCTTGAATAACAACTACTGTGAATTATTTATAAACAACTTATACTTGTCGTTTTTTTCATCCAATCGCTTTCCGTTATGGGGGCCCACAAAAGGTTGTGCCGTCGTACGAATATTCCCCGACAGTAAGAATATTCCACGACCAAACGAATATTCCCCGACAACAATGAATATTTTATAACCACTTGCTTATTTGAAATATTTGCGCATTTTACCCATAACTAACCACATTAATCAAATCAACCCTTACTATTTCAAAATAATAAAAAGAGGAAATTTAATTTCATTTATAATAAGTTGGGGTCTTACAGAGACTATGGGTCGCGTCTCAGGATCTCCCTACCAGTAGTACTGGCAAGTACCGCGTGTTGGGCCTGCCAAGTATTCCCGCATATACCCTACTTGGAGGCAATAACTTATAGCAATAATATAAATTAATATATACTGCGTAATGTTCTATTTATTTTCAAATGCTCTAGCTAGCGACAGCGTCCGAGAGCACCTGTTGGACCATCTCATATGAGCGTTAGCCTGTACGATAAGCTATTCCAGAGGGTCATAACATCGGTGTCAGATAGGTTTCATACGGATCTGGTTTTTCGTCGTCAGTAGTTGCCTAGCCTTATTTGCCTTCACCAGCTAACTCAGGATATTGCATCAGGAGCCATCGTCGGGAGTATGTGATTACCGTAGGAGCAGTTCGTCGCGTTAAGCGGCGAGGTGCTCCGGATGGTGGTTACCGTACTATTTGAGGCTTTAGGTCAACCCTCGCCTACTCAGGTAATCTGCATGTTATTTTATTTTCATTTAGCAGTTTCTTTAATTCTCACATATATACTGATCGAACTAATGATTTATATTTTTAATCCTATCAATAAGGTGGTGATGATGAGCGGACTGGTGATGCAGAGCATGGTGGCGATGACGATGGCGATGGTGAGCGGGGGGACGACGACACTAATTTTCATACACCAGAGCAGCACTGTTGTGACGCCCCTAAATCCGGGTACTTGAAACCCAAATTCAGTGCTTCACGATACCATCTCTATAACCGGAATAATACTAATAATAATGCCAATAATATAAATATTTAAACTTAACTTACATAATATCAAAGTTTAACTCTCAAGTACGTAACCTTAAATCATTCCTTACAACACATGATCATAAATATATAACATTGTCTTAATAATATTAACTATCACACAGATAACATTGTCATCATTCAGCAACCTTTCCTTTTCCCTTGTTTCTAGCAGAGCCTTCGGAGTGTTCACACTTAGCTGAAAATATTTAAATTAAGCAAGGATGAGCATTTGAGTGCCCAGCAAGTAATAGCAATTATATATATAAGCCGAAAGAATTTAAATGTTTTCTTTATACTACCCTTCTATAACAGATTAATAGTTGTGAAGTAATCTGTACCATTAATAATAACATAACAACCCTCTTTCAAATTTTTAAAACTACGTATTGACTATATATGGGGTTTAGGTGACATACTATGAACATTGTTTTCATTTTCAAAAAGGTTAAACAGAACTTCATCTATAAACCGTCATAACTTACGGGCACGGAGGGTGATCAGCCCGTTGTACCCTGTATTGATCAATACTACATTGCTAGAATGATATTATCGTTCATCCTCCGTCTCGTAAGTAATAAGCAAAAATTTTCCCATATTCGGGATGTTCATACTTGTCAGGGTTCCAAATAAAAGGTTTTATCTTATCCAACAATAATCTATAATTCAACATATATGTATATCAAAGGTGTATCAACATGTAAATAAATACAATGATTATCCAAGTGGTAACACTTGTATAATCATTATAAAATTAACTAATGAATAAATATCTGAATTACCATATACTAACATGGTGATAATCAATGGGCATATATAATATAGGTTGATAATCTGTACAGTAATAATATAATTTTGAAACATTCTTACTCATGTCCATTGCATAAAGGAAATGCAAAGGTAGGATACTTGCCTGATGCGCTGCTTACAATACGCAACTTAGTTTTATCTTTTATGTAATCACCTATCATTAATCAGATCATTCGTTCGATTAGAACAATATACTATAACATATAGTACTGCATTTCACAGTCAGCACATAACCTACTCACGTTGTTACACATATACAAAGTAGATCGTTGCATCGCAAAAAACCAACAAAGATGTCTTGGTCAAAATATCTAAGTCTAGAACAATTTACGAACTATGTCGGTTCTGCAAGCAAATCTATCGGAGTAAATAACGAGTCTAAGACTTTATTCTATTACTCAATATCTCAGTAAACGCTAGATCCTATGACTTAATAATAATTTTAAACATTTATTATACTTTAACATGAATTTCAAACACCTAATCATTATTAAATATCAAATAGTTTCTATTATCATTAATATTTAATTCATATTAAACCATTAATGAAATCATTGCCAAAATATCAAAGTTATTTACAATAACTCAAAATATTTTTAAAGTATTAGTATTACCCTTAAATGATTTTTAAAACATTTAAAATCATTTATAAATAATTACCATTAATATTCAAATATTAATGTACTAATTATCCAAATATTAAAAGTCATTAATTATAACTTAGAATATTTTTAATTCATTTATATCCTTTTTAAATAATTTTTAAATCAATAAACCATTTTAAACTATTTATTTATCAAATAAATTTAATATCATTAATACTATCATTAATAATAAATTATTAATGAAATTATCCTTTAAATATTAAAAGTTATATTTTATAACTTAAATTATTTTAAACACTTTATTTTCATTTAAAATGATTTCTAAAATAATAAAATGATTTTAAACTAAATTATTTAATATAATCATTAAATAACTTTAGTATCATTAATAATAATTAATTAATAAAATTCAACACAAAATATTAAAAGTCATAGAAAATAACTTAGAATATTTTCTTATACCATAATATAATTTTAAATAATTTTTTCATGTATAAAAATCATTTTTAAATAATTTATTTAATATTATAATTAATAAATTAAATAATTTTAATATTCCAAAAATATTAAATATTTATGATATATATTCAAAATAATTAAAATATATTTTTCGGACATTAAAATAATTTTTAATAATTTATTTTGTATTTTTAATGATTTAAATCTAATTTTTTGTAATTATTTTATTAAAATAATTAATTTCATAATTAACTGTCGCTAAAGGGGCCTATAGTGACGTAACTGTCGCTATAGGTGTTCTTCACCAAGCCCAGAATTCTCATGTCAGAAAACGAGCATGCATGTTTGACCAAGTGTTAATCAGTGTGTGTATTGTTTCTGGACAATCTATGAATTGGATCTTGTAGTACTAGTGCACGTCTACAATACCCAACATCAACCATGGCAATAAAGCATCAAACAAACAAGATCTAAGCTCTCAAAGAAGCTGTCAGACCTGTTCTTCATTTTCTGGGTGAAGAACAGCTCGACCCGCTCACTTTGAGCTTCTATAACTTGAAATCCTTTTGATAGTTTTGTGATTTATAATTTCCATCTTGTACACAACATGAGAGACTACAGATCTAACGCTTAAACTCATTGTAACAACAACAGATCAAGATGATAAGGGTCGGTCAAACCATGTCGAGAGTACGCTTCACGCTTTTACGGGTTTACCCGAGAAAACCCGTCGCTATGATCATCTTGCTTGGTTTGACCGTCTACCACATGAGACATACTAATCATTTTAATGTTCTAATGGCCTTAACTTACAGTACACATACTAGACTACCATATACAAACAACAAACAACAACAATAAAACAATGAAGCAAGATCCGCCGATTTAAAAGCGTTGTCGGTTCTGTTTCTAAGCGAATTTCGGTTACCTGTAACGCCAATCATAAATTTGGTCAATGGCTTTTGACCTTAAATATCTTGCAACCTGTTTAAGATATGAACTTGATTCTTGTTCCAGGTTAGAGATCACATAGCATACTACAACTACAAACTTAAAAACATCAAAAAGCATAAATGACCAAAGATCTGTGGCCACTGACATTTGCTGTCAGACCACAGTTAACCAAATTTCTAGATTTTCTAAAAAGTGAGATTTGAGCTTATAGATGTTATGGATCGAACACCTATCAACCCAGATCACTTAATAACACTATAAACAACATATTACAACACTCAAACATAACATTAAACATAAGATCATGGACAGAAATCATGCTAGAGTTTTATACCTTTAAACTTTGATTTCTTGATCCTAGCTTCTGATTTGTTTATGGTAATGGTGGGGATTGGTTTAGGGACTGATAAGCTAATAAATTTCGTTAGTTTGATGAGAGAAAAGTCTAGGTTGAGTGTTGATACAAAATGAGCTAGCAATGCCTTATTTCCTCTCTTTAATCTATTTATAGAAGTGGCAATGTATGTGAGATTTAGCTATTAACCTCCATACTCATGTTGTCCATTGAATAAAATTCCTTATCTTGTCCCTAAGCATGCTTAATGAGATTTCCCACCAATGATATGTTGACAACAATGTACTTTTTGTAATAAATTAAATAAAGTAATGTCACTAACTATATAAGGAAACTTAATTAGCAAAATTTGTTACCTTAAAAGGTAAATTCTGGCCAGCCATGCTTATAGCCTCTAATTCTTCACTTAGCTATTATTTTAATGCATAATTAGATAATTCAAAGGTCTAAAATACCCCTGACCAAATGGCTATGATTTGGGCTTGAATTGATTTCTTTTTGGGCTTCTTCCATAATTGTTTTGGGCCATTTAATAATCCTAGCCCAATAATTATTAATCTATGTTACCCAAGTTAGGGTTTAAAATAAATATAATTAGTGTACCAAATTTATAATTAGGTTTTCTTATTTTGATTAGGGTTTTAATCATACATGGACATTAGGGTTATAAGATAATAATTATACTTATCCTTGCTAACTTAGAAACTAGGGTTTATAGTTTTGGTAATTAGGGTTACCAAATTACAATTAGGGTTTATACTAAATAATTAAGGTTTCAAGAATTTAACAAGTACAAATGTTAATTAGGGTTAATCATAGGTCACATAACACAGTTATATAATAGACTTGAACTCACCACCAAGTTTTTAATTAGGGTTTCCCA
Source organism: Panax ginseng (assembly GCA_020205605.1). Lineage (NCBI taxonomy): Eukaryota > Viridiplantae > Streptophyta > Magnoliopsida > Apiales > Araliaceae > Panax > Panax ginseng. Next base: position 38,401,428 of record CM035130.1, on the reverse strand, counting down.
CAGTAATTAGGGTTTGACATAATACACCATATAAAAGAAAATTATCTGCAAAAAAAAAAAAAAATCTAATTTATTTGTATAGAAAATATTGAGTTATTACAACTGTCGTCCACCCCTGCCCGATGATCCTTCGCCTACTAGTTTATATTTCATTCGTATAGATTTTATTCATTGAATTGTAGATCATTTGTACATATTGTAAAAAATTGTAGTTTAGTTGAGTCTGTACGAATTTTGTAAATCATATTGTATAATTTATGGAACATTAACGTATATTTGTTATTGTTGATGAGTTACTTCATATTGACACTTGTTAGTTCATTTATATAGATTTTATTTATTAAATTATAGATCATTTGTCCATATTGTAAAAAATTGTAGTTTAGTTGAGTCTGTACGAGTTTTATAAATCTTATTGTATAATTTATGCAACATTAGTGTATATTTGTTATTGTTTATGAGTTACTTCATATTGACACTTGTTAGTTTATGTTTGATGAGATAAACTAAATTTTTTATAGTTAAGTTAAATGTGAAATATATTATTGTATGTGTTGTTGGAATAAATCAGGTTACCGGTACAAAACTGAGGTTTAAAAACCTAGAAACTGCAATTTTAAAATTTTTTATTTAAAAAAATCAGGTAATCTCAACGGAATAAGGTATTTTCGACAAAAATACCTTCGAGATTATAGTTTAAAATGTTTTTAAAAAATTCATATTTCCGACGGAAAAAGGATATTTTCGAGGGAAACTTTCGTCGGAATTAACACACCTTAAAATCGATGAACTAATTTCGACGAAAACGTACGTCGAAGAAATACTATTTTCTGACGAAAAATACGTCAGAATTATTCAGTCAATTTTAGTTATTTTAGACCTAATTTTCAACGAACTAAATTCCGACACCTCTATATCCTACTGAATTGTCGACAGAATATTCTGTCAGAAATAGCCTAATTCCGAAGAAATAAGGATATTCTGTCGAAATTTAGACTTTTTCTTGTAGTGACATGATATATTCAAATTCACGAAATTGTGACTAGTCTTGCATGTGTGACATATTTATTAATATCTCTCACATACTCTACAACGATGCATACGCCAAATATCAATTTTATATAACAACTAAAAAACCATAATAGTTATAACACGAGTTCAAACACATGAGACACAAAACATTAGACAAATTCAAAACTAGAATGTTAATATTCTAATATATTTCCAAAAATATATATTATAATTAAAGTAAAACAACTTTTATTTTAATAAATAATTTTTAAAAATTATCTAAAATAGATATATATATATATATATAAAATAAGGGTTATAACGCTTTTGTCCCTCAAAGTTCCACCTTTTTTATAATTAAGCCCCCAAAGTATAAATATATAGATCCTCGTAGCGGTGCACAATAGTCGATTCGATTCTGATCGTAAGTGGTGTTCACCGTAAAAAAATCGAGCCAAATCGACCGAATATTGAAAGTACCGATCGATATCTGCCGAGTTGAACAAAGATATCTTTGGAACGATTATCCTGCTTCGGCATCGCTTTTACATGCTCAGTATTGGCCCCTTCCTTTAAGCCAAAATTCAGCCCAAGTTTAAGCCAAAATCCGACCCAAGATAAAGCAACCCAACAGTTGATGTATCAGCCTTCTTTAAGCCAAAATAAGATCTCATTTGGGAGTCTTTTTATAAGAAAAGCTTACTTAGACTTTAATCAATATCGGACTTGGCTATTAAGGTCTCACTTGATAGTCTTTTTATAAGAAAAATTTCCTTAGACTTTTATAAATTAACTAATGTGGGACTTCCTTAAAATGTTAAACTTTTATAAATTAACCAATGTGAGACTTCCTTAAATTAACCAATGTGGAACTTGGAGACCACCAATAACCATATTCTAAACAACAATATACAAACAACCAACCATATCTAAATTTTACAACCAACCATATTCTATACTTCCTTTATAAACAACCATTGTATATCATTGTTAGTTTATACCATTGTTATTTTATATTCTATACCATTATATTTTTTATACAATATACAATTTGTATATTATATTTTATTGAATATAAAATATAAAATTGTATATTATATAATTTGTATATTATATATTATATTTTATTGAATTTTATTGTTATTTTATATTCTATACCATTGTTAGTCTTTTTATAAGAAAATTTTCCTTTATAAACAACCATATTCTATCCAAATTTGTATGTGCTAATGTCATGAGTGTGGGACTTTCCCAACTTATTGATAAATAGTTTCAGATTATCTAACTTCCTTATACTTTTACCATTTTAATCAATATGAAACTTGTAAACCACCAAGTATTAAGGCTTCACTTGGTAATCCTTTTATAAGGAAAACTTCCTTAAACTTTTACGAATTAATCAATGTGGGACTTGGCCTTCACTTGGTAGTCATTTTATAAGGAAAACTTTCTTAAATTTTTATTAATCAATGTGGGACTTGCAAACAACCATATATATGTGTTCTCTTGTCTTATCAATATCCCACCTTGTCTTATTTGTGTTCTCTTGTCTTACCTCTATTTTATAAATAGGGGAGACCATAAATTCAAATTTCATCAAGTCCTAAACATTCTAGCATGTCTTTTTTTTATGCTACCTCCATTTTATAAATAGAGACCTTAAGCCAATTTCACAAGGCTACGTAAAAAATTCTTTAAAAAGGGAATTGGACCAGTACAACCAGTTCGGTTCGGTATGTACCGGACATATAAAATTGGTAATCGGAACCAGTACCGAAACTTAGTTTGTACCAAATCGATTCCGAACCGATTTTTTTATACAGAATCGATCGGTTCGGACCGGTCCGATTCACCTTAAAAACCGAATTTGTCGAATTTGTTGAACAGCCCTACTAGATTGGATCTGTTCTGGAAAAGACTTGTTTAACCAATCCAGTCTCAGGACTGAAGAGTAGTTTGACTAGTTCACTGGTCCGGTCTTTTGGCTAGAATACAAGGAATAAATAAGGGCCTCAGCCCCTCCCCCTCCAACTTTTTTTTACTTTTTATAAATTTATGTACCATTTTTCTTCTAAAAATATAAAATTAAATAACATAAAAATAAAGATCAAATGTAACTTGAAAAATAACATTACATATACTAATTAAATTTTAAGTACAATTAAAAATTTTAAAGGCAAAAGATGAAACAAATCATAAATGCATAAGTTGAACATTGATTGAATTACAAAGAAAGAAAATAAATGTGAAATTTTGTATTCCAAAGAAAACTTACCTGTGTGATTATAAAAAATTAATAAATGTGTAAATGTAATTACTAATAAATGTTGCAAAATTACAAAATTTAAATAAATGAGTAATTTCTAAAAATTTATTAATTTTCTATTCCTTCTAGTATATCGTCTATATCCAGATCGAACGAACCATCTTCACTTGGAACTTTCATCTTGTACTCGGTTCATTGCATCCAAATAATCCTCGTAGCAAATGAAAATCCCCAAAGATAGAAGATTAATTAATTCTACTCTATTTTTCTTCTAATACCCACCTGCAAGAGAGAAATAAGATTTCGAAGCTAAGAACATTCGCAACAGTTTTTTTATCTCTATTCCTACTCTGTAGTGTTATTGAATCATTCTGTAATATATGGATTCAATTTTTTCACTATGTACCCAACATGTTCCTTATATTGATTCCTTAAATATTAAATTTTAAAATTTAAAATTTAAAATTTGAAAGTTTCAACAGTCAAATCATATTTTGAACGTTGTAACTATTTTTTTTATTTAAAAGTAATTGTTGTTTGAATTTAAAAATTACAATTATTTTAATTTAAAAATAAATATTGCTAGAAATCAAAATGTGCAACGATCATTATGTATTTATGAGAACTAAAACAACATTATTTTAATTATAAAATAATAAAATTTATAATTAGTAGTAATATTTTTTACAAAAATAATCAAAATCAAAATTTGACTGATTTTTAATTTTTTTTATAGTTCTTTTCTTCTCTAAATTCTCTGTTTAAAAAATAAAAATGAGTGAATTTGATAAACATGCATACCCAAATCAGCAATTAAGTGAGATAAAGATCCTTTAACCAACATAAAATCGCAATAAATAGGGTGTGAAATGTCATTTTACATAAATAGGGAACGCTCTTTTGATTCCCTCACTCTGAGGAGTCAAATCATATATAGGGATTAAAATAAAGAATTATATAAGGATAAAGAAACTGTTGGATATTGATTTATTGATATATTCTTCAAATATAGGGATAGAGAGTCTATTGAAGAATATGTTATAAATACTCTAATGTATTAAGCTTGAACAATTAGTATATCACGGGCAATTGCAGCAAAAACAAGATAATTTCTACTGTTGTGTCTCCACCAAGTAAATAAATCAAGATCTGCCTTCAGATAATAAACTAGACTATATAAACCAAGGTCATTTAAAGAATAGTTAGATGTTGGTACGTTTTTCTTTGAGAGTGATTCCAAAAAAAAGGTGGTATTTTAGAAGAAGAAGAAGAAGGTATAACAATCTCAACAATTGGTGCAATGGTTCAAGATCGCACTGGAATAAATAAGTTGGTTCAAAGAAAATGTAGACCCGGATTGGGAGATTAGTCCGAATGCGATTTTTCATAAATTAGATCACAATATGTATAAAATTTTGAAAAGATTTATTAATTTTTTAAATTGAGGCAGAAGAATCGTTTATTCCTAAATATTTTTCAATATATTCAACAAAATTTTCTACTCCTTCGACTTTAATTATAGGATTTAAAGCAGCGGCACAAGTATAACCAAGAGGGATTTCTTTATAATATTTGAAAAACTTTTCTTGCATAGAAACAATTAAAGGACTCCAAAATACATGATTTCTATAGGCATCAAATATAGAAGTGATGTTAAAAATTTCAACAATTACTTTAGGAGTAATTGCATAATAAACACTCCATTTGTAGCTTTATAAAAAGGTTTAAGAAGAATTCTTGAAAGTATTTGAACATTGTCCCAATTTTCATTAGTGTTAACGCCAGGATCTTTCTTCACGTCCCAATCATGAAAGACGTCCTGATCCTGCACAGTAAACACGACAAACACCACAAGCTTGAGGGCCGGACCGCCGGGGGATAGCTCAGGCGTGAGAGTAAGTATGTCTGTTCACAAGGTTAACTCAAGAGGATAATAAAATCTAGTGTAATGAGAGAGATTATTTATTATCAATTGTGTGAATGTATATATATCAAGAAATGTACCTATGCAAACTTGCCATTTCCCGTTCTACTTTTGGACCAGTACCACATTCGCCTCCACTCTGGATAGTCTATTTCAAATATGAAATCCGCATCCAACAACTTGGCTATTTCTTCATCAATAATCTTATGTCACTCTGGTGCAAATATCCACCTTTTTTGCCAAACTGGCTTCTTTGTTGGATCCACTTGTAGCCGATGCTCTGCAACCTTTCTACTCACCCCAAGCATATCACTAGGCACCCAGGCGAAGATGTCAGCATAACATCGAAGTAGTTCTATTAGGTTCGTCTGGAGAGGTTCGGGCAGACCTGAACCTATCTTCACCGTCTTGTCCTTCTTACCCGGAATCAGCTCGAACTCCTCAGTCTCTCCGGCCGGCATGACTAACAGCTCTGAACTACTTTTAGTAAAGGGCTCAATCTCAATAGTCATAGCCTATTTTTGCTTACTAACCCCTACTCCTGAAGCAATCACAGCATTTTGATAACATCTTCTGGCCAAATCTAAATCTCCAGCCACTTCACCAACTCCATGTGACGTTGGAAACTTGATTTTAAAGTGGGGAATTGATGTCATCGCCTGAAGAGCAGTCAAGGTAGGCCTTCCCAAAATGGCATTGTAAGCCGAGTCTACATGTACAACATAAAATTTGCACATTATTTCTACCTATTATGGAGTTGTACCAAAGATAACTGGCAGCTTAATAGTCCTTGCCACCTTGACTAGAACATTGCTGAAGCCATATAAAGGAGCCTCTTCCCCAATCTCCATCTTTTGACCATCCAGATGCATCCTCTGATAAGCATGTGCGTATAGAATATCAACTGAAGACCCATTGTCTATCATCATTCGCTTTATATCCACTAAACCCACCTGTGCGGTAATCACCAGAGCTCTTTCATGGGGTTCGATGGGCTCAGAAGGGTAATCCTCATCAGTAAAGGAAATTACCGTCCCTGGAAATGGTCTTTTAATCTTCGGGAGGGTACCAGCCACTAACATGACCGAATCCAGATATCCCCGACGCTTCTTTCCAAAAATCTTACCAGCTATTCCCCCCAGTAATTACATCAACGACATGCATTGTTGGTGGATTAGCTGCGGGTTGTGCCGGTTGAACTAGTTGAGCGACCTGAATAGGCCTGGTGTTCCCCTGTTGTTCTTCTCGAGGCTCTCTTCCAGTCACATACTGAACCAGAGTACCACTCTGGACATTCCTTTTAATTAACTCCTTCAAACTCCTGCAGTCATTAGTTCCATGCAGCCCCGATGCCTGATGATAATCACAACACTTATGAGAATTACCAGACCCAGGCTTAAGATTATCCCAAGGAAGTTCAAAATAAGGCTGTTCTTTGATTTGATCCAAAATGGTAGCTCGATCATTGTTCAACTGTGTGTACACTTTGTTCACCTTCTGTTCCAGAACAGGCGGATGACCTCCTCTCGAACGCCAAGTACTGTTGTACCTCTTAGAATTCCCTTTTGTACAGTCATTATTGACACCGTTCTTCTTCTGATCACCATCGGCTTTATCTTTGTCTTTTTCATTCATCCTGTCTGAAGAAGAATGTTTCAAGCTATTCATAGCTTCCTCTACCACAATATAGCCCTCTACTTTATCAAAGGCTTCGATTAAACTCTTCGGGTGGTGAAACATCAGCTTTTTCACCAGCTTCTCCGACTTTACTAGGTCCAAACTATTCTGAAACAGCCCGACAGCTTGAAGATCATCAAGATAAGTCACTTGGCCAACCGCTTCTCTGAATCTCTTTATATACTAGCCCAAAGACTCATTCGAATATTGTCGAACTTTAGTCAACGAACCAGTAGGCTTTCCTCTCCTCTTGTTGCTCCCAAAACGAGCATGGAATTTGCTACATAAATCTGCTCAAGATGAAATTGAATCTGAAGGAAGAGTTCCCATCCACTGCCTCACATCCTTCCTTAATGTCGTCACAAAGGTCTGACACTTCGCTGCATCCGAGAAATCATAGTAATCCATCAGCCTATCAAACGTCTGGCTGTGGTCTTATGGATCACCTGAACCATCGTAACTCTCCATATATGGAAGCTTTTTAGTAGAGTCAGCTTTCTCTTTAAGAATTTCTGAGGAAAAAGGAGACACATTTTTCCCGAAGTGTCTTTTACTTGTTAAATTTCGGCTAGCTATTTCCGAAGCTCCTTTAATTATTTGACCAAGAATTCTACTCCTTCTGATTGTGAAGAGACTTCTTTCTTCGGAGAGCTTTCCTTCTTCTGGGTAGACTGGCCTTTTCCATATGAACCTGCAGCTCCAGACAAACTTCTCCGATGATGAGTATCTATAGGGCGATGTGCCCTCATCGGATTCTCAGGAGTGCGACTTCTGGATCTGCTTCGGTGTGGAGCTCTGCCACTATGGTGAGAATACTCAAGGTGGAGTGCCTTCTTTGTATTCTCAGGTAGGGTGAGGTACCCTCTTCGGTCCCTCAAGAGTATGGCTTCTTGACCTTCTTCGGTCCCTAGGGCGGCCTCGAGATATATCACCAGAGTGCATAGGCTCCTTTCCTCTTCTTGGTCACCTTTCCATGGATTTGCTATGCTCTTCGGATTGAGCATAACTTGACGCTTCATCCTTCATTTCTACCATCCGAACCATATGTTCAATAATTTCTTCCCTTTATTTTAGAAGAACCTCTATGGCTTTGTCAGCTTCTTCGGCCATCCTGGCCAACTTGGATGCTCTATCGGTCTGACCACCTCGGTGTTGGGTTCTAAGCTGTGTGCCTTCTACCCTTCTCCGACCATGGTCAGGTCCTTTATCGGCAGTATAAAATAACCTTCTCCTGGTATCACCATGAGCCTTTTCTTGAGAGCCTTCTGAAACATCTTTGTATGCGGTGCTATCATGAATACTTTTCAAAGGACCCAACCGATCCTTGATAGAGATTCGATGCACAGATGAACTTGCAGCCATCGGTTGTCCTTCGACAGTAGCTGTCTTATTCTTCACCATAACTTCTGACATAAAACAGATAACCAATATGATTGAAACTCAAGAAACACTAGAAAAACAACCCTCCTTTTAGCGCCAATGTTAACACCAAGATCTTTCCACGCGCCTCAATCACGTAAAAGCGCGTTCAATCCTGCACAGTAAACACGTCGATACCATAAGCTTGACAGCTTGGACCGTCGGGGGATAGCTCCAGCATAAGAGTCAGTACAGGCCGATACAAGGATAACAATGGAGGTTATTAGCTCTAGTGTTTGGATAATGAAAATATCAGTTACCTTCCTTTGTCCTGTATCCAGTCCTCATATACTCCTTCTCCTGTTTTGTGTGTCACCGAACTGCCCTGACACCAGCCGACTGAGAGCAGTTCACCTGCTCTTTTCCCCAACATCTTCCACCGCCGGTCGATTATGTCTCATCCTCATTAATGAAATACAGGAATAACAGTCGAAGTTCTATCTTTGCAATGATCACTGGTCAAAGCCCAACTAAAGCCATTATTCACGTAATGGTCTGGCCCAATGATCTGGCCCAATACTTTCAAGACTCCGGCCCAACATGTCTAAAGTATTATGGCCCAACAGGCGTGTTTGATAAAAAATGAATAAATCTGAATCTGAATCTGAATGAGCTGAATCTAAATGAAAAAAACTGTTTGATAATTGATATGTCTCAAACATCTGAATAACAAGATTTTTATTATTTTACCCCTCTGAAAAAATTTTAAATTGTTGTAAATTTATTAAATATTACTTAATATAATAGTTAATATTGTAAAAAAAATCATTCAGTCGTCATTCAGTCAAAAAAATGGGACTTACCCATTCATTAAATCGTCTGAATGATCGTGGTGATTTAAGCCATCCGATTTATTTTTTTTCGAAACAAACGAATGGTTAAATTAGTCAGCCATTCAGCCATTCAATGCTAATCAAAAAGCCCCTTAATTTTAAAAATTAATTGTTGATTCTACACCAAATTAGAATTGTCATATGATTCTAAACTTTTTGGGCTTAAAACTCTCTTTCATAAATTTGTTTGGCCCATACTAGAATGTGCAAGTTTAAACATAAACATAACATAAATGTGAAAAGTAAAATACAATTCATACATTTAAAATAAAATAAAATATATAAATAATGAGTGATTTTAATTAAATTAAACTAAATCATTTTCTAAAAAATATTCTAAATTATATTTTAATCATGATTATTCTAACATATAAATGAAAATTAGTACCTTGGCTTTCTCATTTAATATATTTGTTAAGCACGCTCAACTGGTTCAAGTGATGGTTGAACCAATGAACCATTAAGCCATTGACTTTACTAGTTTAATGTGTGATAGTGTTCTGATAACTATGCTACTTGTTTATATTTTGATTGCAAGTCGTGATTGATATAATTTGTGATGCGTGGGTGGTCAAAAAAGTTGAAAGGAAGCTATTTTTTGTATCACTAATTGAGGTTGATGTTCCCTTTGCGTAGCATGATTATAAATTAATCATGGTGCTGTCAATTTGAGCTTGGTCACTTTCTTTTGCAACAACTGGTTGTGGACAATTATGAAAGTGTCCCCTTAGTGTGGAAATTTACTCTAATAGTTGCACCTCGTCTTTTTAATACTATCTACTGAAACTTTAGTAAATTTTGCCCAAATATCCGCTAGACAGAAACATGCTGTCGCTGATAGAGTCGGCAGTTGATAGGCCCTTTTTTTTATAGTGGTAGATGTAGGAATTATAACGGGGTTGAGATTAGTACTTGAAGATAGGAGTGAACAAAAAACGAATAAAATCGAATTATCGAACACAATCAAATTTTTTTTACAGAATTATTTTGATTTTTTGATTATTTTTTTCTAATTTTGATTATATCTGATTTATTGCTCGGTATTCAATTTTGAAAAATAGGTTATTCGGGTATCTGAAATACCGAACTTATCAATTAAAAAAAATAATAATTTTATAATGTATTTGTATGACTATGATGTAGCCCTTAATTTCCATTCCCAAACCCCAGATTCCAATTCTTCCGCGCCCCGACCTCTCTCCGTCTTTTTTATAACTCACAACGCCACCCAAATCTTTTGAAACCCACTAACAGAAGAATATCATGATTCTTCTTCTGACCCTTCCCCTCTATGGCTCTGTTTATATATTAACCCCGTCGAAATTTCAAGACTTCGCTTTTATCGATCACCAACTGGGGCAGAATCATTGATAGACTCTTTTAATTCCCAAGGTATGATCACTTTAGAGATTTTATTACACTTCTTCTTGAGGATTGAATATTGTTTCCCCTTCTTTTGTCCTTTTTGTTGTGGATTTTTTTTTAATAGATGACTCATTCTTGGAATTTATTTTTTGGGTTTTTCATGGAAATTATTAGCTGGTTGAGACAGAGTTCCTCACTTTGTTGGTTAATGCATGAGCTCGATCAACAAGTGCTTTCTCTATTTGAACTTTTTTGTTAGCTTTAATGTTTTGGGTTCATTTCTCAGCTTTTTGTTTCAACATGTTGTTTAGTGTTGAGTGTTAAGGTAATTTTTAAGTAAGTAAGCCTTTTATTTCGGTTATTTACCAAATAACCGAATTATAAATTCAGAAATTCGGTTATTCGGTTAACAATTAGAATAATAGGAATGTGTTTAGTTCAATTTTCGATTATAACTGAATAGTTTATCGGTTCGGTTATAACCAAACTTCACTCCTACTTGAAGATGCCATAATTCAAAATAAATAAAAATATGAAATTGGAATTTTAAGAACAAAATTAGAATGAAATTGGAATTGTAAGTATGACAGAATTAAAATTGGAATAGTTAGTAAATTTGGTGAAGACAGAATGAATATTGGTTGCAAGAAAGTGTAAGAATGATTTGTGAGAAAAATTGGAATGAAGGGTTAAGTTGTTGAAATATGTTGGACCAAAATGCCCTAAAAGCTAGCTGTTATATAGCTATTGGGAGGTATAAAATGGTCCAAAAATCAAAATAATTGTAATTCCAAAGGCAGACTAAAAAAGACTAAAATTTCAGTCTTAAAATATTATTTGTTTAGTCCTAAATCAGTCCTAAAAGACTAATACCATGACAGGTCGCAACGGCAGGCCTGATTAGTCCAGTTTTCAGTCAAGGCCGGTCTATTCATCAGTCCAGTTTAGTCTCTAGATTGGTCCGGTCCAATCCAATCTTTTACTCCTAAATCTTTCGTAATTTTGCGTCTAAATTATTCGCGTTTAGAGTGTAAAAATGCACCGTCTTCTTTTTTATCAATCCTACGACCGATCAAGCCCCCAGACTCGGTCCAATCCTAACCGATCTTAGACCAGTCCAAACTTTTTCAATCTAGTTCGGTTCTGGCTTTTAGTTTTCGGTCCTTTTGTGCACTTCTAGACCCTCAAGCACATTTAAATAAGTACGATGTACCTTTCCCCTTATTTTTTTGTTGCCAAAAATAGACATGTGATAGGCACATGGTTCTTTTTATATGGTTTAAGCGAACCAAATACCCCCAATTTTCATTACATATGATTTTAAATTTTTTGAAATTAAAACTTATGGGTGCAAAGAGAAAACAAATGGGTGGTACGTAGATATTTTATATATAGTTGAGTACATGATTTTGAATTTCAGTATTTGAAAGAGTCCTGTTATACATTACAAAAGTTTTTAACCGAATTATGATTGCGAAGTATGTACATACATGAGATAGGTAGAAATTAAGTAGGTTTCACTTTAATTTATTTTATTTTATCACATACACTTACACGTTAATCGCAATCCAACTTTGTCAAATATTTTTTTGACATGTATATCATTTTCCTAATGTATTTAGAAGTATTATTTAAAAGTATTGCATGTATTATATGGGATAAGGTTCAAAAATGCCCCTAACTTTTATCGCGATGTCTACCGAACACCCTATACTTTTTTTGTCCAAAAATACACTTAACGTTACAATTTTTGGGTCGTTCGTGCCCCTGCCGTTAATAGATCTTCCAACTAGACTAACGAGGTTACAATCTTGGTGACGTGGTTGCCACATGGAACATTCTTCAGACCAGCCTTGACCAAGTCAAATTGAGCAGCCCTGAACCTCCTCACACTCTCAATGCTCTTCAATAGATTCTCAATAACAGTATTATCATAAAGCTTAGCCCTATGATCAAGAGCTCCACTAGACTTAATCACCAACCACTAAGGACTGCTCTCTCCATAAAACACCATGTAATTTTCATCCGACGAAGCCAATCCTTCATCGAGCACAATCCCAACATTCATTTTATTGAAAATCTCAGAATTAGCCAACTTCACAACGCCATTGTGGCTGCCAATTTCCTCATCAGGTATAAAAGAGAGATAAACTATCCTTATTGGCTCGAATTTAGCAATCTTCAGTTTACGAATTGCCTCTGGGTACTGTAATTCCACACACTTCATGTGAGACCCCAGATTTTATGAATAAAGATTTAAATTTCTCGAAATATTTTTTTTGAATATTATGGTGTGGATTTGATATAATGTTATAGTTGTGAGTAATATTTACAAATTTTGCAAAGTAAGCAAGTGGTTAAATAATATTCGATTGGTCGGGGAATATTCGTTTTAACAAGAAATATTAAATGACAACCAAGCACAATCATTGGTGGACCCCATGAATCTAAGTATTGTCGTAGTAAGAAAACGGCATGTAATTATCTTTTATTAAAAATAACGAAAAGTGTTACCGTTAAAAGCAGTTGAACTACCCTAGTAAAAAAATACGATGTCTGGCATGGTTACATAGTAGCACACGATATTGATTATTGATGCTTACGTGAGAAGTCACTCGATTATACTCAATTATTGCTACGATAATTCTTGCATCATATCTCTCATATTATTGATTCGATTATTGTCACGATTATCATCATATAATATGATATATTATTAAATCAATAATTGAGACGACAAAGTTATTCATATTATTATTTTTGCAATATTGACAATGTCTAGAAATTACATCGAGGAGAGGTTTGGTCACCTAATTGCTGCGCCAATAAGGAGAAATCCTTATCGAAAAGCCCCTCTTCCACAGGGAGCGACACGGTTGTTAAATATTGTGAGTTATAATATTAATGATAAATAAGTTTGTGTTGATTAAAGATGAAATTGATAGTTCCATTGTGTTGGAATTATTAGTGTTAGTAGAAATCGACATTTATTTCGATATTAATTGATGTCTGAAAGTTATACTGACCAGTCGGGTAATTAATCGGATAAATGAGCAATTAATTGCTATTAATTCACATGATTATAACTATTTGTTCACATATGTGTACTATTGATTCACATTCTTGTACTATTAGGGGAGTTGGTGCAAGATTGATAATACTTACATGACTAAGTTAAAAATGGAGGTATAGATGGAGGTACTATACTGTAATTCGTATTTTCACATGATTATAACTATTGATTCACATGATTGAACTATTGATTCACATTATTTACTATTAGAGGAGGTGGTGCAAGTTTGATAATACTTGTAGGACTAAATTAAAAATGAAAAAAAAGAGGAAGGTATTATACTGTAATATTTCGAGCCCCAAAACGTGCAATTATCGAAACTATATTTTCTTATAAATAGAAGCTCATTCTTCCTTCATTTCTCACCAATTCACTAAAGCCTTAGAGGAATTATTATAGAGAGAAATTATAGAGCGAAAGAAGAAGAGAAGTCTGCTACCTCACTATTCCAATATCCAGTTTCTTCTAAGGTAATTGGTATTATTCTTTCATATTCATGAAGAGAGTTATTTTCTTTCAATACTCGTAAGAGTTGTTATTCCATTCTTTATTATTATGTTGGAATAACCTGTCTATGCGAAGTACCGCATACATGGTGTAATTCTTCATTATTCCATTCTTTATTATTACATTGGAATAACTTTTATGCATGCGGTCTATCATCGTATGCCCGGTGAATTCTGTTGTTATTTCATTCTTTATTATTACATTGGTACATCCGTCTGCATGCGGATTATGCATGACTTCGGTTCCATTCTTTATTATTATGTTGGAACTTCCCATGCATGCGGATTACGCATGACACGTTCCATTCTTTATTATTTTGTTGGAATATCACATGCATGCGGATTACGCATGACTTGGTTCCATTCTTTATTATTATGTTTGGAATAACACATGCATGCGATCTATCGCATGCCGTGTGAATTCTTACATTATTCCATTCTTTATTATTACATTAGAATAACTTTGTCTATGTGGATTACCGCATGCATGGTAAATGATCCTTCGTATTCATTCCTTATTAAATTATGAAAATGATTTGCCTGCGTGGATTACCGCATGGCGGGCGAAAATCCATTTGCAGTTTCATATATTCTATTATACTCAGTTGGTTAAAGTTTTGGCTTCTATACTCCATGAAATTAGTAGAATATCCTGGATCTTTGCGCTTTATCCAGTATCTTTTCATGGAAATATTCTTCTGAGCATTCTTGAATTTTACTCCACAGAGCAGTATCATGTTGACAATTTGGACGTAATTGATTTCAGGATAAATTAACTTATAAATCTTTAAAATTTATTCTTGAACTTGTTTTATTGAATTATTATGTCATTGTCATCATCCCCATGCTTATATTGTGATGAAAGTCATCTTTGGCTTACGTGCATAGATGGACTTGGTATGATTATGACCAGGGATCATTCGGCATAATCATGACCTGTAATGTTATAAATGATGTGGTGAAAGTCCTCAGTGGCCTGTAGTGCATTGATGGACAGTTTTTGGTATGATTATGACTAGGAATTATTCGGTATAGTCATGACCATTGATGATTTAATGAATATCCTTGGCCGTGGTGCAAGGATGATTCGATTTTATTTATTAAGCTGAGTCTCAGCGATAAAGTTGATGAAAAACTTTGTAAATCATAGAAGATAGTAGATTTTATGCTCTACTTGACTCTTCTAATGGATTGCTTATTTTCGCTGCAGTTGTTGATCTAAAACTTGTTGTCTATTGTATTCTATCAATTGTTATACTGTTGAAGGCTAAGGATAATTTATTCTGCATTATCTTAGTCATAATATTTCTTACTGGGCTAGTTGAGCTCACCCCTTATTTTATTGTTCTCTTCAGGAAATGAGAATATAGCTAGGACGAGTCGGGGAATGGAGTGATGGTCCAGGATAAATGGCTTTTGTAGTCCTCACTATTCTATAGAATAATGTGATAATAATTATAATGAGGACACCATTGAGTGTGGATATTGTCTAGATAATAATATTCTTGTTTAAACTCTCAGCTATGTTTTGTCGTATTTTACACATTTCGTTGTATAATTAAGTTGTATTTGAATTTATGTACCATGTATCTGGCGACTCAAGATGGGTGATGTATACCTATTTTGGGGGCGTCACGGTTAGTATCAAAGCTTAGGGATATGATCCTGGTGAGATGTGAGACAAGAACTAGGAAGGAGAGAGAGGGGAATTCTTTTCGCTAGTATGACCTACCTAAGTTTATTTGGTATTTAATTGGTCGGTCAGAGTATAGGGATAATATGTGATATGATAATTAACCCTTGTTTTGTGGCAGTATTTAAAAATGGCATCAGAAAATATTGAGATAAGCAATGAAGCACATGAGACCGTTGAGTCACCACAGATTAATACCTAGGATAATGTGCAATAGGAAGACAATAATCCTCAGGTAAACAACAACGATCAAATGATGAACGATGGGATGTTCAGAGGTTTTATGCAATTCATGCAACATCAGGCTAAGGCGACTCTTGTCCAAAATACAGGTGAAAACACTGACAACTCTTAGACAGTCACCGCTAAGCAGTTTAAGGAGCTGGGACCACCAGAGTTTTTTGGAGAGCCAAAATCACTTAAGGCAAAGACGTGAATAAAGCATTTCAACAAGATATTTGATGTCTTGGGATGCTCTGAGGAGCAAAAGGTTCCCTTTGCCACCTTCATGTTGCTAGCAGAGGCAGATTACTGGTGGGAATCTGTAAAGCATACTCAACCTGCGACACTGAAGATGTCTTGGGAGAAGTTCCAAGAAATATTCAACGATAAGTACTTTCCTGAAAGTATTCGTCACATGAAGGAGGTAGAGTTCATCAAGCTTGAGCAAAACAATATGATCGTGGTGCAGTATGAAGCAAAGTTTGCCAAGTTATCTCGGTTTGCGTCCCACTTGGTTGATAATGAGGAGAGAATGACGCGGATGTTTCTAAGAGGTTTGAAACCCGAGATACGTCAATACCTTATCTCTCATAAACTGTGTTTTTATTCAGATGTTGTGAATGAGGCTCAGTTATTGGAGCGCGATAATGAGTCAACCCAACCAAAAGAGAACAGCCGGCAAGTTGATAATACCAGTGGTAGCAGTCATCGAAGCGGTGACAACAAACGTGGAGGGAATCAACATGCTAGAAATGGTAATCACTTCGGTGGTAATCATGGTCATGACAATAAGAGTGGACATTTCAAGAAAAGGAGATTCAATAATGATGGAAAGACGTCAGCACCAGCACCTGTTGTTAAGGAAGGAGAACGACCACCGGTCGTATTTTACAAATGTGGAGGGGAAGGACACATAAGTTCAAACTGCATGATGCAGTCCAAAACATGTTATAATTGTGGAAAAGAAGGTCACCTAGCCCGATTTTTTCATGCACCAAAGTCAAGTCCAGCTGGGACGGTGGCACAAAAGGCGGATATGGACAAAACAAATTCGATGGTTTCAGGAAGAGCGTTTTTCGTGACTTCTCAAAAAATGAGTAACCCGAACGAAGTTAGCACGGGTTAATTAATTATAAATTTTTGCGAAGTCTATATCTTGTTAGATACCGGTTCTACCCATTCTTTTATCTCTCTTACTTGCGCTCAACGTTTAAATTTGTCTCCGGAGAAATTAGACTTTGACTTATTGGTTGAAACTTTGTTAGCAAAAACCTTCGTTACCTCCACTGTTTATAAATCTTGTTTGATTCAAATCGACACTTTCACGTTACCTGTCGATCTTATCTCTTTGAAAATACTTGCATTTGATGTGATTTCAGGGATTGATTAGTTAACTACTCATCAAGCTTTTCGTAAGGTTGTTAGCTTTTATATTCCTAACCAACTTGTTATGCGAATTCAAGTAACCAAACCACTAAAGTCAATCACTGTCATATCAAGCCATAAGTAAAAAGCCCCAAGCCTTTCGCTGGTGACTTCCTTGTGTGGAAGGCACTGAAGCCAGACTATCCGTAGGGGACGTTGTGAATGATGATGGCAAGTTGATAGGTATCAATGTGACGTACTATCCAAGTCTTGGATGAGAGTCACAGTTTTGAATGATATTTCTATTGTTAATAAATTTCCTAACGTATTCTTGAAGAACTTCCTAGCCTACCCCTAGAGCGTGAAATCGAATTTTGTATTGACCTCAGTACAAAACCCATATCTAAAACCCTTAAATATTTCTTCACCTAGAATGAATGTATTATGCGCCAAAGACGTTGGCTCGAGCTGTTGAAGATTATGACTATACCATTCAATATCATCGTGGAAGAGCGAACGTGGTAGCTGACACGTTGAGTAGAAGATCGTATGCATTTACGAGTGCGATGTTTTTAACACAAAAACCCATTTTGTATAACTTACAAATGATGAAGATAGAGTTAAAGACTCTAGGGACCCACGTGAAGATAACAAATATACGAGTAGAATCGACTTTAATCGATAAAGTTAAAGCCGCTTAAGCTACACACCCGAATTTGATGAATGTGAAGAAGAAGGTTCAAGAAGACGTTATCTTAACCCTCGATTTAATTGGCCCATTTGAAATCCTCGATCGTGTAGAAACTATGGCCTATAGACTAGTTTTACCGCCAAGTATGTCGCGTGTTCATAACATTTTTCACGTATCGTTGTTAGTAAAAACTTAGTCTTGGGGGACTTTGGAGCCAAATTTCAGAATAATTAATTAATCTGAAATATTATGAAATCATGGGGGTTTTATAGAGCATGTTACAAGATTTCCATAGCCTCAAAAATGGACTAATTTCGATAACGGATGAAGAAGTTATGAAGATTTAAAGTATGTGTGTCAAAAGTTGCAAAATCTGGAAAATTAGAGTTAAGTGCCAAAGGTCGAGTGCCTAGGCACTAGGCTAGGCGCTTAGAATCTGTTCTTGGGCGCCTAGGCACTTGCCCAAGGCCAAATTTGGGCGCCTAGGCACTGGTCAAGTGTTAAGCCAAAATCTGTCCGGACGTCCTTTAGTAAATTGGGCATAACGTTTTCATACAAACTCCGATTGAGGTGATTCAGGATGATTTGGAAAGATAACGAGTAGACCTAAAACTTTCATTCTTTATATTTTGAGATTTGAGGTTGGTATCAAGGCCTAAAATGGCTATTTTTGGGACTGATGTGCATTCAGAGGCAATCGGAGGACATCTGGCATACACATATGCAATGTGTAATGTTTTCGACGATAAATGTATTCAAGGTATCCTCACCTCTTCGGCATACCAAGTACGCATATAAATTTTGAGGGCAAAATTTCATAAGGAGGGGAGATTGTGAGACCCCAGATTTTATGAATAAAGATTTAAATTTCTCGAAATATTTTTTTTGAATATTATGGTGTGGATTTGATATAATGTTATAGTTGTGGGTAATATTTATAAATTTTTTAAAGTAAGCAAGTGGTTATATAATATTTGATTGGTCAGTGAATATTCATTTTAGCAGGGAATATTCGTACGACGGCACAATCATTGGTGGACCCCAAAACGGAAGTATTGTCGTAATAAAAAAATGACAGAATTATCTTTTATTAAAAATAATGGCGAAAGTGTTACCGTTAAAACTGTTGAACTACTCGGTAGTAAAAGTGCGATGTCTGGCGTGGTTGCATAGTAGCACACGGTATTGATTATTGATGCTTACGTGAGAAGTCACTCGCTTATACTCAATTATTGCTACGATAATTCTTTGCATCATATCTCTCATATTATTGATTCGATTATTGTCACGATATCATCGCATAATATGATATATTATTAAATCAATAATTGAGATGACAAAGTAATTTATATTATTATTTGCAATATTGACAATGTCTAGAAGTTCTGTCAAGGAGAGGTTTGATCACCTAATTGCGCGCCAATAAGGAGAAATCTTTATCGGAAAGCCCCCTCTTTCCTGGGAACGACCTGGTTGTTAAATATTGTGAGTTATAATATTAATGATGAATAAGTGTGTGTTGATTAAAGATGAAACTGATAGTTCCATTGAGTTGGAATTATTAGTGTTAGTAGAAATCGACATTTAATTCGATATTAATTGATGTCTGGAAATTATACTGACCAGTCGGGTAGTTAATCGGATAAATGAACAATTAATTGTTATTAATTCACATGATTATAACTATTTATTCACATGTGTGTACTATTGATTCACATTCTCGTACTATTAGGGGAGTTGGTGCAAGATTGATAATACTTGCATGACTAAGTTAAAAATGGAGGTATAGATGTAGGTACTATACTGTAATTCGTATTTTCACATGATTATAACTATTGATTCACATGATTGAACTATTGATTCACATTATTTACTATTAGGGGAGGTGGTGCAAGTTTGATAATACTTGCGGGACTACATTAAAAATGAAGAAAAAAGAGGAAGGTATTATCTTTGTAATATTTGAGCCCCCAAAACGTGCAATTATCGAAACTATATTTTCCTATAAATAAAAGCTCATTCTTCCTTCATTTCTCACCAATTCACTAAAGCTATAGAGCAATTATTATAGAGAGAAATTATAGAGAGAAAGAAGAAGAGAAGTCTGCTACCTTTCTATTCCAGTATCCAGCTTTATTATAAGGTAAGGGGTATTATTTCTTTCATTTTCATGAAGAGAGCTATTGTTATTCCATTCTTTATTATTATGTTGGAATTACTTGTCTATACGAAGTACCGCATACATGGTGAAATTCTTCTGTTATTCCATTCTTTATTATTCTGTTGGAATAAACTATCATAAGGATCTATCGCATGCACGATAAATTCTGTTGTTATTCCATTCTTTATTATTACATTTGAATATCCGATAATGTGGATTACACATGACTGGTTCCATTCTTTATTATTACATTTAGAACATCCCATGCATGCGGATTCGCGCGACACTGGTTCCATTCTTTATTATTACATTTGAACATCATCCCGCTCTTGCAGATTCTGCATGACTGGTTCCATTCTTTATTATTACTGTTGGAATATCCATGCATGCATTTGGATTACGCATGACTGGTTCCATTCTTTATTATTACTCGTTAGAACATCCCGCTTTGCAGATTACACATGACCGGTTCCATTCTTTATTATTACATTTGGAATATCCTGTCATGCATGCGGATTACGCATGACTGGTTCCATTCTTTATTATTATATTGGGAATAACTTTTATGCATGCGGTTACGCGCATGCACGGTGAATTCTTACATTATTCCATTCTTTATTATTACATTGGAATAACTTTGTCTATGTGGATTACCGCATTTATGGTGAATGATCCTTCGTATTCATTCCTTATTAAATTGTGGAAATGATCTCATCTACGTGGATTACCGCATGGCGGGCAAAAATTCATTTGCAGTTTCATATATTCTATTATACTCAGTTGGTTAAAGTTTTGGCTTCTATACTCCATGAAATTAGTAGAATATCCTGGATCTTTGCGCTTTAACCAGTATCTTTTCATGGAAATATTCTTCTGAGCATTCTTGAATTTTACTCCACAAAGCAGTATCATGTTGACAATTTGGACGTAATTGATTTCAGGATAAATTAACTTATAAATCTTTAAAATTTATTCTTGAACTTGTTTTATTGAATTATTATGTCATTGTCATCATCCCCATGCTTATATTGTGATGAAAGTCATCTTTGGCTTACGTGCATAGATGGACTTGGTATGATTATGACCAGGGATCATTCGGTATAATCATGACCTGTAATGTTATAAATGATGTGGTAAAAGTCCTCAGTGGCCTATAGTGCATTGATGGACAGTTTTTGGCATGATTATGACCAGGGATTATTCGGTATAGTCATGACCATTGATGATTTAATGAATATCCTTGGCCGTGGTGCAAGGATGATTCGATTTTATTTATTAAGCTGAGTCTCAGCGATAAAGTTGATGAAAAACTTTGTAAATCATAGAAGATAGTAGATTTTATGCTCTACTTGACTCTTTTAATGGATTGCTTATTTCCGCTGCAGTTGTTGATCTAAAACTTGTTGTCTATTGTATTCTATCAATTGTTATACTGTTGAAGGCTAAGGATAATTTATTCTGCATTATCTTAGTCATAATATTTCTTACTGGGCTAGTTGAGCTCACCCTTTATTTCATTGTTCTCTTCAGGAAATGAGAATATAGCTAGGACGAATCGGGGAATGGAGTGATGGTCCAGGATAAATGGCTTTAGTAGTCCTCACTATTCTATAGAATAATGTGATAATAATTATAATGAGGACACCATTGAGTGTGGATATTGTCTAGATAACAATATTCTTGTTTAAACTCTCAGCTATGTTTTGTCGTATTTTACACGACTGTTGTATAATTAAGTTGTATTTAAATTTATGTACCATGTATCTGGCGACTCAAGATGGGTGATGTATACCTATTTTGGGGGCGTCACACTTCATGTCTTGAGACCCTCGAGCATAGATGTTGCCACTTTCGGGATGAATTAGGGCTTGGAAAGGAGGATGAGCCCACTTGTGGTGCTCAACTGGAATGACGTCGATGTGGGAATTGAGGAGGATGGATTGGAGATTAGGGTACTTTCCAGGCCATTTCAGAAGGATTAAGGGTTTGCCCTTGACGAATTCTAGGATTTGGGATTCGAGAGAGAGGGATTTGGCCTAGGAGAGAATGAAATGCGCGGCTTCGTGGTAATTGGGATTTAGTTGGGCTGTGTTGATTTGAAGGTATTGTTGGAATCTTGAGACAATTGATGATGGTGGATCTTCTTCAATGGCTTTCACCGCTACGGCTACTAATAAGCATAACACATAGATGAAGCAAAGACGAAGAAGATTATGATTAGTAGGTGTTCTTTTTAGCTCCATTGTTTTCATCATCAAACTACCTTCTTCTGCTGCTGCTGCAGCTACACTCTCCCCTCTAGTCTCCCTCCACTTGCTCAACTTTAGTTTACACAAAACTTCATCTGCTCCACATTTGCTGAACATTTATAATCTCTATGACGTGGCTCAACTTTAGTTTACGCAAAACTTCATATGAGATAGAGAGAAAGAGCTGACCGGAGAAGAAGATGAGACAGAGAAAGAGCTGGTCTCAAGGATGTTCCATGTGGCAGCCACATCACCAAGATTGTAACCTCGTTAGTCTAGTTGGCAGATCTGTTAACGGCAGAGGCACGAACGACCCAAAAATTGTAACGTTAAGTGTACTTTTGGACAAAAAAAGTATTGGGTGCTCGGTAAACATCGTGGTAAAAGTCAGGGGCATTTTTGAGCCTTATCCCTATATTATATTGTGAAAACATATAAAACACAGTCAAATCATACAAAAGGTCACGTGGTCAAAGAACGGGGCCATTGAAGCAAGCTTTTTCTATTGGAATCTCACTAATGATGTTTATAACTAATTAAATATACTTGGGGTCCATATCGGGACGATTGACACTATAGAGGCTCAATTATAAAACTGGTGTAACTTCAAGGAACTAAAGTGCTATTAGCCCTAAAAAATGTATGGTCGGAGAGTATTCTATTAAATCGACTAAATTACACATAATTGGTCGAGTTGTTTCCATCTCCTTTCCTCCACCTAAGCCTTCAAGTTTCTAGCCACCTAATCCGATAATTATTCTTTCGACTTAATTCAATCTACTCACATTATTTTTGTAATATTTACATAAAAATGTACGATTAACCTTTAATTAGTCTCATATGTCCCATGTCATTGTATTTTAGCTAATAAAAATAATATTAATAATTTTTGACTTTATTTTATTTAACTTTCTTAATTTTTCTTAACTCCATTTTCTTCATTAAGCTTCTTTAATCATTTTATTATTTTTCTTCCTCCTGGAACCACATACTACAAAAAATTGGGTCATAGGCGATGGGGGTAATGTCGATGGGCAAATCACCGTCGGGAATGACCTCAATGGCGACGACCAAGATATCGTTAGTGTATGCTGTCGGCAATGACCTATTTTTCCATATAATGCGCCATCTTTTCCACTACCCGCGAGCGAGAAGGGTGTAGGGTGATGGGCTATATCATTGGCAATGGGCCTATACCGTCGGTATTAAGTCATTGGCGACGGGAGTAATCTCGACGGCCATGCCGTCGAGAATAAGTCTTATATAATCAGATCAGTTTTAATTTTTCTGCTTATCCTTTTCCTTCCCCCCTGCGCGAAATTCTTCTTTCCCTCTTCCTCCTGCCGTCGCCCTAAGTAGATCGCCGTCGCCCATCTTCCGATTACCACCTCGCCATCACCCATCTTGCGATTACCACATCCCCGTCGACAGTCCCCGTCACCGCCTCGCCTCTGTCACTATCAGTAAGTTTTTTCAATTCAAATTTTCCCCCTAAGTAACTTATGGAACCATTATAATAGCTTTGTTATCATCTCAATGTATAATAAGATTTGATTTAAGGTCTATATTATTAGATTTATACTGGTATTGACAGTGCTTGTGTTAAGTTTGGTAAATTTCCTAATTTTTTTTGCCATACAAAAATTACAGTGCTTGTGTTTAGCTTCTTTAAATCAAAGTATGAAAACTTTTGGGCATTGTGTTATTCTTCAAATTAAAAAGTTGAGATTGTCAAGTGGGTTTTGGAGCCTGAATCCCAGGTTGGTCTTGCATTGTGTTTTCAGTTTTGTAGGATTTGTAAAAAAAAATCTTGCCTTTTCATTTTGCTTATTGTTTGATATTTTGTACATATTTGTATTATTGTTATGTACATAGAGATAAATCTACGTACCATTCTGTAGAATATTGTTATGTACATAGTATATATATTTCTATGTGTGTGTGATGGTTAATTTCTGTGTGTTTCCATCTTATGTTGAGAATATCTGTGTCCCAGGTCAATTATGTATGTCATTACTATTTTATTTTCTGAAATGTGAATAAATGCAGTCATCTCTCGTTGTGTTGTAAGCTATTCGCACCTTTCATTGTTGTTTTGAGTGTCGTACTGTGTGTGCTCGATGTCTTGTTTAAACGAATCTTTCGTTTATTTCTAATTTTTATTCGTTGGGGGTTAAGTTTTTTGTTCTCACTAGTAGTTTTCAGGCCTTGGGTTAAGCTTGTGTTCATAAAGAATAAGGTTGAGATGAAATTGGTTTGAGCTTAGATTCTGCCTTGTACATTCTAAACCCATTTTAATTTTTATACAAAATTTCAAAACTATATGAGACATTATGTGTACTTGAGCTATTAAAATATGAGTTTTTATTGATAATAAAGAAGCTTAACATTCAATCTAATCATATGAAGTCCAATCTCAACATGTTGTTAGACTAATTAGATATGAATGATATTAATATCTAATCATAGTAATCAAGAGCAAATTAATAGATGTTATGAAAAATATATCTAAATAACAAGTACGCGGAGCAACATCAATCAAAAGATAGTGGTTCAACCAAATGGAAATGGTAAGTAATGTCTGTCTTTGCTCTTAAAGGAGGTTTGGAATCTAAGTTGCCTTAATTTACAAAAATTTACACTAAGATCATATAAAGGAGGTTTGTTACTTTTCTTGGACATGTTCTTTGGGCAAAGTTAATCAAGTGTCTTACAAGAGGATGAAACTAATAACTTCTTCCAACCTTTTAGTATTATTAAATATAATTGTATTAAATATATAAATATTTGGTCAAAATATAGACAATTTATAACTTCAATTATTAGGTATGATGTTGGATGACTTTACTGGGCTTAGTTTAAAAGAGGTAATATAATTTTTTTTTACAATTTCAGAAATATGTGCATATTTTCATATAGTTTAGGAAGCTTAGAAACCCTCTTGAGATTCACTTAGTATGAGTGAATCTCAAATAGTCCCCGTTTTGGGACTGTTCTTATATGTTTCGTTCTCACCTAGGTCTGTGTTAACGACTTGAGCACGTCTTTATATTTTTTGAATTTTCGGTCAGTACATATCTCTTGATGTTCTTTAGGTGCATATTTAGACTACGATGTGTTAGTCTATTTCGTGTACTTGAAGACTATGAGGAAGTGATGCCGAAATTTTTAAAAAATTTAAAGATGTGTTCAAGTTGTTGTCATCAGTGAGGCAACACATCCGGGAATGGGATAGAAGCCTGACCCGTTAGAGTGGGAAATAAAGTTAGGAAAATCATAAGCTTGCATATACGTTAACTTGGAGACTTAATTGTGTTTGTCTAACTTTCTATATATATAGCAGACAGTTGTCCAAGATGTCTGTTGATCGAAGTTGGATGGAACGTAGGGTAGCCACTGATAAGAGTGGGCTTAGCTCTGAGTACCGTAGTGGGGTTGAACAATTTCTCACTTTTTGCATTTGAGCAAGTTAGCGGTGATAAGATCAGATGTCCTTGTAAGAGGTGTGCGAATGAAGTGTTAAAGGAAAGGAGTGATGTCATGTGCGACTTATTTGCGTATGGGTTCAAGCAGGGTTTTACGACATAAATCTATCATGGGGAAACCTAGTTGGATGAACATGAATCAGAACCGAAATCTAGAGGTGATGAAACCTTTGACTATACTAACATGATAGTCGAAGCTGCTGGTTCATACTTCCATTGGAATACAGATAGGGATGACAGTAGCGTCGAGCAAGAGCCAAACGATGGGGCTAAGGGTTTCTATGAGTTATTGCATGAAGCAGCGACGCCATTGTATGACGGGCACGAAAAGCACACCGTCTTATCTGCCGTGACTAAGTTTTTACACTTCAAGAACGAGCATGACTGTAGTGAGAGATGTTTTAATGAACTGCTAAACATTGTGAAGGAGTACTTACTTATAGGCAATAAGTTACCGAAGTCTTACTATGATGTAAAGAAAATGGTCAAAAGGCTCAATCTAAGGTATGAGAAGATTGATGCTTGTGAGAATGACTTTATGTTGTATTACGGTGATGTCAATAAAGATAAGAGGTCATGTGATATTTGTGGTACAAGTATATACTGTGAACAGTGCAAGAAAAAGGGAAAAGACGTGCTAAGAAAGATCTTACGTTACTTTCCCATTGCACCGAGGCTTCAACGGTTGTTCATGTTAACACATACCGCTGAGTATATGAGATGGCACTCTACACGGGATATAGTTGAAGGTCAACTGACGCACCCGACAGATGGGCATGAGTGGAAAATTTTTGATAAAAATCACCCCTCATTTGCTGAAGAAGTTCGCAATGTTAGGCTTGGACTTTCTACGGATGGGTTTAATCCGTTTAATGGGCCTTACACCAAGCCCTAATCAACTTGGCCGGTGATTATTGTTGTGTATAACCTCCCGCCTTTTATGTGCATGAAAGATCCCTACATGTTCATGCCTTTATTGATTCCAGGTGATAAGAGTCCGAGTAAAGACGTCAATGTATACTTCAGTCCGTTAATTGATGAATTGAAGATGTTATGGGATAAAGGGGTTCAAACTTATGATATATCTCTTAAACAGAGCTTTGACATGAGTGCAGCTTTACTGTGGACCATAAATAACTTCCTGGCGTTAGGAATGATCAGTAGATGGTCGACTCACGGAGCCTTGTCATGTCCCATGTGCACGGGGTCAGTTAAAGCTATGCGACTCAAACATTATTTTTTTATTTTATATAGTATTGACATTATATTCGTTTATATAAATAATGATGTATTTCACTACGTAGGTGATCGACGTGGGCCTCCGCGGGGACTAGCACGTGGCTTGCTAGGGAATCCCCTCCAGGCGCCGATTATTTGTCGTGTTGGGACTAATAGGTAATTTCATAGTCCTATATAATATTGACATAAGTATTTAGTTCTTATATATTCTTTCTAATTTGCAAATGTATTAATTTCAATTGTAGTATCCTTGACGCGATGCCGAGGAACACGTTGCTTGGGATCGTCCGCAACCGATTCTTAAGCCCGTGGATGAGGTGGGTGGATTTGGATGATCGCACACGCCAGCAATGTTAGTGTTTATGCCCTAGAGGCCAATTATTTGATATAATTGCTTGACATTTTTGATATTATATTTGATTGAATAAATGAATTATTTTATTATGGTTTTATTTACTGCGTTATATAAATGTTAACATAATAAAATTCCTTAGAATAGTGATACAAATTATATAGTTTCTAGTATGTGACTTGAACATGAGAATATATAATTACAATTAGTATTATTGCTCTTAATGTCCCTAGTCGAGTATCATTGTTAATGGGACAACAATGATACATTGAGACTAGTATGTGGATTGACTGATGACCAAATCTCATTGGTAATAAATATATGAGATATTGAGTCAATGCATAGGTACATGTTAGAGAACGATGTACTGGACAGACCCACCATGAGAATTCTATGTGGAGCATTATGCGAAGTGTTATTAGCGATTCTCATAGTGACAATGATGTAATGATCCTCTGACATGAAATCACTATATTACTACACGAGAATTTATGTACTTTGATATCATCAAAAGTCACCTTTAATAGGGTGGACAATAAAGGTGATTATTGGGTACATCATGAATCATGTGAAGAATATGAGTGATCTAGATGAAATTTAACCCTCCTATATATTAGGGGTGATATCCATAGGCCTCTTGATTGAGTAGGACTATGAAATGCATGACCATGCTCAAATAGTGATTTGTTTCATATAGTCTACTCATTGATCAAGAAAACTTAGATTAAATTATGAAGAGTATGACACATTCCATGACTTGAGTTTAATCTTGGATGTCAAGGTTAAAAGGATTAAATTATATTGAAACATTGGTCATGAAAAGGTTGCATCGAATCATCGATCTTATTATTACTTGGATAGCAGTGATGCATTACTAGATGCCACTCACTGTTTATAATTTTATAATATAATTTTAAAATTATTGCCAACATAATAATAACCTATAGAGTTACACACATAGAACGTAATTAAAAAGGGAATTAATTTAAATTATAAGGATTTAAATATATCAATATGATTGATAGTATTTAAATCACTAATTTAAATTAAAAGGATAATTTGTATATATATGTATATTAATTGAGTAAGAATTAATTAAGATATAATATATATAAATTCGAATTTTATTTTAATTAGATTAGGTTTTTGATTAATTCCTTTTAACTGCTATATATATATCATATATCAGCGATTTAGGGATCATATCATAACTTAAAAACCCTAGCCGCTCTTAGAGAGAGACTGGAGAAAAATTTCAAAAATCCTGATCCTTGGTGGCTAGTACTGCAGTTCTCTTCACTGCATATCGTGTGATGATTCGCGAGGCGTTTGTATGGATACCGTAGAGGCGCAGTTCTGTTGGATTGTGTTACAGATTCGAAGCCGTTTCAGAGATTATTCTATAATCGGTATAAAATCTAAACCATTGAATTAATATGTTTTCACATTGATCCTATTTTAGGGTTTCAAAATTATCTTTGAATATTTTAATTTCCGCTGCTTTTATGTGCCGAAATCCCTACAAGCTGATTATTGTTGAGTTTAGGGTAATATGTTATTCATTCATATATATGTTAGTTTTATATTCATTCATATGTTAGTTTGATTTATGTTGTCTACTAAGTTTTATATTCATTCATATGTTAGTTTTATATTCATTCATTCATATGTTAGTTTGATTTATGTTACCTACTAAGTTTCTTAATGTGTAATGTGCAGAGATATTACCGTTTTGAGAATGGGCAAGAAGCCCATGGCATGACTGTTCTACATAAATACATGGAGATAAATTGGCACAAGTGGGTCCACGACTGGAAGAAGAAGGCCCAGACGAAGATGGCTGATGGACAGACACTTAAGGATGTCCGGCCAGATTTCATCTCTGCTGCGGTGTAGGACCAGATGTGCAACATTTGGGATGGCGAGGCCTTCAAGAAGATGTCGGCACAACGTACAATTGCCCGATAACAGAGTCGTCTCCCGCACTGCACGGGGTCTCAATCGTACAACCTCTACTGAGAGAGACTCGAGGTGAGTCTAAAGCATGCACCTTCCCGCTTGGAGTTTTGGTTGCACGCCCACCAGAAGAAAGGTGAAGGTGGTTATATCTCACCTGAGGCAGAACTCATTGTTGTAAGTTATTTAATTCTCTATTTAGTACGTATTTAAAATTCAACATTCGTTTGTATTTTTTTGTTTTATATTTTGCGTATCATCTATTAATGTGTTTTTTTCAGTGACGATTTGAGGACCTTGTTATGGCCCAGAGAAGCTAGAGAGGTGACACTCTAGTCGATGATTCTAATCATGCGGATGAGGAGATGGAGGACTGGCTACAGGCTACAGGGGGACCGAAGAAGGGTAGGGTTGTGGGCATTCCCCATGTCCCAGCCTACACCCTAGTCCCTGCTGCAAGATCTTGGTGGCGCCCACCCACTGGAGGTAGTGGTGCGAGTGGATCAAGCGTCGGCCCTTCATTATCCGATGATTTCTTCAGGCAGATTATAGAGGGGTGCATGGCGAGCAGTGTTGTGCAGTCAGGTGCACCATCATGCAAGCGGATCTACCAGCTGGCTTAGGAGGTTGTCCACGGCTCCATAGATCCTATAGCTGCCGCTGACGACCTCATGGGTGTAGTAAGAGAGGAGGCCATCCGTGTATATGCGGTTGTCTTGGCCAACATCTTCCCACCACATATTCGACAGGTAAAAACAATTATTGATGTATTTCCCTATTTAATTTATGAAATTTGTAATTACATTGCTTATATAAAGTTGTATATCAAATAGTTATTCGACAGATATGAAAACCATAAGATAAATTTAAGATAAAACCCTGAAATCCAGACTTGCCAACACTTAGGCAAAAAGCCAAAAATGAGACCAAAATCCGCATCGGTTGTCGAAACGATACGCAAACACATACATAGAACCGCATAGGTATTAGGCATGAGTTACAACTTATGGGACTCGATTCCGATATACGGATGCTGAGTTGTAAGCTCGTTTGCCAGACTTGCCAACACTTAGGCAAAAAGCCAAAAAAGAGACCAAAATCCGCCTCAGTCATCGAAATAACATGCAAACACATACATAGCACCGCATAGGTTTTAGGCACGTATTACAACTTACGGGACTCGATTCCGATATATGGATGCCGAGTTATCAGCCCGCTTGCCAAACTTGCCAACACTTTTTGCAAAAAGTCGAAAATAAGACCAAAACCCGCCTCGGTCGTCGAAACGACACGAAAACACATACATAGCACTGTATAGGTATTAGGCATGCGTTACAACTTATGAGACTTGATTCTGATATACAGATGCCGAGTTATCAGCCCGTTTGCCAGACTTGCCAATTGTGAGACCCCAAATTTTATGAAAAAAGATTTAAATTTCTCGAAATATTTTTTTTGAATATTATGGTGTGGATTTGATATAATGTTATAGTTGTGGGTAATATTTATAATTTTTCAAAGTATGTAAGTTGGTCGGGGAATATTCTTTTTGCCGGGGAATATCCGTACGACGGTACAATCATTGGTGGACCCCACAACGGAAGTATTGTCGTATTTAGAAAATGACAGAATTATCTTTTTATAAAATTAACGGCAAAAGTTTTACCGTTAAACTGTTGAACTACCCTGTATTAAAAGTACAGTCATACGCGTGGTTGCATAGTAGCACACGGTATTGATTATTAATGCTTACGTAAGAAGTCACTCAGTTATACTCAATTATTGCTACGATAATTCTTTGCATCATATCTCTCTATTATTGATTTAATTATTGTCACAGATCATCCTCATATAATATGTTATATTATTAAATCAATAATTGAGACGACAAGTTATTCATATTATTATTTGCAATATTGACAATGTCTAGAAGTTCTGTCAAGGAGAGGTTTGGTCACCTAATTGCGCGCCAATAAGGAGAAATCCTTATCGGAAAGTCCCCTCTTTCCTGGGAACGACCTGGTTGTTAAATATTGTGAATTATAATATTAATGATGAATAAGTTCGTGTTGATTAACGATAAAATTGATAGTTCTATTGTGTTGGAATTATTAGTGTTAGTGAAAATCGACATTTATTTCGATTATAATTGATGTCTGGAGGTTATATTGACCAATCGGGTAATTAACCGGATAAATGAGAAATTAATTGCTATTGATTCACATGAGTATAACTATTTGTTCACATGTGTGTACTATTGATTCACATTCATTTACTATTAGGGGAGTTGGTGCAAGATTGATAATACTTGCATGACTAAGTTAAAAATGGAGGTATAGATGGAGGTACTATACTGTAATTCGTATTTTCACATGTCTAGAACTATTGATTCACATTATTTACTATTAGGGGAGGTGGTGCAAGTTTGATAATACTTGTAGGACTAAATTAAAAATGAAGAAAAAGAGGAAGGTATTATACTGTAATATTTCGAGCCCCAAAACGTGCAATTATCGAAACTATATTTTCCTATAAATAGAAGCTCATTCTTCCTTCATTTCTCACCAATTCACTAAAGCTATAGAGCAATTATTATAGAGAGAAATTATAGAGAGAAAGAAGAAGAAATCTCCGCTACCTCACTATTCCAAAGATATCAATCTTCTTTTGAGGTAAGGGTATTATTCTTTCGTATTCATGAAGAGAGTAATTTTCTTTCAATACTCGTAAGAGTTGTTATTCCATTCTTTATTATTATGTTGAATTACATTCGCCTCATGCTGGCAAGTACCGCATACATTGTGAAATTCTTACATTATTCCATTCTTTATTATTCTGTTGGAATATTCTGTCTGTGCGGATTTTGCATGACCTGGTTCCATTCTTTATTATTCTGCTGGAATATCCTGTTTGTGCGGATTACGCATGACCTGGTTCCATTCTTTATTATTATGTTGGGAATAACTCGTGCATGCGGCTTACATCGCATGCATGGTGAATTCTTTTGTTATTCCATTCTTTATTTTTCTGTTGGAATAACTTGTCTATGTGGATTACTGCATGCATGGTGAATGATCCTTCGTATTCATTCTTTATTAAATTGTGGAAATGATCATCGTTTACGTGATTATTGCATGGCGGTGAAAATTCATTTGCGATTTAGCTTCATATTCTATTATACTAATCTGGGATATCATTTCTTTTGTACTCAAATGAAATATCATTTTTTGGTATTTTTCTATTACGAGTCTTATTCACGCAATTTACTATTCACCCGATTACTATTCACTCTAGTATTATTCACTCGGGTATTCGGGGCACTTTTCATGCCGGAGTACTATTCACGAGTTACTATTCACGGGTTACTATTCACCCGATTACTATTCACTCTAGTATCATTCACTTAGGGTATTCGTGACACCTTTTATGTTCGGGATACTATTCACGGTACTATTCCCAAGTACTATTCACGGGTACTATTCACCCAAAAAATATATTTCTTTTCTGTCCAAATTATTTTTGGTACATGAATATTATTCTTGAATTTTACTCTACAAAGCAGTATCATGTTGACAATTTGGACGTTATTGATTCCTGGATAAATTAAATTATAAATCTTTAAAATTTATTCTTGAACTTGTTTTATTAAATTATTATGTCATTATCATCATCCTCATGCTTATATTGTGATGAAAGTCATCTTTGGCTTACGTGCATAGATGGACTTGGTATGATTACGTGCATAGATGGACTTGGCTTACGTGCTTATATTGTGATTATGACGAATGATGTGGTAAAAGTCCTCATTGGCTTGTAATTCATTGATGGACAGTTGTTGGTATGATTATGACCAAGGATTATTCGGTATAATCATGTCCATTGATGATTACATGAATATCATTGGTCGTGGTGCAAGGATGATTCGATTTTATTTATTAAGCTGAGTCTCAGCGATAAAGTTGATGAAAAACTTTTTAAATCATAAAAGATAGTAGATTTTATGCTCTACTTGACTCTTCTAATGGATTACTTATTCCACTGCAGTTGTTGATCTAAAATTTGCTGTCAATTATATTCTATCAGTTGTTATACTGTTGAAGGCTAAGGATAATTTATTCTACATTATCTTAGTCATAATATTTCTTACTAGGCTAGTTGAGCTCACCCTTTTTTTCACTTTTCTCTTTAGGAAATGAGAATATAGTTGGGACGAGTCGGGGAACGGAGTGACGGTCCAGATGATAGCATTAGTAGTCCTCACTATTCAGTTAAATAGTGTGACAATAAATGTAATGAGGACTCCTTTGAGTGTGGATATTGTCTAGATGACAATATTCTTATTAAAACTCTCAGTTTATGTTTTGTCGTATTTTACACTACTGTTGTATTAAAGAAGTTTGTATTTGATTTTTGTACCAAATATCTGGTGACCCAAGATGGGTGATGTATACCTGTTTTGGGGGCGTCACACCAACACTTAGGCAAAAAGCCAAAAATGAGACCAAAACCTGCCTCGGTCGTCGAAATGATACGCAAAAACATATATAGCACCGCATAGGTATTAGGCACGCGTTACAACTTACGGGACTCGATTCCGATATACGGATGCCGAGTTATCAGCCTGTTTTTCAGACTCGTCAACACTTAGGCAAAAAGCCAAAAAATAGACCAAAACTCACCTCGGTCGTCAAAATGACACGCAAACATATACATAACACCGCATAGGTATTAGACACGCGTTACAAATTATGGGACTCAATTCTGATATACGGATGCCGAGTTATCAGCCTGTTTGCCAGACTTGCCAACACTTACGCAAAAAGCCGAAAAAATGACCAAAACTAGCCTTAGTCGTTGAAATGACACGCAAACACATACATAGCACCCCATAGATATTAGGAACATGTTATAACTTACACGACTCGATTCTGATATACGGATACTGAGTTATTAGCCCATTTGCCAGACTTGCCAACACTTAGGGAAAAAGCCGAAAAAGAGACCAAAACCTGCCTCGATCGTCAAAATGACATGCAAACACATATATAGCATCGTATAGGTATGAGGCATACGTTACAACTTACAGGACTTGATTCAGATATACTAATGCCGAGTTATTATCCCATTTGCCAAACTTGTCAACACTTAGGCAAAAAGCCGAAAACGAGACCAAAATTAGCTTCGGTCGTCGAAATGACACGCAAACACATACATAGCACCGCATAGGTATTAGGCATACGTTATAACTTATGGGACTCGATTCCGATATACGGATGCCGAGTTATCATCCTATTTGCCAGACTTGCCAACACTTAGGCAAAAAGCTGAAAAGGAGATCAAAACCTGCCTTGGTCGTTACAACGACACACAAACACATACATAGCACCGCATAAGTATTAGTAAAGTGTTACAAATTACGAGACTCAATTCCGATATACGGATACAGAGTTATCAGCCCGTTTGCCAGACTTGCCAACACTTAGGTAAAAAGTCAAAAAAGAGACCAAAATCCGCCTCGGTCATCAAAATGACACACAAACACATACATAGCACCCCATATATATAAGGCACACCTTATAACTTATGGGACTCGATTCCGATATACGGGTGCCGAGTTATCATCCCGTTTGCCAGACTTGTCAACACTTAGGCAAAAAGCCAAAAAAGAGACCAAAACCCACCTCGGTCGTCGAAAAGAAATGCAAAAACATACATAGAACCGCATAGGTATTCAAAATGCGTTACAACTTATGGGACTCGATTTTGATATATGGATGCCGAGTTATTAGCCCATTTGCCAAACTTGCCAACACTTAGGCAAAAAGTCGAAAATGAGACCAAAATCCGTCTCAGTCGTCGAAACAACACTCAAACACATAAATAGCACCGCATAGGTATTAGGCACGCGTTACAACTTACGAGACTCGATTTCGATATATGAATACCGAGTTATCAGCCCGTTTGCCAAACTTTTCAACACTTAGGCAAAAAGCCAAAAATGAGACCAAAACCCATCTCGGTCGTTGAAACGACGCGCACACATACATAGAACCGCATAGGTATTAGTAAAGCGTTACAACTTATGGAACTCAATTCTGAAATACGGATGCAGAGTTATCAGCCCATTTACTAGACTTGCCAACACTTAGGCAAAAAGCCGAAAAAAGACCAAAACCCGCCTCGGTTGTCAAAATGACACGCAAACACATACATAGCACCGCATAGGTATTAGGCATGCGTTACAACTTACGGGACTTGATTTTAATATACAGATGTTGAGTTATCAGTTCGTTTGCCAAACTTGGCAACACTTAGGCAAAAAGCCAAAAAATAGACCAAAATCCACATCGATCTTCAAAACGACATGCAAACACATACATAGCACCGCATAGGTATAGGCATGTGTTACAACTTACGTAACTTGATTCAGATATATGGATGCCGAGTTATCAGGCCCTTTGCCAAACTTGTCAACACTTAGGCAAAAAGCCAAAAAAGAGTCCAAAACCCGCATCGGTCATCGAAATGACACGCAAACACATACATAGAACCCCATAGATATTAGGCACATGTTATAACTTACGCAACTTGATTCCGATATATGAATGTCGAGTTATCATCCTGTTTGCCAGACTTGCCAACACTTAGGCAAAAAGCTGAAAAAGAGACCAAAACCTGCCTCGGTCGTTGAAACGACACGCAGACATATACATAGCACCGCATAGGTATTAGGCATGCGTTACAACTTACGGGACTCGATTCCGATATATAGATGCAGAGTTATAAGCCCATTTCCCAGACTTGCCAACACTTAGGCAAAAAGTCGAAAAGAGACCAAAACCCGCCTTAGTTATTGAAACAACATGCAAATACATACATAGCACCGCATAGGTATTAGGCACGCATTACAACTTATGGGACTCGATTCCGATATACAGATACTGAGTTATCAGCCCATTTACCAGACTTGCCAATACTTAGGCAAAAAGCCAAAAAGAGACCAAAACCCGCCTCGTTTGTCGAAAAAAAATGTAATCACATACATAGCACTGCATAGGTATTAGGCATGTGTTACAACTTACGGGATTTGATTTTGATATACGGATGTCGAGTTATCAGCCCATTTGCCAAACTTGCCAACACTTAGGCAAAAAGCCGAAAATGAGACCAAAACACGCCTCAGTCATCCAAACAACACTCAAACACATAAATAGTACCACATAGGTATTAGGCACCCATTACAACTTATGGGACTCGATTCCGATATACGAATGCCAAGTTATCAGCCCATTTGCCAAATTTGTCAATATTTAGGCAAAAAGCCAAAAATGAGACCAAAATCTACCTCGGTCATCGAAATGACACACAAACATATACATAACACCGCATAGGTATTAGGCACGCTTTATAACTTATAGGACTTGATTATGATATACGGATGTTGAGCTATCAGTTCGTTTGCCAGACTTACCAACACGTAGTTAAAAGGCCAAAAAAGAGAGCAAAACCTGCCCCGGTCGTCCAAACGACACACAAACACATACATAGCACCACAAAGGTATTAGGCACACGTTAAACCTTACGGGACTCGATTTTGATTTACGAATGCTGAGTTATCAGCCCGTTTTCCAGACTTACCAACACTTAGGCAAAAAGCCAAAAAAAAGATCAAAACCCACCTCGGTCGTCAAAATGACACGCAAACATATACATAGCACCTTATAGGTATTAGGCATGCGTTATAACTTACGGAACTCAATTACGATAAACGGATGGCGAGTTATCACCCCGTTTACTAGACTTGCTAACACTTAGACAAAAAGCCAAAAAAGAGACTAAAACCCTCCTCAGTCGTCGAAACGACACCCAAACACATACATATCATTGTATAGGTATTAGGCATGCATTACAAATTACAGGACTGGATTCCGATATACGGATGCCGAGTTATCAGCTTGTTTGCTAGACTTGCCAACACTTAGGCAAAAAGCCAAAAAAGTGACCAAAACCCACCTCATTCGTCGAAATGACACGCAAACACATACATAGCACCCCATATATATTAGGCACACATTATAACTTTTGGGACTCGATTCCGATATAAGGATGCCGAGTTATCAACCTATTTGCTAGACTTGCTAACACTTAGGCAAAAAGCCAAAAAAGAGACCAAAACCCGCCTCGGTCATCGAAATGACACGCAAATACATACATAGCACTTCATAGGTATTAGGCATCCATTATAACTTATGGGACTTGATTCCGATATACGGATGCCGAGTTATCAGTCTGTTTGTCAAACTTGTCAACACTTAGGCAAAAAGCCAAAAAAGAGACCAAAACTCGCATCGGTCGTCAAAACTACACACAAACATATACATAGCACCGCATAGTTATTAGGCACGTAGTACAACTTATGGGACTCGATTTGGATATACGGATGCTGAGTTATTATCCCGTTTTCCAAACTTATCAACACTTAAGCAAAAAGCCAAAAAAGAGACCAAAATCCGCTGCGCTCGTCGAAACGACACACAAACACATACATAGCACCGCATAGTTATTAGGCACACATTATAACTTATGGGACTCGATTCAGATATATGGATGCCGAGTTATCAGCCTATTTGCCAGACTTGCCAATAATTAGGCAAAAAGCCAAAAAAGAGACCAAAAGCTACCTCGGTCATCGAAACGACACGTAAACACATACATAGCCCCGCATAGGTATTAGGAATGCATTACAAATTATGGGACTCAATTCCAATATACGGATGCCGAGTTTTTAGCCTGTTTTCTAGACTTGCCAATATTTAGGCGAAAATTTGAAAAAGAGACCAAAACCCACCTCGATTGTCGAAATGACACACAAACACATACATAGAACCAAATAGGTATTAGGCACATGTTACAACTTACGGGACTCGATTCCGATATACGGATGCCGAGTTATCAGCCCCTTTGCCAAACTTGTCAACACTTAGGCAAAAAGCCAAAATTGCGACCAAAACCTGCCTCGATCATCGAAATGACACGCAAACACATACATAGTACCGCATAGGTATTAGGCACGCATTACAACTTACGGGACTCGATTCTGATATACAGATGCCGAGTTATCAGCCCGTTTGCCAAACTTGCCAACATTTAGGCAAAAAATCGAAAAAGACACCAAAATCCGCCTTGGTCGTCAAAATGACATGCAAACACATACATAGCACTGCATAGGTATTAGGCACGTGTTATAACTTACAGGACTCGATTCTGATATATGGATGCCAAGTTATCAGCCCATTTGCCAAACTTGTCAACACTTAGCTAAAAAGTCAAAAATGAGACCAAAACCTGCCTCGATTGTTGAAATGACACGCAAACACATACATAGTACCGCATATGTATTAGGCACATGTTACAAGTTACGGAACTCGATTTCGATATACGGATGCCAAGTTATCATCCCGTTTGCCAAACTTGCCAACACTTGTAGAACACAAACTAAAATAATTTAAATATGCTCTATTTTCGACTTCGTTATTAGTATTTTACTTTTGTAGAGTCTTGTTGATGAGACTCGTGGGGGTGGAGGTTGCGGCATGGGCGATGCCCATTAAGGAGATGGTGATGACCGTCGGGCTGATGCTGATGAGAGTATGGAGGGTGGGACCGAAGGTGGGACCGGCGATTAGACCGGCGGTCGTACGATAGATGGCGGTGATGATGACACTTACATTCCTGATCTTGGGCTGTAGTTAGTTTATGTTTATATTTTGGCTTTCATGTATGTATTTATATAGCTTTTGAGTTGTACAGACTAGAATTTTGTATCTAACTATATTGATTGTTGATAGTAAAAGATATGATTGTTATTGATATGTGTGCATTTTCATTATTTGTTTTTCTTTAATTTATAACAGGTACAATTATGTATATATAAATGAACATGGGAATTTTGTAATTTTTATATATTTTTTTAAGCAGGTCATTGGTGACGGGTTCATTGGTGACAGGGTGCCATCGGCAATGACCTATAGGTCATTGGCGACGGAGGTATACACTCATTGGCAATGGCAGTGCCGTCGGGAATGACACTATAATTAAAATTTAAGAATGATTATTGCTGACGGCATATACATTTCTAGTGTCGTCGCTAATGGCTCATAATAAAGTAAGCAATGACCCGTCGGTAATGACTTAATCCTCATACGTGACGGACGAGGCCATGTGTGACGACTTACAAGCGACGAGGTTTGCCGTCGCCAATGACCTCATTACCAATGGCATGGCCCGTCGACAATGACCTTTTTTATATATATATATATATATATATATATATATATACTTAAAAACATTTCACACGTAAAAATAATTTTTATATATTTTTCTAACTTCAGTTACTATTTTTAAAAGGTCATTTCTATTAAAACTAAAAGATTTTTCATAATTTGAGATTTATTCCCAAAAATCATAAAATTTAACAATAACTCCCTCATATGAGAGAGTACTTCTAGAAAACATTTCATCCTCATTCGAGTTATACAACTCCAGTTTTAATAGTTTTAATTTTTCAAACCCTAAATTTCTTTTAGTCATAACTCACTCATCCGAAGTCGGATCGAGCTCATTTTTGGACAGGACTTACACTACAAGAAAAAATATTAATTATGACAGAATATTCCTTTGAAAATAAGCCTATTCCATTGTACTTAGCGTATTTCTGACGGATTAATCCATCGGTAGTTTGGTCGTATATAAACGCGTCGAAGATAAGACCTGTCGCAAATTTTGTCGAGAATCTCTAATTTCTAACTGAATTATCTCCGACAGACTTCCATCAGACCTAACCTAATTTTGATGAAACAAATACGACAGAATGAATACGTCAAATATTAGAGAGATTTAGTTCTGACGGAAAGTTCCCTTAGAAATATCTTAACTTCTATGGAAAATAGAGATTATGAAAATAATATAAAAAATAATCCGACGAAAAATTTCCTCAAAAATACGTTATTTTCGATGGAAAAATAATTTTTAAAAAAATTGTTTGAACATAAATTCGACGGAATATCTATTGAAAATAAGCCTATTCCGTCAAAAATAATTTTTTTTAATAAAAAGTTTTAAAATTGCAATTTCCAGGTGTTTAAACCCATTTATGTACATGTAACCTGTTTTATCCCAATACAGACAAACAATAATATATATTTCACATTTAAATATTCAACGTAGCGCTAAAAACATGTATCATCACGTACATCAACAACAACTAAGATAACAATTACAAATAATCTACTAACTAATCATCATCATCACTAAGCTAACAATTACAAATATAAGCTAATGTTCCATAAATGATAAACAATATGATTTACAAAACTTATACAGACGCAACTAGACTACAATATGTATAAATGTTCTACAATTTAATGAATAACATGAATATAAATGAACTATAAACTAGTAGTCGTATCATCATCGGGCGGGGGTGGACGACGCTGCTCTGGTGTATGAAAATCAGTGTCGTCCTCTTGGTCGCCATCACCAGTCTGCTCACCATCGCCACCATATTGATAGAATTAAAAATAAAAATCATTAGTCCGTATATATGTGAGAATTAGAAAGATACTGTTAATTGAAAATAACATAAACATACAGAATACCTGAGTAGGCAGGGGCTGACGAAAAACCTACTCTAGGAGGGTAATCATCATCCGGAGCACCTTATTGCTGAATGCGTCGAACTGCTCTTGCGGTAATCTCGTACTCTCTGCGGAGGCCTCTGCCATAACTTCTTGAGAAAGCTGGTGAAGACGAGAACTGCTAGGAAACTGCTGACGACGAAAGACCAGATCGATATGGAACCTATTCGACATGATCGCTATTAGCCTCTAGAATGACTCGTCATCCAAGCCAGCATCCGTATGAGATGGTTTGACATGTGCTCTCAGACACTGGCACTGGCTAGAGCCTACAAAAATATATTGTTCAATTACTAATAATAATTATATAATGTGATAAATTATGATAATTACATGAAATATAAAAATATTTTTATCTACAGGTAGTGTATATGCGGGTATCCTCGGTAAAACCAACACTCGATACCTGTTGGTACTGCTAGTAGGGGGATCCTGAGATGCGATCCATACTTTCAGCTCCTCATTCCGAGATAATATAATCTCGAGAAGGGGGTGGTGGAATCTAACAGCTTAGAATCCTTCCTAGTAACCTCCAACTCAGCTATACGCTGGTCCCGAAGCTTCTAAACCGGTCCTGTAATTTATTTTGTATACGTTAGTTAATTATATCATTTTATTAACGACTGAATATTAATAAAATCTAAATAGTAAGATGAGTTTTACCCGTATAACTAATTCTGCCTGAGATAAAGGACTCTCATCCTTAGGCGTGTGGGCTCTATCCCAAAACTCTAACATGGTCGGATCTCGGCCCAAGGTCCTCCCCAAGGACTAATAAAGACATTCATAAAACAGGTATTAAGTATTTGTGTGAGAACTTGATAATTAAACAACTAAATACAACGCACATACCGTCTTCACCTCCTCGAATGACTACGAACTAGTGGTGTGTACTATACGTAGCTGACCACGGTTCTTCTTCACCTGCTCAGACTTCTTCTTGAAGTCATCAACATCCCAATGCGTACACATAGCCTGCCATGATAAATCAAAGACCATGCAGGGCTGGTGATCTTTGATGGTGATCTCGGGCTAGTCCTCAACTGCCCGGTTTGCCCTATGTCGCATCTCATACAGCCAATCGGAGTAATTTTTAGCGACATGTGCAATAATCACATCGTCGCTGGCTGTCTAAGAGATACTTGGGGTCATATCTATAATAAGTCTATAACAAAATTTTAAAAGTTAGGAACAATTAATTTCGTAGGTAACAACTATGTACTAATATATAATTGTCTAATATAAACTTATTAACTTACGTGAAAATCCCATAAGACAGTTTGCATAAAGGTGGCATCGTACCGTGCATACTAGCTTAACGCATGCACCCGGTCGGGAGGTGCGTCAAACAGATAGCGTGTAAGGTGTGCTTAGCTACCGGGTCTAGTATATTACAGTAAAAATAGAACAATATATGTTACGTTAATTGTGTCGTGCAATAAATGACAGAAATATTAAATTGTTACTGCAACAATGGATTAACACTTCATCGAGAATCGACATCTA
This sequence comes from Panax ginseng, assembly GCA_020205605.1. NCBI lineage: Eukaryota > Viridiplantae > Streptophyta > Magnoliopsida > Apiales > Araliaceae > Panax > Panax ginseng. Next base: position 38,358,739 of record CM035130.1, on the reverse strand, counting down.
CCAAGATCAGAAGTGGAGTTACTGGTGATTCGACCAAAGATACCGAGGTTATTCCCCGGTTGCCGCCGATGATAAGCGATGTCTGTAATAATTAAAAACCCAGTTAATAAACATAAACTTATACAACTTGAGATATATTTAAATCCTAGTTCAGATAACTTACTAGCTCCTGAAGACGAGCTTCCATCATGGCTAGCGTCTCCTGATCCAGATCACCCACCACCGTAGAGACCTCCACCGCTATGTCTAGTCATGAATATGCTACTGCAATAACCAAATTGGTAGATTATGAATTTGAATGTAAATTAATTAAATATATGAATGTGTATATTAACATTGTGATATTTACTAATATGAAATCATTTTAGATTACGTACATCATCAAACCCATCAGATTCAAAATTTATATCATTCTCGGATTCGGTATCTTCCTCATCCTCAATTTCGAGATTAGTTTCGTCATCGTTATCATTTACGACGACGTTTTCCTCGACATCCTAATCGTTAGGTACGTCAATGACATCAGTTGTCATCACATCTTCAATATTTAACACTACTTTCTTGGGATTGCTAACATCTTCTTGCAATGCCTCATCCATCCCAAACATATTATAAGCATCAAATGCATGTGTTTTAGTTGTGACTACTGTATACCATGGGCTTCGACTATTTACGACATTAGCAGCGTAATACACTTGAGTCTCTTGACTGGCTAACATGAATACGTCATAAAAATTTTAATACTGAATTGATATCTACGGTTATGTTTCTATTACGATCAACTTTAACACCCTTTTCAGTATTAAACCAGCTACATTTAATTGGACTCAGAATCTTGGTAACAGCTTCCCAACACCACAACCCATGAATTGACTGATGTGAGTTCATTCAAGTCATCGACCATAAATCTATACCCATTCACGATGTAGCCAGGAAAAGAACTAACAACTTTGTAAGGTCCTAGGATGACATCTATAAAACTCTCAGAAATGTTCTCTTCTTCAACCCGTTTCTTAAACCATTATTGGAAATTAACATTAATGAATGCTTCCAACTCTGCTGTAGTTAAAGCTGGGTTAGAAGCATACGCTTCCTCTTTGAATGAACTATAAAAATATTAAAATGACTTTAACATATAGATGAATACACTTATAAATTACGTTAGATGCGACAAATAATTACATACCTGATGTATGATGATACTTCGGGCATATTTAGAAGCACGTATGTATATACAATCTTCAAATCTTTGTCGCTTAAGTAAGTCATCGTCTCATGGCCAAATGGCTTAGCTGGATATGTGAATACAGCTAACTCATCATCAACATAAGATTGGGGACCGATGACTTCATTCCTACTTAAACGGTTGTGCTTTGTTGAGACAACATCGTCAAAATACAATAAGAAGAAGTTGACAAGCTCTTAGTTCATCTACTAATGGCCTAAGGTACACATTAATGTCTTTTGTAGGACTTTTATCCCCGATATGAGAAAATTCAACAACAAATTTGGATCCCTTATGCACATTGACGATAGAAGATTATAAGCTACCAAAATGACTGGCCAAACAGAGTAAGGCTGACTAAAATTATTAAAAAGGCAAAAGCCATCTGTAGCCATGCCGAGCTTAACATTCCTGACTTCCTTCGCAGACTGTGGAAAATTTTCATCAAATCTCTTCTATTCACTGGGTGAGTCAGCTGACCAGGCACAACATCCCTTATTTTATGCCAACATATATGTTGAGCCGTATGGGACAGCATGAATAACCGTTGAAGCCTCGACGCAAGAGGAAAGTACCGTAAGATCTTCTTAGGCACTTGTTTCTCCTTCCCCCCACATTTTGTCACCTTGTAGCTAGGTAAGCTGCATATATCACACTGTCCCTTATCTCTGTCCTCCCCATAGTATAACATGTAATCCTGCTCATAAGCATCAATTTTCTAATACCCCAAATTTAACCCCTTGACCATCCTCTTCACTTCATAATAATTTGCTGGAAGAGTATGATCCTTGGTGTCCAAATAGAGCAAGAAAATCGTTGAAAATTCTCTTATTATAGTCGTGCTTATTCTTGAACTGTAAGAGCTTAGTCACTGCAGATAGTTTGGTGTGCTTAACATTTTTCGAATACAGCGAGACCCTCGATTTAGATAGCAACTTGTAAAAGGCAGCAGCTGTATCATTTGGCACTTGCTAAGCACTGCTTGACGAATGCTCATTTTCAGCCCAGTCAATATTGGTAGGGCCATAAGCATCGACTAATATCTCCACGACATTATAGTTATCGGCGTATGAATCTTGTTGAATTGGTTGTTCTACAGTACAGTCGATCACTTCTCTTACAATCAGATGATTCCCCGTGATGAATCCATACGAAGTACCCATCCACAAAGCTATGGGAAAATAAGTCGAATTTAATCTCGTTGGCTTTCTTCCATATCAGGTTTTTACACTTGACACATGGGCATCACATCTTTCCGTTTGGATCATCAACATTTTCTATTGCTTCGTTCAAGAAATTAGACACCCCATCACGATAAGCTGAGACTAATCCTCTCCCATCAATGGGTATCCTTCGGTACATCCAACTCTGGTCTATTGACATCTTTAAATGAACATAAGACACATTCAGTTTAGGGATACAAATGAACTATATGTTTCATGCATGAATTATATTTACCTAGTATCACCACTTTACAGGATTGGGGTAAGGCTTCTATCCCATTCCTGGATGCGTCTCGTCACTAGTGCTAACACGTTGAGTACGTTTTATGAGTTTAAAGAAAATTTGGACAACACCTCCCTATGGTCTCCAAGTACATGAAATAAAATAAGATAACTTAATCTAAGTATGCACTCAAAGAACATGTAAAGATAACAGCCGAAAATCCACAAAATAACAAGAACGAATTGTTTCGTATTGGCACCGGCTTAAGTGAGAGACATAACATCCAAAAACAGTCCCAAACTGGGGACTATTCGACATTCACTCCTAATAAGTGAATGTCAAACGAGTTTCTAAGTTCCAAAGTATAGTATATATATGATCCTTCCATTCACCTGCAAATATGTTAACCGCCTTATTTGAGTTGGCAAAGGGTTGTTCGACTGTAGTTACAAAGTGCAGAAACAACATAAGTTGGCATCCGCATGGTATTATGCAATTTATCACACAACTCATTTGATGCCAACTTACGTTGTTCCTGCACATTACAACTACTGTCGAACAACCAATAACCAGCTCAATTAAGGCGGCCAACATATTTACAGGTTAATGGAATGATATATATGTACTACAAAATGTATTGTCGTGATTATTGAGTGTATTGAAGATTAAAGAGAGAATATTATTGAGTTTATTGAAGATTGCGGCAAACTAAACAAATGCTACTTAGTTTATTTTACCAATGAAAAACTAAGTAAATGCTACTTAGTTTATGAGAACTATTATTTGAATATATATGGGGACTAATACTCGACATTCAGTCCAACATGACAAACGGATTTCTAAGTTCCAAAGTGTAGTACATTTATATATGTATGAATAAATATAGTTCTTATGCATTTTATTATAATTGTGGCGAACTAAGAAAATGCTACTTAGTTTATTTTTCCAAAAATAAACTAAGTAAATGCTACTCAGTTTATCAAATGCTACTAAGTTTACTAAGTAAATGCTACTTAGTTTATTATATTATATTATTTTTAATTATTTAAATTAATTAATAAATTTTAATTTAATTTAAATTAAATTATTTGATTACTTTAATTTATTTAATTGATTTATGTTAATTAATTAATTTTATATTATATTATATTATATTATATTATATTAATTTTTAAAATAAATTTATTTTATTTATATGCTCTTATATTTAATTTAATTTATTTTGTATTATATTATATAATATTAAATAAAATAAAATAAATAATTTATTTTGATTTATTTTATTTTATTTTGTATTATATTATATTATTACATTAATTAAATTTAATTAAGTTAAATTTAATTATATTTAATTATATTTATTTATTTTATTTTGTATTATATTATATTATTTAAATTAATAAAATTTAATTAAGTTAAATTAATTTATTTTAAAATTAAAATTAATTTAATTTAATTTGTATTATATTATATTATATTAATTTTATTTAAATAATATTCTTTTAAAATAAAATAAATTAATTTCTTATATTTAATTATTTATTTTAAATTTTATTTTTTATATTTATATTTATATTTATATTTATATTTTTTATTTTATTATATTATATCATATCATATTATTTTATTTAATTATTAGTGCAAAACTAAGTAAATTGTAAGACCCCAACTTTTTTTTAAATAAAGATGATTTTTCTATAAATATCATTTTTAAATATTATGGAATGAATTTGATATAATGTTATAATTGTGGGTAATATTTATAAATTTTACAAAGTACGCAAGTTGTTATATTATATTCGATTGGTCGGAAAATATTCGTTTTAGCAGGGAATATTCGTACGACGACACAATCATTGGTGGACCCCACAACGGAATTATTGTTGGATTGAGAAAACGACAAAATTATTTTTATGAAAATAACGGCGGAAGTTTTACCGTTAACTGTTGAAACACACGGTGTTAAGCGTGATATGTCTGGCGTGGTTGCGTAGTAGTAGACACTCAGGTATTAATTATTAATGCTTACATGAGAAGTCACTCGGTTTTGTTCAATTATTGCTACAGTAATTGCTGCATAGTATCTCACGTTATTTGATTCAATTATTGTCGATATTTTATATATTATTAAATCAATAATTGAGATGACGAGTTATTAATATTATTATTTGCAATATTAACGATGTCAGAAGTTCGCCAAGAGAGGTTTGGTCACCTAATTAAGCGCCCAATAGGGAGAAATTCTTATTGGAAAGCCCCCTCTTTCCTAGGAACGACCTGGTCGATTAATATTATGAATTATAATAATGATGATAAAAGTTGTTAAAAATATTGAGATGATTTTTATGAAGTATTTGTTGTAAATATTGGCATATTATTTGGATTCTCATTTACCCATTTTCCAAAATCGTCGGTAGAAAGTTGTCTCAGTTTTGTATTATTATTATTATTATATATATATATATATATAGGTTATATATATATATATACATGTGCATATTATATAAGTTATATATATAATATATAAACTATGTGCCGTGAATGTGTGGTAAGAGAATTTGGTAGGTGAATGGATTATATGTTTTAATATGTAAGAGAATTTGGTGGGTGGTGGAAAGTATTATATATATATATATATGATTTTGGTGTATATGAGATGTCATGGAGAATGAATTCAAAAAAGGTGACACGGGTGGTTCATTTTTATCAAACCAACATGTGGTTGATTTTAGTTTTTGTTTTTACTTGATAATTGATTAGAATTCAATCGTCTAAAGACGCCCGTGATTTCATTAATTATTTTGTCCGTGATTTTTTCTTAAACAGTACCCCTTCTATTCTCCTATAAATAGGATGCTTAGTTAGAATTGAAAAACACACCAGAAATTCAGAAAATTCTTCTTCTATAATCTTGAGCGTATTTCTTTAGAGTTTTAAGAAGCTTTGAGCGTAGTGCAAGTTTTCTTCAAGTATATCCCCGCCTACTGGTAAGTACTCTTCTTTATAAGGTAAGAGGTATTATTTCTTTTCGTATTCATGAAGAGAACTTCATTATTCCATTCTTTATTATTACATTGAATAACTCCGTCTATCTGATACCGCATACATGGTGAAATTCTTTTGTTATTCCATTCTTTATTATTTTGTTGGAACATCCTGTCTGTACGTTTACGCATGACCTGGTTCCGTTATTTATTATTCTATTGGAATATCCTGTCTGTGCATTTACGCATGACCTGATTACGTTATTTATTATTCTGTTGGAATAACTTGTCTGTGTGGTCTATCGCATGCTTGGTGATTTCTTTTGTTATTCCATTCTTTATTATACTAAGTTGGTTAAAGTTTTGACTTCTATACTCCATGAAATTAGTGGAATATCCTTGATATTTGTGCTTCATCCAGTATCTTTTAATGGAAATATTCTTCTGAGCATTCTTGAATTTTACTCTACAAATAAGTATCATGTTGACAATTTAGACGTTATTAGTTCCTGGATAAATTAATTCTTGAACTTGTTTTATTGAATTCTTATATCATTGTCATCATCCTCATGTTTATATTATGTTGAAAGTCATATGTGGCCTGTAGTGCATAGATGGACTTGGTATGATTATGACCAGGGATTATTCGGTATAATCATGACCGTAATGTTACAAATGATGTGGTAAAAGTCCTCATTGGCCCGTAGTGCATTGATGGACAGTTGTTGGCATGATCATGACTATTGAGGAATACACGAATATCCTTGGCCCGTAGTGCATGGATAATTGGCGGTCGTGATACTAATGAATATCCTTGGCCGTAGTGCAGGGATGATGTGGATTATTTATTAAGCTGAGTTTCAGCGATAAAAGTGATAAAAAAACTTTTTTAAATCATAAAAGATAGTAGATTTTATTCTCTACTTGACTCTTTTAATGGATTGCTTGTTCCGATGCAGTTAAACTTGATGTTTGTTATATTTTATCAGTTTAACACTGTTGAAGGCTAACGATAATTTATTCTGCATTATCTTAGTCATAATATTTATTATTGGGCTAGTTGAGCTTACTTTATCTTTCACTGTTCTCTTTAGGAAATGAGAACGTAGTTGAGACTAGTCGGGGAACGGAGTGACAGTCCAGATGATAGTATTAGTAGTCCTCACTATTCTGTTAAATAGAGTGATAATAAATGTAATGAGGAATCCTTTGAGTGTGGATATCTAGATGACAATATTCCTATTAAAACTCTTAGTTTATGTATTGTCGTATATTACACGACGGTTGTATAATTAAGTTTATATTTGTATTATGTACCATGTATTTGGCAACTCAGAATAGGTGATGTATACCTATTTTGGGGGGGTCACATAAATGTTACTTTAACAAAATGAGTGTAGAATTCGGAATCTGAAACGAAATAATAATACTTACATACTACAGAGTATGGAATAAAATATTATTTCTTACGAATATTGAAGAAAAATAATATCCCTTACCTTACAAAGGAGAGTATTGCGTCTGGTATAGCAGAGATATTCTTGAAGAAAACTTATACTATTTTCTACGCTCAAAGTTTCCTTAAACTTAAAAGAAATATGCTCAATATTATAGAAGAAGAATTCTCTGGTTCTGGTGTGGTTTTCAATTCTAAACTAAGCATCCTATTTATAAGAGAATGGCAGGGCACTATTTGAATTTAGAAAATCACGGGTGAATAGTGTAGGAATCACAGGCGCTCAACCGGCAAAAAACTTTTAAAATTTTGGATTTTACTATGCTGCAATATGCAGCATTATGCAGTACTATGCAACACTATGCAATACTATGCAAATAAAATAAAATATATTCTATTTTATATAAAAATAAATTTTATAATATATATATATATAAATATAATCCTTGCCCTCACTTGCTAAGGCACACACAACTATATATATATATATATATATATATATATATATATATATATATATATATATATATATATATATATAGTTCATACTAGAAGAGATCTTTGAAGTACTTAGTAACCCTTCTATTCGAGATATAAAAATAAAAGGTATCTTAAATCAAGGTCAAGCTAGTCATCCTTGTTATACAACAAATGAAACTGTAGAAGAAGAAGATTCCTCTCCTACACCTTCTGAGTACCCAACTCAATTGGATTTTGAAATCCCTATTCATAATCAGTTGAGAGTTATAAAAAGGAATTTTTATTAGATTGGGATAATCTTGTAGAAGATTTCAATTCCAAAGCTAATAGGGAAAAAAGGGACTTATTTCGTTCCAATCACCCAACCGAAAAAGAACAAGATAAAGTTGTTAACAGATGGAAAAATTTATTAAAAATTAATAGATAAACATTACCTTTTACGAATGGTATGAAAAATATCATGGTAAATGTAATGTTATAACTAAAACACAGTGGATTAGAGAAGATAAGTCAAAAGTTTCTTCTAGTCATCCTCCACTTGAAACTGTACTTCTTCCAGTTAAGAACACATTTGTTGTTGCTAGTCCTTTCAAAATTCCGGATGGTAATAAAGATGATAAGAAAATCATTGAAAAAAATAATTTCACAAATCAATATCTAGCAACCATAGGCAAACAGCTTGATAAGATTGAATAAAAGTTTGATGAAGTAATTATTAAAAAACCTAATTCAAAAATTGAACAACCCTTGTTAAAATTACCAGAAAATAGAACTAAATTAGGTTTAACCAATAACGATGGTGAACTTATCCAAGTTATTGACAAGTTTATTAAAAAATTAAAAACTAAAAATTTAGCTGGAACAAGTGGTACTATAGCTATCATTGATCAAGTTGAATCTGATAATGAAAGTGGTAGCCAATCTGACCAGTCTGATACTATTTTAATTCCAGATTCTAATGATCAGTTAAATAAAATAACCGTTAATAACACTGATATTACAAGAAATTGGTATTCTAGACATACTCCTCCAGATTTTCAATTCGAAGAGAAAAATCTAGATAAGCAATTTTTTGTTTCTTCTAATAAAATTTATGAATGGAATATTGATGGTTTTAGTGAACAAGAAATTTTAAACAAACTAAACCACATGTCCATGGTAGCTAATAGTTATATTACTAAATTCAGCAATCTGACTTAGCTAGATATTATTGAATTAATAGCTAGTGGATTTACTGGTATTCTTATATCTTGGTGGGGAAAAACATCTCACAGAAGATACTAGGTTATCAATAATCCATGCTATCAAATAGGATGATGACGGTAACCCCATCTTTGATGAAGATGCTAGAGTTGGTCTGCCAGATGAAGTTAATACTTTAATATTCACCATAATTAAACATTTTGTTGGAACTCCTAGTAATATAACAGAAAGAATTCACGACCAATTAAGTAATCTCACTTGTCCCACTCTAAGTGATTTTAGATGGTACAAAGATGTGTTTACTTCTCGTGTTATGATGCGTAATGATAGCAATAAACCATTTTGTAAAAACTTAGGTTATATTGACCATGACAATTTAACCTATGGAGATATTATCAGTTATATTCAAAAAATTGGGTTAAAAATGTGTATTGATTTTAAACTCGCTAAACAAGCTGGTAAAGATAAAAATAAAGCTAAATATGAGTTAGGGACTTTTTGTGAACAATATGGTTTACCCCCGATCGCTCCCTCTTGAAGAAAGCACAGGCATAAACATGTTGATTCCTGCAAGAGTCACAAACATCATAAAAGAAGACATACTCAAAATAAGAATAAAAACCAAGATAGTTATTATACTAAACCTAAAACTTCAAGTAAAAAATATAAAAATATGATAAAAGTAAAATTGTTTGCCACAATTGTGGGCAAAAAGGGCACTATAAAAATGAGTGCAAAATAAAACAAAAATTATATCAGTTAAATGTTTCAAGTGAAGATACTGAACAACTGTTAGAACTAATGAGGATTGAGAACATCATCAGTAATGGTGAGGATTTTGACATTCTTTATTCCTCTAATAGCAGTATTAGTAACAATGAAGCAGATAGTGATAATGAAGAAGTTACTATTTTTACAGATAATTGCAATGAGAATTGTTGCAATAAAAGATTTAACGTGATTACCAAAGAAGAAGAAGAAAGTTCTATGTTAATTGATTTAATTAGTAAAATCTCTGACCCTGAGTTAAAAATCCAGTACACAAGGCAATTAAAAGATTTATTAACTAAAGATAATAAAGTTAAAAATAAGATTATTAAAACTAAAGAAAAACCTATATTTAACCTTAGTAAAACTTGTGAAAGGTTTAAAGCTCCAGTTAAAGAGGTTACCCTTGTAAGACCCCAACTTTTTTTTAAATAAAGATGATTTTTCTATAAATATTATTTTTAAATATTATGGAATGAATTTGATATAATGTTATAGTTGTGGGTAATATTTATAAATTTTGCAAAGTACGCAAGTTGTTATATTATATTCGATTGGTCGGGGAATATTCATTTTAGCATGGAATATTCGTACGACGACACAATCATTGGTGGACCCCACAACGGAATTATTGTTGGATTGAGAAAACGACAAAAATATTTTTATGAAAATAACGACGGAAGTTTTACCGTTAACTATTGAAACACCCTTGTTAAAAGTACAATGATGTCTGGCGTGGTTGCATAGTAGACACTACCAGATTAATTATTAATGCTTACGTGAGAAGTCACTCACTCGGTTTTGTTCAATTATTGCTACAAAGAATTGATGCATAGTATCTCACGTTATTTGATTCAATTATTGTCGATATTTTATATATTATTAAATCAATAATTGAGATGACAGAGTTATTAATATTATTATTTACAATATTAACGATGTCTAGAAGTTCTGCCAAGGAGAGGTTTGGTCACCTAATTGCGCGCCAATAGGGAAAAATCCTTATTGGAAAGCCCCTTCTTAACTGGGAACGACCTGGTCGATTAATATTGCGAATTATAATAATGATGATAAATGTTGTTAAAAATATCGAGATGATTTTTATGAAGTATTTGTTGTAAATATTGGCGTATTATTTGGATTCTCATTTACCCATTTTCCAAAATCGTCGATAGAAAGTTGTCTCAGTTTTGTATTATATATATATATATATATATACATGTGCGTATTATATAAGTTATATGTATAATATATAAACTATGTGCCGTAAATGTGTGGTAAGAGAATTTGGTGGGTGAATGGATTATATGTTTTAATATGTAAGAGAATTTGGTGGGTGGTGGAAGGTATTATATTTATATATATATATATATATATATATATATATATATGATTTTGGTGTATATGAGATGTCATGGAGAATGAATTCAAAAAAGGTGACACGGGTGGTTCATATTTTTCAAACCAACATGTGGTTGATTTTAGTTTTTGTTTTTGCTTGATAATTGATTAGAATTCAATCGTCTAAAGACGCCCGTGATTTCATTAATTATTTCATCCGTGATTTTTTCTTAAACAGTACCCCTTTTATTCTCCTATAAATAGGATGCTTAGTTAGAATTGAAAAACACACCAGAAATTCAGAAAATTCTTCTTCTATAATCTTGAGCGTATTTCTTTAGAGTTTTAAGAAGCTTTGAGCGTTGTGCAAGTTTTCTTCAAGTATATCCCTGCCCTACCGTCGGAGTACTCTTCTTTATAAGGTAAGAGGTATTATTTCTTTCGTATTCATGAAGAGAACTTCTGTTATTCCATTCTTTATTATTCTGTTGGAATAACCTGTCTATGCGAAGTACCGCATACATGGTGAAATTCTTCTGTTATTCCATTCTTTATTATAATAAGTTGGTTAAAGTTTTGACTTCTATACTCCATGAAATTAGTGGAATATCCTTGATATTTGCGCTTCATCCAGTATCTTTTCATGGAAATATTCTTCTGAGCATTCTTGAATTTTACTCTACAAATAAGTATCATGTTGACAATTTGGACGTTATTAGTTCCTGGATAGATTAATTTTTGAACTTGTTTTATTGGATTCTTATATCATTGTCATCATCCTCATGTTTATATTATGTTGAAAGTCATCTGTGGCCTGTAGTGCATAGATGGACTTGGTATGATTATGACCAGGGATTATTCGGTATAATCATGACCGTAATGTTATTAATGATGTGGTAAAAGTCCTCATTGGCTCGTAGTGCATTGATGGACAGTTGTTGGCATGATCATGACCATTGATGAATACACGAATATCCTTGGCCCGTAGTGCATGGATAATTGGTGGTCGTAATACTAATGAATATTCTTGGCCGTAGTGCATGGATGATGTGGATTATTTATTAAGATGAGTCTCAGCGATAAAAGTGATGAAAAACTTTTTTAAATCATAAAAGATAGTAGATTTTATTCTCTACTTGACTCTTTTAATGGATTGCTTGTTCCGCTGCAGTTAAACTTGATGTTTGTTATATTTTATCAGTTTAACACTGTTGAAGGCTAACGATAATTTATTCTGCATTATCTTAGTCATAATATTTCTTACTGGGCTAGTTGAGCTCACCCTTTCTTTCACTGTTCTCTTTAGGAAATGAGAATGTAGCCGGGACTAGTCGGGGAACGGAGTGACGGTCCTGATGATAGTATTAGTAGTCCTCACTATTTTGTTAAATAGAGTGACAATAAATGTAATGAGGAATCCTTTGAGTGTGGATATTGTCTAGATGACAATATTTCTATTAAAACTCTCAGTTTATGTATTGTCGTATATTACACGACGGTTGTATAATTAAGTTTGTATTTATATTATGTTCCATGTATTTGGCGACTCAGAATAGGTGATGTATACCTATTTTAGGGGCGTCACAACCCTCTTAGAGTTAAATCAAGAAGTTAATAAACTAAAAAGGGGGGTTTCTAACCTAAAATTAGATATTTCCAATTTAAGAAAAGAAATTGAAGTCAAGAAATTAGACCTTCAAATACATGATTCCTCTTCTAGTGATAAAATCATGATGAACCAGAATCATCAAATACTAAAGAAGAGCCAGATTTTCTTATTCAAGGTCTTTCTCTCAAAAGAATTAAAGATATCCCAAATCAAAAGTGGTATATTTCTATTAATTTAGTAATCGATAAAACTTTCTCAATACTACTTCCTGCCTTAGTTGATACTGGTGCAGATCTAAATTATATTCAGGAAGGTTTAATCCCTACCAAGTATTATAAGAAAACTAGTGAAAAATTGTATTATGCTAATGGTAGTCAAATGGAAAATATAAACTACCTAAAGTTCATATTTGTCAAGATGACATGTGTTTTAAAACATCATTTATTTTAATCAGCAATCTTATAGATAAGATCATTTTAGGATTACCGTTTATATATTTATTATATCCTGTCACTACCAGTAATGAAGGATTAAGCTGTAAACACTTAGGTAAAAAGATAACATTCAAATTCCTTATTAAACCTAAAGAAAGAGATTTAATATTTATCCAAGATGAATCTATTTCTAATTCTTTGAATTTTTTAAACTGCAAATCCGCCCATTTAAACTTCTTAAAAGAAGAAATTAAACATAAGCATGTTGAAGAACAACTTAATAATAAAAAGGTTCAAGAAAGAATTGAAGAATTAAAAACTTATTTAAAAGAAAACCTTTGTTCAGATTCTCCTAATGCTTTTTGGCATCGAAAGAAACATGTTGTAAGGCTTCCTTACGCTAAGGAATTCAAAGAACATTTGATTCCTACTAAGGCTAGGCCGATACAAATGAATCATGAACAAATAGAGTTATGCAAGAAAGAAATTAATGATCTCTTTAATAAAAGATTAATTAGGCATAGTAAATCCCCTTGGTCCCATCCTGCCTTTTATGTCAATAATGAAGTAGAAAAGGAAAGAGGCGTCCCTCGTCTAGTCATTAATTACAAACCATTAAATAAAATGTTGGAATGGATTAGGTATCCTTTACCTAATAAGGAAGACCTCCTTAATAGGTTAAGTAATGCCACCATTTTCAGTAAATTTGACCTTAAATCTGGATTCTGGCAAGTTGCCATTCACCCCGAGGATAGGTATAAAACAGCTTTCACCACCCCATTTGGTTATTATGAATGGAATGTTCAGCCATTTGGCTTGAAAAATGCCCATAGTGAATTTCAGAATATTCTCAATGACAGTCTGAATCCCTTCAATCATTTTACCATCGTTTATATTGATGATATTCTCATTTTCTCCAACTCCATTGAAGAACATATTAAACATTTGAATTCATTCTTTAAAAAAGTTAAAACCAATGGAATTTTTTTGTCCCCATCTAAATGCAGTCTATTTCAGACTAAAGTACGATTTCTTGATCTTAATATTTATCAAGGACTTATTCAGCCTATTGATAGAGCTATTCAATTTGCTGACTAATTTCTTGATAAGATTACCAATAAAACCTAACTTCAGAGATTTTTAGGCTCGCTCAATTATATTGGCAAGTTCTATGAAAATCTCAGGAAAATATGCAAACCTCTCTTTCAGCGTTTGGAAGAAAATCCTCCCCCTTGGACTGACATTCACATTTCTGTCGTCCAACAAGTTAAAAAATATGTTAAGGCTTTAACATTCTAAAATTTTAATTGTTATATTAAATATTTGTTGGATTATATAAATATTTAATGGATGGGTTTATTGTTAAATAATAATTGTTCAAATTTGATTCAATTGAGTTAACTATTTGTTAAATAAATAATTAAGGAAATTAATTATTATATTATATTCTAATTTAATTTAATTATTAAGTTAGAGAGTTTTGATTAATTGAATTATTATTCTTTTATTTGAATTTGTAATTAAAAGGATGTATTAGTTGATTAAAAAAAGTTATAATTATATAAAAAATTATAATTTTGTGATATTGATTTATGTGATGTAGTAATTTAATAAATTTTTATTAGAATTATTTAATTTAGTAAATGTGTGACGAATAACCTTTTATAAAGGAGTTATTAAAATAACTTAAAGGAGTTTTAATTCAGTTTTGCAAAACAAGGCCTAATGCCTATTAAGTCTTTAATCTAATTGTGTTTTACCGAACAAGGTGTAAGGGTTAATTGGTTATTTTTTTGGATTAGCCAAACAAGCCTTATGACTTTTGGTTTTCAAAATTTAGATAACTAATATCAGTTATATGTTTTATTTATATTATATAATAATATATATTATATCTATATACGTTATATCATAAGACGTAAGAATAGAGGAGAGAGGTAAGGGAGAAGAAAAGAAAAACTCAGAGGAAGAAGAAGAAGAAAAGAAGAAAAGAAGAAAGGAAGGAAGGCTAGAGATTGGAGAAGAAAAGTTTGAGAATCAAAAGGAATAGTCAACATCATCTTCTTCAAGGTATCATCTTACTCTTTGTTTAATTTTTTTTTTTTTTTAAATTTAATTATCTCTTCCCAAATTCTCTGTAAAATTCTTGTATAAGGATAAATTATTGTTTTATGTGGCTTATTATGATAAACAAATGATGTTAAACTATTTTCATAAGTTATGTATGATATGTATGTAATTTGTGAAGAAAAATATTTTTACAGAGAGTTTATGTGAATGAATATGGGTTAATTTAAAATAGAAATTGAGGACTAATTAGTTGTGTAGTTGATAAATTGGCTATTTAAATTGATAGAGTATGTATAAATATTGATAAAGATGCTTTGAATTAATTGTTTTGGTTGAAAAACAAAATCACAGTATTGATTTTCATCAAAAATATCAAAAAATGAGTTTTTTTTTATATCAAAAATAGTGAAATTGGATGTTTTAAATTAGTTGTTTATGTTGTTGTATGGGTAGAATCATGTTAGGAGTTCTTGAATTATGTTTACATGAAGTCTTTGTATGAATTATATGTGAATTAGACTGTTAGATACGAGCTTGTAGGCCAAAATTGGCTTTTCTTATCTTTGTTGTTGAGTTGTCATCACCAAAATCGCTAGATTTTAAAGCATTGCATGACCCAAATAGCTTTATTTTTTGTAGCCATATCATCATCAATTGCCACAAATACGAACCACAAGATAAATCGTGGGCCCATAGCATGATGAGTTAGCGAGAATGGATCGACAGCGATGTTGATTTTGTACTCAAAATTTTAAGAAATGATTATGTGTTAATATTAGGACTCTTAAGTTATGATTTTAATGTTTCTATACTTAGAATGAATATGTTACTAGCAATTAAATTGTTTTGTAATTTGATTACGTGATTAAAAATCCAATTTTTACATGATGAACGTACTTAGATATGTTTGTAATGTGGTAATGACTAATTATGTCATGATGACATATGTTTATAGGATATTATGATTTGAATTGTTCGGTTTAGCCCACGAGCAAGACAAGTTCTCTAATCTATTTTCTTATTGAAGCCATTATTGTTTCCAATTCGATTACCTTATAAATGATGCAAGTTTTCTAATTCTTTATCTTGTTGAACTATTTATTGTTTCAATTTGATTACCTTATAAATGATGCAAGCTTTCTAAACTTTGGTTGGATGTTGACAAGTTATTCTTGTATTTAACTTATTGTTTAGCATGAACAACTATTTATACTAATGTCGAACAATTTTATCGTTCAAACTACTATGCAGGCTTAGTACTCAATTCTAATTAACCTTGACTTAATATTGTTCAAGCAAGGCATGTTATAGTTATTCAAAGTATATGCTATTAGATTATTCCTAAAGCATGATTTTGGTTTACCATGTTGATTCAATTACGATTATTCTATAATATGATGTTATTAGTATTAATTCAACTAGTCCTCTAGTTGATGATCGTTGGTCTTCAAATTACCCTTAAAAGCTTATCCAAACCAAACTCTCTTTGGTGCGGACTTATACTCCAAATACTGAGATGAACAACCCTATTATTATTAGGGGATAACTTACGCGTAGCGTTAAATGTTTGTGCACAATACATGGTATGAAGGGCTGATTCCCCTAAGTACAAGGAGTCCTTATAGTCTTATGACTGTTAAAGTTGGAGTTGAAAGATTACTCGCAACTGTGGACATAGTTCATGGTCTTATGACCCTCAGTTATATTTATTCCACATTTTGGATTTTAGTTCCTGATTATCATTGTTAGAGTACCATTCAGTCTTGATGAGCCTATCATGGGCAGTTATTATTATTATACTCTTGTCGATTCCTTATTATTTCAAGTGAGCATTATTTGCTCACTCTTGCTTATATAACTCTTACAGTTAAAGACGAAAAGGCTGATGTACCTAGCACCAGTAAGGGAAAAGGAAAGCTGAGTAAGTTTTGAAGACTTGTAATTTGATATTTGATTTTCAGATTTTAATTGAATGATTGTAATGAAGTTTATTTAATTTCCGCAATTGAAAGATTTTATTTAAAGGTTAGACAACCTGGGAGATTTTTATTATGTAACCCTTTAATGGGAAAGGTTTTATTTATCTAGTTTTATTGTGATTGGGTAGTTAGATATGAATGTTTGATTAAGTGAACACCAAATCATGTGGGAATGAAGTTCTTGGGTTTGGGGGTGGCACAAAGGCTTTGCCTTGCCTTGGCATTTCCAATGATTCAGCTTTCAAAATTATTGAAATTGATGCCTCAGAAGTTGGATTCGGAGGTGTCCTCAAACAAAAATTAACTCCTACTTTTTCTGAACAAATTGTCCAATTTCATTTAGGTGCATGGAATCCTACACAGTTAAATTACAGTACTATTAAAAAAGAAATTATTTATTTAGTATTATGTATTAATAAATTTTAAAGTGACTTGCTAAACCAAAAGTTTTTAGTTAGAATTGATTGCAAATCTACAAAATATATTTTAGAGAAATATGTTGAAAATGTCGCCTCTAAACAATCTTTTGCTAGATGGCAAGTCCTATTAACCATTTTTGATTTTGAGATTGAATATATCAAAGGTAGTAACAATTCAATTCCTGATTTTCTTACTCGGAAATTCATTAATTCAGGTACCATACATTCAATATGAGTGTGAGAGGAGGTTCGTCTTCTCGTGGTTCGGGCTGCCCTTCAAGCCCAAATAATCAACCCTAGGGAACCTTGGTTCCTCACCCAGTAAACCCAATCCCTTTGGCCAATCCAGTTAATAGGTATCGAGTTCTTGGAACTGTTCCTTAGCCCTATAGCTCAGTCCTAGCCAGTAACCCAAAACCCTTTGACCCATTTTGTGACCCTTCAAGAGCCACACCCTCTAATCTTGTTCATTCTCCTTCTCAATTCAAACTCAATCAGGAAAATAACCTGTTTCATATTGAACCTCATATGAAACCAAGAGATGATCCGATTAAGCTTGCTTCCCAGTATTTTCCTACTGGATGACATTTTATTCCCCTTGCTCCTTATAAATCCCTTGCGTATTATAAGGATATTGTGACGTCCCCAAAATAGGTATGCATCACCCATTCTGAGTCGCCAAATACATGGTATAGAATTCAAATACAACTTAATTATACAACTGTCGTGTAAAGTACGACAAAACATAAGGTGGGAGTTTTAACACGAATATTGTCTTCTAGACAATATCCAAACTCAAATTCAATATCATTATAATTATTTTCACACTATTTCACAGAATAGTGAGGACTACTAATTCACCATCTCGGACCATCACTCCGTTCCCCGACTAGTCTCGGCTATGTTCTCATTTCCTGAGGAGAACAATGAAAGTAAAAAGGTGAGCTTAACTAGCCCAGTAAGAAATATTATGACCAAGATAATGCCGAATAAATTATCGTTAGCCTTCAACAATGTTAAAATGATAAAATATAATAGACATCAAGTTTATCGTTGAGACTCAACTTAATAAATAATCCACATCACTGAATTATCCATGCACTACGGGCCAAGGATATTTGTGTTTTCACTAATGGTCATGATCATGCCAAACAACAATTCATCTTTGCACCCTTGACTGAAGAGAACGTATGGTCATGATCACACCAACATCTGTCCATCAATTCACTACGGGCTAATGAGGACTTTTACCATATCATTTGTAACATTACGGGTCATGATTATACCGAAAAAATCTTTGTTAATAATCATATCAAATCTATGCACTACGACCAAAGATGACTTTCATCACAATATAAGCATGAGGATGATGACAATGATATAAGAATTCAATTAAATGAAAGCAAAGGATAAATTTTTAAAGATTTATAATTTAATTTATCTAGAATTCAACAATGCCTAAATTGTCAATATAATACTGCTTTGTGGAGTAAAATTCAAGAATAATATTGTATCAATGGACAGAAAAGAAATAAATTTTTATCATGAATAGTACCCTGGGTGAGTAGTACCCAAGTGAATAGTACCCAGTGAATAGTACTTTCGGAATAGTACTTTTTGAATAGTAACCCATATATAGTAATTCGTGAATAGTACTTTATAAATAGTACCATATTTATAAATAGTGCCCATGAATAGTACTTTATGAATAGTATCGTATTTATGAATAATATCGTACGTAGGAATAATGCCGTATGTATGAATAGTGTCATATAAATGAATAGTACTCCGGCATGAAAAGCTTAAAATTTAATAAAAATGTTCAGAAAAATATCTTTGTGAAATGATACTAGATAAAGCGCAAATTTCAAGGACATTCTATTAATTTCAAGGAATATAGAAGCAATACTTCAACAAAATGAGAGTAGAATTAGGGATACGAAACGAAATAATATTAATTACCTACTACAGAGTATAGAAGAAAATATTATTTCATATGAATATTGAATAAAAATAATATCCCTTATGAATAAGAAATAAATAACATCCCTTACCTTAGTAGAAGACAGGATACTGCAATAGTGAAGTAGCAGAATACTTTTCTTCTTTCTCTCTATAGCTTCTCTCTCTATAATTGCTCTTGTGAGTCTTAGTGAATTGGTGAGAATAAAAGAAGAATGGGCTTCTATTTATAGGAAAACATAGTTTTGATAATTGCACGTGTTGGGGCTTGAATTATTACATAATAGTACCTTCATCTTTTCCTCTATTTTTAATTTAGTCCTACAAGTATTATCAAACTTGCACCACCTCCCCAATAGTTCATGCATGTGAATCAATAGTTCCATTCATGTGAACTAATAGCAATTAATTGCTCATTTATCCAGTTAATTACCCAATTGGTCAATTTAACCTCCAAAAATAAATTATTATCGAAATAAATGTCGATTTCCACTAACACTAATAATCTCAACACAATGAAAATATCACTTTCATCTTTAATCAACACGAACTTATTCATCATTAATATTATAAATCACACTATTTAACAACCAGATCATTCACAGGAAAGAGGGGGCTTTTCGATAAGGATTTCTCCCTATTAGCGTGCAATTAGGTGACCAAACCCCTTTCCTCGACAGAACTTTCTAGACATCGTCAATAATGCAAATAATAATATGAATAACTTTGTCGTCTCAATTATTGATTTAATAATATAAAATATTATGCAGATGATACTGTGACAATAATTGAATCAATAATATGAGAGATATTATGCAGCAATTACTATGGCAATAATTGAGTATAACTGAGTGACTTCTCACGTAAGCATCAATAATCAAAGATATTGTACAATACCGTGTGCTATTATGTAACCACGCCTATTACTGTACTTTTACCACCGGATATTTCAACAGTTTAACAGTAAAACTTTTGCCGTTATTTTTATAAAAAAGATATTTCTATCGTTTTCTCATTCTGACAATAATTCTGTTGTGGGGTCCACCAATGATTGTGCCGTCGTACGAATATTGCCTAATAAAATGAATATTTCCCGACTAATCGAATATTTTATGACAACTTGCATACTTTGCAAAATTTATAAATACTACCCACAACTATAACATTATGTCAAATCCATACCTTAATATTAAAAAAAATATTTCGAGAAATTAAATCTTTATTCATAAAATTTGGGGTCTTACAACCTCCCCTTCTTATGAAATTTCGTACTCGAAATTGATATACGTACCTGGTATGTTGAAGAGATGAGGATACCTCATCAGATTCTAACTCTTGAGGTATAACCTTTGAGCGTAGAATATGATCCTTCTTATCCAAGATTTTAACAGGTATCTCCTCATACGTTAAATCTTTTGCTATCTCATCTAGTTTTAATTCAATAATGTAGTTCAGGTCATCCACATATTTACGTAGCATCGATAAGTAAAAAACATTATGAACAGGCGACATACTTGGAAGTAAAGCGAGTTTATAGGCCACAGTTCCTATCTCATATCTTCGTCTATTCTTGCTTCTAGAATAACTTCTTCTTGCACCTTCTTCTTCACATTCATCAACTCTTAGTCTGTAGCATGAGCGGCTTTAACTTTATCGATTAAAGTCGATTCTACTCATATGTTTGTTATCTTTACATAGGTTCTTGGAGTGTTTAACTCTATCTCCATCCTTTGTAAATTATACAAAATGGGTCTTTGTGTTAACGACGTCGCACTCGTCGCACTCGTAACCGCATACGATCTTCTACTCAACGCGTCAGCTACCACGTTCACTTTTCAAAGATGCTATTGAATGATATGGTCGTAATCTTCAACAGCTTAAGCCAACGTCTTTGGCACATGTTATGTTCATTTTAGGTAAAGAAATATTTGAGGGTTTTGTACCAGGTTCAAGGTCGATACAAATTCTATTTCACGCTCTGGGGATAGGCTCAGAAGTATTTAGGGAATAAGTTAGGAAATTTATTAACGATAGAACTATCATTCAAAACTATGACTCTCATCCAAGACTTGGATAACACATCACATTGATACCTATCAACTTGCCACCGTTATTCACGGCGTCCCCTACAGAAAGTCTGGCTTCGGTACATTCCAAGACTTGGAAGTCACCAGCGAAAGGCTCAGGGCTCTTTTACTTATGGCTTGATATGATAGTGATTGACTTTAGTGGTTTGGTTGCTTGAATTCGCATAACAGGTTGGTTAGGAATATGAAAACTAACAACCTTATGAAAATAAACAATTTTTGCATGACGAGTAGTTAACTATTCGATTCCTAAAATCACATCAAAGGTAAGTATTTTTAAAGAGATAAGATCGACAGGTAACGTGAGGGTACCGATTTCAATCAAACAAGATTTATAAAAAGTGGATGTAACGAAGGTTTCTCCTAACGGAGTTTCAACAGATAAGTCAAAGTCTAATTTCTCCGGAGTTGAATTTAAACGTTGAGTGCAAGTAGGAGAAATAAGATAATGGGTAGAACTGGTATCGAATAAGGTATAAACTTCACAAGAGTTTATGATTAACTTACCCGTGATAACTTCGTTTGGGTTCCTCAACAAACTCTCTCACTTAAACTACCAGCTTTGACTTGTCTGGAACATCCTTTGGCGTCACCATCCCAGTTGGACTTGATTTCACTACACAACAAAATCGAGCTAGGTGACCTTCTCTTTTGTAATTGAAACACGCTTTGGGTTGCTGCGTACAGTTTGGACGGATGTGTCCCTCCTGTCCGTATTTAAAACATACGACCGGTGGTCATTCTTCTTTCTTTAAAATGGGTGGTGGTGCTACTGTCTTTTCATCATTATTGAATATTCTCTTCTTGAAGTTGTTTTCACTTAGTTCACCTTTCCTATTATCTTGGCCATGATTTCTATCGAAGTGGTTACCATTTCTGGAATGATAATTTCCACCACGATGGTTATCGTTGTTCCAATGGCCGATGCCATCGGTACGATTATTATCGTGTTGTTGGTCGTTGCCTTTTGGTTGAGCTGCCTCATAATCGTATTCTAATAACTGAGCCCTATTCACAATATTTAAATATAAACAAACTTTGTGAGATATGAGGTATTGACGTATTTTGGATTTCAAACCTCGCAGAAACATTCGCGTCATTCACTCCTCATTATCTACCAAATGGGATGCAAACCGGGATAACTCGGCAAACTTAGCCTCGTATTGCAATACGGTCATATTGTTTTGCTCCAGCTTTATGAATTCTACCTCCTTCATGTGACGAATACTTTCGGGAAAGTACTTGTCGTTGAACAGTTCTTGGAACTTCTCCCAAGACATTTTCAGTACGGCAGGTTGAGTACGCTTTACAGATTTCCTCCAATGATCTGCCTCTTCACGCAACATAGAGGTGGCGAAGGGAACCTTTTGCTCCTCTAAGCATTCCAAGACATTAAATATCTTGGTGATCTGCTTTATCCACGTCTCTGCCTTAAGTGGTTCTAGCTTTCCCAAAAACTCCGATGGTCACAGCTCCATGAACTAATTAGCGGTGACCAGCCGTGAGTTGTCAGTGTTTCCACCTGCATTATGAATAGGAGTCTCTCTCGTTTGCTTTTGCATAAATTCAAACAAAATCCTAAACATACCATCGTTCATCATTTGAACAGTGTTGTTGTTTCGATGAGGATTATTGCCTTCTTGATGCACATTATCCTGGTTATTGATCGTCGGTGAGTCAACGGTCTCATGTGCTTCATTGCTTATCTAAATATTTTCAGATGTCATTCTCAAACATTGTCATAAAACAAGGGTTAATCGACATACCTCATTTATCCCTATATTCTAACCGACTAATTAAATAACAAATAAACTTAGGTAGGTCATACTAGCGAAGGAATTACCCGTCTCTCCCCTCCTAGTTCTAGTCTCACATCTCAGCCAGGGATCATATCCCTAAGCTTTGATACCAACTATGACGCCCCCAAAATAGGTATACATCACCCATTCTGAGTCGCCAAATACATGGTACAGAATACAACTACAACTTAAATATACAACTGTCGTGTAGAATATGACAAAACATAGTTGAGAGTTTTAACATAGATATTGTCTCCGAGATAATATCCACACTCAAATTCAATCTCATTACAATTATTATCACACTATTTCACAGAATAGTGAGGACTACTAAAACAACCATCTGGACCTTCATCCATTCCCCGACTAGTCCCAGCTATATTCTCATTTCCTAAAGAGAACAGTGAAAGAAAAAGGTGAGCTCAACTAGCCCAGTAAGAAATATTATGACTAAGACAATGCAGAATAAATTATCCTTAGCCTTCAACAGTATAACAACTGATAGAATACAATAGACAACAAGTTTTAGATCAACAACTGCAGCGGAACAAGCAATCAATTAGAAGAGTCAAGTAGAGCATGATATCTACTATCTTCTATGATTTAAAAGTTTACCATCAATTTTATCGCTGAGACTCAGGTTAATAAATAATCCACATCACTGAATTATCCATGCACTATGGGCCAAGGATATTCATTAGTATCACTACCACGAATTATCCATGCACTACGGGCCAAGGATATTCGTGTTTTCACCAATGGTCATGATCATGCCAAACAACAATTCATCTTTGTACCCTTGGCTGAGGAGAACGCATGGTCATGATCACACCAACATCTGTCCATCAATTCACTACGGGCCAATGAGGACTTTTTCCACATTATTTGTAACAATACAGGTCATGATTATACCGAATAATCCCTGGTCATTATCATACCAATCAACAGTCCATCTATGCACTATGACCAAAGATGACTTTCATCACAATATAAGCATGAGGATGATGACTATGATATAGGAATTCAATTAAATGAAAGAAAATGATAAGTTTTTAAAGATTTATAATTTAATTTATCCAGAATTCAATAATGCTCAAATTGTCAACATGATACTACTTTGTGGAGTAAAATTCAAGAATAATATTGTATCAATGGACAGAAAAAAATAATTTTTTATCATGAATAGTACCTCGGGTGAATAGTACCTGAGTGAATAGTACCCCGTGAATAGTACTTTGGGAATAGTACTTTTTGAATTGTACCCCGTGAATAGTACTTTATGAATAGTAATTTGTAAATAGTACTTTGTGAATAGTACTGTATTTATGAATAGTGCCCATGAATAGTACTTTGTGAATAGTACTGTATTTATGAATAATACCGTACGCATGAGTAGTGTCGTACGTATGAATAGTGCCGTATAAATGAATAGTACTCCGGTATGAAAAAACTTAACATTTAACAAGAATATTCAGAAAAATATCCTTGTGAAACGATACTAGATGAAACGCAAATTTTAAGGATATTCTACTAATTTCAAGGAGTATAGAAGCAATACTTGAACAAAATGAGTGTAGAATTAGGGATACGAAATGAAATAATATTACTTACATACTACAGAGTATGGAAGAAAATATTATTTCATACGAATATTGAATAAAAATAATATCCCTTACGAATAAGAAATAAATAACATCCCTTACCTTAGTAGAAGACTGGATACTGCAATAGTGAAGTAACAGAATACTTGTAAGACCTAATTTTTTTTTTTTAATAAAATGGAATTTCCTCTATTTATTATTTTGAAATAGTGAGGGGTTGATTTAATTAATGTGGTTAGTTATGGGTAAAATGCGTAAATATTTTAAATAAGCAAGTGTTTGTAAAATATTCATTGTTGTTGGGGAATATTCATTTGGTCGTGGAATATTCTTACTGTCGGGGAATATTCGTACGATGGCGCAGCCTTGTGTGGGCCCCATAACGAAAAGCGATTGGATGAAGAAAACGACAAGTATAAGTTTTTATAAATAACGGCGTAGTTGTTACCGTTAACACTGTTGGAATACCAGGTGATGAAAACACAGTAATACGCGGTGTTGCATAGTAGCACACGGTATTGCACCAATTATTGATTCTTACGTAAGAAGGCACTACTCAATAATTATTACCATAATTACTGTTCAATATGTTATTTTATTGATTCAATAATTGCTACGTTGATATTTTATATTATTGTTGTTTCAATAATTGTCACTGCACAGTATTTCCCATTATTAGATCAATAATTCATATTATTTGAATAATATTATTAGATAGTATTATTGGCAATATCTAAGGAAGTTCTGTCTAAGGAGAGGTTTGGTCACCTAATTGCGCGCTAATAAAGAGAAATCCTTATTGGGAAGCCCCCTCTTTTCTAGGAACGACTTGGTTGTCATTATTGTGATTCTGTAATATTATTTGTGAATAATTAATTATTGATTTATGTGATAAAAAATATTTATTTATGTGGATATAAATGAAGAATTTTTTAGAAAAGTGGAAAATTGATATTTTATATTTTCTGATAAAATAATTTATTTAAATATATTATTATATTATAATAATATACTAATAGTGATATTTTTTTCAATGAATGTGTGATATATGAATAAATGAGGAGGAAGAGTATTTTTGTTACAATAAATGTTAAAAACATGTTAAACACGTTGGTGGACCCCATTTTTGACTGAAATTTGTTTATAGCCTATAAAATCGTCCGTATATGGATTTCGGTCAATTTCTGTTTGGAATTTAGAAAAACTTAAAGCTACAAAGTTGTAGAGAATTGAATTTCCTATGGAATAGACATAAGATTCAAATTTTTCTGATAAAAGGGCTATTTATTATGAATTATTGAAGTTCTGAAATAATTAATTTTTGGAGTTATAAATGTTTTATTTAAGAAAAATGTTTTTTTATGGGGTGGGTGGCTGATGTTTTGGACTGGTGGTGTGCGTAGGAAGAAAATTTTGAAAATATTATTATTTTATTAAATTTTATGCTTTGGTGTTCTAAGCATTTTCCTATAAATAGGGTGCTTAGGTTAGAATTAAAAATCACACCAGAAACTGAAATTTTCTCTCTTTATATTATCGAGCGTATTATTGTGAGTATTTTGATACTTTGAGTGTTTCTATACGGTGCAAGTTCCCTTCAGCGTTAAATTTTTGTTCTTTGTCCAAGATGTCTATTATGGGTACTATCTTTGATTGTATCCATGTTTTGATCTTCATTTTTGAATTTTACTCCACTATAGTTTGTTATGAAGTATTTTTGAACTTGGATTGTCTAAAGTACGAATCCCTAATATTTGTTCTTTTGTCTCATTGGATTCGTTTTCTTTAAAATATTTTTTATCATCCTCACTCCTAAATGATGATATAACTGAATATCTTTGGCCTGTAGTGCAAAGATGAATGATTTTCTGATGAATATCTTTGGCCTGTAATGCAAAGATGAACAGGTGTTGAGATGAACATGACCAACTGATGAATATCTTTGGCCTGTAGTGCAAAGATGAATATTTGATTCAAGATATATATTAATTGATGTTACAGAGATAAAATATTGATGATGTACTTTTAAATTCATAGATGATAGTAGATTTCATTCTCTACTTAACTCTTCTAATGAATTGTTATTTCCGTTGTGAATATTGATCTAAAACTTGTTGTCTATTATATTCTATCAGATTTTCCTTGTTGAAGACTAAGGATAATTTTTTGTACATTATCTTAGTTATAATATTCTTTACTAAGCTAGTTGAGCTCACCCTTTTCCTTTTTGTTCCATTTTTCTTCTCAGGAGGCGAGAATATAGCGAGAACTAGTCTGGGTGTGGAGTGATGATTTAAAATAGTTGTCTTAGTAGTCCTCACTATTTTGTAAAATAGTGTATCAATAATTATAATGAGGACTTATTTGAGTGTGGATATTGTCTAGAAGACAATATTTGTATTTAAACTCACAGTATATGTGTTGTCGTATTTTGCACGAAAATTGTAATAATAAAGTTGTAGTTATTTTTGTACCATGTATTTGGCGACGCAGAATGTGTTGTGGATTGGACCTATATTGGGGGCGTCACAATACTCTTCTTCTTTCTCTTTATAGCTTCTCTCTCTATAATTGCTCTTGTGAGTCTTAGTGAATTGGTGAGATTGAAAGAAAAATGAGCTTCTATTTATAGGAAAATATAGTTTCGATAATTGCATATTTTGGCACTCAAATTATTACAGAATAGTACCTTCATCTTTTCCTCCATTTTTAATTTAGTCCTACAAGTATTATCAAACTTGCACCACCTCCCCTAATAGTACATGCATGTGAATCAATGGTATATGCATGTGAATCAATAGTTCCAATCATGTGAACAAATAGTTATACGCATGTGAACTAATAGCAATTAATTACTCATTTATCCGGTTAATTACCCGATTGGTTAATTTAACCTCCAGAAATCAATTATTATTGAAATAAATATCGATTTCCACTAACACTAATAATCCCAACACAATGGAAATATTAATTTCATCTTTAATCAACACGAACTTATTCATAATTAATATTATAACTCACAATATTTAATAACCAGATCATTCTCAGGAAAGAGGAGGCTTTCCGATAAGGATTTCTCTCTATTGGTGCGCAATTAGGTGACGAAACCCATTTCCTCGATAGAACTTTCTAGACATCGTCAATAATGCAAATAATAATATGAATAACTTTGTCGTCTTAATTATTGATTTAATAGTATAAAATATTATGCAGATGATACTATGACAATAATTGAATCAATAATATAAGAGATATTATGCAGCAATTACCGTGGCAATAATTGAATATAACTGATTGACTTCTCACATACGCATCAATAATCAAAGATATTGTACAATACCGTGTGTTACTATGCAACCACGCGTATTAATGTACTTTTACCACCGGGTATTTCAAAAGTTTAACAGTAAAACTTTCGCCGTTATTTTTATAAAAAGATATTTCTGTCGTTTTCTCATTCCGACAGTAATTCCGTTGTAGGGTCCACCAATGATTGTGCCGTCGTACGAATATTCCCTAATAAAATGAAATTTCCCGACCAATCGAATATTTTATGACAACTTGCATACTTTACAAAATTTATAAATACTACCCATAACTATAACATTATATCAAATCCACACCTTAATATTAAAAAAAATATTTCGAGAAATTAAATCTTTATTCATAAAATTTGGGGTCTTACAAACAGTATTTAGAATCATAGACTCTGAATTCAATTTTCACAAGATTTACTGTGCACTGCATAGTAAAATACTACGCAAATAAAATATAATATATTCTATTTTTCGTAAAAAACAAAACTTATTATAATATATATACATAACAAATTTTCTCCCCCATCCGTGATTGCAATCTTTCCCCCCTCCCCATCAACATCACACGTGAGCCCCACCATTATATATATATATATATAATACTAAATAACTTTCTATCGATTATTTTGAAAAATGAGTAAGTGGGGGTCCAAATAATACGCCAAAATTTACAACAAATACTTCATAAAAATTCCCTCAATATTTTTAACAATATTTATTCATCATTATTTTAACCCACAATATTAACAACAAGATCGTTCATAGGAAAGAGGGGGCTTTCCGATAAGGATTTCTCCCTATTGGCGCGCAATTAGGTGACCAAACCCCTTTTCTCGACAGAACTTTCTAGACATTGTTGATTATGCAAATAATAATATGAATAACTTGACATCTCAATTATTGATTTAATAATATAAAATATTGACAATAATTGAATCAAATAATGTGAGATACTATACAACAATTACTGTAGTAATAATTAAATAAAATTGAGTGACTTCTCACGTAAGTATCAATAATCAATATCGTGTGCTACTATGCAACCACGCGTATTACTTTACTTTTACCACCGGGTATTTCAACAGTTTAACGGTAAAACTTTCGCCATTATTTTTATAAAAAGGTATTTCTGTCATTTTTTCATTCCAACAATAATTCCGTTGTGGGGTCCACCAATGATTGTGTCATCGTACGAATATTCCCCGACCAATCGAATATTTTATAACAACTTGCTTACTTTGCAAAATTTATAAATATTACTCACAACTATAACATTATATCAAATCCACACCATAATATTCAAAAATGATATTTATAGAAAATTCATCTTTATTCATAAAAGTTGGGGTCTTACAACCTCCCCTTCTTACGAAATTTTGCCTTCAAAATTAGGGTACGTACTTGGTATGTCAAAGAGGTGAGGATACCTTGATTTTATTTCAGATTCTAACTCCCAGGTCATTTCCTCAACATCGTGGTTTCTCCACAAAACTTTGACTTGAGGTATAACCTTGGAGCGTAGAATATGTTCCTTCTTATCCAAGATTTTAACAAGTACCTCTTCGTACGTTAAATCTTCCACTATCTCATCTGGTTCTAACTCAATAATGTGGTTCGGGTTTTTCATATATTTACGTAACATGGATATGTGAAAAATATTATGAACACGAGACATACTTGGCGGTAAAGCGAGTCTATAGGCCACAGTTCTTACTCGGTCAAGGATTTTAAATGGGCCGATGAATCGAGGATTGAGTTTTCCTCTCTTTCCAAATCTCATAACTCCTTTCCATGGTGCCACATGTAACAACACATGATCTCCAAAATTGAATTCCACATCCTTTCGATGAAGATCAACATAAATCTTTTGTCGATCCTGTGAGGTTTTTATATGTTACTGGATCATTTGAATCTTTTCCATAGTTATGCGTAACAATTTGGGTCCCAACAACGTTGCTTCACCCACCTCGTCCCAATATACTGAGAATGACACTTGCGTCCATACAATGCCTCAAATGGAGCCATGCCGATACTTGCTTGATAACTGTTATTGTAGGAAAATTCCACTAATGACAAGAACTTGTCCCAACTTCCTTTGAAGTCAAGGACACAGAGTCTTAATAGATCTTCAAGAGTTTGAATAGTCCTCTCCGACTGCCCGTCTGTTTGAGGATGATATGGCGAACTAAATCATAAATTCGTGCCCATAGCTTTTTGCAAACTAACCCAAAATCATGAAGTGAATCTTGGATCTCGATCAGAAACTATGGATACTGGCATACTATTCAGTCTTACAATCTTATTTATGTAAATATGAGAAAGACGTTCAAGTGAATAAGTTTCTCGTATAGGTAAGAAATGAGCAGAATTAGTTAATCTATCAACAATGACCCAAATTCCATCTATGCCTTAAGAAACCTTGGGAAGACCAGTAACGAAGTCCATGGTAATGTGCTCCCACTTCCATTCTAGAATTTCGAGTGGTTACAATGGACCTTTTAGCACTTGATGCTCCGCCTTGACTCGTTGACAAGTTAGACACCTTGAGATAAATTCCGCTATCTCTCTCTTCATATTGCTCCACTAAAATGTATGTCAAAGATCACGATACATTTTGGAACTCCCAGGATGGATTGCAAACGGTGTGTTGTGCGCCTCCATCATAATTTTATACTTTAAATCAGGGTCATTAGGAACACAAAGTCTGGAGTTGACTCGAAGTATTCCTTCTTCATCGATTCTTATTTTCAGAATAGCACTTTCTTGCACTTTCATCTTTATACGCATCAGCTCCAAGTCTGTAGTTTGAGTAACTTTAAATTTATCGATTAAAGTCTGTTTTTACTCGTATATTGACATCATCACGCAGGTCCCTGGAGTTTTTAACTCTATCTCCATGCTTTGTAAATCATACAAAATAGGCCTTTGCGTTGATAATATCCCACTTGTACCAACATATGATCTTCTACTCAACGCATCAGCTACCACGTTCACTTTTCCAGGATGGTATTGAATGGTATGATTGTAATTTTTAACAGCTCGAGCCAACGTCGTTGTCGCATGTTGAGTTCCTTTTGGGTGAAGAAATATCTGAGGCTTTTATAATCCGTATAGATCTCTACTTTCTCCCATACAGGTAATGCCTCTAGATTTTAAGTGCAAAACCGACTGCTGCAAACTCTAGGTCATGAGTAGGATAATTCCTCTCATATTCTTTGAGTTGTCGTGAGGCATATGTTAGGACTTTCCCATGTTGCATGAGAACACATCCTAACCCTTTGCCTAAAGCATCGATGTAGATGACAAATCCCTCCGAACCAGATGGTATTGTCAGAACAGGTGCTGAAATGAGTCTCCTCTTGAGTTCTTGAAAAATATCTCACAATCCTCGCTCCAACCAAATTTTGTATCTTCCGAGTTAGCTGAGTTAATGGAGTAGCGATTTGAGAAAACCTTTCTACGAATCTCCGATAATAACCAACTAAGCCGAGAAAGCTACGTACTTCGGTTACTAACATTGGTTGCTCCCAGCTTTGTATTGCTTCAATCTTTTCTGGGCCAACAGATATTCCATGATTTAATATCATGTGCCCAAGGAATGCTACTTCCTCAAGCCAGAACTTGCATTTCTTCAACTTGGCATAAAGCTTGTTCTCACGAAGCTTTTGGAGTATCAGCGTCAAGTGTTGCTCATGATTTTTACGGCTTTTGGAGTATATAAGGATGTCATCAATAAAGAAAACCACAAAATGATCCAAATATTCCTTGAATACTCGGTTCATCATATCCATGAAGGAAGAAGGAGCATTAGTCAATCCAAAAGACATGACTAGGAATTTGTAATGGCCGTACCGAGTTCTAAAAGTAGTCTTTGGGATGCCATCGGTTTTAATATTTAACTGATGATATCCTAAACGAAGATCGATCTTTCAAAAGAATTTGGCACCTTGCAACTGGTCAAACATGTCATCAATACGAGGTAATGGGTACCTATTTTTGATGGTGACATGATTCAACTCCCGATAATCAATACAAAGTCGTATACTTCCATCTTTCTTCTTTATGAATAGAACATGAGCACCCTAAAGAGACGTACTTGGACAAATGAAACCGATGTCTAACAACTCCTGCAGTTGGGTTTTTAACTTCTGAAGTTTAATAGGAGCCATTCGATATGGGGCTTTACAAATGAGTTTGTATCGGGTTCAAGGTCAATACCAAACTCAATTTCACGCTCCGGGGATAGGCCAGGAAGTTCTTCGGGGAATACGTCAGGAAATTTATTAACAATAGAAATAACATTCAACTTTGACGTATTTTTGTTTAAATCCGTGACATGGACTAAGAAAGCTTGACATCCATTTTTCAATAAACAAATGGCTTTATGGCTTGATATGAAAGTGATTGACTTTAGTGGTTTGGTTGCTTGAATTCGCATAATAGGTTGGTTAGGAATATAAAAGCTAACAACCTTACGAAAATAATCAATTTTAGCATTATGAGTAGTTATCCAATCAATTCCTAAAAACACATCGAATGAAAGTATTTTCAAAGAGATTAAATCGACAGGTAACGTGCAGTTGCCGGTTTGAATCAAACAAGACTTATAAACAGTGGATGCAATAAAGGTTTCTCCCAACGGAGTTTTAAAAGATAAGTTAAAGTTTAATTTCTCCGGAGTTAAATTTAAACATTGAGCGCAAGTAAGAGAAATAAAAGAATGGGTAGAACCAGTATCAAATAAGGTATAGACTTCGCTAGAGTTTATGGTTAGCTTACCCGTGATGACCTTGTTCGGGTTCCTCACTTTCTGGGAGGTCACGACAAACACTCTCCCTTGAACTACTGGTTTTGACTTGTCTGGGAAGGCATTTGGTGTCACCATCGCAACTGGACTTGGCTTCACTGTACGAAAAAATCAAGCTAGGTGACCTTCTCTTCTATTATTGTATCACATTTTGGACTGCTGTGTGCAATTTGGACTGATGTGTCCCTCCCCTCCGCATTTGAAGCATATAATAGCTGATCGTTCTCCTTCCTTAACAACGGGTGCTGGTGCTGACGTCTTTCAATCATTGTTGAATCTCCTCTTCATAAAATTTCTACTCCTATTGTCTTAGCCATAATTACCACCGAAGTGGTTACCATTTCTGGCATGTTGATTCCCTCCACGTTTGTTGTCACCGCTTCGATGACTGCTACCACTGGTGTTATCGACTTAGCAGCTGCTCTCTCTTGGTTGGGTTGACTCATTATCGTGCTCCAATAACTGAGCCCTATTTACAACATCTTAATACAAACATAGTTTGTGAGAAATGAGGTATTGACGTATTTCAGATTCCAAACCTCGTAGGAACATTCGCGTCATTCTCTCATCATTATCAACCAAATGGGATGCAAACCGGGCCAACTCGGCAAACTTATCCTCATACTGCTACACGGTCATATTATTTTGCTCTAGCCTGATGAACTCCACCTCCTTCAGGTGACGAATACTTTCAGGAAAGTACTTGTTATTGAACAGTTCTTGGAACATCTCCCAAGACATTTTGAGTGCGGCAGGCTGAGTACATTTTACTGATTCCAACCAATAATCTGCCTCTCCTCTAAACATGAAGGTGGAAAAGGAAACCTTTTTCTCCTCGGAGCATCCCAAGACATCAAATATCTTGGTGATCTGCTTTATCCACGTCTTTGCCTTAAGTGGTTCTGGCTTTCCTCAAAACTCCGATGGTCCCAGCTCCTTGAACTGCTTGGCGGTGACCATCCGTGAGTTGCCAATGTTTCCACTTATATTTTAAATAGGAGTCGCTCTCGCCTGATGTTGCATGAATTGTATAAAGCCTCTGAACATCCCATCGTTCATCATTTGGTCGATGTTGTTATTTTCTTGAGGATTATAGCCTTCCCGATGCACATTATCCTGGTTATTGATCGTTGGTGACTCAACGGTCTCATGTGCTCCATTGCTTATCTCAACATTCTCGGATGTCATTTTCAAACATTGCCACAAAATAAGGGTTAATTGACATGCCACATATTATCCCTATATTCTGACCGACCAATTAAATAATAAATAAACTTAGGTAGGTCATACTAGCGAAGGATTTCCCCGTTTCTCCCCCCTAGTTCCAGTCTCATATCTTAGCCAAGTATCATATCCCTAAGCTTTGATACCAACTGTGACGCCCCCAAAATAGGTATACATCACCCATTCTAAGTCGCCAAATACATGGTACAGAATTCAAATACAACTTAATTATACAACTGTCGTGTAAAGTACGACAAACCATAAGCTGGGAGTTTTAACACGAATATTATCTTCTAGACAATATCCAAACTCAAATTCAATATCATTGCAATTATTATCACACTATTTCATAGAATAATGAGGACTATTAATGCACCATCTCAGACCATCACTCCATTCCCCGACTAGTCCCGGCTATGTTCTCATTTCCTGAAGAGAACAATGAAAGCAAAAGGGTGAGCTCAACTAGCCCATAAAGAAATATTATGACTAAGATAATGCCGAATAAATTATCGTTAGCCTTCAACAAGAAAGTTAAACCGATAAAATATAATAAACATCAAGTTTAACTGCAGCGGAACAAGAAATCCATTAGAAGAGTCAAGTAGAGCATGATATCTACCATCTTCTATGATTTAAAAAGTTTATCATCAATTTTATCGCTGAGACTCAGCTTAATAAATAATCTACATCATCGAATCATCCCTGCACTATGGGCCAATGATATTCATTAGTATCATGACCACGAATTATCTATGCACTACGGGCTAAGGATATTCGTGTTTTAACCAATGGTCATGATCATGCAAACCACTTTCCATCAATGCACTACGGGCCAATGAGGACTTTTACCACATCATTTATAACATTACGGTCATGATTATACCGAATTATCCCTGGTCATAATCATACCAATCAATAGTCCATCTATGCACGTAAGCCATAGAGGACTTTCATCACAATATAAGCATGAGGATGATGACAATGATATAAGAATTCAATTAAAAGAAAGCAAATGATAAATTTTTAAAAATTTATAATTTAATTTATCCAGAATTCAATAAAATCTAAATTGTCAACATGATACTGCTTTGTGGAGTAAAATTCAAGAATAATATTGTATCAAAAATGATTTGGACTGAAAAGGAATCAATTTTTGTCATGAATAGTACCTTGGGTGAATAGTAACCGAGTGAATAGTACCCCATGAATAGTAATTTGTGAATAGTACCCCGTGAATAGTACTCCAGCATGAAAAAGTTAAAACTTATCAAGAATATTTAGAATAATATTTTCATGAAAAAATACTGGATGAAGCGCAAATTTCAAGGATATTCTACTAATTTCATGGAGTATAGAAACCAAAAAATTAACAAAATGAGTGTAGAATTCAGAATCTGAAACGAAATAATATTACTCACATACTATAGAGTATGAAAGAAAATATTATTTCTTACGAGTATTGAACAAAAATAATATCCCTTACCTTAAAAAGAAGAGTATTCCGACTGGTAAGGCGGGGATATTCTTGAAGAAAACTTATACCGTTTTCTAAGCTCAAAGCTTTCTATAACTCGAAAGAAATACGCTCAATATTATAGAAGAAGAATTCTCTAATTCTGGTGTGATTTTTATTTCTAAACTAAGCATCCTATTTATAGGAGAATGGAAATGATACTATTTTGAATAAAATCACGGGTGAACAGTATTTGGAATCATGGATGATTGAATTCAGCCACAAGATTTATCGTACCTTTGCATAGTAAAATACTATGCAAATAAAATATAATATATTCTATTTTTCATAAAAACAAAACTTCTTAATATATATATATATATATATATATATATATATATATAGTAGTGGGGGGCCCACATCATGTGATGTTGATGGGGAGGGGGGCAAGATTGCAGTCACGGATGGGGAAGAAATGTATATATATATATATATATATATATATATATATATATATATATTGAATAACTTTCTACTGATTATTTTGAAAAATGAGTAAGTGGGGGTCCAAATAATACGCCAAAATTTACAACAAATACTTCATGAAAATTCCCTCAATATTTTTAATAATATTTATTCGTCATTATTATAACCCGCAATATTAACAACCAGATCGTTCCTAGGAAAAAGGGGGCTTTTCGATAAGGATTTCTCCCTATTGGCGCGCAATTAGGTGACCAAACCCCTTTCCTCGACAGAACTTTTTAGACATTGTTAATTATGCAAATAATAATATGAATAACTTGTCATCTCAATTATTGATTTAATATTATAAAATATTGACAATAATTGAATCAAATAACGTGAGATACTATACAACAATTGTTGTAGTAATAATTGAATAAAACTGAATGACTTCTCACGTAAGCATCAATAATCAATACTATGTGCTACTATGCAACCACGTGTATTACTATACTTTTACCACCGGGTATTTCAATAGTTTAACGGTAAAACTCGCCGTTATTTTTATAAAAAGGTATTTCTGTCATTTTTTTATTCCGACAATAATTCCGTTGTGGGGTCCACCAATGATTGTGCCGTCTTACGAATATTCCTTGTTAAAACGAATATTCCCCGACCAATCGAATATTTTATAACAACTTGCCTACTTTGCAAAATTTATAAATATTACCGACAACTATAACATTATATCAAATCCACACCATAATATTCAAAAATGATATTTATAGAAAATTCATTTTTATTCATAAAAGTTGGGGTCTTACAGATATCCTCTTTCAAACCGAGTCAATTTTCATCAAACCTATTTATGCTAGGGATGATGAATCTAAAGTCCTTTATCATTCATTGTACATTAAACAAATCATTCAAATAACTGACTGGGGAAGTCATCCCTCTTATCTTCGCCAGCTTTCCGATCAAAATAACTCATTTTGTTATTTCGATTACATGGAGGCCTGGAATAAGACCTTCATGTACCAAAAACCAGTCTCATAGTCATTTGTGGTTCATTCAGTTTGACCATAAATTCAAAAGTCAATTTCCTCTTTGGTTTCTTTTATGGTGGTCGAGATTTGGTTCTTCTTTCGAGCTACTTCCCGATCCGTTAAAGCTCAGGCCAGTCATTTTTGTAACCATAGTAAGTATCAACAACGGTATGAAGGTATCCCAGTACTGTTACAATTTGTTAGTAAATACAAAATTCCTTGGATTTTGAAATGGCAGTACAATCTTCTTACTCCAGTCATAGAAACAGGTTTTTAGTCTCCTTCTTCCGGTCAAGTTGTTAAGACCACCGATGTTTTGCCAATCACCATAGTTACCCACCTTTTCTTTGTTAAATGGTGGGATAAGTTTGATGTTAATAGGATTATTGGTCAAGTTCAGAAAGAATTTCCTTATGTCCCTTTTCTTATTATTCCAGTTAAATCGATCCCTGCTAAAGGATCTTCTAGTAAAATAAAAGAGTCAAAAATTAGTCCCTCTAGTTCAACAGGCTCCATTAATATTACCAATATAAAAAATTATTTGAGTAAAGATCTGAAACTCATTGCCCAGGCCATTCAGGATAGTGTTTCCAAGTTACATGAAGAATTAGAAGCCTCAGAATGTTTTTCTTCTTCCAGAAATACCTCTGCCAGTAAAGATGAGGATGATGAAGATCCCTATGGCTCCACCAACCTGTAAGATGCTCAAGACCCTTTTGCCTGACATCTTAGTGAAAAGATAATGCCAGCCCGTGAAGAGCTAGCGCTCCTAGTCACATGCTCCTGTTTTTCCACCGAAAACATCCAATTAGTCAAAAGATTCGGCCATTTTGTCAAAAGTTACCGAAAGTTTAGGTGCATAGTAAAAAGTCAGCATTGTTCTTTATTGTTCATCAATAGATATATACTGAATAACTTCCTACCGATTATTTTGAAAAATGAGTAAGTGGGGGTCCATATAATAAGCAAAACTTACAATAAATACTTCAATAAAAACCCCTCTATTTATCTCAATTCACTTGGCTTCTCAAAACACATTCATCATTAATATTATAACTCGTAATATTAACAACCAGATCATTCCCAGGAAAGAGGGGGCTTTCCTATAAGGATTTCTCCTTATTGGCGCGCAATTAGGTGACCTAACCCTTTTCCTCGATAGAACTATTTAGACATCGTCAATAATACAAATAATAATATGAATAACTTTGTCGTCTCAATTATTGATTTAATAACATCAAATATTGTGACAATAATTGAATCAATAACATGAGATATTATGCAGCAATTAATGTGGCAATAGTTGAATAAAACTGAGTGACTTCTCACGTAAGCATAAATAATCAAAGATACTGTACAATACTGTGTGCTACTATACAACCACGCATATTACTGTACTTTTATCACCGGGTATTTCAACAGTTAACAGTAAAACTTTTGTCGTTATTTTTATAAAAAGTTATTTCTGTCGTTTTTAAACTCCGACAGTAATTCCGTTGTGGGGACCACCAATGATTGTGTCGTTGTACGAATATTCCCTGATAAAACGAATATTCCCCGACCAAATGAATATTTTATAATAACTTGCTTACTTTAAAAAATTTGTAAATATTACCCACAACTATAACATTATATCAAATCCATACCATAATATTTAAAATGATATTTAGAGAAAATTAATCTTTATTCATAAAAGTTGGGGTCTTACAACCTCCCCTTATTATGAAATTTCATCCTCAAAATTGGTGTATGTACCTGGTATGTTGAATAGGTGAGGATACCTTGATTTCAGTTCAGATTCTAACTCCCAGGTCATTTCCTCAACATCGTGGTTTCTCGACAAAACTTTGACTTGAGGTATAACCTTGGAGCGTAGAATATGTTCCTTCTCATCCAAGATTTTAACAGGTACCTCTTCATATGTTAAATCTTCCGCTATCTCGTCTGGTTCTAACTCAATAATATGGTTCGGGTCTTCCACATATTTACGTAACATAGATATGTGAAAAACGTTATGAACACGAGACATACTGGGCGGTAAGGCGAGTCTATAGGCCACAGCTCCTACTCGATTAAGGATTTCAAATTAGCCAATGAATCGAGGATTGAGCTTTCCCCTCCTTCAAAATTTCGTAACTCCCTTCCATGGAGCAACACGTAACAACACATGATCTCGAATATTAAATTCCACGTCCCTTCGATGAAGATCAACATAACTCTTTTGTCGATTTTGTGAGGTTTTTATACGTTGTCAAATCATTTGCATCTTTTCTATAGTCATGCGTACCAATTCTAGTCCCAACAACATTGCTTCACCCACATCGTCCCAGCATACTGGAGAATGACACTTTCGTCCATACAACGCCTCAAATGGAGCCATGCCTATACTTGCTTGATAACTGTTGTTGTAGGAGAATTCCACTAATGGAAAGAACTTGTCCCAACTTCGTTTGAAGTCAAGGACATAGAGTCTTAATATATCCTCAAGAGTTTGAATAGTCCTCTCCGATTTCCCGTCCGTCTGAAGATGATATGTCGAACTAAATCATAAATCTGTGCCCATAGCTTTCTACAAACTAACCTAAAATCGTGAAGTGAATCTTGGGTCTCGATCAGAAACTATGGATACTGGCATACCATGCAGTCTTACAATCTCATTTATATATATACGAGCAAGACGTTCAAGGGAATATGTTTCTCGTATAGGTAAGAAATGAGCAGACTTGGTTAATCTATCAATAATGACCCAAATTGCATCTATGCCTTGAGAAACCTTGGGAAGACCAGTAACGAAGTCCATGGTAATGTGCTCCCACTTCCATTCTAGAATTTCAAGTGGTTGCAATGGACCTTTTGGCACTTGATGCTCCGCCTTGATACGTTGACAAGTTAAACACCTTGAGATAAACTCCGCTATCTCTCTCTTCATATTGCTCCACCAAAATGTATGTTGAAGATCACGATACATTTTGGTATTCCCAAGATGGATTGCAAATGGTGTGTTGTGCGCCTCCATCATGATTTTATACTTCAAATCAGATTCGTTAGGAACACAAAGTCTGGAGTTAACTTGAAGTATTCCTTCTTCATCGATTCTTGCATCTGGAATAACACCTTCTTGAACTTTCTTCTTCATACGCATCAGTTCCAGGTCCATAGTTTGAGAAGCTTTAATGTGACGCCCCTAAAATAAGTATACATCACCCATCTTGAGTCATCAAATACATGGTATAAAATCCAAATATAACTTAATTATACAACAGTCGTGTAAAATACGACAAAATATAATCTAAGAGTTTTAATAAGAATATTGTCATTTATACAATATCCACACTCAAGGGAGTCCTCATTACATTTATTGTCACACTATTTAACAGAATAGTGAGGACTACGAATACTATCATCTGGACCGTAACTCCGTCCCCCGACTAGTCCCGGCTACGTTCTCATTTCCTGAAGAGAACAATGAAAGCAAAAGGGTGAGCTCAACTAGCCCAGTAAGAAATATTATGACTAAGATAACGCAGAATAAATTATCATTAGTCTTCAACAATGTTAAACTGATAAAATACAATAGACATCAAGTTTAACTGCAGCGGAACAAGGAATCCATTAGAAGAGTCAAGTAGAGAATAAAATCTACTATCTTAAAAGGTTTTTCATCACTTTTATCGCTGAGACTCAACTTAATAAATAAACCACGTCATCCCTACACTACGGCCAAGGATATTCATTAGTATCATGACCACAAATTATCCATGCACTACGGGCCAAGGATATTCGTGTTTTCATCAATGGTCATGATCATGCCAACAACTATCCATCAATGCACTACGGGCCAATGAGGACTTTTACCACATCATTTGTAACATTACGGTCATGACTATACCGAATAATCCCTGGTCATAATCATACCAAGTCCATCTATGCACTACAGGCCACAGATGACTTTCAACATAATATAAACATGAAGATGATGATAATGACATAATAATTCAATAAAACAAGTTCAAGAATTAAATTTTAAAGATTTATAAGTTAATTTATCTTGAACTCAAAAATGTCCAAATTGCCAACATGATACTGCTTTGTGGAGTAAAATTCAAGAATGCTCAGAAGAATATTTCCATGAAAAGATACTGGATGAAGCGCAAATATCCAGGATATTCTACTAATTTCATGGAGTATAGAAGCCAAAACTTTAACCAACTGAGTATAATAGAATATATGAACTCCGCAAATGGATTTTCGCTTGCCCATGCGGTAATCCACGTAGACAGATCATTTCCACAATTTAATAAGGAATGAATACAAAGGATCATTCACCATGCATGTGGTAATTCACATAGACAGGTTATTCCAACAGAATAATAAAGAATGGAATAATTGAAGAATTCACCATGCATGCGATAGACCGCACAGACAAGTTATTCCAAACAGAATAATAAAGAATGGAACTAGGTCATGCGAAATCCATACATCTGAGATATTCCAACGAATAATACGTAATGGAATAACAATAGAATTCACCGGGCATACGATAGACCGCATGCAGTGCGGTTATTCCAATGTAATAATAAATAATGGAACCGAATCATGCATGTCTACGCAAAGACGGGATATTCCAATGTAATAATAAAGAATGGAATAATGTAAGAATTTCACCATGTATGCGGTACTTCACATGTATGTGTTATTCCAACAATATAATAAATAGTGGAACCAGTTCATGCGTAATATGCACAAACAGGATATTCCAACAGAATAATAAAGAATGGAATAACAGAAGAATTTCACCATGTATGCGGTACTTCACATAGACAGGTTATTCCAACAATATAATAAATAGTGGAACCAGTTCATGCGTAATACGCACAAACAGGATATTCCAACAGAATAATAATGAATGGAATAACAGAAGAATTTCACCATGTATGCGGTACTTCACATAGACAGGTTATTCCAACATAATAATAAGGAATGGAATAACAATAGCTCTCTTCATAAAAATGAAAGAAATAATACCCATTACCTCAAAAGAAGACTGGATACTAGAATAGTGAGGTAGCAGACTTCTCTTCTTCTTCTTTTTCTTTCTCTCTATAATTTCTTTTATAATAATTGCTCTATAGCTTTAGTGAATTGGTGAAAAATAATGAAGGAATGAGCTTCTATTTATAGGAAAATATAGTTTCGATAATTGCACGTTTTGGGGTTCGAAATATTATAGTATAATACCTTCCTCTTTTCCTTCATTTTTAATTTAGTCCTACAAGTATTATCAAACTTGCACCACTTCCTCTAATAGTAAATCATGTGAATCAATAGTTCTAGACATGTGAAAATACGAATTACAGTATAGTACCTCCATCTATACCTCTATTTTTAACTTAGTCATGCAAGTATTATCAATCTTGCACCATCTCCCCTAATAGTAAATGAATGTAAATCAATAGTACACACATGTGAACAAATAGTTATAATCATGTGAATCAATAGCAATTAATTGCTCATTTATTCGATTAATTACCTGATTGGTCAATATAACCTCCAGACATCAATTATTATGGAAGTAAATGTCAATTTCCACTAACACTAATAATTCCAACACAATGGAACTATCAATTTCATCTTTACTCAACACGAACTTATTCATCATTAATATTATAATTCACAATAGTTAACAACCAGGTCGTTCCCAGGAAAGAGGGGTTGTCCGATAAGAATTTCTCCTTATTGCCGCGCAATTAGGTGACCAAACCTCTCCTTGACAGAACTTCTAGACATTGTTAATATTGCAAATAATAATATGAATAACTTTGCCATTTCAATTATTGATTTAATAATATAACATATTATACAGATGATACTGTGACAATAATTGAATCAATAATATCAGAGATATGATGCAACAATTACTGTAGCAATAATTGAGTATAACTGAGTGACTTCTTACGTAAGTATCAATAATCAATATTGTGTGCTACTATGCAACCACGCGTATTACTGTACGTTTACTACCGGGTAGTTCAACAGTTTTAATGGTAACACTTTCGCCGTTATTTTTATAAAAGATAATTACGTGCTTTTCTTACTACGACAATACTTCCGTTAGGGGGTCCACTAATGATTGTCTTGTCGCATTTAATATTCTCCAACAAAAAGAATATTCCCCGACCAATCGAATATTATATAACAACTTGCATACTTTGAAAAATTTATAAATATTACCCACAACTATAACATTATATTAAATCCACACCATAATATTCAAAAAAAATATTTCGAGAAATTTAAATCTTTATTCATAAAATTTGGGGCCTCACAATCTCCGCTCCTTATGAAATTTTGCCCTCAAAATTTACGTACGTACCTGGTATGCCGAAGAGGTGAGGATACCTTGACTTCATTTCAGATTCTAACTCTTGAGGTATAACTTTTGAGTGTCGAATAGGATCCTTCTTATCTAAGATTTTAACACGTATCTTCTCATACGTTAAATCTTCTGCTATCTCATCTAATTCTAATTCAATAATGTGGTTCGGGTCGTCCACATATTTACATAACATCGATACGTGAAAAATGTTATGAACACGCGATATACTTGGTGGTAAAATGAGTCTATAGGCTACAGTTCCTACTCGATCCAGGATTTCAAATGGGCCAATAAAATCGAGGGTTGAGATTTCCTCTCTTCATTGATTCTTGCTTCTAGAATAACGCCCTCTTGAACCTTCTTCTTCACATTCATCAGTTCCGGGTGTGTAGTTTGAGCGGCTTTAACTTTATCAATTAAAGTCGATTCTAATCGTATATTCGTTGTCTTCACATGGGTCCCTAGAGTCTTTAACTCTATCTTCATAATTTGTAAGTTATACGAAATGGGTTTTTGTGTTAACAACATCGCACTCGTAAACGCATACGATCTTCTACTCAACGCGTCAACTACCATGTTCGCTCTTCCACGATGATATTGAATGGTATGATCGTAATCTTCAACAGCTCGAGTCAACGTCTTTGGCGCATTATACGTTCGTTTTGGTTGAAGAAATATTTAAGGGTTTAGAAATGGGTTTTGTACTGGGGTCAATACAAAATTCGATTTCACGCTCTAGGGTAGGCTAGGAAGTTCTTCGAGAATACGTCAGGAAATTTATTAACGATAGAAATATCATTTAAAAACTGTGACTCTCATCCAAGACTTGGATAGCACATGAAATGAAGGTTTCTCCTAACGGAGTTTCAACTGATAAGTCAAAGTCGAATTTCTCCTGAGTTAAATTTAAACGTTGAGCGTAAGCAAGAGAGATAAAAGAATGGGTAGAACCGGTATCTAATAAGGTAGAGACTTCGCAAGAATTTATAATTAACTAATCCATGCTAACTTCATTCAGGTTACTCACTTTTTGAGAAGTCACGAAAAATGCTCTTCCTGAAACCACCGACTTTGTTTTGTCTGTATCCGCCTTTGGTGCCACCGTCCCAACTGAACTTGACTTTGGTGCACGATAAAATCGG
The DNA here is from genome assembly GCA_020205605.1 of Panax ginseng. Taxonomy (NCBI): domain Eukaryota; kingdom Viridiplantae; phylum Streptophyta; class Magnoliopsida; order Apiales; family Araliaceae; genus Panax; species Panax ginseng. The sequence continues at coordinate 38,314,043 of CM035130.1, read as the reverse complement.
GCTAGGTGACCTTCTTTTCCACAATTGTAACATGCTTTGGACTGCATCACGCAGTTTGGACTGATATGTCCCTCCCCTCCGCATTTGAAGCATACAATTGGTGGTCGTTCTCCTTCCTTGAAAACGGGTGTTGGTGCTACTGTCTTTCCATCGTTGTTGAACCTTCTCTTCTTGAAATTTCCACTCCTATTATCTTGGCCATGATTACCACCGAAGTGGTTACCATTCTTGGCATGATAATTTCCCCCATGATGGTTATCATTGTTCGATGGTCGTTGCCACCGGTACGATTATTATCGTATTGTTGGTCGTTGCCTTTCGGTTGTGCTGACTCATTATCGCGCTCCAATAACTAAGCCTTATTCACAACATCTGAATATAAACAAAGTTTGTGAGAAATAAGGTATTGACGTATATCGGGTTTCAAACCTCTTAGAAACATTCACGTCATTCGCTCCTCATTATCAACCAAATGGGATGGAAATCGGGATAACTCCAAAAATTTAGCCTTGTATTGCGACACGGTCATATTGTTTTGCTCAAACTTGATAAACTCCACCTCCTTCTTGTGACGAATACTTTTGGGAAAGTACTTGTCGTTGAACAGTTCTTGGAACTTCTCCCAAGATATCTTGAGTGCGTCAGGCTGGGTACGTTTTACAGATTTCCATCAGTAATCTGCCTCTTCACGCAACATAAAGGTGGCGAAGGGAACCTTTTTCTCCTCGGAGCATCCAAAGATATCAAATATCTTGGTGATCTGCTTTAACCACGTCTCCGACTTAAGTGGTTCTGGCTTTCCCAAAAACTCCGGTGGTCCTAGCTCCTTGAACTGCTTAGCGATGACCGACCGTGGGTTGCCATTATTTCCACCTATATTTTGAACAGGAGTCTTTCTTACCTGATGTTGCATGAATTGCATAAAGCCTCTGAACATCCCATCGTTCATCATTTGATCGGTGTTGTTATTTACCTGAGGATTATTGTCTTCTTATTGCACATTATCCTGGGTATTGATCGATGGTGACTCAACGGTCTCATGCGCTTCATTGCTAATCTCAACATTTTCAGATGCCATTTTCAAACACTGTCACAAAACAAGGGTTAATTAACATGTCACATATTATCCCTATACTCTGACCGACCAATTAAATACCAAATAAACTTAGGTAGGTCATACTAGCGAAGGAATTCTCCGCCTCTCCCCTCCTAGTTCTTGTCTCACATCTCAGCCAGGGATCGTATCCCTAAGCTTTGATACTAACTGTGACGCCCCCAAAATAGGTATACATCACCCATCTTGAGTCGCCAAATACATGGTACAAAATTCAAATACAACTTAATTATACAACAGTCGTGTAAAATACGACAAACATAATTTAAGAGTTTTAATAAGAATATTGTCATCTATACAATATCCACACTCAAGGGAGTCCTCATTACATTTATTGTCACACTATTTAACAGAATAGTGAGGACTACTAATGCCATCATCTGGACCGTCACTCCGTCCCCCGACTTGTCCCGGCTACGTTCTCATTTCCTGAAGAGAACAATGAAAGCAAAAGGGTGAGCTCAACTAGCCCAGTAAGAAATATTATGACTAAGATAATGCAGAATAAATTATCATTAGTCTTCAACAATGTTAAACTGATCAAATACAATAGACATCAAGTTTAACTGCAGCGGAACAAGCAATCCATTAGAAGAGTCAAGTAGAGAATAAAATCTACTATCTTAAAAGGTTTTTCATCACTTTTATCGCTGAGACTCAACTTAATAAATAAACCACGTCATCCCTGCACTACGGCCAAGGATATTCATTAGTATCACAACCACAAATTATCCATATATTATGGGCCAAGGATATTCGTGCTTTCATCAATGGTCATGATCATGCCAACAACTGTCCATCAATTCACTACGGGCCAATGAGGACTTTTACCACATCATTTGTAACATTACAGTCATGACTATACCGAATAATCCCTGGTCATAATCATACCAAGTCATTCTATGCACTACAAGCCACAGATGACTTTCAACATAATATAAACATGAGGATGATGACAATGACATAATAATTCAATAAAACTAGTTCAAGAATTAAATTTTAAAGATTTATAAGTTAATTTATCCTGAACTCAAAAACGTCCAAATTTTCAACATGATACTGCTTTGTGGAGTAAAATTCAAGAATGCTCAGAAGAATATTTCCATGAAAAGATATTGGATGAAGCGCAAATATCCAGGATATTCTACTAATTTCATGGAGTATAGTAGCAAACACTTTAACCAACTGAGTATAATAGAATATATGAACCTGCAAATGGATTTTCGCCCGCCACGCGGTAATCCACGTAGACAGATTATTTCCACAATTTAATAAAGAATGAATACAAAGGATCATTCACCATGCATGTGGTAATCCACATGACAAAGTTATTCTAACGTAATAATAAAGAATGGAATAACATAAGAATTCACCATGCATGCGATATACCGCACAGCATGTGTTATTCCCAATGAATAATAAAGAATGGAACCAAGTCATGCGAAATCCATGATGACGAGGATATTCCAACAGAATAATAAAGAATGGAATAACAACAAAATTCACCAGGCATGCGGTAGACCGCACAGGCAGGTTATTCCAACAGAATAATAAATAATGGAACCAGGTCATGCGTAATACGCATAGACATGATATTCTAACAGAATAATAAAGAATGGAATAACAGAAGAATTTCACCATGTATGCGGTACTTCGCATAGACAGGTTATTCCAACAGAATAATAAATAGTGGAACCAGGTCATGCGTAATACGCACAGACAGGATATTCCAACAGAATAATAAAGAATGGAATAACAGAAGAATTTCACCATGTATGCGGTACTTCGCATAGACAGGTTATTCCAACATAATAATAAGGAATAGAATAACAATAGCTCTCTTCATGAAAATGAAAGAAATAATACTCCTTACCTTAAAAGAAGACTGGATACTAGAATAGTGAGGTAACAGACTTCTCTTCTTCTTTCTCTCTATAATAATTGCTCTATAGCTTTTTTGAATTGGTGAAAAATAATGAAGGAATGAGCTTCTATTTATTGGAAAATATAATTTCGATAATTGCACGTTTTGGGGCTCAAAATATTACAGTATAATACCTTCCTCTTTTCCTTCATTTTTAATTTAGTCCTGCAAGTATTATCAAACTTGCACCACCTCCCCTAATAGTAAATCATGTGAATCAATAGTTCTAGACATGTGAAAATACAAATTACAGTATAGTACATTCATCTATACCTCCATTTTTAACTTAGTTATGTAAGTATTATCAATTTTGCACCATCTCCCCTAATAATAAATGAATGTGAATCAATAGTACACACATGTGAACAAATAGTTATAATCATGTGAATCAATGGCAATTAATTGCTCATTTATCCGGTTAATTACCCGATTGGTCAATATAACCTTCAGACATCAATTATTATCGAAATAAATGTCGATTTCTACTAACACTAATAATTCCAACACAATGGAACTATCAATTTCAACTTTAATCAACATGAACTTATTCATCATTAATATTATAATTCACAATATTTAACAACCAGGTCGTTCCCAGGAAAGATGAGGCTTTCCAATAAGGATTTCTCCTTATTGACGCACAATTAGGTGACTAAACCTCTCCTTGACAGAACTTCTAGACATTGTCAATATTGCAAATAATAATATGAATAACTTTGTCGTCTCAATTATTGATTTAATAATATAACATATTATCTGAGATGATCTTGTGACAATAATTGAATCAATAATATGAGAGATATCATCGCAAGCAATTCATGTAGCAATAATTGAGTATAAGCGGTGACTTCTTACGTAAGCATCAATAATCAATACCGTGTGTTACTATGCAACCACGCGTATTACTTTACTTTTACTACTGGGTAGTTCAACAGTTTTAACGGTAACACTTTCGTCGTTAATTTTATAAAAAGATAATTATGTCGTTTTCATACTACGATAATACTTCCGTTGTGGGGTCCACCAATAATTGTGTCATCGTATGAATATTCCATGACAAACAGAATATTCCCCGACCAATCGAATATTATATAACAACTTGCATACTTTGCAAAATTTATAAATATTACCCACAACTATAACATTATATCAAATCCACACCATAATATTCAAAAAAAATATTTCGAGAAATTTAAATCTTTATTCATAAATTAAAGTCTCACATTTAACTTTATCGATTAAAGTCTACTCGTATATTTGACATCATCACGTGGGTCCTTGGAGTCTATAAATCTATCTCCATGCTTTGTAAATCATACAAAATGGGCCTTTGCGTTGACAATATCTCACTCGTACCCGCATATAATCTTCTACTCAACGCATCAGCTACCACATTCGCTTTTCCTGGATGGTATTGAATGGTATGATCATAATCTTTCAATAGCTCGAGCCAACGTTGTTACCGCATGTTGAGTTCCTTTTGGTTGTAGAAATATTTAAGGCTTTTATGATCTGTATAGATCTCCACCTTCTCCCCATACAGGTAATGTCTCCAGATCTTTAGCGAAAAAACGACTGCTGTTAACTACGAGACCCCAAATTTTATGAATAAAGATTTAAATTTCTCAAAATATTTTTTTGAATATTATGGTGTGAATTTGATATAATGTTATAGTTGTGGGTAATATTTATAAATTTTGCAAAGTATACAAGTTGTTATAAAATATTCTTTTATAAAATATCATTGGTGGACCCCACAACAAAAGTATTATCGTAGTTAAAAAACGACAGAATTATCATTTTATAAAATAACGGCGAAAGTGTTACTGTTAAAACTGTTGAACTACCCGGTAGTAAAAGTACAGTAATACGCGTGGTTGCATAGTAGAACACGGTATTGATTATTGATGCTTACGTAAGAAGTCACTCAGTTATACTCAATTATTTCTACAGTAAGTGTTGCATCATATTTCTCATATTATTGATTCGATTATTGTCACAGTATCATTTGCATAATATGATATATTATTAAATCAATAATTGAGACGACAAAGTTATTCATATTATTAAATTGCAATATTTACAATGTCTAGAAGTTCTGTCAAGGAGAGGTTTGGTCATCTAATTGTGCGCCAATAAGGAGAAATCCTTATCGGAAAGCCCCCTCTTTCCTGGGAATGGCCTGGTTATTAAATATAGTGAGTTATAATATTAATGATGAATAAGTTCGTGTTGATTAAAGATGAAATTGATAATTCTATTGTGTTGGAATTATTAGTGTTAGTGGAATCGACATCTATTCCGATGATAATTGATGTCCGGGGTTATATTGATAAATCGGGTAATTAATCGGATAAATGAGCAATTAATTGCTACTAATTCACATGCTTATATAACTATTTGTTCACATGCGTGTACTATTGAATCACATTCTTGTACTATTAGGAGAGTTGGTGCAAGATTTATAATACTTGCATGACTAAGTTAAAAATGGAGGTATAAATGGAGGTACTATACTGTAATTCGTATTTTCACATGATTATAACTATTGATTCACATTATTTACTATTAGGAGAGGTGGTGCAAGTTTGATAATACTTGCAAGACTAAATTAAAAATGAAGAAAAAGAGGAAGGTATTATACTGTAATATTTCGAGCCCCAAAACGTGCAATTATCGAAACTATATTTTCCTATAAAAAGAAGCTCATTCTTCCTTCATTTCTCACCAATTCACTAAAGCTTTAGAGCAATTATTATAAAGAGAAATTATAGAGAGAAAGAAGAAGAGAAGTCTGCTACCTCACTATTCCAATATCCAGTTTCTTCTAAGGTAATGGGTATTATTTCTTTCAGATTCATGAAGAGAGCTATTGTTATTCCATTCCTTATTATTATGTTGAATAACTGCTCATACTGGCACCGCATACATGGTGAAATTCTTCTGTTATTCCATTCTTTATTATTCTATATGAATAACCTATCTGTGCGGTCTATCGCATGCCTGGTGAATTCTGTTGTTATTCTATTCTTTATTATTCTGTTGGAATATCCTATTTGTGCGGTTTACACATGACCTAGTTCAATTCTTTATTATTCTGTTGGAATATCATGTCTGTGTGGTTTACGCATGAACTGGTTCCATTCTTTATTATTCTGTTGGAATATCCTGTCTGTGCGGTTTACACATGACCTAGTTCCATTCTTTATTATTCTGTTGGAATATCCCATGCATAAGCGGTTTACACATGACACAGTTCCATTCTTTATTATTACATCGTTGGAATATCCTCATCATGCAAGCGGTTTCTGCACGACACGTTCCATTCTTTATTATTCTGTTGAGAATAACCTATCTGTGTGGTCTATCTCATGCATGGTGAATTCTTCTACTATTCCATTCTTTATTATTCTGTTGGAATAACCTGTCTATGTGGATTACCTATTGCATGGTGAATGATCCTTTGTATTCATATGAATAGTATTTTCATTCAAAATGGTTTTCTGCCAGGGGCAGTTTTGTAATTTTTCTGAACCTCAAAAATTCTGGAAAATTTTGAAATGATAATTTGATGAGTTTTCTAGATTGTGTCCAAAAATGGCGATTTTTGGATGTATAGATTAAGAGTTAAGGATTTTATGGAAAAAGACTATTTTAAAAGTAAACTCTTATAACTCTTTGTGGTTAACTCCAAATTGGTGAAATTTTTATTGGGAGTACATGTATATAACAGAGTATACCTCAGAATTTTTGAAATTTTGGACAAAAGTACAATTTATGATAAATGTCTAAATATTCGCGCTTTTGGCCATATGAAAAATAGTAAATGAATTTTAAAAATTTTGAGAAAAATATATGTTCAATATGGGACTATATTCTGCTAAATCCTAGAAAAGAAATATTTTTGGGACTGATTTGGTATTTTTTATGAAAATGAACTAGTTATGAGTAAATAAATTAAATATGTTATGTGAAGTAACAAAATTGGAAAATGGGATTTTATGGCTTGGGAATCCTATATAGGGTATATGCAGATTTTTGATGAGGAATTTGATCATTGGTGATGAAATCTTATGAGTATGGCATTTTTGAATGATTAAATGCATTATTTAGTAAAGTGTAAACAATTAAAATAAATTGTTTATAAGTTTAATAAGTGATTAAAATATTGTTATAATATTAATAATATTAGATGATGAGTTTATTAAGTGATTGATAATATTTGGATAAATTTAAAGTCTTTAATATTTATCCTTGTTTTCGTTTGATTAATGCTTATATCATTGTCATCATCCTCGTGCTTATATTGTGATAAAAGTCATCTTTGGCTTACGTGCATAGATGGACTTGGTATGATTATGACCAAGGATCATTCGGTATAATCATGACCTGTAATGTTATAAATGATATGGTAAAAGTCCTCAGTGGCCTGTAGTGCATTGATGGACAATTTTTGGTATGATTATGACCAGGGATTATTCGGTATAGTCATGACCATTGATGATTTAATAAATATCCTTGGCCCGTAGTGCAGGGATGATTCAATGATGTGGTTTATTTATTAAGTTGAGTCTCAGCGATAAAAATTGATGAAAACATTTTAAAACATAGAAGATAGTAGATATCATGCTCTACTTGACTCTTCAAATGGATTGCTTATTCCGCTGCAGTTAAACTTGATGTCTATTATATTTTATCAGTTTAACATTATTGAAGGCTAATGATAATTTATTCTGCATTATCTTAGTCATTATATTTCTTACTGGGCTAGTTGAGCTCACCCTTTATTTCATTGTTCTCTTCAGGAAATGAGAATATAGCTGGGATGAGTCGGGGAACGGATTGACGGTCCAGATGATAGCATTAGTAGTCCTCACTATTCTATGGAATAGTGTGATAATAATTGTAATGAGGACTCCATTGAGTGTGGATGTTGTCTAGATGACAATATTCTTGTTTAAACTCTCAGCTATGTTTTGTCGTATTTTACACGACTGTTGTATAATTAAGTTGTATTTAAATTTATGTAGTGTGTATTTGACTACTCAAGATGGGTGATGTATACCTGTTTTGGGGGCGTCACAGTTGGTATCAAATATTAGGGATATGATCCCTGGCTGAGATGTGAGACAAGAACTAGGAGGGGAGAGACGGAGAATTCCTTCGCTAGTATGACCTGCCTAAGTTTATTTGGTATTTAATTGGTCGGTCAGAGTATAGGGATAATATGTGATATATTAATTAACCCTTGTTTTGTGACAGTGTTTGAAAATGGCATCTGAAAATGTTGAGATTAGCAATGAAGCGCATGACCGTAGATTACTTTCCCGAAAGTATTCATCACATGAAAGAAGTAGAGTTCATCAAGCTGGAGCAAAACAACATGACCGTGTCGCAGTACAAAACCAAGTTTGCTGAGTTGTCCCGGTTTGTGTCCCATTTGGTTGATAATGAGGAGAGAATGACGCGAATGTTTCTAAGAGGTTTGAAACCGGAGATACGTCAATATCTTATCTCTCATAAATTGTGTTTGTATTATTCAGATGTTATTAATAGGGCTCAGTTATTGGAGAACGATAATGAGTCAACCCAACCAAAAAAGAGCAGCCGACAAAATGATAATACTAGTGATAACAGTCATCGAAGCGGTGACAATAAGCGTGGAGGGAATCAACATGCCAGAAATGGTAACCACTTCGGTTGAAATCATGGCCAAAACAATAAGAATGGACATTTCAAGAAGAGGAGATTCAACAATGATGGAAAGACGTCAGCATCAGCACCTATTGTTAAGGAAGGAGAACGACCACCGGTCGTTTGTTACAAATGTGGAGGGGAAGGACACATAAGTCCAAACTGCACAATGCTGTCCAAAGCATGTTACAATTGTAGAAAAGAAGGTCACCTAGCCCGATTTTGTCGTACACCAAAGTCAAGTCCAGCTGGGACGGTGGCACCAAAGGCGGATACGGACAAAACAAAGTCGATGGTTTCAGGAAGAGTGTTTTTCGTGACTTCTCAAAAAGCGAGCAACCCGAACGAAGTTAGCACGGGTTAGTTAATTATAATTTTTTTGCAAAGTCATACCTTATTAGATACCGGTTCTACCCATTCTTTTATCTCTCTTGCTTGCGCTCAACGTTTAAATTTGACTCCGAAGAGATTAGACTTTGACTTATCGATTGAAACTTCGTTAGGAGAAACCTTCGTTACCTCCGCTGTTTATAAATCTTATTTGATTCAAATCGACACTTTCATGTTACCTGTCGATCTTATTTCCTTGAAAATACTTGCCTTTGATGTAATTTTAGGAATCGATTGGTTAACTACTCATCATGCTTTTCGTAAGGTTGTTAGCTTTCATATTCCTAACCAACCTGTTATGAGAATTAAAGCAACCAAACCACTACAGTTAATCACTGCTATATCAAGCCATAAGTAAAGAGCCCCGATCCTTTCGTTGTTGGCTTCCTTGTGTGTAATGCACTGAAGCCAGACTTTCTGTAGGGGACGCTGTGAATGACGGTGGCAAGTTAATAGGTATCAATGTGACGTGTTAACCAAGTCTTAGATGAGGGTCACAGTTTTTAAATGATATTTCTATCGTTAATAAATTTCCTGACGTATTCTCAAAGAACTTCTTGGCCTATCCCAGAGCGTGAAATCGAATTTTGTATCGACCCCAGTACAAAACCCATTTCTAAAACCCTTAAATATTTCTTCAACCAAAACGAACGTATAATGCGCAAAAGACGTTGGCTCGAGCTGTTGAAGATTACGACTATACCATTTAATATCATTATGGAAGAGCGAACGTGGTAGCTGACACGTTGAGTAGAAGATCGTATACGTTTACGAGTGCGATGTTGTTAACCAAAAAACCCATTTCGTATAACTTAGAAATGATGAAGATAGAGTTAAAGACTCTAGGGACCCACGTGAAGATAACGAATATACGAGTAGAATCGACTTTAATCGAAAAAGTTAAAGCCGCTCAAGCTACACACCCGAATCTGATGAATGTTAAGAAGAAGGTTCAAGAAGGCGTTATTCTAAAAGTAAGAGTCGATGAATAGAGGAAATCTCAACCCTTGATTTTATTAGTCTATTTGAAATCCTCGATCGAGTAGGAATTGTGGCCTATAGACTCGTTTTACCGCCAAATATGTCGTGTGTTCATAATATTTTTTTTATGTATCGATGTTATGTAAATATGTGGATTACCCGAACCACGTTATTAAATTGGAATTAGCCCAGATAGCAGAAGATTTAATGTATGAGGAGATACATGTTAAAATCTTGGATAAGAAGGATCCTATTCGACACTCAAAGGTTATACCTCAAGAGTTGGAATTATTAGTTGTAAGACCCCAACTTATTATTAATGAAATTTAATTTTCTCTATTTATTATTTTGAAATAGTAAGGGTTGATTTGATTAATGTGGATAGTTATGGGTAAAATACGCAAATATTTCAAAATAAGCAAGTGGTTATAAAATATTCATTGTTGTCGGGGAATATTCGTTTGGTCGTGGAATATTCTTTATTGTTGGGGAATATTCGCAAATGCGGCGCCAGCCTTTTTTGTGGGCCCCATAACGGAAAGCGATTGGATGAAGAAAACAACAAATCTAAATTGTTTAAAAATAACGGCGTAGTTGTTACCGTTAAAACTGTTAAAATACACGGTGGTTAAAACACAGTAGCACACGGTATTGCACCAATTATTGATTCTTACGTGAAGGCACTACTCAATAATGGTTACGATAATTATTTATTGAGATTTTATTTTATTGATTTAATAATTGCTACGTTGATATTTTATATTGTTTGTTGTTTCAATAATTGTCATTACATAGTATTTTTCATTATCGAAGCAATAATTCATATTATCTGAATAATATTATTAGATAACATTATTGGCAATGTCTAGAAAGTTCTGTCTAAGGAGAGGTTTGGTCACCTAATTAATTGCGCGCCAAGAAGGAGAAATTCTTATTAAAAGCCCTCTTTCCGGAACCGCTCAGTTGTCAATATTGTGATTACGTAATATTATTTGTGAATAATTAATTATTGATTCATATGATGAGGAAAATATTGATTTTATGTGGATATAGATGGAGAAAATTTTAATGTGACAATTGTTGAAAATTGAAATTTTATCTTTTACGATAAAATAATTCATTTAAATATATTATTATATTTTAATAATATAATAATGATGATATTTTTACGATAAATGTGGGATATATGAGTATATGTGGAGGAGTATATTTGTTACCAAAAATATTTAAAGCGTGTTTTATGTGGTGGACCCCATTTCTTGGTGAAATTTGATTATAGCACCGTAAAATCGCTTTGTTTATGGATTTCATCAATTTACATTTGGAATTTGGAAAACCTTTCTTCTCGCAAAGTTGTAGAAAATTGGATTTCCTATAAACACTCATGAGATTCAATTTTTTTACGATAAAAGAGCTATTTATTATGAATTATTGAAGTTCAAAATAATTGATTTTTAAAGTTTAAAATAATTTAAATTAGAAAAACGTTTTTGATATGTTTGGTGGGCTTGGTTGGTTGTTGAAATGAGTGATTTCAGGTTATAAGAGTGTGCGTAAGAAAAATTTTATATATATTAATATTATATTAAATTTTCTACTTTGGTGTTCTAAGCATTTTCCTATAAATAGGGTGCTTAGGTTAGAATTGAAAATCACACCAGAAATTGAAGTTTTCTCTCTATATATTATCGGTTTATTCTTGTGAGTATTTTTAGTATATTTTGAGTATTGCTATACGGTGCAAGTTCAAGTCATAGCCTATATCCTGTTTTTTCAATTAAAGAAATCTTGATCTTCCGAGGTAAGGGATATTATATTTTTTTTAAATGATATTATTTCTTCTAATATCATTATGCCGAAGTATTGATCTGAACTTTTAATCAAATTTGGAACTTTTGTGTTTGAGTTTACTATTCACGATACTTACACTATTCACGATATCGATACTTATTCATCAAAAAATGAAAATTTTTCCTTTTAAATCTAAAATATCTATTGTGGATACTAGCTTTGATTGTATCCATGTTTTGATCATTCTTGAATTTTACACCACTATGATTATTTTTGAGGTATTTTTGGACATGGATAAAACAAAGTACGAATCCTTAATCCTTAATCCTTGTCATTTTGTTTCACAGGATTCGTTTCTTTAAAAATATTTTTCATCATCCTCAGTCTTAAATGATGATATTATTGAATATCTTTGGCCTGTAGTGCAAAGATGAATGATTTTTGATGAATATCTTTGGCCTGTAGTGCAAAGATGAATAGGTGTTTAGATGAACATGACCAACTGATGAATATCTTTGGCCTGTAGTGCAAAGATGAATATTTGATTCCAGATATATATTGATTGATATTACAGGGATAAAAGATAGACGATGAACTTTTAAATTCATACATAGAAGATAGTAGTTTGCATTCTCTACTTAACTCTTCTAATGAATTATTATTTCCGCTGCGAATATTGATTTAAAACTTGTTATCTATTGTATTCTATTAGATTTTTTCCCTGTTCAAGACTAATGATAATTTGTTGTATATTATCTTAGTCATAATATTCTTTACTGGGCTAGTTGAGCTCACCCTTTTCTTTTTGTTCCATTTTTCTTCTCGGGAGGCGAGAATATAATGCGAAATGCAGTCTGGGTATGGAATGAAGGTTCTAGAGAGAGTTGTTTAGTAGTCCTCACCATTTTTGTAAAATAATGTATCAATAAATGTGATGAGGATTTATTTGAGTATAGATATTGTCTAGAAGATAATATTTGTATTCAAACTCACAGTTTTACTGTTGTAATAATAAAGTTATAGTTATTTCTGTACCATGTATTGACAACTCAGAATGGGTGATGTATACCTATTTTGGAGGCGTCACATTAGTGTTAGTGGAAATCGACATCTATTCTGATGATAATTGATGTCTGGGGGTTATATTGATAAATCGGGTAATTAATCGGATAAATGAGCAATTAATTGCTACAAATTCACATGCTTATATAACTATTTGTTCACATGTGTGTACTATTAAATCACATTCTTGTACTATTAGGGGAGTTGGTGCAAGATTTATAATACTTGCATGACTAAGTTAAAAATAGATGTATAGATGGAGGTACTTATCTTTGTAATTAAGTATTTTCACATGATTATAACTATTGATTCACATGATTGAACTATTGATTCACATTATTTACTATTAGGGGAGGTAGTGCAAGTTTGATAATACTTGCAAGACTAAATTAAAAATGAAGAAAAAGAGGAAGGTATTATACTGTAATATTTTGAGCCCCAAACGTGCAATTATCGAAACTATATTTTCCTATAAAAAGAAGGTCATTCTTCCTTCATTTCTCACCAATTCACTAAAGCTTTAGAACAATTATTATAGAGAGAAATTATAGAGAGAAAGAAGAAGAGAAGATTGCTACCTCACTATTCCAATATCCAGTTTCTTCTAAGGTAAGGGGTATTATTTCTTTCGTATTCATGAAGAGAGCTATTGTTATTCCATTCCTTATTATTATGTTGGAATAACATGTCTATACGAAGTACCGCATACATGGTAAAATTCTTTTGTTATTACATTCTTTATTATTTTTTTGGAATAACCTGTCCGTGCGGTCTATCGCATGCCTGGTGAATTCTGTTGTTATTCTATTATTTATTATTCTATTGGAATATCACATGCATGCGGTTTACGCATGACACAGTTCCATTCTTTATTATTCATTAGAATATCACTGCACGTATGCGGTTTATGCATGACTGGTTCCATTCTTTATTATTCTCTTTGAAATATCCATGCCTATATCACATGCATGCGGTTTAAGCATGACCTGGTTCCATTCTTTATTATTACGCTTGAGAATAACTTTTCTGCATGCGGTCTATCGTATGCATGGTGAATTCTTCTGTTATTCCATTCTTAATTATTCTGTTGGAATAACCTGTCTATGTGGATTACCGCTTGCATGGTGAATGATCCTTTATATTCATATTAATAGTATTTTCATTTGAAAGGGGTTTCTGCCAGGGATAGTTTTGTAATTTTTCTGACCCTCAAAAATTCTGGAAAAATTTGGAATGATAATTTGATGAGTTTTCTAGATTGTGTCCAAAAATAATAATTTTTGGATGTATAGATTAAGAGTTATGGATTTTATGGGAAAAGACTATTTTAAAATTAAACCCTTATAACTCTTTCTGGTTAACTCCAAAATTGGTGAAATTTTTATTGGGAGTACATGTATATAACAGGAGTATACCCTATAAATTTTGGAATTTTTGGACAAAAGTACAATTTATGATAAATGTCTAAATATTTGGCGATTTGGCCATATGAAAAATAGTAAATGAATTTTAAAAATTCGAGAAAATATATATTCAATATGGGACTATATTCTCTTTAAATCCCGGAAAAGAAATATTTTTGGGACTGGTTTGGTATTTTTCATGAAAATGAACTAGTTATGAGTAAATGAATTAAATATGTTATGTGAAGTAACAAAATTGAAAAATAGGATTTTATGGCTTGGGAATCCTATATAGGGTATATGAAGATTTTTTATAAGGGATTTGATCATTGGTGATGAAATCTTATGAGTATGGCATTTTTGAATGATTAAATGCATTATTTGGTAAAGTGTAAACAATTGAAATAAATTGTTTATAAGTTTAAGAAGTGATTAAAATATTGTTATAATATTAATAATATTAGATGATGAGTTTATTAAGTGATTGATAATATTTGGATAAATTTAAAGTCTTTAATATTTATCCTTGTTTTCGTTTGATTAATGCTTATATCATTGTCATCATCATCATGCTTATATTGTGATGAAAGACATTTTTGGCTTACGTGCATAGATGGACTTGGTTTGATTATGACCAGGGATCATTCGGTATAATCATGACCTGTAATGTTATAAATGATGTGGTAAAAGTTCTCAGTGGCCTGTAGTGCATTGATGGACAATTTTTGGTATGATTATGACCAGGGATTATTCGGTATAGTCATGACCATTGATGATTTAATGAATATCCTTGGTCCGTAGTGCAGGGATGATTTGATGATGTGGTTTATTTATTAAGTTGAGTCTCAGCGATAAAAATTGATGAAAACATTTTAAAACATAGAAGATAGTAGATATCATGCTCTACTTAACTCTTCTAATGGATTGCTTATTCCGCTGCAGTTAAACTTGATGTCTATTGTATTTTATCAGTTTAACATTGTTGAAGGCTAATGATAATTTATTCTGCATTATCTTAGTCATAATATTTCTTACTGGGCTAGTTGAGCTCACCCTTTCTTTCACTGTTCTCTTCAGGAAATGAGAATATAGCTGGGACGAGTCGGGAAACAGATTGACGGTCCAGATGATAGCATTAGTAGTCCTCACTATTCTATGGAATAGTGTGATAATAATTGTAATGAGAACTCCATTGAGTGTGGATATTGTCTAGATGACAATATTCTTGTTTAAACTCTCAGCTATGTTTTGTCGTATTTTACACGACTGTTGTATAATTAAGTTGTATTTGAATTTATGTAGTGTGTATTTGGCGACTCAAGATGGGTGATGTATACCTGTTTTAGGGGCGTCACACTAACTCTAGATCATGAGTAGGATAATTCCTCTCATATTCTTTGAGTTGTCATGAGGCATCGGCTATGACTTTCCTATGTTGCATGATAACACATCCTAACCCTCTGCCTGAACCATCGTTGTAGATGACAAATCCCTCCGAACTAGATGGTATTGTCAGAATAGGTGATGAAATGAGTCTCCTTTTGAATTCATTAAAACTCTTCTCACATTCCTCGCTCCAACCGAATTTTGTATCTTTTCGAGTCCGTTGAGTTAAAGGAGTGGCGATTTGAGAAAAACCTTCCATGAATCTCCGATAATAACCAGCTAAGCCAGAAAGCTATGTACTTCGGCCACTGACTTAGGTTGCTCCCAGCTTTGTATTGCTTCAATATTCGCTAGGTCAACAAATATTTTGTGATTTGATATCACGTGACCAAGGAATGCTACTTCCTCAAGCCAGAACTCGCATTTCTTCAACTTGGCATATAGCTTGTTTTCACGAAGCTTTTGGAGTATCAGCCTTAAGTGATGTTCATAATCTTCACGACTTTGGAGTATATGAGGATGTCATCAATAAAGACAACCACAAAATGATCCAAATATTCCTTGAATACTCGGTTCATCATATCCTTGAAGGCAGTAAGAGCATAAGTCAATCCAAAAAACATAACTAGGAATTCATAATACCCATACCGAGTTCTAAAAGTAGTCTTTGGAAACTCATCAGTTTTAATCTTTAACTGATGATATCCGAAACGAAGATCGATCTTCGAAAAGAATTTAGTTCCTTGCAACTGGTCAAACATGTCATCAATGCGAGGTAACGGGTACCTATTTTTTATGGTGACAAGATTCAACTACCGATAATCAATACAAAGTCGCATACTTCCATCTTTCTTCTTTACGAACAGAACAAGAGCACCCCAAGGAGACATACTAGGATGAATGAAACCGATGTCTAACAGTTCTTGCAGTTGGGTTTTTACCTCCTAAAGTTCAATAGGAGCCATTCGATATGGGGCTTTGGAAATGGGTTTTGTAACGGGTTCAAGATCAATACAAAACTCGATTTCACGCTCTGGGGGTAGGCCATGAAGTTCTTCAGGGAATACGTCAGGAAATTTATTAACAATAGAAATATCATTCAAATCTGACGTATTTTTGTTTAAATCTATGACATGGGCTAAGAAAGTTTGACATTCATTTTTCAATAAACGAATGGCTTTATAGCTTGATATGACAATGATTGACTTTAGTAGTTTGGTTGCTTGAATTTGCATAATAGGTTAGTTAGGAATATCAAAGCTAACAACCTTATGAAAACAATCAATTTTAGCATGATGAGTAGTTAACCAATCAATCCCTAAAATCACATCAAATGCAAGTATTTTCAAAGAGATAGGATAGATAGGTAACGTGAGGGTACCAATTTGAATCAAACAAGACTTATAAATAGTGGATGTAATGAAGGTTTTTCCCGACAGAATTTCAATAGATAAGTCAAAGTCTAATTTCTCTGGAGTTAAATTTAAACGTTGAGCGCAAGTAGGAGAAATAAAAGAATGGGTAGAACCGGTATCAAATAAGGTATAGACTTCGCAAGAGTTTATAATTACCTTACCCGTGATAACCTCGTTCAGGTTCCTCACTTTTTAGGTGGTTACGACAAACGCTCTCCTTTGAACTATCGAATTTGACTTCTTTGGGACGGCCTTTAGTGTTTCTATCCCAACTAGACTTGTCTTCACTACACGACAAAATCAGGCTAGGTGACCTTCTCTTTTGTAATTGTAACACGCTTTTGATTGCTGCGTATAGTTTGGACTGATGTGTCCCTCCCCTCCACATTTGTAATGTGACGCCCCCAAAATAGGTATACATCACCCATCTTGAGTCGCCAGATACATGGTACATAAATTCAAATACAACTTAATTATACAACGATTAAGTAAAAATACGACAAAACATAGTTGAGAGTTTAAAAAAGAATATTGTCATCTAGACAATATCCACACTCAATGGTGTCCTCATTACAATTATTATCACATTATTCCGTAGAATAGTGAGGACTACTAAAGCCATTTATCCTGGACCATCACTCCATTCCCCAACTCGTCCCAGCTATATTCTCATTTCCTGAAGAGAACAATGAAAGAATGGGTGAGCTCAACTAGCCTAGCAAGAAATATTATGACTAAGATAATGCAGAATAAATTATCATTAGCCTTAAACAGTATAACAACTGATAGAATACAATAGACAACAAGTTTTAGATCAACAACTGCAGTGGAAATAAGCAATCCATTAGAAGAGTCAAGTAGAGCATAAAATCTACTATCTTCTCTCGATTTAAAAAGTTTTCATCAACTTTATCACCGAGACTCAAATTTTAATAAATAAAATCGAATCATCCTCGCACTACGACCAAGGATATTCATTAAATCATCAATGGTCATGACTATACCGAATAATCCTCGGTCATAATCATACCAAAATTATCCATCAATGCACTACAAAGCCACCACATGCATGCGGTAATCCACATAGACAGTTATTCCCACGAATAATAAAGAATGGAACCAGTCATGCGTAATCCGTATGCATGTGGATATTCCAAATGTAATAATAAAGAATAGAACCAGTAATGCGTAATCCGCACAAACAGGATGTTCCAACGAGAATAATAAAGAATGGAACCAGTCATGCGTAATCCGTATGCATGTGATGTTCCAAATGAATAATAAAGAATGGAATAACAACGAGAATTCACGGGCATGCGATAGACCGCATGCATAAAAGTTATTCCAACAGAATAATAAATAATGGAATAACAGAAGAATTTCACCATGTATATGATACTTCGCATAGACAGGTTATTCCAACATAATAATAAAGAATAGAATAACAACTCTTACGAGTATTGAAAGAAAATAACTCTCTTCATGAATACAAAAGAATAATACCCCTTACCTTAGAAGAAACTTGATATTGGAATAGTGAGGTAGCAGACTTCTCTTCTTCTTTCTCTCTATAATTTCTCTCTATAATAATTGTTCTAAAGCTTTATTGAATTGGTGAGAGATGAAGGAAGAATGAGCTTCTATTTATAGGAAAATATAGTTTCGATAATTGCACGTTTTGGGGCTCAAAATATTACAGTATAATACCTTCTTTTTTTTCTTCATTTTTAATTTAGTCCTGCAGGTATTATCAAACTTGCACCACCTCGCCTAATAGTTAATAATGTGAATCAATAGTTCAATCATGTGAATCAATAGTTATAATCATGTGAAAATATGAATTACAGTATAGTACCTCCATCTATACCTCCATTTTTAACTTAGTCATGCAAGTATTATCAATCTTGCACCAACTCCCCTAATAGTCCAAGAATGTGAATCAGTAGTAAACATATGTGAACAAATAGTTATAATCATGTGAATTAATATCAATTAATTGCTCATTTATCCGATTAATTACTCGACTGGTCAGTATAACTTCCAAACATCAATTAATATCGAAATAAATGTCGATTTCTACTAACACTAATAATTCCAACACAATGGAACTATCAATTTCATCTTTAATTAACACGAACTTATTCATTATTAATATTATAACTCATATATTTAACAATCAGGTCGTTCTCAGGAAAGAGGGGGCTTTTCGATAAGGATTTCTCCTTATTGGCGCGCAATTAGGTGACCAAACCTCTCCTTGATAGAACTTCTAGGCATTGTCAATATTGCAAATAATAATATGAATAACTTTGTCGTCTCAATTATTGATTTAATAATATATCATATTATGCAGATGATACTGTGACAATAATCGAATCAATAATATGAGAGATATGATGCAGCAATTGTTGTAGCAATAATTGAGTATAACTGAGTGACTTCTCACGTAAGCATCAATAATCAATACCATGTGCTACTATGCAACCACACATATTACTGTACTTTTACTACTGAGTAGTTCAATAGTTTTAACGGTAACACTTTCGTAGTTATTTTTAATAAAAGATAATTACATGGTTTTCTTTACTACGAATAATACTTTCGTTAGGGGGTCCACTAATGATTGTGTCGTCGCATTTAATATTCCCCGACAAATAGAATATTCCGCGACCAATCGAATATTATATAACAACTTGCATACTTTGCAAAATTTATAAATATTACCCACAACTATAACATTATATCAAATCCACACCATAATATTCAAAAAAAATATTTCGAGAAATTTAAATCTTTATTCATAAAATCTGGGGTCTCACATTTAACATACGACCGGTGATCATTCTCCTTCCTTGAAAATAGGTGCTGGTGCTGCTGTCTTTCCATCATTGTTGAATCTCTTCTTCTTGAAATTTCCATTTCTATTATCTTGGTCAAGATTACCACCAAAATATTACCATTTCTGGCATGTTGATTTCATCCATGTTTGTTGTCACCGCTTCGATGACTGTTACCACTGGTATAATCGTTTTGCCAGCTGCTATCTTTTGGTTAGGCTGACTCATTATCGCGCTCCAATAACTAAGCCCTATTCACAACATCTGAATACAAGAAAAGTTTGTGAGAAATGAGGTATTGATGTATTTCGGGTTTCAAACCTCGCAGAAACATGCACGTCATTTGCTCCTCATCATCAACCAAATGGGATGCAAACTGGGACAACTCCGCAAACTTAGCCTCGTACTGGGATACGGTCACATTGTTTTTCTCCAGCTTGATGAATTCTACCTCCTTTATGTGACGAATACTTTCAAGAAAGTACTTGTCATTGAACAATTATTTGAACTTCTCCCAAGATATCTTTAGTGTGGCAGGCTGAGTACGTTTTACAGATTCCCACCAATGATCTACCTCTCCTCGCAACATGAAAGTGGCAAAGGGAACCTTTTGCTCCTCGGAGCATCCCAAGACATCAAATATCTTGGTGATATGCTTAATCCACATCTCTACCTTAAGTGATTCTTGGTTTCCCAAAAACTCCAGTGGTCCCAACTCCTTGAATTGCTTAGCAGTGACCAACCATGAGTTGCCAGTGTTTCCACATGCATTTTGCATAGGAGTCTCTCTCGCCTGGTGTTGCATGAATTGCAGAAAGCCTCTGAACATCTCATTGTTCATCATTTGGTCAGAGTTGTTTACTTGAGGATTATTGTCTTCCTGATGCACATTATCCTGGTTATTGATTATCGGTGACTCAACGGTCCCATTTGCTCCATTGCTTATCTCAACATTTTCAGATGCCATTTTCAAACACTGCCACAAAACAAGGGTTAATTAACATTCCACATATTATCCCTATATTCTGACCGACCAATTAAATAACAAATAAGCTTAGGTAGGTCATACTAGCGAAGGATTTACCTGTCTCTCCCCTCCTAGTTCTAGCCTCAAATCTCAGCCAGTGATCATATCCCTAAGCTTTGATACCAACTGTGACTCGCATCCAAGACTTGGATAACACCTCACAATGATACCTATCAACTTGCCACCATTATTCACGGCGTCCCCTACGGAAAGACTAGCTTCAGTGCATCCCAAGACTTGGAAGTCACCAGATAAAGGCTCGAGGCTCTTTACTTATGGCTTTGATACCAACTATGATGCCCCCATAATAGGTATACATCACCCATTCTGAGTTGCCAAATATATGGTACAGAATACAAAAACAAACTTAATTATACAACTATCATTTAACATAATCTGATAGTTTTAACACGAATATCGTCTCCCAGACAATATCCAAACTCAAATGAAATACTCATTACAAATATTATTACACTATTTAACAGAATAGTGAGGACTACTAAAGTAACCATTTAGACCGTCACCCCATTCTCCGATTAGTCCTAGCTATATTCTCATTTCCTGAAGAGAATAATGAAAGCAAAGGGTGAGCTCAACTAGCCCAATAAAGAATATTATGACTAAGATAATGCAGAATAAATTATCATTAACCTTCAACAGTGTTAAATTGATAGAATATAGTAGACAACAAGTTTAACTGTAGCGGAACAAATAATCCATTAGAAGAGACAAGTAGAGCATGATATCTAATATCTTCTATGATTTAAAAGTTTATAATCAATTTTATCGTTGAGACTCAACTCAATAAATAATCCACATCATCGAATTATCCATGCACTACGGGCCAAGGATATTCATTATTATCACATCCACGAATCATCCATGCACTACGGGCCAAGGATATTCGTTATTATCACCAATGGTCATGATCATACCAACAACTGTCCATCAATGCACTACTACCACATCATTTATAATATTACAGGTCATGATTATACCGATACATAATTCCTGGTCATAATCATACCAATCAACAGTCCATCTATGCACTACGGGCTAAAGATGACTTTCATCACAATATAAGAATAAGGATGATGACAATTATATAAGAATTCTACCTGGGGTACTATTCACGACAAAAATTGATTTCTTTTCTGTCCAAATTATTTTTGATATATGAATATTATTCTTGACTTTTACTCCACAAAGCAGTTATCATGTTGACAATTTGGACATTTTTTTAAACTCTTGATAAATTAAAAATCTTTAATATTTATCCTTGATTTCGTTTGATTGATGCTTATATCATTGTCATCATCCTCATGCTTATATTGTGATGAAAGTCATCTTTAGCCCGTAGTGCATAGATGGACTTTTGATTGGTATGATTATGACCAGGAATTATGTATAGGTATAATCATGACCTGTAATATTACAAATGATGTGGTAAAAGTCCTCATTGGCTCGTAGTGCATTAATGGACAGTTCTTGGCATGATCATGACCACTGTGATAATAATGAATATCCTTGGCCCGTAGTGTATGGATAATTCATGGATGTGATACTAACAAATATCCTTGGCCCGTAGTGCATGGATAATTCTATGATGTGGATTATTTATTAAGTTGTGTTACAGTGATAAAATATTGATGATGAACTTTTAAATCATAAAAGATAGTAGATATTATGCTCTACTTGACTCTTCTAGTGAATTACTTGTTCTGCTGCAATTAGACTTGCTGTCTATTATATTCTATCATTTTTACACTATTGAAGGCTAACAATAATTTATTCTGTATTATCTTAGTCATAATATTCTTTACTGGGCTAGTTGAGCTCACTTTTTTCTTTCATTATTCTCTTCAGAAAATGAGGATATAGCTGGGACTAGTCGGGGAATGGAGTCACAGTCCAGATGGTTGCTATAGTAGTCCTTACTATTCTGTGAAATACTGTGATAATAATTGTAATGAGGACTCCATTTGAGTTTGGATATTGTCTACGAGACAATATTCATGTTAAAACTCTCAGCTATGTTTTATCGTATTTTACACTACAGTTGTATAATTACGTTTGTATTTGAATTCCGTACCATGTATTTGGCGACTAAGAATGGATTGTGTATACCTATTTTGGGAGCATCACATTTGGTATCAAAGCTTAGGAATATGATCCCTGGCTGAGATTTGAGACTAGAACTAGGAGGGGAGAGATGGGTAAATTCTTCGCTAGTATGACCTATCTAAGCTTATTTGTTATTTAATTGGTCAGTCAGAATATAGGGATAATATGTGGTATTTCAATTAACCCTTGTTTTGTGGCAGTGTTTGAAAATGACATCTATATTGAGATAAGCAATGGAGCACATGGGACCGTTGAGTCACCGACGATCAATAACTAGGATAATGTGCATCAGGAAGGCAATAATCCTCAGGTAAATAATAACACCAACCAAATGATGAACAATGGGATGTTCATAGGCATTCTGCAATTCATGCAACACTAGGCGAAAGAGACTCCTGTGAAAAATGCAGGTGAAAACACTGGCAACTCACGGATGGTCACCACTAAGCAATTCAAGGAGCTGGGACTACCAGAGTTTTTGGGAAAGCCAGAACCACTTAAGGTAGAGACATGGATTAAACAAATCAACAAGATATTTGATGTCTTGGGATGCTCCGAGGAGTAAAAGGTTCCCTTTGCCACCTTCATATTGCGAGGAGAGACAAATCATTGGTGGGAATCTGTAAAACGTACTCAGCCTGCCGCACTAAAGATGTCTTGGGAGAAGTTCTAAAAATTATTCAACGACAAGTACTTTCTTGAAAGTATTCATCACATGAAGGAGGTAGAATTCATCAAGCTAAAGCAAAACAATATGAATGTGTCGCAATAAAAGGCTAAATTTGTGAAGTTATCCCGATTTGCATCCCATTTGGTTGATAATGAGGATCGAATGATGCGAATATTTCTACGAGGTTTGAAACTCGAAATACGTCAATACCTCATTTCTCACAAACTTTGATTGTATTTAGATATTGTGAATATGGCTCAGTTATTAGAGCGCGATAATGAGTCAACCCAACCAAGAGATAGCAACCAGCAAAACGATAATACCAGTGGTAGCAGTCATCGAAGTGGTGACAACAAACGTGGAGAAAATCAATATGCCAGAAATTGTAACCACTTCGGTGGTAATCATGGCCAAGATAATAGAAGTGGAAATTTCAAGAAGAGGAGATTCAACAATAATGGAATGACAGCAACACCAGCACCCGTTTTCAAGGAAGGAGAACGACCACAGGTCGTATGCTACAAATGAAGAGGGGAGGGACACATCAGTCCAAACTGTACGCAGCAACCCAAAGCGTGTTATAATTATGGAAAAGAAGGTCACTTAGCCCAATTTTGTCATGTAGTGAAGTCAAGTCCAGCTGGGATGGAGACACCAAAGGCTGTCCTGGACAAGTTAAAGCCAATAGTTCAAGGGAGAGCATTTGTCGTGACCTCCCAAAAAGCGAGGAACTGGAACGAGGTTATCACGGGTAAGCTAATCATAAACTCTTGTGAAGTCTATACCTTATTTGATACCGATTTTACCCATTCTTTTATTTCTCCTACTTGCTCTCAACGTTTAAATTTAACTCCAGAGAAATTACACTTTGACTTATCTGTTGAAACTACGCTGGGAGAAACCTTCATTACATCCACTTTTTATAAATCCTATTTTATTAAAATCGGCACCCTCACGTTACTTGTCGATCTTATCTCTTTGAAAATACTTGCATTTGATGTGATTTTAGAGATTGATTGGTTAACTACTCATCATGCTAAAATTGATTATTTTCGTAAGGTTGTTAGCTTTCATATTCCTAACCAATCTATTATGAGAATTCAAGCAACCAAACCACTAAAGTCAATTACTGTCATATCAAGCCATAAAGCCATTCGTTTATTGAAAAACAGATGTCAAGCTTTCTTAGCCTATGTCACATATTTAAACAAAAATACATCAGATTTGAATGATATTTCTATTGTTAATAAATTTCCTGATGTATTCCCTGAAGAACTTCATGGCGTACCCCCAGAGCGTGAAATCGAGTTTTGTATTGACCTTGAACTCGATAAAAAATCCATTTCCAAAACCCCATATTGAATGTCTCCTATTGAACTTCAGGAGTTAAAAACCTAACTACAAGAATTGTTAGACATCGGTTTCATTCGTCCTAGTGCGTCTCCTTGGGTGCTCCTGTTCTATTCGTACAGAAGAAATATGGGAGTATGCGACTTTGTATTGATTATCGAGAGTTGAATCATGTCACCATAAAAAATAGGTACCCGTTACCTCGTATTGATAACATGTTTGACCAGTTACAAGGTGCTAAATTCTTTTCAAAGATCGATTTTCGTTCCGAATATCATTAGTTAAATATTAAAACTAATGACATTCCAAAGACATCCTTTAGAACTCGGTACTGGGCATTACGAATTCCTAGTCATGTCTTTTAGATTGACTTATGCTCCTACTGCCTTCAAGGATATGATGAACCGAGTATTCAAGGAATATTTGGATCATTTTGTGGATGTCTTTATTGATGACATCCTCATATACTCCAAAGCCGTGAAGATCATGAACATCACTTGAGGCTGATACTCCAAAAGCTTCGTGAAAACAAGCTATATGCCAAGTTAAAGAAATGCGAGTTCTGGCTTGAGGAAGTAACTATCCTTGGGCACGTGATATCAAATCACAGAATATCTGTTGACTTAGCAAAAATTAAAACAATTCAAAGCTGGTAGCAACCTAAGTCAGTAACCGAAGTACATAGCTTTTTGGGATTAGCTGGTTATTATCAGAGATTCATGGAAGGATTTTCTTGAATCGCTACTCCATTAACTCAGCTGACTCGAAAAGATATAAATTCAGTTGGAGCGAGGAATGTGAGAAGAGTTTTCAAGAACTCAAGAGGAGACTCATTTCAGCACCTGTTCTAATAATACCATCTAGTTCAGAGGGATTTGTCATTTACAGCGATGCTTCAGGTAAAGGGTTAGGATGTGTTCTCATACAACATGATCTAGAGTTAGCAGCACGCAGTCATTTTTGTGCTAAAGATATGGAGACATTACCTGTATGGGGAGAAAATGGAGATCTATATAAATCATAAAAGCCTCAAATATTTCTTCACCCAAAAAGAACTCAACATGTGCAAAGACGTTGGCTCGAGCTGTTGAAAGATTACGATCATACCATTCAATACCATCTTGGAAAAACGAATGTGGTAGCTGACGCATTGAGTAGAAGATCGTATATGGGTACGAGTGCGATATTGTCAACGCAAATGCCCATTTTGTATAACTTACAAAGGATGGAGATATAGTTAAAGACTTCAAGGACCCATGTGATGATGTCAAATATACGAGTAAAATCTACTTTAATCGATAAAGTTAAAGCTGCTCAAGCTACGGACCTGGAGCTGATGCGTATGAGGAAGAGAGTACAAGAAGGTGCTATTCCGTAAGCAAGAATCGATAAAGAATGAATACTTTGAGTCAACTCTAGACTTTGTGTTCCTAACGACTCTGATTTAAAGTATAAAATCATGATGGAGGCGCACAACACACCATTTTCAATCTATCTTGGAAGTACCAAAATGTATCGTGGTCTTCGACATACATTTTGGTGGAGCAATATTAAGAGAGAGATAACGGAGTTTATCTCAAGGTGTTTAACTTGTCAATGTGTCAAAGCAGAGCATCAAGTGCCAAAAGGTCTATGTAACCACTTGAAATTCCAGAATGGAAGTGGGAGCACATTAACATGGATTTCTTTACTGGTCTTCCCAAGGTTTCTCAAGGCATAGATGCAATTTGGGTCATTGTCGATAGACTATCCAAGTATGCTCATTTCTTACCTATACGAGAAACTTATTCACTTGAACGTTTTGCTCGTATATACATAAATGAGATTGTAAGACTGCATGGAATGACAATGTATAAAAACCTCACAAGATCGACAAAAGAGTTATGTTGATCTTCATCGAATGGACGTGGAATTTAATATTGGAGATCATGTGTTATTACTTGTTGCTCCATGGAAGGGAGTTACGAGATTTGGAAGGAGAGGAAAGCTCAATCCTCGATTCATTGGCCAATTTGAAATCCTTAATCGAGTAGGAACTGTGGCCTATAGACTCGTTGTACCGCCCAGTTGTGTTCATAACGTTTTTCACATATCTATGTGGAAGACCCGAACCATACTATTGAGTTAGAACCAGACGAGTTAGTGAAAGATTTAATGTATGAAGAGGTACCTGTTAAAATCTTGGATAAGAAGGAACATATTCTACGCTCCACGGTTATACCTAAAGTCAAAGTTATGTGGAGAAACCACAATGTTTAGGAAATAACCTGGGAGTTAGAATATGAAATGAAATTAAGGTATCCTCACCTCTTCGACATACCAGGTACGTCCACCAATTTCAAGGACGAAATTTCATAACAAGGGGAGGTTGAAAGACCCCAACTTTTATGAATAAAGATTTAATTTTCCCTAAATACTATTTTTGAATAATAAGGTGTGGATTTGATTTAATGTTATAGTGTGGGTAATATTTACAAATTTTGCAAAGTAAGCAAGTTGTCATAAAATATTCATTTGGTCGGGAAATATTCATTTTATCAGGGAATATTCGTACGACGGAACAATCATTGGTGGACCCCACAACGGAATTAATGTCGGAGTTAAAAAAACAACAGAAATAAATTTTTATAAAAATAACGGCAAAAGGTTTACCGTTAACTGTTGAAATACCCGGTGATAAAAGTACAATAATAAGCATGGTTGCATAGTAGCACACGGTATTGTACAATATCTTTGATTATTGATGATTACGTGAGTAGTCACTTAGTTTTATTCAATTATTGCCACAATAATTCCTGCATACTATCTCACATTATTGATTTAATTATTGTCACAGTATCATCTGCATAATATTTTATATTATTAAATTAATAATTGAGACGACAAAGTTATTCATATTATTATTTGCATTATTGACGATATCTAGAAAGTTCTGTCGAGGAAAGGGATTTGGCCACCTAATTGCGCGCCAATAAGGATAAGTTCTTATTGGAAAGCCCCATCTTTCCTGTGAATGATCTGGTTGTTAATATTGTGAGTAATAATATTAGTGATGAATAAATGTTATTAAAAATGTGTTTTGAGAAGCCAAGTGAATTGAGATAAATAGAGGGATATTTTATGAAGTAATTGTTGTAAATTTGGCTTATTACTTGGACCCCCACTTACTCTTTTTTTAAAATTATCGGTAGAAAGTTATCTCAATTTTGTTTTATATATATATATATATATAAATTTTGTTTTTTATATAAAATAGAATATATTATATTTTATTATGTATAGTGTTGTATAGTACTGCATAGTGTGTGCATAGTGCTACATAGTAAAATCAAATTTTTTCAAAGTATCAGCTGAAGAAGCGCTCGTGAATATTTTCCTATTCACCCGTGATTTTCTAAACTTAAATAGTAACCTGTCATTCTCCTATAAATAAGATACTTAGTTTAGAAATGAAAATCACACCAGAATCAGAGAATTCTTCTTCTATAATATTGAGCGTATTTCTTTAGAGTTTAAGGAAGCTTTGAGTGTAGGAAACAGTATAAGTTTTCTTCAAGAATATCCTCGTTATACCAGTCGGAAGTACTCTCCTTTTGAGATAAGGGGTATTATTTTTGTTCAATACTCGTAAGAAATAATATTTTCTTCCATACTCTGTAGTCTGTAAGTAATATTATTTCATTTCATATTCCTATTTCTACACTTATTTTGATAAGTATTGCTTCCATACTCCTTGAAATTAGTAGAATATCCTTGAAATTTGTGTTTCATTGAGTACTTTTTCATGGAAATATTTTTTTGAACATTCTTGTTAAATTTTAATCTTTTCATGACGGGGTACTATTCATGAAGTACTATTCACAGGATACTATTCACTCAAGTACTATTCACCCGGGGTGTTATTCACGAAAAAAATTGATTTCTTTTCTGTCTAAATTATTTTTGATACATGAATATTATTTTTGAATTTTACTCCACAAAGTAGTTATCATGTTGACAATTTAGACATTTTTTAAAACTCTTGATAAATTAAACATCTTTAATATTTATCCTTGATTTCATTTGATTGATGTTTATATCATTGTCATCATCGTCATGCTTATATTGTGATGAAAGTCAACTTTGGCCTGTAGTGCATAGATGAACTGTTGATTGGTATGATTATGACCAGAAATTATGTATCGATATAATCATGACTTGTAATGTTATAAATAATTTGGTAAAAGTCCTTATTGGCCCGTAGTGCATTGATGGACAGTTGTTGGCATGATCATAACCACTATGATAATAATGAATATCATTGGCCTGTAGTGCATGGATAATTCATGAATGTGATACTAACGAATATCCTTGGCTCGTAGTGTATGGATAATTCGATGATGTGGATTATTTATTGAGCTGTGATACAGCGATAAAATATTGATGATGAACTTTTAAATCATAGAAGATAGTAGATATTATACTCTACTTGACTTTTCTAATGGATTGTTTGTTCCGCTGCAGTTAGACTTGTTGTTTATTATAGTCTATTAGTTTTACACTGTTGAAGGTTAACGATAATTTATTTTGCATTATCTTAGTCATAATATTCTTTATTGGGCTAGTTGAGCTCACCCTTTTCCTTCATTGTTTTCTTCAAGAAATGAGAATATAGCTGGGACTAGTCGGGGAATGGAGTGACAGTCCAGATGGTTGCTATAGTAGTCCTCACTATTTTGTGAAATAGTGTTATAATAATTGTAATGAGGACTCCATTTGAGTTTGGATATTGTCTACGAAATAATATTCGTGTTAAAACTCTCAGCTATGTTTTATCGTATTTTACACGACAGTTGTATAATTAAGTTTGTATTTGAATTCCGTACCATGTATTTGGCGACTCAAAATGGGTTGTGCATACCTATTTTGGGGGCGTCACAATTTTTATATCTAGAAGCCATTAATTTATTTAAGTTGTTAGGTGGTCGAAACATGCCTCGAAAAAAATTAAGGCAATGTACTTTTCAGTTTTTCCAACTTTTCCAAAATTGGTAGAAAAATCACCAAAATTTGCCATTAGAAATTTTAATTTCATTCCTTTTGGGTTGTTTAAAGGACTCACAAAAGCATCTAATGCCCCTGTCCTTATTCAAAAATAATTTAATCTTAGTGAGTTATGTTTGTTTGAATTTTAGTGTACAATTAAGGTTTTGAACCTATATTATACAATCTTTTGAACATGTTGTTAACTTTCAATTTTCTTACTTTGTACATGCATCTTTTCACGTATTAACCACATAAACACCATACACTAACACCTTATAATTTTGGATCCAGCATCAAACCACAACCTCCCACAACCAATCATGCAAAACATAATTTTAATCAAAGTTTTAGGGTTTAGAAGTTATACCTTCACTTAATTGGTTTTTACTTCCTCTTCTCACTAGCTTACTTGATGACTCTTCTTCTCCTTCCTTAGCACCACCCGTGGCCTCTTCTCTCTCTATATTTCTCTCTTGCTCTCTTGCTTTTTTTCTCTTATTTCTAACTTGGTAGCAAATGAGCAAAGTGTTGGCAAAATGAAGTATGATATGTACTTATAGAGGGTTTGGTTAATATTCAAGTTGCTATTGGTCTTTCTTATGATTAACCCACTTTACTTCCATTTCTTTCCCTTGGCCCCACATGATTAACCTTCATCAACCACTTAATTAACTAATCAAGGATCAAGACTTATTTAATCAAGCTTACTATTCCATTGGTTTGATTGGAAGTTGTTGGATGGTTGTTGAGAGTGGTTGGATACTTTCTCTCCCCCCCCCCCCCACAGGGCCTTGCATACTCGACCATTCTTCCTCCAATTCTTTATTTATTGAATCATTTGATGACCTCATGACTTACATGCATCACACTTTGAACTTGTTGGACTAGGTTATTTGTTCTTCTTGTTGGGTTTGAGTATTGTAAAAGGATTGCTAGAGACTTGATTTGGGCTCATGTTTGGGTTTCAACTAGAAAAAAGGCTTACAACGATGGTTACCGACCGTAACTATCGGTCTTTTGATCGCGTCGCTAAAGAAGTTATCTACAGTTTTATTAGTCTATACCGACGATCACGACCGTAGCTATAACACATGCCAAAAGTGTGTTTTTTCTTTATACATCCGACCATTTTATAATCGATCGACCAATTTTCGACGGGAAAATCAATCAGGAATAAGCTAACTTCTACATAATTAACTTATTTTCGATGAAATATGCCGTCAGAAATAAGCTATTTTTTGTAGTGTTCTTATGCTAATCCTCTTATTTATAGCCAAAACTTAACCAACATCTACCACAGATCAATTAACTTAATTTTTCACATTGCAAGATTATCATTAATCTATACCATTCATATTATCCACACTTTTCACATTTCAAGATTACCTTTAATCTATCACATATTAATTATCCACATTTTTCATATTTTAAGATTACATTTTTCTTTACTATTCACAATTATTATATTAGTAGCCATATTCTACAAATAATGAGTCTGTCTAACTATTTAATGTATGTGACTTTTAATTACGTAACTTTCCATTACCACCATTGCAACAGTGACAATTATTGGTTTAATAATGTGAAATAATGTGCACTTGCTACTGTGACAAATATTGATTCAATAATATGAAATAATGTGCATTTGTTACTGTGATAATCATTAGTTCATTAATGTGAAATACTATGCATTTGGTATTGTTCTTTTATCATCGGCTATTTTAACAGTTAAAGTTAACTATTTTGACGATAATTTTTTATCAAAAATGTTATTTCTGTCCTTTTCTGTATCCAACAATTATTTTATTATGGAGTCCACTAATGATCAGTTGATTCGGCACCGTCGTACTTTACCAAATATTCCTCGACATTCTCTTTGTTTTTTATATTGAATGTACTCAAACATTTTTTTTGTTTATTATAATTTGCATATATCATCCTTAACTTTAATTTTATTTTTTTTTATCAATTTAACATCTTACTATTTAGAATAATATTTATAAAGAAAATTTATTCATATTTGAATCATTTATATTTCAAATCGAGCTCAAATCGAATTTTAGACGAGCGAATATGAATCGAGTCTGAACTGTTTACTCATTTTACGGCTTTAATTGAGACAGTGACTCGAGAATTAGACGGCCTACTAAAAATAATCAGCTCTTCTCATCCCTAGCTTCCCAGATCCATAATTTATGCCTGAATTCTTGAACTGAATTCATACATTTATGTCGATCCTCATTAGCAAGACGTTGATGTAATGGGCACGATAAGAGGGTATCCTTGAGACATAAATATAGGAAATTTATCCAATCAGGTGATTAATCTGCTTGATCTGCAGATGGGTGTGGAGCATGTGTACTTATACTATGAGAAACAATATGATTAGAAATCTCTTAAGCTAACATATGGTACGGTATAAAGATAACAGAGCTTTGTGCAAAATTCAAAGAATAATATTTTTGCAATTAAGGATATTGTTGGTAGAATTATATAATTCATTTTGTAATATTTTAATTGTTGGGCCATGATATTTCACCCATTGGGCCGAATGGAATGGGCCGAGTTATTTGGTTAGTCCATTGGGTCATCATTATTAGATCCTAAAGTTATTGGGCCTAGTCATTGTATTATCTTTGTTGAGTCCTTACAATATTGGGTCGGATCAGTGGGCTGACCCATCAAATATTTAAATATCTCCATCCTTGACCCGTAATGATGAAAAAGGATAGCTGTTGACCGAGAAGTCTGCAGAACATTAATGTGGATGGGATGATAGTCGACCGACGATGGGAACAGTGACAGGTAGTAGTATGTGAGATACATGCAGTCGGTTGAAACCATCAGGATTTGGGAACTGTGTCTGACGGTAGTGGCACTACAAGAAAAAGGGCCATCTACGGCCAATGATATCAGTGACCGCACTACCCGGTCGCTGATAATAGTAATAGCGACCGCTATCTGCGACCGCTACGGATTCTCGTCTCTAGTATATATCATGCTGATACATCATGATCATTGATCGATCATTGAGAACAATTTCCCTCCCAAAATTTGGTGGGAACATTTGGCGCGGTGACTAATTTGTATCAGCGACCGCGTTTGGTCACTGATATGTCCACATCATTAAAAATTAGCGACCGCATGCGGTCGCTGATGGCGATCGCTGATTCTCATAAACTTAATCAGGTTCAGTAGTTCGCTTGGTATCTGCAGAAAAAAAAAGAGAGGGAGAACATACGAGAGGGAGAAGAGGGAGTAGGGGGAGAAGAGAAGAGGGGGTGCCGCCTTCACCACGAGCTTAGTGCCGTTTTTTTCTACTTCATTACAAGTCCGAGTTGCACCATTACAACCTCAAACGAAAGGTAAAAAAAGTTCCAAATCTTAAGATTTGTAATGTCCCCTCTATATATATCTTGTTCAATTTAGGGTTTCTCTTTTAGGGTTTTGTTCAACTATTGATGTTGTAATTGTTTATTGATTCTGATTTGGTTTTGTGAATGAAGATTTGGGTTTTTGCTAAAGAAGAAGACTGAGGGACCAACATTACCCTAACTTGTTTTAAAACTCGTGCAAAGAACGGGTAAATTTTATTTGTATATTGATTCTTTCTAAAACACTGCATTCAAAATTAATTTGCTCAAGTGTTTGTAAATAATTTTTGAAGGATAAAAAGGTTTCTATGTATAAATTAAAGTTTTAATTATATACAATTTCAATTAGAGAGTTCAGTTACTTTTTGGATTTCCTTAGTAAAAATATAGTGTATTAGAGTTTTTAATTAATATTAGAATTTTTTGTAAATATGTTATATTTGAGAGTTTAATTACTATTAAATTTATACTTGGTAAATATATTAGATTAAAGTGTCTAATTAGTACATATATATTATGTTAGAGTTTTTTTATTTCTATCGACAGTTAAGTACATAGTTAATTTGGTGACTCGTATACAAAAATATGTTTATTTAAAGATATTGGACTCTATTAGGAGTTTTGAAATGTGTAGACTTTTTTATTATTTAGATTGTTTTAGATTCTTTGATCTCACGTAGAAAAAAATGACTAATTTAATTAATTTGGAACTATTTAGTAGTTAAAAAAACTGAGATCTAATGAGGCCCATGTGGGAGTTTTCTTTTGTTTCAACTTTTATATATTATATAGATGCATGATATGTTAAACTGATGAATTTGAGGGTAAAAGGAGTTCACCTAGTACACTAGGGATGGTAAGAATCTCTAGAATCTTACAAACAATGCACCAATATATTAGTTTCTTCTAGGTTTGTGTCTATCACTCAATCTTACACTAGTCTTAAACAAAAAAAATAATCACCATTCACATTCACTATAGCCTCACCTGATTTAACTAATGAATACACATATGATGTGAAATGTCCCCTTACCAACTGTGGGAACATGGGTCCTTTTAAAAAAGAGAGGTTGCCAGAATTAGGGGTGTATGTGTGTGTGTCTTCTTTAATATGGAATAGCTAATTTTGTGTATGGTGTTTGGGCTAAACAAGCAATTTGCTAAAGACACTGATTAATGCTTAATGGTATACTAGTATAAGTGTTTTGGTAACTGAAATTTTCAAAAGCAGCATTCTTCTATTTGAGCCTTTCTTTATTTGTTGTCTTTCCAGTTCTGGCCACTAGGATAGTCTAGGCATGTATATTTAAGTTACTTTTAGCATCACCACATTTTATTTAATCATCTAACTCATTTTGACTTTTAGCATCACCACACATTACTTTTAGCATCACCACACTTGTGTATGGGGTCCAGGTATGGCGGTTCACTATTTTAGTGTTCATTGTTCTATAAAGCTTATTTTTATTGATTTTTAAGCAAGAATTTGCACAACACACCATGTAGACCTTAACAAACTTAGGGAACCATTTTTACATGTTATCTATAGGCAATGTATGTACTCCCCACTGTCTAAAAACACCAGTCACACAAGTTGGCCATAATAGTCCCTTGTAGGCACAATTTTGGCTACTCATATATAAGCACATGCTCTAGCCTTAAGTGCACATCATAGTTGTACTAATATGTTCCAAATATTACATAAGTAAGAAAATGGAATGAGAAATCCAATAAGAGTATATGCAAAAATGAATGTGGCTACTTTTTTTTATGACAAACAAGTATACATGCCTAGACACTGATTAGTGCTTAATGGTATACTAGTATAATGTTTGTTTAGTTTTAATTGTATTACATATAATTACATATCCTGATGTTCTCTATATCATTGACATGTTTATGTACATTT
The DNA here is from genome assembly GCA_020205605.1 of Panax ginseng. NCBI lineage: Eukaryota > Viridiplantae > Streptophyta > Magnoliopsida > Apiales > Araliaceae > Panax > Panax ginseng. The sequence goes on along the minus strand of CM035130.1, from coordinate 38,278,567 downwards.
CATTTATAACTCATACTAACATCCTAAATTTTTTATTTATAGATGTCTTCCGAACTCACGCATGAAAGCGCTTGGTTGGGTTTGGTCCCTAATCATGTGTTAGAAGGCCCCTAAGCTAACTGGATGATCGCATTTTTCATACAGATCCGTCCTCCTCCAGAAAGCACGTAAGTTAAACATCGTGTATATATAAGGGTTTAATATTTCCATTGTTATAAATATAGGAGTGATTTAAATATAAGGGTTTTAATGTAAATTATTGTATATTGTAGTGATTTTCAAGATAGTAAAATTGTGAAGTGCATTTCACAATTATGCTTACAGAATTGGCCTACACCAGTGATTACATGGGCGAGCACACCTCTCTCTACCCATAAGGATCTGATTTAAAATTTGAATTTCGTATATTTTTTTATCACTCTGATAGATAATACATAGTTAATCAAATAATATTGCTTAGTAATATAACAGTTTTAATATTATTATTGTTGTTTTAATTGTAGAAACGGTATAGATGGGACGACGCACAGGCATCAGTTATTCAGACACTATTCTGGAAGAAGTGCGCCGTCCGAACTAAAGATAATCTGAACAAGGAACGACAAAAAGCCCTGCACAATGCTGAGATTGACCATCCAGGACAGGGTGAGCAGTATATGCATGAGCATAGCCCCTGGTGGTGCGCACAACCCATATGGGTGCAGATGTGTGACCAAAGGGAGAGTCGAGAGTCGGGTCAAGAGGCGCAAGACTGCCGCCTCGAACAGATCCTCAGGTGTATCAGATGGCGAGAAGGTAAAAGGCACGTATCGGGGCGGCAGTATATCATAGCTACAGCACATTGCTACCAGGGTACGTATGTTATGTTTACAGTCATCTTTTGTAGCTAAAATATCATATGTTTACATAATAATATGAGAAAATGAACTGTAGGAGTCTCAGTCTCAAGGTTAACCTATCAATTGGTTGCATGTGTATGTGGCCACCCGCGATGGTCTGCCTGAGGCTGTTCAGATAACGGTAATAAGTTCATTTTATCCTAATATGTTGTTTATAAATTGTGACGACCTTTTTTAGTATTTTTTTATTTATTTTTAACTATTTAATTGTTCATCTTCTGACAGGACACTTATAAGGGCTTAATAAATGAACGCTATCTTGAAGGTACCCCGCGTCCGTCGATTGATCAAGAATTATGGGAGAGGGCATCCATCGTGAAGAAAAATTATGTCAAAGGCCAAGGACAAAGATTTGCTTGACCATCAAAGATGGCACAGTAACTCTCACCACTCGATCTACATAAATCATCGTGTTATCCAACCTATCATACTCCTCGCCGATCGTGTGTGAGAGTGATTTGTTAGGATCGTGATCTTCTTCGAATACTGGGCGGGTATCTGCAGTCTCTGAGTCCTGATGAGTTGGCGACAACGGCAGCAGGAGCAAGAGCAGAGCAAAAGAATAAAGCAGCAGCAAAGAACAAAGCACAGCAGTAATGACGAATAAGCGTATATATATATATCATTTATTGTTTAGCTACATTGTCTTATATGTTTATAGTCTCTGAGTCACTGTGTTACTTATATGTTTCACTACATTGTCTATTGTTTAGCTTTCCCTAAGTCATAGCAGTATCAACACATGTAACATATATGTTTTATTACTTTGTTAATTACAGGATCCTAATTTGGATGATCCATGAAAAGCGCCTAGACTTGTTTTTTTAGATTTTTAAAGCCTTGTACTCTTTTAGATTCATTCTTTGGACAATTTTATTGGTTTATATGGATGTTTATGATATCGATTGTATTGTGTTGGATGAATGTTTATAATTGTATTGTATTGGATTAATGTTTATTCACGGATGATCAATTTTTATTATATAGTAGTTATATCATGGATGGATGTTAATATGGATGCTTATATATACTGCTGTGTTGGGATTGAAAGCAAGTACAAAGCAGGTTATTTTTGGGAAATCAATAAAACAGGCAAAATTTAAAATAAAAAAAAAACCATCAGCAACCACACGCAGTCGCTAACACTGTATCAGCGACCGCGTCACGTTCTTGGAATCTAGCGACCGCTACGGTCACTATTAGCGGTCGCTGCCATGTGTGCACGTCACGCCTAACAAATGACTCAACATAAGTCAGAATAGCGACGGGATCGGTCCCTGATTGCGGTCGCTAACAATTCGGTCGCTGTTGTTGGTCGCTGATGTCCTTCCAGTGACCAGATTATCTGCAACTAGTATCAGCGACCGTATGCGATCACTGATACCCATCTACGACCGTATCCGATCGCTGATATGTGGTCGCTGATAAGCCTTTTTGTTGTAGTGTGGGTGGAATGGTAAACCGGGCTGGAGAGTATATGATAGCAAGAAAGTCATCTAAGAACAGGTAACTGATAATTTTATCTCTCTCAATACACTAGATATTTTATCCTCCATTGTTAACCTTGGGATCGCTTCAGATCGACTCCCATGCTCGAAGCTATCCCCCTCACTCATTCGGGCCGCCGCCAAGCTTTTGGTGTTGATCGTGTTTATTGTACAGGATCAGAACATCTTATGTGATTGGGACGTGGCAGAAGATCTTGGCATTAACATTGGCGCTAGAAGGAGGGCTGTGTTCTAGTGCTTTTGAGTTTTCAATCACAAAGCTTTCATTTTTTCTACGTCAGAAGATGGTAAGGAGTAAAACTGTTACACCGGAGGGACAGCCTGTGATGCCCCCAAAATAGGTATACATCACCCATCTTGAGTCACCAAATACATGGTACAAAATTCAAATACAACTTAATTATACAATAGTCGTGTAAAATACGACAAAACATAATCTAAGAGTTTTAATAAGAATATTGTCATCTAGACAATATCCACACTCAATGGAGTCCTCATTACATTTATTGTCACACTATTTAACAGAATAGTGAGGGCTACTAATGCTATCATCTGGACCGTCACTCCGTTCCCCTACTAGTCCCGGCTACGTTCTCATTTCCTGAAGAGAACAATGAAAGCAAAAGGGTGAGCTCAACTAGCCCAGTAAAAAATATTATGACTAAGATAATGCAGAATAAATTATCATTAGTCTTCAACAATATTAAACTGATAAAATACAATAGACATCAAGTTTAACTGCAGCGGAATAAGCAATCAATTAGAAGAGTCAAGTAGAGCATGATATCTACTATCTTCTATGATTTAAAATGTTTTCATAAATTTTTATCACGAGACTCGACAATAAATAAACCACATCATCGAGTCATCCCTGCACTATGGGCCAAGGATATTCATTAAATCATCAATGGTCATGACCATACCGAATAATCCCTGGTCATAATTATACCAAAAACTGTCCATCAATGCACTACAGGCTACTGAGGACTTTTACCACATCATTTATAACATTACAGGTCATGATTATACCGAAAAATCCCTGGTCATAATCATACAAAGTCCATCTATGCACGTAAGCCAAAGATGACTTTCATCACAATATAAGCATGAGGATGATGACAATGACATAATAATTCAATAAAACAAGTTCAAGAATAAATTTTAAAGATTTATAAGTTAATTTATCTTGAAATCAATTACGTCTAAATTGTCAACATGATACTTCTTTGTGGAGTAAAATTCAAGAATGCTCAGAAGAATATCTCCATGATGAAGCGCAAATATCCAGGATATTCTACTAATTTCATGGAGTATAGAAGCCAAAAATTTAACCGAATGAGTATCATAGAATATATGAAATCGCAAATGGATTTTCACCCCGTGCGCAGTAATCCACGTGAGATGCATCATTTCCACAATTTAATAAGGAATGAATACGAAGGATCATTCACCATGTATGTGATAATCCAAATAGATTCTAACAGAATAATAAAGAATGGAACCAGGTCATGCGTAATTCACACAGACATGATATTCCAACAGAATAATAAAGAATGAAATAACAGAAGAATTCACCATGCATGCGATAGTCCGCATGATGGAGTTATTCCAATGTAATAATAAAGAATAAAATAACGTAAGAATTCACCATGCATGCGATAGACCGCGCATGCATGATTATTCCAACAAAATAATAAAGAATGGAACCGTGTCTAAGCGTAATCACATGCATGTGATATTCCAATGTAATAATAAAGAATGGAATAATGTAAGAATTTCACCATGTATACGGTATTGCGATAGACAAAAGTTATTCCAACATAATAATAAAGAATGGAATAACAGAAGCTCTCTTTATGAATACGAAAGAAATAATACCCCTTACCTTAGAAAGAAACTGGATACTAGAGTAGAGAGGTAGCAAACTTCGCTTCTTCTTTCTCTCTATAATTTCTCTCTATAATAATTGCTCTATAGCTTTAGTGAATTGGTGAGAAATGAAGGAAGAATGAGCTTCTATTTATAGGAAAATATAGTTTTGATAATTGCACGTTTTGGGGATCGAAATATTACAGTACAATACCTTCAACTTTTCTTTCACTTTTAATTTAGTCCTGCAAGTATTATCAAACTTGCACCACCTCCCCTAATAGTAAATAATGTGAATCAATAGTTCAATCATGTGAATCAATAGTTATAATCATGTGAAAATACGAATTACAGTATAGTACCTCCATCTATACCTCCATTTTTAACTTAGTCATGCCAGTATTATAATTCTTGCACCAACTCCCCTAATAGTACAAGAATGTGAATCAATAGTACACACATGTGAACAAATAGTTATAATCATGTGAATTAATAGTAATTAATTGCTCATTTATTCGATTAATTATCTGACTGGTCAATATAACTTCCAGACATCAATTAATATCGAAATAAATGTCGATTTCCACTAACACTAATAATTCCAACACAATGGAACTATCAATTTCATCTTTAATCATCATGAACTTATTCATCATTAATATTATAACTTATAATATTTAACAACCAGGTCATTCCCAGGAAAGAGGGGGCTTTCCGATAAGGATTTCTCCTTATTGGCGCGTAATTAGATGACTAACCTATCCTTGACAGAACATAGATATGTGAAAAACGTTATGAACACGAGAAATACTTGGCGGTAAGGCGAGTCTATAGGCCACAGTTCCTACTCGATCGAGGATTAAAAATGGGACAATGAATCGAGGATTGAGCTTTCCTCTCTTTCCAAATCTTGTAACTCCTTTCCATGGAGCAACACGTAACAACACATGATCTCCAATATTGAATTCCACGTCTTTCCGATGAAGATCATCATAACTCTTTTGTCGATCTTGTGAGGTTTTTATACGTTGTCGGATCGTTTGAATCTTTTCCGTAGTCATACGTACCAAATCCGGTCCCAACAACGTTGCTTCACCCACCTCATCCCAGCAAACTGGAGAACGACACTTTCTTCCATACAACGCCTCAAATGGAGTTATGCCAATACTTGCTTGATAACTATTATTGTAGGAAAACTCCACCAATGGTAAGAACTTGTCCCAACTTCCCTTGAAGTCAAGGACACATAATCTTAATAAATCTTCAAGAGTTTGAATAGTCCTTTCTGACTGCTCATCCGTTTGAGGAATATATGTTAAACTAAATCGTAAATTTGTGCCCATAGCTTTTTGCAAACTAACCCAAAATCTTGAAGTAAATCTTGGGTCTCGATCAGAAACAATGGATACTGGCATACCATGCAATCTTACGATCTCATTTCATATATACTAGCAAGACGTTCAAGTGTAAAAGTTTCTCGATCGGTAGTAAGAAATGCAGGACTTGGTTAATCTATCAACAATGACCCAAATCGCATCTATGCCTTGAGAAACCTTGGGAAGACCAAGAATGAAATCCATGGTAATGTGCTCCCACTTCCATTCGGAATTTCAAGTGGTTGCAATGGACCTTTTGGCACTTGATGCTCCGCCTTGACTCGTTAACAAGTTAGCCACCTTGAGATAAACCCCGGTATCTCTCTCTTCATATTGCTCCACCAAAATGTATGTCGAAGATCACAATACATTTTGGTACTCCTGGGATGGATTGCAAACGGTGTGTTGTGCTCCTCCATCATGATTTTATACTTCAAGTCAGAATTGTTAGGAACACAAAGCCTGGAGTTAACTCGAAGTATTGCTTCTTCATCAATTCTTGCTTCAGGAATAGCACCTTCTGGCACTTTCTTCTTTATACGCATCAGCTCCAGGTCTGTAGTTTGAGCAGCTTTAGCTTTATCGATTAAAGTAGGTTCCATTCGTATATTCGCCATCATCACATGGGTCCCTGGAGTCTTTAACTCTATTTCCATCCTTTCCAAGTCATACAAAATGGGTCTTTGTGTTGACAATATTGCACTCGTACCCGCATATGATCTTCTACTCAATGCGTCAGCTACTACGTTCGCTTTTCCAAGATGGTTTTGGATGGTATGATCATAATCTTTCAACAACTCAAGCCATCGTCGTTGCCGCATGTTGAGTTCCTTTTGAGTGAAGAAATATTTAATGCTTTTATGATCCATATAGATCTCCACCTTCTCTCCATATAGGTAATGCCTCCAAATCTTAAGCGCAAAAACGACTGCTGCCAACTCTAGATCATGAATAGGATAATTCCTCTCATATTCTTTGATTTGTTGAGAGGTATGGGCTATGACTTTCCCATGTTGCATGAGAACACATCCTAACCCTTTACCTGAAGCATCACTGTAGATGACAAATCCCTCCGAGCCATATGGTATTGTCAGAACAGGTGCTGAAATGAGTCTCCTCTTGAGTTCTTGAAAACTCTTTTCACATTCCTCGCTCCAACCGAATTTTGTATCTTTTCGAGTCAGCTAAGTTAATGGAGTAGCGATTCGAGAAAACCCTTCTACTTAATCTCCGATAATAACCAATGTTTAAGAGAAAACTACGACATTCAACAACGACTTAGGTTGCTCCTAGCTTTGAATTGCTTCAATCTTTGCCGGGTCAACAGATATTCCATGATTTGATATCACGTGCCCAAGGAATGCAACTTCCTCAAGCCAGAACTCGCATTTCTTCAACTTGGCATAAAGCTTATTTTCACGAAGCTTTTAGAGTATCAGCCTCAAGTGTTGCTCATGTTCTTCGCTGGTTTTGGAGTATATGAGGATGTCATCAATAAAGACAACCACAAAGTGATCCAAATATTCCTTGAATACTCGATTCATCATATCCATGAAGGCAGAAGGAGCATTAGTCAATTCAAAAGATATGACTAGGAATTCATAATGCCCGTACCGAGTTCTGAAAGTAGTCTTTGGAATGTCATCAGTTTTAATCTTCAACTGATGATATCCGGGATGAAGATCAATCTTTGAAAAGAATTTGGCTCCTTGCAACTAGTCAAACAGTTCATCAATACAAGGCAATGGGTACCTATTTTTGATGGTGACATGATTAAACTCCCGATAATCAATACAAAGTCGCATACTTCCATCTTTCTTCTTTACGAATAGAGCAGGAGCAACCCAAGGAGACATACTAGGACGAATGAAATCGATGTCTAACAATTCCTGTAGTTGGGTTTTTAACTCCTGAAGTTCAATAAGAGCCATTCGATATGGGGCTTTGGAAATGGGTTTTGTACCGGATTCAAGGTCGATACAAAATTCAATTTCACGCTCTGGGCATAGGCCAGGAAGTTCTTCAGGGAATACGTCAGAAAATTTATTAACAATAGAAATATCATTCAAATCTGACGTATCTTTATTTAGATCCGTGACATGGGCTAAGAAAACTTGACATCCATTTTTCAATAAACGAATAGCTTTATGACTTGATATGACAGTGATTGATTTTAGTGGTTTGGTTGCTTGAATTCGCATAATAGGTTGGTTAGGAATATGAAAGCTAACAACCTTACGAAAATAATCAATTTTAGCATGATGAGTATTTAACCAATCAACCCCTAAAATCACATCAAATGCAAGTATTTTCAAAGAAATAAGATCGACAGGTAACGTGCGGTTACCGATCTGAATCAAACAAGACTTATAAACCGTGGATGTAATGAAGGTTTCTCCAAACGAAGTTTCAACAGATAAGTCAAAGTCTAATTTCTTCGGAATCATATTTAAACATTGAGTGCAAGTAGGAGAAATAAAGGAATTGGTAGAACTGGTATCAAATAAAGTATAAACTTCGCTAGAGTTTATGATTAGCTTACTCGTGATCACCTCGTTCGGATTCCTTACTTTTTGGGAGGTTACGACAAATGCTCTCCCTTGAACTACTAGTTTTGTCTTGTCTGGGACACCCTTTGATGCCTCCATCCCAGCTGGACTTGACTTTGGTACATGACAAAATCAGGCTAGGTGACCTTCTTTTCCACAATAATAACACACTTTGGACTGCATCATATAGTTTGGACTTATGTGTCCTTCCCCTCCACATTTGTAACATACGACCGGTGGTCGTTATCCTTCCTTAACAACAGGTGTTGGTGCTGACATCTTTCCATCCTTGTTGAATCTCCTTTTCTTGAAATGTCCACTCTTATTGTCATGGCCATGATAACTACCGAAGTGATTATCATTTCTGGCATGTTGATTCCCTCCACGTTTGTTGTCACCGCTTGATGATCGCTACCATCGGTATTATCGACTTGTCGGTTGCTCTCTCTTGGTTGGGTTGACTCATTATCACGCTCTAATAACTGAGCCCTATTCACAACATCTGAATACAAACACAATTTGTGAGAAATTAGGTATTGACGTATCTTGGATTTCAAACCTCTTAGAAACATCCACGTCATTCTCTCCTCATTATCAACCAAGTGGGATGCAAACCGAGATAACTCGGCAAACTTAGCTTCATACTGTGCCACGGTCATATTGTTTTGCTCAAGTTGATGAACTCTACCTCCTTCATGTGATGAATACTTTCAGGAAAGTACTTGTCATTGAACAGCTCTTGAAACTTCTCCCAAGACATTTTGAGTGCGGCAGGTTGAGTACGCTTTACAGATTCCCACCAGTAATCTGCCTCTGCTCGCAACATGAAGGTGGAAAAGGGAACCTTTTGCTCCTCAGAGCATCCTAAGACATCAAATATATTATTGATCTGCTTTATCCACGTCTCCGCCTTAAGTGGTTTTGGCTCTCCAAAAAACTCCGGTGGTCCCAGCTCCTTGAACTGCTTAGCGGTGACCGTCCGAGAGTTGTCAGTGTTTCCACCTATATTTTGGACAGGAGCCGCTTTCGCCTGATGTTGCATGAATTGCATAAAGTCTCTGAACATCCCATCGTTCACCATTTCATCGGTGTTATTGTTTACATGAGGATTATTGTCTTCCTGTTGCACATTATCATGGGCATTAATCTGTGGTGACTCAACGGTCTCATGTGCTTCGTTGTTTATCTCAACATTTTCGGATGTCATTTTCAAATACTGCCACAAAACAAGGGTTCATTAACATATCATATATTATCCCTATACTCTGACCGACCAATTAAATACCAAATAAACTTAGGTAGGTTATACTAGCGAAGGAATTCCCCATCTCTCCCCTCCTAGTTCTTGTCTCATATCTCAGCCAGGGATCATAAATACAAAAGAAATAATACCCGTTACCTTAGAAAGAAACTGGATACTGGAGTAGAGAGGTAGCAGACTTTTCTTCTTCTTTCTCTCTATAATTTCTCCCTATAATAATTGCTCTATAGCTTTAGTGAATTGGTGAGAAATGAAGGAAGAATGAGCTTCTATTTATAGAAAAATATAGTTTCGATAATTGCACGTTTTGGGGCTCAAAATATTACAGTACAATACCTTAAACTTTTTTTTTGTTTTTAATTTAGTCCTGCAAGTATTATCAAACTTGCACCACCTCCCCTAATAGTAAATAATGTGAATCAATAGTTCAATCATATGAATCAATAGTTATAATCATGTGAAAATATGAATTACAGTATAGTACCTCTATCTATACCTCCATTTTTAACTTAGTCATGCAAGTATTATCAATCTTGCACTAACTCCCCTAATAGTACAAGAATGTAAATCAATAGTACACACATGTGAACAAATAGTTATAATCATGTGAATTAATAGCAATTAATTGCTCATTTATCCGATTAATTACCCGACTGGTCAGTAGAACTTCCAGACATCAATTAATATCGAAATAAATGTCGATTTCCACTAACGCTAATAATTCCAACACAATGGAACTATCAATTTCATCTTTAATCAACACGAACTTATTCATCATTAATATTATAACTCACAATATTTACCAACCAGTCATTCCTGGAAAAAGGGGCTTTTCCGATAAGGATTTCTTATTATTAGCGCAATTAGATGACCAAACCTCTCCTTGACAGAACTTCTAGACATTGTAAATATTGTAATTTAATAATATGAATAACTTTGTCGTCTTAATTATTGATTTAATAATATATCATATTATCCAGATGATACTATAACAATAATCGAATCAATAATATGAGAGATATGATGCAGCAATTACTATAGCAATAATTGAGTATAACTGAGTGACTTCTCACGTAAGCATCAATAATCAATACTATGTGCTACTATGCAACCACGCATATTACTGTACTTTTACTACCGGGTAGTTCAACAGTTTAACGGTTAAACTTCCACCGTTATTTTTATAAAAAGATAATTATGTCATTTTCTAACTACGACAATACTTCCATTGTGGGGTCCACTAATGATTGTGTCGTCGTACGAATATTCCATGTTAAAACGAATATTCCCCGACCAATCGAATATTATATAACCACTTGCTTACTTTGCAAAATTTATAAATATTACCCACAACTATAACATTATATCAAATCCATACCATAATATTCAAAAATATATTTCGAGAAAATTATTCTTTATTTATAAAAGTTGGGGTCTTACAACCTCCCCTTCTTATGAAATTTTGTCCTCGAAATTAGGGTGCGTACCTGGTATGTTGAAGAGGTGAGGATACCTTGATTTCATCTCAAATTCTAACTCCCAGGTCATTTCCTCCACATCGTGGTTTCTCAACAAAACTTTAACCTGAGGTATAACTTTAGAGAGTAGAATATGATCCTTCTTATCCAAGATTTTAACAGGTAACTCTTCATACATTAAATCTTCCTCTATCTCGTCTGGTTCTAATTCAATAATATGGTTTGGGCCTTTCACATATTTACGTAACATAGATATTTGAAAAATGTTATGAACACGAGAAATACTTGGCGGTAAGGCAAGTCTATAAGCCACAGTTCCTACTCGATCGAGGATTAGAAATGGGCCAATGAATCGAGGATTGAGCTTTCCTCTCTTTCCAAATCTTGTAACTCCTTTCCATGGAGAAACATGTAACAACACATGATCTCCAATATTGAATTCCACGTCTTTTCAATGAAGATCAGCATAACTCTTTTGTCGATCTTGTGAGGTTTTTATACGTTGTCGGATCGTTTGAATCTTTTTTGTAGTCATACGTACCAAATCCGGTCCCAACAACGTTACTTCGCCCACCTCATCCCAGCATACTGGAGAACGACACTTTCTTCCATACAACGCCTCAAATGGAGCCATGCCAATACTTGCTTGATAACTATTGTTGTAGGAAAACTCCACCAATGGTAAGAACTTGTCCCAACTTCCCTTGAAGTCAAGGACACAGAGTCTTAATAAATCTTCAAGAGTTTGAATAGACCTTTCCGACTGCCCATCCGTTTGAGGATGATATGCCGAACTAAATCGTAAATCCATGCCCATAGCTTTTTGTAAACTAACCCAAAATCTTGAAGTAAATCTTGGGACTCGATCAGAAACTATGGATACTGGCATACCATGCAATCTTATAATCTTGTTCATGTACATACTAGCAAGACGTTCAAGTGTAAAAGTTTCTCGTATCGGTAAGAAATGAGCAGACTTGGTCAATCTATCAACAATGACCCAAATCGCATTTATGCCTTGAGAAACCTTGGGAAGACCAGTAACAAAATCCATGGTAATGTGCTCCCACTTCCATTCTGGAATTTCAAGTAGTTGCAATGGACCTTTTGGCACTTGATGCTCCGCCTTGACTCGTTGACAAGTTAAACACCTTGAGATAAACCCCGGTATCTCTCTCTTCATATTGCTCCACCAAAATGTATGTCGAAGATCACGATACATTTTGGTACTCCTAGGATGGATTGCAAACGGTGTGTTGTGCGCCTCCATCATGATTTTATACTTCAAGTCAGAATCGTTAAGAACACAAAGTCTGGAGTTAACTCGAAGTATTCCTTCTTCATCGATTCTTGCTTCCAAAATAGCACCTTCTTACACTTTCTTCTTCATACGCATCACCCAGTCCGTAGTTTGAGCGACTTTAACTTTATCGATTAAAGTCGGTTCCACTCGTATATTCGCCATCATCACATGGGTCCCTGGCGTCTTTAACTCTATTTCCATCCTTTCCAAGTCATACAAAATGGGTCTTTGTGTTGACAATATTACACTCGTACCCGCATATGATCTTCTACTCAATGCGTCAGCTACTACGTTCGCTTTTCCAGGATGGTATTGGATGGTATGATCATAATCTTTCAACAACTCAAGCCATCGTCGTTGTCGCATGTTGAGTTCCTTTTGAGTGAAGAAATATTTAAGGCTTTTATGATGTATAGATCTCCACCTTCTCTCCATACAGGTAATGCCTCCAAATCTTAAGCGCAAAAACGACTGCTGTCAACTCTAGATCATGAGTAGGATAATTCCTCTCGTATTCTTTGAGTTTTCGAGAGGCGTAGGCTATGAATTTCCCATGTTGCAGGAGAACACATCCTAACCCTTTACCTGAAGCATCACTGTAGATGACAAATCTCTCAGAGCCAAATGGTATTGTCAGAACAGGGGCTGAAATGAGTCTCCTTTGGAGTTCTTGAAAACTCTTTTCACATTCCTCACTCCAACTAAATTTTGTATCTTTTCAAGTCATGTGAGTTAATGGAGTAGCAATTCGAGAAAACCCTTCTATGAATCTTCGATAATAACCAGCTCAGACGAGAAAGCTACGTACTTTGGTCACTGACTTAGGTTGCTCCCAGCTTTGAATTTCTTTAATCTTTGCCGGGTCAACAGATATTCCATGATTTGATATCACATGCCCAAGGAATGCAACTTCCTCAAGCCAGAACTCACATTTCTTCAACTTGGCATAAAGCTTATTTTCACGAAGCTTTTGGAGTATCAGCCTCAAGTGTTGCCCATGGTCTTCGCGGGTTTTGGAGTATATGAGGATGTCATCAATAAAGACGACCACAAAGTGATCCAAATATTCCTTGAATACTCGGTTCATAATATCCATGAAGGAAGAAGGAGCATTAGTCAATCCAAAAGACATGACTAAGAATTCATAATGCCCGTACCGAGTTCTGAAAGCAGTCTGTGGAATGTCATCATTTTTAATCTTCAACGGATGATATCCGGAACGAAGATCAATCTTTGAAAATAATTTGGCTCCTTAAAACTGATCAAACAGGTCATCAATGCGAGGCAATGGGTACCTATTTTTGATGGTGACATGATTCAACTCCCGATAATCAATACAAAGTCGCATACTTACATCTTTCTTCTTTACGAATAGAATAGGAGCACCCCAAGGAGACGTACTAGGACGAATGAAACCGATGTCTAACAATTCCTGTAGTTGGGTTTTTAACTCATGAAGTTCAATAGGAGCCATTTGATATGGGGCTTTGGAAATGGGTTTTGTACCTGATTCAAGGTCGATACAAAATTCAATTTCATGCTCTGGGGGTAGGTCAGGAAGTTCTTCAGGGAATACGTTAGGAAATTTATTAACAATAGAAATATCATTTAAATCTGATGTATCTATATTTAGATCCGTGACATGGGCTAAGAAAGCTTAACATCCGTTTTTTAATAAATGAATAAATTTATAACTTGATATGACAGTGACTGATTTTAGTGGTTTGGTTGCTTGAATTCGGATAATAGGTTGGTTATCATTATGAAAGTTAACAACCTTACAAAAACAATCGATTTTAGCATGATGAGTAGTTAACCAAGCAACCCCTAAAATCACATCAAATGCAAGTATTTTCAAAGAAATAAGATCGACAGTAAGTAACGATTTGATTCTGATTTGAATCAAACAAGACTTATAAACCGTGGATGTAATGAAGGTTTCTCCCAACAGAGTTTCAATAGATAAGTCAAAGTCTAATTTCTCCGGAGTCAAATTTAAACGTTGAGCGCAAGTAGGAGAAATAAAGGAATGGGTAGAACCGGTATCAAATAAAGTATAAACTTCGCTAGAGTTTATGATTAGCTTACTCGTGATCACCTCGTTCGGATTCCTCGCTTTTTGGGAGGTTACGACAAATGTTCTACCTTGAACTACCGGTTTTTTCTTATCTGGGATACCCTTTGATGCCTCCATCCTAGCTGGACTTGACTTTGGTACACGACAAAATCAGGCTAGGTGACCTTCTTTTCCATAATTATAACACGCTTTCATTTGCATTGTGCAGTTTGAACTTATGTGTCCTTCCCCTCCACATTTATAGCATACAACCGGTGGTCGTTCTCCTTCTCTAACTACAGGTGTTGGCGTTGACGTCTTTCCATCCTTGTTGAATCTCCTCTTCTTGAAATGTCCACTCTTATTGTCATGGTCATGGTTACCACCGAAGTGATTATTATTTCTGGTATGTTGATTCCCTCCACGTTTGTTGTCACCGCTTCGATGACTGCTACCACTGGTATTATCGACCTGTCGGTTGCTCTCTCTTGGTTGGGTTGACTCATTATCATGCTCCAATAACTAAGCCCTATTCACAACATCTGAATACAAACACAATTTGTGAGAAATTAGGTATTGACGTATCTCGGGTTTCAAACCTCTTAGAAACATCCGCGTCATTCTCTCCTCATTATCAACCAAGTGGGGGCACGCAAAAGAGATAACTTTCGGCAAACTTAGCTTCATCATCGCGCCACTACTGTCGTATTGTTTTTTTGCTCAAGCTTGATGAACTCTACCTCCTTCATGTGATGAATACTTTCAGGAAAGTACTTATCATTGAACAGCTCTTGGAACTTCTCCCGAGACATTTTGAGTGCGGCAAGTTGAGTATGCTTTACAGATTCTCACCAGTAATCTGCCTCTGCTCGCAACATGAAGGTGGCAAAGGGAACCTTTTGCTCCTCGGAGCATCCTAAGACATCAAATATCTTGTTGATCTGCTTTATCCACATTTCCGCCTTAAGTGGTTTTGGCTCTCCAAAAAAACTCCGGTGGTCCCAGCTCCTTGAACTGCTTAGCGGTGACCGTCAGAGAGTTGTCAGTGTTTCCACCTGCATTTTTGATAGGAGCCACTTTCGCCTGATGTTGCATGAATTACATAAAGTCTCTGAACATCACATCGTTCACCATTTCATCGGTGTTATTGTTTACATAAGGATTATTGTCTTCCTGTTGCACATTATCCTGGGCATTAATCTGTGGTGACTCAACGGTCTCATGTGCTTCATTGTTTATCTCAACATTTTTGGATGCCATTTTCAAATACTGCCGCAAAACAAGGGTTAATTAACATATCATATATTATCCCTATACTCTGACCGACCATTTAAATACCAAATAAACTTAGGTAGGTCATACTAGCGAAGGAATTCCCCGTCTCTCCCCTCCTAGTTCTTGTCTCACATCTCTCAAATATGGATCATATCCTAAGCTTTGATACCAACCATGGCGCCCCAAAAATAGGTATACATCACCCATCTTGAGTCGCCAAATACATGGTACAAAATTCAAATACAACTTAATTATACAACAATCGTGTAAAATACGACAAAACATAATCTAAGAGTTTTAATAGGAATATTGCCATCTAGACAATATGCACACTCAATGGAGTCCTCATTACATTTATTGTCACACTATTTAACAGAATAGTGAGGACTATTAATGCTATCATCTGGACTATCACTCCGTTCCCCAACTAGTCCCGGCTACGTTCTCATTTCCTAAAGAGAACAGTGAAAGAAAGGGTGAGCTCAACTAGCCCAGTAAGAAATATTATGACTAAGATAATGCAGAATAAATTATCATTAGTCTTCAACAACGTTAAATTGATGAAATACAATAGACATCAAGTTTAACTGCAGCGGAATAAGCAATCCATTAGAAGAGTCAAGTAGAGCATGATATCTACTATCTTCTATGATTTAAAATGTTTTCATCAATTTTTATCACGAGACTCGACAATTAAATAAACCACATCATCGAGTCATCCCCACTTCTACGGTCAAGGATATTCATTAAATCATCAATGGTCATGATTATACCGAATAATCCCTGGTCATAATCATACCAAAAAGCGTCCCATCAATGCACTACAAGTTACTGAGGACTTTTACCACATCATTTATAACATTACCAATCCATGATTATACCGAATAATCCCTGGTTATAATCATACCAAGTCCATCTATGCACGTAAGCCAAAGATGACTTTCATCACAATATAAGCATGAGGATGATGACAATGACATAATAATTCAATAAAACAAGTTCAAGAATAAATTTTAAAGATTTATAAGTTAATTTATCTTTAAATCAATTACGTCTAAATTATCAACATGATACTGCTTTGTGGAGTAAAATTCAAGAATGCTCAGAAGAATATTTCCATGAAAAGATACCGGATGAAGCGCAAATATCCAGGATATTCTATTAATTTCATAGAGTATAGAAGCCAAAACTTTAACCGAATGAGTATCATAGAATATATGAAACTGCAAATGGATTTTCACCCGCCATGCGGTAATCCACATAGACAAATCATTTCCACAATTTAATAAGGAATGAATACGAAGGATCATTCACCATGTATGTGATAATCCATATAGACAGGTTATTCCAACAGAATAATAAAGAATGGAACCAGGTCATGCGTAATCCGTACAGACAGGATATTCCAATAGAATAATAAAAAATGGAATAACAGAAGAATTCACCATGCATGCGATAGATCATACTTACGTACATGTTATTCCAATGTAATAATAAAGAATGGAATAATGTAAGAATTCACCATGCATATGATAGATCGCATGCAGACGGGTTATTCCAACGAATAATAAAGAATGGAACCAGTCTAGCGTAATCCGCATAGAGAGACGAGATATTCCAATAGAATAATAAAGAATTGAATAATGTAAGAATTTCACCATGTATACGGTGATTGCCATAGATGAAAGTTATTCCAACATAATAATAAAGAATGGAATAATGTAAGCTCTCTTCATGAATACGAAAAGAAATAATACCCCTTACCTTAGAAAGAAAGCTGGATCTTTGGAGTAGAGAGGTAGCACACTTCTCTTCTTCTTTCTCTCTATAATAATTGCTCTATAGCTTTAGTGAATTGGTGAGAAATGAAGGAAGAATGAGCTTCTATTTATAGGAAAATATAGTTTCGATAATTGCACATTTTGGGGCTCGAAATATTACAGTACAATACCTTCAACTTTTCTTTCATTTTTAATTTAGTCTTGCAAGTATTATCAAACTTGCACCACCTCCCCTAATAGTAAATAATGTGAATCAATAGTTCAATCATGTGAATCAATAGTTATAATCATGTGAAAATACGAATTACAATATAGTACCTCCATCTATACCTCCATTTTTAACTTAGTCATGCAAGTATTATCAATCTTCTACCAACTCCCCTAATATTACAAGAATGTGAATCAATAGTACACACATGTGAACAAATAGTTATAATCATGTGAATTAATAGCAATTAATTGCTCATTTATCCGATTAATTACCCGACTGGTCAATATAACTTCCAGACATCAATTAATATCGAAATAAATGTTGATTTCCACTAACACTAATAATTCTAACACAATGGAACTATCAATTTCATCTTTAATCAACACGAACTTATTCATCATTAATATTATAACTCACAATATTTAATAACTGTGTCATTCCGGGAGAAGAGGGCTTTCCGATAAGGATTTCTCCTTATTGGCGCCGCAATTAGATGAATAAACCTCTCCTTGATGTAACTTCTAGACATTATAAATATTGCAATTTAATAATATGAATAACTTTGTCGCCTCAATTATTGATTTAATAATATATCATATTATGTAGATGATATTGTGACAATAATCGAATCAATAATATGAGAGATATGATGCAAAGTGATTCTTGTAGCAATAATTGAGTATAACTGAGTGACTTCTCACGTAAGCATCAATAATCAATACCGGTATTACTACTATGCGACCACGCGTATTATCGTACTTTTACTACTGAAGTAGTTCAATAGGTTTAACGGTAAAACTTTCGGCGTTATTTTTATAAAAAGATAATTATGTCATTTTCTAACTACGACAATACTTCCATCGTGGGGTCCACCAATGATTGTGCCGTCATACGAATATTCCCTGTTAAAATGAATATTCTCCGACCAATCGAATATTATATATCCACTTGCTTACTTTGCAAAATTTATAACTATTACCCACAACTATAATATTATATCAAATCCACACCATACTATTCAAAAATATATTTCGAGAAAATTATTCTTTATTCATAAAAGTTGGGGTCTTACACAGCCGATGGATGTAAGCTCTTCCATACAACGTATTTCTGTCTGGGATCGTCTGGGTCCCTCGAAGAGTGTTCATGATATCACGGCTTCCAAGCATGATTCGGGGGGTTCTCGTTCGAGAGCCCATGGTAAAGCCAGAAGGAGTTTGATCTTTGCTACTGACAAAGAACATGATTATGGCCGAAGGAGAGTAGAAGGTACACCACCTAAAACCCATCACCGAAGTGGTCAGGATGATAAAGCTTCCAAGTTGGCGAAGATGCTTTGGAAGTTCTTCTAAAGTAGAGGGAGGATATAGCTAAGCAGATGCTTCGGATGGCTGAGCTGAAGGATGAGGTGTCCAGTTAGGTTCAATCCGAGAGGCGTAGTAAATCTAGAGATGTGCAACAGAGAGAAGGGAAAGAGCCTGTGTACTCTGGTCATATATCTCGAGGCCATCCTCAGGATCAAAGGAGATCAAGAAGCAGAACTCCTGAGGTATCAAAGAAAGCACTTTATCTTATTGGTTCTCGAGAACACGGTGATGGTAGGCGAAGAAGTAGGTCTAGAGAACATGTTCTAGAGACTACAAAGAAGGTCCATCGGCTTGAGTATTCTCACCGTGATGACAGGGCCACACGACGAGGCAGATTCGTAAGTCCATCAAGAGCAGTGGGTTCTAATGGAAGAGGTTGATCTACTCAAAAGAAGAGAATATCTCCAGAGAAAGAAGTCTCTTCAAAACCGGAAGGTGTAGACTTTTTGGTTAAAGAGTTGAAGGAGCTTTGGAAGCAGTCGGCTGAGGTTCAACAGGTGAAAGACACTTCGGGAAAGAAGGCGTCTCCTTTTTCCTCGGATATTCTTAAGGAGAAGGCAGACACCACCAATAAGTTACCCCACATGGAGAGTTATGTTGGGTCAGGGGATCCTTATGATCATAGCCAGGCATTTGACAGGCTGATGGATTACTATGATTTCACTGATGCTGCTAAGTGTCATATATTTGTAATAATGTTGAGGAAGGATGCTAGACAGTGGTTGGGGACTTTGCCTGCGGATTCAATCTCATCATGGTCTGGGCTGTGCGAGAAATTTCATGCTCGTTTTGGAAGTAACCGAAGAAGAGGAAAGCCTATGGGTTCGTTGGCCCAAGTTCGACAGTTTTCGAACGAGTCTTTGGGTCAGTATGTGAAGCGATTCAGGGAAGCAGTTGGCCAGGTGTCCGACCTTAATGATCTTCAAACTGTCGGGTTGTTTTAGAATGGTTTAGATCTGGTGAAATCACAGAAGCTGGTGAAGAAGCTGATGTTTCACCATCCGAAGAGTCTGGCCGAAGCTTTTGATAAAGCCGAGGGCTATATTTTGGTGGAGGAGGCTATGAATAGCCTGAAGTGTCCTTCCTCGGACCAAATGAAAGTGGCAGATACCAAAACTGAAGGCAATCAAAGGAAGGGGGGAGGAAATAATGATCAGCCGGAGGTCAGTTCGAAGAAGTACAACAACAACTGGCGACAAGGAAGTAATCGCCCACCTGCTCCTACCCAGAAGGTGAATAAGGTTTACACCAAACTGGATATGGATAGGTCGGTAATATTGGATCAGATTAGGAATCAGCCGTACTATGAACCACCTCGTGACAATATTAAGCCGGGCCAGGGCAATACACGAATGTTTTGTGGCTATCATCAAGCCACATGTCACGATACGAATGAATGTTGTAGTCTGAAGGACTTTATAGAGAGGAATGTTCAGAGTAGTGTGTTGGTTCAGTATGTGCCGGAAGGGATCATCAGCAAGAACAGCAGAATGATGACCGTACTGTTCAAGTGGTTCAACTGGTTCCACCTATACAACCTGTTCCGAATCAGCCGCCAAGGCACGTCGTTGATGTAATTACTGGTGAGACAACAGGTAAATTGGTAGGAAAGAAGAGGAGGGGTTATCTGGACTCGGTTATATCTGTGGTGGGTGTTCTCCCGAAAGTTGATAGACCGTATCCAGGAACAGTAATATCCTTTTCTGATGAGGATTATCCTTCGGAGCCCATCAAACCCCATGAAGGAGCACTGGTGATAACTACACAAGTGGGTTTGGTGGATATGAAGCAGATGATGATAGACAACGGGTCCTCTGTTGACATTCTGTATGCCCATGCTTATCAGAGGATGCATCTTGATGGGCGAAAGATAAAGGTTGGGCAGGAGACCCCCTTATATGGTTTTAGCAACGATCCGATCAAAGTTGCAGGCACTATTGAACTACCAGTAATCTTCGGCACAGCTCCTCGGCAGGTAGAAATAACATGTAAATTTTATGTTGTGCATGTAGATTCGGCCTACAACGCCATACTGGGTAGACCTACTCTGACATCTCTGCAAGATATGACTTCCATTCCTCACTTTAAGATCAAGTTCCCAACGGCACATGGAGTTGGAGAGGTAGCAGGGGACTTGGACCTGGTGAGACGATGTTATCGGAATGCCATAATTTCTTCGGGAGTAGGGGTCAGCAAGTAGAAGCAGACCATGGTGATAGAGATCGAGCCATTTATCGAAAGCAGTTCGGAGCCATTAGTCATGCCAGTAGGAGAAACGGAGGAGATCGAGCTGGTTCTTGGTAAGAAGGACAAAACAGTGAAGATAGGTTCGGGTCTGCCGAAACCTCTCCGGACAAACCTTATGAAACTTCTTCGCTGTTATGCGGACATCTTCACTTGGGAACCCAAAGATATGCTCGGAGTGAGCCAGAAGATAAAAGATCATAAGCTGGAAGTGGATCCATCGAAGAAGCCAGTTCGACAGAAGAGGCGGATCTTCGCACCAGAAAGACAACGGATCATTAATGAAGAGATCACAAAGCTGATAGCTGCTGATTTCATCTTTGAGATAGATTATCCAGAGTGGATGGCTAACGTGGTGCTGGTCCAAAAGCAGAACGGGAAGTGACGAGTGTGTATTGACTATACAGACCTGAACAAAGCTTTCCCGAAGGACTTCTATCCTCTTCCTCACATTGATCAGCTCATTGATGCGACTTCGGGGTATGCATTGCTAAGATTTATGGATGCTTTTTCAGGTTATCACCAGATCTCTATGTGCAAAGAGGACATTCTGAAGATAGCATTCATCATGCACCTTTCGGTGTATGCCTACAAGAAGATGACATTCGGCTTGATAAATGCTAGGGCCACCTATCAGAGGATGATGAACTTCATCTTTCAGAAGTAGTTGGGGAGGAACATGGAGGTGTATGTTAATGATATGATAGTGAAGAGCATGATCGTTCAGAAGCACTTGGATGATCTAGAGGAATGCTTTCAGACGGTCCGTCATCACAACTTGAGGCTAAATCCCACCAAATGCACCTTTGGGCTCGGTGCAGGGAAGTTATTGGGCTATCTGGTTAGTCAGAGGGGTATCAAAGCCAATCCAGAGAAGATCCATGTTATTCTGAACATGAAGACTCCTCAATCATTCAAGGATATTCAGCGTCTGACGGGAAGGATTGCAGTTTTGAGGAGGTTCATGTCTAAGTCGGCAGAGAGGTGTTTGCCGTTCTTTGACACATTAAAAGGACTGAAGATTGCAAAGACGTTCCAATGGACTTCGAAGTGTGAAAACGCTTTCTAGGGAATAAAGACGTATTTGTCTTCGGCACCTTTGCTGGTGAAGCCAGTTCCTGCTCAGCCACTATACTTGTATTTGGCAGCTAGTTTGTTGGCAGTGGGAGCTGTTTTGGTTTGAGAAGTGGGGGGAAAGCAACATCCAGTTTATTATGTCAGTCATGTCCTAAGAGATGATGAAACCAGGTACCTGAATATTGAGAAATTTGCCTTCGCTTTGATGATAGCTAGTCGAAAGCTTAGGCAATATTTTTAAGGTTGGCTCCTGGTCGTTTACACGGATCAACCTCTGAAGAAGGTTATGAATAAACCTGAAGTATCGGGGAGATTAGCTGCTTGGACAATGGAGTTATCTCAATTATTCATTGAGTATCATCCCCGAACTGCTATCAAAGGTCAAGCTTTGGCCGATTTCATGGTGGAGTGTTCGCTCGTAGCGAGCAGAGTTGCGAGTTGAGGTCAAGTGTCTGACCGAGCGATTGTAGTTCTTCAAAGACAATGAGAGTTCATGGACGTTTGATCTGAGATGGGTCTTCTACTTCAAATGTCAGTGGAGCAGGGATTATCTTAACAAGTCCGGAGGGATTTAAAGTGCAGCAAGCCATCAGATTTGGGTTCAGGGAAACGAACAACGAGGCAGAGTATGAAGCAGTGCTGGTAAGAGTTCGACTGGCAAAGAGTCTCGAAGTTCAAAAGTTAATCATTTATAGTGACTCTCAGCTGGTCGTCAAGCAGGTCTCAGGGGAATATAAAGCTCAAGGTTCCAGAATGATCAAGTACTTGGCAGAATTGAAAGATCGGGTTCGGTACTTCATCTCCTATGAGTTTCTGGGTGTAGAGCGTAATGACAATTCTATTGCCGATGCATTAAGCTGGCCACTACGGATGCTAACAACTTTGATGGGTCAGTTTACTTGGAGATTCTGCAGCAGCCTAGCATCCAGCATGAGGTGGTGATGTGCGTTGAACGTTCTAATTGTTGGATGACCCCGTATCTAGAATATCTGGCAGATGGTGTCCTTCCTTTGGATCAGTTGTTGGCCAAGAAAGTTAAGTACAAGAGTGCTAATTTTGTTCTAATTGATGGGGATCTTTATCGAAGGGCTTTTTTGTCAACATTGTTGAAGTTTCTAGTCCCGTTCGAAGCCGAATATGCTCTTCAAGAAGTTCACGAGGGTATTTGTGGTGACCATATGGCTGCTAAGTCATTAGCCTACAAAGTACTTTGTCAGGGGTACTCTTGGCCTACAATCTTCAAGGAAGTTGTGGTATACGTGAAGAAGTGCGAGAAGTGCCAGCTCAATAGTCTGATCCCGCATCAGCCACCAGAAGAGCTATAATCGATCTTATCTCCTATCTCATTTGTTGTCTGGGGGGTAGATATACTAGGTCCATTGCTGAAAGCTAAAGGTTAAGTTAGTTTTGTTATAGTCGCCATTGATTATATAACCAAGTGGGTAGAAGAGAAGCCACTTAGATTGATAACGGAACAAGAATGCTTGAAGTTCATGAAGGAGTCAGTAGTGTTTCGTTTCAGAATTCCTAAGGTGGTGATATCGGACAACGGACGCCAGTTTGTGGGATCGAAGTTTGAAGCATTTTTGAAGGAGCTGGGGGTTCAATATAGAAAGACTTCGGTAGCTCATCCACAGTCGAACGGGCAAGTCAAGGTGACCAACAGAACACTGCTGAATGGGATCAAGCGTAGACTGGATGAAGCTAAAAGAAGATGGCCAGAGGAACTGCTCAGTGTATTATGGGCTTACCGAACTACACCGAGGACTACAACGGGGGATTCACCTTTCAGACTAGCCTATGGTACTGATGCCTTAGTCCCAGTTGAAATTGGATCTCCAAGTCTTCGGGTCAGTTAGTTTAAGGAGATCTACAATGATGAAAGGCTGAAGGTCAACATGGATCTGCTGGAAGAAGTCGAGAGACGACTTTGATCGATTAAGCGACTATCGTCAAGAAGAGTGGCTAAGCATTATAATAAGGGGGTAAAGCTTCGTAGATTTGAAGTGGGAGATTTCGTCATCAGGGAAGTCGAAGCATCTACGTCTCAAAACCTGGGAAAATTGATGCCGAACTGGGAAGGACCGTATGAAGTAGTTGAAGTACCGAAGCCAAGAACTTATCGGTTGAGGGCATTGGATGGATCAGAGATCAAGAACACTTGGCATCTTAGAGACTTGGAAATATTTTCAAGAAAGATCGAGTCGGATCTCTAGTCTCAGAAATGTTTGGATCATCATCAATAAAAGATTCATTTTTCCTCAATTGATCTTCTCTTTATTGGTCCAAACTTCACTGGAGTAAGGAGGTTCGGGTGGACTCGCTGACCATTCAATGGTAGCCTTATCGGCAGGTGTGTCCTTATGAATTTGCTAGAACCCCGAGTGGTAAGCAAACTTCATTGGAGTAAGGAGGTTCGGGTGGACTCGCTGACCATTCAATGGTAGCCTTATCGGCAGGTGTATCCTTATGAATTTGCTAGAACCCCGAGTGGTAAGCAAACTTCATTGGAGTAAGGAGGTTCGAGTGGACTCGCTGACCATTCGATGGTAGCCTTATCGGTAGGTGTGTCCTTATGGATTTGTTAGAACCTCGTGTGGTAAAAAAATTCCATGGCCCTTATAAAATTGTTATACCCCGTGTTGTAAACAAATGCCCTTATATACTTATTATACCCTGTGTGGTAAACAAGATCCCGATGGTGCAAGGAAGATCAGCTGGATTAACCTTATACCTAATCTGACTCACGCTTCGGTAACGATAAGTATACATTACTTTATTTTGTTCAAGTGTTGAGTTCGGTTCATTAAGTTTGGTTTATGTCATTTTTTAACTTAACTGTTATATGCCTTACTTGATTAACAATTTAAGTTAAGTTCAAAGAAGCTTGTACATTTTTCAACTTGATTGATACTAAATTATTGACAAGAAAGTATTAATACAGAAGTCATGACAAATAAAGCTGACATTTCATTAATATCGAACTGTTTACATAAAAAGATAGAAAATTTTTACAAAAAACCTAAGTCTAGGAAGAAGTGATAAACTGCTTCAGGCATTATCCTCGCCATCTGAAGAATCCAGAAGAGCTGGATCTACCTTGGCTGCGACCAGTTTAGCCTTGCCTCGGCTTCGGCAAATCTCATAGTCTTCAGAGTACATCTTGACGATCTCACTATTTAGCTCATCTGATTTACGGTACTCCTCCTGAATTTGTTTGTGAAGTTCTTCAGTCAGAGGCAGACCGAGGTCTCGAAGGGCCCGGAGCTCCCGAAGCTCCTCTTCAAATTTTTGACGCCTCTTCAGATGACGTGCTTTCTTGACCTCGAGCTTCTCGACTAATTTAGCCAGGCTCTTATTGGTTGCTTTCAGTTCGGCATTCTTATTCATCCTTATCTCATTCCTCTGAACTAAGTCAACATTTATATCGATAATTTCTTGGTGTTTGGCCTTGGTTGACTTCAGTTCGTCATTGGACGTCTTCAGCTCTTCCTTGGAGGTCTTTAGCTCATCTTTGGTTTGAGTGAGGTCCTTCTAAAGAAATTCATTATTGAAGAGGGCAATATCACAGTCATGTCTTGCCTTCGCCAAGGCAGACTGCAATATTATATTCTCTTTTCTGACCGCCTCTTCTGCAGCTTCGGCTTCAAGGTATTTGGGACGTAAATGCCCAAAAATGGCATTTGCATGTACATGTTCAGCATTATTCAATCAATTTCAAAGATTCAAGCATGAAGAGAAATATAGAAATTGGGAAAGTTATTTACCTTCGCTTGATAGCTCATGCCTTCGTCGATCAGATCCCTGATGGAGCTGTTGCCAAATCGGTGATCGTCCGTTTCCCTGACGAAAGCATTAAATAGTTGGAATGGGAAGTTGGCATTGAACTAAGGCCATAAGGTTGGCGACGCCATGGCTTCATTCTGAAAATCGTAGGAAGATGGTTTTGAGGGAGAGGATATGGGTTATTCGCGAGTTAGCGATGGATTTGTGTAGATGTTTTCAGGTGACGGGGACCGAGAAGGAATGGGTTCACGTATTGGTGAGGGGGCAGATGCTGAACTTGGATGACTGTCGGAAGGTTATTTCCTCTTTCGAGATAAGGCTGGAACGAGCTCGACTTGTTCCTCATCATCCGAAGCTTGTATCTCCACCGGGACTATTGGAGGAAGATTGGTTGAAGGAAAAGGCACTCGAAGTTCATCGGTGGTTAGGGGAGTGATCTTGGTTCTCAGCTTCTTGACACGTAGGACTCGAGTCCGTTCGTCAAGCGGCATGTCAAGTAAACTCCCTCGGGCAGATGTTAAGTTAGTGGTTGGATCAGGTTCTAGGATAGGTTCAGGTTCTGTTGGTGTTGGAATGGACCTGGGTTTTCGGGTGGCTCGCTTTTTTTGGCGGGGCTGGAGGGACTCTTCGGGTGGAAGGATGTCCTCAGCTTCAGGATCATTGGTTTGGGGTTCAGCCGTACGTGTTTCAGTGGTTGGGTTGCCTTCAGGTGGAGCTTCCAACAGTGGAGTTTCAGCAACTTCTGCAGACTTTCCAGCCAAAAAATCCTCCAAATCTCTCACATCCGAAGATATTGGCTTAATCAAAGATACTGCAGAAAATAGAAAGCCATATATCAGAATCTGCATCATGTCAAATTTCAAATAATTATACAAACAAGACAGTTTAAAACTTACATTTGTGGTTGTACAACCACGCTTGCTTAGTAAGAAGTCTATATTTCCACTCTTCCTTTCAGAAATTGTCAAACAGCTCTATCATTTCACTCACGCGTTCTTCTGGAATGTCACTGAAGTCAACAGAGACTTTATCATCCATGGCCCAACTCGACAAGGAAGCAATTTCCGGTCCCTTGATGAAAAACCATCCTTTGTGCCATCCTTTGTTGCTGGAAGGAGTGGAGACTAAAGAACGTCTATCAAATTTTTCACCCGCCTTCGGGGACTGCTTGCTTGTGGCTTTAAATCCCTTTTCTCGGGATTGACCGATTTTGTAAACAGTGAAGAAGAAGTCAAGAGTGGGCTCGACTCCTACTTCATGGAAGAATACGATAAAGGTTAGCATATGGATGTAGGAGTTCGGAACTAGTTGGGCAAATCCAACGCCGATAAACCTTAGAAGGGTAACAAGGAAGATGTGAAGAGGGAATCAAACCCCCTTCTCAAGCAGAGTTACAGGAACATCCATCCAACCTTCCGGCCGTTGGTACATTCGATCATCCGACCTCGGAACCCTCACCTAGTGGGTGTCAGGGATTTGATATCGAATCCGAATACGTCGTAAATCAATTTCTATTATATCAAAAGGGGTATTGGCGTGAGAGTAGCGTTCCTTACTTCTGAAGAATTCAGAGGGAATAGGGAGGGGTTTTGGAGGTACCTTCTTGTTAGGAGTTATAGCGTTAGGGTTTGAGCTTGTAGCTACTTTGTCAGGGTTTGGGTTAGATGGAATGGTGGTAATCAGAGTCACGAGAATGGGTGAGCCTTGCTCGGAGTCTTGGGAAGCCATTGATGGAAATTTGCAGAGAAGAAGAGAATTCGAGAGAGAGAGGAGAAGAGCTCAAACGTCTAAAATTTCAAATTGACAGGTAAAACTGTCAAAATTGGGGAAAATTATCTTTTATACTGTCAGTTTCACAGAACTCGAGGGTGGCTAATTAAATGTTGGTAATGATGCAAAATTTGAATGGATAGCGTTCGGGTTAAGTCTCAAGCATTTATCATATTGGGCCTTTCATATTGGACCTCCGGTCTCATTTTATTTTATTTTATGGATCATACCGGATGGGTTTCAGTTATTTTCATTATGGGCTTTTAATAATCTTATCATCTCATGGACCATTTATAGTTTCTTATTAACCATCCTGTTTAATAAAAAACTAGGGGGCAATGTTGGGCCAGGATATTTCACCCATTGGGCCGAATGGATTGGGCCGAGTTATTTGGTTAGTCCATTGGGTCATCATTATTAGATCCTAAAGTTATTGGGTCTAGTCATTGTATTATCTTTGTTGAGTCCTTACAATATTGGGTCGGATCAGTGGGCTGACCCATCAAATATTTAAATATCTCCATCCTTGACCCGTAATGATGAAAAAGGATAGCTGTTGACCGAGAAGTCTGTAGAACATTAATGTGGACGATGGGAACAGTGACAGGTAGTAGTGGGTGAGATACATGCAGTCGGCTGAAACCATCAGGATTGGGGAACTGTGTCTGACGGTAGTTGGTGGCACGGTAAATCGGGCTGGAGAGTATATGATAGCAAGAAAGTCATCCAAGAACAGGTAACTGATAATTTTATCTCTCTCAATACACTAGATATTTTATCCTCGATTGTTAACCTTGTGATCGCCTATACTGACTCCCACGCCTGAGCTATCCCCCGACGGTCGAAGCCGTCAAGCTTTTGGTGTTGATCGTGTTTATTGTGCAGGATCAGAACGTCTTACGTGATTGGGACGTGGCAGAAGATCTTGGCGTTAACACTAATCCTTTGTACTTTATGGCGATACTATTAATAAAAAATATTTATGTAGTAATGGGAACTCCAAGTCAAAAACAAATAAGAGATTTTTAAGTCAAGAACAAATAAGAGATTTTTTATATTTATTATTTGAAGTTTTTATTATGTTTAATATAAAAATAGATGATGTGATTTATGTATTTTATATATTATTGGGGATTTAGGACATTAATTAGTGATTATGAATTATTAATAAGGGTATTTTAGTTGTTTAGTACTTTTATTATTCCCGTGTAATATTAAGGTTTTGTTTATTTAAATAGGATGTAATCCTCACAAGTCATTTTAGACTACATAATATTGATATGAAGTTGATTATTTTATTCATACCATAGAAGTATGCTACTGTAGAAGTATTTTATCCATCTTGGTATTGATACGTAGAGTTGATACACTTGAGATATCCTAATTTATTTTCCATTAATTCTTGATCATAAATCTGTCTTGCATCATGTCACCATGATAATAATATTCAATTATGCTTGTCTATAAGCTGCATTTCATTTTCTTAATATCTCAGATTTAATGTTTGATACCACAAATATAAATGAGTAGTTCTATTCCACAAAAATAGTCTCATTTGTAAAGAAAATAAAAAAAATCTTCACAAAAAGAGTTTTATTATTATTATTATTATTATTGATGATTGTATAAAATGTCA
This sequence comes from Panax ginseng, assembly GCA_020205605.1. NCBI lineage: Eukaryota > Viridiplantae > Streptophyta > Magnoliopsida > Apiales > Araliaceae > Panax > Panax ginseng. The sequence goes on along the minus strand of CM035130.1, from coordinate 38,249,121 downwards.
TAACATCTTCAAGTTTAACAACATAATTTCGCTATCATGTCACCATTTAGTAAACTAAAAACATTATATACAGGGATAAACCAGAGTTATTAGATACTCTTATAGACCTAACGAACTGAACCTCGTACTCGTATTTGTACCACATACCGAAACGTATCGAAACGTACCACGTTCCAGGTAAAATTGGGATAAACATGGAAGAAACTTATATTTTTAAAGTTTACAAAATTTATAAGTTGGACTCTTTTTGAGTAACCGAGGCCCGAGGGAGTATATAACTATAATTTGATCTACTGTTGCCAAATATTATTGGCTCTCAACTTTGAAAAGTACTGAAGGGCAGTACTAATTGTCTCTAGTTAATGCATACCAATTTGCATTTTTCATGTGCTGATGCAGAACCAAAATTGTCATACAACTACTCATACTAGTTTGTATTTACCTGGAAGGGAGCTTATACAATAGTTATATTATGTGCTTCCCCATAACTATTAGTAAGACAATTATTGTAAACAATATATTGTGTTACTTTCCCCTCCAGGCTTATGATTCTTTTCCGACCAAAGGGGAAAAAGTGAGGCCAGAGCTGTTTATTCTTCTTCTTCTTTTCCTTTTCATTTTCAAGAGAATTGTGGGGAAGGAAGAGATCATATTGATACGTCGATTATATGACTTGATGAAGTGTATCTGAATGTAATATCGGAAATTTAAAAAAAAAAAACAAATTTCATTTTGTTTGGATGCAGATTTTATAGCTAGTTGGTCTACTGTGCAAGAAAAACTGATTGCTCTATTATATTTGATATAAGATAATATCAATTCTGTGGGAGGATCAACAAGAAGAAAAAGGACAAGACTAAGGCTCTAAATGAGCCAACACAGTTTGGGCTCGACTCGAAAAAAATACGAGCAAAACTCGGATTCGTTAATAATATGATCCAAATCTGAGCATTAAAAATAGTTTGAATAAAAATATGAGTAGAATCTGAGCAAGGTTATACTCGACTCATTTAAGATTCAAACTACTCAAATTTTTTATTATGATTCGATACATACTCGGTTATACATATTCGATTAGATGTTCGATACATTCTCTTATAATATATACAAATGTAAATCAATTTAGGATAATTAGTTATTATTTTGTTTTATTTTAATTTTAATTGTGATTTTATATTTGTAAAAGTGTAATAATAAATATATTTTCTCATTTTTAAGTAAAATAACAAATTTAATTTATAATTATATTTATTATAAAACTAGTTATTATGTGGATATTCGAATTCGAGCTTGAATTTGAAGCTCGCGAGTAGTTTGAATAAATATTCGAGTCGAGTCGGATCGAATTCGAGTAATAAATATTCGAGTCGAGTCGAATCTGAGTAGAAATTTTCAAATATAATTCGAACTCGAGTACGGATTTATAATTTCGAGTCAAATTTGAGTAGCTCTCTGTTCGCTCCGGTTTGACTTGTTTACACCCTTAGATAAGACTGTCAAGAAATAGAGGAAAAAGACAAGAAAATCTTTATGCATTGGCTAGAAACATCATCTTAAAAGGTTAAATCTTTATGTTTTTTCGTATGTAGAGATGGGTTTTTACTCTCCAATAATTATGAGTGCGTACTACAATTGTAACACCCCGAACCCGCTATAGACTGGAAGTGCTACACGCAGCAAGTTCAAAGGCCCGCAAAGCAACAATATTAATAAGGGTTAATTACATATTTTAGTACATTTTTAAAAATAATTACAATAATAGTGCATCCATAAAATAATTACAAAAGTAATACACTTCCCATATTTATTTACAATATTAGTGCAATTAGGATTCCTTAATTTAGGGAATTAATATGCAATTAGGATTCCTTAATTTAGGAGATTAGTATTGATTTACTTATTAAATTAAGTAATTAATAAGTAATCCATATAGCAAAATTTCTCTCTCATCTTGTTACATCATCTTAGCTTCTTCACCGGGACTACTTTCTCTCTCTGGACTCTGACATGGCAGCTTCTTCATCTCTAACTATTTCTCATGCCATCCTTTCTCGATCTATTCCTCGTCATGGCCGCTCCAATTCTTCTACCCAACAACCCTCTTCTTCTCTCTCCTCTTTCTCTCACCTACCCACTTTTTCCACCTCCCTCAAATCCTCCTCTCGTCGCTGCAACTCCATCGTTGGACGGCGTGTAGTCAGGGCCGCCATCGTGGAGACGCTCGAAAAGATGGAGACTTCACTGGTGGAGAAATTGGTGAACATGATTCGGTCCCTGCCCATTGATGCAGTGGAGAAGGCCAATTCGGGTCACCCGGGTCTACCCATGGGGTGTGCCCCCATGGGTCACATTTTATATGATTAGGTGATGAGATACAATCCCAAGAACCTGTAACCAAACCATCATACCAAGGTAACCAATTCAGTTTTATTAAGTTAACAATTTATTTTGAATGTGATGTAGTTGGTAGCCAAACCTTCATGTAGTTGGTTGCCAAACTTTCAGACCAAGGTAACCAATTCATACTATAGGTGTGGAGGTAGATTGGTTATCATGGTATAAAGGTTTAGTTACCTTGGTATAAAAGTTTGGTTACCTTTTTAAGAATGTTTGGTTATCAACATTACATTACACATCACTCTCTTATCTCTCTCTTTCCTATGAAGTGTTCTTATTTTCTTTTGGACATGAAATTGAAATTGAAATTTCCGGACATGAATAAATTGTGAAAAATCAAATATCCACCTCCTTTCAACATCTCATCCACCATTTTGTGGCTCTGTCTCACCAGCGAAGGGGAGGAGGAAGATGACGTTGCCAAACTTTGAATATTTGAATTGGAATTTGAATTATTATTTTGAATTTGAATTTATTTTTGTTGCTAGATCCAAGATATTTGAATTTGAATTATTAATTATGGCAGTTATTTCTCCTTGATTTTAGGTTTCCTTATTATTGTGAATTGAATTCTATACTAATTCTCTAAATTAAGGAATCCTAATTGCACTAATATTGTAAATAAATATAAGAAAGTGTATTATTTTTATAATTATTTTGTGGATGCACTAATAGTGTAATTACTTACTAAATGTTATATATTATTGTAAAGGACCCTATTAATAACGCAACCCAAACAAAACAACTCAACGATAATATTAGATTAAAACCCAACAATAAACATCTTTTAATTCAATTCAAATGAAATACCAATAAATACCAAATTCGAATAACGGACGCATTTCCTTGAAACTAAGAGTTTTGTCAAAATCCAACAATAAAAAGAAATAATGTCTAAAACTAAATTCCAGTTATTCCAAATTCATTAAACTAGTGCTCAGCTTTCAACGATTGGACCTGCAAAAATTTGTAAGGGGTGAGCGATGAAACCCAACAAGTGACAATCCTCACTATTTAGCCGAATCAAGTACAATTTTCAAAAATATTTTTTCGAAATATCTTTTTGTTCAATACAATAATATATAGACTTTCAAAAGTAAAACAATTGAAAATTAATTTCAATGTATATAATATATCTTTTAATCAACAGTCTTAGCGACTAAGCTTACAGTAGCCCTGTAACATGACCCAAAAGTTTGATAATGTCAATGATCAAGCACCATACTAAGTTATTTAATCTGGACGCTCCCCGAATGTCATCTAAAAGGTGTGCGCCTTAGTAAGTCCTATATTAGCACTGGAACTAAACGTAATCAATAACGGGTTCTATACATAATCAGATTGAGGGTTTCAAAATCTTTTCTCAATACTATCGATATTGTCAAGAATAAACATGTGAATGATATTCCTATCTTTATATGATTTGATTATGATATATATATATATATATATAAATGAATATGCAAGTATACTTGCATTAAGAAAAGTTATAAAGTCCTCTAATAGATTATAGAAACATATGTACAAGGACTTAGAATGAATTGATCAAATATGTTAGGATGATCCTACATAAGCTAAACAGCTTTGTAAAGTCCTTAAAAAGAAATGATGTACAAGGACTATAAATATAGAAAGATCAAGCATGTTAGGTTGATCTTATGATGTAATAGATAGGCTTATCTGATCATCGAGCACTGCACTAGAAATCGTAGTCTGCCAGGAGAGTCAAGGAAAGCTCGAGAACTATCAAGGCAGAATCGTAGCCTGCAAGATAGTAGATCTCGGAGTTCGTAGACTTCCAGGAGAGATGAGGAAGGATCGTAGTGTGTCGAGTAGCACTTCCTCGAGCCGTAGTCTCTCTCTTGAGAAGTCATGTTCATAATCGTAGAGAGACACTCGCCACGAGCCGACCGTGAGCATCTGCCGAAGCTAAGTCGAGAATCGTAGACTACACTCGTAGTCGTGAGAGTCTCATGATCATATCAAGGCGTAAATTGTAGTCGAGCAAGATCGGATGAAGACAACAAGCGAACAGCGAAATCATAGAGTGTCAAGATCTCGATCTCGAGTCGTGAGTGTCTGCATTACCAAAGGTAATCGTAGAGTGTAGAATCGAGACTTCAACAGATGTGCTCCTGGCGCCAAGACGAATCGTGAAGCTAATACGATTCTCAACAAATGAGAACTCCCGAGAATATCCAAAGGGATGAAGCCTCGGTTGGTACTTGCAAAGATACATCCCACCAAAGGAAACTAGAGCACTCAACGAATGGCATGCAAGCTAACGGAAGATCTAAGCATCAACTCAATCGACATCCAGTTGAGTTGTGAAAAATATCGAGATGAAGTCTTCCACAAAGATGATCATAAGAAGACTTCAGTAGCTGACTAAGGAAAGTCAGTATGTGCAATAGCTGTCAAAGTGATAAGATGACAACGATCTTGGAAGTAATCAGGATTGTAGTGTTTGCCAAACAAAGAAGGAACTGATGGAGTGTACATAAAGATACTGGCCATCTTCTGAAGAACAAGGCTAAAGTGATTATGCATTGGGTCAGTCCATTGATGATAAGTGAACGGGAGATCACAAGGAGAAAGCGAGCTGGACACGCCACAAATCTGAAGTGTCTTGTTGTTCAGAAGGGACCAAAACGAAGAGTCAAGCCATCAGTATCCGAGAATAATCGAGGCAAACAGAAGTGTTGAGGCACTACACGAAAGAAGAAAGAGGTGTTCTACATTGAAGATCTAATGAACATCCTTCTAAAGATCGTAGTGATGACTCTACATGGTATCAGTCAACAAGACACTATGATCAGGTCCGAGAAGAAGTGCATCAGAATCGTAGAGTTCGAACAACTAAGGATTGAAGCATTGGCAACGGTTCAATTTGAAGGTTGGTATAAGGACAAAATCTTTTTAAGAGCATCGATGCAAGGACAACCTCTGATCGAAAAATTAGAAGGAGGAAATAAAGTCGTCGGCCTGTCTAAGACATCAAAGTAACATATCTGACGAAGTAGGTAAAACAGTAGACTGCAGTGTCAGAAAGTCAGAAAAAGTTGACATGTCACATCTGCAGTATACACCAAACAACTTGAGATCTGTGAAGCAATTTGAATAACTTTCAATGACTACTTTCCAACGGGAAGATTGGGAAGTAGTATAAGTCAACAGAGCTTCAAAGATCAAGAGTTGTTGATGATTGCTAAGTTGTAGAATCATTGAGTTTTTGGGAATGCTATTGTTGACTCTACGAGTTCCACCAAAGATCAACAGAAAAAGTCTCAGTGATAGTGAGACTACAAAGGTGGAAGTGAAGCAACTTTGAACAAGAACTTAATCAGATTAGAGCTTCACTTAACAAAGATGAGAATGCAACTGAAGATGGTAGCCAAGCTGAGAGCCGAGAAGGCCAAAGAGATAGCATTCAGAAAGGTGGCAGAATACAAAGAAGATCAAGAGAGCCACTCTACAGATCACCATGAACCAATAAAAGAAAAGGAACAGAAGTAGAATCATGTCTGCAAAACATTCAAGAAGGGTTCAAGGATTTCTAAGTGCCAGACAAAGTCTACCAAAAGCTCAGAGACTTAGCAAATCCAGATGGTGATGGTGCACAACGACATCGATAAAGATGAAGCGAGAAGGAGTAAAGATCAATTTGCACCAAAAGAAGATGTGGTTCGGACTCGAAGCGAGAATCTGAGAAGACCACACCAAGTCGCTAAAATGAGAAGATGTTCAGAGCTTAAAGACATCTTAACAGCTCAATAAGAACAACAAAAATAACTACAACAAGAAGCCAGGGCCTGAGGGGTCCTTGTCCAGAGGGACTAAATGAAGATCCAAGCCTGCTGGGCTTGAAGAGTTCCTAGGAAACTAGAGAAGTTCCAAGGCTGCTGGCCTTAAAGCGTTCTTAGTGAACTGAAGTCCCAAAGTCACTTGGCCTTGAAGGAATCTTAGTGATTCGAGTCTTGCCCTTCCTTAGTGGAAATCTCCTTAGTTGAAAGCGTAAGAGTGGATTAGTAGCTTGAGTCTACGAACCACTTAAAACCCTTGTGTCTTTTACTTTATGTCATTTACATTATGTACATTAACTTCTATAACTGCTATGTATGTCTTAACTGCTTACTACTAAACTAACTCTACGAACAATGTATATATGGTTATGAATATATCAATAAAGGGGATCTTTTACTTATTCCGCAGTGCTTGGAAAGATTCTTATGTTTGTCATATGCTAAATTATTAGCAATATAAAATAAACCAGAAAAGTATTTGAATTTAAAAAGGATCTATTCAACCCCCCCCCCCCCCTTCTAGATCTATTGTGCCTACTGGGAATTAACAATTGGTATGAAAGCAGGTTCTCATGCTATATTCAAAAGCTAATCACTTTGAGTCTAATCCTAGGCATAAACATTGTTCTAAACTTAGTTTAGTAGTAATTCACTTGTTGTATGCAGATGAGCTCACACGTTGGAAATATTGTGTACAGGTAAATGTGTATATACACCTGAAGCTGCTCAGATTGGTCCATATTCTTGATTGTCATATCAACAAGACCAATCCTTGCTCGTGGTCAATCTTGTAGTCTGAAGATCAGGCTAGAAAGCACAAAAGACATCAACAGAAAAGAGTCAAACATCCACCAGCCTAAAAAGATGAAAAGGCCAGACATGCTAAGAAATGGTTATCCAGAGAAGAAAGAAAATCTTCTCAAACATATCTCTGGCCAACCAGCAGCTGGATGTAAACCTTGTGAACTCAAGGATGTCAAAGAACTAAAGATTTTGATATTCTCTTAGCTTGCATCTTCAAAGACCACGACTGATTGATTCAAGGCCAACTGGAGCAACTAGCTGTCAAGAGCAAATGAGAAACTATGCACATGTTAGAGTTTATGCCCTAGAGGCCAATTATTTGATATAATTGCTTAACGTTTTGATATTATATTTGATTGAATAAATATATGATTTTATTATGGTTTTATTTATCAAGCGTAATATAATTGTTAACATAATAAATTCCTTAGAATAGTGATACTAAATTATATAGTTTCAAGTATGTGACTTGAACATGAGATTATATATTACCATTAGTATCGGTGTTCTTAAATGTCCCTAATCGAGTATCATTGTTGATGGGACAACAATGATGCATTGAGACTAAGTATGTGGATCGATGATGACCAAATCTCATTGGTCATAAATATATGAGATATTAAGTCAATGCATAGGTACATGTTGAGAAATCCATGTCTTGGGACGGACCCACCATGAGAATTCTATATGGAGCATTATGCGAAGTGTCATTAGCAATTCTCATAGTGATGATGATGTAATGGTCCTCCGACACGAAATCGCTATATTACTACGAGAATTTATGTACTTTGATATCATCAAATGTCACCTTTAATAGGGTGGACTATAAAGGTGATTATTGGGTTCATCATTAATCGTGTGAGAAATATGAGTGATCTAGATGGAATTTAACCATCCTATATATTATGGGTGATATCCATAGGCCTCTTGATTGAGTAGGACTATGAAATGCATGGCCATGCTCAAATAGTGATTTGTTTCATATAGTCTACTCATTGATCAAGAAAACTTCAGATTAAATTATGAAGAGTATGACACATTCCATGACTCGAGTTTAATCTAGGATATTAAGGTTAAAAGGATTAAATTACATTGAAACATTGGTCACGAAAAGGTTGCATCGAATCATCGATCTTATTATTACTTGGGTAGCGATGATGCATTACTAGATGTCGCTTTCAACATTTTATAATTTTATAATATGATTTTAAAATTATTGCCAACGTAATAATAACCTATAAGTCACACACATAGAACGTTATTTAAAGGGAATTAATTTAAATTTTAAGGATTTAAATATATTAATATGATTAATAGTATTTAAATCACGAATTTAAATTAAAAGGATAATTTGTATATGTATATTAATTAAGTAAGACTTAATTAAGAGATATATATATATATATATATATATATAAATTTTGGATTTTATGAAATTAGGTTTTGATTTGATTAATTCCTTTTAACTACTATATATATGATATATAGCACTACTTAGGTCATATCATAATTGAAAAACCCTAGCCGCTCTTAGAGAGAGACTAGAGAAAAACAGTTTCGTAAAAAATCCATTCCTTTTGGTGGCTAATCTGCATGAAGTCCTTCTTATTGCGAGAATCGTTCGACGGTTCGATGCGCTGCGTTAAATGTGAATACCGTAGAGACCTTGATCGGTTTGTATTACGTTGGAGATTCGAGGCGCGATCGGTTTGATTCTCGTTTTTTATATCGGTATAATCTCTAAACCTCTGAATTAATTGATTTTTCGCATGGATCCTGTTTTAGGGTATCGGAAATTTCTTTAAAATTTTAATTTCTGCTGTGCGTTTCTGTGCCGAAGCCTAACAGTGGTATCAGAGCTACTTGCGAAAAGATTAATTCAGATTACGTGTTTTACTTGTATTCGATATATATGATATATGATGATGCATGTTTACCGATATAAAATTGAATATATGATATTCCGTTGTATGTGTATTCTGGTAATATATATGATGATCATCATTAATCGTATCGGTGGAATAACAATATAACTATTCTAATCGGATTAGAAGCATGAAGAATCGTTTTAATATGATTAATCAAATCTGAAATATATGATAAATTACGGTGTCTTGTTATTCGTTTAAATATGATTAAATCGAAATCGGACATATATAATATGTTATTATGGGTGTTTTGGTGGATTAAAATGTATGATTAAAACTGTTTGAGGAGATTCAGTATGGAAAAATTCTGCAATCTGAAATGTAGTTCGAAATTTTTTTTTTTGGTATTTTTGAAACCATGGGAGAGACCCCTTGGACCCCCCCGTCGTAGCATTTGATGGTCGTGTCCCCTATATTTTATATATAGTTTTCTTTAATTATATATAAATTGTTATGTGCTTATTGTGATATGCATGGTGCCTGATTATGGCCTTTTGACCCATAGGTTAGTGGTTTTGGTTTTGAAATACGGCTTGCATGTCTTGCCTTTTCTATAAATTCTAATGTAATATTATCTTCTCATCTAAATCCCCTCGAATGTAACTCGAGGTTTCTTTATGTCATGTAATAATCAGTAATTAATGAAGATGTCAAGATGGAGAACACAATGGAAAGATGATGATGGAGAGGAGGCGTGCTGCTAGGGAAGATCCAAGGAAGTTATTTATTTTAAGATCTTTTACCACCTTAGATTGACCTTCAATCTTTCATTAACTTGAAAAGATTGACAAATGGATTGGGCCATAAGCATGACACATTTAATTTTGCACTTTATTTATGCTTGTATGCGATATGATATGATTAATAATGTGCATGCTTAATAAGATTAAAATTGGTGAGATCTAAATTAATAAAATCCTCATTAAATTATTAAGTCTAAATCGGATGCCAATGAATAACACTCATCAAGACCTTGATCAATAGATGTAGGTTTGCCAAAGCAAAGTACCCTATTTATCTAGGTAAGATGCGATAGGATAATTGTGATATCCAAACTATTAAAATCATTGGGCTGACTTTAACTAAGTTATCTCAATAGGATTGTGGACTTAGAGGCATAGAGTTTGGTTGGTACCATTAGATGGACTAGAAACAAATGTTGTTTACCAAACTATCCAGGAGTTATATATGATATAATTGACAAATGGTTGTCTACCTAAATAATTATGTTTTGAGAGAATAGCCTAAGCTAATTTAAGGCATAATGAAATATGGATCTTGGCTCACTAGAAAGATTTAATAGAAAATGCTTTCCGAATTAATGGTGAGGGCTATTAATTTGAATAAAATAGTGGGAGGTATATTTTGAATGTACTATTATCAATTATATAATATCAACTCAGTAATTTGACTTATTATTGTTGCACTTATAAATTGTAGATATCAAATGGCAAACAACAACAACACAAATAGTCTTTCATTACGATCGATCCTTGAAAAGGACAAGCTAAGTGGAATTAATTTCCTTGATCGGGCATAGGAACTTGAGGATTGTCCTCAAACAAGAGGCGTAAGCTATATGTCCTCGATGGGCCCATTCCCGCAAAGACCAATCATCTTTGCACCACGTCACGAACACAATGCTTACAAGAAGCATCAAGATGATGCTCTGGATGTGAGTTGTGTCATGCTGCAACCATGAACGCCGAGCTTGAAAGCAACATGAGTTGATGGATGCTTATGAGATGATCGAGCATCTCAAGAAATTGTTCAAGGGCATGCTCGACGGAGAGGTATGATCTGAAGCAAGGCATTGTATCAACTTTGCAAAATGGGTGAGCGTGATCCGGTTGGTCCACATGTCTGAAAATGATTGGGTATATTGAGTACCTTGATAGGTTGGGTTTTCCAATCACTCTGGAAGCCCAAACTGACCTTGTTTTGCAATCTTTGAACAGCAGCTACTCTCAATTTGTTATGAACTATCTTATGAATGAAATTGAGAAACCCCTTACTGAGTTGTTGAGCATGTTAAGAACTGTTGAGAACAACATGAAAAAGGCAGGACCCGCTCCCATAATGATGGTGCAAAAGGGGAATGCTAAGGGAAATTAGAAAGGCAAGAAGAAGATAGGATCTAAATCTTTTGCCAAACCCAATTCCAAAACCAAACAGGCTTTAAAACCTAAAGGTGGGGTGGCTAAAGAAGGTGAATGTCATACATGGAAAACACGGACAACGGGAAAAGGAACTATATGCTTATCTGGAAGAAGTGAAGAAAAGAAAAGGAAATACGACTTGATTCGGTATATATGTTATAGAAGTCAACTTATCTACTTCTACATCATGGGTATTGGATCTTTGGATGTGGTTCTAACATTTGTGTTAATGTGCGGGGACTCAGGAGGAGTAGAACTTTAGCAAAAGGAGAGGTTGACCTACGAGTTGGAAATAGAGCAAAACTTCTTTGCCTTTGCCGTAGGAACTTATCATTTATCTTTGCCCACTGGGCTAGTTTTAGAATTAGAAGATTGTTATTTTGTGCTGCTATAAGCAAAAACATTATTTACATTTCTTGTTTGGACAAGAAAGGTTTTTCATTTATAATAAAGAACAATCGTTGTTTGTTTTACTTAAATGATATTTGTTATGGTGTTGCACAATTGTTTAACTCTGTCTCTATATTCTTGATTTAGAAATGCCTATCTATAACATAAATACAAAAACGATTTAAATCAAATGATTCAAATCCGATATATCTCAACACTTGTCGTTTAGGCCATATAAATGAGAAACGATATCCAAACTCCATAAAGATGGGTTCTTGGATTCATTTGATTTTGAATCATATGAAAATGCGAGTCTTGTTTATTAGGCAAGATGACTAAAGCCCTTTCACTTTGGACACGATTGAGCGAAGACTAGCGATGTATTGGGACTTATACATAGTGATGTATGTGGACCCATGAGTTCGTTAGCAAGAGGTAGGTTTTATTACTTCATTACATTTATCGATGACTTTAGTAGATATGGATATGTGTATCTTATGAGACACAAATCAATCCTTTGAAAAGTTCAAGGAATTCAAGAATGAAGTTCAAAACCAATTTGGCAAAAGCATAAAAGCCCTTCGATCCGATCGAGGAGGTGAATACTTAAGCCAAGACTTTGATGACCTTCTAAAGGAGTGTGGTATTATATCACACTCACTCCACATGGAACACCGCAATGGAATGGTGTATCCGAGAGGAGGAATCGAACCTTGTTGGACATGGTATGATCAATGATGAGTCATGCGAGATCTTCCAATAAGCTTCACGGGGTCATGCCCTGTAGAGGCAATTTGCATTCACACTTAACCGTGTTCCTACAAAGGCGGTTCGAGAAGACACCATATGAAATGTGGTGGAAACGTCCTAGTATATGTCGTTCATGAAGATTTGGGGTTGCGAGGCGTTAGAAAAGCGTCTGAATTCTGACAAGCTCGGACCCAAATCTGACAAATGTAATTTTGTGGGATACCCAAAGGAAACAAAAGGGTATTATTTCTACAAACCTTCCGAGAACAAAGTGGTTGTTGCTCGAATCGGTATTTTCTAGAAAGAGAATTTGTCTCTAAAGGAAGCGATGGGAGAAAGTAGAACTCAGGAATTCGAGGACCACAAAATATCATTGAACCTGAGTTGGAACATGAGCAGGAACCACAAGAAATTGTGGAAAGTGAACATGCTCAAATTACACAAGTCATTCGTAGATCTGGTAGGACACGCCAAGAGCCTGAGAGATATTATGGATATCTTGTGACTCAAAACGACGATGTGATGCTCATAGAACAAGATGAGCCTGCTTCCTACCAAGAAGCTATGAATGGACCAGATTCTGAGAAATGGCTTGAAGCCATGAAATCTGAGATGGACTCCATGTATACTAACCAAGTATGGACTCTGGTTGATCCACCCGAAGGGGTAAAACCAATCGGGTGCAAGTGGGTTTTCAAGAAGAAAACCGACATGGATGGTAATGTACAAACCTATAAAAAGTAGATTTGGTAGAAAAAGGTTTCAAACAAATTCAAGGTGTTGACTATGATGAAACCTTCTCTCCAAAGGGCAATGGTTAAATCCATTAGGATCTTACTTGCTATTGCGACTTTTTATGATTACGAATCTGGCGGATGGATGTCAAAACTATTTTCCTTAACGGAAATCTCCTTGAGGATGTGTATATGACACAACCCGAGGGTTTTGTCACTCCAAAGGATCTTTGAAAGGTATATAAGCTACAAATAATCCATTTATGGATTGAAGCGAAGCCTCTCGGAGTTGGAATCTTCAATTTGATGAAGCGATCAAAGAATTTGGCTTTATTAAAAATGAAGATGAACCTTGTGTATATAAGAAGGTTAGTGGGAGTCACATTGTATTCCTAGTATTATATGTTGATGACATATTAATTATTAGGAATGACATTCCTTCCTTACAATTTGTAAAAACATGATTAGGAAAATGTTTCTCCATGAAAGATTTGGGCGATCTTTTCATTTTAGGTATCAAGATCTATAGAGATAGATCAAGAAAATGCTCGACCTAAGTCAAAGTACATATATTGATAAAGTGTTGAAACAGTTCAAAGACATGCAAGAGGCGAAAGAGGAAACTTACCCGTGACTCATGGTGTAAAGATCTCTAAGGCCCAATGTCCTAAATCACAAGATGATGAGGAGCGTATGAGAAAGATCTTTGTTGATGGGTTAGTATGTATGTACAACCTATGGTCTAAGTGTTTAATAACACACAGAGTATGATCAGTTCTACAAGAGTATCTTGAAGATTCATAGAAACTGATCACCTCCATGAATTAACCAGATACTAATAAATCGTAGAATTGATTCTCACTCTGTGAACATTTAAACCATGTGAACATAACCTAGCAAATGATGAAACCATCAAAGAAAAAGAATGTTTTATTGAAATAGCAAATCTCAAACACACTCACCATCATGCATCTCAAAATGTATTATCTAAACTAATTACATGCAATCCAAATATATGAGGAATGGGGATTTAGAAAACTAACCTAGCAGGAACCATTTAACCATGGGTACCAAAAATAGAAATTCATAACCTGCAGGTTCTTGGTTTATCTAGCCACACTAAGAAATGCAGAAGCAGATGACTTCAGTCAAGAAGATTCAACCAGCAGAAGGCTTAAGACTGTTCAGAAATGTTTCTGATAAAACTCCTATATGTCAAAGCCTATCCTTGAAGACCTACTGAGCCAATCTAAATGAAGCTCACATGGCTACTGATCTTTATACGGAAGCAGGCCATTCAACCAAAGATGAAAAGGGTCATATATGCTCAATCATGTGAAGCAAATCATATGAGAAGAATCCTCAAGGAAGTTCATATCAGTGGATCATCGAGCATCAACATGAGGAAATCATTATGGAAGCAGAACTCAGCAAGCACAATATGACAAGGAAGACTACATTCGTAGTGCTGTTAAAGGATCGTAAAATGATCAATCCTGAAGATGCCCATCTCTACGATACAAGAAGATTTAATGACTTCAGCCAGAATGAGATATGCGTGATTACCTTCTTCTACACATGAAGAAAAGGAAATCACACCATACTGAAAAGACAGCATCAACCATGGGGGAGCAGTGACCTGCTAAGGGACAACAACACTAAGAAATTCTATGAAGCAATGTACCAGCTACAGAGTCCCAAAATTTATGGCTGATGAACCAAATGAAGATCCATAGTCAGTAGGAACATCTCAAAACGTAACCTATCAGCCACCCAACTCAAAATTGTGGAGTACCTACGATCAAACACCTTATCGTAGTGTAAATATAGGAGGACACCACAATTACAGCCAGTGCAAATGTCTAAAGTTGGAAGAGGAACTCCTCAGCAGAAAAGGTCAAATGAGATATCAGTGCAAATCACTTCTAAAACCGTTTCATCTGGAAAGCGCCTCAGGGACAAACCTGACCCTTAGATCACTCTAAGAGGTTGGCCCTTCCTAAGCTACCTTAACCCAGAAGGATTAATTAGTGAAGTTCATCTCAAGGACCAAGACAATCAACGATCACGGAGTAGAGTTTGAGAGAACTCAATGATCATGATGTAACCTCAACGATCTTAGTGCAACCTCAGTGATCGTAGAAACAGACTCGACGATCGCAGTCTTACAAGAGGCTACTCTAACTCATGAGGAGCTTGGAAGAACAGGACAATTGCTCAAACATTCAGATTATGGGAGATAAGTTTGAATGTTGGTTGGAAAGATGTCCTGCTGAAGAAAAGTGCCCAAGGCTTCATGAAGTACATCAGTGGTTGAGCCATGCAGGTTTAAAATGAGAAGTAATGTCAAAACCATCCACTGCAACATCTCTCAAAAGTTGATCGTTGAGTCAACAAAGAAAAACGTAGAGTCCATAGCTGCCTTATCATGGTACTCTACGAACCAAAGAGGTCAACGGTAAATCCACGTTAATCAAACGTCTACTCTTTTAAAAGAGACATCTAACTGAAAAGTTAATGGAGAGTTATAGCTCATTACTGGGAATCGTGCAACCAATGGCTAGTTGACACATCACAGCGTATGCAGAGTCAGAAGGAACTGTCATAAAGACAAATTCAAAATCTATAAACAGTTACCAGAACCTATCGAACCTCTCTCCCTCCCATTTTCAAACCCTTGAATCCTCTTTGAAGCTTAAATCAATTAAACCTCTAGAACCCAAATCACAATCAGCTATCTCTCACAAATCTCTCTGAATCATATACCCTCATCCCTCGAACTATTCAAATGGAAGATTGGCGAGTAATCACTGGCATTCAGCTCGGAACCAAGTCTTTTGAGAAATCTGAAAAGAAGTTCAGAGACATTCTTGAACTTGTGAAGAAAGCGGGATTCTCAAAATGTCTTGAAGCTAGCACTCGAGTATATACTGAACTGGTCAAGGAATTCTACTCAAATGCATCCATAAATGTCGGAACCCTTTCAACCAAGGTTAAAGGTCAGTCTCTTAAGCTAAAATCATCCGATATCAATCAATGCTTAGGTTTTTCTGACCTAGGACTGAGAGACCTTGATGAGATCGACACTGAGAAAGCAAAGGAGATTATGGGGTACTAAAGGAACCCTAGTCTGAAGGACATGAAGAAAAAGGAGTTTCTTAAGGAATTCGAGTTCCTTGCTGAGATAGTAGGCAAATGTATACTATGGAAGGATACGTCACATGACACTGTGCTTGATCAACAACTGAAGATTATGTCTGCAATAGTTCTGAAGAAGAGAATAAACTTTGGAGTTATCATGTTTGATCAGATCTCTAAATGGGTAGAAAAGGCTGAGTTAAAAAAGTCTACAGAAAAACCACTTACAAAAGTGTTTCATGGAAGATTGCTAAGTATTGTGATGAAGAAGAAGCTGGGAGGCAAAATCAAGGATGATGAATGAGAACCTCTAAATGTTCACAAAGTAATGCCTCCACAACTGTTTGTGAATTGGAAGAAAAACCCCAAGGAGAACAGAAGGTTAACAACAACAGGGAGCAGCAGAAAGAACTCTGCAAAAAATAGGAAGGCGAAAGAGGTGGAAAGCTCTGAGTCTGGTGACTCCGCACCGGTAGAAGCCACACCAACAAGGAAGAAATCCAAAGGTGTGAAGAAAACTGAGGCCCTACCAAAAGGTCTCTCCATGGAAGACAAGGATGAAGAAGAAAAAGTCCTAACTACAGAAACCACTAAGAGGAGAAGTAACAGACTGCTTCAAGGGCCATCAAGAAAGAGAGCTAAGGTGGAAAACAAACCAGCCCCAGTTTCCCAAGAAAGTACATCTGACGAAAAGGAGAACGTAGAGTTAGAGGAAGAAAAGGGAACTGGCGATCTCAAGATCGAATCCCCAAAGAATGAATCCAGCAATGAAGCTGAAGCTAGATTCATAGAAGAAAATATAGAATCTACTGATGAAGAAAAGCTATGAGATGACCCAACTGCATCTCCAAATGCAAATGCTCCAACAAGCCTAGATGATGGATCAAATGATGTTGTCTCTGAAGAAGAAGGACATGCACCTGCCAATGTTGAAAGTCAAGAAAGCTTTCCTGATGATTCAAAGGCCTCAGAGTCTGAAAAGGAAGAAGAGTCTGACGCTCCCATAGCTGAACCCCCAAGGAGAAGGAAGAGCTACAGATTACTTGCTCAATTTGCCTCCAAGAAGAGAAATGATCAATCTACTGCCATCATTAAATTAAGTGATGATAAATCTGAATCACAGGAAGAAAGTGCTGAAGATGGGACTAGTAATGAAGAGGATGAAGAAGGCTCTGGTAATGAAATTCAGCAAGAAGAATTCACTGATGAATCTGATGAAAGGAATCAGCAAGATTCAAGTTCAAGAAGTGAAGAATTGAAGAAAGATTTTGTTTCTGTAAATCAGGAATTAGAAGAATCAGCAAACTATCCTATCATCTCTCCAACAAGGATTAACTGAAGCAGAATAGTGAAAGGCTCGGATGAATCACAAGAAGTACTTCAAATTCCAAGCCTAGAACTGGTGTCTCAAAACTTCCCAAAGGTGAAGAACTATGCAACAATGATGATCAAAGACCAGCCCCACTACAAAATCTATAAACATGCTGACAACCATTATATTCCCTACGATCGTAGAGTGGACTCTGAAGGCAGAAGGATTATGGCCAAGGAAATAAACGTAGAGTCTGTTCACTCTACCACTGATGGTGCTCAAGTCCAAAATAAAAAGCCTTCATCTGCTCAAACACTGTTGCCCAACATTCCTTCATCCTCCAATAGCGATTGGTACTCAAAGATTTTTTAGATTATCAACACTTTCAAAAATTTGTCCAAGGATGAAAATCGTAGAGTCCAATCTGGTGTTCAACAAGAAACTGTCCAACCAGATGACCAAATTCCTATGGAGAAGGAGCTGATAAAAAATTCTGATGATCTGATTGAGAAAATATCTCTAATCAGTGAAGAGTCAAAGAGGTTGACAGAAACAGAAGATAACTCAGTTCAAGACAGAATCTAAGCCACCATGGCTGATATATCTCTCAAACTCAAAGAGAGAGATCACATCTATCTAAAGGTCATACATGATCAGAAGGATGAAGCTCTACGAGCACAAAAGGCCAATGAAGAGAAACTCCAAGTCCTCTTTGACAAGATTGACAACCTGAATCAGTCTTTCTCCGTGCAACTTGAGTTGAGGTAACAACAACTCAAGATTGAAGTTAGTAACTCCTTCTACCTGATGGAGCAACTTATGTCCAACATGGAGCAGCTCTCTCAAGTGATTAATGACAAAAAGGGGGACACAAAGAGGCATAGAAAGAAGCTGAGTAAGAGGCACTCAAGAAAGATCAAGATCAATAGAAGTAAAGAAGAGAAGAAAACAAGAAGAAGACAGCACAAGAAGTAGCTGAGTCATCTTCTAAGGGGGAGCCAAAGGATGATGAGCCTGAGGCTAAGGGGGAGACAAAAGAAGAAGAGGAGCATACATCTGCAGAGGAGTAGACAAAAGAAATGAAGACAACATCCCAGGGGGAGCAGGTGCAAGAAGATCAAACAGATGAATAGCTGATCAACAGACATCCTGGAGGCATACATGGAGCCGAAGAGGTACATCTCTAACTAGTTAGGTATGTTCTGGATCCAGGATGTAAAATGTCAGTGTATGTCAAGATATTAAATTTCACATCACTATAAATGACATTCATGATTATCTGTTTTTAGAAATACAAATTTACTCACTTGTATATAAGATTCATTCATAACATGCGTATGCACTTATTGTTTTTTATCATAATCAAATAGGGGGAGAATGTCAGGACTAAACATATGAATGATATTCCTATCTTTATATGATTTGATTATGATATATATATATATATATATATATATATATAAATGAATATGCAAGTATGCTTGCATTAAGAAAAAGTCAGAAAGTCCTCCTCGATAGATTATAGAAACATATGTACAAGGACTTAGAATGAATTGATCAAATATGTTAGGATGATCCTACATAAGCTAAACATCTTTGTAAAGTCCTTAAAAAGAAATGATGTACAAGGAATATAAATATAGAAAAATCAAGCATGTTAGGTTGATCTTATGATGTAATAGATAGGCTTGTCTGATCATCGAGCACTGCACCAGAAATCGTAGTCTGCTAGGAGAGTCAAGGAAAGCTCGAGAACTATCAAGGCAGAATCGTAATCTGTAAGATAGTAGATCTCGAGTTCGTAAACTGCCAGGAGAGACGAGGAAGGATCGTAGTGTGTCGAGTAGCACTTCCTCGGAGTCGTAGTCTACTGAGGAAGTCATGTTCAGAATCATAGAGACAGCCTGCCTACGAGCTGACCCAGCATCTGTCGAAGCCAAGTCAAGAATCGTAGACTACACTCAGAGTCATAGAGTCTACAGATCGTATCAAGGAAGAAATCATAGTCGAGCAAGATCAGATGAAGACAACAAGCACAACAACAGAAATTGTAGAGTGTCAAGATCTGATCTCGGAGTCGTAGCGTTTGCACAGTCGAAGCTGAATCGTAGAGTGTAGAACTGAGACTTCAATAGATGTGCTCACAACGCCAAGGAAGAATCGTAGAGCTAATACGATTCTCAACAAATGAGAACTCCCAGAATATCCAAAGGGATGAAGCCTCTGGTTGGTACTTCAAAGATGCATCCCACCTGAAAGAAACTAGAGCACTCAACGAATGGCATGCAAGCTAATAGAAGATCTAAGCATCAACTCAATCAGCATCCAGATTGAGTTGTGAAGCCATTCGAGATAAAGTCTTCCACAAAGAATATCATAAGAAGACTTCAGTAGCTGACTAAGGAAAGTCAGTATGTGCAATAACTGTCAAAGTGATAAGATGACAACGATCTTGGAAGTAATCAGGATCGTAGTGTTTGCCAAACAAAGAAGGAACTGATGGAGTGTACACAGAGATACTGGCCATCTTCTGAAGAACAAGGCTAAAGTGATTAAGCATTGGGTCAGTCCATTGATGATAAGTGAACGGGAGATCACAAGGAGAAAACGAGTTGGACACGCCACAAATCTGAAGTGTCTTGTTGTTCAGAAGGGACCAAAATGAAGAGTCAAGCCATCCGGATGTCAAAGAACGATCGAGGCAAAATGTAAGTGTTGAGGCCTTTGCACGAAAGAAGGAAGAGGTGTTCTACATTGAAGATCCAACGAACATCCTTCTAAAGATCGTAGTGATGACTCTACATGGTATTAGTCAACAAGACACTATGATCAGGTCCGAG
Organism: Panax ginseng; assembly: GCA_020205605.1. Taxonomy (NCBI): domain Eukaryota; kingdom Viridiplantae; phylum Streptophyta; class Magnoliopsida; order Apiales; family Araliaceae; genus Panax; species Panax ginseng. The sequence goes on along the minus strand of CM035130.1, from coordinate 38,228,866 downwards.
AAGATGTGCATCAGAATCATAGAGTTCGAATAACTAAGGATTGAAGCATTGGCAACGGTTCAATCTGAAGGTTGGTATAAGGACAAAAGCTTATTGAGAGCATCGATGCAAGGACAACCTCTGATCAAGAAATTAGAAGGAGGAAATAAAGTCATTGACCTGCCCAAGACATCGAAGTAACATATCTGATGGGATAGGTGAAACAGTAGACTGCAGTGTCAGAAAGTCAGAAAAAGTTAACATGTCACATCTGCAGTCTATACCAAACAACTCGAGATCTGTGAAGCAATTTGAATAGCTTTCAACGATTACTTTCCAACGGGAAGATTGGGAAGCAGTATAAGTCAACAGAGCTTCAAAGATCAAGAGTTGTTGATGATTGTTGAGTTGCAAAATCGTTGAGTTATTGGGAATGCTATTGTTGACTCTACGAGTTCCACCAAAGATCAACAGAACAAGTCTCGGTGACAGTGAGACTACAAAGGTGGAAGTGAAGCAGCTTTGAACAAGGACTTAAACAGATTAGAGCTTCACTCAACAAAGATGAGAATGCCACTGAGGATAACAGCCAAGCTGAGATCCGAGAAGGCCAAAGAGATAGCATTCAAAAAGGTGGCAGAATACAAAGAAGATCAAGAGAGCCACTCTACAGATCACCATGAACCAAAAGAAGAAAAGGAACAGAAGTAGAATCATGTCTGCAGAACATTCAAGAAGGGTTCAGGAATTGCTAAGTGACAGACGAAGTCTACTAAAAACTCAGTGACTTAGCAAATCCAGATGGTGATGGTGCACAGCTGACATCAGATAAAGATGAGCAGAAAGGAGTAAAGATCAATTTTGCACCAAAGAAGATGTGGTTCAAACTCAAAGCGTAATCGAGAGAGACCACACCAAGTCGCTATAAGTCTGAAGATGTTTAGAGCTTAAAGACATTTTAGCAATTTCAACAACAACAACAACAACTACAACAACAAGAAGCTGTGGCACTGAGGGGTCCTTGTCCTGAGGGGACTAAATGAAGTTTCAAGCCTCTTTGGGCTTGAAGAGTTCTAGGGGAACTAGAGAAGTCCCAAGGCACTGGGCCTGAAGAGTTCTTAGTGAATCAAGTCCTAAAATCACTTGGGCCTTGAAGGAATCTTAGTGATTCGAGTCTTGCCTTCCTTAGCGGAAATCCTACTAGTTGAAAGCAGAAGAGTGGATTAGGAGCTTGAGTCTCTGAACCACTTAAAACCCCTTGTGTCTTTTACTTTATGTCATTTACATTATGTACATTAACTGCTATAACTGTTATGTATGTCTTAATTGTTTACTACTAAACTAACTCTACGAACAATGTATATATGGTTATGAATATATCAATGAAGGGGATCTTTTACTTATTCCGCTGTGCTTGAAAAGATTCTTATGTTTGTCATATGCTAAATTATTAGCAAAACAAAATAAACCAGAAAAGTATTTGAATTTAAAAATGATCTATTCAACCCCCCCTTTTAGATCTATTGTGCCTACTGGGAACTAACAAATATTATAAACAATACTTTTTCACAGTTCAAAATCATATAATCTCATTTCACAGTTCAAAAATAAATACATGATCCGAATTTTGAAATATAAGAACATAACAGTTTAATTTAAATGGAAGCCTTAAATACAACATAATAAATTTTGAAAACATACATTTAGGCATCCGAATAATTACTAAGATATACATATAAATAACGATAATTTTAAAAATACTAAATAGTTCGAAAGCCACTTACCTTGATATTGCGAAACACGAAATTAAAAACAAACAAATTCTAAATATAACCTTAGAACAAATAAAAGTCATTAGGATACAATATCCTAACTCAAACGTATTTTAATTTATATCTTACACACATTGATATTTAATATTTATTTATTTATAATACAATTGGTATTTAGTTAATACACCTGAAATTTAAAATGATTTTCTTTCATTATAATAACTTCGATATTGAAATTATAACTTTAAAAATTAAAATAAGTATTTTCTGTTATTAGTTTAGAATTCATTCTATTATACTAATTATAAATCAATATATTTACAAATACCAATACATATATACACATAATTACAACAAGTTGCCATGAGAACATGTTATCTAAGCATATATATATATATATATATATATATATATATATATATATTCAATATTCATCCGTGACAACAATAGGTTGTCACGAGTATTATTCTAACAAACATAACTTCTACCGTTGATCAACAGAATGGACGATTTGAATTGACAAAAAAAATCCCAGTCGCTATAGCCTATAGCATGACAACAAAAAAAAATTAGATCTACTACATTTATGTAACGACAATAAGTTGGGTTTATTACTTCCATTCCATTCCACTCTTTGAAATTTATTTTATTATATTAATTTATAATCATGCATGCCGCTACAGCCTAAACCGGCTGTGTACTAATTTGAACTATATGAATGCATCCTTATGATCTGTTTGCTTTAAAGAAAATGATTTTCAAAACATTTTATGAGAAATTGTTTTCGAATAAAGCGATATACTCTCTTTGTATAAAAATAAAATCATTTTTTTAGAATTAATTTGACATATTTTTAAATTTAAAATTAATATAATTTATTCAAAATTATAATAATATAATTTATTTTTAATAATAATTTTAGGTGATTTATAATATTTATCAATAAAAATATAAATATAAATTTATATTTATACTATTTATAAGTATTATTTTTAGTTTCAAATATTATTGAACTCAAAATAAATATAAATTCGTTGAAGTTTTAGTCAATTTTACTGATAAATATTATAAATTACCTAAAAATTATTATTAAACATAAAATATATTATTATAATTTTGAATAAATTATATTAATTTTAAATTTAAAATATGTCAAATTAATTCTAAAGAAACAAAAATGATTTTATAATTTTATACAAAGAGAGTATATTGCTTTATTCGAAAACAAGTTCTCATAAAATGTTTTGAAAATCATTTTCTTTAAATCAAACAGAACATAAGGATGAACTGATATAGTTCAAATTAGTACACAGTCGGTTTAGGCGGCATGCATGATTATAAATTAATATAATAAAATAAATTTTAAGGAGTGGAATAGAATGAAAGTAATTAACCCAGCTTGTTGTCGCTACAGACTGTAGCGGTTGGAATTTTTTTTTGTCAATCTAAGTCATCTATTCTGTTGATCAACGGTAGAAGTTATGTTTGCTAGAATAGTACTCGTGACAACCGGTTGCCACGGATGGATACCCTATATATATATATATATATATATATCAAGTAAGGGATCCTTTATTTTCTTAAAATGAGGGACTTTTTTTTTGTTTTTTTTTTGTTTTTTTTTTTTAAAACAACTAAAAAAAAAAGTTTAATATTTTATGGAACTGAAATTTTTCCATAATACAATGTTTTGGACGTGTTTTGAATATCTATACCATAATGCACTCAAATCACACCCAAAACATCAGATATGAAAAAATTTCATTCCATAAAATATTAAACTTTTTTTTTAGTTGTTTTAAAAAAAAAAAAAAAAAATCCTCATTTTAAGAAAGTAAGGATCCTTACTAATCTGACCTAATATATATATATATATATATATATATATATATATATATATATATATATATATATATATATATATGCAAGGTTGATTTCATATATCCATCCATCCATTTTCAAAATCAATAAGCAAATATCATCTTCTCAATGTTTATTACAGTGGGAGCTTCTTCTTTTTTATTTTTTTATTTATTCCTTCCCTCTAGCAGAAACTCATACAAGTGAGCAATCTGTTTTGTGCACGCACCGTTGATAAACCCATATATTGAAATATAGGATACATATATATATTTTTTTAAAATAAAAGAAAACTGACATACTAATTCCATTTTATTCACATTGATTATGTATATCTTTGTTTCCATGAATTTATTATTATAATCATAATTTACAAATATCTAATCATACATATGAATCAACTTATAATTGAAAAATAAGGGTTTAAGTTCTTCTTTTCTTCACTGTTCTACAGTAATCTCAAAGCCAAATAATTTTTTACATTATTTTCTCTATCTTTCTCGTCTGATATTTCTTTCTCAAACCCTTATTAATATTATCTCAATCCAGCGTTTTAAAAGATATGAACATATAGATTTTAATTCAAATTTAAAAACTATAGTTATCACTGTTTTAAAAGTATAACACAATCCTTAAATTTAGGATTTAGTTAACAGATGCATCTGTTATTATCTTACTATTTAATTATTATTATTATTATTATTATTTAGAAAACCCAATTGTTACAACAATATTATTTCTTTAGATCATAAATGAGATGTTAATCTTATTTTAGTGTTGTAATGGTGATGGATATAATTGGGACATCTGCAGAAAAGAGAGAATGGAGGAGCTGACTAAAAATGGAGGCAAATTATATATCTTGCGAAAGAGAGGTGATCCATTAAGCAGTGATCTTGATAATGCAAGTGATCAATTTGCCAGAAGAACTTAAAAGACATCTAGAACTGACTCAATTGATGGAAAGAGAGAGGAGTACTCCAAAGTCGAAAGTAGGAGAGGTAAGATCCTGGAAATAGTAATAAAAGCATTCCCCACAAGGCCTGGCCTTTCTAGAGAATGAGAGATGGAAAACAACATATACAGGACAAGATAGTGAGCTGATTGCATGTTTGAGAGATGTACATTTTTGAGTGACGAATTAAAACCAGAAGGAGCCAAGTAAAATATTGCATTTTTGTTACGGTTGGTGCTGATCACCAATCAGAATTCGACACACCACCCTAAGGGAAGTTTTTTATATTCCAGCTACACCCAAGTAAAGTTTTTGTGAGTACTAACACACCTTTTTTACTCATAAGAGTTCGATCAATAAATGCCACGTGGCATGCTGTAATTGGTGACAGAGGATAATTTAGCTACCATAGTAGGATGCCATTTGGGTTTTTGTGGATTTTGTTTTGTCTACTATGGAAGATAACTTTTATACTGGTGGGACCCATTTGTCACGTGGAGGGGGTATGCCAAATGGCAATCCAACAAGACAAAAAAATGGTCATTCACAAATCTCCTCTAATCTCCTCTCCACCAATTATAATCAATCTCCCACGTGGGACGTGTTGCCCCACTGTACAATTGCTTCTCCTTTTGATACTATATAATGCTACTACGATCTCTTGCACTTCCTTTGGTCATAATCTATTCCTCCCATTATATTACACTTATTGATCACTCTCTATATCTCCCTTATATTCCATTCTATCCTCAGCTGTTTGTCTGTTTCACTACATAGTATCATGGGGGATTCTGCTGCATCATACATACACATGGTACTCTTCATGTTTTGATCATGATACATAATATTTGTTTTCATGTTTCTTTTGCCTGTTACTAGTTATTGATCAGAATATGGAATCATGTTCCTTATGACTTTTGGTTCATTGGGGGTGACTTGATTGATTTAGGTGCAGCACCTGATAGAGAAGTGTTTGATCTTCCACATGACAAAAGAAGAGTGCATGGAAGTCCTTACAAAAAATGCAAAAATCGAAACTGTCATAACTTCCACTGGTTAGTTTAATTCTTTTCATCTCCCCTGGCATGATCAGTACTAAACTAGACTCCTTGTATATATTGAGAATAGGCTATAAGAAAGGTATTTAGCTTCCAGTTCTTTGCTCCGAGTGAGGAACCGACCGGCCCCAAGGTTTGAATTAAGTTCGAACGAACGAGCTCTGACCTAGTAGTTCTTAGTTAAGAGCTATGAGTTCTAGCTCTCTCTTGCTTTTTTATCTCGCATGTCTCTAATTAATTTAATAGTAAATCATTCCATGCCCGTGAAATTAAAGACACCTTAAAGAAGTGTAGGATCGATAAATGTCTAGCAACACATGTAGACAATATGTAGAAACCTAGCTAGCAGGACCAGTATGTTTTATGAAATAAAAACATGTGTTTTGTATGATCAGGGTGATATAAACTGATTTAGCTTGATAGCCACTTCTCCTATTAGGTCAAAAAAAGTGATCTCTCTTTTGTTGTTGATAGAATGAAGTATGTCTCCTCCTCACAATTAAAGTCCCCATTAGGGCATCAAAACAATTTCCTCTGATAATCTGAATTAGGGTATAAACTTGAACATGTGCATATACACTATCAAGATGAGGAGTTAATTTACATAGTAAATTAGGAAATTATGATACCAGATTAATGGACCTCATTCATGATTAAACAGTTTTGTGTTTAATCATTGTGGATACAAAAGACTTCTAAAACTGTCAAAAACTGATGTGATAATTACATAATTTATTTTGTAAACTGTGGATTATACATAGTTTAGTTTTTATCAGTTTTTGTAAGTGAACAGTCATTTGTCTTCTTACTCTCGTCAACCTTTACAAGCTCGAACCAGTTTAATGGACCTCATTGTTGGTATAAAATCTAGTTACGCACAACACGCAAGTATACGTGGTCAACAAATAATAAAGTGTAAGTAGAGTATCGTTCCCACGAGGAATTATTAATACAAATTACCAAATACTAACTCTTAACCAAACTAATTTTATTTAAACAATCAATTTAAGGTTATGAATTAAATTATTTAATTAAACTAATTCTAATTATCACTAGTTAAAAATCAGATTATGGAGATTTAAGATCACAACTTCACTTACTGATTCACTTAAGTTAATACACATCTTATCAATTATGCTCACTATTCTGAATTGTTAACCAAGAACACATAAATAAATATGATCATCTCTCAATGCATCATACTCAAATCAACTTAAATTTACAGATGATATAATTACAAAGAACACCATAATTAACTAATTCACTATATCTCTATGTGAATTACAATTAAAGAGGATTTTAAACATAAGTTCTTTATCAGATTACATGCGATGTATATGTATATCTCTATCCTAGACATAAATTATATAAGAATTCCAGCGTCATGCAAAAAACACAATCACATGCTATTATGATCAAATCTAAACCTAGTCCATCTCTCGAGTTCATATAGATTATCACTGAAATTGTTAGCTAGACAATTAAGTATTAAGCAAAAACCATAATAGACAATCCAAGAATAATCACAATAATTAATAGAGAAGCATATTAACACAACAAGCTCCATTGTTATCTTAAACAAAAATTTAGTTCATGATTATTGAATTAAAACCAAGAATCCATAATTAAAAGACAAAAATAAAAGTAGAGAAAAGAATAAAATTTGTTGCCCGCAAATCTCATTCTCCCTCTTGCTCCTGCTCTTAATCTTTAATGGTTTCCAAGTTGTTTTAATCTCCAAATCTAATTTTGTCCTAATCTAATGAAAATCTAATCTAATGGAATCATCTCCCTTAATCCTTGTTATTCTCTTCCTTTAATATACTCTTCATGTGTCTTTTAGCCCTCCTTAATTAAAGTCCTTGAAACAAACAGCCCAAATCAATCCTCCTTGAACTCAACTTCTGAAAACTCTTCTTCTTCCCGACAAACCCTCCCCGACGGGCTTTTCGTACTAGGAAAGTGTCGCCTTACAGAGAGGTCACACTTGAATGTTTATACCTGGCAGGCGTTTTTTTACATTAAAATTGCCTACCTTACCATTTCCGCTTTCCAGACTAGAAACTACAGAAATGTCACTAAGCTCTATTTTTTATGTTTTGACCTTCTGAAGCCGTTTATGTTAACGGTATATATATATATGTAATCATTAACTTATATATATTTTATTATAACGTGTATATATATTTATAGTAGTATATGTACTTTATATATATTATATATATGTATAAAACCATGCAGACATTCTTTTTCAAAGCATGAGCTAGCAAATTTTTTTTAAACCGTGACCCTCATTATGGGACAAAATGCATTTGCTGGCAAGTTTTTCTTTAAAAACCGTGTGCATTAAATTACATGCCTCATATGTGTATAATTTAAGTACAATGGCATAAATGATTGAAACCATGCATGCATAACATTTATAAAGAAAAAATGTGCTGACAATTTTTTTCTAAAACCGCGTGCTAGCTGCTCTTTCATTCAACCCCCTTGACCGAATTCATTTTGAACAATAAATGCTATGTTGGCAAAAATTATTTCTCATCTGGTCCGTTAAATTTTAAAATCTTTCATCCAAATCGTTCATTCAAAATCAGATTTTCAAAATTATCATTTTACCCCTAACTTCAAAAATCTATAAATAGGAGGTCTTTCTTTCATTTTCAATTTACCAATTCACTTTCAAGAAAAGCTTATTTCTCTCCCACATACTCTCTCTCTAAAAAGCTTTCTCTATTTCTTCTAACAAAAGTTCTGATTATTTGAGAAGAGAAAATTGGTCTAAGCAAATTGAGATAAGTTGTTTGATTTATTTATTTGAATTATCTCTTGCTTATTTATATTTATAGATATACAAATATAAATTGTTATACACAATTTTATATATCTATATTTTATTTATTTATCAAATAAAAGGATACTTGGTATGTAAGACTACTACGGAGAAGAATCCAATAAATTTATTCCATATAGTCTTGAGAACCTTTTATTGATATTATTTATATAAATATCATAAAATAGATACTGACACTTGATAGCTCAAAACAACAATCGAGATATCTGCTCCAAAAGAGTAGTCATCCCAACCGGATTTGAGAATCGTAGTGATCTATTGAAAATATTTATATAAATATCAATTGTGAAAATTATAAATTGTCATACTTAGACGCTGCAAGGCTACGGAGATAAACCTCTACGGAGAGGAATCCGATCGTACGATTCCTTATAGTACTAAATGACATTATTTATAAAAGTTTACATAATAGAGAAAATATTTTTATATATTGTTTGAGTTAAACAATAATGTTTGTTATATCAAGTATTTCTTAACTGATTTATTTATTATACTTGATATCTGTCATCACAAGTATTTGTTCATAAATTTATTTATTCATAAAATACTTGTTGCATAATATAAAAGTTATTTAAACTTTTATTTCTCAAACTTAAGTGAATATACACTACAACAAAAAAGCTTATCGTGACGACTTTATCATGATCGCATATATTGTCATTGATATCTATCTCATGACAATTGGTCTGCGGTCATAAAAGGCGTCGCACAAAATCTGTCGCTAAATGCACATCAACGACCACTATTAGCTTAATCGATTAGTAGCGAATAAATATCGTGACGATCGAAATGGTAAATCCGATTAAGCTAAGTTTGAGTCAAGACGGGCCATGGCCAAAGTGATGTTTCACGTGTCGTCCGATCGGAATCGATGACCGCATGCAATGCTTAATATTAAAAAATAAAATAACAGAATCTTGCTGTTTTTGCATAAATCCCAAAAACCTGTACCTGTTTTGTACCTGTTTTATCCCAACACACATACACAATAACAGCATACACAACAATATAAACATCCATCGTCCATCATATAACACATACACTAAACTAGAATATAAACCATTCAAAACCAATATGATTTTGAATAAATATAATAACATTTTAAAAATTGTTTAAGTAACAATATACAAACATCCTAAGAATGAAACAAGTACAAACTTATATTATAACTATAAAACTAATCTAAAGCAGGTACTAATCAAGCATCACCGCCTCCTTGATCACCCTGTAATATTAACAAAATAATAAAACAAGTTATAAATATTTACTAACTATGTTAATATTGGTATATTACGACAATATACAACAAATTGATTTTATACCTCGTCGCCATCCCCTGTGTTTGTGATCTTTCTTTGCTGCCCATTGCTTCCATCGCTTCTTCGACTAACTCCTCAAAGACTCAGAGCCCCAGGATGTCCGCCAAAGATCTTGAAGATCCCGATCTTGACATATAGCTCTCTACACAACAAATGGGGAGTATGAATAATTTGGATGGCTAGATGATCGTGTAGACTGGGTAAGAAAGCAAAGATGAGCCATCAAGGATGGGCGCCGTCGTTGTCCTTGACCTTTAACGTAGTTCTTCTTCACAACAGACGCCTCTCCCACAACTCTTGATCGATAGAGCGGACGTGGAGTGCCTTCGTGATAAATACCATTCAATAAACGCTTATAAGTGTCCTGCGTGTCATCATGTTAACAATTAAATAGTTAAAAATAAATTAATTTTGTAAGCATTAATTAAAGATCAAGTTGTTAAAATTTATTACCGCTATCCGGATAGCCTCAGTGCACTACCATCACGGGTGTACGCATACACATCCAAATGATGGATAGGTGACCTTGAGACCTAGACTCTATACAAAAATAACACAATATTACTAAGTAAAATGGGATATATTTTCTATAATTCATGATTGAAAACATATTAAAACTTGTAAATACGTACCACAGCGGTGATATGTTTCAACCGTGAAATCTCGCCACCATGTATGTTCCTTTAGCCTTTTCGCCGCCTTGGATACACCGAGGCTCTCATTGGTGTGGCGGCGGTCTTTCGCCTTTTTTCACCAACTCTCGAATTTCCATTGGGCACACATCTCAAATTATATGGATCTGGTGCACCACCGTGGGCTATGCTCAGGCATATAATCTTCTCCCAGCTTTGGATGGTCGATCTCGGCATTGTGAATGGCTTTTTGTCGTTCTTTATTTAAGTTATCCTTGAGTACGGACCATGACTTCGCTGAATAATGTCTCGAATCACCGAAGCTGCAAGCGTCCTCCCTATATACCTTTTTCGCAAATAAAACAACAATAATAACATTACTAAAATTATCCTTTGAATATTATATTAATATAATCATTATAATTAATAAAAACATACACGAAATTCAAATTAAATCAGATCCTTATGGGCGAGGTGTGTTTTCATGTAATGTAATCACCGGCGTGCGTGGGCGATTACAGAAGATAATTGTGAAATGCACTTCACAATTCTACTATCTTGAAAATCACTACAATATACACTAATTTACATTAAAATATATTTATAACAATGAAAATATTAACCCTTATATATACACGATGTTTAACTTACGTGTTTTCCGGAGGAGGACGGATCTCATAAAGAATCGTCATCCGGATTAAGCCGGGCCTTCACACATGATTAGGGCCCAAACCCAACCCGCGCTTTCGTCTTTGCGAGTTCGTAAGACATCTATAAATAAAAAATTAGGATGTTAGTATGAAATTATGAATGACAATTAATTGTATGAAATAGTTAACTACGATTATCATAAGTGAAAGATACATAAACATGACTCGCAAAATAGTTAACTACAACAACTACAAATGATATAGTTAAGGATATAGAGAACATTCCTATATAGAGAACATAAATGAAAGGTACATAATTATGAACTAAACATGAACATGAACATGAACATAAACATACATTTTGTACAATTATAACTACACATACATTTTAATGAAAATCGTTGTCCGATGAGTCGAATCATTTTGTACAAGTATCGGAGATTCATAACCATCTTCTTGATTTCGTGTCGGTTGTCGACCAATAACTCTTCCTCAATATCACCGCTATCCGCACAATAATCGCCTCGGATCCAATTCATCAGGTTCATCTCCACCCTCTAACTGGATTACATCATTATTGTCCTCTATATGCTATACAAATTGACTAAAAATAAAAGAAGAAATAGAGCAAACAAACTTATCGGGGTAGTAGAGTCTCAAGTTGGTAAACTCTAACATGTTGAGTATACACTTTTTGAAAGCCCCTTTTCTGTAGAACCTCTTTATGCTGCAAATTACATCACATAAATCAGATTGAGGAAAACGTTATAATGCAGTAGACTCAACTCAATCACAATGAACACATAATGATAATATCAGAAATGATAACAATTCAAAAGTTTCATTGAACAATACCCTGAGATTCCTAATCGCTAAAATACCCTTAGACTCCAATGTTAGTGGTTTGACATTTATTAATGTAAGTGCAACTAATTCAATTCGATATCATCTCCTCTTCTTTAAAAGTATATAGCATTGGTCCTTGCACTCACAATTATATAGACCAACTCACCCCTAGCGTGTGACCTAGGAATAACCCAAATACAGTACATTAGAAATCAACAAGCCATTAGGTGGGAAATAAATGCTTAAGCATAAATTTTGTCAATCCCAATTATCCTCCTACCCTACCCAACAAGATTTGGACCACAAAGATATCTCTGAAGAGGTATGAAATCTATAATAATTCCAAGTGTCAAACACAAATACCAACTCATGAACCACAAATACCAACATTATACAAAAAATATTAACATTAGAGAATAACCCATTAAACTAACATTATACAAAAAAATATTAACATTAGAGACTAACCCATTAAACTAACATTATACAAAAAAATATTAACATTAGAGACTAACATTATACAAAATAATTCCAAGTGCCAAACACAAATACCAACTCATAAACCACAAATACCAACATTATACAAAAAATATTAACATTAGAGACTAACCCATTAAACTAACATTATACAAAAAAATATTAACATTAGAGACTAACATTATACAAAATAATTCCAAGTGCCAAACACAAATACCAACATTATACAAAAAATATTAACATTAGAGACTAACCCATTATACTAACATTATACAAAAAAATATTAACATTAGAGACTAACATTATACAAAATAATTCCAAGTGCCAAACACAAATACCAACATTATACAAAAAATATTAACATTAGAGACTAACCCATTATACTAACATTGGAGACTAATACATTCAATCAAACATTTGAACCACATAAATTAACAAATAATCGATTCAATCGAAACCCACAAGCTACAAGAGTGTAAAAGAAGAAGAAAAACCCAAATATTCAAACATAACATAACATAACACACACACACACATATATATATATATATATCAAATATTTGTTATATAATTTGGTACCTAACACCAATCAAGGAGAAAGCCAACCCAATCGCTACATGACAAAGAACAAGATTTCTTCTTCTCCTCTTTCCCCTTCTTCCTCGTCTCCTCCTATTCTTCCTCCTCTTCTTTTTCTCTTTCGATTCGAAGCCATCACGAGCTTAAAGACCGTTAGATTAAAAGGATCAATGATCGCCATCAAATGACGGCATGTCACGCTCACGATTTTTAATGACATGGATTTATCAATGATCGCGTCGCGCGTCGCTAATTATAAGTGGTCGCAAAAAACTACGCTACCAACATTTCCTACCAATTTTGGGTGGGAAATTTGTTATGGCGACCGATCAATGACCGCATTCTATCATGGATATAAGGTAGCGACGGAATATAATATGGTCACGATATCGGTCATGATTAAGACTATCAATGACGAAAGCGAATTTGATATGCTGTCACCGATATATTTGGTCCCTGATAGGTCTTTTTCTTGTAGTGATATCTGCTTAATTAGAAGCATATTTGATTCAAAGCTTAAAATAACTTATTTGCTTATCAGAAGCATTTTCACTCTAAAAATTATTTAAATTTAAAGTTACTTTTTCTTTAATCATAAAGAATAAATAATTCTTTATAAATTTGCATTAAATTTATATATCTGCTTAAACAAAAGCATTTTTGTGTAAAAGTTAAAATTAACTTATTTGCTTATTCAAGAAGCATCTTTTCACACAAAATATAAAAGTTATTTAACTTTTATAAGAGTGCATAATTTACATATTTGCTTACACAAAAGCATTATTTAATCTAAGTACAAATTACTATCTGCTTACGAAGAAGTATATTTTCTCAAGTATAAAAGTCTTTGAACTTTTATAAATATATATTTGCTCTTTAATTGATATTTGCTTATTTGAGAAGCATCAATCTATATTAAATTATATCTGCTTATTTAAGAAGCATCCATATGTACTAAATTCTTATTTGCTTATTTGAGAAGCATTAATCTGTACTTAATTCTTATCTGCTTATTTAAGAAGCATTTTGTTGTAAAATCAATTGTAAAAAGAGAAAAGGTCAGAGTTAGTTTATTTTATGTACACTGAGAGAAAGATTTAGTATTTCTTCACCAAGACCGTAGTCTTAGAGAGGTCACGGAAGTTGGGTCTCTGAGTGTACTTGTGAGGTGAGGAAGATGTCATTGTTTCAAGACCGGATCATCGAATAGAATCAACTCAAAAGAAGTACAACTAAGCTTGAGGAGGGAGCTGGGAGCTTGCTGTCCAAGATAGATTAGTTGGGAACAATTAGAAGTTTGACTATAAAACTTTGTAAAGGCTTCTCCGCCCGTTAAAGGAGTTTTTATTACTGATAGTAATAGGATCTCAAGTCCTGGAGAGGAGCTTGAGACTGGACGTAGCAGCATACCCGTGATGTATGTTGTAAACCAGACAAATCTTTGTGCATTGTGTGATTCAATTTTTACTGTCTTACATATTAATTTCTAACACTGCAAATTAATCATTCAAAAATTCAAAAAGGCTTAAGATAATTTTTAATCGGTAATAATCTATTCAACCCCCCCCCCCCCTCTAGATTATTATTGGACTTTTAATTGGTATCAAAGCGGTGCTCTTTAACTTGTTTGTTGAGTAAATACAGGCATACCTAAGAGTAGATCCATCTATGGCCTACAATGCTACTAGTTGCGGAGAAGGACTATCAATGACCAGACCTCCACTATTTGACGGTACAAACTTTGCCACCTGGAAAAGCAGATTCAAAATCTATGCCAAATCACAAGGAATCAAAGTTTGGCTTTCAATAGAACGAGGTGTAAAAGTTCAGACAAAAATCATGGGAGAAAAGATCATTGAGAAAGATGTTAATGAATTCACTGTTGATGATGAAAAGGCTATGAACATTGCATCCCTAGTTGAACAAGTGCTGACTAGTGCTCTCATTGAAAAAGAATATAAAAGAGTTAGCAATTGCAAGAATGCAAACGAAATCTGGGAAAAATTGATTCTAACTTATGAAGGAACCAGTCATATCAAAGAAACTAGAAAAGATGCTCTAATCCAGGAGTATGAAAGTTTCAAGCTGAAAGAAGGTGAAAAGATCATTGATATGGAAACACGTTTTTCCAGAATCATTGATGAACTGGAACATCTGGGGAAGGCATATATAACTAATGAGAAAAAATAGAAGGATTCTCAAAGCCCTTCCATCCATCTGGAACATGAAGGTTATTGATATTAAGGAAAGGCAAGACCTAACTACTTATCCTCTTGATAGCCTTATTGGAAATCTGCATGCCCACGAAGTCGACATGTTAGTTGAAAAAGCAGGATCGGATACAGATATCAAAAAGAAAGGAATTTCTTTCAAAGATTTACTTATAAATCAAGAAGAAGTTGCTGAACAAACTGAGAAAATTGCAAATTTGTGCTTAATGGCAAATAATGAGTCATCACCAAGATCGGAGGTACATTTTGAACATCAATTATCTAGTACTTCATTTGTCATGCATACCTTAAATAATATAAATGAAAAACACCATAAACTACAAGAAGCTTATAATGGTTTATATGAAGATAATAAAATTATTAAAGAAGATTTTATTTAATTAAAAGTTTTATTAGAAAAATTAATTAAAATTAACAAAAATTTGGAAATGGAAAATGTTGGAAGAATGCATATTGTGATTTGATGTTTAATGTAAATGCTCATGATTATGTGTAAAGTCCTTCAAGGAATATATGTACAAGGACTTGGTGATAGATCAAAATTGTTAGGTTGATCTTAGCCTTTAATGCTCACTTGTATAGATAAAGAGATCAAATATGTTAGGTTGATCTATCGTGAAACGTATAGATAGGCTTCAACAGGAATCGTAGTCTATCAAGCTGATCAACAGATTGCAGAAGCCAAGGCAAGATCGTAGAGCTTAGAAGATCGTAATGTATTTGCCTTGAAGGACCTCTTCAAAAATCGTAGAATGGTCCAGACATTTGCCGAAGCTAACTCAGAGATCGTAGTGTGCTCTCGGAAACGTTGAGTCTATAAAATGAGCAAGTGATGATCATCGTGTGAAAAGATCGTAGTGTGAAAATCCTTGCGAGAAATCGTAGTGTTCTCTTAAGAACAAGCACCAATATGACAAGACACTACGATATGGATAGTAGAGTGTCATCTGCCTTGTGTCAGAAGCATCAAGCCCTACCTTTTGTTTGAAGAAGAATTCCAACAAATATGGAATGGGTTTTAAACGTTGAAGCACTCACCAGTCCCAACGGTACAAAAGATATCCTTAGTATTGATCAAAAGGAACGTACTCAAGAAGATAAGAAAAGGACCATTGGGCAGAGGAAAATACCTTTTCAGGTGTTAGGTGAGAAAGAAGTCTAATGTGTCAATGGGCCAGAGTGAAATTTAGAAGATGTACAGAAAAGTCTCCATCAAAGTTCAGAAAGGTCAAACGCATTTAATGCTTCTTCAAAAGGCTTCAACGGATAGATTTTAAGATCACATATATACAGAACACAGACAGATGAGAAAGATAAACAAGTATTAAATAAAAACGTGCAAGAACACTCAACGCTCAACTCTACGATCCAAGAAAGATAGAAAGCTTGCTCAGCTACTCAGTTCTTTCGAATAAGTGCTTAATAAAGAATCGAAAGTAGCACCAATCAAGATCTCAACAACAACCAATCAACTCAGTGAGAAGTTCCAAGTCTCAAGGACTTGAAGAGTTCTAAGTGAATCAGAAAGAACCAAGTCTGCTGACTTGAAGAGTTCAAGAGTGAACTAAGAAATGCCTGGATCACCGGGTCTGAAGGAATCTGTGAGATTCGAGAAGTGTAACAGACATCCTTAGTGGATTTCCTACTCAAGGAGTAGAAGAGTGGATTAGGAGCTTTTTAGTGCTCTGAACCACTTAAAACTACCGTGTCCATTATAACTGCTATAATCGCTATAATCGCTTTACTCTCATTAATTCAAGATATCTCAAAGAAGGTTTATCATATACTCATTCCACTGTGCATTAATCACAATCATACTAACGAGTTTAAAAGAAAAGTTTTTAATTATCTATTCAACCCCCCCTTCTAGATATCTATTGTGCCTCCGGGAACTAACAATTGGTATTAGAGCAGGTTCTATAATGCAACCTATAAAGCTTGAGTAGATCCAATGGCACACTTACCAAGCGAATCAAAGACTGGAGGAGGCAGCAAGCCACCTATGTGAAACAAAGATAAATTCACTAACTGGAAGGTTAGGATGCAAGCTTACATGGATTCAATAGATGAAGATCTATTTGAAACTGTTCAAAATGGGCCATACGTTCCTACAAAGCTTGCACCAACTACAGATGACCCAAAAAGAGTACAGATCAAGGTCAAAGGAGAATGGACAGAGAACGAGAAGAGAGCTGTCCAGCTTGATAAAAAGGCCAAGAACATCCTATTTCAATCATTAGAAGATGATCTATTTAAAAACATGGTCAACTGCAAAACAACAAAGGAGGTTTGGGAAGCACTACTCATTATGCATGAAGGAACAGAAGAAGTTAGAAAAAACAAACAATCTCTCTTGACTCAACAATATGAGATGTTTGCTCACGTTCAAGGAGAGAACGTCACTGCCACATACGAGAGATTCAATATTCTGCTCAACTCTCTACGAGCCTATGGAAAGATCTATCCAAACAAAGATCTGATCATAAAGTTCATGAGAGCTTTACCAAGCAAGTGGGATGCCAAAACCACTACTATAAGAGAATCAAAAAATCTACATAAAATGAATGTTCACAGTTATATGGCAACCTCCTCACGCATTTAACCGGAGTCGACACAACGAAAGCGTAAATGTTATCTCAAGGAAAAAGAAGGATAAAGGTGTTGCTCTCAAAGTAACCGAAAACACCTCCAAAGTCAACACTGAAGTTGATTCTGATTACGATGAAGATGATGATGAGGACTTTGCAATGTTGGTTAAAAGACTAAGAAGATTCATGCAACAAGGCAAAACCAGCAAGACAAAGAAAGTTAGCAACTACAACAACCAAGAGCAAATGAATGACCTATGCTACAACTGCAAGAAACCTAGTTACTTCATTGCCAACTGCAGTAAACCTCTCAGAGAAGAAATCAAGAAGAAATCACATGCAAAGAAGGAATACAAAGGCAAAAAAAGGCCAATAAAGAAAGACAAAGGCCTTGTAGCTGGAGGATCGTGGAATGACTCTGATAATGACTTAACTCTAGAATCTAGAGACGATGAAGATCCTCAAATGGCTAATCTCTGCCTGATGGCCAAAAATGCAAGGGATAAACAGAACTCCAACATACATAAAGTAAGTATCGATGAGGTATTTGACTTCAACTCTCCTGATGTAGATATTGAAGACCTTAGAACTTCATTACACGACATAACATCTGATCTGCACCAATACATGAAGTGGTTTAGAGTTCTGTCTAAAGACTATTCACTTCTTCAAAAGGAGAAAGAAAAAGTTCAATAGGAACTGGAAACAGCCCTTCTCAGTACTGACTCTCTCCAAGTTTGAAGCTGAGAATAAGCTCTTGAGATAGGCAAATGAGCTCAGTGCACAAAGAGAGTCTAGTCTAACCTCTAAGATTGAGGATCTAGAAAAGACAGTCTCTACATGGAATAAATCCTCTTCATCCATGGACTCCTTAATCTCTAACCGCAGAAGTGTCTCCGATAGAACGTGGTTAAAGGCTTTGGGAAATCTACCTCGTAGTCATGTGTGGAAAAAGCAAAGGAAACTAGCATTGGTAATGCTTGTGCTCAAGAGAGGCATTATATTTGTGAAATCCTCACGTAAGGATGAGCCCACAAACCCCCGCCTAACCGATTCAATTCATATTCCTAGGAGTAAGGGATCTCATGCTGGTCTAGGTTTCAGAAAAGAGAAGAGTAATCTAGCTACTACTCATCAACCTCGAAGGATCGTAGAGTCCAATAAAACCAACTCTACGAACCAACCAGGAAGATACAGTAGAAGTATGATACACTCCTCACAAATAATGAAACAAGAGAACACATGGAAAAGGGAATATCAGCCTAGCAGGAGGATAACCAATAACCCACAAGTCTAAATGGAGGAAGAACTTTCACACACACACACAAACATGCATCATGTCAAATGTTTTGTGTGCTACAGAGTTGGCCACAAGGCCGCAAAGTGCCATTATAATTCCATGCATGTGAGACCCAAAATTAAGCAGATTTGGGTCCCCAAGGGTACTAACATAGTAGGACCCATGCAAGTATGGGTACCAAAATGAAGGTTTAATGTTACCTCAAGAAAAGAGCTCCACGAACACAACCTGGTATCTGGATAGTGGAAGTTCAAGACACATGACTGGGAACAAAGACCTTCTGTCTAACTACATAGAGAAGGAGGGTCCCTTGGTCATCTTTGGAGATAATAGCTCTGGCAAGATAAGAGGTTATGGCTCAGCTGGAAATGGTGCGGTATCCTTCAGTAAAGTGGCATGTGTGGAAGGACTATAACACAATCTTCTAAGCATTAGCCAACTCTGCGACAAGGGTCATCAAGTAACATTTCTCAACAATCAATGTCATGTCCGAGACCTGAAGACATCTGCTGTGAAGCTAACCGGAACAAGAGAAGGAAATGTCTACACAGTAAATCTTGGAAAACTGAGCTCAGACGAGACAATATGCTTTCTGGCTAAAGCATCTAAAGAAATAAGTTGGCTATGGCATCGAAGATTGTCTCATCTCAACTTCAAAAGCATGTCCAAATTAGCTTTAAAAGATCTAGTTGCACGCCTACCCAAGTTCAACTTCATTAAAGAAAGGCCGTGCAATGCCTGTCAACTTGGAAAACAGACCAGAAGCACTTTATAGAGCAAAACTGTCAATTCAATTGACAAGCCTTTGCAGCTGCTACACATGGATCTTTTTGGGCCAATTCTAACAACGAGCCTTGGAGGAAAGAGATACTCTTTGGTCGTAGTCGATGGATGTCAAGGGTGCATTTTTGAATAGAAAACTTTAAGAAGAAGTTTATGTAGAGCAGCCTCTAGGTTTCATCAATCCATCTCTTTCTAATTATGTCTTTAGATTAGACAAAGCCTTATATGGTCTTAAACAAGCACCTAGAGCATGGTATGAAACACTGACTAACTTTCTTATTGAAAATGGATTCACTAGAGGTAGAGTAGATACCACACTATTTCTTAGAAAGCATAAAGATAAAGTCCTATTAGTTCAAATATATGTTGATGATATTATCTTTGGGTCTATTAATGAAAAGTTATACAAGAGAGTCTCCAAGCTTATGCAAAGCAAGTTTGAAATGAGCATGATGGGTGAGCTGAACTTCTTCCTTGGACTGCAAATAAAGAAGACTGATGAAGGAATCTTTATCAACCAAGCCAAGTACATTAAAGACTTACTTAAGAAGTATGACATGGAATCACCTCTCCATGAAAAAACCCCAATTGCTCTCGCAACTAAGCTTCGACAAAGATGAAAAAGGTAAAAGTATTGATATAACTCAATATAGAGGTATGATAGGCTCTCTTTTATATCTAACTGCCAGTAGACCAGATATAATGTTTACAATATGCATTTGTGCTAGATTTCATGCTAGTCCTAAAGAATCTCATTTAATCACAGAAGAGGATTTTCGTATATCTCAAAGGTACACCCCACTTGGGGCTTTGGTACCCAAAGGAGTCCTCATTTGAGCTAACAGGATACACAGATGCTGATTTTGCAGGCTGAAAAATTGATAGAAAAAGTACCAGTGGCACCTGTCAATTGCTAGGAAATAGACTTGTGTCCTAGTTTAGCAAGAAACAAAATTCAGTATCCACTTCAACTGCAGAAGCTGAATACATTGCTGCTGGCAGTTGTTGTGCTCAGATCTTATGGATGAAAAATTAGCTAGCAGATTATGGGTTTGAATTCAAATCCATACCTATTCACTGTGATAACATAAGTGCAATTGTTATAACTCATAATCCTGTCATGCATTCTAGGACTAAGCATATAGAAATAAGGTATCACTTCATTAGGGATCCTATACAAAATGGAATTATATCTTAACAATATATCCCTACTGAAAATCAACTTGCTGATGTCTTTACAAAGCCCCTAAATGAATCCAGATTTAACAAGTTAATAAGTGAGCTAGGCATGCTTAACTTACAACCATGAAAAATATGCTCTAGTATGTGCTAACCATACAGGTTTAAAGGCTATGTTTGAAATCATAGACATGATCAAAGGAAGACCACGATCGTAGAACCAAAGTGTCATACAATGACAACGATCACAATGAAGACTCAACAATCGTGGTGCAGACTCAACGATAGCAGAGCTATATCAACAAAACCAAAGGAGCACCCTATGATGATCAAGCATAAAACAAAGCAATCTCTCTCTGTTAAGTACCTCAGGGACAAACCTAACCCTTGATTCAATCAATGAGGTTGGCCCTTCCTGAGCTACGTTAAACTAAGAAAGGTTCATCACGAAGACTTGATCAGACTCTACGATTGATAGTCAGACTTAACGATCGCAGTTCAAACTCTACAGCTCAGACACGACAACTGCTACACAAACTCAATGATGGAAGAACAGACTCAACAATTCCAAGGACCATCTCAACGATCGTAGTCCTACTGAAAAATACATTAGCTCAGAAGGAGTTAAGGGCAATTTAGTACAATCCTTCTCTATCAAATTTGTATAGCCAAGCAAAATTTGACACCTGTCCCACCAAGCAAAATGGAGAGAGGGAAGTTACAAGTACAAATTAAAATTGTCTTTTTGAAATCTAAAGTTCAAAAGATCATCTCTCTCTTCCTCTCTCAAGCAGAAACCCTAAATCAGTAAAAAGCTCAGGAAGTCCCACTTCCTCGCAGAAATCAATGGCGACTTTTCCAAGGTTATCTCCGGCCATGATCTGCTTTTTGATGAGTTCAAAACAAATTTGAACCCAAATTTCACAAGACTCGTCACCATCAAGAAAGCGGGTCTCAAGAAGCTTTGGGTACGCAGACACATTGATCTACCCGAAGTCGGTAAAAGAATTCTACAACAATGGTGTATTTGAAAACAACACCATCTCTCATGAAAGTCGAATGTGGAAATCAAACTAAAGGTCAAGACATCAATCTAGCCCTAGGTCTCAAACTCAAGGGTATACGTCCATAAATGGCATAGACTTCCATAAGGGACTCAAAAGATGCACTACAAGAAATCTCCTCTCACAAAGGATACAAGAAGAAGGAGTTTCCACAGAGGTACTGAATTTCTATGAGATATTGTTGGAAAATGCATATGTTGCAAAAGCTCGGTCACGACTCAAGTGAATGAGGTACAACTCAAACTCATGATTGCCATATGTTATGGAATAGAACTTAACTTGGGGCTCTATTGCTTGAATGGATTAGGAAGTGGTTAATCAGCTCAAAGAAGACAAAGAGCTCTCAAAAGATGCTCTATGGGCGATTTATAAGCATCATCTTACAGGCTGCTCTAGGTGACTTAATTGAGGATGATGAAGGAGAAGCTATTAATCCAAATTGTCGAATGACCCAGCAACTGTTCGAGAATTGGAAAAGGAATCCAGCTGAAAACGTGCGAATGATGTCTGAATCCAGTGGTAGGACTGGTGAAATAAAGGGATCAGGAATGCCAGAAAATATGTTTGTTGTCAGAGAAACTGAGGAAGAAGAAGAAGAAGCTAACAAAGAAGAACTCATTGTTTTAATCAGAAAAAGCAAAGGGAAAAGGAAGCTGAAAGCCAGAACTATAGAAGAACCTTAGGGATCCACTACCGATAAGCATGTAGAGTCCTCAGACATTGAGACTCTAAGGATCCTAAGAAGGAAGGAACAGCAGGCTGAGGCAGAAGAAGATAGAGCAACCATATCTCAGCTGCTGAAGAAGAATAAAATCAGCCACAAGACCAAAAGGCCATCAATCTCTTCGATCGTAGAGTCTCTACCGATCGTGGAGACCAGACCAAACAAGGAAGTAGCTGCAACAAACATTTTGGCTGATCAGCAGGATAAAACTGAAGAGAGTCCTAAGGCTGTGGCTCAACCTAAAAATCGAAGAAGGAAACTGGTCAAGAAATATATTCTTGTCAATGAGAAAGCACTAAAGAGGGAAGAAAAAGAATTGGCTGCTGAAAAGGAACCAGCAAATGAAAGCCAAATAGTCAAAGCTCAAACTGAGGGGGAGACACCTGAAGATCTGATGATAAAGGATACACCTATTGAGGGGGAGATGGCTGAAACTCCCATCATAGGAAGTGCCCCAGTTGAGGGGGAGTTATTGATAGTACAGGAAGATGATCACGGTGAGGGGGAGGCTCATGACATCTCTATGACAGAAGAAGAGGTTCCGGGAAAAAATGAAGAAGAACCAGTGCAAGAACATCATGAGGACATTAAGATAACGGAATCCTCCAACGAAAGTAGAAAAGAGGATGAAGGTGATGAGGTAGAGATTATAGTTGTGGGCATTGATGGGCACAGAAGAGCCAACTATGAACAACTGTTTGCATATCTACCTATGATGCCCTTCCATCAAGCTCAAATTCTAAACTCTTGGAGTCACATGTTTTGGAGATTCAAAGAGTATCCGGCCATCTCAGTGCTAGCTAATGGATTCCCAGGGAGATTCAATTTTGCCAAGAAGCTTCTCACAAACAATTCTTCCTCAAAGAACAAACTTGAGGTACTATCTATCCCAACTCTTTTTAGAGTTAATCATTTGCCATCATCCTCATTTAATCAATTTTATGAATTACCACGATGGTTGGAAGTGATGTTACATCCACTAAATCAATTTCCAGCTGCAGAATCCCAAAATTCTATAACTGAGGAACCAAATAAGATCAACTCCCTAATGCTCTCACATCCTATCAACTCTACGATCCCTGACTCTATCCCCAGTGTAGAGTCTCCACCTCAAATCATAGAGTCACCAACCTTAAACATCCAACCCCAGGCCCCTCCATCAGATATTCCTTCCTCATCCAGCAACGAATACTTCAATCTTGATCTTGCCCTCTACTCCTTGAAAGATCAATTCAAAAGCACATCACCGCCCTCCTCAAAATTTCCCCAACTGGATGAAATTCTATCAGAATTGTCCACAAAGGCTGATCTGTCGGCAATGTCTGCAAAAGTGGTCAAGGAACTCAATGAGAGTCTTGAGGATCACACGACACTTATTCAGCTGAGATTAACATCAATGATCAATGCTGCAAATAATCTCCCAAGCTCCCTCAGCAATGAGCTCTCTAATACGATGAAAGAGATTATCAAAGAAATGCTTCAAAGTATAAAGGATAGGGACGACATTCACTTCCTCGCAGCTAAAAAGTATCGGGATGTTGTCTTGATCTTACAGAACACTCAAGAATCTTAGAACAATCTAATGATACAGAGCATCAAAAGTCTTCAAACTGCAGTCAAAGAATTTCAAGACTTCTCTGTGGGTCAAATGCAGCAGACAGAAACTGTTCTCAACATTCTTCAACGACGTGAGACTCATTCTGATGCCTTAATCCAAGAAAATCGTGAGGACATTGCTCAAACTCAGAGTCAACTCAACGAGCTTGTCCAAGGAGTCACTCACCTCTCAGAAGATATTCGAACCCTTGATGCTGACATAAAGGGGGAGAATAAAGGAAAAGGAGATCAGGGAGGTCAGGGAGGCAAGGGCAGAGGCAGAGGATAATTCCAAACTCAAGCCTCGAGGAACCCGCCTACAAGGCAAATCACCCAACAGACTCCACGATCCAGCCATCAGGCTCAACGAGCTAATCAACAGGAAATTTTAATGGCTCAACCATTAAGGAGTCTAGGGCCAACTACCAGCTCTCATGAGGTGACAACAACAGGCCTAAGAATGCCAATTGGAGATCCTACATTCATGAATAGGCATGACCACAGTCCTAGACTAAGCCCAAGCGAGCTGCAAGATTTGGCCAGAAGAGATGAAGCAAGCAGAAAGAGGAGAGCTGAGGAATATGCAAATCCTCGAAGAAGCAAAAGGCCAAAGAAATAGAGATAAGTTGAGTTTTAAGTTGTATTGATGTAGTCAAACTTAAATGTAATATCTGTCTTCATACATCAATAAATTCATGCTTATTCTCTAGAAATTTCAACTGCTCACTGAAATACTAAGTCATGTTTATTTTGCTGCAACTGCATATAAAATTTAATAATCATGACAACAAATCTCCTTAGTTATGTACATCAAATAGGGGGAGATTGTTGGAAGAATGCATATTGTGATTTGATGTTTAATGTAAATGCTCATGATTATGTGTAAAGTCCTTCAAGGAATATATGTACAAGGACTTAGTGATAGATCAAAATTGTTAGGTTGATCTTAGCCATTAATGCTCACTTGTATAGATAAAGAGATCAAATATGTTAGGTTGATCTATCGTGAAACGTATAGATAGGCTTCAACAGAATCGTAGTCTATCAAGTCGATCAATGATTGCGTAAGCCAAGACAAGATCGTAGAGCTTTAGAAGATCGTAGTGTATTTGCCTTGAAGGACCTCTTCAAAAATCGTAGAGTGGTCCAGACGTTTACGAAGCTAACTCGTAGATCGAGTAGTGTGTGCTCTAAACGCGTTGAGTCCGCAAAAAACGAGCAAGTGATGATCGCTCATGTAAAAAAGATCGTAGTGCAAATCCTTATGAGAAATCGTAGTGTTCTCTTAAGAACAAGCAAAGAATATGACAAGACACTACGATATGGATAGTAGAGTGTCATCCGCCTTGTGTCGTAAGCATCAAGCCCTACCTTTTGTTTGAAGAAGAATTCCAACAAATATGGAATGGGTTTTGACGTTGAAGCACTCACCACCAAATCCCAATCTGTACAAAAGATATCCTTAGTATTGATCAAAAGGAACATACTCAAGAAGCTAAGAAAAGGACCATTGGGCAGAGGAAAACACCTTTTCAGGTGTTAGGTGAGAAAGAAGTCTAATGTGTCAATGGGCCAGAGTGAAATTTAGAAGATGTACAGAAAAGTCTCCATCAAAGTTCGAAAGGTCAAACGATTTAATGCTTCTTCAAAAGGCTTCAACGGATAGATTTTTTAAGATCACATATATACGTAATACGCATGTATGAGAAAGATAAACAAGTATTAAATAAAACGCAAAGAACACTCAACGCTCAACTCTACGATCCAAGAAAGATAGAAAGCTTGCTCACCTACTCGGGCTTCTTTTTCAACAAGTGCTTAATAAAGAATCGAAAGCAAACCAATCACAATCTCAACAACAACCAATCAATCTGAAGTGAGAAGTTCCAAGTCCGAAGGACTTGAAGAGTTCTAAGTGAATCAGTAAGAACCAAGTCTGCTTTGGACTTGAAGAGTTCAAGAGTGAACTAAGAAGTGCCTGAACTCATCGGGTTCAGAAGGAATCAGTGAGATTCAAGAAGTGTAATGATATCCTTAGTAGATTTCCTACTCAAGGAGTAGAAGAGTGGATCTGGAGCTTTTAGTGCTCAAACCACTTAAAACTACCGTGTCCATTATAACCGCTATAACTCGCTATAACTGCTATATAATAAGGCTTTTACTCTCATTAATTCAAGATATCTCAAAGAAGGTTTATCATATACTCATTCCACGCGCATTAATCACAATCATACTAACGAGTTTAAAAGAAAAGTTTTAATTATCTACTCAACCCCCCCTTCTAGATATCTATCAGGCCTCCCGAGAACTAACATAAAATGCAAACTTGATTATAACTAATGAAAGTTTAAATGAAGTAAAGTTGGAAAATGATTCCTTAACAGAAGAATTAGAACAACTTAAAAGAATCAATAAAAATCTTGAAATAGAAAGTTCAACACTTGTTGTAATTAATGAAAATACTCAAATAAAAAAACAAGTGTTAAGTGAAGATATTAAAAATCTTAATTTTGAAAATGCATCTCTAAAGATAGAATTAGAAAAAAAAATGAAAATTCTTCTTTAATAAATCAAATTAATATTTTAACTAAAGAACGTGATGATTTAAATTTTGTAGTTCTTAAGTTCACAAAAGGAAAAGAAAATCTTGATGTTATGCTTAATCAACAAAGATGTGGATTTAACAAAGAAGGATTAGGATACATTGGAGAATTTAGTAAAAATAAAGAACTTTATTATGTTAGAAGTAAAGAAAAAAAAATTATACATCTCCATTTACTAAATGTTCTTTCTGTAACAGAAATGGTCATTCTTTTCACATGTGTAATGCTCAAAATGGAAATTATAAAGGAAAAATGATTTGGGTGCCTAAAGGATCATACATTGCACCAATTATTAATACAAGAAATTTTTCTTATAATAAAAGTCCAAAATCTCACAAAAATTTTCATCAAAGTTTTTCAGAATATAATAATAAAGTAAATCATGCATCTTATAGACCTGCTACTCATAAAATGCTCTTGTCTACTAAGATTGATTATCCTGTACCCATTTTTGTAAAGAAAAAACACAAATGTTCCTTATACAAAATGGACAACTCACCCAAAGGACCCTTCTTATTAAAGGGTACCAGTTCTTGAAATTGATAAATGTTGCAGGTATGTCTTGAAGCTGACTCTAGTAAAAATAACTGACGACATCATTGTTGGGTCTATTGATATTACTTTGTGAAATAATTTCTCTGAAAGCCTGAGAAAGGATTTTAAAATAAGAATGAAGGGAGAATTAAATATCTTCCTAGGAGTGCAAATGAAATCAGGTGAAAAAGATTCTAACTATGAAGGTCATCATAATTGTTCAAATACAAGTGGCACATGTCAGTTTTCTCATAATATGCATCTATATATATATGTCCATATACATATTTTTAAATATATATATATATATATATATATATATATATAATAGATTTAATATGGAACATTCTTTTAAACTCCTATACATCTAACAATAAATAATCTCCATTATTGTATAGTAATTTTGGTTAATTAAAGACAACCACACAAATTCAAATCTTGCAGGAGGAAATTAAATTTTTAAAAAGAATTTTTTTTGCTAATCTCTTCTTCTGCAGGTTCTGAAAAGTAATTTATACTATTGCCCCCCCCCAATTTTTTATGATGACAAAGGGGAGAAGAAAAATATTATTGGGGAGAAGAAAAATAACTATTTTATATTGTTGCATGTTAGTTTTTCAAAAATTTTAAAAATATTTGATTGCATAAATTGAGGGGGAGCTTTTATGAAAAATATTTTTAGTTGATTGTCATCATCAAAAAGAGGGAGATTGTTGGGTCTCCAACTTTTAGTTTTATTTGATGATAATAATAATTAGTAAATAAATTAATTAAATGGGTAGAATCCTCTCCATAGGATTTTTATTATAATTATTTTATTTATCTTATTTACTTTAATCAAAAATATTTTCTAAATCTTATTTAATTGATTATCTTGATATTTTAAAGTGTTAAATAAATTGGGTCATGCATTGTGGGACAAAAATCA
Organism: Panax ginseng; assembly: GCA_020205605.1. Lineage (NCBI taxonomy): Eukaryota > Viridiplantae > Streptophyta > Magnoliopsida > Apiales > Araliaceae > Panax > Panax ginseng. The sequence continues at coordinate 38,200,355 of CM035130.1, read as the reverse complement.
TATATTGATTATCAAATGCTTGTTTGACCGAATTTGGAAAGAAGATGAAGATTTTGACATGTGGGCATTTTATATTTATTCTCAAACTAATTTTACTATTTAAAGATTTCAAAAATTATTTTTTTTATTGAGCAAAATTATTTTATTACCTATATATATATATATATATATATATATATATATAATCATTAACTTATATATATATTTTATTATAACGTGTATATATATTTATAGTAGTATATGTACTTTATATATATATTATATATATATGTATAAAACCATCCAGACATTCTTTTTCAAAGCATGAGCTAGCAAAAAAATTTTAAACCGTGACCCTCATTCAACCTCCTTGACCGAATTCATTTTGAACAATAAATGTTATGCTGGCAAAAATTGGCCAGGGCGGATTTACAAATACTTCCGCGTAAAAATTATTTTTCATCTGGTCCGTTAATTTTAAAAATCTTTCATTCAAATCGTTCATTCAAAATCAGATTTTCAAAATTATCATTTTATCCCTGACTTCAAAAATCTATAAATAGGAGGTCTTTCTTTCATTTTCAATTTGCCAATTCACTTTCAAGAAAATCTTATTTCTCTCTCACATACTCTCTCTCTAAAAAGCTTTCTCTATCTCTTCTTACAAAAGTTCTGATTATTTGAGAAGAGAAAATTGGTCTAAGCAAATTGAGATAAGTTGTTTGATTTATTTATTTGAATTATCTCTTGCTTATTTATATTTATAGATATACGAATATAAATTGTTATACACAATTCTATATATCTATATTTCATCTATTTATCAAATAAAAGGATACTTGGGCGCCGCAAGACTACGGAGATAAACCTCTACGGAGAGGAATCCGACCGTACGATTCCTTATAGTCTTCAATAACCTTTTATTGATATTATTTATATAAATATCGTAAAATAGATACGACACTTGATAGCTCAAAACAACACTGAGATACTGCTCCAAAAAGAGTAGTCATCCGAATCGGATTTGAGAATCGTAGTGATCTATTAAAAATATTTATATAAATATCAATTGTAAAAATTATAAATTTTGTCATACTTAGACGCCGCAAGGCTACGGAGATAAACCTCTACGGAGAGGAATCCGACCGTACGATTCCTTATAGTACTAAGTGACATTATTTATAAAAGTTCACATAATAGATAAAATATTTTTATATATTGTTTGAGTTAAACAATAATATTTGTTATATCAAGTATTGCTTAACTGATTTATTTACTTGATATCCGTCATCACAAGTATTTGTTCATAAATTTATTTATTCATAAAATACTTGTTGCATAATATAAAAGTTATTTAAACTTTTATTTCACAAACTTAAGTGAATATATCTGCTTAATTAGAAGCATATTTGATTCAAAGCTTAAAATAACTTATTTGCTTATCAGAAGCATTTTCACTCTAAAAGTTATTTAAATTTAAAGTGACTTTTTCTTTACTCATAAAGAATAAATAATTCTTTATAAATTTGCATTAAATTTATATATCTGCTTAAACAGAAACATTTTTGAGTAAAAGCTAAAATTGACTTATTTGCTTATTCAAGAAGCATCTTTTCACACAAAATATAAAAGTTATTTAAACTTTTATAAAAGTGCATAATGTACATATTTGCTTACACGGAAGCATTATTTAATCTAAGCACAAATTACTATCTGCTTACGAAGAAGCATATTTTTTCAAGTATAAAAGTCTTTGAACTTTTATAAATATATATTTGCTCTTTAATTGATATTTGCTTATTTGAGAAGCATCAATCTGTATTAAATTATATCTGCTTATTTAAGAAGCATCCATATGTACTAAATTCTTATTTGCTTATTTGAGAAGCATTAATCTGTACTTAATTCTTATCTGCTTATTTAAGAAGCATTTTGTTGTAAAATTATTTGTAAAAAGAGAAAAGGTCAGAGTTAGTTTATTTTATGTACCTGTGAGAAAGACGAGTAATTTTTCGACCAATACCAGAGTCTTAGAGAGGTCAGCGGGAAGTTGGGTCTCTAGTGTACTTGTGAAGTGAGGAAGAGGCTGTTGTTTCAAGACCAGATCATAGAATAGAACTGAACTCAAAAGAAGTACAACTAAGCTTGAGGAGGGAGCTGAGAGCTTGTTGTCCAAGATAGATTAGTTGGGAACAGTTGGAAGTTTGACTATAAAACTTTGTAAAGGCTTCTCCGCCTGTTAAAGGAGTTTTTATTACTGATAGTAATAGGATCTCAAGTCCTGGAGAGGAGTTTGAGACTGGACGTAGCAGCATACCCGTGATGTATGTTGTGAACCAGACAAATCTCTGTGCATTGTGTGATTGAATTTTTACTGTCTTGCATATTAATTTCTAACACTGCAAATTAGTCATTCAAAAAGGCCTAAGATAATTTTTAATCGATAATAATCTATTCAACCCCCCCTTCTAGATTATTATTGGACTTTCAGTTATCACTGTGAATATATAGGCTTGACATATATCCTGGAGGTATATTGTCAGTAGCTTTCAGTAAACCTTTTCGATAAGGGGAAATAAACACCTTAAGGACAAGGACTACCTGTGTCAATTCCTTGTTCAAATTATTCTGTGTCTATTTTATTTTTTCAATTTCTACCTTATATAATGCACTGAATTGGCTTGCAGTGTGGAACGAGCTAGAAAAAGAGAACAAAGAATTCTTTGAGGCATATTATCAATCTCGTAGCAAAGCAGAGCGAATGTCTGAATCAGAGATGAAAGAGATGGTCCAGAAGATGATATCGGATCATCAGTCCAAAGATTCTAATGACTAAATGCATATACACATGTACAAAATACCTATATATGTGTGTGTGTGTATATATATATATATATATTACCAAAATCAGTTGGATCTATTGATTGGTTAATTAGATTTTAGGTTATGAATTGATTTAGTTTTATTACATTGTTCACATACACATGTAAAAAACCAACTATAACTATTTTTTGCCCGCTCTAGTTGGCATGCTATTGCTTAACCTTTGTAATCTTCGCAACCAACCAAACACAATGGAATTTATTACGGTATACTATATTGTGGCCCTTAAATACTGATGGAGTAAAGACGTGGAGATTCGGGATGGCCGCTATAAGGTAGTGAAAATGGAGATGTGGGGTGAGGGGGAATAGTTTGGCATGTAACATGAATACATAGCTGTTGTCATGAGTAACAGTTAAATGAAGTGGGGGCCTATTATATTTTGTTCACAGTCGTAATCATGCTGTACTTTTCTATATGGTTTAGACTTAGAGATCGTAAAGGGTGATGTTGAATAATTATATGTGTACTTATATTTATGCACTAATTATTTTCTGAATTGAATCCGGTTACTGTTTTTTATGCACTAATTGTTTTCTGAATGGAAAAAGCAGCCCCAAGAATAGTAATAACTAGCAAATAACACAACATGACTAGAAACTTCTATCCGTCCCGGACTCTCCCAAGTCCCATAAAATCATAAACAACCACCACAAGATATATAGTTGCAGAACAAAACATTTGCCGATAATAATGGAAATTCATCCACTCATTCCTGATAGACAATAATATGAACGTGCAAAAGGTGCCATCTTAGCTTCCTTTAATTTCATTGGTCAAGTTTCCATTGCCTTCTACCAATCTAGCTACAAGACTTGTTACAATATCAAAATACTTGTGCAATTTGTGAAATAACGTACATATACAAGTTTAGTTAGATTGATGGTCAAGTGGTGATAATTATGAAGAGAAAATAACCAGCAAAGAACAAATGAATAAAAGTTACTTGATAGATGCATGCAGGCTTGTATGTATGTTTGTTTAACATTGTGAGCTAGTATTATCTATTTGGAAGGGGTATAGGATTAATTAGGAATAAGGTATAAAGGGAGGGAGCCGGATTGAAATCTTAGAGGTTTGGGGTGGCATCGATCAACATTACAAAATTTTACGATAGTGATTTAAAAATACACCTAGGGATGCACAAAAGGTTCGAGGCCTATGACCTGGCCTTGGTCCGACCTGGTCAAGGCCTAGCCTAGAAGGCTTAGAAAGGCCACTATTTTTAGACAAAAATCTGGTTTGACCTGGCCTGCAAAAAGGTCTAGCCTGGAGTCTGGCCTGGCCTAACCTTGGGTCTGGCCTGACTGGGTCTGGCCTGGCTGGGCCTGGCCTGAGAGCTTACATGATTTTTTATCTAATTATTCATAATTTTTAAATTTTAAATTTATAATTATTCATCAATAAAGTATAAATTTTTACTTATTTATTATTGTAATTTATAAATTATAATACATTAGTTTTAATTAATACATCAATAAAGTATAAAATTTTAATTATTCATTCTTGATTTCTTGTAGCTAGATACATTTAATTAATATACATATTCAATGAATATAACTAGTTAGTATATTTAATATTAATAATAAGTTAGTTACTTAGTTGATTAAATATTAATAATAAGTTAATTTATTGTAAATACTAAATTACTAATATTTAACAATAAAAATTTATTAATGTTTTTTTTACTATAATATAATGTTAAATATTAACATTAATTAATGCATCAATAAACTAATTTTTAATATTAAATATTAATAATAAGTTAGTTACTTGCAAATACTCAAGTTCTTCATTAATTTGAATATGCTAAATTCTTCAGGTATTCTGTTGTACCAATTTAAATAAAAATCCCATAAAGCAATTAGAAAACTAAGTTGAAATAATACTTGAGATATAACTATGTAAGTGTTTAATGACCATAAATGAAAAGATATATGTGTATTTAGACTTTACAAAATATATGCCCAACCAATCCTAGTACTATAATTAAAAAAATAAAATCGAAACTAACTTTATATTCAAAAAATAAAAGTGTAATCTACAGTGTTTAGGTAATCTACAATATTTTCTACGAAGTGCATGGTAGACAACTAGACAAATATTTAGGAAATCAATTTGTTTTATATTCCATTTACATCTAAATTACATTTTCCTTTTATTTAAGAGGAATATATTTATTTTTGTTCTAATCATTCAACTTATATTGGTGTGTAATAGAATGTTAAAATAAAATAAATCACAAAAATTTTGTATCATTTTTACAAAATTTATTAATTTATATTTTTAATATTTAATATGTAACATTAAAAAAAGGACCAGACCAACCAAGGCCTTAGGCTTGGGCTTCGATCCGGCTCGACTTGGATCGGCTTGCCTCTGAAGCCTCAGCTGCACTACGCCAATGATCAAGGCCTCGGCCTGAGGCCAAAAGTAAACTGGCTCGGCTCGGCTGGCTCGGTCAAAACTCTAAGGCCCGACAGCCTGCACTGGTCGACTGTTTGTGCATGCCTACTGTCGTCCAAGAGTTGTGTTTTTAAATTGATTGGAAATTTTAAAGTGAACTATATATGTAAAAGGATGAATTGCACTTTTGTCCCTCCTAGTTGTCACTCATTTTCAAAGTCGTCCATAAAGTTCATTTTTTATCAGTTAACTCTTTAAAGTGACATTTTTTTGAGTTTTCATTCCTCCTACCCATTTTTTTTGCCCCCAACCCGACCTATTTTAACCAAATTATAACAAAAAAAGATAAATGTTTGACCCAACCCAAATTTTTAATATTTAAAATAAAATAATTGTTTTTAATATTTTAAAATAAAATTATTATTTTAAAAATATTTATTTTAAATATTTTAAAAGAAAATATTTTTTTTAAAATAATATTTATATTTAATATTTTCAGATAAAATATTTTTTTAATGTTAGATACTAATTTAATTTAATATTTTAATATAAAATAGTTTCTTAAAATAATTTGAAAATAATAATTCTTTTGAATATTTTAAAATAAAATTATTTTTAAAATAATTAATATTTTATATTTTAAAAAATATTATTTTTAAAAGTTTTAAAAATAATTATTATTTTAAAGAAAAATATTAGAAACTTTTATTTTTCAAAAATGAGTAAAGTTTCATAAAATATAGATTCAAAAAAAGTAAAGTTAAAATTATTTAAATCTTAATTATTTTTATAAAATTTATACATCTTTAAAAAATTATTTTTAATATGAAAATAATATATTTTTAAAATATATTTTATAAAACCTTACTCATTTTTTTAAAAATGAATTTTTTCCAAATTGCTTTCTTGAAAATAATAATTAATTTTTAAAAAAATAATTTTTTTTAAAAAAATTGAATCAGTTTTTTATTTATCTTTTACTATTTTTGGTAATTTAATTTCTATTTTTTAGTTTTTGTTTTAAAAATTCTAATATTAAGAATATATATAATAATGGTAAAGATATTAACTTCTTTTTTTTCTAAAACATAGTTTTCCATAAAAAAATCTTCATTTTATTAAAATAAAGTTTATTCTTTTGTTTAAATTTTTGAATCTATATTTTAGGAAAATTTACTCATTTTTGAAAAAAATATATCTTTACCTTAAAATAATAATTATTTTTATAACTTTTAAAAATTATATTTTATTTTAAATATAGCAAATAATTATTATTTAAAAATATTTATTTTAAAATATTAAAAATAATAATTATTTTCAAAATATTTATATTAAAATTTTAAATAAAATTATTGTTTTAAAAATAATATTTTATTTAAAATATTTAAAATATTATTTATTTTAAAATATTTTATTTTAAAATATTAAATATAATTATTATTTTAAATATTTTTGAAAAATAATATTTTCTTTTAAAATATTAAAAACTACAAATAATTATTTTATTTTAAAATATTAAAATATTTATTATTTTAAAATATTAAATATAATTATTAATTTAAAATTATTTTGAAAATAATTATTTATTTGAAATTATTAAAATTATTTATTTATTGTTGAAATATTAAAATTTTGGTTGGGTCAAACTGGGACGGGTTAGGTCAAAATGGGTCCGATTAGGGTCAAATCGGGTTGGAGGGACTGAAACGCCAAAAAATATCACTTTAAGGACCTAACTGACGAAAAATAAACGTTATGGGTGACTTTGAAAGTGAGTGGCAACTTGGAGGCTAGGTACAAAGTGTCATTCAGCCTAAGCAAAATTTAGTGATCATATGAGGTACAAAGAATAACAATTTATACATTTTCTAATATAAGGAGGGTCTTTGATCTATACTGAAGAGACCCTTCCCTAAGTTTTTTCTTACGTTCTTCCGTTTAATTATTCTTATTTTCTCCTTTTATGAAGTTTTATTTCTCAGTTTGAATTTTTTTTCCCAATCTATGAAGTCTTTCTTTTCTTAGTTTCAATTTTTTTTCATTTTACGGAGCTTTTTTTTCATGGTCTCTGTGACGACTAGAGAAAATGGATAGTCTTATAATTAGACTTAAGAATAATTATTAAATAAAATGATTTTTTATTGATAATATTCTGTGTTATATGTTTAAAGGTCGTATTATGACCTAGATTGTGCTTGTGTGTTAGAAAAAACAAAGTAGGATTTCGTAGAAGAAAATTAAAAAAAAATTCGAAAAAAAGACGTAAAAATACTATTCACGCTAAAAACGTTTTTACGTTTTTTCAATTTTCGAATAACGCCCTAGCATATGAAGAGGAAAGACAAAATATCTAATAAATTTTGAAAATGAAAAACGTAGTTTTTCGGCTTGTGGAACGAATTATTAAAGTAAACGAAGAATAATACGTGTAACGATCGAGATCATGGAATAACTTTGTAATAAAATTTTTAATATTTATTATATAAAATAAATATTTTGATAGAATAAATTTTGTGTTATGAGTTTGTAGGTCGATTAATGACCTAGTTTACGTGTTATGTGACTAAATCAGAGTGTTTAGAATTTTTGGGAGAAAAAATATTTTTATGAGAAAAACGCAAAATCACTATTCATAAAATGCAGAAAACGCTTTTTTGTTTTTTTAAACTTTTTGAATTTCAGTATAACGTTTATTTGAAAAGAGAGGAAATCTCCAATAAAAATATTTTTATCAGAAAAGACATAAAATCACTATCTACGCTAAAAATGCATTTTCATATTTTTGAATTTTTGAACTTTGACATATTATTTGTTCGGAAAATGGGGACGGAAAGTGAAATCGAAATTTGAAAATGAGAAAGTCAATATTTGGACTAAATGTAAAAGTTAGAGATACTAATTAAAAAAACTAAAATAATAATAATAATAATAATAATAATAATAATAGTAATAAGTTTGAAAGTAATTAAGTCAATTGAAGCCTAAGAATTAAAATAGTTTGGCTAAGAATTAAAATGGTTGGCTAGGGTTTGATGTGAGACCCCAAATTTTATGAATAAATATTTAATTTTTTTTGAAATATTTTTTTAAATATTATGGTGTGGATTTGATATAATGTTATAGTTGTGGGTAGTATTTAAAAATTTTGCAAAGTATGCAAGTTGTTATAAATATTCGATTGGTTGGGGAATATTCTTTTTGTCGGGGAATATTCGTACGACGGCACAATCATTGGTGGACCCCACAACGGAAGCACTGTCGTAGTTAGAAAACGACAAAAATATTTTATGAAAATAACGGCGGAGGTTTTACCGTTAATACTGTTGAACTACCCGGTAGTAAAAGTACAGTAATACGCGTGGTTGCATAGTAGCACACGGTATTGATTATTGATGCTTAAGTGATAAGTCACTTAGTTATACTGCATTATTGCTACAGTAATTGCTGCATCATATCTCTCATATTATTGATTCGATTATTATCACAGTATCATCTGCATAATATGTTATTTTATTAAATTAATAATTGAGACGACAAAGTATTCATATTATTAAATTGCAATATTTATAATGTTTAGAAGTTCTGTCAAGGAGAGGTTTGGTCACCTAATTGCGCGTCAATAGGGAGAAATCCTTATTGGAAAGCCCCCTTTTTCCTGGGAACAACCTGGTTGCTAAATATTGTGAGTTATAATATTAATGATGAATAAGTTCGTGTTGATTAAAGATGAATTTGATAGTTTCATTATGTTGGGATTATTTGTGTTAGTAGAAATCGACATCTATTTCGATAATAATTGATGTCTGGAGGTTATATTGTTCAATCGGGTATTCGGGACACTTTTTGTGTCGGAGTTACTATTCACGAGTTACTATTTATGAGTTACTATTCACAAATTACTATTCACCTGATTACTATTCACTCTAGTATTGTGCATTTGGGTATTTGGGTACAATATTATTCCATATGGAGATGTGCTAATTTTTCAGACCGTTGGTTGAAATTATAATAGTAAATCAATATGGATCGTTGATTTAAAGTCTTAATAGTAACTTGTCCTTCAATATTACCAAGAGTTAATTACCCCTTCTCGTAAATAGTAGTTGTCTCTTCAATATTACCAAGAGTTATTTGCCTCTTGATTGTTACTAGTTAATTACCCTTCGTAAATAGTAGTTGTCTCTTCAATATTACCAAGAGTTATTTGCCTCTTCTGTTGTTCCAAGAGTTAATTACCCTTCGCAAATAGTAGTTGTCTCTTCAATATTACCAAGAGTCATTTTGACCCTTCAAGTAAGACCAAGAGCCACTCTCGCTTTTTCTATAAATAAAAGCTCATTCCTTCATTATTTCTTACGAATTCACAATAACTCCAGAGAGAGAAATATAGAGAGAAAAAGAAGAAGAGTATTCTGCTACTTTACTACTTCTATATCCAATTTCTTTTACTTAAGGGATATTATTTGTTGTACCGTAGTAAAGGTCATGTTATTCTTTCTTATTCATGAAGAGAACTTATGTTATTCCATTCTTTATTATTCATTGGAATAACTCAGATACGTGGCATACCCTATACATAACTTTGTGTCATGCAGATACCCTATACTTAGTGAAATCCTTATGTTATTCCATTCTTTATTATTCTGTTGGAATAACTCGTATATACCTACCATACCTATACTTGGTGAAATCCTTATGTTATTCCATTCTTTATTATTCTCATTGAATAACTCAGATACGCCTGCATACCCTATACTTGATGAAATACTTATGTTATTCCATTTTTATTATTACTCATTGAATAACTTCTGTATACGCCATGACACCCTATACATAACCTCTGATCACGCTGGCATACCCTATCCTAGGTGAAATCCTTATGTTATTCCATTCTTTTTATTATTCTGTTGAATATCCTTTCACGTGTTTTTACACCTAATTCGGCCCGCTTTTATTATTCTCATTGGAATAACTTTTATGCATGTGTTTTACACCTACCGTTTCGCTTTTTATTATTTTGTTGAATATCCCATCATCGTGTGTTTTACCCGACCGTTCCGCTATTTTTATTATTCTCGTTGAATAACTCGTCACATCACAGTACCGCATGCATGGTGATTTCTTTTGTTATTCCATTCTTTATTATACTCGGTTGGTTAAAGTTTTGACTTCTATACTCCGTGAAATTAATGGAATATCCTTAATATTTGCGCTTCATCCAAAGATCTTTTCATGGAAATATTCTTCCGAGCATTCTTGAATTTTACTCTACAAAGAAGTATCATGTTGACAATTTGACGTTATTAGTTCCTCGGATAAATTAATTCGAACTTGTTTTATTGAATTCTTATATCATTGTCATCATCCTCATGTTTATATTTTTTTTGAAAGTCATCTGTGGCCTATAGTGCATAGATGGACTTGGTATGATTATGACCAGGGATTATTCGGTATAATCATGACCATAATATTATAAATGATGTGGTAAAAGTCCTCATTGCCCGTAGTGCATTGATGGACGCTTGTTGGCATGATCATGACCATTGATGAATACACGAATATCATCGGCCCGTAGTGCATGGATAATTTGTGGTCGTGACCCTAATGAATATCCTCGGCCGTAGTGCGTGGGATGATGTGATTATTTATTGTCGAGTCTCAAATATAAAAAATTGATGAAAACTTTTAAATCATAAAAGATAGTAGATTTTATTCTCTACTTGACTCTTTTAATGGATTGCTTATTCCGCCACAGCTTAAACTTGATGTCTATTGTATTTTATCGCTTTAACATTGTTGAGGACTAATGATAATTTATTCTCGCATTATCTTAATCATAATATTTTTTATCGGGCTAGTTGAGCTCACCTTTTTTCACTATTCTCTTCGTAAAATGAGAAATATAGATGGGACGAGTCAGGAACGCATTGATGACAGTCCGTATGATAGCATTAGTAGTCCTCACTATTCTCATTAAATAGTGTGATAATAAATGTAATGAGGACCTAATTTGAGTTTGTATATATCATGATGAGGACTCCATTGAGAATGGATATTGACTAGAAGGCAATATTCTTGTTTAAACTCTCGCTTTATATGTTTTACACGACACGACTTGTATAATTATGTTGTATTTGATTTATGTACCATGTATTTGGCGACTCAAGATGGGTGATGTATACCTATTTTGGGGGCGTCACAGTTGGTATCAAAGCTTAGGGATATGATCCCTGGCTGAGATGTGAGACAAGAACTAGGAGGGGAGAGACGGGGAATTCCTTCGCTAGTATGACCTACCTAAGTTTACTTGGTATTTAATTGGTCGGTCAGAGTATAGGGATAATATGTGATATGTCAATTAACCCTTGTTTTGTGACAGTGTTCGAAAATGGCATCTGAAAATGTTGACATAAGCAATGGAGCAAAATAATATGATCGTATCGTAGTACGAGGCTAAGTTTGCGGAGTTATCCCGGTTTGCATCCCATTTGGTCGATAATGAGGAGCGAATGACACGAATGTTTCTAAGAGGTTTGAAACCCGATATACGTCAATTCCTCATTTCTCATAAACTTTGTTTATATTCAAATGTTGTGAATAGGGCTCAGTTATTGGAGCGCGATAATGAGTTAGCACAACCAAAAGGTAATGACCAACAACACAATAATAATTGTACTAGTGGCAACGACCATCGGAACAATGATAACCATCGTGGGGAAAATTATCATGCCAAGAATGGTAACCACTTCGGTGGTAATCATGGCCAAGATAATAGAAGTGGAAATTTTAAAAAGAGAAGGTCATTTAGCTCAATTTTGTCGTGCACCAAAGTCAAGTCCAGCTGGGACGGTGGCACCAAAGGCGGATACGGACAAAATAAAGTCGGTGATTTCAGGAAGAGCCTTTTTTGTGAGTTCTCAAAAAGCGAGTAATCTGAACGAAGTTAGCATGGGTTAGTTAATTATAGATTCTTGCGAAGTTTATACCTTATAAGATACTGGTTCTACCCATTATTTTAACTCTCTTGCTTGCGTTCAACGTTTAAATTTGACTCCGGAGAAGTTAAACTTTGACTTATTGGTTGAAACTTCGTTAGTAGGAGCCTTCGTTACCTCCACTGTTTATAAATCTTGTTTGATTTAAATTGACACTTTTACGTTATCTGTCGATCTTATCTCTTTGAAAATACTTGACTTTGATGTGATTTTTGGAATTGATTGGTTAACTACTCATCATGCTTTTCGTAAGGTTGTTATCTTTTATATTCATAACCAACCTGTTATGCGAATTCAAGCAAACAAATCCTAAAGTCAATCATTGTCATATCAAGCCATAAGTAAAGAGCCCCGATCCTTTAATTGTTGACTTCCTTGTGTGGAATGCACCGAAGCCAGACTTTCTGTAGGCGACATCGTGAATGAAGATGGAAACTTGATAGGTATCATTGTGAGGTGCTATCCAGGTTAAGGGATAGAAGTCACAGTTGGTATCGTTAATAAATTTCCTAACGTATTCTTGAAGACTTCCTAGCCTACCCCTAGAGCGTGAAATCGAATTTTGTATTGACCCCAGTACAAAACCCATTTCTTAAACCCTCAAATATTTCTTCAACTAAAACGAACGTAACATGCGCCAAAGACGTTGGCTCGAGCTGTTGAAGATTACGATCGTACTATTCAATATCATCGTGGAAGAGCGAACATGGTAGCTGACGTGTTGAGTAGAAGATCGTATGAGTTTACGAGTGCGATGTTGTTAACACAAAGACTTATTTCGTATAACTTACAAATGATGAAGATAGAGTTAAAGACTCTAGGGACCCACATGAAGATAACGAATATATAAGTAGAATCGACTTTAATTGATAAAGTTAAAGTCGCTCAAACTACACACCCGGAGCTGATGAAAGTGAAGAAGAAGGTTCAAGAGGGCGTTATTCTAGAAGCAAGAATCGACGAAGAGAGGAAATCTCAACCCTCGATTTAATTGGCCCATTTGAAATCCTCGATTAAGTAGGAGTTGTGGCTTATAGACTCGTTTTACCGTCAAATATGTCGCGTGTTCATAACATTTTTAACGTATCAATGTTGCGTAAATATGTGGACGACCCAAACCACATTATTTAGAACCGGACGAGATAGCGAATGATTTAACGTATGAAGATGTACCTGTTAAAATCTTGGATAAGAAGGACCGTATTCAACACTCAAAGGTTATACCTCAAGAGTTAGAATCTGACAAGGTACCCTCACCTCTTCAAAGATATACGTGTACGTGACGTAAATTTTGAGGGTGAAATTTCATAAGGAGGGGAGATTGTGAGACCCCAAATTTTATGAATAAATATTTAATTTTTTTGAAATATTTTTCTAAATATTATGGTGTGGATTTGATATAATGTTATAGTTGTGGGTAGTATTTGAAAATTTTGCAAAGTATGCAAGTTGTTATAAATATTCGATTGGTCGGGGAATATTCTTTTTATCCGGGAATATTTGTACGACACACAATCATTGGTGGACCCCACAATGTAAGAATCGTCAGTAGTTAGAAAAACGACAAAAAATATTTTATGAAAATAACGGCATGAAGATTTTACCGTTAATCTTTGTTGAACTACCCTAAGAGTAAAAGTACAAGAATACGCTATGTGGTTGCATAAGAGGACACCAGATTGATTATTGATGCTTAAGTGATAAGTCACCGGTTATACTACATTATTGCTACAAGAATTCTTTGCGATCATATCTCTCTATATTATTGATTCGATTATTATCACAAAGATCATCTCGCATAATATGTTATTTTATTAAATCAATAATTGAGACGACTAAGTTATTCATATTATTAAATTGAAATATTTACAATATCTAGAAGTTCTGTCAAGGAGAGGTTTGGCCACCTAATTGCGCGCCAATAAGGAGAAATCCTTATCGAAAAGCCCCCTCTTTTCTAGGAACAACCTGGTTGCTTAATATTGTGAGTTATAATATTAATGATGAATAAGTTCGTGTTGATTAAAGATGAATTTGATAGTTTTATTGTGTTGGGATTATTTGTGTTAGTAGAAATCGACATCTATTTCGATAATAATTGATGTCTGGAGGTTATATTGTTCAATCGGGTATTCGGGACACTTTTTATGTCAGAGTTACTATTCACGAGTTACTATTAATGAGTTACTATTCATGAGTTACTATTCACCTGATGACTATTCACTCTAGTATTGTGCATTTGGGTATTTGGGTACAATATTATTCTATGTGGAGATGTGCTAATTTTTCAGACCGTTGGTTGAAATTATAATAGTAAATCAATATGGATCGTTGATTTAAAGTCTTAATAGTAACTTGTCCCTTCAATATTATCAAGAGTTAATTACCCCTTCGTAAATAGTAGTTGTCTCTTCAATATTACCAAGAGTTATTTGCCTCTTCGATGTTCCAAGAGTTAATTACCCCTTCATAAATAGTAGTTGTCTCTTCAATATTACCAAGAGTTATTTGCCTCTTCGGTGTTCCAAGAGTTAATTACCCCTTCGCAAATAGTAGTTGTCTCTTCAATATTACCAAGAGTCATTTTGACCCTTCGTTAAGACCAAGAGCCACTCTCAGTTTTTCTATAAATAAAAGCTCATTCCTTCATTATTTCTTATGAATTCACTAAAACTCTAGAGAGAGAAATTATAGAGAGAAAGAAGAAGAGTATTCTGCTACTTTACTACTTCTATATCCAATTTCTTTTACGGTAAGAGATATTATTTGTTTTACCCGTAAGGGCTATTATTCTTTCTTATTCATGAAGAGAACTTCTGTTATTCCATTCTTTATTATTCTATTGGAATAACCTGTATACGTGGCATACCCTATACATAACCTGTATGCGCGACATACCCTATACTTGGTGAAATCCTTATGTTATTCCATTCTTTATTATTCTGTTGGAATAACCTGTATACGCGGCATACCCTATACTTGGTGAAATCCTTATGTTATTCCATTTTTTATTATTCTGTTGGAATAACTCAGATATACTGCTGCTGAAAACCCTATATACATAACTTTGTAACTCAGATAATGCGCTACATACCCTATACTTGGTGAAATCCTTATGCTATTCCATTCTTTATTATTCTGCTTGGAATATCCTCATGCATGTGTTTTACACCGGACCGTTCCTTTATTATTATTCCGCATTGAATATCCTCATACATGTGTTTTACACCGGACCGGTTCCATTATTTACTTATTATTCTGTTGGAATAATCTGTCTATGCGAAGTACCGCATGCATAGTGATTTCTTTTGTTATTTCATTCTTTATTATACTCATTTGGTTAAGGTTTTGACTTCTATACTCCATGAAATTAGTGGAATATCCTTCATATTTGCGCTTCATCCAGTATCTTTTCATGAAAATATTCTTTTGAGCATTCTTGAATTTAACTCTACAAAGAAGTATCATGTTGACAATTTGGACGTTATTAGTTCCTGGATAAATTAATTCGTGAACTTATTTTATTGAATTCTTATATCATTGTCATCATCCTCATGTTTATATTTTTTTTGAAAGTCATTTGTGGCCTGTAGTGCATAGATGGACTTGGTATGATTATGATCAGGGATTATTCGGTATAATCATGACCGTAATGTTACAAATGATGTGGTAAAAGTCCTCATTGGCCCGTAGTGCATTGATGGACAGTTGTTGGCATGATCATGACCATTGATGAATACACGAATATCCTTGGCCCGTAGTACATGGATAATTTGTGGTCGTGACCCTAATGAATATCCTTGGCCGTAGTGCAGGGATGATGTGGATTATTTATTAAGCTGAGTCTCAGCTATAAAAATTGATGAAAACGTTTTAAATCATAAAAGATAATAGATTTTATTCTCTACTTAACTCTTTTAATGGATTGCTTATTCCGCTGCAGTTAAACTTGATGTCTATTGTATTTTATCAGTTTAACATTGTTGAGGACTAATGATAATTTATTATGTATTATCTTAGTCATAATATTTCTTACTGGGCTAGTTGAGCTCACCCTTTCTTCACTGTTCTCTTCAGGAAATGAGAATATAGATGGGACGAGTCGGGGAACAGATTGACAGTCCAGATGATAGCATTAGTAGTTCTCACTATTCTGTTAAATAGTGTGATAATAAATGTAATGAGGACTGAATTTGAGTTTGTATACTGTCTATGAGGACTCCATTGAGAATGGATATTGTTTAGAAGGCAATATTCTTGTTTAAACTCTCAGTTTATGTTTTACACAATAGTTGTATAATTATGTTGTATTTGATTTATGTACCATGTATTTGGCGACTCAAGATGGGTGATGTATACCTATTTTGGGGGCGTCACATTTGAGATGGATTGGCTAGAAATTTAAAATGGCTAGGTTAGGGAGGCTTAAGCCTTGAAGCCATGGCTTGAAGACTTAAGCCAAATATTGCAAGACTTGGAGCCAAAGTCTAAGCTAAACTTGGAGCAAAAACTTTATAATTCAATGTGTCACTTGATTAAATAAGTTGATAACCAAGTGTCTTGCAAACATAAATAACACATGGGATAAGGGAGAGTGAAAAAGGCTAAAAGGATGAGTCATGGGCTAGGGAGGACAAATGTCTCTTGCTAGGTAATTAATATGAGGTTAATTGAATTTCGAAAGGGCAAAAGGAAAAGGGTAAGAGGGGAAGGGGCCGGGTATGAGAGGAGAAGAGATAAGGTTGATGGAAACTATTTATTTTTGGTAAGTTTTGGTCCATAGGAAGCAAGCCATTTAATGTTTGTTCCCTCCACCCAATTTTTTCAAACCAAATATAAACTTAATATTATTATTTTGTCTAGCTTAATTTAATAATCATGTGTGGTTAACCCTTGGTAGTATGGTCGAGTTAGCTGTCATCCAACACTTAGTTAATTGTTCCTTCATATCATCTTATGAGCTAAGTAATGAAGAGAGAAAGTAAGAGAGAAAAAAAATGAGAGAGGGAGTGCATGGATAAAAGAAGAAGAAGAAAAAGCAAGCTTGCAATCTTGTTAGGTAGCTAGGAAGAAAAAGAAAAACATCAAAGGTATGACCATGAACCCTAACTCTTTATCTCTTTGAATTACTTTTCTTTGAATTAAAAATTTTTGGTGGTTGTTTTTTATTGGAAGATCATGAAGGATCTTAGAGTAATAAGGATGTGTTTGGTTTAAACATCTTAAACTACTTGTTAAATTGCATGAAAAGTGGAATCAAACTTGAAAATACAAACCAATGCGTAAAGGAATACAAGAACAGACTAATAGTGGACTGTTAAAATGGGGCTGTTTTGATGGCCTTTTGAGGTAGCTTATGTACAAGTTAAGTTCTAGGGTGTCATGTTATACACTTATGAGTCATAAACATCACCCAATTAGAACGGAAGCAAAAGTTTTTGTAGCGAAGTCATGGCTAATATTTTTGTAAAACTAGTTAATGTAACCCTTGACCCTTGAGTAATTTTTCTGTTCCAAATGGTTTGCTAGAAAATTTTTTTGTTATGGGGGCTATTTAGTACTTTAAGTAACAAATCTGTGGAAGTAAGAATGACCTCATTCCGAGTTCGGAGGTGGGAGATAATCCCTTCAGAATGAGACTAGTCAAAACTACCAAAACTAGAAAATTATTTATGGTAAGGCCTTTTGTGCCACTGTTTTGGCCAGATAATGAAGCTGGAAAAAAATTTTCACCCGGGGGATTTGTAGTAAATGTAACAAGGAAGAAAATTACATGAGAACGGACTCATTCTGATAACATAGGGTCAAGTTATGATGTTGCAAAGTGGGTACGTTGTTAAGAAAAAAATTGTCCATTTTAGCTTTAGGTGCAGTAGATTTTCAACGAACAAATGGGCTAAAACAGACAGGTTAACCTGCCTAGATATTGACAGACAGGGAGTTTAAAGCTAAAACAGACAGGTTAAGCTGACTACTTTATACTTGTAACGAAAAATAAAAAATAAAGTTAGGCGCATTGATTAAATCATCAAAAGCGAACACTAAGAACTAGAATCTAAAGTTAATGTAAGCCATAATTAGCATCAATATATGTCTAATTGGTATGTGTATATGAACTTAAATAGTATTTTGAGATTAACGAACGAACATTATAAAACATGGAATAAGGTTAAAGTAATCCATGTGTGACGTTTATACTTGGCTAATTGGGATATCTATGTGCACTTTGAACTTTTCAAACGATTCAGATTGTATTTCATTAAATACATATCCAGATCTTGAATGATCATCAGTGAAAGTAATAAAATAATAATACCCTCGTGCATTCGTTGTCATAAGTCCACATACGTCTCTGTGAACCAACACTAACAACTCTGTAACTCTTTCTCCTTTTACACTAAAAGGAGATTTAGTCATCTTATCCATGAGACAAGATTCAAAAGTTGGATATGATTCATAATCAGAGAGCTCTAAGAGCCCATCTTTATGCAACTTGAATAATATTGTTTCATTAATATGACTGAGTTTACAGTGCCACATAAAGATATAAATAACATCGTCTCTTTTCCTTTTATTAGTTTGTTCAATTTGTAATATATTTTCATGTAAATCAATTACTTAAAGTCTATTCAGCAATTTTTCAACGCTATATAAAATATTTTTATTATAAATGGAACAACTATTATTCTTTATTATAATATTAAATTCATCCACATCCAATACAGAAATAGAAATAATGTTTCTAATGATTGTTGGAACAAAATAACAATTATTTAAACTAATGGTTTTGCCCGTAGGCAATACTAAACAGTAAGTCTCTACAGCTAATGCAGCAACCTTTGTTCCATTTCCCACTCGTAGGTCAACCTCATCCTTATTCAGCTTTCTACTTCTGATCAGTCCCTGCATATTATTACATATATGAGAACCACAGTAAGTATCCAATACCCAAGTAGAATTTTGATTTACAGAAAAAATAATTTTAATCATAAAAAAATCTTGATTAGGATTCGAAGCTTCTCCAAGCTTCTTCTGCTTTTGTTCTGCAAGGAATTCCTTGCAGTTCCTCTTCTAGTGACCTAGCTTGTTACAATGGAAGCAGATTCCTTTGTTAGTTGGATCAGGTTTCTTTTGATCCTTTATTTTTGTTTTGCCCTTAGCCTTCTTAGATTTTTTTTCTTTTCAAAAGATACCTTTGGCCTCTTCCTTTTCTTGGAAGAATCATCCACCATTAAGACTTGGTCCTTCTTGGATGAGAAGTTACCTTCAACAGTTTTTGAAAGTAGTATGCACACAAGCCAATCATGATTGATGATAAAGCATATACTTTGTAAACAATCTTATTCATTTATTAATAAAAAGTATTAATTTATTAAAGGCTTTTAATTATCTACATGATGTTGTTTTATAATATGTGATAAACCCATAGTTTTAAGCAATATTTTTAGAATAATGATGATGATCATTCTAATGAGATCTAAACTCTTAGAAAGCTTAAAACTAAAATAGTTCTCAATCATTGGATTACTAAATTGGGGATTAGTGAATCTGGATAGATTGGTACATACGTTGCTTTCTTATTGGATGAGGATGATTGATCTCATGATCATTTGTGTGGAGACACTAAAACAAGTATGTAGGTGCTTATTAGAGAATAAGTTCACTGAACGTGGCTCGCTAAGGAATACCTAATGGAGTTTTACTTACTTCGTCAATAGGAATTCTGTAGTGATAGTAGTCTGAAGTGATCCTTGAACTTGAGATCATCATAGTATCTTGTGTATGATGAGTTATACTTTGACTTATTCCTTAAGACCCTTAGGGTATATCAAAGGGTATGCTTGGGTATAATAAGTTGTACATGGAGATAATGTATGATCAATAAAGAATCTATCACTTCTAGTAAAAGAAGAAAAATGTACTATGTGATTCGATAAATGACAACCCAGTAGTCCTTGGCCAAGGCATAATAAAATTAGAAAGGAGTTTCTAATTTGCATTATTTGGAGTTGTTCATTTAAGAGTCGAATACATATAATTAAATAAAATAAGACTTGACAGTAATTCCATATCTTATATTTAATTGGCCCATTGTATGGTGGAAGGATTGAATTGTACGGTAACTATTTACTCAAAGGTTCTTTTATGATTAATGTGGAAATCTATATTATCTGAAAAGTCGTTGATCGCTAGGGAGGCTTATCCCTATTGTAGAATAAATATTATTTATTTAAATAAATTAATAGTTTAATTTATTTATTTAAATAAGATTAGAATTGTTCTAATTGATTTATTCACAACCGGTTTAATATGGAGAACCTAAAGGGTCACATCATAAAAGGAAGAATAATTATTTAAGAAGTTAATGGCATAATCGTAATAATATATTAAGTGTATTTAATTTAATCTAAGGTGATAGAATAAATTAAATAGCTTAATATTTATTATTTAATATTTTAGAAATATTAAATATATAAATTAATAAGAGGAGTCTTATTAATATTATTACAATTATTATTATTTTAATTTTTAAAGAGTTAAAAATTAATTTAATATTAGTACTCTCATTTATTCCTAATAAGATTAGGAGGCTAATTAATTAAAATAAAATCCAATTTCTTAATTATTAAGGAGGGTTGCCCACATCTATAAATAAGAGGAGTCTTATTATGGGTGGTGTGGTTGTTGATTTTTTCACAATATACGTGATTCCAATTGTTGGAGAGTACGCTCTTTTTCTATAGAAATAGAAAAATTAAGGTTTAGCCAAATACTCATATTCTTTAATCTTTCTTTTTCCTTGGTGGATCACCTCTAAAGGCCAAACACTTGGGTGGCTAACGTTGATCAAAGGAAGGAACCAAACCCGGTGGATTAAAGTTGAACGCGAAAAAGATTGGAGGTGAACTTATACCTGAAGAAGCTCGAATATTCAAGGGTATGATTCTTGTTCTTCATATTTTTGTTTAATTAATAATTATGCATAAAGGGTGATTCGGGTATATGGTTTGTAAAAATTTAAAATTCTGATTTTCCATGCTTCCTCTTATTTTGTGCAATTTGATTGTTTTCATGAATATTACAAACCTAACAGTGGTATCAGAGCCAAATCTTTATGCAAATTATTAATTGTTCAAATTTGATATGTATATTGATATGTGTTTAGAACAATTTAATTAGACATAATTTTGTTGTATAAAAAAAAAGGAATCTATTTTTGAAAAACGGTATTTCGCTTAGTCACGTCCTTGGATTCGCTAATCCTTGTTTGTTTGTTTTTTTTCGGTTGGTTTTATTTTTTTTTCGAATGTTAATCTCCTGCAACATGGGCGGAAAATTGTAACGTGAGCTGGATTAACACCCACTGCATGTATAGTGCTTTAATAATATACACGTATATATATTTTAGTGATCGGTGCATCATCCAAGTGATATTTGTTAAAAAAAGTTTCTGGTGATTCTTTTAAAAAGTTAACAGGAGATATGTAACTTATATATTTAAGTTACGGTTTATATATATATATATATATATATATACAGAAAGGATCAAGAGTAGAATTCTTAAATAGCAGAATGTCTTAAATAATAGAATTTTATCAAAACGACGTATTTTTGATAAGATGCGGTGGCATTTTTGTAAATACGCGGTGACATGGTATTTACAAAAATGCCACCGCGTCTTATCAAAACTACGTCGTTTTGATAAAGTTCTATTATTTAAGAGAGTTCTACTACTTAAGAGGTCTACTCTTAATCCTGTCTGATATATATATATATATATATATATATATATATATTATTCTTAATAATTTTATAATTAAAATAAAAATTTATTTTAATTTTAAAATTGAATTTTATGCTAACTAATTAGAGTTGGAATTGGATTCTATGATAACTAATTGAAGTTGAAATTGGATTCTATGTTTTCTTAAATAAAGGAGTTTATTTAGATATGAAATAAGATTTCATATTATTCAAAATAAAAGAGTTTATTTGTGAATAGGAAAGATAATCTCAATTTCCTTAAATAAATAAGTTTATTTAGATATGGAATAAGATTTCATATTATTCAAAATAAAGGAGTTTATTTGTGAATAGGAAAGAGAATCCGTGTTTTTTTTAATAAATGAGTTTTTTTTTGGAATTGAATTCCATAATTAATTAAAATAAAAGATGTTTATTTTGATTTAAATTTGGATTAAAATAAAGGAGATTATTTTGATTCAAAAATTAGATTTTATGCTAACTAAATTTGCCCATTAAATGATATCAATATATATATTGAATGTTTATTATTCATGAGATGAATGTTATTTATTGATGCATATGTAGATGTGTATGATAATAAATAAGATTGATTATGGATTATTGACCAATGTGATTGGATTTTATTTTAGTTAGATGCATGAATGTATGAGTTTTATTAAATGGGGTCTGCGTACCTCGTCTTTTCTAATTTTTTCTTAATGTAAATTCTATCTTCCTCCTATGTACTTCCCTCGATCACGATCAAGGTTTCTATTTATTTTAAATAGTTTTGTAATAGAAATAGTTAGAATTAGTTTTGAAGAATTGAAGATCTAGGAGCAAGGAGCGCTTGAAGACCCGTTTGTAATGGAGCCCGGGTTTAAATGTAATAGTTATATTTAAATATTAATTCTTGCACCCCTAGGGTTTGACCTTTTGGTTCACTTGGTGGCTCTAGTGAACCAAACTAGAATAAAAGTTCATAATCAATCCAGGTAGAATATAGTATTCTATATGTGCATGCTTATACTATATATATTATATATTATGCAAACATGCTTCGCATGTTAATTAATATGACGCGTATTTTATATATATATATGTGCATGCGCGCTAAACAAGATGAGACAAATTTATTACATGCAAACCCCTCAAATTTTTTATATTAAGTCCAAAGCATTCAAAGATATTTGAAATATCGAACGTCGCCTTCTAGCATGATAAAATTAATAGAGTATTAATTAATTATTATAAGTTTGTTGTGTCACCACAAGGCTTATCTTAATTATTTGAGATGTTAATTTCATCACATTTGATGCTTATAAAGAAAATTGAATAATATTATTTTGTTGTGTCATCACAATGATAATATTTTTCTTTTTTGAATATATGAAGTGCTAGGTTGGACTTAACTTAAATCATTTTAGTTCGAATGTGCACACACTTGACCATTATGATCTAAGAGGCAAAATGCAAGGAGTTGCATAGTTGATGTAATTGACAAGAGTTGTCTACCTATTTATTTATATATAGCTTGTTGTGTCACCACAAGGCTATATACATTTGAAATGGGATCATAATTCTCACTAGCAAAACTTTAATTAGATTTTGCCGAACTATATAAGTGATGGTAATATAGTTTGAAGAAAATAGTGGGAGATACCAATTTAAAACAAGACCTAATTTATTTTGGTAATTAATAAAAGAATGTATGCTAAAATGTTGTTAATTACAAATTCATTTACATAATTTTATAATGTTTAAATTACTATCACTGCGAAGCATATTAAATGTTATTTAACCTGACCAAATTAAATGAATTGGTTAAGGAATTTGAGAATAGTTCTCATGGCTGAAAAGCTATCTTATGTCCTTAATACGCCTATCCATGCAATGGTTGCAGACAATGCCTCTGAGGAAGAGATTGCTACTTTTAGAAAGTGGCAAGATGATGCACAGTTGACTTAATGCATCATGCTCGCATCCATGAGTAACGAGCTTCAGCGTCAACATGAAACTATGGATGCTCTTACTATATTCTTGCATATCAAGTAGTTGATGGTGAGGAAAGTAGCACTGATAGATATCAGATATCTAAGGAGCTCTTCTAATCTAGAATAACCGATGACACTACAGTACAGACACAAGTCCTTAACATAATCAGTTTGATTGATCAATTAAGACAACAAGTTTTGTCATGGATGAAGAGTTGAGCCAAGATTTGATGTTGCACTCACTCCCGGACTCTTTTCACAATTGTTGTGAATTTTTTATATGAACAAGCAAGATATCAGCCTCGCTGATTTGCTTAACATGTTGAAAAATGTTGAGAGTCGCTTTCCAACAAAGAAAGACCAAGTCTTACTAGTATGGGCCAAATAATCTTCTAAAAAGAAGAACGATTCTAAGAAGGTAAATAGAAAGGCAAAAACAAAGGATAATAAGAACAAAACTGATACAGATAGCAAAGGAGTTTGCTTCCACTGCAATAAGCCTAGACACTGGAAAGAAACTGCGAGAAACATCTTGTAGAGGCTAATCAAAATAAACTTAATGAAGATTCGGTTACAAATACAGTGTTTTTTTCATGAATGAAATAAATTTTTCTTTAAGTCAAGGTTCTACTTGGGTATTGGATATCGACTTTGGTTATCATAAATATAGATTTATGAAGGGACCAAGCAGAAGTAGAAAACTAAACAAAGATAAGTAATCCTATGTGTGAAAAATGAAGCAAAGGTTGCTGCATTAGCCATATAAACTTATAATTTAGCATTGCCTACGGGAAAAATCTAATAAGTCAATAAGTTGTTATTGTATTTCAGTTCTCGTTAGAAACATTATTTTCATTTTGTTGTTGGATAATGAAATCTTTTGTATTATATTTAAGAAAAAAATTTGTTCTATTTATAATAATAATGTTTTTATAGAACTAGAATATTACTTAATGGATTTTGTATACTTGACTTACGTGAAAAATTATTTTACAAATTGAACAAACTAGTATAAGAAAAGGAGATGATCATTCAAAGAGTTGAATGTGTGTATTTGCTGAAATACAAGTGTGAATTATTTGAAAGGTTCAAAGAATTCAGAAGTGAAACAAATTGGCAAAGTATTAGGATTCTTTGATCGGATCAAGGAAGGAATACTTGTGCAATAAGTTTCTAGATCATCTCAAATGGTTTTCTCACAATGGACGCCTCCTGATATGCAATAATAGAATGATGTATCTGAAAGGAAAAATTATATCTTGTTGGACATGGTGCGGTCCATAATGATTTTACCGACATTCCAGTATCCTTATGGGATAATGCCCTAGAAATGGCTGCATATCTACGAAAAAGATAACCTCAAAATTCGGCCCCAAGACTCCATAAAAGTTATGGACAGGGAGGATTCATAATCTTAAGTATGTTAAGATAAGGGGTTGTCTAACTTATGTGAAAAAGGTTTCAAAGGATAAGCTTGGGACAAGATTTGACAAGTGTCAATTTGTGGGACATCCTAAAGTAAGTTTATGGTATATGTTCTATAATCCTACTTAGCAAAAGGTGTTTGTTGCGAAACACGCTACCTTCTAAGATAAAGGTGTTTATCATTAAAAGGGCTAGTGGGAGGATAATAGATCTTGAAGAGTTCAAGAACCACAAAACACTATAAGTCAAATAAGAGGAAACTGTAGATAGACCTATTGTACCACAACCGAATCGTAAATCTGGAATAGTACCAAAGATACTTGGGAGGTATGGATTCATCATAGATGATGATGATGAGGTACACATCATAGAAGATGATGATCCAATTACATACGATGAGGTAAGAGTTGTAGACACTCAGAGAAATGGATTGAAACAGGCTTCTCAAATATGGAATATTCGTTTTGATGAGACAATCAAAAGAGTTTGATTTTATCAAAAATAAGGATGAACCTAGTTTGTAAAAAAGGGTCAGTGGGAGCGTCGTGACATTCCTTGTATTATATGTTGATATACTACGAATAAAGAATGACATACCAATGCTACAATCAGTAAAGATAAAGTTATCTAAACATTCCTCCATGAATGATTTGGGAAGAGTATCTTAATTGGGGATACAAATCTATATATATAGATTTAAGAGGATGCTCGACTTAACCCAAGGAACGTATATTCATTTGATGCTAAAGTTGTTTAGCATGGCAAACTCCAAGAGATGTCTCATGTTGATGAGCCATGGAATATATCTCTCTTAATAGTCCCCAAAGACTCCGAAAAAGAGAGATCGCATGAGTAACTATCATGTATGCAATGAAATGTACGAGACCTGATGTTGATCAGTCATATTCTGGAGAAGTTCACTATGAGTCAGTGAAAAATATCTTAAAGTACTTAACTAGCACTAAGGATATGATCATATTTATGGTGGGTCTGAATTAAAACTAGAGGGCTTAACATACTCGAGTTTTTTCAGACAAACCAAGACGAAAGAAAATCCACTTTAAGGTAAAGTACTACCTTGAACGGTGGTGCAGTGAATTGAAAAGATTTCAAACAGCAAAGATTTGCTAATTTAGTTATAAAGACAAAGTATATAGCTATAAATGAAGCTGCAAGTTGATTATTTGGATGAAAAGTTCATTAAAGAACTAGGAATAGTTCCTAAGTCTCATCTTGGATCTAAACATGTGTTGCAGCACTTTCATTTGATTAAAGAATCATTGAAAGATGGGAAATCACTATAGAAATAGTGGACTCTCAAGAACAACATTACATATCCATTTACTGAAGCTTATCCAACAGCAGGATAATCGTCACTTAGAGAAGAAGGGTATGAGATACCATGACGATTGGCTTTAGTGCAAGTGGGAGATTGAAAGTAGTATGCACACAAGCCAATCATGTTTGATAATAAAGCATATACTTTGTAAACAATATTATTCATTTATTAATAAAAAGTATTAATTTATTAAAGGCTTTTAATTATCTACATGATGTTATTTTATAATATGTGATAAACCCATAGTTTTAAGCAATGCTTTTAGAATAATGATGATGATCATTCTAATGAGATCTAAATTCTTAGAAAGCTTAAAACTAAAATAGTTCTCAATCATTGGATTACTAAATTGGGGATTAGTGAATCTGGATAGATTGGTACATACGTTGCTTTCTCATTGGATGAGGATGATTGATCTCCTGATTATTTGTGTGCAGACACTAAAACAAGTATGTAGGTGCTTATTAGAGAATAAGTTCACTAAACGTGGCTCGCTAAGGAATACCTAATAGAGTTTTACTTGCTCATCAATAGAAATTCTGTAGTGATAGGTAGTCTGAAGTGATCCTTGGACTTGAGATCATCATAGTATCTTATGTATGATGAGTTATACTTTAACTTATTCTTTAAGACCCTTAGGGTATATCAAAGGGTATGCTTGGGTATAATAAGTTGTACATGGAGATAATGTATGATCAATAAAGAATCTACCACTTCTAGTAAAAAGAGAATGTCTATGTGATTCGATAAATGACAACCCAAAGGTCCTTGGCTAAAAGCGAATGAAATTAGAAAGGAGTTTCTAATTTGCATTATTTGGAGTGTGCATTTAAGAGTCGAAATATATATAATTAAATAAAATAAGACTTGACAGTAATTCCATGTCTTATATTTAATTGGGACATTATATGGTGGAAGGATTAAATTTTACGGTAACTATTTACTCAAATGTTCTTTTATGATTAATGTTGAAATCTATATTATCTGAAAAGTCGTTGATCGGTAGGGAGGCTTATCCCTATTGTAGAATAAATATTATTTATTTAAATAAATAAATAGTTTAATTTGTTTATTTAAATAAGATTAGAATTATTCTAATTGATTTATTCACAACCGGTTTAATATGAAAAACCTAAAGGGTCACACCATAAAAGGAAGAATAATTATTTAAGAAGTTAATGGCATAATCGTAATAATATATTAAGTGTATTTAATTTAATCTATGGTGATAGAATAAATTAAATAGCTTAATATTTATTATTTAATATTTTGAAAATATTAAATATATAAATTAATAAGAGGAGTCTTATTAATATTATTACAATTATTATTATTTTAATTTCTAAAGAGTTGGAAATTAATTTAATATTAGTACTCTCATTTATTCCTAATAAGTTTAGGAGGCTAATTAATTAAAATAAAACCCAATTCCTTAATTGTTAAGGAGGGTTGCCCACATCTATAAATAACAGGAGTCTTATTATGGGTGGTGTGGTTGTTGACTTTTTAACAACATATGTGATTCCAATTGTTGGAGAGTACGCTCTTTTTCTATAGAGATAGAAAAACTAGGGTTTAGCCAAATATCCATCTTCTTGAATCTTTCTTTTTCCTTGGTGGATCACCTCTAGAGGCCAAACACTTGGGTGGCTAACGTTCTTCAAAGGAAGAAACCAAACCCGGTGGATTCAAGTTGAATGCGAAAAAGATTGAAGGTGAACTTGTACCTGAGGAAGCTCGAATCTTCAAGGGTATGATTCTTGTTCTTCATATTTTCGTTTAATTAATAATTATGCATAAAGGGTGATCCGGGTATATGGTTTGTAAAATTTTAAAACTCTGATTTTCCATGCTTCCGCTTATTTTGTGCAATTTGATTGCGTTCATGAATATTACAAACCTAACAGTTTTCAACATGTTAAGTAATTCAGGCAAGCTGACATCAAACTTATTCATGTTAAAATTCACAACAAATTGTGAGAAGGTGTCAGGGAGTGACTGCAAGACTAAATCTTGACTCAACTCCCCATCCATGATGAACCCAATCTTTCCAAGACTTTTAATCAGATTGATCATTTTTAGGACACGAGTCTCAACAGCAGTGCCCTCGTTCATCTGAGATCGGAAGAGCTCCTTAGATATCTCATATCTAGCAGTCCTACTTTGCTCACCATACAACTCTTCGAGGTGCAACAGTATAGTAGAAGCATCCATAGTTTCATGCTGACGTTGAAGCTCGTTACTCATAAATGCGAGCATGATGCATTGAGCCACAGATGCATCATCTTGCCACTTCTTAAAAGTAGCAATCTCTTCCTCAGAGGCTGTTTATGCAACATTTGCAGGGACATAAGAAATCTTTTCAGCAATGAGAACAATTCTCAGATTCCTTAACCAGTCCATATAATTTGGTCCGGTCAATTTATTAGCATCAAATATGTTACGTAGTGAAATTAGTGAGTGTGACATTTTTAAAATTTTGTATGTGAAAAAAAATTATTTTAGCAAACATTCATTTAATTAATTAATTTTACCAAAATAATTTAAGTCTTATTTTAAATCAGTATCTCCCACTATTTTCTTCAAACTATATTACCATCACTCATATAATTCGGCAAAATCTAATTAAAGATTTGCTAGTGAGAATAAGGATCTCATTTTAAATATATACAGTCATGTGGTGACACAGCAAAACTATATATAAATAAACAGGTAGACAACTCTTCTCAATTACATCATCATGTAACTCCTTTTCTTTTGTCTCTTAGATTATTTTGATCAAGTGGTGACACATCTGGATCAAAATTATCCAAGTTAAGTCCAACCTAGCATTTCCATATATTCAAAGAGAAAATTATCATCTTTGTGGTGACACAACAAAACAGTATTGTTCAATTCCTTTATAAGTATCAAATGTGATAAAATATAATATCTTAAATATTTAATATTTACCTTGTTGTGACACAATAAACTCATATTAAATATTTAATACTCTAATAATTTTTATCATGCTAGAAGACGACGTTCGATATTCTAAATATCTTTGAACGCTTCAGACTTAATATAATTTCTTTGAGCGGTTTTTTATTAATTGTCTCATCTTTATTAGTGCGCATGCACATATATTTATAAAATATGTGTTATATTAATTAACATGCGAAGCATGTTTGCATAATATAACATATATATTATATAAGCATGTACATATAGAATATTATATTTTACCTGGATTGATTATGGACTTTATTCTAGTTTAGTTCACTAGAGCCACCAAATGAACCAAGAGGTCAAACCTAGGGTGCAAGAATTAAATTTAAATATAACTATTACATTTAAATCCGGGCTCCATTATAAACGGGTCTTCTAGCGCTCCTTGTTCATTGGTCTCTAATTCTTTAATATAATTCTAACTAATCCTATTACAAAAAAACTATTTATATAAATAAAAACATTGATCAGCAGTCAAGGGGAGGTACATAGGAGGGAGATAAAATTTATATCAAGAAAAAAAACTAGACAAGACGAGGTAAGCAAACCACCCCATTTAATAAAACTCATACATTCATGCATCCAACTAAAATAAAATCCAATCACATTGGTCAATAGTCCATAATCAATCGTATTTATTGTCATACATATCAACATATGAATCAATAAATAACATTCATCTCATTAATAATAAAAATTCAATATATACATTGATATCGATTTAATGGGCAATTATAGTTAGCATCATATCCAATTTCAATTAAAATAATTTTTTTTATTTTAATCCAATTCTAAATCAAAATAAACTAATTTATTATTAACTTAGAATTACTGAAAACATGAAATTCAATTTAATTAAAATAAACATTTTATCTTAATTAGAAATAAAAAAGAAAATTAAAAAAATTAAAACACAGGGAATTTGCGGCATGCGGTCTTAAAATGAATCGCTTTTTACGAAGAAGCAATACGTCGTCACCTTTCAATGACACTTGAGTCAACATCAGCTGCGCCATCATCATTGTCTCTTGAATCAAATTCTGTAATGATCTCCATAATCAGTTTTTGCAGTTCGCGAATTGTGCAATTTTTGTGACAACTTGAATTTTCAAAATTATTAAAATAAGAATTTAATAAATAAAATTCTTATTATAACATGTTTTGAGTTTAAGTATGTGTATATATGTGTTATATATTGTGAAATATGTGATTTGGTGTGAAGAGAATTATATATTCATGTATTGGGAAAAAGAGGTTTAATAGTTAATTAAATTATCTAAGAAATTAAATGAAAATATTATGAAAAGGAAATTAATTGAATAATATTAGTTAATTTAATTAAGTTAAAATTATATTATGAGATATTATAATTTGATTACTATTGTGACAATGGAGTTATTATGAATTAATTTCATTAAATAATGTAAGTAATTCACTTAATTTAAATAGTTAATTAATATAATTATTTTTAATAAAATAAGAAGGTATTATATTGCATGAAAATGTAATATGTTAATGTAGTCTTGAGTAAAATATTTACTAAATAACATAAGTATTTTAGTTGAAATATTTATGAAATTTAAAATAAATATTTGATGGAAAGTTATTAAGGGATTAAATAATTTTATAATCGGTGCGTATTTTGTTCCGCTAAAGGAATAGTAATATTCTAATTTAATTAATAATTAAATTAAAGGGATTATGGTTTGTCAAATAAGGGTTATAATTTAATTAAATAAAGTGTGACAATGGTTTACTATATGATAAGGGAGAAATTAAAATAAAATAGAAAAGTGTTATTTGATGCTAGCCAAACAAGGTCTTATGACATTTGGCATTTTTAACAGCTAAAACTTTTTGTATTTTAACTGATGCATTAAAATCATTGTTAAGGCTTTGTCAGTTTTATTCTACACATAATATTCCTAAGGCTAAGAAGAAAAAGAACACAGAGAAGAAGAGAGCCTAGAGGAAAAAAATTGAGATGAGGTTCTATAAATTCAAAGAAGGAAGAGAATTCAACCAAAGTTTCTCTAATCATCTAGATAATCAAAACAAGAGTCAAAGGTAATAATCTAGCTTTGAGTTCTTAGTTTATATTTCTTGAGTATCCCTTGAAAAGTTGGATTTCTATCGTTAAATTGTTAAAGAACTAGGTTTTATAAGTTATTGGGTTTGTAGAATTCATTTTATGTTGTTTATAAACGATATTGAGTAATCAAATCCATAAAATACAAAAAGAATATGTTTTTAATTGAATAATTTGAGTTTTGTTGTACATATAAGTTTTGGTCAATTTTGAGACTAAAATTAGTAAATTGATAATGGATGTTATAAGAACATTGAAAAAAAAGAACGAAAGTTGAATGAATCAATTTGTTAAGAAACGAATTCGTAGTGAATGAATTTGTTAAACATATTAAAACATGAAAATTTAGTATGAACATTAGTTTTAGGTCAAGATTTGGGTTAGTTAATATTTCTGTAAATTTTTTATTCTTTGTTATGTTGTATTTCTATGAATTAAGAATCCATATAATCAAAAACGAATTAATTTGGATGTGTATAGCTTGAGTTATGAAGATTAGAAAGAGAAAAATGTCAAAATCGCAAAAACAAGAACTGCAAATTACGGATTACTAACTTGAGCGCACACGGCTGCTATTTGGGCCCTAAGTCTTTTGGGGCACAACTTCTCTCTTGGGCGCAGTTGCGCCATTTCCAAGGCTTGATTGGGTGCATCTGCGCTCATAGTGTGTAAGGTGTGACTATTTTGACATTCTCTAATAAAACGACTATAACGTTTACATATGAACTCCGATTGAGGAGATTCAGGATGATTCGGAAAGATAACAAGTAGACCTACAACTTTCTTTCTTTAAGTATTTCGATTTGAGGTCGTTAGCATGGGTAAAAATGGTCATCGTTGGGAATGATGTGTATTCAGAGGCAATCAGAGGGCATCGAGCATGCACATATGCAAGTGAAGTGCTTCTGAAGATAAAAGATATTGTTATAAGTTATAAAACATGAATATTAGTAAATATAATGATGCTTAACATTATTAAATGATGTATTAGATAAGTTGTATAAGCATACTAAGTATACACAAGTGAGACGAATCGGGCGTGTGACGAATGAACGTCGAACGCCGTGACAAATGTTAATAAACGTAAAAAGTGTTTCAATTCAATTGAAATGAACATTATAAATTATGGAAAGGGGTTAATATAAAACCAATAAAGAGTTCTACCAAGACTTAAACACTTGAATGAACTTCGAGTATGACTAAGAAGAAATATAGTGATATATAAGTCAAAAGTTAACACAATCAAATTTAACATTGTGTATTGATTAATAGGAAGGGTTATGTGATGTAGAGTAAAGTTTATATTACAACTACTATGCATTGCTATGTGACTAATAGTTGATGTGCATGCTTATATAATTGTGTAGGGCACATGAAGTACAGATAGCTGTAAGCTGTTAAACTGTTATTGGTAAACAACGATCAAGGCAAGTCTTTCAGTTTCTATTTGCTATTTGAACTTGATGATTAACTCTTTTAAATTTGTATTGCAAAGAGAATGATGTATTACATATGTTGTAAGTATGAACTGTTAAAGTAAATTTATGACTATGTTGGTTGAGGAAAGAAAGCTGATTGAGTTATAGAACTCGATTTTTATTTGATATGTGATGTAAAACATGTATAATGTGTTTAGATAGATGTTTATGATATATAAGATGAGAATGTTATTTATGTGCTACGTGTTGCATAAAAACTATTAGATTTACTGGGCTGTCGAGCTCAATCTTATAAATAACCATTTTTACAGGTTAAGAATTCAATGTAAAGTTATGTGCTAATTGACTGACGTGGATCAGAAGTAGTACATGAAGATTAATATTTTAGCTAAAGTTGTTATTTCTTTAAAACATGTTTAAGGTTCATGAGATATAACTCAATGTTTTATGATGTATATTTTATGTTGAGTTGTAAGTTTTGAGTTATCCGAAGTATAAAGGATATTGAATTGGAAGTAAGATTTTATATAATAACTCTGATGAAGCTGAAAGTCCAATAATAATCTAGAAGGGGGGGGGGGGGGTTGAATAGATTATTACAGATTAAAAATTATCTTAGGCCTTTTTAATTTTTTGTATAATTAATTTGCAGTGTTAGAAATTAATATGCAAGACAGTAAAAAATCAATCACACAATGCACAGAGATTTGTCTGGTTCACAACATACATCCCTGGTATGCTGCTACGTCCAGTCCTAAGCTCCTTTCTAGGACTTGAGATCCTATTACTATCAGTAATAAATATTCCTTCAACAGGCGGAGAAGCCTTTACAAAGTTTTATAGTCAAACTTCCAACTGTTCCCAACTAATCTATCTTGGACAGCAAGCTCCCAGCTCCCTCCTCAAGCTTAGTTGTACTTCTTTTGAGTTCAGTTTTATTCTATGATCTGGTCTTGAAACAACAGCCTCTTCCTCACCTCACAAGTACACTAGAGACTCAACTTCCCGCTGACCTCTCTAAGATTCTGGTTTTGGTCGAAGAATTACTCGTCTTTTTCACAGGTACATAAAATAAACTAACTCTGACCTTTTCTCTTTTTACAAATGATTTTACAACAATGTGCTTCTCAAATAAGCAGATAAGAATTTAGTATAGATTGATGCTTCTCAAATAAACAAATAAGAATTTAATACAAATGGATGCTTCTCAAATAAGTAGATATCAATTAAAGAGCAAATATATATTTATAAAAGTTTAGAGACTTTTATACTTGAGAAATTATGCTTATTTGTAAGAAGATAGTAATTTATGTTTTGATCAAATAGTGCTTCTATGTAAGCAAATATGTAAATTATGCACTGTTATAAAAGTTTAAATAACTTTTATATTTTATGTGAAAAGTGCTTCTTGAATAAGCAAATAGATCAATTTTAGCTTTTACTAAAAAATGCTTATGTTTAAGCAGATATATATTTTAATGCAAATTATAAATAATTATTTATTCTTTATGAAGTAAAGAAAAGTCACTTTAAGTTTAAACAACTTTTTAAAGTGAAAATGCTTCTGAGTAAGCAAATAAGTTATTTTAAGCTTTGAATCAAATATGATTCTAATTAAGCAGATATATTCACTTAAGTTTGTGAAATAAAAGTTTAAATAACTTTTATATTATGCAACAAGTATTTTATGAATAAATAAATTTATGAACAAATACTTGTGATGACAGATATCAAGTAAATAAATCAGTTAAGCAATACTTGATATAACAAATATTATTGTTTAACTCAAACAATATATAAGAATATTTTATCTATTATGTGAACTTTTATAAATAGTGTCACTTGGTACTATAAGGAATCGTACGGTCGGATTCCTCTTCGTAGAGGTTTATCTCCGTAGCCTTGTGGCGCCCAAGTATAACAGAATTTATAATTTTCACAATTGATATTTGTATAAATATTTTCAATAGATCACTATGATTCTCAAATCCGGTTCGGATGACTACTCTTTTTGGAGCAGTATCTCAGTGCTGTTTTGAGCAATCAAGTGTCGTATTTATTTTACGATATTTATATAAATAATATCAATAAAAGGTTACTGAAGACTATAAGGAATCGTACGGTTGGATTCCTCTCCGTAGAGGTTTATCTCCGTAGCCTTGTGGCGCCCAAGTATTCTTTTATTTGATAAATAGATGAAATATAGATATATAGAATTGTGTAGAACAATTTATATTTGTATATCTATAAATATAAATAAGCAAGAGATAATTCAAATAAATAAATCAAACAACTTATCTCAATATGTTTAGACCAATTTTCTCTTCTCAAATAATCAGAACTTTTGTAAGAAGAGATAGAGAAAGCTTTTTAGAGAGAGAATATGTGGGAGATAAGTAAGCTTTTCTTGAAAGTGAATTGACAAATTAGAAATGAAGAAAAGCCTCATATTTATAGATTTTTGAAGTCAGGGGTAAAATGGTAATTTGAAAAACTGATTTTAAATGATACTTTAATTTAAAATCAATGATTTGGATTGAAAGAGAAGACACGGATTGCCAAATGTTTTAGCCTATTGAAAAAATTGCTTCCAATTAAATGCTCAGTTTGACCATGTGTGTTAAATCAATTATGATCATTTATTGCCTAATTTGACCAAGTACCAACACATTGAATCATGCCAGCCAACTCACGATTTTTGTCCCAAAAGGAAGTCACTCTTGTTTTGCCAGCACACTTAAATTATACACATACTAGATCATTTATTATGTATGCACACATTGGATATTAATATATATATATATATATATATATATATATATATATAATGTATAATGCATGCATGGTTAGAACACGCGCGCGCACACACACACACACACACATATATATATATATATATATATATATAATATTTATAAAACATAATGATTAAACATATATATACTTATAACATATATATTATAATATAATACATATAATATATATTTAATAATATATATATATATATACGGTTTTTTGGTATATATTTATATAATATATATATTAAAATATAATTTATAATATATACATAAGTATATGTTATACATGCATGCATGGTTTTAAAATGAATGTCACTCACAAGTTTTAACAATTTTACCAACACATGCACAATCCCAATATGATTGTCATGCATGTATTAATTGTTCATGTTGCTATATATATATAATGCTTATGATGCATATTTGTATATATATATATATATATATATATATATATATATATATAGCACACTATCATATGCATTCAATGTTCAAAATAAAAGCTAGCATTTAATATCCAACATTAATTCGTTCAAAGGAATTTGAATTTGACCAAGTCTAAAAACTCACTCACGGTTTATACACATGCAAGGTTGGTATATACTATATATTATAAATGCATGCATGTTCCATATATATATATATATATATATATATATATATATATATATATATATATATATATATATATAATAATGTTGCCCAATTTTGAAATAAAATAATTTTTGAGATATTTAAATAATAAAATTAATTCAAACTAAATAGAAGATTCCCACAATTAAAAATGATTTAATCAACATTTCCATCTTCTTTCCAAATTCGGTCAAACAAGCATTTGATAATTAACATATGACTTTTGTCCCACAATGCATAACCCAATTGATATTTATATTTTAAAACATTAAGATCAAGATAATCAATTAAATAAGATTTAGAATATATTTTTGGTCAAAGTAAATAAGATAAATAAAACAATTATAATAAAAATCCTATGGAGAGGATTCTACCCATTTAATTAATTTATTTTTTAATTATTGTTATTATCAAAATAAAACTAAAAGTTGGAAACCCAACAATCTCCCCTTTTTTGATGATGACAATCAACTAAAAATATTTTCCATAAAAACTCCCCTTCAATTTATGCAATCAAAAAAAATTTAAATAAATATTTTTCTTCTCCCCAATAATATTTTTCTTCTCCTCCTTTGTCATCATATAAAAAATGGGGAGAAAGAGTAGTATAAATTACTTTTTAGAACCTGCAGAAAAAGAGATTAGCAAAAAAATTCCCTTTTTTTTAAAAAAAATTAGTTGCCTCCTGCAAGATTTGAATTTGTGTGGTTGCCTTTAATTGACCAAAATTATTATACAATAATGGAGATTATTTACCGTTAGATGTATAGAAATAAAAAATATTCCACATTAAATCTATATATATATATATATGTTTTTAAAGAGAATAAATTTAAATATTAAATATATTCTTAAAAAAATTTTATATATATATATATATATATATATATAAAATATGGACATATATATATATATATTTAAAAAATATTTATATAGACACACACACACACACACACACACACACACACACACACACACATATATATATATATATATATATATATATATATATATATAAATGCATGAATAGTTTTGAAAAAATTGACACGTGTCACTTGTACTTGAATAATTATAATTACCTGCATAGTCAGAATCATTTTCACCTGATTTCATTTGCACTCCTAGGAAGATGTTTTAATTCTCCCTTCATGTTTATTTCAAAATCCTTACTCATGTTTTCAGAAAAATTATTTCACAAAGTAATATCAATAGACCCAACAATGATGTCGTCGGTTATTTTTACTAGAGTCAGCTTCAAGACATACCTGCAACATTTATTAATTTCAAGAACTGGTACCCTTTAATAAGAAGGGTCTTTTGGGTGAGTTTTCCATTTTTTATAAGGAACATTTGTGTTTTCCTTTACAAAAATGGGTACATGATAATCAATCTTAGTAGACAAGATCATTTTATGAGTAGCAGGTCTATAAGATGCATGATTTACTTTATTATTATATCCTGAAAAACTTTGATGAAAATTTCTATAAGATTTTTGACTTTTATTATAAAATTTTTTTCTTGTAGTAATACTTGGTGCAATGTTTGTTCCTTTAGGCACCCAAATCATTTTTCCTTTATAATTTCCATTTCGAGCATTACACATGTGAAAAGAATGACCATTTC
This sequence comes from Panax ginseng, assembly GCA_020205605.1. Classification (NCBI taxonomy): domain Eukaryota; kingdom Viridiplantae; phylum Streptophyta; class Magnoliopsida; order Apiales; family Araliaceae; genus Panax; species Panax ginseng. Next base: position 38,162,017 of record CM035130.1, on the reverse strand, counting down.
TGTTACAGTAAGAACATTTAGTAAATGGAGATGTATAATTTTCTTTTTCTTTACTTTTAACATGATAAAGTCCTTTATTTTTACTAAATTCTCCAATGTATCCCAATCCTTCTTTGTTAAATCAACATCTTTGTTGATTAAGCACCTAAGAAAAGCTATCATTCGACGGCAGACACAAATTGTCGCTTTGACTATACTATAGTGTCGTCGACATTGAGGTCATTGGCGACGGGCACTACCTTCGACACGACCGTCGCCCCCCAGGTCATCGCCCCTGGCTCCCGTCGCCAGTCGTCGATATCATTGTCATTACCGTTGGGAGGCATTGGCGACGACATAATGTCATTCCCGTCGCTTTACCCATGTTTGTCGCTATATGTCATTGGCGACGGCATAGTTGTCGCCATTACCCCCGTCGGCAATGACTACATATATTTTGATTTTTTTTTTAAATTTCAAAATTTCCCTGTTCATTTACAAATATACACCTGTTATAAACTAATAACAATCATCAAATAACAACTATACCTGTTATAAACTAGTAACCCAAATCAAATATATAGATAAAGAATATAATGGTCGTTGGTACAACTCAAAAACTGTACAAATACATACATGAAACTCAGAATATAACATAAACTAAACTAAATACAACCCGTCGCTTGTCTCCATGTCATCAAGTCGGCGGTCATCACCCTGTACTGGAGGAGGCTGCTCGTCATCAACTCAACGGTCATCGCCCTATACTAGAGGAGGCTACTCGTCATTAGCTCGCCGGTCATCACCAGTATCCCCACCTCCACCTCCACGAGTCTCGTCAACAAGACCCTACAAAATTAAAATATTAATAACAAAATCAAAATGAAAATATATTTACATTATTTTAGTTTGTCTTCAAGTTAGGCGGACGGGACTCAAACTCGGGCTTCGTATATCGGAATCGAGTCTCGTCAGTTGTAATGCGTGTCTTTTGCCTATGCGGTGCTATGTGTGTGTTTGTATGGCATTCAGACGACTGAGGCGGGTTTTGACCTATTTTTCGGCTTTTTGCCTAAGTGTTGGCGAGTTTTGCAAACTGGGCGATAACTCGGATTCCGTATGTCAGAATCGAGTCCCGTAAGTTCTAACGCGTGTCTATTGCTTATGCGGTGCTATGTGTGTGTTTGCGTAGCGTTCGGACAACCGAGGCGGGTTTTGACCTATTTTTTGGCTTTTTGCCTAAGTGTTGGCGAGTTTTGCAAACTGGGCGATAACTCGAATTCTGTATGTCGGAATCGAGTTCCGTAAGTTCTAACGCGTGTCTAATACCTACTCGGTACTATGTGTATGTTTACGTGGTGTTCGGACGACCGAGGCGGGTTTTGACCTGTTTTTCGGCTTTTTGCCTAAGTGTTGGCAAGTTTTACAAACTGGACGATAACTCGGATTCCGTATGTCAGAATCGAGTCCCATAAGTTCTAATGCGTGTCTAATACCTACTCGGTGCTATGTGTCTGTTTGTGTGGCGTTCGGATGACCGAGGCGGGTTTTGACCTATTTTTTGGGTTTTTGCCTAAGTGTTAGTCAGTTTTGCAAACTAGGCGATAACTCGGATTCCGTATGTCAAAATCGAGTCCCGTAAGTTCTAACGCGTGTCTAATACTTACTCGGTACTATGTGTGTGTTTGCATGGCATTCGGATGACCGAGGCGGATTTTGACCTATTTTTCGTCTTTTTGCCTAAGTGTTGGCGAGTTTTGCAAACTGGGCGATAACTCGGATTCCGTATGTCGGAATCGAGTCCCGTAAGTTCTAACGCGTGTCTAATACCTATCGATGCTATGTGTGTGTTTGCGTGACGTTCGGACGACCGAGGCGGGTTTTGACCTATTTTTCAGCTTTTTGCCTAAGTGTTGGCAGTTTTGCAAACCGGGCGATAACTCGGATTTCTTTGGTCGGAATCTAGTCCCATAAGTTCTAACGTGTGTCTAATACCTACTCGGTGCTATGTGTGTGTTTGCATGGCGTTCGGATGACCGAGGCGGGTTTTGACCTATTTTTTGGCTTTTTGCCTAAGTGTTGGCGAGTTTTATAAACTGGGCAATAACTCGGATTTCGTATGTTGGAATCGAGTCTCGTAAGTTCTAACGCGTGTCTAATACCTACTCGGTGCTATGTGTATGTTTGCATGGTGTTCGGATGACCGAGGCGGGTTTTGACCTATTTTTCGGCTTTTTGCCTAAGTGTTGGCGAGTTTTGCAAACTAGGCGATAACTCGGATTCCGTATGTCAGAATCGAGTCCTATAAGTTCTAACGCGTGTCTAATACCTACTCGGTGCTATGTGTGTGTTTGTGTGGCATTCAGACGATTGAGACGGGTTTTGACGGGACTCGATTTCGATTCCGTACATCGAAATCGAGTCCCGTCAGTTGTAACACGTGTCTATTGCCTATGCTTAGGCGTGTTAACTAGTTATTTGACAGTTTATATAAGCAATATAATTACAAATAAGGAAATACATCAATAATAAGTTTTACTTGTTGGCCAAGACAACTGCACATACACGGATGGCCTCCTCCCGGACTACACCCATGAGGTCGTCGTGGCAATGCGCAGGATCTATAGAGTCATGGACAACCTCCAGAAAGCAAAATTTGGTAGATCCGCTTTCGTGATGGTGCGCTTTGTTGCCGCTCGCTATGCACCCCTCTATTATCCACCTGAAGAAGTCGTCAGATAATGAAGGGCCAGCGCCTGATCCACTCGCACCACTACCTTCGGTGGGTGGGCGACGTCGAGATCTCGCAGCAGGGACTATAGTGTAGGCTGGGACACGGGGGATGCCCACAACTCTACCCTTCTTCGGCCCCCCTGTAGCCTGCAGCCAGTCCTCCATCTCCTCGTCCTCACGCTCAGCATCAGCCACTGGAGTGTCACCTCTCTGGGTGCTCCGGACCACAGAAAGGTCCTCGAACCGTGTCTGAAAAAACACAAAAATAGGTGAAAAGCAAGTATTACACAAAAAAATTAAGAAGAATTTCAAATCCATCAAATACATACTAAATGAAATAATTAAATTACTTACCGCAATGCGCTCTGCCTCAGGTGAGATATAACCACCGTCACCTTTCTTTTGGTGAGCGTGCCACCAAAACTTGAGGCGAGAAGGTTGGTGCTTTAGACTCGCCTCGAGTCTCTCCCTGTAGAGGTCGTACGACTGACTCCCAGTGCAGTGTGGGAGACGACTCTGCTGTCGGGAAGCTGTACGCTGTGCCGACATCTTCTTGAACGCCTCACCCTCCCAAATATCGCACATCTGCCCCCACACTGCAGCACCAATGAAATCTGGTCGAACATCTCTAAGAGTCTGTCCATCAGCCATCTTGGTCTGGGCCTTCTTCTTCCAGTCGTAGACCCACTTGTGCCAATTCATCTCGAGATACTTCCCGAGAACAGTCATCCCATGGGCTTCCTGCCCGTCCTCGAAGTGATAATATTTCTGCAGTACAACATATGAATATCAGCAGTTACTTAGTAGACAACATAAAGCAAAGCAGTAAATAAATATTCAAAAGCACAAATTAAAACTAACATATGAATGAATGAACACGGTTGCGGACGATCCCAAGCAACGTGTTCCTTGGCGTCGCGTCAAGGATACTAAAATTGAAATTATTAAATTTCCAAATTACAAAGAATATATAAGAACTAAATAATTAATACAAACGTAATGTATATATTACCTAGTAGTCCCGACCCGACATATAAGCGGCGCCTGGAGGGATTCCCTAGCAATCCACATGCTAGTCCCCGCGGAGGCCTACTTCGATCACCTATGTAGTGAAATACAACAATATGATGATCTGGCCTGATCATCACCAGCACTACCTCCACGGCCCCCACGGCCTGAACTACCAGCACGCCCACCACAAATCGCCGTGTGTGGTGTATGCCTATATCTCAGTATATATACTGTCAAATCATCATCAAGAAGATAATATGCGGATACAACTAAAAGGATACAAACACAAATATCAGAATCAGCATGCACATACAACTAAAAGGATACAATATGCAAATATAACTAAAAGGAAACAACTATGACATTTGAATACAACTAAAATATTTGAAAACAGTGAGAAAAAAGGGAGATCAAGTCATTCTCTGATGAACTCCTCTTCACAGTTGAATACAACTAAAAGGATACAACATGCAGATATAACTAAAAGGAGATCACTATTGCATTTGAATATAACTAAAAGGACATAAAGAGTACATACTCCTAATCATTTATATCATCAAAGCCATCAATATCAGAATCATCATCTTCGAGCAGTAGATCTTCACTATCGTTGTCATCACCACCTTCGTTATCATCAACGATTTCTTCAATTATATCTACCTCCTCAACAACATTGTCTTCACTTTTGACAGCGACAACATCATCCTCTTCTTCACTAGACTCACTAATAATTGTCACATCAGCAGGTGTGACACTAGTAGACTCAACTTGTAAAGGTTCATCGTCTGGACGAGGAGTTATGCCTTGAAAACCACAGGATTTGGTGGTTATAATTGCATGCCATGGGCTTGCAGGAGTCTTAACACTCCACGCATAGTACACCTGTGTTACTTGATTTGCTAAAATAAAAGGCTCGTCCATACCAGTCATCAATCTTAGTTTTGACTTAATGTTAACAGTCACCCATCCTGATTTTTTATCTACTTTAACTCCATTCTCAACATCAAACCAATGACAATTGAAGCAAACTAATTCTTTATGACCCCAATATTTGAGAACGACAACTTCTAGCAATCGTCCATACCAGTCATCCCAAATGTTATCGTAGCAGCTACCTTTCACCACAACACCAGAATCAGCAGAAGCGACTTCCCCAATATCACAACACTTAAATCAGAATCACTTGACAATGCAAAAGATGTATAAGTATCTACAGATCTTTCGTGGTCGCTTCATTATAAGCTTTAGCCGATTTTCACTTAACTCATCTGTGAGGACCTAATGTACATTAACACAACATATTCTAAAGTTAATTACGCCATAAGAATAAATCTATGATGGTAGATTCATTAAACTTGTAAATGTTAATTAGACTTACATGATCTTTAAACCATTGCACAAATTTTCCATTTCTCAAATTTTACAAATCCCCATCTGATATACTTGGATTCGTTTCACGTACTTCAGCATCATATTGACTGCAACACAGTTATATACTTAATGTGTTTGGAAAGGAACCTCTCCTAGTTACACCAGACATATATAGTTATAACTACTTACTTAATATATGGCACTACTTCATTCATGTTGACAAGTGCATACAATGTGGCAGCTGCATACTCACTATTGGTCAAGAATCGCCTTTCTTTACCACCGAATGGGTGTACAGGATGACTAAAGGCCGTTAATTCTCCATTTTCCTCGTGTGCAACAGCCTCATTCCGACGTAAGCGATTGTGCTTCGTCTGAACATTTAGCTCAAAGTACAACGAGCAGAAATTAACAAGTTCTTCCATAACATTACTTTTAGCAATTGACCCCTCTACACGGGCTCTATTCTTTACCTTTTGCTTTAGACGTCGTATATACCTATGTGATATATAGATTAGCAAACAAGAATTCTAAGTTTACCATATTAAAAACCATTAATGTCATTACCTCTTGAATGGATACATCCATCTATATTGCACGGGACCACCAAACTTAGCTTCGTATGGCAAGTGAATAGGCAAATGCTCCATTGAATCAAAAAACGATGGAGGGAAGATCATTTCTAACTTGCACATTATTTCCACTATCTGCCTCTCCATTTTATCTATGTCTTTGAGCTGGAGCTCCGTCAAGCATAGATCTCTGAAGAAATTAGAAAGCTCTGTCAGTGCTTCAACCACACGTTTCGATAACAAGTCGATAAATGCCACAGGGATCAACTTCTATATGAATACGTGACAATCATGACTTTTGAGACCCCGAAACTTTAGTTCTTCGACTTTACAACACCTTGCTATATTTGAAGAATATCCATCTGGGAGCTTCAGTCCACTGATCCAATTACATATCAATATCAATTGTTCCCTGGTCAAAGTATATTTAGCTTTAGGCGTTACCGTCTTACTACCCTCCTAATACAGCCACAGATCTTCCATAATGTTTATTTCTACCAAATCAAGTCTCGACTTATTGTTGTCCTTTGTTCTACCACTAGCATCTAGGACTGTATAAAAAATGTTATCAAATACGTTGTTCTTAGTATGCATCGGATCTAAACAATGACAGATGCAGAGTGTAGCCCAATAAGGCAGGTCAAAGAACATGGATCTGTGTGTCCAATTGTGAACCTTGCTGTAACCATAAGCTCTCTCCAATCTGTGATTCTTCCCTAGAGGTGGAAACTTCAAACGACTAATCCGACTCAACACTGCTGACCCAGAAAGACAGCCAGGTACTTGATGTTTCTCTATTTTTCGATTGAATTGTCTACTCATCCGTCGATAACGATGTTCAATCGGCAAAAACTGTCTAGATGTTGCAAAGAAATTCATTTTCCCCCCATGTTTGAGCCGCATAGCTTTAACTGACCCCATACACACGGGACATGACAAGCCCCCGTGAGTCGACCATCCAATGATCATTCCTAACGTCGGGAAGTCATTTATTGTCCACAGTAAAGCTGCCCTCATGTCAAAGTTCTGCTTAAGAGATACAACATAAGTTTGAACCCCTTTTTCCCACAACATCTTCAACTCATCAACTAACGGCCTGAGGTATGCATTGATGTCTTTACTCGGACTCTTATCACCCGGAATCAGTAAAGGCATGAACATGTAGGGATCTTTCATGCACATCGAAGGCGGAAGGTTATACACCACAATAATCACCGGCCAAGTTGAGTAGGGCTTTGTGTAAGGCCCGTTAAACGGATTAAACCCATCCGTAGCAAGTCCAAGCCTAACATTGCGAACCTCTTCAGCAAACGAGGGGTGCTTGTTATCAAAATTTTTCCACTCAAGCCCATCTGTCGGGTGCGTTAGTTGACCTTCAACTATGTCCCGTGTAGAGTGCCACCTCATATCCTCGGCGGTATGTGTTGACATGAACAACCGTTGAAGCCTCGGGGCAATGGGAAAGTAACGTAAGATCTTTCTCGGCACGTCTTTTCCCTTTTTCTTGCGCTGTTCATAGTATCTACTTGTACCACAAATATCACATTACCTCTTATCTTTATTGACATCACCGTAATACAACATACAATCATTCTCACAAGCATCAATCTTCTCATATCCTAGATTGAGCCTTTTTGACCATTTTCTTCATATCATAGTACGACTCTGGTAACTTATTGCCTGCAGGTAAGTAGTCCTTCACAATGCTTAATAGTTCATTAAAACCTCTCTCGCTACAGTTATGCTCGTTCTTCAAGCGTAAAAACTTAGTCACGGTAGATAAGATGGTGTGCTTTTTATGCCCGTCATACAGTGGCATCGTTGCTTTATACAATAACTCATAGAAACCCTAAGCCCCATCATTCGGCTCTTGCTCGACGCTACTGCCATCCCTGTCTGTATTCCACTAGAAGTATGAACCAGCAACTTCAACTATCATGTTAGTACAGTCAAAGGTTTCATCACCTCCGGATTCCGATTCGATTCATGTTGATCCAACCAAGTTTCCCCATGATAGATCCATGTCGATAACCCCGCTTGAACCCATACGCAAATAAGTCGCATACGACATCACTCCTTTCCTTCCACACTTCATTCACACACCTCTTACAAGGACATCTGATCTCATCGCCGCTGACTTGCTCAAACGCGAAGTTGAGAAACTGTTCAACCCCACTACGATACTCAGAGCTAAGCACACTCCTATCGGTGGCTACCCTACGCTCCATCCAACTTTGATCAATGTGTATCTCTTGGACAACCGTATCGCTATATATATATGGAAAGTTAGACAAACACAATCAAGTCTCCAAGTTAATGTATATGCAAGCTTATGAGTTTCTTAACTTCATCTCCCACTCTAACGGGTCAGGCTTCTATCACATTCCCAGATGTGTAACCTCATCGATGTTAACAATTTGAACACATCTTTAAATTTTTTTCGTAATTTTGGCGAAGACTCTCCCATGGTCTTCAAGTACACGAAATAGACTAACACATCGTAGTCTAAATATGCACCAAGAACATCAAGAGATATATATTGACCAAAAATTCAAAAATATAAAGACGCGTGCTCAAGTTGTTAACACCGACCTAAGTGAGATCGAAACATAGAAGAACAGTCCCAAAACGGGGACTATTTGAGATTCACTCCTACTAAGTGAATCTCAAACTGGTTTCTAAGCTTCCTAAACTATATGAAAATATGCACGTATGAACCACACTAAAAGAAATTAATTCATCGATTCTCATGAGTATACAAAATAAAAGACTACATATTAAATAATCCTCTACAACATATTTAGAATAACACAATGCTACCATGCATTTTAATTAAGCAACAAAATGGAAACAAAGACATGGTAATTTATATTGAGAAAACATTATATTAATTTCAAATAGATGTATATCAACCAAAAGTACACATGCTACATTTTTAACATGAGAATCATTGAGATCTCAACTTAATTAAGCTAGCTTACTAAGTAATGTTTCCGAAAATAGCTACAATGGGTTCAAGAAAAAGTGGATGAAATACACAAATCTGCATGTGTGTTGTGTGTTGTGTTTTGTGTGTTGTTTGTTGTGTGAGTATGTGTAGTGTGCATGAAAGCTTGGTAATTGCTATATATAATTCAAAAAAAGTTTGTGGTGGATGATTATAATTAGTTGGTCTTGATAGCAAACCCCTCCTGAGGCCATTTCAAACTAAAGGACTTTTGATCAAGAACAGAAATGACAGTTTCATAACAACATAATTGTCACCTTTAAGTGCACTTGCCACAAAATCATCTTACTTGAAGTAAAATAATATATGTACTGAATTCATTCTCAAATTTCATCTTCAAAACATAGTAATTTATTTTATCTAAGTTCTTCTAATTGAGATAAGCAAGTGCATATAAAGCTTCACGTACTCTTTCTTATGATAGGAATGTTACCTCTACTACATTTTGTTCATATATAGAATATATACAGTGAAGCAAGAAACCCCTGATGATTAAAAATCTTGAAACTACTGACCTCAATTGAATATATGTTTGTATGTCCTGCAGTGTCCTTCTCAACGTACCCAGTCCAACCCCGAGTACGAGGTCGGAATGTTCCTGTTACTTTGGTCTTTTCCCCAGCTAACCATTCCATGCTCACCCAACAAAAAAGTGTTTTTAATGCCAACTAATTTTTTAAAAACAAATTCAAATGTTATCAATAAAGATGGGTATCTTCATACATATATGATGTATCCATATTTGAATACATCAATTGTGGCAAAGTGTAGTCTTCTCTCTTTCCAAACTGTAGTGCTAACAAAAATGGCAAAAAGGGATAATACCAACTGTGTTTGTCCACTTTTTAGGATTATCTTTTAAAACTTTTAAAAAAAATTGACATACAACGTCAAATAACATTTTTGTTCTATATTAAATGAGTCTCAAGATTTTGCTTGAGAATTTTTTGGGATGAATATTTCAATGCCCATGAAGCTTTGATTAATAACTATTGCAATACCCATGAATATATATCTCTTCTTCTTCCTCTTCCTTAGATCAATAACTAGTTCAAAATCTTGCAAAATTGCCCTAAAATACACATTCGACATGCTACTAATATTTGACCCCTTAATCAGATTAGATATATAGCTTGTCAAATGAATGAACAGAGCTAAGTAATGTTTGTACCAAACAAACAAACAAATTAACCAACCAAACCAGTTAAAGACATTATGGCTTCCAAAATTTAAAATCACATTAGATAATGCTGCTACACTGCTACCCTTATATGAATAGAACATGAATATAGAAAAATTATTAACCCCAAAAATAGCAGAGACCCCCAAAAATATTCAAACCATATATATATAGAGAGAGGAGATGAACTGAAAATCTTACATGTATATAGAGAGGAGATGAACTGAAAATTTATACTAGCCCCAATCCGTGTACAAGCGCAGGTACGACCTCTGGAGTTGCAACGCGAAATGGGCGGAGACATGACCGGCGAAGTTGCAGCGGCCAAATGGAAAATGGAGAAGCTCAGCGAGGATGAGGGAAATGGGCAAACTGGGCAAGATAAGGGAAATGGGGGAATTCAATTGACCAAATAAGAGATTTAAGATTGCAAATTTGAGAATTAAGTGGGAAAATCATATAGTAATGGGCGAATTTGAGAGGGAAAGAGAAATATGAGAGAGGGAAAAATGAGTCGTTGCTGTCGTGAACCAGGGTTTTAATTAATAGAACTCATTCTCGACGACAAAGCTGTCGATAATGACCCCGTCGCGATTGAGTTATTCTCGACGGCGTTGCCGTCGCCTTTGATTTATTTGTCCGTCGCCAATGAATTTTCCCTCCACCGCCAAATTTTTGCACCAAATTATCCCATGGGAAATGGCATTCTCGACGGTACCCATTCTCGACGGCTTCCTAGTCGGCATTCAAGTCATTACCGACGGGTAATGTGTTATCGCTAACACGCTCGTCGCCAATGACCCTTTTTCTTGCAGTGGCATAACATCAAGGTTTTCTTTCCCTTTTGTGAACTTAAGAACTATAAAATTTAAATCATCACGTTCTTTAGTTAAAATATTAATTTGATCTATTAAAGAAGAATCTTCATTTTGTTTTTCTAATTCTATCTTGAAAGATGCATTTTCAAAATTGAGATTTTTAATATCTTCACTTAACACTTGATTTTTCATTTGAGTATTTTCATTACTTACAGCAAGTGTTGAATTTTCTATTTCAAGATTTTTATTTATTCTTTTAAATTGTTCTAATTCTTCTTTTAAGGAATCATTTTCCAATTTTACTTCATTTAAAATTTCATTAGTTATAATCAATTTTGCATTTTCCATTTCCAAATTTTTGTTAATTTTAATTAATTTTTTTGATAAAACTTTTAATTCAATAAAATATTCTTTAATAATTTTATTATCTTCATATAAACCATTATATGCTTCTTGTAGTTTATGGTGTTTTATATTTATATTATCTAAGGTATGCATGACAAATAAAGTACTAGATAATTGATGTTCAAAATGTACCTCAGATCTTGGTGATGACTCATTGTTTTCCATTAAGCACAAATTTGCGATTTCCTCTGTTTAATCAACAACTTCTTCTTGATTTATAAGTAAATCTTTGACAGCAATTCCTTTCTTTTTGATATCTATATCTGATCCTGCTTTTTCGACTAACATGTCGACTTCGTGGGCACGCAGATTTCCAATAAGGCTATCAAGAGGACAAGTTGTTAGGTCTTGCCTTTCCTTAATAGAAATAATCTTCATGTTCCAGATGGATGGAAGGGCTTTGAGAATTCTTTTGTTTTTCTCATTAGTTGTATATGCCTTCCCCAGATGTTCCAGTTCATCAATAATTCTGAAAAAGCGTGTTTCTATATCAATGATCTTTTCACCTTCTTCCAGCTTAAAAATTTCATACTCCTGGATTAGAGCATCTTTTTCCGGTTTCTTTGATATGACTGGTTTCTTCATAGTCGAATCGCTTTTTCCCAGTTTCTTTTGCATTCTTGCAATTGCTAACTCTTTTGTATTCTTTTACAATGAGGGCACTTAGTCAAGACTTGTTCACTAGGGGATCTTTGTGACAACCCGAGAAATTAGAAAATTATTAAAATCTTAAATGATTGGTTTAAGGTCAAATAATAGACCCTGAGCGGAAAATAAGTGTATGTGTTTGATGTTTTCGTAAAAGGAATTTTGAGGATTTAAAATTTCTTTTAGTGAATTATTCGAGATTAAGGGTATGTGTGTATATATTATGTGATTACGGTATTATGTGTACAAAATATGGTTAAGGGTCAAGTGTTGACCAGATAAATTATATCTCGTGTCAAACCTAATATTATTAAACGTCAACGTTCAGTTATAAAATTATTACGATTTATAAGAAACCTAGAAATCGGTTCGAAACCCTAATTTGATCAAGACGAATCAAAATCCTAATTCAAAGATTTGAAACCCTAATTTGGGAAGTCAAAGGCTAAATATAATGGCTTAAGTATTTGTGATTATATATTAGGGATAACCCTAATTGTTAAATTAGAAATCCTAATGTTTTGTATAAAACCTAAGGGATTAAAAAGTTATGTGTGTAATAAATATGAATATTATGTGTTTGTTTGTTTATTATATAAACAAATAAAATAAACTAATATAATCCTAATTATATATTAAGAATGAATGATTGAATAACTTAAGAGTTATGAGTTGGGGAAATAATAGTATTTAGATATATACTAACTCTAAGAGATTTATTTTATACATCTCGCTTAATTAATTTTATAACCTAATTTTAGCAAGTCTAATTGGGTTAAGGAAATAAATGTGCATGAGTAAGGATTTAAGTTATAATTGAGGAAAATGAAAACCCTAATTTAATGATTTGGGTTGGAAAAGAATTAATAGTATTGGACTATGTTAATTTACATGGCCCAAAGAATTAAATTTTAAGTCCAATATATTATTTATTGATAGCCCAAAAGATGGAAATGGTGACCCAAATTTAAGCCCAATTAAGGAGGGACATATTGGACATTTGGTATGCTAAATAGGAAATAAAAGAAAAAGAAAAAGAAATCAAATATTAATGTGGAAATGTCCATTTTACCCTTTTTATCCCATTTTGATGAATAATTGCTAAAGAATCCTATGTTATCTTACAAATCTAGCAAATTATTGAAGGGGGAATAATTATAACCTAGCATGTGACTTATAGCTCAATTATCAATCATCTAGAATTTACTAGATTCCTTGAATTATAACTTATATAGATTAAAAGTGAGAAAAGCCTCACTTTAATTATCAAACTTGTCCAAGACTTAGAGAGGAGAAAGAGAGAGAGAGAAGGGAGGAATGGCATTATGAGAGAGTGAGAAGAGATACCATTCGGCAGCTCCAAGAGGAGAAGGAGAAGAAAAGACTTTGATCTTCATACACCTCAAGATCCATCTCATATCTTTGAAGAAGAAAGAAAATCAAGCAAAGGTATAAACCCTTTTTGTTTATGTAATTTTTTTGATGGTTGTAAATCAAACCTTGAATCCATAGTCCTACACTCAAAAACCTTAGATATATGTGTTTAGTAGTTAACCTAAGTGGTAGAACTCAAAAATCACGTTTCTAAAAGTCGTGGTGTTGATTTATGTGAAAACAGTCCGTTTCTAGGAACTGTTTTGGATCAGTCCGTAGCAGGGCATTTTCGTCCCCTTTTGTGCTTTATAAATTCTGGAAAAATTTGGGGTGTTAATATCAGTAGATATGCAGGTTGTGTAAAATTTTGAGAATTTTTGGCCATACGGTTTGAGAAATATGGATTTTTTCACGGTGAAGGACCCCAAAACTGTTTTTTGGCCAAAACGCTGCTGACCTAAAAAGGAAATTTCAGGGGTTAGCTAGCCTGCTCTAAAAATTCTGGGCTTTTGGTATGTTATAGTACACTCAATAAGCTTTCCATAGACTCCAAAACGGACTAAATCCGACATCGGAGGAGAGAGTTATGAAATTTCTCACAAACTACTCAAAGGTAAGAAAAACTGTTAGAGCAACAGTTTTTTAGCAGCCACTTCCGGGCTAAATTCGAGAGCTTAACATGTCCAAATATGGATTGTGATAGATGAAAACTGTATTTCGGAAAGTTACTGAATCCAACAAAATTGACGGATCGTTAATCGGAGTTACAGATCTCGTTTTATATAAGTTTTAGCAAAGGACTCTTAAACTGTTTTATGACAAAAAGTTGCTGTCCAAGAAATGGTAGGGGCTGTTTTGGAAACTTAAATTGTGAAATAAATTCTGGACTTTTGGAAAATGAAAATATATGGTATTAAGTACCTCGTGTCCAAAAATGAGCTAATTCCGGCTTAAAACGACCAAGTTATGACCATTTCAATTTTTGTGATTTTCCGACGGAAATCGCTATAACCGGAGTTCTACAACTCGATTGCCACGAAATTTAAAATGGAGCATCACGTTAACATATATAAGGTTATGTCAAAAGATGGGCATCTCTGGAGTTAAGCACGAGGTAGCTAATTTTCTTAAGTCACGCACTAATTCTGATTTTTGAAAAATAGAATTAATGCTTTAAAATCATATAAAATGATTTATGTGTTATAAAAATATTCTAAGTTATAAACAATAACTTTTGATATTTTGGCATGAAAATGTTAATATTTTATTATTAATATCGCTTATTGGATAATGGATTTAAGTGTTTAAAAATCATATAAATGTGATTTTAAGGTATTAAAAATACTTAGTGATATATTATAAATTATATTATAATATTATGTAATGATTTTCATTAATATTTGATATTAAATAGATATTAATGATTAAAGAATTATGTGGTATTTAATTCATTTAAATACGTTATTAATGATCGGAAAATTTAGATAAATGATATTAATTATCTGAAAAATATTTCGAGCTTATGAAAATCATTTAGACTGATAAGAAAATTATCTGTGATATCGTCAAGTATTTAGGCAGAGTTTAATTAAACTTAGACTCCTTAAATTGTCCGACTAGACCGTCGGGATGATAGAATTATCTGGATTTCAACTCGAATTTGAAATAGTCTGACGTGACGCTATGTCCTATGTGTATAAGAGACTGATAGGAGTATGTGGAAATATGTTTAAGTTATTTTATAACAATGATGATATTATTCTAACATTGGAGATCTATATTATTAATATTAGGTCTTCAGGAGAAGCGTATTATATTGCGTTACGGTAATCAACGGTTCAGGCAAGTTTTTTTTTCAAGTTCTTTTTACTTAAACTCTTTTAAGAGTGGTTTCAGACAGATATGCTTATGAATTGTACTCTGTACATATTGCATGTATTCATCAGGTATGAAAGGCTGATCACCTTCATTACCAAATATTCGAGATATAATTGTTATGTTCATTTTCAATGTTCATTCAGCTTTGAAATTTTGTTCATGCTAATTCACAACTACATTGTGAAGGATAGCCAGCTTATTATTCAAACTCTTTCAATCATGATATATCTTTACCTTGTTTTTTTTAAACTTGCTGGGAAACTTTCATGCTCACCCTTGATATATCATGATAAAACATTGTAGATAAGGCGAATACGGCCAGATACAGGAAAAGGATAATGCCAAGTTCAGCTTGGGATAGAATGTGAAGTTAAGTTGTAAAGTATGTTGAAGAATAGTATTGTCATGTGCTAGATAGTTCATGATTGTGTATAAGTGAAGGTTACTCGATTCTGGGGAAATGTGTGTAAAGTTTAATGTATAAAGAATTTATGTTTATATCTAAAGTAAAAAGTTATAGAAATTAGCGAACCGAATTCGCGGCGATTTGGGGCCCGGATTCGAGGACGCTACAGATGCAATGTTCATAGCCTTTTCATCATCAGTAGTGAATTCATCAACATCTTTCTCAACGATCTTTTCTTCCACGATTTTTGTTGGAACTTTTACACCTCGATCTATTGCCAGCCAAACTTTGATTCCTTGTGATTTGACATAGATTTTGAATCTGCTTTTCCAGGTGGCAAAGTTTGTACCATCAAATAATGTAGGTCTGGTCATTGATAGTCCTTCTCCGCAACCAGTAGCATTATAGGCCATAGATGGATCTACTCTTAGGTATGCATGTATTTACTCAACAAACAAGTTAAAGAGCACCGCTTTGATACCAATTGAAAGTCCAATAATAATCTAGAAGGGGTGGTTAAATAGATTATTACAGCTTAAAAATTATCTTAGGCCTTTTTGATTTTTTGTATAATTAATTTGCAGTGTTAGAAATTAATATGCAAGACAGTAAAAAATCAATCACACAATGCATAGAGATTTGTCTGGTTCACAACATACATCCCGGGTATCCTGCTACGTCCAGTCTCAAGCTCCTCTCCAGGACTTGAGATCCTATTACTATCAGTAATAAATACTCCTTCAATAGGCGGAGAAGCCTTTACAAAGTTTTATAGTCAAACTTCCAACTGTTCCCAACTAATCTATCTTGGACAAAGAAGCTCGGCTCCTCCTCAAGCTTAGTTGTACTTCTTTTGAGTTCAGTTCTATTCTATGATCTGGTCTTGAAACAACAACCTCTTCCTCACCTCACAAGTACACTAGGGACCCAACTTCCCGCTAACCTCTCTAAGACTCTGGTCTTGGTCAAAGAATTACTCGTCTTTCTCACAGGTACACAAAATAAACTAACTCTGACCTTTTCTCTTTTTACAAATGATTTTACAACAATGTGCTTCTCAAATAAGCATATAAGAATTTAGTATAGATTGATGCTTCTCAAATAAGCAAATAAGAATTTAATACAGATGGATGCTTCTCAAATAAGCAGATATCAATTAAAGAGCAAACATATATTTATAAAAGTTCAGAGACTTTTATACTTGAGAAATTATGCTTCTTTGTAAGCAGATAGTAATTTATGTTTTGATCAAATAATGCTTCTGTGTAAGCAAATATGTAAATTATGCACTGTTATAAAAGTTTAAATAACATTTATATTTTATGTGAAAAGTGCTTCTTGAATAAGCAAATAGATCAATTTTAGCTTTTACTAAAAAAATGCTTCTGTTTAAGAAGATATATATTTTAATGAAAATTATAAAGAATTATTTATTCTTTATGAAGTAAAAAAAAAGTCAATTTAAGTTTAAATAACTTTTTAGAGTGAAAATGCTTCTGAGTAAGCAAATAAGTTATTTTAAGCTTTGAATCAAATATGCTTCTAATTAAACAGATATATTCACTTAAGTTTGTGAAATAAAAATTTAAATAACTTTTATATTATGCTACAAGTATTTTATGAATAAATAAATTTATGAACAAATACTTGTGATGACAGATATCAAGTAAATAAATCAGTTAAGAAATACTTGATATAACAAATATTATTGTTTAACTCAAACAATATATAAGAATATTTTATCTATTATGTGAACTTTTATAAATAGTGTCACTTGGTACTATAAGAAATCGTGCGGTCGGATTCCTCTTCGTAGAGGTTTATCTCCGTAGCCTTGCGGTGCCCAAGTATAACAGAATTATAATTTTCACAATTGATATTTATATAAATATTTTCAATAGATCACTCGATTCTCAAATCCGGTTGGGATGACTACTCTTTTGGAGCGATATCTCGGTGTTGTTTTGAGCTATCAAATTGTCGTATCTATTTTACAATATTTATATAAATAATATCAATAAAAGATTCTTGAAGACTATAAGGAATCGTGCGGTTGATTCCTCTCAAGTAGAGGTTTATCTCCAGTAGCCTTGCATACGCCCAAGTATTCTTTTATTTGATAAATAGATGAAATATAGATATATAGAATTGTGTAGAACAATTTATATTTGTATATCTATAAATATAAATAAGCAAGAGATAATTCAAATAAATAAATCAAACAACTTATCTCAATATGTTTAGACCAATTTCCTCTTCTCAAATAATCAGAACTTTTGTAAGAAGAGATAGAGAAAGCTTTTTAGAGAGAGAGTATGTGGGAGAGAAGTAAGTTTTTCTTGAAAGTGAATTGGCAAATTGGAAATGAAGAAAAGCCTCCTATTTATAGATTTTTGAAGTCAGGGGTAAAATGATAATTTGTAAAAACTGATTTTAAATGAATGGTTAGGATTGCTTTAATTTAAAATCAATGGTTTGAATTGAAAGAGAAGACACGAATTGCCAAATGTTTTAGCCCATTGAAAAAATTGCTTCCAATTAAATGCTCAATTTGACCATGTGTGTTAAATCAATTATGATCATTTATTGCTTAATTTGACCAAGTACCAACACATTGAATCATGCCAGCCAACTCACGATTTTTGTCTCAAAAGGAAGTCACTCTTGTTTTGTCAGCATACTTAAATTATACACATACTAGATCATTTATTATGTATGCACACACTGGATATTAATATATATATTATAATGTATAATGCATGCATGGTTAGAACACACAAACACACACACACACACATATATATACTTATAACATATATATTATAATATAATACATATAATATATATTTAATAATATATATATATATATATATATATATTCGGTTTTTTGGAATATATTTATATAATATATATATTAAAATATAATTTATAATATATACATAAGTATATATTATACATGCAATGCATAGGTTTTAAAATGAATGTCACTCACAAATTTTAACAATTTTGCTAACACATGCACAATATATATATATATATATATATATATATATATATATATATATATATATATATATATATATATATATATATATACACACTATCATATGCATTCAATGTTCAAAATAAAAGCTACTACCTCCATTCCATAATAATAGTCTTTTTAGCTTCATGCACATGAATTAAGAAAGTCATTTAATACTATCATTTAAGAATTAAAATTTATATGAAATTTCATCACTATCCCTTTATGTGAAGTTAAAAATTATTAATACAAAGGAGAAAATTTCTTGGGACAATGAGAGAAGTTAGGGGTGATATAGAAAAATAAATAATTTATTCTCCTAGAAAGTTGTAAACGACAAATAAATTGGAACAAATTTTTTCTTCTAAAAAGATAGTTATTATGGAATGGAGGTAGTAGCATTTAATGTCCAACATTAATTCGTTCAAAGGAGTTTGAATTTGACCAAGTCTAAAAACTCACTCACAGTTTATACACATACAAGGTTGGTATATACTATATATTATAAATGTATGCATGTTCATATATATATATATATATATATATATATATATATATATATATATATATATATATATATATATATATATATAATGCTTATAACACTTACATTTAATATATATATATATATATATATATATATATATATATCACAAAATACAGATATGCATATAATATAAGATATATATATATATATATATATATATATATATATCAATTAACATATATATATATATATATATATATATATAATAATTTTGCCCAATTTTGAAATAAAATAATTTTTGAGATATTTAAATAATAAAATTAATTTGAAACTAAATAGAAGATGCCCACAATTAAAAATGATTTAATCAACATTTCCATCTCCTTTCCAAATTCGGTTAAACAAGCATTTGATAATTAACATATGACTTTTGTCCCACAATGCATGACCCAATTGATATTTATATTTTAAAACATCAAGATCAAGATAATCAATTAAATAAGATTTAGAAAATATTTTTGGTCAGAATAAATAAGATAAATAAAACAATTATAATAAAAATCCTATGGAGAGGATTCTACCCATTTAATTAATTTATTTTTTTAATTATTGTTATCATCAAAATAAAACTAAAAGTTGGAGACCCAACAGAAGCGAATCATAAAATAATTTTGATTCAGAGATATGTAGCTGATAAAGGTTATAATTCAGGAAATCAAAGTAACAAGACAGAAAAATTTTAATTATTTCGTATTTTATTAAATTTAACATCGATTAATGATGTAATGTTAGAATAAAGATGTATTGATAATGACCGAAGTCGAGAGTTGAATTGTATGAATTTTGGGTCGTTACAATTTTTCTCCAAAAACATTATTTTATGCCAACAATTATGCCCAATAAAATTGTTCTAAACACATATCAACATTCATATCGAATCAAAATATTGAATAACTTGCATAAAGTTTTGGCTCTGATACCACTATTAGGATTGTATATAGCGCGATTACATAATCAAATCATTAAAAGAGAGCGAAAACGCAATAAATTGGAATTTAAAAATTTTCATACAAACTCATACCATTATCATGTTTTGTGCTTAATTATCAATATAAACGTAGAAGAAGGAGATTAGATCCATACCCTTGTAGAAACTAGCTTCCTCATGTACGAGTTCAACTCCAAATCATTCTCACGTTCAACTTGAATCCACTAGATTTGATTCCTTCCTTTGATCAAAGTTAGTCATCCAAGTTTTTGGCATCTAGAGGTGATCCACCAAGGAAGAACAGTTATTTAAGAAGATGAATGTTTGGCTAAACCCTTATTCTATCTCTATAGAATATGTGTACTTTCCCAACTCTTGGAACAAAGTGTGTAGCCTTAATCCATAATAAGACATTCTTATTTATAGATGTAGGCAACCCTCCTAAACCATTTAGAATAGGGTTTTGATTTAATTAATTAAATTACTTTAATTAATTAGGCTTCCTAATATTTTAGGAATAATTAATTAAACTCTTTTAATTAATTAGCCTCCTAATTATATTGGGAATATGTAAGAGTACTTATATTAATTAATTCTAAAACCCTTTAGGAATTAAGTTATTATTAATAATAACAATAATAATAATAATAATAATAATAATAATAATAATAATAAGACTTCTCTAATTAATTTATATTTAATATTTTTAAAATATTAAATAATAAATATTAAGTTATTTAATTTATTCTAACACCATAGATTAAATTAAATATACTTAACTTATTATTACGATTATGTTATTTACTTCTTAAATAAATATTCTTCCTTTTATGGTTGTGACCCTTTAGGTTCTCCATATTAAAGTGGTTCTGAATAAATCAATTAGAACAATTCTAATCTTATTTAAATAAATAAATTAAACTATTAATTTATTTAAATAAATAATATTTATTCTACAATAAGGATAAGCCTACTTAGTGTTCAACGACTTTCCAGATAATATAGATTTCAACATTAATTATATAAGAACATTTAAGTAAATAGTTACCATACAATTCAATCCTTCTATCATACAATGTCCCAATTAAATATAAAACATGGAATTACTGTCAAGTATTATTTTATTTAATTATATGTATTTCGATTCACAAATGCACAACTCCAAATAATACAAATTAGAAACCCCTTTCTAATTTCATTCAACATTGGTCAAGGATTCCTGGATTGTCATTTATCGAATCACATAGGACATTTCTCTTCTTTTACTAGAAGCGGTAGATTCTTTATTTATCATTCATTATCTCCATATATAACTTGTTACACCTAAGTATACCCTTTGATATACCCTAAGGATCTTAAGGGACATGTCAAAGTATAATTTATCACACACAAGATACTATGATGATCTTAAGTATAAGGATCACTTGTACAACTATCACTTTAGTAATTTCTATTGACATGCAAGTAAAAATCCATTAGATATCCTTAGCGAGCCATGTTTAGTGAACTTATTCACCAATAAGCACCTGCATACTTGCTTTAGTGTCTCCACAAAAATGATCATGAGATCAATCATCCTCATCCAATGAGCAAGCAACATATGTACCAATCTATCCGGATTCACTAATCCCCTTTTTAGTAATCCATCGATTGAGAACATTTTATTTTTTAAGCAATCTAAGAATTTAGATCTCATTAGCATGATCTCATCATGATTCTAAAAGTATTGCTTAAAATTATGGGTTTATCACATATTATTAAAACAGCACCATGTAGATAATTAAATGTCTTTACTAAATAAATACTTTTATTAATAAATGAATAAGATTGTTTATAAAGTATATACTTTATCATCATACATGATTGGCTTGTATGCATATTACTTTCATATTTCAGTTTATTTAATTTTTAAGGGGTAGATGTGACGCCCCCAAAATAGGTATACATCACCCATCTTGAGTCGCCAAAAACATGGTACAAAATTCAAATACAACTTAATTATACAACAGTCGTGTAAAATACGACAAAACATATGCTGTGAGTTTTAATACAAATATTATCATCTAGACAATATCCACACTCAATTGAGTCCTCATTACATTTATTATCATACTATTTAACGTAATAGTGAGGACTACTAATGCTATTATACGGGACCGTCACCCGCTCCCCGACTAGTCCTACTACGTTCTCATTTCTGAAGAGAACAATGAAAGTAAAAGGTGAGCTCAACTAGCCCAAGAAGAAATATTATGACTAAGATAATCTGAGAATAAATTATCGTTAGCCTTCAACGAAAGTTAAACGATACAATATAACAAACATCAAGTTTAATCTAGCGTGAACAAGCAATCCATTAAAAGAGTCAAGTAGAGAATAAAATCTACTATCTTTTATGATTTAAAAGGTTTTCATCACTTTTATCGGCTGGGACTCGACAATAAATAAATCACATCATCCCCGCTCTACGGCCAAGGATATTCATTAGTATCACAACCACAAATTATCCATGCACTACGGGCCAGGATATTCGTGTATTCATCAATGGTCATGATCATGCCAACAAGCCGTCCATCAATGCACTACACGGCCAATGAGGACTTTTGCCACATTATTTGTAACATTACGGTCATGATTACAATCGAATAATCTCTGGTCATAATCATACCAAGTCCATCTATGCACTACACTCCACAGATGACTTTCAACAAAATATAAACATGAGGATGATGACAATGATATAAGAATTCAATAAAACAAGTTCAAGAATTAATTTATCCAGGAACTAATAACGTCCAAATTGTCGATCGAGATTTTCTTGAAGCTCAAGACATACACGATAAGTTCACGAAGAAATACCTCTTTATTGTTTGTAGAAATTTGTTGACAATGAGGTCCATGAGCCGTGACATGTCATAAAGCAAAAAAACAATATCAACTACTGATTCAAAATAGAAAAGATGGAAAAACAAGTCATAAAAGGGAATTCAATAAGATATGTAGTTCGATAATGCACCTCTCGCTTGATACTCATATTTCTCGGTTGGTGCATCGATTGATTCGAAGCGCATTACTTGATTGACTTCGTATTGATTGCTTAGAAACGCTTATTTCTCGGGTTAATATGTTTGGTGAATTGAAACGCTATATCTCCCGGCGATCAAGGTAGAGTACCACCTAGGTTGGGCATCAATCTCTCTATGCATTTCCAAATTGAGTAAGATGAGACATGTGGAATATCGCGGAGGCGGTGTTCGCCCTAAACTCTCGTTTTGGATTTAAAAGTAACTTTTCGACCAATCTCACGCGCATGATTTGTTTGGCGCCACTTTTTCTACCTCCGAGGTCTCGGCATTCGAGACGATAGGAGCGGATGGCGCTCTTTGGGTTTCTTTTTCTCTTCATTTTTCATGGTGATGAATCTGTTGAGCATAGATTGAGCTTTTTCTTCATTACTGAGCCATTTTTGGAAGGAACTTGAAACCTTGACTTGAATTTGAAGAAGACGGAGTGGATTGTGAGTAGAGATTTACGGGGGTTTTGCTCTCTCTGCAAATTTTGGCCAAAACCTAGCTTTGGTTGAAAGAAGTGGTACCAAGATCTTAAGAGAAAAGCGAGCTAATTCCCAAATCAGTAATGCCTAAATATAATTTGATTTATAAATTATTTTAAGTTAAATAGAACTTCAATTTAACTTGTAAATTAAAAATTAAGTTAAAATAAATTATGAAAGTGTTAAGTTTATAATGATTTATAAATTAAAATAAATATAAAGATTATTAAAAAAGACATTAATAAAAAAAATATGTAAAATATAAAAGAGATAAAATAGACATTTCATTTGGTCAAACTAAAACTCAAAACTCAACTTATAAGTAGAAAAATAAGTCATTTCCAAATAAGTGAATAGTAACAAATGACTTATAAGTTAGTTTGATCACTTATATGTCATTCCCAAATAGGCTAAGGGTTATTTGATAAAATTGAATAAAATAGTTCTGAATAGCTAAATGAACTGATTAGAATTGAACATTGAATAAAAAAAAATTGTTTGTTAACTGACTCGTTAAAAATAATTAAATGACAATATTTTCCATTTTAAACTTTTAAATTATCTAAAAAAGATATTTTTGAGACTGTTTTAAAGACAAAAAGAGAACCAAAATTATTTTTTTAAAAAAACACATTTTTGTCTCATATTTTTCATCTGTTAATTTATACTAATACAAATTCATAAACAAAGGGGTAATTAATTCAATAAGTCTTGGCAGACCGAAATATTGGACATTTTCATTTTTTTTTATTGTGACTCCCAAAAAATGTATAGTATTTATTACAACAGGAATTTTTACATAATATAGTGTACATGTTTTAGATGTAATTTAGATACATATACAAGAACATGGTTGTGACGCCCCCAAAATAGGTATACAACACCCATTCTGAGTCACCAAATACATGGTACAGAAAGCAAACTACAACTTTAATAATACAATTGTCGTGCAAAATACGACAACACATACTGTGAGTTTAAATACAAATATTATCTTCTAGACAATATCCACACTCAAATAAGTCCTCATTACAATTATTCATACACTATTTAATAGAAATAGTGAGGAGTGCTAAAACATCTTTCTAGAACCATCACTCCATACCTCGACTCGATCTTGCTATGTTCTCACCTCCTGAGAAGAAAAATGGAACAAAAAGGAAAAGGGTGAGCTCAACTAGCCCAGGAAAGAATATTATGACTAAGATAATATACAACAAATTATCATTAGTCTTCAACAGGGAAAAATCTGATAGAATACAATAGACAACAAGTTTTAGATCAACAACTGCATCGAAAACAACAATTCATTAGAAAAGTTGAGTAGAGAATCAAATCTACTATCATCTATGAATTTAAAAATCCATCACCAATATTTTACCCCTGTAACATCAATCAATATACATCTTGCATCAAATATTCATCTTTGCACTGCGGGCCAAAGATATTCATTTGTATCACCAGTTGGTCATGTTCATCTCAACACCTGTTCATCTTTGCACTACGGGCCAAAGATATTCATCAGGTAATCATACATCTTTGCACTACGGGCCAAAGATATTCATCAAGTATCATCATTACGGACTGAGGATGATGAAAAACATTTTAGAGAATGAATCCAATAAGACATAAGGACAAATATTAGGGATTCGTATTTCGGTTTATCCAAATTCAATAATACTCCATAATAACCAAGTGTGAAGTAGAATAAAGATCAGAACATGGATACAATCAAAGATAGTAACCATAAAAGACATCTGGGACAAAAAAGAGAAATTATCATTTTTCGGTGAATAGTGTCGTATTTGTGAATAGTGTCGTATACGTGAATAGTGTCATATACGTGAAAAGTAAGCCCGGCATAAAAAGTTCCAAATTTGATTAAAAAGTTTAGATCAATACTTCGACATAATGATATTGAAAGAAATAATATCATATATGAAGAAAATAACATCCCTTACCTCAAAGAATCGAAGATTGAAATGAAAGGTCTGAGTGATCTTTGAATGAAACTTATCTTGAACAAAGAACTCTCAAAGTATCTAAATACTCACAAAATACGCTCGATAATATAGAGAGAGAGAGAAAAGCTTATGTTTCGGTGTGATTTTCAATTCTAACTTAGCCCTCTATTTATAGGAAAATGTTAGCCCGCCGAAGCAGACTTGACCTGCTACCTGATGGCTTCACCTGCTACTATTGCCATCCACCACATTTGAAATAAAATTCAGCACATTTTTTCACCAACCACAAGTGGGCCCCACTCAATTCTAGAATTTTTCACCAAAATCAATTATAACCCTAATTTCCGAATCAGACACCTCTTAAAATTCATAACAAATCATTCGTTCATTTTTAACGGTTCAAAATTTGTGGACATATACTCAACTTATATATGTATAACATATCCAAAAATCACAACGATCTAACGGTCAGATTAAAAATTATAACTCACGCAATATATCTCAAGAACAGTGATTTAATTTTTAATACCTCCATTCTGACAAAAACATCTCAACATTAATTCCTTCAATTATAACCGCATAAAATAAATATATCCATCAATTATATCCACATAAAATAAATATTTTCTTATCATATAATCAATAATTAATTATTCACAAATAATATTACAGAATCACAATTATGACAACCATGCCGTTCCTAGGAAAGAGGGGGCTTTCCGATAAGGATTTCTCCTTACTGGCGCGCAATTAGGTGACCAAACCTCTCCTTAGACAGAACTTTCTATACATTGCCAATAATGTTATCTAATAATATTATTCAAATAATATGAATTATTGATCCGATAATGGAAAAATATCATAAAGGACAATTATTGAAACAACAATAATATAAAATATCAACGCAAAGAATTATTGAATCAATAAAATAAAATATTGAAAAGTAATTATCGTAAACAATTATTGAGTAGTGCCTTCTTACGTAAGAATCAATAATTCAAAAATACTATGCAATCTGGTATCTCTTTGTTCAACCACGCCAGATTACTATATTTTAACCAATAAGGGTATTCCAACAATACTAATTGGTAATAACTACGTCGTTATTTATAAAACTCAAACTTGTCGTTTTCTTCATCCGATGGCTTATTCTCATTATGAGGCCCACGAATGGGCTGCTACGTCGTATTTGAATATTCCACGACCAAACGAATATTCCCAGACAAAAAAAATAAATATTTTATAACCACTTGCTTATTTTGTAAAATTTGCACATTCCACCCATAACCAAAGTATTATATCAAATTAACTCCTTATTATTTCAAGATAATAAATAGAGAAAATTTAATTTTATTCATAATAAGTTTTGGTCTTACAACCTCCCCTCCTTATGAAATTTCTTCCTCGAAATTGACATACGTACCTGGTGTTTCGAAAAGGTGAGGGTACCTCGCTTTCATTTCCTATTCCAATTCTCAGGTCATTTCTTCAATAACATGGTTCCTCCACAAAACTTTAACTTGTGGTATAACCTTTATTCGTAGGACATGCTCTTTCTTATCCAATATCTTGGCAGGTACCTCCTCGTACGTTAAATCTTCGGCTATCTCGTCCGGTTCTAACTTAATAATATGGTTTGAGTCGTCCACATATTTACGTAACATCGATACGTGAAAAATATTATAAACACGCGACATACTTAGCGTTACGGCGAGTCTATAGGCCACAGTTCCTACTCGATCGAGGATTTCAAATAAATCGAATGTTTGAGCTTTCTTCTCTTTATCGACTCTTACTTCTAGAATAACGCCTTCTTGCACCTTCTTCTTTATATTCATCAGCTCCGGTGTGTAGCTTGAGCGGCTTTAACGTTATCGATTAAAGTCGATTCTACTCGTATATCATCACGTGGGTCCCTAGAGTCTTTAACTCTATCTCTATCGTTTGTAAATTATACAAAATAGGTCTTTGTGTTCAACAATATCGCAATCGTACTTGCGTATGATCTTCTACTTAACGCGTCAGCTACCACGTTCGCTTTTCCAGAATGGTATGGTCAGAACAAGTGCCGAAATGAGTCATCTCTTGAACTCTTGGAAAATCTTCTCGCATTCCTTGCTCCATATGAATTTTGTATCTTTCTGAGTCAACTAAGTTAACGGAGTAGCGATTCGAGAAAGTCCTTCCACGAATCTCCGATAGTAACCAATTAAGCCTAGAAAGCCAGATATTTCGATTACTGACTTAAGTTGCTCTCATATGTGATTCATATCCCAATCTTGGATTGCACGTCACAATGGCACCTATCGTTTTACCACCACATAAATATAGAGTTCCCTACGAGATGCGACTTTGGTGCATTCCACAAAGGAAGTCACCGGATAGAGGCTCGGTACCAACTTTTGTACTTGGGTTTTTAACTCCTGAAGTTCAATAAGAGCCATTTGATAAAAGATTTTAGAAATGGGTTTTGTACTGGGTTCAAAGTCGATACAAAATTCAATATCACGCTGTGACACCCCCAAATCCAGATACTTCATTCCCACAGGATTTGGTGCTCACTTATCAAAAACTATTACATCTAACTACCCATAATAAAGGATAAAGAAATAATTAAAATAATTTAAACAATAATCTCTCCATTAAATGGTTACATCATCATCTCAAATTAAATCCCAGTTAATCTAACCTTAAAATTATTATATAAGTTTGTGGAATACATCACATATTTAAAACAAGTCTTGAAACATAAAACATTTAAATAAAATTATCATAAGTCTTCATCATTTGGACATCTTGCCTTTACCTTTTGCTAATAGTCGATTTACTCATCAACTTTCTCCACTTTAGTCTGCGGTGTTAATTGCAAGAGTGAGCAAAAACAAATGCTCACCGATATAGAACGCAGTAGCAATGATAATAACATGAGAGTGAACAACGAAAAGTTTGAACAATAAGGAACTTGTTCCACAAATCAAACTAGAAAATAAGTTCGAACTTTAATTATCTGAGGGTCTTAAGACCACGAACTATGTCCCCGGTACTTAGGTATTATTACCCAACCTTAACAGTCATTTAGACTATACGGACCCTACTTATCATACTTAGGAGGATCAGCCCTTTGTACCATGTATTGTGCACAAACATCTAAACGTTACACGTACAAAATCCCCTATGTTAGGGTTGTTCGTCTCAGTTTGGATTTAGAATTTCTCACTAAATAAAGTTTAGTTTGGAACTAGCTTATCAGTGTTTCTAGAATTTTAGAACACTATTCAAATACAGATTAATTCAATCAATAAAGGTTTGCTTACTACGTGAAGGTTTAATACAACGATAAAGCTTTGAACAATGTTATCAAAGTTAAAGATTGAATAACAACAATATATAATTGAGTAATCATGATATACATACAAAGCACTATAGAAGAGTTAAAATAATCTCCCTTGAATCAATGTATTAGAACATTATACGCTTTGAATAATAATTAAGAAACTAAATCTCACTCAATATAATGAATTAGCTTACATAAGCATACGCAAGATAGGTTAAGCTTGCTCAAATTCATAAAGAATGTTAAAAACTTGCAGAATAATAATATAAGAATGGAAACTTGCGTTCGATATGAAAAGAACAAAGTTCGAAAGCTTGCTCAATTGTAAAGAAATAAGGTTTAGAACTTGCACAATTATAAAAGTAGGGTTAGAGAACTTGCCTCGTACGTAGGTTAAACAATCACTACTCACGTTCACCCCAAGTCCTACACATACCATATGTATTGACAATACACATTAGTTACACTAACATTACCTTTATGAGTTGCTTTCTACTTTTAGTATAGCTACTAACTGAGTTTAAGTTTAAACAACAACGCATCTTTTCATGAACATTACTTTTTAGCTTTATTACAACTACTTAAGTGATCCAGTCATTGCACCACATACACATTAACAACTTGATACAACATCCTATTACATGTCCAACATATTATCATTAAGTTATACTAACACAAAAAGATTGCACTTGCATTCGTGCATCTCGACGCCCTCCGATTGGCTCCAAATACACAATAGTCCTAAAGATGTCCATTTTGACCCTTCATAACGATTTCAAATTGAAAACCTTAACGAATAAAAGTTATAGGCCTATTCGTCCTCTTTCCGAATCATCTTGAACCACCTCAATCAGAGTTTGTATGAAAACGTTATGGCCATTTTACTACAGGAGGTCAAAACTATCCGACCCAGACCACTTTTTCGGTAGGGCAAGCAAGAAAGTGGCGTCGGAATCACAATTCGCATGCTTCCAATGGGGGCCGAACTTCCGCCTATTTTTGGCGCTAAGGCGCGAAATTTGGCGTTGGGGAGCGAAATTTGGCGCTGGGGCTCCGAATTACAGAACACCCAAAACTAGAAACAAAACCAAGCTACTGTGTCTTAATTTCTAACACCAATTAACATGTGTAATCCATGTAAAGTACACATAAATATTACCAAGCATATATGTACCAATTTAAACAACTAAACAAAATTTTAGAAAACTTAAATTTTGAAAACACGGTTTAAAAACCAAAACTCCATAGTTGATATATTTTAACACAGTAAACACTGTAAATTCTAATAACAACCAATTTTTTTACTTTAACTACAATTCTCTGAAATTCGTAACAAACAAATTAACATAATCACAATTTAATTTCTCAATTTTCATGTGTTTCATATAAAACTCCATTTTTTTGATAGTCTGTCCAAAAATCATCACTGTGAACTCGTTACTTAACCAAATCATTCCATTCCAATTACGTTATGTTCATATCTCAATGAACTACCATATACAAGCATCAATTTACAGATTACTACACACATTGGACAAGAAATTTGGTACTTTCTAAGGCCATATAACAAGAACACAAACATTGTGATTTTCCTTTTCTTCCTCAACCCAATTTCTCATGAATTTGATAATAGATAACATGTTTACATAATAATTAATAGAGTTTTGAAATTCTACAAGAACATGTATACATCGCAATCTCGTGATTTCCAAATCATACCAAGAAGATATATACATAAACAACCAAAACTAAAGAATAACAATAGGAGTAATTTATACCTTAATCTTTGATGATATGATAGCCAAACTAAGAGAAATCCTTTCCCCAAAACCCTTCTTCTCTAACCCCCCAATATCACTGTGTTTTCTTCTTCTAAGCTCTCTCTTTCTCAACACTCTGATATTTTACCTTAGAAAAAAAGACGCGTAGGAATAATATAATTGGCCTCCCACAAACGTCAGGTTGAAAAATAAAAAGGTAGCATCAGTTGAATAATGCCAAAGGCCATAAGGCCTTGTTTGGCTAACCAACTCCCCCAACTAAATTATTTTAATAACATTTATATTATATAGTTTTATGTCACACTTTTAGTTGATTAATTTAAATAGTTTAGTTTAGTTAATTTAAATAACTTATAATAATAATAAAAATAAAAATCTTATTATCATTAATAAATAATTATATATCTAATTTAATTATTAAATTAGAAACATTACTTTATCTAATTCATTAATTTTCATTAAATTAAACAATTCATTTAATTTAATTATTTTCTTAAATATTAAGCAATTGATTTAATTTAAATATCTCCTTAAATTAAATCCAACAAATAAAATTATCATTACTCGATTCAATTAACATTAATTAATTTAGCTACTAAATCAATTCATGACAATTCATCAAATATTTATTTTCCTCAATAAATAAATTATTTTAAATATTTATTTAATTCCATAAATATTTAAATTAAATTACAAATTCCTCGATCGTTACATCCTTCCCTCCTTAAAAGGATTCTGTCCCAAGAATCACAACTCAAAAAAAATATTTATTCATTACATTCTTCCCTCCTTATCAAGATTCTGTCCCCAGAATCGCTATACAAAATCAAGCAAACAACTGAGGATAATTTCTCATCATAACGCTTTCAAGTTCCCACGTAGCTTCTTCAGCATTGTGGTTCCTCCAGATTACCTTAACATAAGGTATCACCTTATTCCTCAGTACTTGCTCTTTTTTGTCAACAATTTGAACAGAGACTTCTTCATATGATAAATCTTTCTCAAATTGTAAGGGCTCATATTCTATAATATGTTTATAGTTAGGCTTATATGGTCTCAATACCGAGACATGGAAAACATTATGAATATGCTCCAACTCCGGAGGTAAGGCTACCTCGTACGCCACTTCACCAACACGTCGAAGCACTTTAAAAGGGCCTATAAATCTAGGGCTCAATTTCCCCTTCTTGCCAAATCGAATTTTCCCTTCGGGGAGATACTTTCAAGAAAACATAACTCTACTGAGCATTGAATTCCCGATTACATCGATCTTTGATCGACATATTTCTTCCATCTATCTTGTCAAATTTATCGGTTTATTCGAATCACTTTGATGATCTCGACAGTCTGTTGCACCAATTCTCGACCCAATAGCTGACGTTCACCAACCTTGTCCCAACATAATGGAGTTCTGCATTTCCTGCCGTATAACTCTTCGTAAGGCGGCATGCCAATACTTGGATGATAACTATTATTATAAGCAAATTCCACCAATGGCAGATGGTCATCCCAATTTCCCTTGAAATCCATAATACACGCCCTCGAGCATATCCTCCGATTATGGAATGGTTCTCTCACTTTGTCCATCGGTTTGAGGATGATACGTCGTGCTCATTCTCAAATTGTGTTCCCAAACACTCTTGTAATCATTTCCAGAAATTAGTTGTGAAACGTGGATCTCTGTCTGATATAATAGACACGGTACACAAGTGTCTTGACACAATCTCTTTCACGTATAGTTTTGATAATCGATCTAGAGTAAATCGAATCTTGATTGGCAAAAGTGTCTTGACTTCACAACCGATCGACAATCACCCAAATGGCATCGTAACCTTGCTGAGTCGTTGGAAGACCTACCACAAAATCCATTGTGATATGCTCCCATTTCCATTCTGGTATCTCTAACGGTTGTAATAATCCGCTTGGCCTTTGATGTTCAGCTTTGACTTTCTGACACGTTAAGCATTTTGCCACACACTCAGCCACATCCCTCTTCATATTCGGCCACCAAAAATGATGTTTAAGATCTTGGTACATCTTTGTACTCCCAGGGTGAATAGAATATCGTGAGTTGTGAGCTTCATTCAGAATTTCTTCTTTAACTTCCGTTACTGGCGGAACCCAAATCCTCCCTTCGAATCGAAGTAACCCTTCCGAATCAATTTTGAATTTGTCTCCCTCACCTACAGATATCTTCTGTTTTATCTTTTTGCAGTCTTCATCCTGAAGTTGTGCATTTTTCACCTTATCTACCAACGTTGAACTATTCTCCATCTGGAATAACTTTTCATCGGATTCTGTCGGATATTTAATTTCTAACTCCATCTTAGCCATTTCCGACACTAACTTTTCTTGATCGATTAACATCATTAACTTCTCCGTCCCTTCCTACTTAAGGCATCAACAACAACATTCGCCTTTACGGGATGATAGAAAATCTCGCAATCATAATCTTTGATCAGCTCCAACCATCTTCTTTGTCGCATGTTCAAATCTTTTGTGTAAAGATATACTTGAGACTTTTATTGGGTGGGTATATATCTCACACCTTTCTCCATAGAGATAATGTCTCCAAATTTTCGAGCAAACACTATCTTTACTTGACTCCAAGTCATGAGTCGGATACCCCTTCTCGTAATCTTTCAATCGGCGTGATGCATACGCAATAACTTTCATTAGATTACAGAGTAAGCACACGACCTAGTCCTTTATGCGATGCATCACTATACACCACAAAATTTCCTGTATCATCAGGAAACGACAACACAGGTGCTGAACTCAACCTCTTCTTTAACTCTCAAAAACTTTCCTCACACTTCTCTGTCCAAACAAACTTAACCGCTTTTCTAGTTAAATTTATCAACGGAGTTGCAATCTTGGAAAAGTCTTGAATAAAACGCCTATAGTAACCCGCCAATCCTAAGAAACTCCTCACTTCTGACGGTGTCTTCGGCTGATCCCAGTTAATTAGAGCTTCCACCTTTGATGGATCTACCGAAATTCCGTCCTTACCAATAACGTGCCCGAGAAACTATACACGTTCCAGCCAAAATTCACATTTTGAGAACTTAGCGTACAACTTCTCTTTTCTCAACGTTTCCAATGTCAATCTCAAGTGTTCCACATATTCCTCCTTGATCTTGGAATACACCAATATATCATCAATAAACACCACCACAAACTTGTCTAGGAATGGTTTAAATACCCTGTTCATCAAGTCCATGAACGCTGCAGGTGCGTTAGTTAAACCAAAAGACATAACCAGAAACTCGTAGTGACAATACCGAGTTCTGAACGTTGTCTTCGGTACATCCTCCGGCCTCACCTTCAATTAATGATAACCACTTCTCAAGTCTATCTTAGAGAAATACCTTGCTCCCTTCAACTGATCGAACAGGTCATCGATTCTAGGTAATGGATACTTATTTTTAATAGTGACCTTATTCAATTCTCTGTAATCAATGCAAAGCCGCACCGATCCGACTTTCTTCTTAACAAACAACACCGGTGCTCCCCATGGCGAAACACTCGGCTGAATATAATTCTTGTCAAGTAATTCTTGCAATTGCACCATCAACTCTTTCATCTCTACCGGGGGCATTCTGTATGGTGCCTTAGATATTGAAGCCGTTCTTGGTAGTAGGTCAATCACAAACTCGATTTGTCGATCTAGCGGAAGACCCGGCAAATCGTCTGGAAATACATCTGCAAAATCTCTTATGATCGGTATCTCTTCTAACTTTGCACTCTTCTTCTGTGTATCGACTATATAGGCTAAATATCCTACACATCCTTGTCTCAACAACTTCTTGACTTGCATCACCGTCAGACAACTTGCTTGTCGAGGTGACTTGCTGCTATAAAACACAACCTTTGACGGAGTCATAAGGTTAACACACTTCCTTTGGCAATCAATTACTGCTCCGTAATTGAATAACCAATCCATTCCCAGTATAACATTGAATTCACCAAGACTAATTGGTATCAAATCTACCATCATCTCGTGACCTTTTATAACCACTCCATAATTCTATATATAAATCTAACAGGAATCACTTCCCTATTCGCAATCTCTATACTTAAGGGAAATTCTAATTCTTCCTGAGGAAAATCTAAGTTCTAAGCAAATTTATCGGAGATAAATGAACAAGTAGCACCCGAATCAAATAGTACATAAGCATTAATACCATTAATCGGAATGATACCTGACACTACATCCTTAGATCGCATAACATCACCTGCGGTCATATTGAAAGTCCTCATGATGGAGTGGCTTGATTGAGCTAGGTCCGATGATAGCCAATGCACCACCACCGTTGTTGTTTCCTTTTCCGCCACTTGCACTTCCCGCTGGCTTCTTAGGGCAATCACGAGCCATGTGATCCTTTGCGCATGCTCCTTTCTTTGGACTAAAACAGTTCGGTGCAATGTGTCCCTCCTGACCACAGTTGAAACACACTCTCTTTCCCTTCAAACATACTCCAGTATGGTTCTTCCTGCAAGTTGCGTAAGACTCAAACTTTTTCTTCTATTGATTTCCTTGCTGTCCTCCCGCAGTCGAATTCTCGCTTCATTTCCTCTTCTGACTATTACTTCCAACATTACTACCACCAACCTTATTCTCATGTTCATTCTTCTTCTTCTTCTGTTCTTGATTGTACTTGGTCAATGCATCGCTTCCACCTTCCGCAATGATTGCCTTCTCCAGTACAGTCACAAATGTGTTTAGCTGGAATATTGAAACTTTGTTGTAAAGCCAGGGTTTCAATCCTTGTTCAAACCTTCTCACTTTATGCTCATCGGTATTTACTTGATAAGTGGCAAACCTTGCCAACTCGTTAAACTTCGCAGCATATTCCGGCACCGTCATAATTCCTTGCTTCAACTTCAGAAATTGCACTTCCAGCTGATTCCGAGAACTTGCTGGAAAATACATCTCGAAAAACATTTCTTTGAATCTATCCTATGTTATCACCCCTTGTCCTCCACGAACCTTGTTTGCTTGCCACCAGTAGCTAGCTTCAGATTTCAGCATGAACGTTGCGAACGCAGTCTTTTGATCTTCATTAACTCTAGCAACGTCGAACACCTTCTCCATTTCCATGATCCAGGTTTGGGCTTCCACTGGATTCATAGATCCTCGAAACTCTGGCGGTCCAACCGCTTTGAACTCCTTGAAAGTTGTGACTTGAGCTTGCGGTTGGTTCGCAAGGGCACCCATCAACAGAGCTACTAACTACTAAACTGGATTAGCGTTGGTCTCGTTGTTATTATTAGTAGACCCCTCAGGAGGTGCTTGCTGACGTGGTTGTCTTCTTCTAGGAGGCATTTTCTGTTAAATATACGCTTATTAGCTCATTACTCAACTTCTTGGGTATTTAAAGTTTAATTTAAACATTCCAAGATTAAAGCTTTAACACATAACATTTCAAATAAACTCTAATATTTTATTCATTCATAAAGTTTTAGAACATACTCAAAATAGCATAACTACTATAAACATCTACCTTCCTGAACTAGACCAGTTTCAGGATTACATACTCATACTATCCCTTTATTTATCTCAAAATAAGGGATTCACAGCTTATTTATTCACATAATTAACCACACATTATTATCTATCTTATTCTATCTAGGCATATTAAGACGTCGTAAGGCTTCTCGGCGTTCCTCCTCCATGATACGATACGCCGTTCTGCGATCCATCACGAACCACGTCGAATTCTCAAACTAAGGTGGATAATAATAGACTCGATCCTGGGCCCTATCAATCGTTGAATTAAAAGCATAATCCATCTCCTTCATCTTGGCTTTCTTCACTTAAACCTTAGCATCAGCACGGTCTGCACGTTGAGTCGCCTTCATCCACGCATCTATGACACTGTAGCATCTAACTGGAGGTCGTTCTCCTCCCTTAGAATTTGTTGTTGGTGCTGGTGCTGGTGCCGACGTCTTCCCGTCATCATTAAATCTTCTCTTCTTGAAATTTCCACTTGAATTATTTCTTCTATTATCTTGGCCATGATTACCACCGAAGTGGTTTCCATTTCTGGCATGATAATTTCCTCCACGATGGTTATCATCGCTCTGATGATTGCTGTCACCGGTATGACCCTGGTTGTTGTCCCTCGGTTGAACATACTCACTATCTCGCTCTAATAAATGAGCCTGTTTACAAACATCTCGAATATAAAGAAAATTTATGAGAGATAAGATATTGTCGAATCTCGGGTTTTAGACCTCTCGAAAACATCTCTGCGTCATCGTTCCTCATTTTCTACCAAATGAGGTACAAACACTGATAACTCATGAACTTACGCCTCGTGTTGGGACACCGTCATGTTGTTCGCTTCGATCTAATAAACTCTACCTCCTTCATATGATGAATACTTTTAGGAAAGTACTTGTCATTGAACAGTTTCAAAATTTTCCCAAGACATGTTGAGTCAATTGGTGGAGTACGCTTCACGCACTCCCACCAAAGATGTCTGCCTCATCACGGAACATAAAGGTGGCGAATGGAACCTACATTCCTCCGTGCATCCCAAGACATCGAATATCTTGGTCATTTGCTTAACCCACGTTTTCGCCTTAATCGGATCGGGCTTTCCCCAGAAATCTGGTGGTCCCAGCTCCTTGAACTGCTTGGCTGTGACAAACCGCGCGTTACTATCATTTCCACCTATAAGACCCCAAATTTTAATAAATGAAATTTATTTTCTTCTATTTATTATTTTGAAATAGTAAGGGTTGATTTGATTAATGTGGATAGTTATGGGTAAAATCGCAAATATTTCAATAAGCAAATGGTTATAAAATATTCATTATTATTTGGGAATATTCGTTTGGTCGTGGAATATTAAATCTTTGTCGGGGAATATTAAATGCGACGGCGGAAGTCTTTATGGGCCCCATAACTTGAGCGATTGGATGAAGAAAACGACAAATATAAGTTGTTTATAAATAACGGCGTAGTTATTCTGCAGTTATCTTGTTGGAATACCCGTGGTTAAAACACACTAATGGCGTTGTTAAACAAGAAGACACTGCAGTATTGCACCAATTATTGATTTTTATGTAAGAAGGCACTACTCAATAATGGTTACGATAATTCTTTATTCAATATTTTATTTTATTGATTTAATAATTCTTTGCGTTGATATTTTATATTCTTTGTTGTTTCAATAATTGTCATTACGGTATATTTTCCATTATCGAAGAAATAATTCATATTATCTGAATAATATTATTAGATAACATTATTGGCAATGTCTAGAAAGTTACATCTAAGGAGAGGTTTGGTTACCTAATTGCTGCCTTGAAGTGGAGAAATTCTTATTGAAAGCCCTCTTTCCTGAAGAGCTACAGTTACCACGATCTTGTGATTCTGTAATATTATTTGTGAATAATTAATTATTGATTTATATGATGAGGAAAATATTGATTTTATGTGGATATAGATGGAGAAAATTTTAATGTGACAATTGTTGAAAATTGAAATTTTATCTTTTTCGATAAAATAATTCATTTAAATATATATATTATTATATTTTAATAATATAATAATGGTGATATTTTTTACAAAGAATGTGGGATATATGAGTATCTGAGGAGGAAGAGTATTTTTGTTGCAATAAATGTTTAAAACATGTTAAACATGTCTGTGGGACCCCATTTATTATTTGAAATTTGATTATAGCCTCTAAAATCACCCGTTTGTGGATTTCGATCAATTTCTGTTTGGAATTTGGAAAACTTTCTTCTGCAAAGTTGTAGAGAATTGAATTTCCTATAAAAACTCGTGAGATTCGAATTTTCTGACAAAAGAGCTATTTATTGTGAATTATTGAAGTTCCGAAGCTACAAAATAATTGATTTTTGGAAGTTTAAATTATTTTAAATTAGAAAAATGTTTTTATTACTTTTCTAGAAGGTGGCATGTGGTTATTGAACTGAAATCAGATTTCAAGTGTGCATAGAAGATTTATTATATATATTATTATTATATTAAATTTTTACATTTTGGTGTTCTAAGCGAATTTCCTATAAATAGGGTCTTGGGTTAGAATTGAAGATTACACCGAAAACTGAAGTTTTCTCTCTCTATATTATCGGCGTATTCTTGTAAGTATTTTGAGTATACTTTAAGTATTGCTATCACGGTGAAAGTTCAAGTCATAGCTTATATATTGATTGTTTCAACTAAAGTCTTGTCTTTTGAGGTAAGGGATATTATTTTTTTTCAGAGTAATGATATTATTTCTTCAATATCATTATCTTTGAAATATTGATCTGAAGTTTTATCAAATTTAGAACTTTTAGTGTATGGGGTTCTTATTCACGTATCTGATTATTCACGAATCACGGACTTATTCATCGAAAAATGAAAAATTTTCTTTTTCGTCCGAAATATCTATTCTGGATACTAGCTTTGATTGCATCCATGTTTTGATCATTCTTGAATTTTACACCACTATGATTATTTTTGAGGTATTTTTGGACGTGGATAAAATAAAGTACGAATCCTTAATCCTTAATCCTTGTCATTTTGTTTCACTAGATTCGTTTCTAAAAAAAATATATATATATTTTTCATCATCCTCAGTCTTAAATGATGATATTATTGAATATCTTTGGCCTGTAGTGCAAAGATGAATGATTTCGATGAATATCTTTGGCTTTGTAGTGCAAAGATGAATGATTTCTTGATGAATATCTTTGGCCGTAGTGCAAAGATGAGCAGTGTTGAGATGAACATGACCAAATGATGAATATCTTTGGCTGTACATAGTGCAAAGATGAATATTTGATTCGGATATATATTGATTGATGTTACGAGGATAAAATATCGACGATGAACTTTTAAATTCATATATAGAAGATAGTAGTTTGCATTCTCTACTTAACTCTTCTAATGAATTATTGTTTCATTCTGCAGTTGTTGATTTAAAATTGGTTATGCATTGTATTCTATTAGATTTTTCCTGTTGAAGACTAATGATAATTTGTTGTATATTATCTTAGCCATCATATTCTTTCTTTGGGCTAGTTGAGCTCACCCTTTTCCTTTTGTTCCATTTTTCTTCTCGGGAGGCGAGAATGTGGCGAGTACTAGTCGGGTATGGAATGAAGGTTCTAGAGAGAGTTGTTTAGTAGTCCTCACCATTTTTGTAAAATAATGTATCAATAATTATGATGAGGATTTATTTGTATGTGGATATTGTTTAGATGGCAATATCTCGTATTTAAACTCACAGATTTCTTTGTTGTAATAATAAAGTTGTAGTTGTTTCCATGCACCGTGTATTGACAACTCAAAATGGGTGATGTATACCTATTTTGGGGGTGTCACACCACCCGTATTTTGTACACGAGTCTCCCTCGTCTGATTTTTCATGAACTGCAAAAAGCTTCTAAACATCGCATCATTCATCGTTTGCTCGGTAGTGTTGTTTATAGGAGGAATATTTCCTTCCTGTTGCATGTTCTCTTGGTTGTTAATCAAAGGTTGTTCCACAGTCTCATAGACTCCATTATTAACGTTCTCAGCTGCCATTCTTAAAAACTGCCATAAAATAGGGGTTAATTAAACAAATTAACATATCACATAATATCTCTATATTATGACCAACCAACAAATAAGCTTAGGTAGGACACACTAGCGAAGGATTTACTCATCTCTCCCCTCCTAGTTCTATTCCCCGATCTCACTTGGAGACCATATCCCTAAGCTACGATACCAACCGTGGCGCCTCCCAAAATATGTATACAACACCCATTCTGAGTCACCAAATACATGGTACAGAAAGCAAACTACAACTTCAATAATACAATTGTCGTGCAAAATACGACAACACATACTGTGAGTTTAAATACAAATATTATCTTCTAGACAATATCCACACTCAAATAAGTCCTCATTATAATTATTCATACACTATTTTATAGAAATAGTGAGGAGTGCTAAAATATTTTTCTAGAACCATCACTCCGTACCCCGACTCGATCCTGCTATGTTCTCACCTCCTGAGAAGAAAAATGGAACAAAAAGGAAAAGGGTGAGCTCAACTAGCCCAGTAAAGAATATTATGACTAAGATAATATACAACAAATTATCATTAGTCTTCAACAGGGAAAAATCTGATAAAATACAATAGACAACAAGTTTTAGATCAACAACAGCAGCGGAAACAACAATTCATTAGAAGAGTTAAGTAGAGAATCAAATCTACTATCATCTATGAATTTAAAAATCCATCACCAATATTTTATCCCTGTAACATCAATCAATATACATCTTGCATCAAATATTCATCTTTGCACTACGGGCCAAAGATATTCATTTGTATCACCAGTTGGTCATGTTCATCTCAACACCTGTTCATCTTTGCACTACGGGCCAAAGATATTCATCAATAATCATACATCTTTGCACTACGGGCCAAAGATATTCATCAAGTATCATCATTACGGACTGAGGATGATGAAAAACATTTTAGAGAACGAATCCAATAAGACAGAAGGACAAATATTAGGGATTCGTATTTTGGTTTATCCAAATTCAATAATACTCCATAATAACCAAGTGTGAAGTAGAATAAAGATCAAAACATGGATACAATCAAAGATAGTAACCATAAAAGACATCTGGGACAAAAAAGAGAAAATATCATTTTTCGGTGAATAGTGCCGTATTTGTGTATAGTGCCGTATACGTGAATAGTGTCGTATACGTGAAAAGTAAGCCCGATACAAAAAGTTTCAAATTTGATTAAAAATTTTAGATCAATACTTCGGCATAATGATATTGAAAGAAATAATATCATATATGAAGAAAATAACATCCCTTACCTCAAAGAATCGATTTCTTGAATGAAAGGTCTCAAGTGATCTTTGAATGAAACTTGTCTTTGAACAAAGAACTCTCAAAGTATCTAAATACTCACAAAATACGCTCGATAATATAGAGAGAGAAAGAGAGAAAGCTCATGTTTCTGGTGTGATTTTCAATTCTAACTTAGCCCTCTATTTATAGGAAAATGTTAGCCCGCCGAAGCAGACTTGACCTGCTACCTGATGGCTTCACCTGCTACTATTGCCACACACCACATATGAAATAAAATTCAGCACATTTTTCCACCAACCACAAGTGGGGCCCACTCAATTCTAGAATTTTCTACCAAAATCAATTATAACCCTAATTTACGAATCGATACACTCTTAAAATTCATAACAAATCATTCGCTTCATTTTTAACGGTTCAAAATTTGTGGACATATACTCAACTTATATATGTATAACATATCCAAAAATCACAACGATCTAACGGTCAGATTAAAAATTATAACTCACGCAATATATCTCAAGAACAATGATTTAATTTTTAATACCTCCATTCTGACAAAAACACCTCAACATTAATTCCTTCAATTATAACCACATAAAATAAATATATCCATCAATTATATCCACATAAAATAAATATTTTTTATCATATAATCAATAATTAATTATTCACAAATAATATTACAGAATCACAATTATGACAACTGCATCGTTCCCAGAAAGAGGGCTTTCAGATAAGGATTTCTCTCTTCTTGGCGCCATGATTAGGTGACAAAACCTCTCCTTAGACAGAACTTTCTATACATTGCCAATAATGTTATCTAATAATATTATTCAAATAATATGAATTATTGATCTGATAATGGAAAATACTGTGCAGTGACAATTATTGAAACAACAATAATATAAAATATCAACGCAACAATTATTGAATCAATAAAATAAAATATTGAAAAGTAATTATCAGAACAATTATTGAGTAGTGCCTTCTTACGTAAGAATTAATAATTCAAAATATCTTTATGCAATACTGCAATGTCTTTCTGTGCAACCACCAGATTATTATATTTTAACCACCGGGTATTCCAACAATCTTAATTTAACAATAACTACGCTATTATTTATAAAAACTCAAACTTGTCGCTTTCTTCATCCGATGAGCTTATTCTCATATGAGGCCCACGAATGGTCATGCCTTGTCGTCATTTAATATTCTCAAACAACAAGAATATTCCACGACCAAACGAATATTCCCCGACAAAAAAAAATAAATATTTTATAACCACTTGCTTATTTTGTAAAATTTGCACATTCCACGCATAACCAAAGTATTATATCAAATTAACTCCTTATTATTTCAAGATAATAAATAGAGAAAATTTAATTTTATTCATAATAAGTTGGGGTCTTACAATGGTTGTACAGTCTGTATAACCATGTTCTTATATATGTATCCAAATTACACCTAAAATATTATAGTTTGTAAAAATTCTAGTTGAAATAAATAATATACATTTTTTGAGAGTCACAAGCAAATTTTTTTTATCATATATTTGTTTAATAAACATGTCCATGTAGAAGAACTCTAATTAATTTAATTCCAAAACATACATATATCATAATTTTATACACATAACATGATACTTTGGTCATCAATTTTCAAACTCACCCGCAAATCCCTTATCTCTGTGTCATCCTTGTCGCTACCTCTAATCCATCGTCGCTGCTTCCACCAAGAAAGCCGTCAGAGACTCGTATCTCCTCAATATTTGTTGTTGTCTGCCTCCAGCCTACTCCTGTCTGTTCAAAAACAAATATGCCAAAACGACGTAGTTTTGAAAGACTGCGCACAAATAGAATATACACAACTATACCCATTCTTGGCAATTGGTTGTCACGGGTACTATTTTAACAACCATAATCTATACCATTGATCACAATATTGGATGACACGGATTGAAATGGATTTTCCCCTGCCGCTACAGGCTGTAGCAACATGAAAAATTACTCATTTGCCCCCTCATTTGCTCATGTGTTATACTGTCTACCGATACAAGTTATGCCGGTAGTTTAGTTAACTAATAAATTGCAATAGCTCAGTGGTAGCTTAATGGCCCAATAACCCATAGGTCTTAGGTTCGAAACCTAGCTGTGATATTTTTGCTTTTTATGTTATATTTTTTGTGTATTACATAAATTATATATATATATAAATATTTATAAATTTATCTTTAAAATTTATAAACAAATATTTATTTATAAATTTATAAATATTTCATCTAAAATTTATAAAATTTAGATATGAAAATTTGTTATAAATATTTATATGAATATTTGTTTACATGTATATATTTATATATAAAAATATTCATATATAATTACTTTATATATATTTAGTTTAATGTTGAGATTTGTTTAGTATTTTATTTAGTTTGATAAGAAATTTTGAAAAGAATATGTATATATATATATATATATATATATATATACACACACACACACACACGTACATATCATATGTGGACGGGTTGACGTGGCGAATATTGAACTTTATCTTAAAAAATATGTTAATGCACAGATTCGAACCCAAGATCTCCAATTTAGAATATTAATCCAATGACCACCCAAGCACCTGGGCCTAGTTACTATTATTTTGCAAGGATTATTATTATTATTATTATTATTATTATTATTATTATTATTATTATTATTATTATTATTATTATTATTATTATTATTATTATTATTATTATTATTATTATTATTATTATTATTATTATTCATATCGTTATTATAATTA
Source organism: Panax ginseng (assembly GCA_020205605.1). Lineage (NCBI taxonomy): Eukaryota > Viridiplantae > Streptophyta > Magnoliopsida > Apiales > Araliaceae > Panax > Panax ginseng. The sequence goes on along the minus strand of CM035130.1, from coordinate 38,117,858 downwards.
TTAGTACTATAATTATTTTGACTATTATTGTTATTATTATTATTACATCAATTATTATTATTATTATTATTATTAGTACTATTATTATTATTATTATTATTATTATTATTATATTATTATTATTATTATTATTATTATTATTATTATTATTATTATTATTATTATTATTATTATTATTATTATTATTATTATTATTATTATTATTATTATTATTATTATTATTAGTACCATTATTATTATTATTATTATTATTATTATTTTTATTATTTTTATTCTTATTATTATTAGTACTATTATTATTATTATTATTATTATTATTATTATTATTATTATTATTATTATTATTATTATTATTATTATTATGATTATTATTTATCTTAATTTAAGGCAACATTTTAATAGTCGCTGCAAAAAGTTGTATAAAATATGCAACGAAAATAAAAATTGTTGTCAATGAATGTGGTCCATATTAGGCAACGAAATATAGCAACAAAAAAAATTTCGTTGCCCACGATGAGGAGAAATCAAGTGGTTAGAAATTTTGCAACAAATTCTAACGAATTTTGTTTCCAAATTTTGCAACTACTTATGAATTTCGTTGCAAAAAGTGAAAGCCTGACACAATCTGCAACGAAGGACAAGTTTCGTTGCTAAACATACACTTTTAGCAACAACTTATAAAGTCGTTGCCTGAAAAATTGTTGCTAAAGCCCCATTTTTAGCAACAAAAAAACTTTCGTTGCCCACGATGACGGGAAAACAAGTGGTCAAAAATTTTGCAACAAATTTCTAACGAATTTTTTTTCCGCCAATGAATTAGCAACAAAATTTTGCAACGACTTATGAATTTCGTTGCAAAAAGTGAAAGCCTGACACAATCTGCAACGAAGGACAAATTTTGTTGCTAAACATATACTTTTAGCAACGACTTATAAAGTCGTTGCCTGAAAAATCGTTGCTAAAGGCCCATTTTTTTGTAGTGTCCTCAGTCTAATGTCCAGGTAGAAGTTACTAACCAGACACTACTCAATGAAATTAAGAGAAGGTTAGATGAAGCGAAAGATATGTGGCTCGAGGAGTTACTCAGCGTTCTATGGGTGTATCGGACCACTCCTCGGACATTAACAGGCGATTCGTCGTTCATATTGGCGTATGGAACAGATTCCCTTGTTCAAGTTGAGATCGAGTCTCCTTCGCTTTGGGTCAGCTAGTATAAGGAGTTATACAATGATGAAGGTCTTCGCCTCAATTTAGATTTGTTGGAGGAGGTTTGGGAGTCGACCTTGGTAAGACTAACAATCTACCAAAGGCGAACGGTCAAAAATTATAACAAAGGGGTTAAACAGAGGAGGTTCGAGGTTGGAGACCTAATTCTTCGAGAGGTGGAGGCGTCGACGCCCAGAACCTCAGAAATTTGATGCCTAACTTGGATAGGCCTTATGAAGTTATTAAAGTGTTGAAGCCAAGAACTTATCGGCTTTGAACAATAATTAGTACAGAAGTCAAAAACACTTACCATGCTGGAAGATTTAGAAAGTATTATCAATAATGTATGCGAAAGTTGTTTTACTTATGACTGTAAATTTTTCAAGTTATTAATAAAAATGAGCATTCAATTTTGCTAAAAAATCGATTTATTCATTTCAAATATTTTTTACACTGGAGATTTTACATATTAAAAAAGAAGAAGAAAAAAAATATAATTATTTCTAAGGAAGGTTGGCTTCGTCATCCAAAGAATACATGATCTGTATGTCGAGACCAGCTACCAATCTTATCCCTCATTATTTCTGTATGGATCTGATAACCATTGGGCAAATTGAGAGATGATTTGGCTGGTTAGCTCAGGTGATTCCTGGTATTCTTCAATGATCTTCTTCTTGTCGATTTCGGAGATAGTTAATTTTTTAATTTTCAACCATCCGTACTCTTTCTCTAAGTCTGACGATGCCTTTAGAAGGTTTATTAGTTTCTGATTGAGTTTTTTGAACTGACCTTCAAGGGTGGAATATGTTTTTTGTAATGTATCGTTGCCTTCCTTCAGCTCAGCCCGCTCTACTAGTAGTTTTTCTTTCTATTTGAAAAGCTCAGAGAGTTTCCATTTCAGCTCTTACTTCCAGTAGTAAGGCATCGTTACTGATTTCGAATAGATTAGTACATACTATGGTTGCTCTATTGAAGAGAATGATCATTTGTGTGGAAACACTAAAGTAAGTATATAGGTTCTTATTGGAGAATAAGTTCACTAAACGTGACTTGTATAAAGAAACCCTAATTAAATTTTACTTGTCTGTCAATAGGGGTTCCTAAAGTGATAGTAGTGCAAGTGATCATTGGACTTGAGATCATCATAGTATCTTGTATATACTTAGGTATGTTTTGATATATTACTTAATACTCTAGGGTATGTTCGGATATAATAAATTATATATGGCGATAGGTGAATGATAAACAAAGGATCTACCACTTCCAGTAAAGGGAGAAAATGTCATATGCGATTCGATAAAGTGACAACTCGAAAATCCCTGACCAGGGTTGAATGAAAATTAGAAAGGAATTTCTAATTTATATTAACTAGAGTTGTGCATTTTAGAATCGGAATACATATAATTAAATAAATAAAACTTGACAATGATTCTATGTTTTATATTTGATTGAGACATTATACGGTAGAATGATTGAATTATACGGTAACTATTCACAGAATAGATTCTTTGTATTCTTTGTGATAATCTTTGTGATTGAACGTTGAATTCATATTATCTGGATAGTCATGATACATTATTTATTAGGTGTGACTCATGATGTAGAATAAATATTATTTATTTTTATTTGAATTAAAGAAGTTTAATTCAATATAAATAATATTAGAATGGTTCTAATTTATTTATTCTACTACTAGCTTAATATTGAACCTAGAGGGTCACACCATAAAAAGAAGAAATATAATTTTAGAAGTGATTGACTTAATGATAATAATGAAAGTAGTATGCATACTAGCCAATCATGTTTGATGATAAAGCATATACTTTGTAACAATCTTATTCATTTATTAATAAAAAGTATTAATTTATTAAAGGCTTTTAATTATCTACATGATGCTGTTTTATAATATGTGATAAACCCATAGTTTTGAGCAATGTTTTTAGAATAATGATGATGATCATTCTAATGAGATCTAAATTCTTAGAAAGCTTAAAACTAAAATAGTTCCCAATCATTGGATTACTAAATTGGGGATTAGTGAATTCGAATAGATTGGTACATACGTTGCTTGCTCATTGGATGAGGATGATTGATCGCATGATCATTTGTGTGGAGACACTAAAGCAAGTATGTAGGTGCTTATTGGAGAATAAGTTCATTTGAGCGTGACTCGCTAAGAAATACCTAATGGAGTTTTACTTTCTGTCAATAGGAATTCTGAACCGATAGTAGTACAAGTGATCCTTGGACTTGAGATCATCATAGTATCTTGTGTATGATGAGTTATACTTTGACTTATTCCTTAAGACCCTTAGGGTATATCAAAGGGTATGCTTGGGTATAATAAGTTATACATGGAGATAATGTATGATCAATAAAGAATCTACCACTTCTAGTAAAAGAAGAGATATGTCCTATGTGATTCGATAAATGACAACTCAGTAGTCTTTGGCCAAGGCAGAATGAAATTAGAAAGGAGTTTCTAATTTGCATTATTTGGAGTTGTGCATTTAAGAGTCGAAATACATATAATTAAATAAAATAAGACTTGACAGAAATTCCATATGTTATATTTAATTGGGACATTGTATGGTAGAAGGATTGAATTGTACGGTAACTATTTACTCAAAGGTTCTTTTATGATTGATGTTGAAATCTATATTATCTGGAAATTCGTTGATCGCTAGGGAGGCTTATCCCTATTGTAGAATAAATATTATTTATTTAAATAAATTATTAGTTTAATTTATTTATTTAAATAAGATTAGAATTATTCAAATTGATTTATTCACAACCGGTTTAATATGGAGAACCTAAAGGGTCACACCATAAAAGGAAGAATAATTATTTAAGAAGTAAATGACATAATCGTAATAATAAGTTAAGTATATTTAATTTAATCTATGGTGATAGAATAAATTAAATAGCTTAATATTTATTATTTAATATTTTAGAAATATTAAATATAAATTAATAAGAGGAGTCTTATTATTATTATTACTATTATTATTATTTAATTCCTAAAGGAATTTGGGAATTAATTAATAAAAGTACTCTCAAATATCCTAATAAGATTAGGAGGCCAATTAATTAAAAGAGTTTAATTAATTATTCCTAATATGATTGGGAGCCTAATTAATTAAAGGAATTTAATTAATTAAAATAAAACCCAATTTCTTAATTGTTAAGGAGGATTGTCTACATCTATAAATAAGAGGAGTCTTATTATCGGTGTGAGAGGTTGTTGACTTTAACAACAGACGTAATTCCAATAGTTGGGAGAGTACGCTCCTTTTCTATAGAGATAGAAAATTAAGATTTTGTCAAATACCCATCTTCTTGAATCCTTCTTCTTCCTTGGTGGATCACCTCTAGAGGCCAAACACTTGGGTGACTAACGTTGATCAAAGGAAGACACCAAATCCGGTAGATTCAAGTTGAACGCAAAAAGGATTGGAGGTGAACTTGTACCTGAGAAAGCTCGGATCTTCAAGGGTATGATTCTCGTTCTTTCTTTTTCGTTTAATTAATAATTGCGCATAAAGGATGATCTGGGTATATGGTTTGTAAATTTTTTAAACTGATTTTACACGTTTCCGCTTATTTTTGCAATTTGATTGCGTTCATGAATATTACAAACCTAACAGTGGCATCAGAGCCAAACCTTTATTCGAATTATTAATTGTTCTAATTTGATATATATATTGATATGTATTTAGAATAATTTAATTGGGCATAATTTTATTGTATAGAATTTATTTATAAAAAAAAAAAAAAAAACAAAATCTGCTTTTTTAAAACAATTTTTTTTTTTACCGAATTGACTTTAATTTTCAAACATGAATATGTTTTGATTGCATGCATTATAGTAATATAATTCCTTGGGCATTCTCTGTACATAGTTAAGAAATCAGGATTTCTTATTCAATGATTTCATGGATAAGGAATATGTATATTATATATATATATATTATATATAATATATATTTTTATATAATTTTATAATTAAATATAAATATTTATTTTAATCTTAAAATAAAAGTTTATTTTAATCTTAAAATAAAAAGTTTATTTTAATTTTAAAATTAAATTTCATGCTAACTAATTAGAGTTGGAAATTTGATTCCATGATAACTAATTGGAGTTGAAATTGGATTCTATGTTTCTTTAAATAAAGAGTTTATTTAGATATAAAATAAGATTTCATATTATTCAAAATAAAAGAGTTTATTTGTGAATAGGAAAGAGAATCCTAATTTCCTTAAATAAAGAAGTTTATTTAGATATGAAATAAGATTCATATTATTCAAAATAAAAGAGTTTATTTGTGAATAGGAAAAAGAATCAGTCTTTACTTAAATAAAGGAGTTTATTTAGATATGAAATACGATTTTATATTATTCCAAATAAAAAAGTTTATTTGTGAATAGGAAAGAGAATCCGTGTTTCCTTTAATAAAGGAGTTTTTTTTCTTCATGGAATTGGATTCCATAATTAATTAAAATAAAGGAGTTTTGATTAAAATAAAATAGTTTATTTTATTCAAAATTGAATAAATTAAAATAAAATAGTTTTATTTTAATTTAAATTTGGATTAAAATAAAGGAGTTTATTTTGATTCAAAATTAGATTTTATACTAACTAAATTTGCCCATTAAATGATATCAATATATATTAAATGTTTATTATTCATGAGATGAATGTTTTTTATTGATAATATGGGATATGATTAAATGAGATTGATTATGGACTATTGACCAATGTGATTGAATTTTATTTTAGTTGGATGCATGAATGTATGGGTTTTATTAAATAGGGTCTGCGTACCTCGCCTTCTCTAATTTTTTCTTAATGTAAATTCTATCTTCCTCATATGTACTTCCCCTTGACTGCTGATCAAGGTTTCTATTTATTTTAAATGGTTTTATAATAGGAATAGTTAGAATTAAATTTTGAAGAATTGGAGATCAAAGAGCGCTTGAAGACCCTTTTGTAATGAAGCCCGGGTTTAAATGTAATAGTTATATTTAAATATTAATTCTTGCACCCCTAGGTTTGACCTTTTGGTTCACTTGGTGGCTCTAGTGAATCAAACTAGAATAAAAGTCCATAATCAATCCAGGTAGAATATAATATTCTATATGTGCATGCTTATATTATATATATTATATATTATGCAAACATGCTTCGCATGTTCATTAATATGACGCGTATTTTATATATATATATGTGCATGCGCGCTAAACAAGATGAGATAAATTAATAACAAACCCCTCAAATATTTTATATTAAGTTGTAACGTTCAAAGATATTTGGAATATCGAGCGTAAGCCTTCAACATGATAGAAACGATAGAGTATTGAATATTTAATATGAGTTTGTTGTGCACACACAAGGCAGTATTAAATATTTAAGATGTTGTTTTATTACATATGATGCTTATAAGGAATTGAACATTCTTTGCTTTGTTGTGCACACACAAGGGTCATGTAGTTTTCTCTTCACTTATATGGAAATGCTGGGTCTGACTTAACTTAAAGCATTTTAGTTCGGATGTGCACACACTTGACCATTATGATTTAAGAGGCAAAATACAAGGAGTTACATAGTTGATGTAATTGACAAGAGTTGTCTACCTATTTATTTATATATAGTTTGTTGTGCACACACAAGGCTATATACATTTAAAATGGGATCCTTATTCTCACTAGCAAATCTTTAATTAGATTTTGCTGAACTATATAAGTGAGGGTAATATAGTTTGATGAAAATAGTGGGAGATACCAATTTAAAACAAGACCTAATTTATTTTGGTAATTAATAAAAGAATGTATGCTAAAATTTTGTTAATTACACATTCATTTACAGAATTTTACAATGTCTAAATTACTATCATTTGCAGAAGCATATTAGATCTTAATTAACCGGAATAGAATTAATCGGTTGGTTAAGGAAATTGAGAATAGTTCTCATGGCTGAAAAACTATCTTATGTCCTTAATAGGCCTATCCCTGCAATGGTTGCAGAAAATGCCTCTGAGGAAGATATTGCTACTTTTAGAAAGTGGCTAGATGGTGCATAGTTGGCTCAATGCATCATGCTCACATCCATGAGTAACAAGCTTCAGCGTCAGCATGAAACTATGGATGCTCCTATTATATTCCTGCACATCAAGTAGTTGATGGTGAGGAAAGTAGGACTGATAGATATCAGATATCTAAGGAGCTCTTCTGATCTAGAATGACCGATGACACTACGGTACAGATAAAAGTCCTTAACATAATCAATTTGATTGATCAATTAGGACAACGGGTTTTGTCATGGATAGAAAGGTGAGCCAAGATTTGATCTTGAACTCACTCCCGGACTCCTTTCACAATTGTTGTGAATTTTTCATATGAACAAGCTAGATATCAGCCTCGCTGATTTGCTTAACATGTTGAAAAATGTTGAGTCACTTTTCAACCAAGAAAGACCATGTCTTTATTGGTAGGGCCAAAGGATCTTCCAAAAGAAGAACAATTCTAAGAAGGTAAATAAAAAGGCGTAAACAAAGGATAATAAGAACAAAAGCGTCACAGGATAACAAAGGAGTTTGCTTCCTTTGCAATAAGCTTTGGACAACTTTGAAAAAAGCTGCGAGAAGCATCTTGCAGAGGTTAACCAAAGAAGCTTAGTGAAGTTTCGGTTATAAATACAAATTTGTTCATGATTGAAATAAATTTTTCTTTAAGTCAAGGTTCTACTTGGGTATTTGATACCAGCTTTGGTTATCATAAATATAGATTTATGAAGGGACCAAGCAGAAGTAGAAAGCTAAACAAAGATAAACAATCCTATGTGTGGGAAATGAAGCAAAGGTTGCTACATTAGCCATATAAACTTATAGATTAGCAATGCCTACGGGAAAATCTATTAAGTCAATAAGTTGTTATTTTATTTCAGTTCTTGTTAGAAACATTATTTTCATTTTATTGTTGGAAAATAAAAATTTTGGTATTATAATTAAGAACAATTGTTGTTCTATTTATAATAATAATGTTTTGTATAGAACTGTAATATTACTTAATGGATTTTGTATACTTGACTTACGTGAAAATAATTTTGCAAATTGAATAAACTAGTATAAGAAAAGGAGATGATCATTCAAAGAGTTGAATGTGTGTATTTGATGAAATACAAGTGTGAATTATTTGAAAGGTTCAAAGAATTCAGAAATGAAATAAATTGGCAAAGTATTAAGATTCTTTGATTAGATCAAGGAATAAATACTTGTGCAATAAGTTTCTAGATCATCTCAAATGGTTTTCTCATAATGGATGCCTCCTGATACGCAATAATTGATTGATGTATCTGAAAGTTAAAATCGTACCTTGTTGGACATGGTACGGTCCATAATGATTTTACCGATATTCCAGTATCCTTCTAGGATAATGTCCTAGAAATGGCTGCATATCTACAAAAAGGAAACCTCAAAATCCGACCCCAAGACTTCATAAAAGTTATGGACAGGGTGGATTCCTAATCTTAAGTATGTTAAGATAAGGGGTTGTCCAACTTATGTGAAAAGGTTTCAAAGGATAAGCTTGGGACAAGATTTGACATGTACAAATTTGTGGGACATCCTAAAGTAAGTTTAGGGTATATGTTCTATAATCCTACTTAGCAAAAGGTGTTTGTTATGAAACATGATGCCTTTTAAGATAAAGATGTTTATCATTGAAGGGGCTAGTGGGAGGATAATAGAATCTTGAAGAGTTCAAGAACCACAAAATAGTAAAAGTCAAATAAGAGGAACCTATAGATAGACCTATTATACCACAACCAAATTGTAAATCTGGAATAGTACCAAAGATATCTGGGAGGTATGGATTCATCATAGATGATGATGATGAGGTACACATCATAAAAGATGATGATCCAGAGTTACATACGATGAGGTAAGACTTCTAGTGTGTACAAAAATTCGATTGGGGCGTCGTGAAAATTTCTAGTATTATATGTTGATATACTACGGATGAGGAATAACATACCAATGCTAAAATCGGTAAAAATAAAGTTGTCTAAACATTCATCCATGAATGATTTGGAAGAGTATCTTAATTGGGGATGCAAATCTATATAGATAGATTTAAAAGGATGCTCTAATTAACCCAAGGAGCGATATATTCATTTGATGCTAAAGTCGTTTAGCATGGCAAACTCAAGAGATATCTCATGTTGATGAGCCACAGGTGTATCTCTTTAATAGTCCCCATAAACTCCAAAAGGAGAGATCGCGAAAGTAACTATCATGTATGCAATTAAATGTCTACGAGACACGATGTTGATCGGTCGTATATTTCGGAGAAGTTCAACGTGAGAGATGGTGAAAAACATCTTAAAGTACTTAGCAAGCACTAAGGATGTGATCATACATGGTGAGTGCGAATTAAAACTAGAGGCTTAACAAACTCAAGTTTTTAGATGAGACCAAGACAACGAAAAAATACACTTTAAGGTAAAATGTTACCTTGAACGGTGATGCAGTGAAATTGGAAAGGTTCCAAACAGTAAAGAGTTGCTGGTTTAGTGATAAAGACAAAGTATATAGCTATAAATGAAGCTGCAAGTTGATTGTTTGGATTAAAAGTTCATTACAGAACTAGGAATAGTTCCTAAGTCTCATCTTGGATCTAAACATGTGTTGTGACACTTTCATTTGATTATTGGAATCATTGAAAGATGGGAAATCACTATAGAGATAGTGGACTCTCAAGAACAACATTATATATCCATTAAATAAAGCTTATCCAACAGCAGGATAATCGTCACTTAGAGAAGAAGGGTATGAGATACCATGACGATTGGCTTTAGTGCAAGTGGGAGATTGAAAGTAGTATGCATACAAGCCAATCATATTTGATGATAAAGCATATACTTTGTAACAATCTTATTCATTTATTAATAAAAAGTATTAATTTATTAAAGGCTTTTAATTATCTACATGATCTTTTTTTATAATATGTGATAAACCCATAGTTTTGAAAGCAATGCTTTTAGAATAATGATGATGATCATTCTAATGAGATCTAAATTCTTAGAAAGCTTAAAACTAAAATAGTTCCCAATCGTTGGATTACTAAATTGGGGATTAGTGAATCCGGATAGATTGGTACATCGTTCTTGCTCATTGGATGAGGATGGTTGATCTCATGATCATTTGTGTGGAGACACTAAAGCAAGTATGTAGGTGCTTATTGGAGAATAAGTTCATTTGAGCGTTGACTCGCTAAGGAATACCTAATGGAGTTTTACTTATTCATCGATAGGAATTCTGAAGTGATAGTAGTCTGAAGTGATCCTTGGACTTGAGATCATCATAGTATCTTGTGTATGATGAGTTATACTTTGACTTATTCCTTAAGACCCTTAGGGTATATCAAAAGGTATGCTTGGGTATAATAAGTTATACATGGAGATGATGTATAATCAATAAAGAATCTACCACTTCTAGTAAAAGAAGAGATATATCCTATGTGATTCGATAAATGACAACTCAGTAGTCCTTGGCCAAGGCAGAATGAAATTAGAAAGGAGTTTCTAATTTGCATTATTTAGAGTTGTGCATTTAAGAGTCGAAATACATATAATTAAATAAAATAAGACTTGACAAAAATTCCATGTCTTATATTTAATTGGGACATTGTATGGTGGAAGGATTGAATTGTACGGTAACTATTTACTCAAAGGTTCTTTTATGATTGATGTTGAAATCTATATTATCTGGAAAGTCGTTGATCGCTAGGGAGGCTTATCCTATTGTAGAATAAATATTATTTATTTAAATAAATTATTAGTTTAATTTATTTATTTAAATAAGATTAGAATTGTTCAAATTGATTTATTCACAACCGGTTTAATATGGAGAACCTAAAGGGTCACACCATAAAAGGAAGAATAATTATTTAAGAAGTAAATGGCATAATCGTAATAATAAGTTAAGTATATTTAATTTAATCTATGGTGATAGAATAAATTAAATAGCTTAATATTATTATTTAATATTTTGGAAATATTAAATATAAATTAATAAGAGGAGTCTTATTATTATTATTTAATTCTTAAAGGAGTTTGAGAATTTATTAATAAAAGTACTCTCAAATATCCTAATAAGATTAGGAGGCCAATTAATTAAAAGAGTTTAATTAATTATTCCTAATATGATTGGGAGCCTAATTAATTAAAGAAATTTAATTAATTAAAATAAAACCCAATTTCTTAATTGTTAAGGAGCGTTGTCTACATCTATAAATAAGAGGAGTCTTATTATGGGTGTGAGAGGTTGTTGACTTTAACAACAGACGTAATTTCAATAGTTGGGAGAGTACGCTCCTTTTCTATAGAGATAGAAAACTAGGGTTTTGCCAAATACCCATCTTCTTGAATTCTTCTTCTTCCTTGGTGGATCACCTTTAGAGGCCAAACACTTGGGTGGCTAACGTTGATCAAAGGAAGGCACCAAATCCGGTGGATTCAAGTTGAACGCGAAAAGGATTGGAGGTGAACTTGTACCTGAGGAAGCTCGGATCTTCAAGGGTATGATTCTCGTTCTTTCTTTTTCGTTTAATTAATAATTGCGCATAAAGGATGATCCGGGTATATGGTTTGTAAATTTTTTAAACTCTGATTTTACACGTTTTCGTTTATTTTTGCAATTTGATTGCGTTTATGAATATTACAAACCTAACAAATAAATTAAATGTATTTAATTTATTAGTGAAATAACTTAAATAACTTAATATTTATAATTAAGTATTTGGAGAAATACTGAATTATAAATTAATAAGAGTAGCCATATTATTATTATTATTATTATTATTATTATTATTAAATTGACTAAATAATAATAATATAGTGGTTAGAGAAATACTAATATTTATAATTAAGTATTTGGAGAAATACTAGATTATAAATAAATAAGAAAGTCTTATTATTATTATTATTAAATTTTCTAATTAGATTGGGAATTAAATTAAAACCCTAATTTCTAAAAGGTTTAGAAAATAGGTTAGTCTATAAATAAAAGGAGTCTTTTGTGGGATATACTAATGCAAATGCAACTTAAATTTCTCTTGCAAAGATTCTCAAAACCCTAAGGTGTTAGGATAGTGAGAATTAGGACTAGTCATCCAAGATCTAGTAGAATTTAAAATCACATCTTCAATCAGTTTCTCTTGGTAGATCACCTCTTGGGCGTTGCACACTTTGAGTAGCGAACGTTTGATCCGAGGATTGGAGAGATCGCGAAGGAGCAAAGATTGAAATTTGAAGATTGCATCAAAGTGTTGTTCTTTTTTAAAGGTATATCTTTTATCCTTCCTTAATTAATGATGTTTCATAAGGTGATTCATGGGATTGAAGAAAAATTTTAAATTATTTTTATTGCACGTTTTATGCTGCGTTACAGTTCGATTGTATACTTTGATCTTGTTTCTTCAAACCAACAATATCCTGAGGCCAGACAGTATTCAAGAAGCCTCGGTGTGGAGTTGTGGAAGATGTAGGCTCTTCGAGGGGCAGAGGCGTAAGAAAGTTTTGGTTGGTTTCATCTATTCGGACTTTCTTCAGAGGGGGTTCGACTACGGTTTCTTTGGGTTGAGTTTCTGGTGGAGTTTGTTGGGAAGTTGTCAAGTCGATGGCTAGAATAATGTAATCAGATGTAGCGATGGATGTAAGAGTATCAAAGGTTGAGGATGCGGGAGCTTTATTGGATAACTTCACCAGCTGACGTTTTTTAACTTTCATTAAAGACACCTTTTCTGATCAGGTTATCTCTAAGGGTTTTACATTGGTTGATGAGGAAATTGGGACGACGGAGACTGGCTTTATGGCAAGTGCTCCTTTCATAGTGAACGATGGTGTGGGGATGGGGTTGGTAATGGTCGGTTGTGGAGACTTTGGTGTGTAGGAGGAAGGAGAAGATGCGGTTGGGGGGTCATTTTGAGTCTCGGTTGAGAGGCCAGTTTCATTGATTTTTGGTGTGGAGGAAGATTGGTCGACCTTGGTGATTGGTACTGGTTTAATAAGGCACACTGCAATAAGAGGAAGGACCAAGTGTTAGACTTAGTATAAGTGTAAATTATTTGGGGACAATGAAATAATAAAGGGTTCGGACTTACATTTGTGATCATATTGCCAGGAATGGTTTGATAGAAGATCCATGCTCCATTCTAACTTTGGCATCTTGGCGATGAAGGTTCTAAACTCTTTGGATCGGTTCTCGCTGAATACAGGGGTTGTTATAATAACTTGGGAGGGATCGGCCCAGTCGGGGATGAGATGAGTGTTGGGGCCTCTGATGTAGAACCAGGTAGAGTGCCACCCCTTATTGCTAAATGGGGTCTTCATCCAAGTCGGGGATTTGGTATTTTTGGTAAGGTCGCGAAATCCGGGGTCTTTGGATTTGTGCACATTAAACATAGCAAGGAAGAAGTCCATGCTAGGAGGGATTCCACATTCAAAGCAGAAAACATTGAAGCATGTCAAGTGAATGTATGAGTTCGGCACCGGTTGTGCGAACCCAATACCGACCATGTTCAGGAAGGTGTTGATAAAGGATTGAATGGGGAATCAGACTCCGTACCTTAGGGCGTAAAATGTTACAGTAGTCCATCCATCAATACGACGGAACATTCGATGGGGGCTTTGTGGAGCTTTGAGCTCGTGTGAGGCCGAAATTTGGTATTGTTTCGAATGGATGGGAGGTCAGACTTGTTGATGGTGGATAAGGTGTTGATGGGGTATAAGCTTTCAAGGATGAGTACTCCTCTTGCATTTTTAGAATGGCCAGTTCGTCCTCGATACGGTTGGGGGAAGGCGTCAATTCGGTAGAGGATGAGGTGGTAGTGGTAATTGTGGTGGCATCGGTGGTGATGGCGATATTGATGGTGGGATAGAATACAGCCATGGAAGAAACGATGGGGATTGGAGTAGAAATATTAGGGTAACCTTTTGAGATAGTGGAGGCGAGGTCAGAGGAGATGGTAACGGTGGAAGGTAGGACGTTTGGAGCAGCCATTGGGAGAATTAGAGAAAGTTTTACGGGAGAAGGGAGTTTGCAGTGAAGAAGGGGGATTGCAAAAATAGCTTGACTAATTTGAAAACTTAGATTTGGGAAAGTGGCGGTTGATTTTGGGTGTGTGGGTGTTTTTGAAGTGATTGACCCTTTATCTTTACATGTTTCCCTAGAACCTGTACATTAAGTGCTTTGATGGTAATGATGGTGGGGCCCAACAATGAGTGCTATAAAGGGTTCAATGTATATGGTTTCGGTCTTCTTGGCTTCTTGCTTTCTCACTTATTTAATTATTGGGCTTTAATTGATGAACTCTTTCATTTAATGTCCCATTATAATAAAAGTCTGGGGCAATGTTGGGCATGTTTATCTGGGCCCAGATGATTCGGTGGGCCATAGTCCACCTGGAGGAATTCTCCCCACGTATGAGTTTGTTTTGGACAGTTGAAGAACATTAAGGAATCTAAGATTCCTAAATACATTTAATTTCAACTCCTAAGGAAAGTATCAGGATATTATTTAACTTCCTTTTTTTATGAAGATTCAATTATATCCCATTATGGTATCCACCATAATGAGGAGTTCTATTTTAAATAATGCTACTTGTTAGTTCCCGGGGGCACACAATAGATCTAGAAGGGGGTTGAATAGATCCTTTAAAACTTTCTATTCTCTTCTGTCTAGTTTTGTGATAACCAGATAATGAATAGAAGAATCAATTCATGCTCAGCGAAATAGATTAAGATCCCATTAAAGAATGTAACTTTAGACTTAGTTCTAATGATAGATTAGTTGCACGCAGATATAGTCGTTATATTACTTAATGTAAATAACATAAAGTAGATGACATAAAGTAAATGACACTAGAGGTTTTAAGTGGTTCAGAGACTGAATGCTTATAGTCCACTCTTCTGCTTCAACAAAAAGGGATTCCACTAAGGATTTGAACAACTTTGAATCACTAAGATTCCTTCAAGAACAGCAGCCTTGAAACACTAGTTCACTAAGAACTCTTCAAGACCAGCAGCCTTGGACACTATAGACTAAGCCCGACAGACTTAGAATATCTTGTACCCTCTGGTACTCAGCAAGTCGAGAAGGCTTGACTTTGGTTTAGTCACTAAGACAAGGACCCTTCAAGCCCTAGATGCTTGGTTTTTTATTTGTTATTTGATGTTTTTGAGCTGCTAAGATAACACTCAAATTTTTCATCTTCTGGTACTTAGCAGCTTCTTGTGATCCTTGTGCATTCAGCATTGGTGTTTGATCACATCTAATGGACTGCTAAGATGTACGTTCAGCCTGACATCTTGTTGGTATTTAGCAGTCTGACTCATCCTTTGGTGCTGTTGTTCTTTGCTGTTGATGCTTGTCTTCATCTGATATTCAGCATTACGCACCATCACCGTTGAGGTACTGCTAAGTCTTTGCATATCAGCTTGACTTCTTTGGGTACTTAGCAATCCTTGAACACTGGTTGTCTTGTGCACATATTCGGTTATGTATCTTCTTCTCTTCAGCTCAATGTGTTCATGGTGAGACATAGAGTGGCTCAAGTATTCTGCTTTCTGATCAGTGACTCAAGTTGTTGTCTTCTTGGCCTTCTGGCTCTCAATACATATGTCACTTTGTTGTCATACTCATCTGTATAGAGTGAAGCTTTATCATTGTAGAACTCTCATTAGTTGTGATTCACTCTTCTGTGGTGGTTTCACTCTCACGGAGACCTTTTCTCTATTATGCTCTATATAACTTGCATCTTCTCAAGTCAACAACCCTTTCTTCTTTGAAGCTTCGGCTTTTTATAGATTCATCTATTATCTTCCCGTTGGAATATAGCCGTTGAAAGTCTTTCATTGAAGAGCTTTCTCTAAAGAATTTAATGCTACAGGGATTCTAAAGACTTGATGTAGACAGGCTTGGTTGATGTGACAACACCTTTTTAACTTGATTGACACAACAGTCTGATTTCTTACCTAACACTTTTTTGAAGTCACTTTCAGTCAGACCAGTTAGGATATACCTTTATGCTTCCTTTAGGTTCTTTGAATTAGATCAAGGATGTTGGTGAGAGTACATTGGGACTCTCAATCAGTAACGTTCTCATGTCAGTCTTCGTAGTTGGACATTGCTAAGTCTTGATAACCAGACAAATGAGCTCTACGATCGCAATGTTGACGTTCATTTACTCAATCATAGTTTATCTATGAATATCGTGGATTGACTTAACTCTGACACTCCTTCAGTTTACAGAGAGCTTGTGTTTTTACAAAGTTGTACCATCTTGTACTTCGCTCTTGTAGTCTTCTCTACGATCATGCTTGTCTTGCCTTGATTCAATAACTAATGGATTGGTTATCTGCCTAAGTCGTTTGGCATGTGTGTCCCTTTTGATTAGTCATGCTCAGTTCCCTTGACTTTCTTCTCTGTGATCTCTTGATCATTCTTTATGGTGAGGCTTAGCATAAACAATCCTCTTTGTCTATCCTCTGTATGTTTACCCTTGCTTCATTAGACTCTGCTGTTAATTTGCAAACTCTACAATCATTGTAGCCTACATTACGATCGTTGTCTTCTAATGAGAGTTGAGTTCTTGGGTTGTGCTACTCAGTTGCAGTTAAGCATACGTTCGAAAGAACTGAGTAGCTGAGCAAGCTTTTCTTTTTTGATCGTAGAGTTTGGACGTTGAGTGTTCTTGAGCTTTTTTTCAGTACTTGTTTGTTGTTGCATCTCTTTTTGATTTTCTTGTAAATGAGTCTTTGAAATGTGTCCGTTCAAAGTATCTGTTGTAGTATTTAATGCTTCAGACATTTCTGAGCACTAATGTTGAGTTCCTGGAAATCTGTTGTTCTGGCGTCTGGCCAATTGACACAGTAGACTGTTATCTCACCTAACACCTTAAAAGGTGTTATTATTAGGCATGCAGTCCTTTCCTTAGCTTCTTCTATACGCTTCTTCGATACATACTAAGGGTGAGTGTTGGATCATTGGGATTCCTGAAATGTCAACGTCTATACGTTATTCTTCATTTGTTATACTTCTTCCTTCACCAAATAGACAAAACATGATGCTTCTTTTGCTGACTGAAGAGACACCACGATTATTTTCTTTGTACCATGATTGTTGTGTCTTATCATGCTCGTGCTTGATTCAACCTTGATTGAAAAGAACACTACGATTTCTCTTAAGCTCTGATAGACTACGATCTCTACTTGCTTGTTTTGCAGACTCCACGATTCCGAGAGCTGACTGCGATTCTTGACTTGGCTTGGTAAGCGCTTGAACAGTCTCC
Organism: Panax ginseng; assembly: GCA_020205605.1. NCBI lineage: Eukaryota > Viridiplantae > Streptophyta > Magnoliopsida > Apiales > Araliaceae > Panax > Panax ginseng. The sequence goes on along the minus strand of CM035130.1, from coordinate 38,100,303 downwards.
AGGATTCTGAGTGTGACTTCTAAAGCAGACTACGATTCTGTTGAGGCCTATCTATTACATCTCAAAATAGACCAACCTAACAAGTTTGATCTTTCTATACATAGTCCTTGTACATCATGATCTTTTGAAGGACTTTTATAAAACTATTCATTCATATTGGGTCAAGCTAACATATTTGATCATTTTAATCTAAGTCCTTGTTCATATTGTCTATCATCTATTAAGGACTTTACAACTTTTATCAATGCAGACATATTTGCACATTCAGTCATCTTCATCATCAAATTATATGAATAAAGGAATAACATTCACATGCTTCTTCCTAACACTACTATCACATAAAAAATACTCACATACACACACATGCATATTTGTGGCCCCCACATGTCAGACGGGGGCCCACAGTATGCATATGTGAGTATTATGTGAGCCTTTTATATGTGATAGTAGCATGTTCTTTTTTTTTTTACGGGTACGGGCATGGAGGAGGAAGTGTGATCACTATAAATACAAGGTTATACACTGATTTACAGGTACACAACATTATTTTAAGCATTCATTGTTAACCTTATTCAACTTGTACTTATCCTCACACTGAAGCTATCTTCCGGCGACTCAGGTCGTCAAGTTTTTCCGTGTGAATTTATTTCTGTATAGGATTGAACGCACTATTTTATTAGATAATTGAGCATGTGGACGAAATTTGACGTCAACATATATATATTAAAAGACGGAAAAAGTATAATTTATATAGATACATATATAGATAGATGGGCCATGAGTTTTGCAAATTTGATGAATTGGCTACAAGTCTAACGAATTTTGTATTAATTACGTACTTTTTTATTGGGTAAATAAATTTTTTTTATTTAAAACTAAAATTCTGACATATTAAAAAGGCCCAGATAATTACAAAGAGTAGCTCATGACTCTAGAGTCTCTGAATATCTCGAAAGTTACATTTGATGAAATCCAATGTACTACATGTAAGATGTGAAATTTTAGTATTCGGAAATCGGAATCCAATTGGCATTTTTTCAGTACTCCATTTTTCCATAATAAATATACAATTTTATTAATGAATTAATATTTTTACATGATTTTTTAATATTTTCATATGAAAAGTATCGTTATAAATGTATAACGAAAGTAAAAAATCGTCGTTATATGATCTATAACAAATTGATAGTTTGATAGTAATGGTATAATAACGAAATTGTGATGGGAATGATGACAACTTGAGTTTATTGAATTATTTTAAATAATATCAACAAATTGAGAATTCTTCATTGAAACAATTTTTTTATATAACAAACAAAATTCTTTTTTTTTGAAATAGGAGTAATAATTGTTGTATTTTATACAAAATAATATATTATAAAGTTAAATAAAAATAAATATATTCATATATTTTGGTAATATACCATTAAAAGAGTTTAATATGATTATTAATATATTTATGGAGATTTGCAACTGTTCAATATATATTAATTTTATGACTGTTGGATGATATTAATTTTATGGCTGTTGGAAAATTTTACCGTTGCCTTCTTTTATTATATAAAGGAGAGGAAAGGCTATCATATGGACATATCATCTTTAGCCATTAGAAAAGGAGATAGACTAGTTACTTTCATATAGTATATATATAAATTCTGTACTTGGTGCTGAAATATATATATAGTATTCTGTTCTTCCGTAACATATATATATATATATAGAGAGAGACAGAGGAAAATGGTTGTACACATGCAAACTTTTTATTTATATAGTATATCAAAATGACGTCGTTTGGCTTATTTATTTTAAAAAGAAAAACACGGCTCCTCTCTACTCTCCTCCCAAAATACAGATCGAAGCTCTCTCCTCTAAAATCACGGATCCAGGCTCTCCCCTCCAAAATCGATCACGCATAAGGGCTCTACTCTTCTCTCTTTCCAAACTCAGTTCCATTTACTCCGATTCTCTACTCTTCTCTCCTCCATATTCTCCGATTCTCACTCTCCTAGAATTTAAGTCCTTTCATTTTCGTTCATTTTCAACTCCGAATAAGAGCAATTGCTTCAATTAGGAAAAACTTTGTCCAAGCTTTTGCTTAAATTCGCCCAAACTTTGCTTCAATTCCAACTGCAAAGAGGTGTTGGAGCGAGAGGCTGTCGCTGCCGTACCGACGGGTAAGCTCACTCTTCCGTATTTTCTTCAATTCTGATTATGGAGTTTGCCTTATATTTCTTCCCCTTCTGCTTTTGTCTAAATATATTGGTATGAGATTTAGGATTTTAGTCATAGTTGAATGCTACTTCGAATTTATTTGACAGTCATACTTTCCTTGTTCACTTTTATTCCCATTTCAGTCGGTCTGCATCGGTTACTGCTTTAACTGAACTTTTAGGTAAATGTGAACTACCCCCATACGATATTGATATGAAATAATCACTGGATGTATAAATTTTCATATTAGTTGTATTCAATTTTTTTTTCAATGTTTGAACAATATGATCATACTTGATTAATTTTTTTGCACGGTTACGTCCTTGGTCATATTAACTCATTTGTAGAAGAAGATTTTTGAAAAATCTCATGACTTTGCAACATGCATTTGATATGTGTACAATGTATCATAGGAAGGCTCTTACATTTGGCAGTTTTCATTTTTTAATGTAGTTGGATGCCTGGATGTAGTTCATCCTGGTGTCACTAATAATTTATGATTGTTATTTCCTTATAGTTCCATGTTTATTTCATGCTCCAAACAACTTTTCACTTTGTTTCTTTGAATCTTTAGTTGTAGTTATTAAACATAGTTCATTATTTTAAACTGTTTTTGGTGGTACTAGTTAGATTAATACTACCTACTAATAGGGATGGAATTTCAAAATGAATTTTCATTTTTCCAAATATTTATTTCTCTTTGATTGTGGTTTTAGTTTTTGAAAGGCCATATTCTTATTATGTCATCCATGAATGATGATTATGTTTATGTGAGGTACAGGGGTGTTGATATTGTCCACAGTTACTCCTGAAATGTAAGTTACAGTGTCTAGTATTTTACTTGTGACCATTCTATTGTCCATAGATTAACTTCAACTGCATAAAATACATAAATAAATTGTTAAGATAATTCTTGGTATAGGTTATATCACTTTGAGATGTTTTCCTACTACAAAGATCATAGCCAAAATATAATTAAGTTATATAAATCATATTATTCTCTTTGATGTATCTAATTGTTGAGGCTCTTTTCAGACCATGATTTTAAAATGTAGTCACCAGTTGTGCTTCATCTACAGGGAATCACTAAGAGACTTGTTAAAGCTGCACTTCGAGTAGCAGCCAAAAAAAGAGAAATGAGATATTCTGACCTGAAGAAGATTGATCGAGGGGTGAGGAGACATTTCCATGACGACATCACAGTTGTAGTTGTATTTCTTGATCCCCCATTGATGAATAGGTTAGCCTCTCGTACTGCTACATGTTCTGTAAGAGCAAGTGAAGGAGTTGGCGCCCCTACTAATTAAGTCCTAGTCCAGTGTAATCTTTTGTTTCATGTTATTCATTTCTTGTATAAATATGAAGACAGAAAGAAAGAAGAGGAAAATGAACTAAAAAAGCACGAGTACTCTTTCAGGCCAATGTAAGGTATAGGGGTTTGGTAGGATCCACAGGTTTTTCCACTCGAGTTGTGCTCTCTAGTTTATTCCCTTTGATTTATTTGTTCTTAGAATATCAACAGGCAATCATAAGTTATAGACTGGTGATTTGGAATGATACTACTACTTACCTGGAAATGGCATGTGAATCATTTAATTATCGAAAGCATTCTGAGGATGAACTGGTTCTCTTGCATACAAGGCTTGAACCTTTTGCCATCATTCAAACACAAAGTATTTTTCAATACTTGGCGGTTTCCACATCCCGGCATAGTGATGTTTTATTTTTTACTTTGTACATGTCAAGTTTCCTATGTCCTGTTGAGAATATTAAAGATACTTTTGGTCAAAAATTGTTTTGATTTATTTTATCATTTATTAATGGGGTTCCTTCAGACTGTTTCTTAGTGTCATACGCAATTTATATATTTTTTTCAAAATAGAAGCACGAATAAACTGAAGTATTACAACTTCAAAAAGTCGTGCAATTTTTAATGAGACAACAATACGAAGGTTGTATGCAATTAGTGTATGTTCACTTTGAATATCAATCAATCAATGTTTCTTCCTTATTTACCTTTAAATATAATCTCTTCATTTCACAAAAAGCATAATTGTTTATTCCGAGGATTTGTTATACATTATTTCTTATGTAAACCTTAATATCGTTAAGGAAACTACTCTATTGTGATCGAGTTGGAATATTATCAAGGTGAACACATATTCCATGAGGTAGTTGGATAGATGGACCCCTTAGGTTGGGACATAGAAAATGCTCCTGCCATTTTGCTTGTAAAACCTAAAGCAATTATCCACATTCTATACAGTTGCAAAACCAAATTCATCAGAAGATTTGGTAAGTATTAATTAAGAATAGAAATATAATACATAAACTATATTCGACAAATAAATGTTGCAAACAAGAAAACAGAAACAATAACTAATACAAACCTCCAATCAGCTTACTCGGTCATTACAAAGTGAGTTAAATTCTACACTTAAAGAGTGATAAAAAAATGCTATAAACAAAATCTTCACCCCTTTTTGTACACCCTAATAATCAAGAAGATAAATACAACTAGAATGACCAAAAGCCAACCAACATTTGTGCAGTTACAATTTGCGCAGTTCATTCATTTGTGCTATATGAATAGGTATCTTCCCGGATATGTGACAGTTCCTCAGCATCCTACACAAATCAAATTTGTGTCAATAATATTGTCGAAGAAAGAAAGTGAAAGAATTTAATATACATATTTCTTTCACAATCATCACTTCATTAGTATGACTCACAATAATCTCACGTCTGTCATGTTTTTTAGGTTAGGAAATTCTAAGCCCCCTCCATTTAAGTCGCTAATAATGCTGCATATTAACACAGGCGGCTTTCAACAGTAGTTAATTTATTGCAAAAAATTAGGAATGCTTCTGAAACAAGCAACTGAAGAAGAGGTTAAAAGCACTAGTAACTCACAGTTAGTTAAATTGCTCAAGACAGAAATGCTAGAAGGTATTGGCCCTTCAAAACCACTAGCTTGAATCTCTCTGTTATTACACAAATAAAACGAATTAAAATTTCACTTGCAAGGTTTACTTTCAAAACTCTTATCAAGTTAGAAAAAACTAAAATAATATGCAATTTAGAGAACTTACAACATTTGAAGTTGTTTCCAACTTTGAAAACTAGGTAGTTTCCCCATGAAATTGTTGTTGTTTAGCCTACTGCATAGGCCATTAAGATCCTACCCTCTAAGAGCTCTGTTTTACCACGAATAAAAGAGGGTTTTTAATATCAAATGGTACGTCAAATCTCAAAACAAGGTGTTGCAAATAATTGATACAGTTTCAATATCATGAAGAATATGAAAATAATAAAAGGTTAAAGAGAGATAAAATAATCAAAAATAGCACATCTTTGATAACCGTATGCAATCAACAAGTGCTAATAAATAGCCAACTCTCAAAAGACCAAAATCTCATCATATTGCCACCATATGTATCATTATTGCAATGAGCAACACTGAATTGACACTAAATATGTAAACTGGCCATATTTCTTTCCAAACACATTTCTCGTCATGTACAGTCCCTAGATAACTTAGGAAATGCCACAAAAAAATAAATTAAGAATGATAGATAATCCATAAACATTGAGGTCTTCTTGAAATCATCTACACTTGTATTTTGTTTGTTTAAAAATAATGATTATGCAAAGAATATGCTTATTTTATTGCTAATTAGTAACCAACTCCAGTTGAATTACTTCTACCATCATTCATGAATGGGGAAATATTTAGATCTAATTAATCACCATATAAATAATTTGAGCAAGGAAAACATATATAATGACAAAAAACATACATGGTTTCGATGTAGGTGCTGACCTGTATACGTACTGGGTCGGAATGGCATACAAATCTTTGGCGATTTCACACAGTGATTCAAGGTGGGTGCTAACCTCTCACACCAACACCTCTTTGCAGTTGGAATTGAAGCAAAGTTTGGGCGAATTGAAGCAATATCTCTTATTCGGAGTTGAAAATTAACGAAAATGAAACGACTTAAACCCTAGGAGAGTGAGAATCGAAGAATATGGAGGAGAGAAGAGTAGAGAATCGAAGTAAATGGAACCGAGTTTGGGAATAGAGAAGAGTAGATGTGACGCCCCCAAAATAGGTATACATCACCCATCTTGGGTCGCCAAATACATGGTATAAAATTCAAATACAAACTTAATTTATACAACTGTTAAGTGTCGTGCAGAATACGATAAAACATAAGCTGTGAGTTTTAATAAAAATATTGTCTCCTAGAAAAAATCCAAACTCAAATTCAATCCTCATTACATTTATTATCACACTAAATAGTGAGGACTACTACAACAACCATCTTGGACCGTCACTCCATTCCCCGACTAGTCCATGCTACATTTTCATTTCCTTAAGAGAACAATGAAAGTAAAAGGGTGAGCTCAACTAGCCCAGTAAGAAATATTATAACTAAGATAATGCAGAATAAATTATCATTAGCCTTTAATAGTGTTAAACTGATAAAATACAATAAACATCAAGTTTAGCTGCAGCGGCACAAGTAATCCATTAGAAGAGTCAAGTAGAGCATGATATCTACTATCTTTTATGATTTAAAAAGTTTATCATCAATTTTATCGCTGAGACTCAGCTTAATAAATAATCCACATCATCCCTGCACTACGGCCAAGGATATTCATTAGTATCACAACCACAATTTATCCATGCACTACGGGCCAAGGATATTCGTGTAATCATCAATGGTCATGATCATGCCAACAACTATCCATCAATGCACTACGGGCCAATGAAGACTTTTACCATATCATTTGTAACATTATGGGTCATGATTATACCAAATGATCCCTGGTCATAATCATACCGATCAACAGTTCATCTATGCACTACGGGCCAAAGATGACTTTTATTAAAATATAAGCATGAGGATGATGACAATGATATAAGAATTCAATTAAATGAAAGCAAATGATAAATTTTTAAAGATTTATAATTTAATTTATCTAGAATTAAAAAACGTCCAAATTGTCAACATGATACTGCTTTATGGAGTAAAATTCAAGAATAATATTGTATCAAAAATGATTTGGACCGAAAAGAAATCAATTTTGTCATGAATAGTACCCCTAGTGAATAGTACCCGAGTGAATAGTACCCCGTGAATAATACTTCGAGAATAGTATCCCGTGAATAGTACTCCAACATGAAAAAGTTAAAACTTATCAAGAATGTTCAAAATAATATTTTCATAAAAAGATACTGGATGAAGCGCAAATTTCAAAGATATTCTATTAATTTCATGGAGTATATAAGCCAAAACTTAAAAAAATGAGTGTAGAATTTAGAATCTGAAACGAAATAATATTACTTACATACTATAAAGTATGAAAGAAAATATTATTTCTTACGAGTATTGAAAAAAAATAATATCCCTTACCTTAAAAAGAAGAGTATTCCAACTGGTATAGCGGGGATATTCTTGAAGAAAACTTTCACTATTTTCTAAACTTAAAGATTCCTAAAACTCAAAAGAAATACGCTCAATATTATAGAAGAAGAATTCATTGATTCTGGTGTGATTTTCAATTCTAAACTAAGCATCCTATTATAGGAGAATGGAATGATACTATTTAGAAAAGTTTTTCATGGACCAACAGTAAGATTTCGGACAAAAAATCACGGGCGGAAGAAAAATCGTGTGATTTTTCTAATTTAATACTATGTACTTACTATGCAGACACTATGCAAATGTTATGCATAATAAAATATAATATATTCTATTTTTCATAGAAAACAAAACTAATAATATATATATATATATATATATATATATTCCACCCATACAATCATATGGAACATCAACACACACACACACACACACACACACACACAATTCCCTTCCTTTTAAGACATCTTCCCCTCACCCCCCCTTTCTTTTACCACCCCACACACACACATGTCAAATATATATATATATATATATATATATATATATATATATATATATATATATATATATAACACACACACACACACACACACACACACATATATATATATATATATATATATACTTTATAACTTCCTTCCGTTTATTTAGAAAAATAAGTAAGTGGGGGTCCAAATAATATGTCAAATTTTACAACAAATACTTCATAAAAATCCCCTCAATATTTTTAACAACATTTATTCATCATTATTATAACCCACAATATTAACAACCAGATCGTTCCCAAGAAAGAGGGGTCATTTTGATAAGGATTTCTCCCTATTGGCGCGCAATTAGGTGACCAAACCCCTTTCCTCGACAAAACTTTCTAGACATTATTAATTATGCAAATAATAATATGAATAACTTTTCATCTCAATTATTGATTTAATAATATAAAATATTGACAATAATTGAATCAAATAACGTGAGATACTTATGCAACAATTACTGTAAAAATAATTGAATAAAACTGAGTGATTTCTCACGTAAGCATCAATAATCAATACTGTGTGCTACTATGCAACCACGCCAGACATCGTATTTTTACCACCGGGTATTTCAACATTAATTAATCTGTAAAACTTTTGCCGTTATTTTCATAAAAATATTTTTATCGCTTTTCTAACTCTCAAAAATAATTTCATTATGGGTCCACCAATGATTGTGCCGTCGTATGAATATTTCCAGTTAAAATGAATATTCCCCGACCAATCGAATATTTTATGACAACTTAAATACTTTGAAAAATTTATAAATACTACCCACAAATATAACATTATATCAAATCCACACAATAATATTCGAAAATATAATTCGAGAAAAATTAATCTTTTATTCATGAAAGTTGGGGTCTTACAACCTCCCCTTCTTATGAAATTTTGTCCTCAAAATTGGGGTACGTACCTGGTATATCAAAGAGGTGAGGATACCTTGATTTCATTTCAAATTCTAACTCCCGGGTCATTTCCTCAACATCATGGTTTCTTCACAAAACTTTGACTTGAGGTATAACCTTGGAGCGTAGAATATGTTCCTTCTTATTGAAGATTTTAACAGGTACCTCTTTATACGTTAAATCTTCTGCTATTTCGTCCGGTTCTAACTCAATAATGTGGTTAAGGTCTTCCACATATTTACGTAACATAGATATGTGAAAAACGTTATGAACACAAGACATAATTGGTGGTAAAGCGAGTCTATAGGCCACAGTTCCTACTCGACCGAGGATTTCAAATGGGCCAATGAATCGAGGATTGAGATTTCCTCTTTTTCTAAATCTTGTAACTCTTTTCCATGGAGTAACACGTAACAACACATGATCACCAACATTGAATTCTACGTCCTATTGATGAAGATCAACATAACTCTTTTGTCGATCTTGTGAGGTTTTTATACGTTGTCGGATCATTTGAATATTTTCCGTAGTCATACGTACCAACTCCGTTCCCAACAACGTTGCTTCACCCACCTCGTCCCAGCATACTGGAGAACGACACTTGCGTCCATACAACGCCTCAAATGGAGTCATGTCAATATTTGCTTGATAACTGTTATTGTAGGAAAACTCCACCAATGGCAAGAACTTGTCCCAACTTCCTTTGAAGTCAAGGACATAGAATCTTAATAGATCTTCAAGAGTTTGAATAGTCCTCTCCGACTGCCCGTCCGTTTGAGGATGAGAAGCTCAACTAAATCGTAAATCTGTGCCCATAGCTTTTTGCAAACTAACCCAAAATCGTGAAGTGAATCTTGGGTCTCGATCAGAAACTATGGATACTGGCATACCATGCATTCTTACAATCTCATTTATGTAAATGCGAGCAAGACGTTCAAGTGAATAAGTTTCTCGTATAGGTATGAAATGAGCAGACTTGGTTAATCTATCAATAATGACCCAAATCGCATCTATGCCTTGAGAAACCTTGGGAAGACTAGTAACGAAATCCATGGTAATGTGCTCCTACTTCTATTTTAGAATTTCAAGTGGTTGCAATGGACCTTTTGGCACTTGATATTCCGCCTTGACACGTTGACAAGTTAGACACCTTGAGATAAACTCCACGATCTCTCTCTTTATATTGCTCCACCAAAATATATGTCGAAGATCACGATACATTTTAGTACTCCCAGGATGGATTGCAAATGGTGTGTTGTGTGCCTCCATCATGATTTTATACTTTAAATCAGTGTCTTTAGGAACACAAATTCTGGAGTTGACTCGAAGTATTCCTTCTTCATCGATTCTTGCTTCTGAAATAACACCTTCTTGCACTTTCTTCTTCATACGCATCAACTCCAGATCTATAGCTTGAGAATCTTTGACTTTATCGATTAATGTCAGTTCTACTCGTATATTTGACATCATAATGTGGGTCCCTGGAGTCTTTAACTCTATCTCCATCCTTTGCAAGTCATACAAAATGGACCTTTACGTTGATAATATCACACTCGTACTCGCATATGATCTTCTACTCAACGTGTCAGCTACCACGTTCACTTTTCAAGGATGGTATTGAATAGTATGATCATAATCTTTCAATAGCTCGAGCCAACGTCGTTGTCGCATGTTGAGTTCCTTTTAGGTGAAGAAATATTTGAGGCTTTTATGATCGGTATAGATCTCCATCTTCTTCCCATACAGGTAATGCCTCCAGATTTTAAGCTCAAAAACGACTGCTACCAACTCTAGATCATGAGTATGATAATTCCTCTCATATTCTTTGAGTTATCATGAGGCATAGTCTATGACTTTCCCATGTTGCATGAGAACACATCCTAACCCTCTGCATGAAAAATCCCTCTTAACCAGATGGTATTATCAGAACAGGTGCTGAAATGAGTCTCCTCTTGAGTTCTTGAAAACTCTTCTCACATTCCTCGCTTCAACCGAATTTTGTATCTTTCTGAGTCAGCTGAGTTAACGGAGTAGCGATTCAAGAAAACCCTTCTATGAATCTCCGATAATAACCAGCTAAGCCGAGAAAGCTAAGTACTTCAGTCACTAACTTAGGTTGCTCCCAGCTTTGAATTTCTTCAATCTTTGTCGGGTCAACAGATATTCTGTGATTTGATATCACGTGCCCAAGGAATTCTACTTTCTCAAGCCATAACAAGCATTTCTTCAACTTGGCATAAATCTTGTTTTCACGAAGCTTTTGGAGTATCAGCCTCAAGTATTGCTCACGATCTTCACGACTTTTGGTGTAAATGAGGATGTCATCAATAAAGACGACCACAAAATGATCCAAATATTCCTTGAATACTCGGTTCATCATATCCATGAAGGCTGTAGGAGCATTAGTCAATCCAAAAGACATGACTAGGAATTCGTAATGCCCGTACCGAGTTCTAAAAACAGTCTTTGGAATGTCATCAGTTTTAATCTTTAACTGATGATATCCGGAATGAAGATCGATCTTTGAAAAGAATTTGGCGCCTTGCAATTGGTTAAATAGGTCATCAATGCGAGGCAACATGTACCTATTTTTGATGGTGACATGATTCAACTCCCGATAATCAATACAAAGTCGCATACTTCCATCTTTCTTCTTTACAAAGGGAACAGGAGCACCCCAAGGAGACGTACTAGGATGAATGAAACCGATGTCTAACAATTCTTGCAGTTGGGTTTTTAACTCCTGAAGTTCAATAGGATCCATTCGGTATGGGGCTTTGTAAATGGGTTTTGTATCGGGTTCAAGATCGATAAAAAATTTAATTTCACGCTCTGGGGGGTAGGCCAGGAAGTTCTTCGAGGAATACGCCAGGAAATTTATTAACAATAGAAATATCATTCAAATCTGACGTATTTTTGTTTAAATCTGTGACATGGTCTAAGAAAGCTTGACATCCATTTTTTAATAAACGAATAGCTTTATGGCTTGATATAACAGTAATTGACTTTAATGGTTTGGTTGCTTGAATTCTCATAATAGGTTGGTTAGGAATATGAAAGCTAACAACCTTACAAAAATAATCAATTTTAGCATGATGAGTGGTTAACCAATCAATCCATAAAATCACATCGAATGCAAGTATTTTCAAAGAGATAAGATAAGTCTAATTTCTCCGGAGTTAAATTTAAACGTTGAGCGCAAGCGGGAGAAATAAAAGAATGGGTAGAAACGGTATCAAATAAGGTATAGACTTCGCTAGAGTTTATGATTATCTTACCCGTGATAACCTCGTTCAGGTTACTCACTCTTTGGGAGGTCATAAAAAACGCTCTCCCTTGAACTATCGGCTTTGACTTGTCTGGGAAGGCATTTGGTTTCACCATCCCAACTGGACTTGGCTTCGCTACACAAAAAAATTGAGCTAGGTGACCTTCTCTTCCGTAATTATAACATGCTTTGGACTGCATCGTGCAGTTTGGACTGATGTGTCCCTCCCCTCCGTATTTGAAGCATACGGTTGGTGGTCGTTCTCCTTCCTTAACAACGATTGCTGGTGATAATATCTTTCCATCATTATTAAATCTCCTCTTCTTGAAATTTCCACTTCTATTGTCTTGGCCATGATTACCACCGAAGTGGTTACCATTTCTTGCATGTTGATTCCCTCCACGTTTGTTTTCACCGCTTCGATGACTACTACCACTGGTATTATCATTTTGTCGGCTGCTCTCTCTTAGTTGGGTTGACTCATTATCGCGCTCTAATAACTGTGTCCTATTCACAACATCTGAATACAAGCAAAGTTTATGAGAAATGAGGTATTGACGTATTTCGGGTTTCAAACCTCGCAAAAATATTCGCATCATTCTCTCCTCATTATCAACCAAATGGGATGCAAACCGGGATAACTCAGTAAACTTAGCCTCTTACTGCGACACGGTCATATTATTTTGCTCTAGTTTGATGAACTCTACCTCCTTCATATGACGAATACTTTCGGAAAAGTACTTGTCGTTGAATAATTCTTGGAACTTCTCCCAAGACATCTTTAGTGCGGCAGGTTGAGTATGTTTTACAGATTCCCACCAGTAATCTGCCTCTCCTCGCAACATGAAGGAGGCAAAGGGAACCTTTTGCTCCTCGGAGCATCCCAAGACATCAAATATCTTGCTGATCTACTTTATTCACGTATCTGCCTTAAGTAGTTCTGGCTTTTCCCAAAACTTCGGTGGTCCTAGCTCCTTGAACTGCTTAGCGGTGACCATCCGAGACTTGCCAGTGTTTCCACCTGCATTTTGCACAGGAGTCTCTCTCACCTGATGTTGCATGAATTGCAGAAAGTCTCTGAACATCCCATCGTTCATCATTTGGTTGGTGTTGTTGTTTACATGAGGATTGTTGCCTTCCTAATGCATATTTTCCTAGTTATTGATCTGTGGTGACTCAACGGTCTCCTGTGCTCCATTGCTTATCTCAATATTTTCAGATGCCATTTTTAAATACTGCCACAAAATAAGGGTTAATATACATACCACATAATACCCCTATATTCTGACCGACCAATTAAATAACAAATAAACTTAGGTAGGTCATACTAGCAAAGGATTTCCCCGTCTCTCCCCCTAGTTCTAGTCTCACATCTCAGCCAGGGATCATATCCCTAAGCTTTGATACCAACTGTAACACCCCCAAAATAGGTATACATCACCTATCTTGGGTCGCCAAATACATGGTACAGAATACAAATACAAACTTAATTTATACAACTGTTAAGTGTCGTGCAGAATATAACAAAACATAAGTTGTTAGTTTTAATACAAATATTGTCTCCTAGACAATATCCAAACTCAAATTCAATCCTCATTACATTTATTATCACACTAAATAGTGAGGACTACTAAAACAACCATCTCGGACTATCACTCCATTCCCCGACTAGTCCCGGCTACGTTCTCATTTCCTAAAGAGAACAATGAAAGCAAAAGGGTGAGCTCAACTAGCCCAGTAAGAACTATTACGACTAAGATAATGCAGAATAAATTATCGTTAGCCTTCAACAGTGTTAAAATGATAAAATACAATAAACATCAAATTTAACTGCAGCGGAAAAAGCAATCTATTAGAAGAGTCAAGTAGAGCATGATATCTACTATCTTCTATGATTTAAAAAGTTTATCATCAATTTTATCGCTGAGACTCAGCTTAATAAATAAACCACATCATCGAATCATCTCTGCACTAGAGGCCAATGATATTAATTAGTATCATGTCCACAAATTATCCATGCACTACGAGCCAAGGATATTCTTGTAATCATCAATGGTTATGATCATGCCAACAACTGTCCATCAATACACTACGGGCCAATGAGGACTTTTACCACATTATTTATAACATTATGGGTCATGATTATACCGAATGATCCCTGGTAATAATCATATCGATCAACAGTCCGTCTATGCACTATGGGCCAAAGATGAATTTCATAACAATATAAGCATGAGGATGATGACAATGATATAAGAATTCAATTAAATGAAAGCAAAGGATAAATTTTTAAAGATTTATAATTTAATTTATCCAGAATTCAAAAACGTCCAAATTGTCAACATGATATTGCTTTGTGGGATAAAATTCAAGAATAATATTGTATCAAAAATGATTTGGACCGAAAAGAAATCAATTTTTATCATAAATAGTACCCGGGTGAATAGTACCTCATGAATAGTACTTCGTAAATAGTACCCCGTGAATAGTACTCCAACATGAAAAAGTTAAAATTTATCAAGAATGTTCAGAATAATATTTTTCTAAAAAGATACTAGATGAAACACAAATTTCAAGAATATTCTACTAATTTCATGGAGTATAGAAGCCAAAACTTAACAAAATGAGTGTAGAATTCAGAATCTGAAAGGAAATAATATTACTTACATACTACAGAGTATGGAAGAAAATATTATTTCTTACGAGTATTGAACAAAAATAATATCCCTTACCTTAAAAGGAAGAGTATTCCAACTAGTATAGCGAGGATATTCTTGAAGAAAACTTTCACTGTTTTCTACACTCAAAGCTTCCTAAAACTCGAAAGAAATACGCTCAATATTATAGAAGAAGAATTCTCTGATTCTGGTGTGATTTTTAATTCTAAACTAAGCATACTATTTATAGGAGAATGGAAGGATACTATTTAGAAAAGTTTTTCACAGACCAACAGTAAGATTTCGGATGAAAAATCACGGGCGAAAGAAAAATCGTGTGATTTTTCTAATTTG
This sequence comes from Panax ginseng, assembly GCA_020205605.1. NCBI lineage: Eukaryota > Viridiplantae > Streptophyta > Magnoliopsida > Apiales > Araliaceae > Panax > Panax ginseng. The sequence continues at coordinate 38,084,940 of CM035130.1, read as the reverse complement.
ATACTATGCACTTACTATACAAATACTATGCATAATAAAATATAATATATTCTATTTTCATAAAAAAAACAAAACTAATATATATATATATATATATATATATATATATATATATATATAACCTTTGCCTTTACTAAGCAAAAGAAAAAAACAAACACACACCCAATTTCCAAAATCCACCCACATTATTCCACCAACACATTATTCCACCCATACAATCCACGACACATCAACACACACACACACACACACACACACACACACACAATTCCCTTCCTTTCAAGACATCTTCCCCCACCTCCTACCTTTTCCCACCCCCCCCACACACATGTCAAATATATCTATATATATATATATATATATATATATATACGACATATATATATACACTTTATAACTTCATTCTGTTTATTTAGAAAAATAAGTAAGTGGGGGTCCAAATAATACGCCAAACTTTACAACAAATACTTCATAAAAATCCCCTCAATATTTTTAATAAAATTTATTCATCATTATTATGACCCACAATATTAACAACTAGATCTTTCCCAGAAAAGAGGGGGCTTTCTGATAAGGATTTCTCCCTATTGGGGCGCAATTAGGTGACCAACCTTTCCTCGATAGAACTTTCTAGACATTGTTAATTATGCAAATATTAATATGAATAACTTGTCATCTCAATTATTGATTTAATAATATAAAATATTAACAATAATTGAATCAAATAACGTGAGATACTTATGCAGCAATTACTGTAACAATAATTGAATAAAACCGAGTGACTTCTCATGTAAGCATCAATAATCAATACCGTGTGCTACTATGTAACCATGCGTATTACTGTACTTTTACCACCGGGTATTTTAATAGTTAACAGTAAAACTTTCGCTATTATTTTCATAAAAGATATTTCTGTCATTTTCTAATTCCGACAATAATTCCGTTATGTGGTCCACCAATGATTGTGGCGTCGTACGAATATTCCCAGTTAAAACGAATATTCCCCAACCAATCGAATATTTTTTGACAACTTGCATACTTTGCAAAATTTATAAATGTTATCCAAAACTTTAACATTATATCAAATCCACACCATAATATTCAAAAATATATTTCGAGAAAAAATAATCTTTTATTCATGAAAGTTTGGGTCTTACAGTAGAGCCCTTATGCGTGATCGATTTGGGAGGGGAGAGCCTGGATCTGTGATTTGGGAGAGGAGAGCTTCGATCTGTGTTTTGGGAGGAGAGTAGAGAGGAGCCGTGTTTTTCTTTTTAAAATAAATGGGTCAAACGACGTCATTTTGATATATTGTGTAAACAAAAAATTTGCAAAGCTGTGTACAGCCATTTTCCCCATATATATATAATATTCTATTGTTCTTCACATATATAACATATATATATGTGTGTGTGTGTGTGTGTGTGTGTGTGTGTGGTATAATTTTTGAGTTTGAGTAAGGAAAATTAAAAGTTGTTCTTGGGTCATTCAACTATTTCAAGTGCTGATTAGTTGGGTGAAGAGCCGTTGAATCCTGAAGTAGGATTTCGTCAGTGACCTTAGCACCGAGAAAAATTCTCCGAGGGGCGAAATTTCTACTTAAAGATGGTGCACTGCACGCCTCTGCTCAACATAATTCGCTCTAAATCGATAAGTTTTATTTCTGACCTTCTTTTATTTGTTAATTGAATCCAATATTTTATTCTTATTTCACCTACGATCGTAAATAGAAATTATGGATTCTGCTATGCTTACCGCCACTAAATATGTCCCTGATTTGACCAAAGTTGAACCTTTTGATGGATCCAATTTTAAATGATGGCAAACCAAATTAATTTTTATTATGGATATTGCTAAAGTTGACCATGTTTTAACCAAACCAAAACCAGTTGAACCCCCTTATGATGCTACCGATGAACAAAAGAAAGAATATGAATCTTCTATTAGTACTTAGTCTTTTGCTGATAAAATTTGCAAGTCTATCATTCTCAACTCATTGTCGAATAAGCTTTTTGATATCTATTGTCTATATAAACATGTTGCTGAAATTTGGGATGCTTTAGTTTTGAAATATGTTATGGAAGATGCTGGTGTCAAAAAGTATGAAATTGGGAATTTTCTTAATTTTTACATGACCGATGAAAAAGATGTCTCTTCCTAAATTTATTCTTTTCATCTTGTCGTAGCGGAACTTAATAATGAAGGCATGACTTTACTTGCTCCTTTTGTTGTTGGCTCCCTTATAGAGAAATTGTCTGATTCTTGGAAATATCACAAGAATACTATGAAAAATAAAAGGAAAGACATGACCTTAGAGGAGTTAATTGTTCATATTCGTATTGAGGAAAAGAATAGAATTTTAGATAAAACTGCCAAAGCCAAAGAGATGTCTTCCAAAGAAAATTTGGTTGATGATCGCAAACCTCGTCACCCATTCAACAAACATCCTAAACATGGGCATAGTTATAACCCCGGTCTGAAGGCAAAATCGAATCAGTTCAAACACAAAACCTCAAAACCTAAAGGTGATTGTTTCGTGTGTGGAAGGCCAGGTCATCATGCTGCCCAATGCAAGTTCAAAAAGGGAAACAACCAGTCTGTTCCTCCGAGAACTAACTTAGCTGAGGCAGACAATACTATTGTGGCCGTTGTCTCCGAGGTGAACATGGTGACTGATAAAGAGGCATGGGTAGTTGATTCTGGTGCTACCAAACACATTTGTGCGAATCGTGGTTCATTCATCTCTTACACTCCCCTTGAGGAAAAAGATGAACATGTGTACATAGGCGATTCGAGGCCTGCATTAGTGTTGGGTAAAGGGAAAGTAAATTTAAAATTGACTTCTGGGAAGATCCTTTCTCTTACCGATGTTCTTCATATTCCTGAGATTAGTTAAAATCTAATTATCACATTAGATACTTGGGAAAGTTGGGGTTAAGGTTATGTTTGAATCTGATAAGGTAGTGTTAACCAAAAATGGGGTGTTTGTGGGAAAAGGGTATCTTAATGTTGGTTTATTTCATTTGAATGTACTTGAACTCATGAATAATAATGCTAGTACTTTTTTTGCTTACTTAGTTGAGTGTGATGATATTTGGCATGCTAGATTAGGCCATGTGAATTACTCATATATAAAAATGATAAAAATTTTGGAAATTTTAAAAGGTGTTAAAATTTCAAATACCAAGAAATGTCAAGTGTCTGTGGAAGCCAAAACTACTAAAAAGACATGTAAACCAGTACTTGTTAGAGAATCTGAACCTCTTAATTTAATTCATTCAGACTTATGTGATATGTCTAGAAATACCTTAAAGTGTGGGGGTGTCTTGCTAAGGTAATGTTAATCCTGTTAGGATTCCGTATGATTCTTGTTTACATTTAAAAAAATATAAGGGACCTAGTGTATCTCAATCTTAGTATGCCCAAATCATTGGTTGCTTAATGTATCTTACGAATTGCACAAGACCTGATATATCATATGTAGTTAATAGATTTAGCAGATACACTCATAATCCTAATAAGGATCATTGGACTGCTTTATGTAGAATACTCAAGTATCTGCGAGGTACTATTCGATTTGGTTTGTATTATTGCCGTAATCCTAAAGTTATTGAGGGCTATAGTGATGCCAACTGGATCTCTGATTCAGATGAAATCAAATCCACAAGTGGCTATATATTTACCTTAGGAGGATGAGCAGTTTATTGGAAGAGTCAACTAAACAAACTTATATAGCTCGCTCTACTATGGAGTCTGAGTTTATTGCCTTAGAGAAGGCAGGTTCTAAAGCAGAGTGGCTCAGAAATTTTTTGGGAAATATTCCTTTGTGGATGAAACCAGTTCCATCTGTGTCTCTACATTGTGATTGCCAAGCTGCTATAGGCAGAGCTAAAAATAAGAGCTATAATGGCAAGAGTAGGCATATACGCCTAAAACATAATATTGTGAGACAACTATTATGTGATGGGATTATATCCCTTAACTTTGTAAGATCAGAGTTAAATCTTGCGGATCCTCTGACAAAGCTACTATGAAAGAGGCTAGTGAGAAATACATCGAGGGGGATGAGACTACTGTCTATTACAGAAATCAACAGTGATGGTAACCCAACCTATATGAATGGTAATCCCAGGAAGTAGGTTCAGATGGGTAACAACAAGTCATTGGTTGATTGGTTTAGACACTATCCATTTTAAACATATTTGAGTTCATCCCTATGGTGTAGGATAGTGTAATTCTACAGTGTTAGAGGTTAAGTTATATACTCTTAATGTTTTCCATAGTCCTATTGGCTGATGTGTTTAACTGTAGAACATATTTGATGGAAACACCTATATGAGTGTAGAGGTGGGGCCACCTCTTATGAAAACAAGGCATGTTTTCTAGAGCTCTCATGAATTTCAGGTACGGCGCAAGGCCAAATTTTGACAAATCGCATAGAACAACTTCTAGTAAAGTTTATAGTGTGAGTAATATGATTACTGATTCATAATAAGGAAGAAGGTTCATATTTTCATTTCACCAAATTCCTGTGAATCGAGTCCTATTTACTCTATACATTGGTTCATAGTCCAAAAGACATCAGTGTTAACGCTCTACATTCTTATATTCCTTATTCGTTTATCTAATTTTTATATTTTACTTTGTAATATGTGGGGGACTGTTGTATTTTATACAAAATAATATATTACAAATTTAAATAAAAATAAATATATTCAAATATTTTGGTGATATAAAAGAGTTTAATGTGATAATTAATATATTTATGGAGATTTGTAACTGTTCAATATATATTAATTTTATTACTGTTGGAGGATATTAATTTTATGACTGTTGGAAAATTTTACTGTTGCCTTCTTTTATTATATAAAGGAGAGGAAAGGCTATCATATAGACATATCATCTTTGGCAATTAGAAAAGGAGATAGACTAGTTGTTTTCATATAGTTTATATATAAATCTTTTACTTAGTGCTAAAATATATATATATATATATATATAGTATTTTGTTCTTTTTTCAATATATATATATATATATATATATATATATATATATATATATTCTATTATTCTTCACATATATAACATATATATGTGTGTGTGTGTGTGTTTGTGTTTGTGTGGTACAATTTTTGAGTTTGAGTAAGAAAAATTAGAAGTTGTTCCAGGGTCATTTAACTATTTCAAGTGTTGATTAGTTGGGTAAAGAGTCGTTGAATCCTGGAGTAGGATTTTGCGACGCCCCCAAAATAGGTATACACATCACATTCTGAGTCTCCAAATACATGGTACATAATTCAAATACAACTTCTTTTATACAACTTTTAAGTGTCGTGCAGAATACGACAAAACATAAGTTGTGAGTTTTAACACGAATATTGTCTCCTAGACAATATCCAAACTCAAATAAGTCCTTATTACAATTATTATCACACTATTTTATAGAATAGTGAGGACTACTATAGCAACCAGCTTGGACCATCACTCCATTCCCCGACTAGTCTCAGCTATATTCTCATTTCCTGAAGAGAACAATGAAAGAAAAGAGTGAGCTCAACTAGCCCAGTAAAGAATATTATGAGTAAGATAATGCAGAATAAATTATCATTAGCTTTCAACAGTGTAAAACTGATAGAATACAATAGACAACAAGTTTTAGATCAACAACTGCAGCAGAAATAACAATCCATTAAAAGAGTCAAGTAGAGCATGATATCTACTATCTTCAATGATTTAAAAGTTTATCATCAATTTTATCGTCGAGACTCAGCTCAATAAATAATCCACATCACTGAATTATCCATACACTACGGGCCAAAGATATTCATTATTATTACAACCACGAATCATCCATGCACTACGGGCCAAGGATATTCATTATTATCACCAATGGTCATGATCATGCCAAACAACAATTCATCTTTGCACCCTTTGCCAAAGAGAACCCATGGCCATTGTTGGTCGATTTCGCAATCAATGAATACGTGCAAGTATACACGGTCAACAAGTAAGAAAGTGATAAGATAGAGTGTCGAACCCACAGAGAATTCTAATCAATAAATTTCAACTACTAGTACTGTATCAAACCAATTTTATTTAAACAACCATAAAATGTGATTTTTATAATTAAGAAAAATAAATTAAACAATAAAAAGGAGATTATTATAAAATAAATCAAATAAACAAAACTAAGATTTGAATGAATGAATTCAGATAAATAAGGATTAAGACTTCAATATCCCCAATTATGAACTATAAATCAATTATCCAATTATCCCAATTATTATACCTATTGAATTGTTAACAGGAATTCTCAAATGCCAAAAGTCCTTTTCCAAGTGATCAATTGACTTCTATTTAATCCAGATTAATCTTGCTATATTCCTATGCAAAAAAATTGAATTAAACTTCTTCAATCCCAATTCCTTATGTGTTACATGCGGTGAACAGATATTTCCATTCAATTCACAAACCTAATTATTCGCTATGCAAATAACTAAGTCACATGTCATCATGCCCAGTTCTAACCCTAGAATTCCTCTTTCAATTCCTTCTAGAGTAACAAGGTAATTACTGGCCAAATAATTAATCAATCAGCACAAGGCAAGATAAACAATTCACTTCAACACAAATAACTGGAATAAATCAAATAATTAATTCATAGCCATAAAAGATTCAATTGAAATCTTAATTTAAGAAATTAGTCCATGACAAAAATTAAAACCAACAATCTTTGAAAAATCATCCTTAAAGAATTACACAAATTGAAAGAATGAAGAAGAATAAAACTCTAGAGCCAATCCTTCAATCTTCAAGTAATTCCTTGCTTAGCCTCCAATTGTGATTGATAAGGCCTCATTCAATCAAAATAGCCCTTATATACTCCACTTATCCAAACACAATCCTTTTTCAACTCAACTTGTCAAATAACCTCCTCTTTAATGCAAGTTAAACGCCTAGTCAACGCCAAGATCCCAGTCAATCTTTTTGCACGACCCAAATACCGACGCCGAGTGTGTAGTTCAAATCCTAGCGCCCACCTATATATACTTGACTCTATTTACAATAAAGCCATTAAACAGCCAAAACTCCCGAATCGCCCCTTCAGCTCCCAAATCTGCAAAATAACAACTAAACACAGTAAAAATGCTTCTAAATGACTTGAGAATACAATAATTTAATCCCATGTGTATCCAATTCATGGGTATATTACCCAATCATCAAATACCCCCAAACTTAAATCGTTGCATGTCCTCAAGCAATAAGACAAAAAAACACGAAAAACTAACCACCATGCAAATGCAAACTATATATATGTTCTTAATTCTAGCAATCCAATAGCACACATACATTCATAGGCCTCAGAAAAATCACAAAAACATGCTAATACATCATGTTAAGGCAGTTCAATAATATCCCAACAATCAATAAATCTAAATCTGTTATTACTGATATCGTGAGTGTGTGTTCAACAACCATGCTAACCAATGAAAGGCGGAAATATGACAGATAATAAATTTCTTAGTAAGCATCATACAGTGTAAACTTGAGAACTCATCAAATAAGCTTGATTCGGCTGAACTCAAACAATTACCAAAGTTCAAGGGTCAAAATGGAATACTTATGCTTTTTTTTTATTACGGGGGCTTTTTGCACTTTTCCCGCATTATTATTACTTTTTTTTCGTCATGACTAAGCATTGTCTTATTCCCTTAGGCTTTTCAGTGTTACCTTAACGAGCTTTCGACCAATGACTCCCAAGCCATTAAGACCTTAGGGCGCTAGGTGTAGAGACAATCCCCTCGGGCTTACTTACTCAAGTAACAAAGGCCACAAAACTAGACAAACATGCCACAGTTTTTTTTAAAGCTTATATATTCCAAATATTTTTCCCCCAAACTTGAGTTTATGTCTAAATTCAGTCTTCACTAGCTATTCAAATTGTTCCTTTATTTCACTAGCATTCATCCTTTAGAAGTCTATTATCTATCCATTTAATACTTCCTTAGCCAACATGGTCATTTTTTAAAACGTGTTATCCTTATAATATCAGTGTCAAACAGATAAAAATTACACTTTTGTCAAGAAAATCATATCACTAACTTCACAATCCTTACTAGACTTGTTCATGCAATTTTAATTTCATCATTGACCCCAAACATACGTACTATTAAAAGCTGGAATTAACATGCAATCCGAATTAACATGCAATCCTAAATGCAACATTTAACCAACAATAACAATTCAAATTATCCATAAACTATTAACAATAACAATCTACTGATGCAAATAGAAATTAACTACCCCCAAACTTATCTAGAGCAATGTCCTCATGCGAAAAATAACACAAAATAAAACAGAGGACTTCCCTAACGAGCTTATGCCTCGGGTGGAGCATCATCATCCTCGCTCATCTCTAGATCGGAAGGGGGAAACACAGGCAGAATAGGAGTAGTAGGGAACTGGCTGAGATTAACTGTTCCCGGGAACAGTTGGGCGTTCATGGCATTCTGGGCAGCAAATTGATCAACCAAGTACTTGTAGATCACGTCTTGACGTTCGAATAAAGCGGATATTCAGGACTCTGTGTTGTAAAACCAAATAGATTAATTTCCGTTGGATGACTTCAGAACCACACCACGATGAGTCACGAGGAAGGACCATAAGTAGGTGGAGCTTGAGGTTGTGGAGCTTGTGTAGCTTCAACTTGGGGAATTATGAAACCCAATCCCCTAGGTTGGTTTTCCCCACCTGTCCACACTTTATACCTGCTTATCAACTTATGGTCCAAAACTGGCTATGGCGGTTGAATCATCTCATCGAATTTCCATTTGACCCCAAACTTGGCACATAAAACGCAAATTAAAGACGGATGTGATAAACCTCCTGTGGTTCCTCGTCGTGATGCTCGGAGAATGGACTGCTGGATAAGGTGGCCGACATTAATTTTGAAGCCTTTAATTATTGAATATAACAGCACCGCTCGCTCCTTGGTAACATGACTCACATGTGTGCATGGCATGAGTTTGGCGCAGATAAAAGCATACCATGCCTTCCCGTATAAACTTAGATTAGAAAGCAGGAAAGTCATGCTTCCACGTTCATGCACTGTCCATGTGGTGCCCTATTGACAAAGCTCGCTAATTATATTTTTATAGTCCGACCCGTCACTCACAAGACTAGCATACTCATCGTTCAGTCCCTCTAATGGCAGTTGATAGCGCTCGTTTATGTCCTCTTCACCAATTTCAATAGTTTTTCCCCTCACAAACACCCTATAGTGGAAGTGCTCGGGCACGTTGGCGTAGAACTCTTTCACAACTGCAATCATGACTGGATCAGGCTGTTCGGTGAGAGGGAACCAATTCCTCTCGGCTATCATAACCGCTATGTCCCCGTCTTTGGATTGATCGGGCCTTAAACCTCATTTGGGGATGAGATAGCGGGTAGCCATCTTATTGTAGAGTTCCTGTGCCTCGATGAAAACAAACCTTCGATTATCAAATTTTGGTGGAGTCGAGGCGGAACCGGAACCTTCGTCGCGTTGACACTTTGAAGCCATGTCGAAATTTTTGCAAGATTTTGCATTCACATATATTAAAATTTAGCATAATGCGATTAGAGATATATGTATGCATAACACTACCCCCAAACTTTGAAATAACTGCATGCTATGTGCAAGGGTTGTGGGTGTGGGGATACACATAGGCTCATGGGAGTGCAAAAGTGATCAAGCATGTGTATTCTTTATTTAATGACAAACATTGTGTAAAGCCACACAAGTTACGCTCAAGAGAGATGACATGTAAAACAATATTACTCCTTGTATGCATCCATATAATTTTCACTCCCCACCATAGTGATATATATGCGTGACAGGGGACTTATGGTCTTGGGGTGGCAAAATGGCAAGTGAATTTAGTGTATGGGTAGGTTGATATGTGCGAATATAACCATGAGTCTTGAGTCAGGCAAAACATCAAACACCATGTGGGCAATTCATCTTTTAGTTGAATCAATATGGATTTTTTAGTAAGTCACACCCCTAACAGTTAATCACCACATCTGCTTGATATCCCAATCAAAAGAATGATTCACATACAAAGAATATGAGACATGCAAGATCAGAAGAAGAACATCTGCACTCTAGATGTTAGAGAATGTGAATCAAGATGAATAGAGAATTACCATTCGCTCAATTACAAGGTTTGATTCCACAATAATTTAACTGTCATTCAGTACATACCTTTGAAGATGGGCGTGATCGATGAAAATTATTGAACACAGTGATAAAAGATAAACGAGATTTGAAATCGTGTCTTGAGTTATGCAGATATCAACCATTCAAGTTTCAGTTACCATATGAGATTATTAGAGTCGTGTGAGAGAAAACATGAGAAGGCGTAATGATAATTGAAGAGAGGAGAGGTGTAACCGTTCGGTATTTAAGTTTTTGTAGGATTCTGATTTTAAACCGCAGTGCCGTGGCACTGGTTTTCATGTTGTTTAGAGCACCGGCGCCTGTATTTGTATCTGAGAAGTCTGGTCGAAGTTCAGCCACTTGAGGCTACCGGAAAATAGGCAAGATGGAGTCTTTGGCGCTATCTATATCTATCTTGCACTTATCGTGCTGTCTTGTGTGGGCGGGCGCCGTGATCCTTTATATACGGGAGCGTCAAGGCGTTGGCTCGCTTCGACTCGACCAATAAGCTTCTTTGTTGTGCATTTTTCCTCGAACAATGAATGCAAAAATGTTGTTAATCAAGCTTGTCTATCAACAACTAACTATAACATTAACTAAATTGAGATAACAACTAATATAATTGAATTAAATTAAAATAAAGTAACATCCTATGGGTTGCCTCCCTATAGCGCTTGGCTTAAATTCATCAACCCGACTTTCCTTTGATCCTTAGTTGGTCACTGGGTCGGAGAGGTACATGACCGTGGATTGTCGTTCGATGGATCCACTCCAGTAATGTTTAAGTCGTTGACCGTTCACTTTAAATTTGCATTTTGAATTCAGTTCCTCAACTTCGATGTTTCCATGTAGAGCGACAGATATAATCGTGAAAGGTCCCGACCAACGAGATTTCAGTTTTCTAAGAAATAAACGCAATTGTGAATTGAAAAGCAAGACTTGTTAGCCCGGTTCAAATGTTCAATAAAGAATTTTCTTATCGTGTCAGGCTTTGACTTTCTCCTTGTAGAGTTTTGCGTTCTTATAAGCATTGAACCGAAATTCGTCCATCTCATTTAATTGCAGTAACCTTTTCTCACCCGCTGCTTGTAGATCGAAATTAAGTTTTTGGATGGCCCAGTGTGCACTGTGTTCTAGTTCGACCGGGAGATGACATGCTTTTCCGTACACCATCTTGTAGGGTGACATGCCTATAGGATTCTTATACGTTGTTTGATATGCCCATAAGGCATCGTCAAGACGCAAGGACCAATCTTTTCTTGACGGATTGACCACCTTTTCCAGAATTCGCTTGACCTCTCTATTGGAGACTTCTGCTTGACCATTCATTTGGGGATGGTACGCGGCAGCAATTTTATGACAAACCCCATACTTCATAAGCAATTTATTGAACTGCTTATTATAGAAATGGGTTCCCTCATCACTTATTATTGCCCTCGGCGTCCCAAATCGAGTGAAGATGTTTTTCTTTAAAAATCGTAAGACAACCTTGGCATCATTTGTGGGTAAAGTTGTGGCTTCTACCCATTTGGATACATAATCTACCGCCAATAGAATGTATTGATTATTGAATGAGGATGGGAAAGGTCCCATAAAATCGATTCCCCACATATCGAATAGTTCAACCTCCAAAATTGTGTTGAGTGGCAATTCATTGCGCTTGGAGATATTACCTACACGCTGGCACCGATCACACTTCAGCACATAGAGGTAAGTATCTTTGAATAGAAAAGGCCAGAAAAATCCTGATTATAACACCTTGGCTGCTATTTGATCACCGAAATAATGGCCTCCGTAATCTGATGAGTGGCAATGACCTAGTATGTTGTCCATCTCTTCATGTGGCACACAACGTCTAATCATTTGATCCGCGCAGGCCTTAAACAGAAATGGTTCATCCCAATAATACTGCTTAACATAGTGGAGGAACTTCTTTCATTGTTGTGAGTTCAAATCCGATGGTAACACCTTAGCAACCACGTAACTCACGTAATCTGCATACCATGGCAATATTGTTGTTACTCGGAGAAGCTGTTCATCCAAAAATTTCTCATTGATCATTACGTTATCTTTTTTCTACATCTCTGCGTTTTCCAACAGAGAAAGATGATCCGCCACCTGATTTTCGGTACCTTTTCTATCCCGGATCTCCAAATTAAATTCTTGCAGCAACAATACCCACCATATTAACCGCGGTTTGGCATCCTTCTTCTCAATCAGGTATTTAATGGAAGAATGATCAGTGTAAACAATAACCTTGGTCCCTATGAGATATGCTCTGAACTTATCGAAGGCAAATATCACAGCAAGTAATTCTTTCTCGGTGGTCGTGTAGTTCAATTAAGCATCTGTTAACGTCTTGCTGGAGTAGTAGATTGTGTGAAAAATATTGTCATGACGTTGTCCCAACACTGCTCCAACTGTGTAGTCACTGGCGTCACACATCAATTCGAACGATAACGACCAATCGGGCGCCACAATAATTGGCGTTGAGACCAATTTCTTCTTTAATACCTCAAATGCCTCGATACATGACTGATCCATCTTGAAAGGCACATCTTTCTCCAACAGGGAACATAAGGGTTTTGAAATTTTGGAAAAATCTTTAATGAAGCGTCTGTAGAAATCCGCATGTCCCAAGAAGCTCCGAATTCCCTTCACAGATGATAGAGGGGGTAATTTCTCAATCGTCTCAATCTTCGCTTTGTCCACCAACCCTGCTGCAGAAACTTTATGCCCCAAAATAATCCCTTTGTTCACCATAAAGTGACATTTTTCCCAGTTTAGGACCAGGTTAGTTTCCACACATCTCTTCAGCACCAAGACCAGATTTTTTAAGCATAAGTCAAAACTGTCATCGAACACGGAGAAATCATCCATAAATACCTCTAAATTCTGTTCTACAATATCGGAGAAGATCTCCATCATGCAGCGTTGAAAGGTTGCCGGCGCATTACATAACCCAAAAGACATACGTCGGAATGCAAATGTACCGTAGGGGCATGTGAATGTAGTTTTCTCTTGATCCTCCGGGGCTATGGCAATTTGGTTGTATCCTGAATAACCATCTAGGAGACAATAGAACCGATGTCCCGCTAACCTATCCAACATCCCGATTAATGAATGGCAGAGGGGAAGTGATCCTTGTGTGTGGCTTTATTCACCATGCGAGTCCATACATACTCTCCATCCTCAGAATCGTTTCTAGTAGGGATGAGCTCATTAGCTTCATTCTTCACCACCGCTCATACCCCCTTTTTTTGGTACATACTGCATAAGACTCACCCATGAACTGTCCGAGATTGGGTAAATAATGTCGGCATCCAACCAGTTTATGATCTCCTTTTTCACCACATCCTTCATAATGGGGTTTAGCCTTCTTTGCAGCTCAATGGTTGGTTTTTCCCCCTCTTCCATTAAAATCTTCTTATGCATACAATATGATGGACTAATTCCCCGAGTATCCGCTATAGTCCACCCAATTGCTGTTTTGAACTCTCGCAAGACCCGTAGCAGTTTCTCCTTTTGCATGTCAGTTAACTCCGCCGAAACAATAACTGGTAGGGTAGCATCTTTTCCCAAATAAGCATACTGCAGATGAGATGGTAGTGGCTTTAATTCCAACACCGGTGGCTCTTTTATCGAGGGTTTAAACTTTTTACCTTCCGTTTCGGGCCTATCAAGGGTGTCAAATGATTGATTGCTTTTCCGGAAGAAAGATGATGTATCTAGCCATTTAACATACTCAACGTCATCTTCAATACCATCGTCGTCCATCACGAGCAAAATGGATTCTAGCGGGTCTTCCGAATAATTTCCACTAAACTTGTGATTAACTAATTCCTCCATGATATCCACCCGCATACACTCACCTTTTTCTTTCGGATAAGACATCAACTTGAATACATTAAAGGTGACTTGTTGATCCTCAATTCGCATCGTCAATTCTCCTTTTTGCACATTAATCAAAGTTCTTTTTGTTGCTAAGAATGGTCTCCCGAGCATAATTGGGATTTCGCTATCTACTTCATAATCCAGGATAAAAAAATCCGTGGGGAAGATGAATTTATCCACTTTGACTAAAACATCCTCAACAATACCTCGTGGATATGTAACCAATCGATCCGCCAACTGTAAACTGATATTTTTCGGTCGTGGTGCTTGAAGTCCAAACTGGCTGTAGACGAATAATGGCATCAAATTTATACTGGCCCCCAAATCACACAATGCTCATCCCAAAAACTAATTTCCAATTTCACATGGAATATTAAAGCTTCCTGGATCCTTGAGCTTCTAGGTAACTTATTCTCAATAATCATGATGCATTCTTCTTACATTAATGCCAATCGCCTCGAACTCACCCAATTTCCTTTTTCTTGACAAAACCTCCTTCATAAACATGGCATAACTCGACATTTGTTCCAAGCTTCGGCAAAGGGGATGTTGATATGCAGTTTTTTGAAAATATCCAAGAATCTTGAAAACTGCTTATCCAACTTGGATTTCTGAAACCTCTGCGGATATGGTATGGGAGGCATTGTGATGGTTGGTTTCGGTTCTTTCTGCTCTAAGGTCTCATCTTGACATTTTCCGGTGCCCACAACTTCCTCTATTTCACTTGTTGCGTTGTCCCTTTTTACCCTATCCTTGACTGTCTCTTGAAAATCCTTTCCGCTTCGTAGAGTTACAGCCTTACAATGCTCATCTCTCGCCTCGAATTTTTCTCTGGTCTCTCTGGGTGTTCCAAGTGGTCGCTTATTCAAAGGTATGTGCTATCTCATTTCCACTTGATTTTCCATTCTTTATCGACGCACCTTGGCTTTTCATATTCAGTTCTACTTGATTCAATATTTTGTCTTGTTCCTCGTTCCTTTTGTCAGTAGCTCTAATGAATTTTTCCAAAGCTTCTTCCAAACTTGATTTCCTCTCTGGTTGTTGTTAAGTCTGATTTTGCAATCCTAATGTGTTTTGCTGTCAAGGTGCTTGAGCTTGATTGTTACTCCATGAAAACCCCAGATGATTTCTCCAACCCGAATTATATGCGTTTTGATTCGGATAAGGTTGGGTAGATCGATTATAACTCCCTATGAACTGAGCGGATTCAGAATTTATGGCACATTGATCCGTAGCATACCCCCAGCACATAATTCACAATCCATTGTTACCTGCTGTGTGGATGGTGGACTCTATGTTTCCATTTTCTTAGTTATTGTGGCCACCTATGTTTCCAATGCTGTCCTTGGATCCACTTCAAACTTTCCCGGTGTTTTTGGAGGGTTAGACCTAGTCATGGCCACTGATAATTGTTGTTGGCCATTGTCTCTAACAGCTGATATGCCTCATCAAAATTTTTAGACATGATCGCTCCACCTGCTGCTGCATCAATACTGGCTCTTGTGGACGCGTGTAAACTATCACAGAATATCCCCAACTACATCCACTATGGAATTCTGTGATGTGGGCACTTACGGAGCATATCCTTAAATCTTTCCCACGCCTCATATAACGATTCTGAGTCGAATTGTGCAAAGGTGTGAATATCGTTCCGTAGTTTTGCCGACTTCACTGGTGGGAAAAACTTAGCTAAAATTTTTTGAGCTAAGTCGTCCCAAGTTGTGATTGAACTAGGAGGCAAAGAATGTAACCAACTTCATGTTTTATCTTTCAAGGTAGACGAAAACATCCTTAACCTAACCGCATCTTCCGACACATTGTTGAATTTGAAGGTGTCGCAAACTTCCAAGAAGCTCAAGATATGCTCATTAGGATCATCTATCGAACTACCCCCAAACTGGCACATATTCTGTAGCATCTGAATTGTTCCCGGCTTGATCTCGAAACTGTTCGCATTGATCGTTGGCCTCCTAATACTCGACTGAATATCTATGACATTCGGCATGGCATAATCCCTAAGCGATTTCTGTTCGTCCCCTGCCATGTTCACTGGAATTTCTTGTTCTGCCAGATTTTCTTCCACAGGTGACCCCACACTATTCAACTGCAATTTTCGGAACTTCTTTTCGATATTGTCCGTATAAGGAAAAAGTTCCTTTTTTGCCCTTGATCTACTGTGCATACACTCACAAAGAATTCCTGCAAATACAAGAAGAAAAATAAGTAACGTTTAAATTAAGGCCGAATTGATTATAACTAACATGGAATTAATATTAATAAATAATTCCCAAAGAATTGAAAGCCAAAAAAACTTGTTAGTCGATTTCAATCAATGAATACGCAAAAGTATACACTACCAACAAGTAATAAAGTGATAAGATAGAGTGTCGAACCCACAGAGAATTCTAATCAATAAATTCCAACTACTAGTACTGTATCAATCCAATTTTATTTAAACAACCATAAAATGTGATTTTTATAATTAAGAAAATTAAATTAAACAATTAAAAGGAGATTATTCTAAAATAAATCAAATAAACAAAACTAAGATTTGAATGAATGAATTCAGATAAATAAGGATTAAGACTTCAATATCCCCAATTATGAACTATAAATCAATTATCCAATTATCCCAATTATTATACCTAATTTGAATTGTTAATGTGAATTCTCAAATGCCAAAAGTTCTTTTCAAGTGATCAATCGACTTCTATTTAATCCAGATTAATCTTGCTATATTTCTATGCAAAACAATTGAATTAAACTCTTTCAATCCCAATTCCTTATGTGTTACATGCGGTGAATGAGATATTTCCATTCAATTCACAAACCTAATTATTCACTTTGTAAATAACTAAGTCACATCATCATCATGCCCAGCTTCTAACCCTAGAATTCCTCTTTCAATTCCTTCTAGAGTAACAAGGTAATTATCGCCAAATAATTAATCAATCAAAGACAAGGCAAGATAAACAATTCACTTCAACACAAATAACTGGAATAAATCAAATAATTAATTTATAGCCATAAAAGGTTCAATTGAAATCTTAATTTAAGAAATTAGTCCATGACAAAAATTAAAACCAACAATCTTTGAAAAATCATCCTTAAAGAATTACACAAATTGAAAGAATGAAGAAGAATAAAACTCTAGAGCCAATCCTTCAATCTTCAAGTAATTCCTTGCTTAGCCTCTATTTGTGATTGATAAGTCCTCATTCAATCAAAATAGCCCTTATATACTCCACTTATCCAACAACAATCCTTTTTCAACTCAACTTGTCAAATAACCTCCTCTTTAATGCAAGTCAAACGCCTAGTCAACGCGCGTCCTAGTCAATCGTCACACGACCCAAATACAGGCGCTAAGTGTAGTTCAAATCCCAAATACCCGACAAGACTCAGATTTGACTCTATTTACAATAATGCCATTAAACAGCCAAAACTCCCGAATCGCCCCTTCAGCTCCCAAATCTGCAAAATAACAACTAAACACAGTAAAAATGTTTCTAAATGACTTGAGAATACAATAATTTAAGCCCACGTGTATCCAATTCATGGGTATATTACCCAATCATCAGCCATGATCATACCAACAACTGTCCATCAATGCACTACGGGCCAATGAGGACTTTTACCACATTATTTGTAACATTACAGGTCTTGATTATACCGAATAATTCTTGGTCATAATCATACCAATCAATAGTCCATTAATGCACTACGGGCCAAAAATGACTTTCATCACAATATAAGCATGAGGATGATGACAATGATATAAAAATTCAATTAAACGAGATCAAGGATAAATATTTAAGATTTATAATTCAATTTATCCAGAGTTTAAGAATGTCCAAATTAAAGGGTTTCGACACAGAAACGTACAGCGAAAATAGAACAATTTAAACCAATTTCGAAACCCTAAAACAGCATCCATGCGAAAAACAATTAATTCAGTGGTTAGAAATTATACCGATTAAAAAAGCTCGAAACAATGCGATCGAATCTCTAACGGAATTCGAACGGACTGCGTCTCTACAGTATCCACACGAACGCTCCACGAATTATCGTATGATCTTCAGAAGAAGGAACCGTGGTACTAGCCACCAAGGATAAGGATTTTTGAAACTGTTTTCTCTATAGTCTCTCTCTAAGAGCGGCTAGGGTTTTGGTTTGTGAATAATACCTAAAATGGCTGCTATATATCATATATATAACGATTAAAAGGAATTATTCAAAACCTAATTTAATAAAATCCTAATATATATATATATATATATATATATATATATATATATATATATATATATCTTAATTAATATACCTATATATAATTATCCTATTAATTTAAATTCATAATTTAAATACTATCAATCATATTGATATATTTAAATCTTTACAATTTAAATTAATTCCATTTTAATTACATTTTATGTGTGTGACTTATAGGTTATTATTACGTTGGCAATAATTTTAAAATCATATTATAAAATTATAAACAAAGAAATGCGGCATCTAATGTAATGCATCACTTTACCCAAGTAATAATAAGATCAATGATTCGATGCAACCTTTTACGTGACCAATGTTTCAATGTAATTTAATCCTTTTAACCTTAATATCCTAGATTAAACTCGAGTCATGGAATGTGTCATACTCTTCATAATTTAATCTGAGTTTTCTTGATCAATGAGTAAACTATATGAAACAAATCACTATTTGAGCATGGTCATGCATTTCATAGTCCTACTCAATCAAGAGGCCTATGGATATCACCCCTAATATATAAGAGGGTTAGATTCCATCTAGATCACTCATATTCCTCACACGATTCATGATGTACCCAATAATCACCTTTATAGTCCACCCTATTAAAGGTGACATTTGATGATATCAAAGTACATAAATTCCGTGTAATAATATAGTGATTTCGTGCCTGGAGGACCATTACATCATTGTCACTATGAGAATTGCTAATGACACTTCGCATAATGCTCCACATAGAATTCTCATGGTGGGTCCGTCCAAAGACATCTTTCTAAACATGTACCTATGCATCGACTTAATATCTCATATATTTATGACCAATGAGATTTGGTCATCAGTCAATCCACATACTAGTCTTAATGCTTCATTTTTGTCCCATCAACAATGATACTCAACTAGGGACATTTAAGAATAATGATACTAATTGTAATTATATAATCTCATGTTCAAGTCACATACTTGAAACTATATATTGTATCACTATTCTAATGATTTTTTTATTATGTTAACATTTATATAACGCAGTAAATAAAACCATAATAAAATCATTCATTTATTCAATCAAATATAATATCAAAATGTTAAGCAATTATATCAAATAATTGGCCTCTAGGGCATAAACTCTAACACAAATTGTCAACATGATAACTGTTTTGTGGAGTAAAATTCAAGAATAATATTCACGTAACAAAAATAATTTGAACAGAAAAGATATCAATATTTTGGGTGAATAGTACTTCGTGAATAGTATCGTACGATGAATAGTACCGTACTTATAAATAGTGGCGTACGTATAAATAGTGTCATACGTATAAATAGTACCGTATATATGAATAGTACCCATGAATAGTACTCCGGCATGAAAAGCTTAAAATTTAACAAGAATGTTCAGAAAAATATTCTTGTGAAACGATACTCGATGAAGCGTAAATTTCAAGGATATTCTACTAATTTCAAGGAGTATAGAAGCAATACTTAACAAAATGAGTGTAGAATTCAGAATCTGAAATGAAATAATATTACTTACATACTACAGAGTATAGAAGAAAATATTATTTCTTACGAATATTGAACAAAAATAATATCTCTTACAACTGTTGAACGAAGATAATATTCCTTACGAATATTGAAAATAATATTCCAAACGAATATTGAACAAAAATAAAATTCCTTACGAATACGAAAAATAATATCGTAAGCGAATATGAAATAAATAATACCCATTACCTTAAAAAGAGAGCACTTTTGACGGGTAGGGCGAGGATATTTTTGAAAAAAATTTATACTATTTTCTACACTCAAAGCTTCCTTAAACTCTAAAGAAATACGTTCAATATTATAGAAGAAGAATTCTCTGATTCTGGTGTGATTTTCATTTCTAAACTAAGCATTCTATTTATAGGAGAATGGAAGCATACCACTGTTCAGTAAACTCACGGACGAAACAAGAGAAAACTACTGGGCCAAATTTTTTGAAATTCACAACGTCGAATTTTTAAAAATAAGAATATAATATTCAAGTAAAACAAATAACTTTATATATAATATAATATATTCAATTTTACATAAAAAATAAAACTTATTATAATATATATATATATATATAATAAAAACTTTCCCCGTGACATTTGGTTCCCCCCTTGTGATTAATTTTATATATATATATATATATATATATATATATATATATATATATATATATATAAACTGAGATACTTTCTACCGACAGTTTTAAAACTTGGGTAAGTAGGGGTACATATAATAAGTCAAATTTATAACAAATACTTCATAAAAATCCCCTCTATTTATCTCAACTCACTTGGCTTCAAGAAACACATTTTTAATAACATTTATTCATCATTATTATAACTCAAAATATTAACAACCAGATCATTCCCAGGAAAGAGGGGGCTTTTCGATAAGGATTTCTCCTTATTGACGCGTAAATAGTTGACCAAAATCCTTTCCTCGACAGAACTTTCTAGACATTGTCAATAATACAAATAATAATATGAATAACTTTGTCATCTCAATTATTTCTTTAATAATATAAAATATTGTGACAATAATTGAATCAATAATGTGAGATACTAAGCAGCAATTAATGTGGCAATAAATGAATAAAACTGAGTGACTTCTCACGTAAGCATCAATAATCAAAGATAATGTACAATACCGTGTACTAATATGCAACCACGCGTATTACTGTACTTTTATCACCGAGTATTTTAATAGTTAACGGTAAAACATTTGCTGTTATTTTTATAAAAGTTATTTCTGTCATTTGTTCACTCCGACAATAATTCTGTTGTGGGGTCCACCAATGATTGTGTCATCATTTCAATATTCCCCGACAAAATGAATATTTTATGACAACTACTTACTTTGCAAAATTTGTAAATATTACCCATAACTATAACATTAAATCAAATCCACACCATAATATTAAAAATGATATTTGGAGTAAATTAAATCTTTATTCATAAAAGTTAGGGTCTTACAATCTCCCCTTCTTATGAAATTTCATTCTCGAATTTGGTGTATGTACCTGGTATGTTGAAGAGGTGAGGATACCTTATTTTCATTTCACATTCTAACTCTTGAGGTATAACCTTTGAGCGTAGAATATGTTTCTTCTTATCCAAGATTTTAACAGGTATCTACTCATACGTTAAATCTTCTGCTATCTCGTCTAGTTCTAATTCAATAATGTGGTTCGAGTCGTCCACATATTTACGTAACATAGATACGTGAAAAATGTTATGAACACGCGACATACTTGGTGGTATAGCAAGTCTATAGGCCACAGTTCCTACTCGGTTGAGTATTTCAAATGAACCAATTAAATCGAGGGTTAATATTTCCTCTTTTCGTCGATTCTTGCTTCTAGAATAACTTCTTCTTGCACCTTCTTCTTCATATTCATCAGCTCCGGGTCTGTATCTTGAGTAACTTTAACTTTATCGATTAAAGTCGGTTCTACTCGTATATTTAACATCATTACGTGGGTCCCTAGAGTCTTTAACTCTATCTCCATCATTTGTAAGTTATACAAAATGGGTCTTTGTATTAACAACATCGCACTTGTACCCGCATATGATTTTCTACTTAACGCGTCAGCTACCATGTTCGCTTTTCCAGGATGGTATTAAATGTTATGGTCGTAATCTCTCAACAGCTCGATCCAACGTCTTTGGCGCATGTTACGTTCGTTCTAGGTGAAAAAATATTTGAGGGTTTTGTATCGGTTTCAAGGTTGATACAAAATTTGATTTCACGCTCTGGGTGTAGGCTAAGAAGTTCTTCAGGGAATACGTCAGGAAATTTATTAACAATAGAAATATCATTCAAAACTGTAACTCTCATCCAAGACTTGGATAGTACCTCACATTGATACTTATCAACTTGCCACTGTTATTCACGGCGTCCCCTATGGAAAGTCTGGCTTCAGTGCATCCCACAAAAGGAAGTCACCAGCGAAGGCTCAAGGCTCTTTACTTATGGCTTGATATGACAGTGATTGACTTTAGTGGTTTAGTTGCTTGAATTCGCATAACAGGTTGGTTAGGAATATGAAAGTTAATAACCTTACAAAAATAATCAATTTTAGCATGATGAGTAGTTAACCATTCGATTCCTAAAATCACATTAAATGCAAGTATTTTCAAAAAGATAAGATCGACAGGTAACGTGAGGGTGCCGATTTGAATCAAACAAGATTTATAAACAGTGGAGGTAACGAAGGTTTCTCCCAATGGGTTTTTAACAGATAAGTCAAAGTCTAATTTCTCCGGAGTCGAGTATAAATGTTGAGCACAATTAGGTGAAATAAAAGAGTGGGTAGAACCGATATCGAATAAGGTATAGACTTAGCAAGAGTTTATGATTAACTTACCCGTGATAACTTCGTTCGGGTTCCTCGACAAATGCTCTCACTTAAACTACTGGCTTTGAGTTATCTGGGACAGCCTTTGGTGTCGCCATCCCATCTAGACTTGACTTCACTACACGACAAAATCGGGCTAGGTGACCTTCTCTTCCGTGATTGAAACACGCTTTAGGTTGCTGCGTACAGTTTGGACTGATGTGTCCCTCCCATCCGCATTTATAGCATACGACCGGTGGGCGTTCTCCTTCCTTAAAAACGGGTCCTGGTGTTGCTGTCTTTCCATCATTATTGAACCTTCTCTTCTTGAAGTTTTTCTCACTTAGTTCACCCTACCTATTATCTTGGCCATGATTACCACCGAAGTGGTTACCATTTTTGGCATGATAATTTCCTCCACGATGGTTATGGTTGTTCCGATGGTCGTTGCTACCGGTACGATTATTATCGTGTTATTGTTCGTTGCCTTTTGGTTGACCTGACACATTATCGCGCTCCAATAACTGATCCCTATTCACAACATCTGAATATAAACAAGATTTGTGAGAAATGAGGTATTGACGTATTTCGAGTTTCAAACCTTGCAGAAACATTCGCGTTATTCGCTCCTCATTATCTACCAAATGGAATACAAACCGGGACAACTCGACAAACTTAGCCTCGTATTATGACACGGTCATATTGTTTTGCTCCAGCTTTATGAATTCCACCTCCTTCATGTGATGAATACTTTCGGAAAAGTACTTGTCATTGAACATGTAACACCCCAGTCCCACATCGAAAGATAGGAAAAAAAAATTGTCTGCATATACGGAAATAAGTTACTACCAATAATACCTTCAAGTCATGACCTTTTGGGAGCCTGTGGTGGGCTAAGATGACCCAAGAAGATACTATTGGGCCAGTAGTTTGAGGCCTTATTTTGATGGATTTGATTTGATTCGGACTTGGGATTTGATCCGAGATTTGTTCTGGACTCGGGATTTGACCCGGGTTGTTTCATATGGTATCAAAGTCGACTCTCGAAAGCTCGGGTCGGGTCATCCGATCGGGTTGTCGGAGGTGGGGACACGAAGGCTGGTGGTATTATCCCACAATGGAGAGATGGAGGTCCGGAGGTGGGGACACGAAGCCAGCCGGTATTATCCCAAAATGGCTAGAAAGGCAAAGATCTTTGGGCTGTGTGTATGATCGGTTTTGACGGGGACGTCAGAAATTTAAGTGGGGGAGTTTGTAACACCCCAGTCCCACATCGAAAGATAGAGAAAACAATTTGTCTACATATAAGGAAATAAGTTACTACCAATAGTACCTTCAAGTCATGACCTTTTGGGAGCTTGTGGTGGGATAAGATGACCCAAGAAGATACTATTGGGTCAATAGTTTGAGGCCTTATTTTGATGAATTTAATTTGATTCGGACTTGGGATTTGACCCGAGATTTATTCCGGACTCGGGATTTGACCCGGGTTGTTTCAGAACAATTCTTGGAACTTCTCCCAAGACATATTTAGTGCAGAAAGATGAGTATGTTTTACAGATTTTCACTAGTAATCTGCTTCTTCATGCAATATAAAGGTGGCAAAGGGAACCTTTTGCTTCTCAGAGCATCCCAAGACATCAAATATCTTGGTGATCTGCTTAATCCATGCCTCTGTCTTAAGTGGCTTTGGCTTTCCCAAAAACTCTGGCGGTCCCAGCTCCTTAAATTGCTTAGCAGTGACCAGCCGTGAGTTGCCATTGACTCCACCTGCATTATGAACAAGATTCTCTCTCGTTTGGTGTTGCATGAATTCTAAAAAGCTCCTAAACGTACCATCATTCGCCATTTGGTCGGTGTTGTTGTTTACAGGAGGATTATTGCCTTCTTGATGCACATTATCCTGGTTATTGATCGTTGGTGACTCAACGGTCTCATGTGCTTCATTTTTTATCTCAACATTTTTATATGCCATTTTCAAACACTGCCACAAAACAAGGGTTAATTGACATGCCACATATTATCCCTATATTCTGACCGACTAATTAAATAACAATTAAGCTTAGGTAGGTCATACTAGAGAAGGATTTACCCGTCTCACCCCTCTTAGTTCTAGCCTCACATCTCAGCCAGGAATCATATCCCTAAGCTTTGATACCAATTGTGACGCCCCCAAAATAGGTATACACAACCCATTTTGAGTCGCCAAATACACGGTACATAATTCAAATACAACTTCATTTATACAACTGTTAAGTGTTGTGCAAAATATGACAAAACATAAGCTGTGAGTTTTAACACAAATATTATCTCCTAGACAATATTCAAACTCAAATAAGTCCTTATTAAAATTATTATCACACTATTTTATAGAATAGTGAAGCCTACTATAGCAACCAGCTTGGACCATCACTCCATTCCCCGGCTAGTCCCAACTATATTCTCATTTCCTAGAGAGAACAATGAAAGAAAAGGGTGAGCTCAACTAGCCCAGTAAAGAATATTATGACTAAGATAATGCAGAATAAATTATCGTTAGCCTTCAACAATGTAAAACCGATAGAATATAATAGACAACAAGTTTTAGATCAACAACTGCAGCGGAAATAAAAATCCATTAGAAGAGTCAAGTAGAGCATAATATCTACTATCTTCTATGATTTAAAATTTATCATCAATTTTATCGCTGAGATTCAGCTCAATAAATAATCCACATCACTGAATTATCCATGCATTACGGGCCAATGATATTCATTATTATCACAACCACAGATCATCCATGCACTACGGGCCAAGGGTATTCGTTATTATCACCAATGGTCATGATCATGCCAAATAATAATTCATCTTTGCACCCTTGGCCGAAGAGAACCCATGGTCATGATCATACCAACAACTGTCCGTCAATGCACTACGGGCCAATGAGGACTTTTACCACATCATTTGTAACATTACAGGTCATGATTATACCGAATAATTACTGGTCATAATCATACCAGTCAATAATCCATCTATGCACTACAGGCTAAAGATGACTTTCATCACAATATATGTGACACCCCCAAAATAGGTCTACATCCCCCATTCCGAGTTGTCAATACACTGCATGTAAAAACAACTACTGACTTTATTATTACAATAGTAAAACGTGAGTTTAAATACGAGATATTGCCATCTGCACAATATCCACATACAAATAAATCCTCATCATAATTATTGATACATTATTTTACAACAATGGTGAGGACTACTAAACAACTCTCCCTAGAACTTTCATTCCATACCCCCGACTGTACTTTTTTATATCTCGCCTCCACGAGAAGAAAAATGGAACAAAAAGGAAAAGGGTGAGCTCGACTAGCCCAAAGAAGAATATTATGACTAAGATAATATACAACAAAATTATCGTTAGTCTTCAACAGGAAAAATATAATAGAATACAATAGACAACAAGTTTTAAATCAATATTCGCAATGAAATAATAATTCATTAGAAGAGTTAAGTAGAGAATGCAAACTACTATCTTCTATGTATGAATTTTAAAGTTCATCGCTCATTTTTATCCTCGTAACATCAATCAATATGTATCTGGGATCAAATATTCATCCTTGCACTACAGGCCAAGGACATTCACCAGTTGGTCATGTTCATCTAAACATCTGTTCATCTTTGCACTACGGGCCAAAGATATTCATCAGAAATCATTCATCTTTGCTTCTGAGCCAAAGATATTCATCATAAATCATTCATCTTTTAAGACTAAGGATGATGAAAAATATTTATTTTTTTAAAGAAACGAATCCAGTGAAACAAAATGACAAGGATTAAGGATTAAGGATTCGTACTTTGTTTTATCCAAGTCCAAAATACCTCAAAAATAATCATAGTGGTGTAAAATTCAAGAATGATCAAAACATGGATACAATCAAAGCTAGTATCCACAATAGATATTTTGAACGAAAAGAAAAATTTTCATTTTTCATGAATAAAGTCTTAAATGATTCGTGAATAAGATCGTATACGTGAATAGTGGTCAGATATCGTGAATAAGAACTCAGACACCAAAAGTTCCAAATTTGATAAAAAAACTTCAGATCAATATTTCAAATAATGATATTGAAAAAAAATAATATCATTACTGAAAAAAAATAATATCCCTTACCTCGAAAGATCAAGATTTAACCTAATAATCGGATATAGACTATATCTTGAACTTTCACCGTATAGCAATACTCAAAGTATACTCAAAATACTCACAAGAATACGCTCGATAATATAGAGAGAAAACTTCAGCTTACGTGTGATTTTCAATTCTAACCTAAGCACCTATTTATAGAAATTGCTTAGAACACAAAGCGAAAATTTAATAAAATATTAATATTTATAAAAATATTATACGTATTCTTTGAAATCTGAATCTCAAAGAATTCACACATGCCAACCTTCTAGAAGAAAATAAAAAAAAACGTTTTCTAATTTAAAATAATTTAAACTTCCAAAAATTAATTATTTCGGAGCTTTGAAACTTCAATAATTCACAATAAATAGCCCTTTTATCAGAAAATTCGAATCTCACGAGTTTTTATAGGAAATTCAATTCTCTACAACTTTTCAGAAGAAAGTTTTTCTAAATTCCCAACAAAAATTGACCGAAATCCATAAACGGGTGATTTTAGAGGCTATAATCAAATTTCAGTCAATAAATGGGGTCCACCGACATGTTTAACATGTTTTAAACATTTATTGCAACAAAAATACTCTTCCTCCTCGTATACTCATATATCCCACATTCGTTGTAAAATATCACCATTATTATATTATTAAAATATAATAATATATATTTAAATGAATTATTTTATCAGAAAAAAAAATAAAATTTCAATTTTTAACAATTGTCACATTAAAAATTTTCTCCATCTATATCCACATAAAATCAATATTTTCCTCATCATATGAATCAATAATTAATTATTCACAAATAATATTACAGAATCACAATATTGATGACCAGCGGCTCCTCAGAAAGAGGGGCTTTCCAATAAGAATTTCTCCTTCATCGCTGCCGCAATTAGGTGACCAAACCTCTCCTTAGATGTAACTTTCTAGACATTGCCAATAATGTTATCTAATAATATTATTCAGATAATATGAATTATTGTTTCGACAATGAAAAAAACTGTGTAATGACAATTATTAAAACAACAAAGAATATAAAATATCAACGCAAAGAATTATTGAATCAATAAAATAAAACACCGAATAATAAATTATCGTAACCATTATTGAGTAGTGCCTTCTTACGTAAGAGTCAATAATTGGTGCAATACCGTATCTACCGCTCAACAACGCGTATGTTTTAACCAACGGGGTATTCCAATAGTGTAAATTCAGAATAACTACGTCGTTATTTTTAAACAACTTATATTTGTCATTTTCTTCCTCCAATCGCTTTTTGTTATGGGGCCCACACATGGTCATACTGGCAGTCGCATTTAATATTCCCTACAAGATTTAATATTCCACGACCAAACGAATATTCCCAATAACAATGAATATTTTATAACCACTTGCTTATTTTGAAATATTTATGTATTTTACCCGTAAATATCCACATTAATCACATCAACCCTTACTATTTCAAATAATAATTAGAGGAAATTAAATTTCATTTATTAATTATTTGGGATCTTACAACCTCCCTCCTTATGAAATTTCGTCCCTCGAAATTGGCGTACGACGACTCTGTGTTTTGAAAAGATGAGGATACCTCGCTTTCATTTCCGCTTTCCAACTCCCGTGTCATTTCCTCTATTGCATGGTTTCTCCACAAGACTTTAACTTGTGGTATGACCTTCGTCGTAGGACATGCTCCTTCCTATCCAAGATCTTGACAGTACTTCCTCATCGTTAAGTCTTCTTGGCTATCTCGTCCGGTTCTAACTCAATAACGTGATTCGGTCTTTCACATATTTACTGAAGTACGATATGTGAAACACATTATGAACACGAGACATACTTGGAGGTAACGCGAGTCTATAGGCTACATTTCCTACTCGGTCAAGAATTTGAAATGGACCAATAAATCGTGGATTGAGCTTTCCTCTCTTCCCTAATCTTGTAACTCCTTCCATGGGGCAACACGCAACAATACATGATCCCCTATACTAAATTCCACATCCTTTCGATGAAGATCCGCATAACTCTTTTGTCGATCTTGTGCCGCTTTATATCGTTGTCGAATCATTTGGATCTTTTCGGTGAGTCATACGTCTTAACTTTCGGGTCCCAACAATGTTGCTTCACCCACCTCATCCCAACATATTGGAGAGCGACACTTTCGTCCCATATAATGCTTCAATGGGGCCACACCTATACTTGCTCGATAATCTGTTGTTGTAGGAGAATTCCACCAATGGTAAATACTTATCCCAACCGCCTTGAAGTCTAGGACACAGAGTCTTAATAAATCTTCAAGAGTTTGAATAGTCCTCTCGATTGTCCGTCTGCTTTGAGGATGGTATGCCGAACTGAATCTTAAATCCATACCCATAGCTTTTTGCAAGCTAACCCAAAATCTTGAAGTGAATCTTGGGTCACGATCCGAAACTATGGATACTGGCATGCCATGCAATCTCACAATCTCATTTACGTACATTTGAGCAAGACGTTCAAGGGAATAAGTCTCCCGTATTGGCAAGAAATGAGCAGACTTGGTTAATCTATCAACAATAACCCAAATAGCATTTATGCCTTGAGAAACCGTGGGAAGTCCCGTAACGAAATCCATGGTAATGTGTTCCCACTTCCATTTCGGAATCTCAAGTGGTTGTAATGGTCCCTTAGGCACTTGATGCTCTGCCTTTACACGTTGACAAGTTAAACATGTTGAGATAAACTTTGCAATCTCTCTCTTCATATTGTTCCACCAAAATGTATGTCGAAGATCACGATACATTTTAGTACTTCCGGATGGATTGCAAATGGTGTATTGTGTGCCTCCATCATAATCTTGTACTTCAAATCGTAATCGTTAGGAACACAAAGTCCGGAGTGGACTCAAGTATTCCTTCTTCATCAATTCTCGCTTAGGAATAGCTCCTTCTTGTACTTTCTTCTTCATATGCATCACCCGGCCTGGTGTCTTGAAAGCAACCTTAACTTTTTCTATTAAAGTTGGCTCTATCGATATTTGACATCATCGCACTCGCTCCTCGCATATGATCTTCTACTCAACGCTACGCCTACCACGCTTCGCTTTTCGGGATGGTATTGAATAGTGTGGTCGTAGTCTTTCAATAGCTCGAGCCAACGTCATTGCCAAGATGTTAAGTTCTTTTGAGTGAAGAAATATTTAAGGCTTTTATGGTCCGAATATATCTCCACTTTCTCTCCATATAGATAGTGCCTCCAGGATCTTTAGCGCTTGAAACGATCACCGCTAACTCTAGATCATGAGTAGGATAATTCCTCTCATATTCTTTAAGTTGTCGCGAGGCATAGGCTATGACTTTCCCACGTTGCATGAGAACACATCCTAACCCTTTGCTCAAGCATCATCGTCAGAGATAACAAATCCATCCGAACCAGATGGTATTGTTAGAACAGTCTTAAAATAAGTCTCCTTTTAAGCTCTTGAAACTCTTCTCGCACTCTTCGCTCCAAACAAATTTTGTATCCTTCCGAGTTAGATGAGTTAATCTGAGTAGCGATTCGAGAAAACCCTTCCACGAATCTCCGATATAACCAAATAAGCCCAAAAGCTACGTGCTTTCACCACCGACTTGGTTGCTCCCAACTTTGTATTCCTTCAATCTTCACGGGTCAACAGATACTCCATGTTTTGACACCACATGCCCAAGAAATGCTACTTCCTCGCCGTAACTCGCATTTCTTTAACTTGGCATAAAGCTTGTTTTCACGAAGCCTTTGGAGTACCAAATTCAAATGGTGCTCATGATCTTCACGGCTTTTGGAATATATGAGGATGTCATCAATAAAGACAACAACGAATCGATCCAAATACTCTTTGAATACTCGGTTCATCATATCCATGAAAGCCGCATGAGCATTAGTCAATCCGAAAGACATAACTAAGAATTCATAATGCCCGCATCGAGTTCTAAAGGCGCCTTTGGAATATCCTCGCCTAATCTTCAAATTGATGATATCCGAATCGAAGATCGATTTTTGAAAAGAATTGTGCTCCTTGAATCGGTCAAACAAGTCATCAATACGAGGTAGAGGATACCTATTCTTGATAGTGACATGGTTCAATTCCGATAGTCAATACAAAGTCGCATACTCCCGCCTCTTTCTTCTTTACAAATAAAACAGGAGCACCCCAAGGAGATGTACTAGACGAATGAAACCAATGTCCAATAACTCCCAGAGTTGGACCTTTAACTCCCCGAAGTTCAATAGGAGCCATTCGATATGGGGTTTTAGAAATGGGCTTTGTACCAGTGTTCAAGGTCAATAAAGAATTCAACTTCACGCTTACGGGGTAGGCCAATTTAAGTTCTTCAGAAATACGTCGGAAAGTTAATAACAACAGAATATTATTCAATTTTGACGTGTCTTTATTCAAATCCATAACATGGGCTAAGAAAGCTTGACATCCGTTTTTTAATAAACAAATAGCTTTATGATTAGATATGACAGTGATTGATTTTAATGGTTTAGTTGCTTGAATTCGAACAACAGGTTGTTTAGGAATATGAAAGCTAACAACCTTACGAAAACAATCAATTTTGGCATGATGAGTAGTTAACCAATCAATCCCTAAAATCACATCAAAAGCAAGTATCTTTAAAGAGATAAGGTCAACAGGTAAGATAAGGGTGCCAACATGGATTAGACAAGATTTATAAACAGTGGATGTGATGAAAGTTTCTCCTAACGGAGTTTCCACAGATAGGTCAAAGTCTAATTTCTCCTGAGTCAAGTTTAAACGTTGAGCACAAGCAGAGAGATAAATGAATGGGTAAAGACCGTTATCTAGTAAAGTATAAACTTCACAAGAATTTATAAATAGCTTACTCGTGATCACCTCGTTTGGGTTCCTCGCATTTTTTGACCATCCACAACAAACGCTCTTCCGTGAACCGTTAACTTTGACTTTTTCGGGATGATCTTTTTGAGTCACCGTCCTCATTGAACTAGGTTTCGCTATCATGCAATCTCGAGCGACATGTCCTTCCTTTCCACAATTATAGCATACCGAACTGCTGGGCGGTTTGAACGGATATGTCCTCTTTCCCGCATTTATAGCATATGACCGGGTGGTCGTTCTCCTCCCTTGGAACCATTCTTCTTTGTACTGCTCGTCTTCACATGGTCGTTGTTGAATCTCCTCTTTTAAAATCTCCTCCTCGACTCGCTTTCTTCTATTTTCATGGCCATGATTACCACCAGAGTGGTTACCATTTTGTCCGCCTTTTTCTTTCTCCACCGATTATTGTTGTTTTGTTGATCACATTCCTAGGTATGATCCTCGATTGTGGTACCTCGGTTGACCGTACTCGTTATCTCGCTCTAACAATTGAGCCCTGTTAACAACATCTGAATAGAGAGAAAATTTATGAGAGATGAGATACTGACGTATGCCGGGTTTCAAACCTCTCAGAAACATCCGCGTCATACGTTCCTCATTCTCCACCAAATGAGGTGCAAACCTGGATAACTCTGCAAATTTACGCCTCGTCTTGATTTGAGACACCGCGTATGTTGTTCTGCTCCAGTCTAATAAACTCCACTTCCTTCATATAGCGAACACTTTCGGAAAGTATTTGTCATTAAATAGTTCTGAAACGTCTCCCAAGACATCTTTGGCCTTGCGGCTGGATGGGTACGCTTCACAGACTCCCACCAGTAGTCTGCCGCCACGGAACATAAAGGTGGCGAATGGAACCTTCTGTTCCTCTGTGCATCCCAAGACATCGAATATCTTGGTAATTTGCTTGACCCATGTTTACGCCATGATCGGATCTGGCTTTCCTTAAATTCGTGGTCCCAACTCTTTGAATCTGCTTGTTGTGACAACCCGTGAATTGCTATCATTTCCTCCTATGTTTTGAACACGAGTCTCCTCGTCGATTTTGCATGAATCGCAAAAAGCTTCTAAATATCCCCTCGTTCATCATCGCTCAGGTGGTGTTGTTCACATGAGGAATATTGCCACTGTTGCACGCTCTCCTCGTTGGTGAGTACAAAGCGCTCTCTCTGGGTCTCATTTCCATTGTTAATATTCTCAGTCGACATTCTCAAATACTGTCATAAAACAAGGGTTAATTAAGGAAATCAATATATCACATAATATCCCTATATACTGACCAACTATCAAATAAGTTTAGGTAGGACACACTAGCGAAGGATTTACTCGTCTCTCCCCTCCTAGTTCTATTCCCCGATCTCCGCCAGAGATCATATCCCTAAGCTCTGATACCAACTGTGACACCCCCAAAATAGGTCTACATCCCCCATTCTGAGTTGTCAATACACAGTACAGAAACAACTACAACTTTATTATTACAATAGTAAAACTGTGAGTTTAAATACAGATATTGCCATCTATATAATATCCACATACAAATAAATCCTCATCATAATTATTGATACATTATTTTACAACAATGGTGAGGACTACTAAACAACTCTCCCTAGAACTTTCATTCCATACCCCGACTCGTACTTGCTATATTCTCGCCTCCTGAGAAGAAAAATGGAACAAAAAGGAAAAGGGTGAGCTCGACTAGCCCAGTAAAGAATATTATGACTAAGATAATATACAACAAAATTATCGTTAGTCTTCAACAGGGAAAAATATAATAGAATACAATAGACAACAAGTTTTAAATCAATATTCGCATCGGAAATAATAATTCATTAGAAGAGTTAAGTAGAGAATGCAAACTACTATCTTCTATGTATGAATTTTAAAGTTCATCGCCTATTTTATCCTCAGTAACATCAATCAATATGTATCTGGATCAAATATTCATCCTTGCACTACAAAGCCAAGAGACATTCACCAGTTGGTCATGTTCATCTAAACATCTGTTCATCTTTGCACTACGGGCCAAAGATATTCATCAGAAATCATTCATCTTTGCACTACAGGCCAAAGATATTCATCATAAATCATTCATCTTTTAAGACTAAGGATGATGAAAAATATTTATTTTTTTAAAGAAACAAATCCAGTGAAACAAAATGACAAGGATTAAGGATTAAGGATTCGTACTTTGTTTTATCCAAGTCCAAAAATACCTCAAAAA
This sequence comes from Panax ginseng, assembly GCA_020205605.1. Classification (NCBI taxonomy): domain Eukaryota; kingdom Viridiplantae; phylum Streptophyta; class Magnoliopsida; order Apiales; family Araliaceae; genus Panax; species Panax ginseng. The sequence continues at coordinate 38,050,937 of CM035130.1, read as the reverse complement.
TAATCATAGTGGTGTAAAATTCAAGAATGATCAAAACATGGATACAATCAAAGCTAGTATCCACAATAGATATTTTGGACGAAAAGAAAAATTTTCATTTTTCGATGAATAGTCTTGCGTTAGTATTTCGTGAATAGTATCGTATCGTGAATAGTCTTGATATCGTGAATAAGTAACTCACACCAAAAGTTCCAAATTTGATAAAAAACTTGAGATCAATATTTCAAATATAATGATATTGAAAAAAAAATAATATCATTACGAAAAAAAAATAATATCCCTTACCTCGAAAGATCAAGATTTAACCTGGAATCTTTGGATATAGACTATATCTTGAACTTTCACCGTATAGCAATACTCAAAGTATACTCAAAATACTCACAAGAATACGCTCGATAATATAGAGAGAAAAACTTGAGCTTCGTGTGATTTTCAATTCTAACCTAAGCACCTATTTATAGAAATTGCTTAGAACACAAAGCAGAAAATTTAATAAAATATTAATATTTATAAAAATATTATACGTATTCTTTGAAATCTGAATCTCAAATTCACACATGCCAACCTTCTAGAAGAAAATAAAAAAAACGTTTTTCTAATTTAAAATAATTTAAACTTCCAAAATTAATTATTTGAAGCTTGAACTTCAATAATTCACAATAAATAGCCCTTTTATCAGAAAATTCGAATCTCGCGAGTTTTTATAGGAAATTCAATTCTCTACAACTTTGCAGAAGAAAGTTTTTCTAAATTCCCAACAGAAATTGACCAAAATCCATAAACGGGTGATTTTAGAGGCTATAATCAAATTTCAGTCAATAAATGGGGTCCACCGACATGTTTAACATGTTTTAAACATTTATTGCAACAAAAATACTCTTCCTCCTCGTATACTCATATATCCCACATTCGTTGTAAAAATATCACCATTATTATATTATTAAAATATAATAATATATATTTAAATGAATTATTTTATCAGAAAAAAAAATAAAATTTCAATTTTTAACAATTGTCACATTAAAAATTTTCTCCATCTATATCCACATAAAATCAATATTTTCCTCATCATATGAATCAATAATTAATTATTCACAAATAATATTACAGAATCACAATATTGACAACCAGGCAGTTCCCAAGAAAGAGGGGGCTTTCCAATAAGAATTTTTCCTTACTGGCGCGCAATTAGGTGACCAAACCTCTCCTTAGACAGAACTTTCTAGACATTGCCAATAATGTTATCTAATAATATTATTCAGATAATATGAATTATTGTTTCGACAATGAAAAATAATCTTGTATAATGACAATTATTAAAACAACAAAGAATATAAAATATCAACGCAAAGAATTATTGAATCAATAAAATAAAACACCGAAGCAAAGAATTATCAGTAACCATTATTGAGTAGTGCCTTCTTACGTAAGAGTCAATAATTGGTGCAATACCGTAATCTTCTGCTCAACAACGCGTATGTTTTAACCAATGGGGGTATTCCAATAAGGTAAATCTGTGAACAACTACGCCGTTATTTTTAAACAACTTATATTTGTCATTTTCTTCCTCCAATCGCTTTTTTGTTATGGGCCCCACATGCATTTCAGCATTGTCAGTCATTTAATATTCCCACAAAGATTTAATATTCCACGACCAAACGAATATTCCCCACAACAATGAATATTTTATAACCACTTGCTTATTTTGAAATATTTGCGTATTTTACCCGTAACTATCCACATTAATCACATCAACCCTTACTATTTCAAAATAATAATTAGAGGAAATTAAATTTCATTTATTAATTATTTGGGATCTTACAATATAAGCATGAGGATGATGACAATGATATAAGAATTCAATTAAACGAGATCAAGGATAAATATTAAATATTTATAATTCAATTTATCCAGAGTTTAAGAATGTCCAAATTGTCAACATGATAATTGCTTTGTATAGTAAAATTCAAGAATAATATTCACGTATCAAAATAATTTAGACAGAAAAAATCAATTTTTTGGGTGAATAGTACTCCATGAATAGTACTTTATGAATAGTATTCTGTGAATAGTACTTTGTGAATAGTGTCATACGTATGAATAGTATCGTACGTATGAATAGTGTCGTACGTATGAATAGTGCCGTATATATGAATAGTACCCATGAATAGTACTCCAGTATGAAAAGATTAAAATTTAACAAGAATGTTCAGAAAAATATTCTTATGAAACGATACTCGATAAAGTGCAAATTTCAAGGATATTCTACTAATTTCAAGGAGTATAGAAGTAATACTTAACAAAATGAGTGCAGAAAATCGGAATCTGAAATGAAATAATATTACTTACATATTACTGAGTATGAAAGAAAATATTATTTCTTATGAATATTGAACAAAAATAATATCCCTTACAACTGTTGAAAGAAAATAATATTCCTTACGAATATTGAACGAAGATAATATTCCTTACGAATATTGAAAATAATATTCCTTACGAATAGTGAACGAAAATAAAATTCCTTACGAATACGAAAAAATAATATCGTAAGCGAATATGAAATAAATAATACCCATTACCTTAAAAAGAGAGCACTTCTGTCGGGTAGGGCAGGGATATTCTTGAAGAAAACTTATATTATTTTCTACACTCAAAACTTCCTTAAACTCTAAAGAAATACGCTCAATATTATAGAAGAAGAAATTCTCTGATTCTGGTATGATTTTTATTTCTAAACTAAGCATCTTATTTATAGGAGAATGGAAGCATACCATTGTTCAGTAAACTCACGGACGAAATAAGTGAAAACTCACGGGCCAATTTTTTTGAAATTCATAGACGTCGAATTTTTAAAAATAAGAATACAATATTTAAGTAAAACAAATAACTTTATATATAATATAATATATTCTATTTTACATAAAAAATAAAATTTATTATTATATATATATATAATAAAAATTTCCCCCGTGACATTTGGTTCCCCCCTTGTCACTAATTTAATATATATATATATATATATATAAATAAAACTGAGATAATTTCTACCGATAGTTTTGAAAAATGGGTAAGTGGGGGTCCATATAAAAACCAAATTTATAACAAATACTTCATAAAAATCCCCTCTATTTATCTCAACTCACTTGGCTTTAAGAAACACATTTTTAACAACATTTATTCATCATTATTATAACTCGCAATATTAACAATCAGATCATTCCCAGGAAAGAGGATGTGTTCCGATAAGGATTTCTCCTTATTGGCGCGCAATTAAATGACCAAACCCCTTTCCTCGACAGAACTTTCTAGACATCGTCAATAATGCAAATAATAATATGAATAACTTTGTCATCTCAATTATTGATTTAATAATATAAAATACTGTGATAATAATTGAATCAATAATGTGAGATACTATGTAGTAATTATTGTGGCAATAATTGAATAAAAATGAGTGACTTCTCACGTAAGCATCAATAATCAAAGATATTGTACAATACCGTATGCTACTATGCAACCACGCGTATTACTGTACTTTTATCACCGGGTATTTCAACAGTTAACGGTAAAACCTTTCCTGTTATTTTTATAAAAGTTATTTCTGTTGTTTTCTCACTTAGACAGTAATTCCGTTGTGGGGTCCACCAATGATTGTGCCGTCGTAAGAATATTTCCTGATAAAACGAATATTCCCCGACCAAACGAATATTTTATGACAACTTGCTTACTTTGTAAAATTTATAAATATTACCCACAACTATAACATTATATCAAATCCACACCATAATATTCAAAATGATAGTTGGAGAAAATTAAATCTTTATTCATAAAAGTTGGAGTCTTACAGATTTCGTCAGTGACCTTAGCACTGAGAAAAATTTTTCGAGGGGTGAAATTTTTACTTAAGGATAGTGCACTGCACGCCTCTGCTCAACATAATTTGCACTAAATCGATAAGTTTTATTTCTGCCCTTCTTTTATTTGTTAGTTGAATCCAATATTTTATTCGTATTTCAGCTACAATAATTTATAATAACAATATAAATTTTCGTATTGATGGCAATGGGGAAAGGGTGGGGCGGCATAGGGTTGGGGAAGGCATGAACGGGAATTAAACATTCCATCTCCATCCCCATCCCCATAAAAATTCTTCATGTTCGCCCCATTCCCTATTGGAATTAAAATTTAATAACCATCCCTATCCCCCATCTGCCATCCCCATGCATAGGGAATTTAAACTCTCACATAAAATATATTTTACTCTGGGGATTAATATTTTGTAATTTTTTTTAAAAAAAAAATTATTTTATTTGTATTTATAATAATGCATACATGAAAATTAATTATATTTTAAGTCATACATGATAAAATTAAGAAAAAACAAATAATAATAATATATACACACACACAATGACATATATTTTAATTATGTAATATATAATGATAGGTATCCAAGTTTTAGTATTTATTTTAATGATAACAATAATTTGTAAAAAAAGATAATTAAAATTAGAACCCTCACCATAGGTTTTGCTTATTTGTATGATTTCAAATCTTATTTAATTTGACCAAAAATATTTTCTAAATTGAAATAACATTTTCCTAACCTTGATAATTTAATATCAAGTGTTAAAAATATTTTTTTCACATAATAACATTTTTTCAAGGCAAGGAGGATTCCTATTTTCTTTCAACATACTATATTCAAGCTTTCAAAATTATTTTCACAAAAAGGAGCAAAAAAAATTATTTTACCGAAAATATTTGCATGCAACCGTGCTTAATTATTAAAATCTTAAATGTTCATTTGTGTGTGCATCCGTGTATGTAAAGAGAAAGAGAAAGTTTTTGAATTAAACTTAATAAAATTAGTTGAATATTCATTTAAGATTAAGGGGGTGTTTGTTTAAAGCTGAATGGAGCTGAATCTGAATGGCTGAATCGGTCAGTGCGTTTATTTTGGTCTGAATGGCTGAATTGGTAAGATGAACAAGCTGAATGGCTAAGTTAGATTGTTTTAGCTGAATGAGCAGCTGAATGAAATAAAAAAAAATTATAAATTAAAAAATTAAAAAAAATATTAACTATTATATTAAGTTATATTAAATAAATTTATAACAATTTTAAATTTTTTTAGAGGGGTAAAATAATAAAATTTTGTCATTCAGATGTTTCAGACATGTCAATTATCAAGCAGCTTTTTTCATTCAGGTTCAGATTCAGCTCATTCAGATTCAGATTAATTTAGTTTTTATCAAACACCCCCTAAGATGGGGATGGGGATGGGGATGGGGATGAGTCTCTCTTATGAATCATCATCAGTCATCTCTGATCTCAAAACTCTCTTATCTCTCATTCTCTAAAACTCTCTAATCTCATATTTCAAATCTCTCACTTTCTAGTCTTTAGAGTCTTCTCTCATCTCTCACTCTCTACCCTAACCAAAAACCTTACAGAATTGTAAATCGACCAAATATCTGTAGAATTAGTTAGATTTGGGCAAGGAATTCAATTGGTCCCGAACAAACAAGTAAGTATAAAATTATATGTAATCGAATCGATTTGAATCCACCCATACCTCTATTCTTTGCGCTTCTCTTTGTTAGGTTTGGGAAAACAAGGAGTGATTTTATATTGCTCACAAACTGTTTGATAATATTCGTAGCTAGAAAGGTATTCTTTCTCCCAAAAGAAGTTGATGGTTTTTTGTGCTATTAAGCTTTTTGACTACTGAATGTTTGTGATATGGTTATTGTATTACCTTCAGGGAAGGTATTCTTTCTCCCAAAAGAAGTTAATAGTTTTTTGTGCTCTTAAGCTTTTTGACAACTGAATGTTTGTGATATTGCTATTGTATTACTTTCAAGGAAAAAATTTAGAGAAAATTAATATTAAGGGCTATATGTATATACACAGTTGTGTAGTACGACGATTTTTTTGGGCTATAGCGACGGTTCAACCGTGCTATAGACCAGAATATCTATCGCCATGGCCTAAAAAAACTATCGCCATAGGCGACTGTATATTACACGGCTACACAGCCGTGTATATATATTTTTCCCTATTATTTAAAAGGAAAAATTTATAATAAATTTAAAGTTATAGGGACAAAGGAGCAAAAAAAAAGTGTGACCTAATTACATCAAACTTCCTTGAGAAGTTTAATGGAGACTTTATAACATGGATAGATAAGTCGTCAATAAAGTTTCGAATAAAAAATGTGCAAATAATCAAATTATCCTCACAAGTATTAAGTATATGCTGAAATCAATTTGCAGCCCTAGATGATTATCGTCAAATTGTTGCCTCAAAGTATATTAAGAAAATAATGTTATTCATTTTTTGTTTCTCTGGCCAATTTTTTACCAGAAAGTACCATATACCCGTCATATATTGTATTTATACGTTTTGACTACTTTTATATATTTGACTTCATAAAATATAGCTTTTTCGTCCTTAAAAAAATGACTTAAATTATAATTTTTTTTGTCTTCAAAAGTAGGAACGACAATCCCCTGCTCCCTCCCCTCGCCTCGCCTCCCCACCCTACCCCACCCCATCCCATCCCACGCCACGCCACGATGATCCTTACATTCCGTTCCGAATGGGGACTATAATTTTGATTTTGATCGGGAATGGAGTCGGGGATGAAAAATTACTAATGCTATGATTGGATTGGAGTAATAAAAGTGAGAATGAAATGACTCATTCCCATAAGATGAAAAAAATTGTTTTTGGTTGCGATTGGAATGAATTGAACCATTCTTATTCAACCCAAATTTATAAATTTTATTTCTTGGGGGATGGAGAGTATGGAATAACTCATTCCAACTAGAGTGAAATGATCAATTCCATTACTTCAATACAAACGTAGCATAAATGTTATTTATGGAGATGGGGAAGAGATGATATTTGCTTTCCCGGGCCTAATCCCCACCTCGTACTCGCTCCCGAAAAGTTATATACTAATTTAATTAATATTTATTTTATTATATGAATGTCCAATAATAATCTAAAAGGGGGGTTGAATAGATTATTACAGATAAAAAAAATTATCTTACACCTTTTTGAATTTTTAGATAATTAATTTGCAGTGTTAGAAATTAATATGCAAGACAATAAAAATTCAATTACACAATGCACAGATATTTGTCTAGTTCACAACATACATTCTGGGTATGTTGCTATGTCCAGTCTCAAGCTCCTCTCCAGGACTTGAGATCCTATTACTATCAGTAATAAATACTCATTCAACAGGCGGAAAAACATTTACAAAATTTTATAGACAAACTTACAACTATTCTTAACTAACTATCTTGGACAACAAGCTCCCAGCTCCCTCCTCAAACTTAGTTATACTTCTTTTGAGTTCAGTTCTATTCTATGATCTAGTCTTGAAACAACAGTCTCTTCCTCACCTCACAAGTTTACTAGAGACCGGCTGACCTCTTTAAGACTCTAGTCTTGGTCGAAGAATTACTTGTCTTTCTCACAGATACACAAAATAAACTAACTCTATCTTTTCCCTTTTTACAAAAGATTTTACAAAGTTGTGCTTCTTAAATAAGCAGATAAAATTTAGCTCGGGCTGGGGCGTGTATTCAATTAAGATTTTTAAAGACTTTTAAAGATTTTAAAAGTTTGGTTGTATTCAATCAAGATATTTAAAGAGTTTATAAAAATTTACCGGTATTCAATTAAAATTTTTCTAATGTCTTTAAAAGTTAGGTGATATTGAATTAAGATTTTTACAAAGTCTATAAAAGTATTTTGGTATTCAAAAAGTCATAGATTTTTTAGATTTCTATTAAATGGTAGAGTTTGATAGACTTTAGAAGAAGAATTATAACTATCAACCTATATCCAAAGTCTGACATCATCTCTAAAGACTTCTAAAGACTTCCAAAAATTAAACACAAAGGTGGAAATTCGGATCACCAAAGAAAGAGGAACCCAAAATTATAGATGTAAATACAAATTCAGCATGTAATAATTCAAAAATAAATAATAATAAAGAAATAAAATAAAATAAATAAATAATATTTATATTTATATTATAAATAATTTAATTGGACTTTGTCTTTTATTAGGTTAAACTAGTTATTTATTTTATATGGGCTAATAAGTATTAATATGTGAAGGATAAATTAATGGAACAATTACATATTCTATTACATTTTTAAAAATAATTACAACAACAGTACTCTCATAAAATATTTACACAATTAATACACTTTTATATTTATTTACAATATTAGTGCAATTAGGATTTCTTAATTTAGGGAATTAGTATGCAATTAGAATTCCTTAATTTAGGGGATTAATATTGATTTACTTATTAAATTAAGTAATTAATAAGTAAATTATATAGCACACATTCTCTTTTCTTAATAAAAATCACGCTTCCTTCGCCCTTGTCAGTCTTCTCCTCCTCCACCATTAACAGTCCCAACTTGTTAACGCCATCCTCCGCCCTCCTCCACCATTAACGCCCTTCTCCTCCGCCCTCCTCTACCATTAACGCCCTTCTCCTCCCCCTCATCCACCATTAACGTCATCCTCCACCATTAACCTAGACAATCCCCATCCTCTGCCCTCCTCCACCATTAACAGCCTTCTCCTTCGTCCTCCTCCACCATTAACGCCCTTCTCCTCCGCCCTCCTCCACCATTAACGTCATCCTCCATCATTAACTTAGACAGTCCCAACTTGTTAACTCCATCCTCCACCTACGATTTTTTCAAGTACAGTTGCTGCGATTTTTTTATAGTATAGTTGGTAGCCAAACATTCATACCAAGGTAACCAATTCAGTGTTATTAGGTTTCTAATTTATTTTTAAAAAATCTATTATAGATTTTTTTTTATTTATTTAATAGTGTAGTTGGTAGCTAACACTTTATACAAATATAACCAATTTAGTTTTATTGGGTTTCCAATTAATTAAAAAAAATATATTGTAGATTTTTTTTTATAATGCAGTTGGTAGCCAAACCTTAATACAAAGGTAACCAATTCAGTTTTATTGGGTTACCAATTAATTATAAAAAATCTATTATAGATTTTTTTTTTCATAGTGCAGTTGGTAGTCAAACCTTAATACAAATGTAACCAACAAAAACTAAAATTATTACCTTTGAAAGTTTTGGTTACCAAATGCACTGAAATTTCTCTTGGTTACCCACAAAAACTAAAATGGTTACCTTTGTATAAATATTTGGATACCAACTGCAATAAAATTTATCTTTTTCTCCTTTTAATTTCTGGACTAAATCAACCTTCATCATAATGGCAGCTGTGGTCGTAATGGATGAGGAGATCGGTGTCCATGGTGTTGAAGCGGCGGCGAAGGGGAGGAGGAAGATGGCCGGCGAGGGGAGGAGGAAGGTGACGTTGCCAAACTTTGAATATTTGAATTTTAATTATTATTTTTGAATTTAAATTTGTTGTTAGATCCAAGATATTTGAATTTGAATTATTAATTATGGTAGTTATTTCTCTTTGATTTTAGGTTTCCTTATTATTATGAATTGAATCATAATTACATACTAATTCCCTAAATTAAGGAATCCTAATTGCACTAATATTGTAAATAAATATAGAAAGTATATTAATTGTGTAAATATTTTATGAGTGCACTAATAGTGTAATTACTTTCTAAATGTTGTACATTATTGTAAAGGACCCTAAATTAATTTGGTAAAATTTGAGCCTTAAAACATATTAGATTTAATTTATATGTGGATAAAATTAAATCATATTATAATTAAGAGAATTAACAAGATATATTAATAAGTAAACAAATAACTAAAGACCTAATCTGTCTCGCGGTACGTGTAATCGAGGAAAGAGGAAAAATGCATAATAAATTGGTAAGGGAGAAAACGACCGTTCGAAAGCTTCCAATACAAAGACAAAAGAAATTTGTTTAAATAAAGGTGAGATAAAATCATGAAACTCTAAGATCAATTGTGAAGATTATGTATGTATAGATATTTAAATTTTTTGTCTTATTATTAATTATACTGCATGATTTCGTAAAAGGAGGATTATATATATATATATATATATATATATATATATATATATATATATATAGTAGTAAAAGCGAATATATGGTATTGAATCACACGCTTCACACAAGAGTGTGGATTTTGTTTTCTCATGAAAGAAAAAAATAAAATCATGGAGCCAATAATTGAATGATCAGAAGACATGTAATAAATATATTATAATATATATGTATTCTAATGCTTAGATAAAATAATATTGTCAAAACTTGAATTTTTTGTGTAATATGCTTTCCGAAAGTTGTTATCATAAGCAGTGGATTATTATTTATAATATATGCACTAAAAATATAATAAATAATTTAACTGTGTAGCAAAATTTTAATTTTAAATCTAATAATCTTTTAATTTTATATATTAGAAGTATACAAAAGTCTATCACAGTCTTGATAAAAAGTTTATAAAAATCTATTACTTATTTCATGGAGTCTATAAAAATCATTTAAAAAAAAAAATTAAAAGTCATTAGAATCTACAAATTCTATAAAAGTTTGTCACTTAAAAAGTCTTTAAAAATTTTAATGAATACACCCCCAAAGTTTTAACCTTTTAATGTTTAAATTTTTTTTTATAACTAGTTCGGTTATTCGGTTAACCGAATAGCTTAAATTTAAAAATTAAATTCGAATTAAAAAATCGGAAATAAAATAGGATATAACAGAATTATAAAAAATACTCGAATGAAAATTTTGGATTAAAAAAATTTGATTCAATTGGGTAATTCGATTTTATTAGTTTTTTACTCGCTCCTACACATGCGTCCGAGGCGGGGCCATAAAAAAAGAGTGAGACTGACTAACGTCAACCCCCTACCCTACTGAAGGGCAAATAATAATTCCTAAATCCCCTCCTTGAATTGAATCCAATACTTGTCACTCGGAATCAGAGAGAAAGAGATGCATCTATGGCCATCAACGAGATTGAGGGATTCATTCAAGCAAGGGTATCTCAAGAAACTCGAATGGAACCTTCACCGGATGAAATCTGAGAAAAACCAATCATCTGAAAACACTAAGCTCTTGGATCAAGATAATGAACAAGGAGATTCTACTGGTTCTGGCTGTGTTGGGGTTGCCCTTGTGTTTTGCAGAGATCTTCTGATGATCTTCTCTTGCTGTTACTGCTGTGGAGGTAATTAATCTCTTTAGAATGTATATAACTTTTTTGGCTAATCTTTGTGACAGGCTTAGGTTACTTCACTTATTTTTGGGTCAATATCTCAAATAATTTGTTTATTTCTTTTAATTTTTGTCCAACTTCCTGAATGGATCATCAATTTGCACATAGAGAAATTAAGAAGTTAAGTTCTGTATGGAAGGTTGAATTAAGGATTGTTGGGGGTTTAATCAAGGCCCTAACCAACTTTAATAAATTTGTTGTGGGATTTTATTTTCAAACATTAAGGAACCAGACTTTTATTTGAAGTCTGCAACATTCAGATGTTTTTGGTAACTGTGAGTTTAAAGATTAGCACAAGGAGAATTAAAACTAAACATTCCCCATAGTCTGTCCCAGTTGAGATGCCAGTCACTTAGCTGGGGGACAGGGTTTCAAACACTTACATTTATTATGTAGATTGTAGTTTTAGAAGCCATCCATGAAGGATGATATACATGGAGCATGGCAGTCCCATTTGATCTTTTTTTGGTCATCTACATCCTATCATTAACTTACCATATTTTCTAGCATTGATATTCGGCATAAAAAACTTAGATATGTTATAGTGAAAAGTTAAAGAAGTGTTTCCCGAAAAATGTTTGATATTTATGTTTTTTGGTTATCTACAGGTTTGAGTAGTTTTCTCTTGTGGTTTTATTGCCTTTATTTGTTTGTTTTTCCAATTTTCAGCTTATGTTGTTTATCCTCTGGGCAGAGCTACTTAGTGGAATAAAGAAGGAAAACTGCTCTCATGACTACTGGGGATTTTTTTTAACTAGTACTATGTACAATTTTTCCTACCAATCTTGGATAAAAGAAGTAGTTATTGTATTTATATACAATTTTCTTAAGCAAAGGATCTCAAAGTGAACTAAAATAGATATTTGACCGCCTTAATTGTGAAATGAATATTTGCCATATTTTACGAGGAAGGGACAAAGCCAAAATGTTTTTTCCCTTGGGGTCGAGGGTGGGCAATGTTCTAAAAGGCAGGAGGTGGGCGGCCGAGGGGAGCCTGGACGGGATTTTTATTTTAAGCCAATTTTAATATTTTATATTACATTTATCCAAACAAAACAATAATATAAAGCAAAATAATTTATAATAAAGATAATAAAAGCATTTGTTTAAAGTTCAAACACATCCATATTATTAATGTCAAAATTCAAACACAAACATATAATTGTTCAAAGTTCAAACATATTTTTAACGTATTAGTTTTATTCATAAAAAAATTGCTATTAAGAAATAAAATTTAAAATTTCAAGAATTTAATTCAATATTAAAACTTGAGAAACTAAACATAAATTTAAGAATTATATTGAATTAAACTAAATATTATAAATGTATTATCATTTATATAATTTGAAGTTGGTACAAGTTCAAAAAATTGCAACTATAATAAAATTATCTATTTTGATTTAATATTGTTCACTTCTTGTTGTGATTTGATATGCTACAACATGTATTATGAATATGGTAAATCATTAGAAATATAAATATATCAAGATCTGATTTGGGTAGTTATTAAATAAATAAAAACTCTCCGCCTAGACCCCGTCTAATTTTCTGGAGGGATTTTTTTTGCTACCTTGGACCTAGGTGAGGCGCCATGGGGGCCTATAGCGCCTAGGCGAGGCGCCAAGTAGGGGCTTGCGCTTAGGCGGGGCGCCAAGGGGGGGCCTAGTGCCTAGGCGGGGATTTTTAGAATACTGGGGGTGGGAGTGTCCACCCCCAATTTTGTGGACACTTTTATACCTTTTTTGTTGAAATAAGCTCTCTTTGTATTGCAGAATGTATGTACCTTTATAGTACACAAAAGGGGGGGGGCAAAGAGATATTCATATAATGATACTTAGAAATTGTGAAGGGTGATATACTAATGGATTTGCCCATTTTATCAGAGGGAGTACTTTCTTCTTCTTTTTCCAAGACTTTTATAGGTTTAGAAAAAATTCAAATTTTCAGGGTATCCGGGTCCCTATACTAGCTCCATCCTTGTTAGGAGGAATCGATATAATAAAATATTTGTCTTGAATTTGTTCTCTATTTATGACTTTGTGGCATGACTTGTGGCATAATGAAAAGCTTATAGCTGATTGATGCATACAGATTTTACCTGGTATCATATTTGAAAAGACTGGTGCAGGCCACTGATATTATTGCAATCGTTTAGTTTGCATAGAACATTATATGTTCCTCTAATAGTTTGTTTTTCCTCTTCAGCTTGTGTTGATCATGAAGAAAACTGATTAGCCGTAGTTTTATGATCTCTTTCGTAATGAATATTGCTTTTGTATAGACAAGATTGTAGAATTTCATCACGAGAAGACGATGTGCTGCAGAGCTTTTGAAACATAATGTAGTGGACTGAAATACTTTTTTACCTTTTAAGGTGTTGATAAAGCTAGATCTAACTGGAAATGTTCCCAGGTCATTTCCTTTTCTATCAGAACTAGCATATATGTTATGCATTTCCATGTGATTGATCTTTATATAGGACTTAGATAGCACTTGGGCTCCAATGATGTATAGGTTTTCATTTAAATAGAATGTGAAGAATTTCTTGAATCTTGAAGCAGAAGTAGTACATGATTCTGATTACTGTCTCATCCTTGGATGATTGAATGTCTGACAACCCCTTCTGGCTTTGCCCTCTTACTGCAATTATTTTCTTTACTTGACTAAATTGAGTGAATGTATAAGTATTGCTATATTTGACAAAACTAATGATTTCACCCACTGTAGTTGTCACTTTTTATTTATTATCCCATTAAACTATAAAAATAGAAATTACGCTATTGAACTAATAAAAAATTTGAAATTAGACCATTCTGTTAAAATAAGTTAACATCTGTCAAATTGGCTCAAATATTTTTCTACCTAGTATGAAAAAGAAAAGGAAAAATAATGATGTGGTCAATTTGATTGGGCAAAAATAAAAATAGACTTGATCTTATCTTTTTTTCTTTGGTTTTCTCCTCATTATTTTTACCATCGAGTTCCGACTGTCATCATCAACGACTGAGTTTCGGCTACCATCATCACCAATGACCATCACCAAAATTTTCATATAACTTTACTTTTCCGACCAAATCTGTAGTCGGATTTTGTGATTTTAAAGGAAATCAAGATTTGGATTCATGGTGAGATTCTGAGGAAAGATGAGGAGTATTTTCATATAAGTTAAGGTTTCTTTACGATTATTATGTCACATTTAGGCTCCATCAAATTCAAAAGTAATTTAATGAAAAAAATTTAGGTGTTTTTTTAGGGTTATATCTCGCTTACAGGCTTACAGTTGCAAATTATTTTTTTCTTTAAATTATTTGCCTTTCTATTCTCAAATTTCCTTTGTTTTTTTAATCTCCTTCAACTGATCCGAGTCATTGGTTAATTAAAGTAAAACCCATTTGGATTCTTCTTCTTCTTCCTCTAGTGTTTACTATTTTCTCTCCTCCTTTCATTATTTTTCTGTCGGTTAAAATGATTGCCCTACAAAACCTCAACACCGGTCACGGCTACAGGTCAAATCATTCGTTGGGCAGAGAGCAGAAGAAATGCATGTGTACAAATCCTTGCCTCTAGGTCAAGATCGAAGACGTAATTGTGCGTTACTGACAGTTTGTTGCATCTGCTTATAGACATGACCTAGTTCTGGAACAATCTTTGTTGAATTACGTGATGGTTATTGGAGGCTTATTGATTCTGCAGAGGTACTGCATTAATTTAAACAAATTTTTTTTGGGCTCTCTGCACCTCGTGGTTCTTTACACTTTTTTATCTAACATATATGCTTGTTGTTTAGATAGAAATTATTGATAAAAAAATTAATTTTGTAAAAGTGATTGATTAATTTAACTAATTAATTTGTTGGGTTAATTGGTAGGGAAAAGTTGCAGATTAAGGTGGTTTAATAAGCTAGATCCGAGGATAAACAGGAGGGCATTCAATAAGAAAAAGATGATTTGGTATTGAGATATGCAAGGAGGTTACTTTTTTCTGGGTTTTCTTATAAAATGGGAACTTGAGTTTTATTTAACGTGATGAAGAAAGTTAATTCTGTTGCATTTAGTTTAGCTGTCTTTTGGATCCAACCTTACTTGACTCTATTTTAGCTGCTCTCCACTGCGTTAGATCAGAAATTACCACCACATCCTCCTCCTCCGCTCTTAGCACCACTGCACAAAGCAAATCCTTCTCCTTCTTCTCCATTTAGGCAAGCAAGTCATCGTCGCCCAAAAGGGGCAGGGGTGGACGACATTTGGTGAAGGAGTAGGACCTTCAAAATACCAACAAATGAGATCACATGCTTGGGAGGATGACCCTGGTTGGTTTTAAATCACGTAGGATAGTCCATGACTCCATGTCATCTTCCTTTCCTTTTATTTTTCTTTTTTTTTAACTGCCACGTAGGAAAATACTTGAGCTAATTTGATAAAAGTTAACTTATTTTAACAGAATGGTCTAATTTTAATTTTTTAATTAGTACTATATTGAGATAATTTTAATTTTTTATAGTTTAATGGGGTAATAAATAAAAGTGTCAATTACAATGGTGCAATCATTAGTTTTGCCGTTTATATTTATATCCACTGAATTACAGTCATGGCTGAGCATAACAGCAAAGTCTTGGAACTCAGCTTGAAATGAAGTTTATTTACAAAATATTAGGAATTCACAAGTGAATTAGAATCTGGAGGAAAAATAAAAGAGTAAATTATTAATTTACATTATTGGGGACGCGATAATGTATGTTAGTCTCTTTTGAAAAGGAAACTGATAAATTTATAATAAAAAATAATATTTCATAATAAAATTTTCGCTATAGATCTTACGGTAAAAATTTTGTTGTGAAAATATTAAAAACTATTGTGAAAATATTAATTTTTGTAAATAAATAAGAGATTTAGGATTTTTTATATTTAATACTGAAAGATTCAGAAATTGTTGAGCGTCCTCTTATGTCATTCATTCACCTGACAAAGGGTCAACCCCGGGTCCATTTAGCATAAAAGTATATTTTTTTAGTAAGTTAGTTAATTGGGTAATAAAATATTAATACACATAGAGTCTCGTTTACGTGTTAATATTCTATTGACCAATTAATTAACTTACCCAAAAATATACTTCATGCTAATCACTTCCGTCAACCCACTTACTCCGTAGTTGTCTGTTCTATGAGATTACAGAAGGGCAAATATTTCCAAAATTATCCGAATTAGTGAGGGTAAATATTTCCTAAATTATTTTGGCGTTACACCTTTTCTCCGATATTCCAATTATTTAATTTTAATAATTTCATTAATAATAATCTAAATATGTTAATACATAGCGAATGATACTCAGATCAATTCTACCTAGAATCTATCAAAAAAAAATTTAAAATTCAAAGTTTAAAAGAATTTTCTCTTAAAAAAGAAAGAAGTTGTATGCCTTTATTTCGACTTTACTGCATTTCGTCATACGCTAGTTGAACTAGCAGATACATAAAAAAAATTTAGGCCCAAATTATCCCAAATCCCATATCAAGCCATTTACACCTTTGTTAGTATTTATCCGCTACTTGAACTAGCGGAAAAATAATTAGCCTTTAGATTACCATGCTATCCCAATTATTTTAGATAACGAATATCGTATAATCGAATCGAGGGCAAAAAAGGCGATTTTCAATTAAGGTTTTGCGCGATTTCATTCGAATTGGGATAAGGTCTGTGCATTCGTGTAATCGAATTGGAGCAAAAACTCTGCTGCGATTTTCAAATAGGATTTCTTAATTATCGAATTTGTGTTCTAAATCAATCTAATCTATTTGCTCGAATAAATGCAGATACATGCTATGGATCATTTCTTTATATATATATATATATATATATATATATATATATATATATATATATATATATATATATATATATATATATATACGATTCTATCTTAACCTCACCCTTATCTAACATACCTTGTTTAATCCCTTTAGCGATGGATGGGCTGACGATTTCGATCCGTCGTTATATGTTCTCAAAATCATTACTATATGTTATCCGTCGCTATATATTGTCCGTCGTTAAAAACTAAGACGACGGTTCTATATATAGCGACAGACCGAATCGTCGTCCAGTCTGTCACTAAAGGAGGGTGAGCAAGGTATGTTAAATAAGAGGTGAACTTAAAATTCAGACCGTATATATATAAATATTAGTAACAAAATTCAGGATCCATTTACCATGAAATAATAAGTTGATCAATTAATTAATATTATGCAGAGAAAGAGATCACCTTCCACCTAGGTGTCGATATTAATCATTTCATCAAAATTAACTTAATACAAACTGTGCCCAAAATTCAGGATAAAAACTGATGGAGTACCAACCAAGCTATCAATATCATTATCAAATATTCAATTCTACTAAAAATGAGAATCAATCCTGTTGGGTCATAATATTTCTCCTATTTTGGGCCGGATAGATTGGGCCCATTTATCAGTATAATCTGTTGGGCTTTTATTATTAAGCCATGGGACTCTTTGAGCCCATTTATTGTGTCAACTTTATTTAATCCTGTTGGACCGGGTCATTCCAATGGATCGACCCATTAGATATTTTAATATCTGTTACTTTGACTTGTGATGATGAAAAAGCATGACAGTTGACCAAGGATCCTGCTATGCATTAATGTGGATGGGATCATAATCGGCCATGATGAGAAAACATGGCCAAAAGCGATCACATAACTGATATAGTCGGCGAGAGCCCATCGGATCGGAGGGGTGTCGGGGTAGTAGTGGGTGTACAAGAAATCAAGCAAAGGTAATATAACTTAGCAAGGAAGCCATCGTATGGAGGTATGCGTTCTCTCATATATTGATTATTCATATTCTCCCATACACACACAATCGAGATTTATTATCTCTCTCAATACACTAGACCATATATTCCTCCATTGTTAACCTTGTGAACACGTCTTAATTCTCACGCTGAAGCTATCCCCGCGGAACCGCCAAATCGAGCTTTGATGTTATTGTGTTTCTTTATCTGCGGGATCGGGGCGTCTTACGTGATTGGGACGTGGAGAAAGATCTTGGCGTTAACATTGGCGCTAGAAGGAGGGTTTGAGTTCTAGTGTCATTAAAATTTTCAATCACAATCGTTTAACCTACTTCAGAAAATGATGAGGAGTAGGGATGGTACACCGGAAGAAGGCGATGCGATGGTCATTAGCTAAATCAACGCCTCGTGTTTCGGTGAAGGATCGTCTAGGTCCTTCCAAGAGTGCTCACGAGAGCACGGCTTCTAAGCATAATTCAGGGGATCTCCGTCCGAAGATTCCTGGCAGGGCCAGACGAAGATTGGTTTTCGATGCGAACGAGGAGCGAGATCATGGTCGAGGACAGGTGGAAGGCTCGCCAACCAAGATTCATCATAGAAGTAGCCAGGGAGATAGAGCTACCAAGTTGGCGAAGATGGCGGACGAAGCAGATAGAGCCATGGCGGTCCTATTAAAGCAAAGAGAAGATATAGCCGAACAGATGCTTGGTGGGCGGAATGCGGGAGACGAAGCATCCAAATCATGATCAATCTGAAAAGACGATGGGCATAAGGAGGAGACTCGACGAAAGGGTAAGGAGCCAAAGACTTCCCGCGGTTTCTAGGATCATTCTCAAGTAGGAGAAGATCGAGAAGCGGAACTCCCATGGCCTCGAAGAAGGCGATAATGGCCAATTATTTCTCGAAGATCGAGATGATTATCAACAAAGGAGCATGTCGAAGGAGGTCGTGCTCAGTCGGGGTAATGGACTATCAACGTGATCATTCTCACCACAAGGAAAGAGTTGTGTCAAAGGCGGATCAAGAAGTCCTCTAGGGCGGTAGGATCGGCGGCGAGGGGTCGATCCTCTCGAGACATAATATTATTCATGAGAAAGAGGTTTCCCATGACTGAAGGCGTTGATTTTCTAGTAAAGGAGCTTAAAGAGCTTAGAAAACAATGTAAAGGTCCAAAGCAGTGAAGGACGCCCGAAAGGAAAAGCATCCCTTTTCCCTCGGCTATTCTCAAGGAAAAGCGGATATCACTAAAAAATGCCTCGCATGGAAAGTTACGATGGAACCGGAGACCCTTATGACCATAGCCAGGCGTTCGACCGACTAATGGACTATTACGACTTCACTGACGCTGCCAAGTGCCACACCTTTGTTACTGGCCTTTCGAGAAAAGATGCGAGGCGATGGTTGGGAACTTTGCCTTGATTCCATATCCTCATGGACCAAACTTTGTGATAAGTTCCATGCTTTCGTTTAGAACAACCAAGAAGAAGAGAAAGCCCACGGGTTCTTTAGCACGATCCGGCGGTTGCCAAATAATCTTTGGGCGATGTGTAAAGAGGTTCGAGAAAGCGGTCGGTCGGTGTCCGATCTTAATGACCTCCAGTACAGGGTTTGTTCCGAATGGATTGGATCTGGTCAAGTCCGAAAAGTTGGTGAAGAAGTTGATGTTCAATCATCCAAAGAGCTTGGCGAAGCCTTTGACAAAGCGAAGGCTACATCGTTGTGGAAGAAGCTATGAACGACTGAAAAATCCTCTTTGAATCGAGGAAAGAGTCGGTGGCTCCTAAGCCCGAAGTTGAACAGAGGAGAGCGGGGTATAATGATCTGGACGGAGGCGCTTCAAAAAAGTACAACAATTCTGGCGGCGAAGCGGTCATCCCTCCGTTCCGACCCCAAGGTGAATAAGATCTACACCAAACTAAACAACGATAGATCGATAATTTTGGATCGGATCGAAACTAACCTTTCTTTGAGCCACCCCGTGATGATAATTACCGAATCAAGGCGGTAACTCTAAATAAGTATTGTGGCTATCATCGGTAGTCACCGCCCGCGACACTAACGAGTGTTGCAATTTGAAAGACTTTGTGGAGAGGAAGATTAAAGGCGGCTTGTTGGTGCGATATGTGGTAGTAAATAATCGTGAACGTTAACCGTCTTTGTTCGACTGCTCGAGGGCTCCAATCTTTTGCCAAGGCATGTTATCGATGTGATAACCGGTGGGTCCGCGGGGAAATTGATAGGGAAGAAGAGAAGGGCTTACCTGAATTCGGTCATGACTATGACAGATGCTCCCCTGAAAGTAGATAGACCATTCCCCGGGATTGTTATATCATTCACCGACGCCGACTATATCCTTCGGAGCCCATCGAGCCGCGTGAGGGGCCTTGGTGATCCACAAAGCCAAGTGGCACGGTGGGACATGAAGCGCATGATGATAGACAATGGATCTTGATAGATATCCTGTATGCCCATACCTATCGGAGGATGCACCTCGACGCAGGCGAGAAAATGGAGGTCGGGCGGAAGCTCCTTTATACGGCTTCAAAGATGATCCAGTAAAAGTGGCGGAACTATTGAACTCCGGTTGTCTTGACACGGCGCCTTGAAGTCGAAATAGTGTGTAAATTCTATGTTGTGCACGTTGATTCACTTTTACAACGCTATATCTTTGGGAAGACCTACTTTAATCGCTCTCCAAGTTTGACCTCCATCCCTCATTTCAAAATCAAGTTCCCCACGGCTCATGGAGTAGGAGAGGTGGCGGGGGGACTTGATCCTGCCCGACGATGCTATCGGAATCAATTATTTCCTCCGGGTGTGGGGGTCAAGACAAACAAAAGCGGCGATGACAATTGAGATCGAGCCTTTTACCGAAAGTAGTTCTCGAATCAGATGGTGATTCTCACGGAGGAACGGAAGAGGTCGAATTGATCCTTGAAAGCCGGACAAGACCGTGAAGATTGGTTCAGTCTACGAAAACTCTTCGGACAAATCTCATAGAACTCTTACGTTTGTTATGCGGATATTTTTTTGCATGGGAACCAAAGGACATGCACAGAGTTAGTCGGAAAGATAGCCGAGCATAGCTTTGAACGTAGATCCTTGAAGAAGAAGCGGGCCCTCGGCGGAAAAGAGACGGATCTTCTTTGCTGAGCAACGAGTAAAATTATTGACGAGAAATAGCAAAGTCATTGGTCACGACTTTATATATGAGATTGATTATCCCGAATGGATGGCTAATGTGGTATTGGTGCGAAACGTAATGGAAAATGGCGGGTTTGCATCGACTACAAACAATCAATAAAGCTTGTCCAGAAGGATTTTATCCTCTACCCCATATTGACCAAATTTCATCGATGCCACTTCGGGGTATGCATTACTAAGCTTTATGGATGCTTTTTCGAGTTATCACCAAATATCCATGTGTAAAAAGGGACATCCCAAAACCGCATTTATTACCCACCGTTCGGTTACGCCTTCAAGAAGATGACTTTTGGCCTTATAAATCCGGAGCCACTTACCGAGAGAATGATGAACTTCATCTTGATAGGCGGTGGAAGGAACATGGAAGTATCGTTGATGACATGATCGTGAAAAGCATGCACGTTCGAGTCATTTGGACGATCTAGAGGAATGCTTTCAGACTGTCCGTCATCGTCAACTAAGGCTTAATCCGGCCAAGTGCACTTTCGGCCTCGGTGCAGGGAAGTTTCTGGGTTATCTTGTTAGCCAAAGGGGTATCGAGGCCAATCCAGAGAAGATTCAGGCCATTCTTGACATGAAGACTCCTCAGTCATTCAAAGACGTCCAACGTCTGACTGGCAGGATTGCAGCATTAAGGAGGTTCGTCGCCAAATCTGCAGAGAGGTGCCTTCCTTTCTTTGATACATTGAAAGGACCGAAGAATGCGAAGACGTTCCAGTGGACTTCAGAGTGTGAAGACGCCTTCCAGAGCATAAAGGCGTATCTTTCTTCGGCTCCTTTATTGGTGAAACCCATTCCAGCGGAGACTTTATATCTATATCTGGCGGCAAGTTCGTTAGCGGTTGGAGCAGTGCTGGTTCGGGAGATCAGTGGAAGACAGCATCCAGTCTATTATGTTAGTCACGTCCTGCGAGATGCTGAAACCAGGTATCCAAATATTGAAAAATTTGCCTTCGCCCTGATAATTGCTAGTAGGAAGCTTCGGCAGTATTTTCAAGGTCGGCTCCTGGTTGTCTACACTGATCAACCATTGAAGAAGGTGATGGGCAAGCCAGAAGTTTCAGGAAGGTTAGCGGCGTGGACAATGGAGTTGTCACAGTTTTTCATCGAATACCATCCACGAACCGCTATCAAAGGCCAAGCCTTGGCCGATTTCATAGTAGAATGTTCGTTCACCAAGCAATGCCGAAAGTTACCTAAGCGGAATCCTCCGATCGAAAGCGATTCGCGCTTCTTCAACAGAGCGTAATGTTTGGACTCTATATGTAGATGGTTCCTCTACCATAACTGTTAGTGGGGCAGGAATTATCTTGACAAGTCCGGATGGGTTCAAAGTTCAACAGGCCATCAGATTTGGATTTAAAGCGACAAACAACGGCCCAAAGTATGAAGCGATGCTAGCGGTGTTCGATTGGCAAAAGAGTCTAGAGGTCCTAACCTTATCATCTACAAATGACTCTCGGTTGGTTGTCAAGCGACTATCGAGGGACTATGAAGCTCGTGGGAATCGAATGATCAAGTATTTGGCGGAATTAAAGGACCGACTTCAAAGATTTTTAAACGCATTTAATTTCGTAGATAGCGTAATGACAATTCTATCGCCGATGCATTGTCGAAATTGGCTACTACGGATGCAGATGTTTTTAACGGATCAGTCTACTTGGAAGTTCTGCAACAGCCGAGTGTTCAGCATGAAGCCGTGATGTGTATCGAGCGATCTAACTGCTGGATGACCCCCTACATCGAGTATTTGGCAGATGGCGTCCTTCCTTCGGATCAAATGTTAGCAAAGAAGATCAAATACAAGAGCGCCAACTTTATTCTTATTGATGGCGATCTTTACCGATTGGCCTTTTCTTCACCATTCTTGAAGTGCACAGTCCTATCTCGAGGCGGAATATGCTCTTGGGAAGTTCACGAGGGCATTTATTCTTGGTGATCATATGGTCGCTAAATCTTTGGCTTACAAAGTACTTGACAAGGATACTATTGGCCTACAATTTTCAAGGAAGCTACAGAGTATGTCAAGAAATGTGAAAAGTGCCAACTCAACAAATCAGATCCCACATCGCCCACCTAAGAGCTATACTCGATTTTATCTCCTATACCCTTCACCGTCTGGGGGTAGATATATTGGGTCCATTGCCTAAAGCTAAAGGACAAGTTAGCTTTGTCATAGTTCTTATTGATTACATGACTAAGTGGGTAGAAATGAAGCCACTTGATTAATTACGGAGAAAGAATGTTTGAAGTTCATAAAAGAATCCGTAGTGTTTCGCCGGGATCCTAGAGTATTAATATCGGACAACGGACGTCGGTTAAATGGGATCAAAATTTGAAGCATTTTTAAAGGAGTTGGGGATTGACATAGAAGACTTGATGGCTCATCCACACCAAATGGCCAAGTTGAGGTGACCAACGGAGACGTCTTGAAAGCAGGATCAAGCGCAGACTAGATGAAGCTAAAGGAAGATGGCCGTAGGAGTCGCTCAACGTGTTGTGGGCTTACCGGACTACACCAAGGACTACCATCGGGATTCACCTTCGATCGGCCTATGGTAATGCGATGCCTTAGTCCCTCGTCGAAATCGGATCTCCAAGTCTTGGTCGGTCAATACAAATAAATATACAATGATTTAAGGACCAAGGCCAATTTGGATCTACTAGAAGAAGTTAGAGAGTTGCTTTCTACTTAAATTGGTCATTATCAACGAAGAGTAGCGAAGCATTACAACAAAGGAGTCAAACTTGCAGATTCAAGTAGGAGACTTAGTCCTCGAGAGAAGCCAAGCTTCTACACCTCAAAATACGGAAAGTTAATGCCAAACCGGGAAGGACCATATGAGGTGATCGAAGTATCCAAACCGGACACTTAGGTTAAGGGCATTAGATGGTTCCAAATCAAAAACACTTAGCACATATTGGCGAAGCTTGAAATACTTTCAATAAAGATCAAGTTAATTCATCTAAGTCATATATTATTATTCATTTATCAATAAAAGACACTTTTTCACTATTGGTCCCGGTCCTATTTTGTCCTATGGTCACTATGGTGTAAGGAGGTATGGTAGGACTCATTGGCCATTCGATGACAAATTTATTTGTCGTTCTACCCCGAGTGGTAGACGAGGGATCCTATATTGATTTTACCAGGGTGGTAAATCAATGGTCACTATTGGTCCTGGTCCTATTTTGTCCTATGGTCACTATGGTGTAAGGAGGTATGGTAGGACTCATTTGGCCATTCGATGGCGAACATTTGTCGTTCTACCCCGAGTGGTAGACGAAGGATCCTATATTGATTTTACCAGGGTGGTAAGTCAATGGTCACAATTGGTCCTTATATCTTGGTCCTTATATCTCGATCCTTATATCTTGGTCCTTATATCTCGATCCTTATATCTTGGTCCTTATGTCTTGATCCTTATATCTTGGTTTTCGTATAATTATTTCATCCTGAGTGGTAAACAAATGACCGATCACACACTTCGGAGCCGATGAGTATTTGGTACTTTATTTTATTTAAGTGTTGAGTTCGGAATGCCTCGTCCCTTAACATCACTTTATCTGTTACATGATATGTTTATCTGTTATATGACATGCTTAATCATTTGAAGTTAAATCCTCGAAAGGGTTTTTTGTATACTTGTCCATATAAATTCATATTGAAGTATTGACGTAAAATAAAAAGTACACTGAAGTCATAAGGAAGAAAATCATTTCTCATTAATATTAAGTTCATTTACAGATAAGGA
This sequence comes from Panax ginseng, assembly GCA_020205605.1. Classification (NCBI taxonomy): domain Eukaryota; kingdom Viridiplantae; phylum Streptophyta; class Magnoliopsida; order Apiales; family Araliaceae; genus Panax; species Panax ginseng. The sequence goes on along the minus strand of CM035130.1, from coordinate 38,025,924 downwards.
AATAACATAAAATTTCTACAAATATTCATAATAAGACCTAAGACAATCCATAAGTTTGGTGCTTGGTGTAGCTCCATCATCATCCAAGAAGAGTCCAAAGAGGTAAGATCTAAGTTAGCCTTGATCAACCTTTCCTTGCCAAGACTTCGGCAGAGCTCGTAGCTTTCTTTGTGAATCCTCATGATTTCTTCGTTTATTTCGTCCGAGTTCCTATACTCTTCACAAATTTCTTTGCGAAGAGCATCAGTTAAAGGAGGCCCAAGGTCCCGAAGAGCCTTGAGTTCTCGGATCTCTTGCTTTCGAGTCACGCCATATATTCATTGAAGCTTTTCATCCTGCTCCATCTTACGGATCGTCTTGGTCAAGATTTTGGCGTTGGACTTCAACTCCTTGATCTTATCCATCCTCAGTTCACTCCTCTGAACTAAGTCGACATTCATGTTGACAATTTCAGCATGCTGAGCCTTAGTCGACTTTAGTTCTTCCTTGGAGGCCTTCACTTCTCCCTTAGCTTGGGCCAACTCTTTCTGAAGACCTTCATTAGTATGAAGAAGGCCTTCACGATGAGTCCTTTCCCGAGCAGGCGGCGATTCGGGAGGAATTTTCCTTCTTCAGCGCTTCCTCCTCGGATTCAGCTTGGAGAGATCTGGGACGCAGACGTCCGAAGACAGCATTTGCCTGTTCATGTTCAGTGTTATTCAATCAGCTTCAGATGTATGAGTATGAAAATAAGTAAGCAAAGGAAGAGAAGAGTCATTTACCTTAGCCAAGTAGCTCATGCCTTCGCTGAGCAAATCCCCGTTTGAACTGTTCCCTAACCGATGGTCATCGGTCTTGCGAACAAAGGCCTCAAATAGTTGAAAGGGGAAATTGGCATTGAACCGAGGCCACATAGTCGGTGAACCCATGGCATCATGCTGAAATTCGGATGTCATTGGTCCTTGAGGAGGAGGCATAATAGTCGATCGCGAATCCGGTGAAGGATCCGCGTGCATTGCCTCTGGAGAAGGTGATCGAGTGGCATTGGCTCGGGGAGTTGAAGAAGGTTCGAAAGTCGAACCAAATTTGGCCGTCCAAAATTTTTTTCTTTTTCGGAACGGAGAAGGGTTGAAACCGACTTCTTTCGGCCAACTTAGGTGTTGGGGTTTCATTTAAAGGGTTTTGGATGTTGAAGGAGGGGGAACGCGAGTTCGTTGGCGATAGAGAGGAATTATTTTGCTTCTCAATTTTTTAGCACGAAGGACTTCGCTTGCGATCGTGTGGAGGAATGTCGAGAGACTCCTCTTTCTTAGGTTTGGTTCAGAGGTTGGTGGGGTTGGTTCAGAGGTTGGTGGGGTTGGTTCAGAAGTTGGTAGGGTTGGTTCAGAGGTTGTTGTGGGTTCAGTTAAAGGAATCGTTTGTGGGTTTACCTCAGGAAGTACCTCCTCGTCGCTTTCGAGATTTATCTCGCGAGAGTCCTGCCCCCTTTGGCGGCTTTCTTCCTTCGGCGAGGTCGGAGGACCGCTTCGGGGATGATAGGATTGTCAGCTTCAGGGTCATCATCCCGAAGGGGAGTTGTTGTTGGCTCGGGGGCAGGGGGTTCAGTTCGGGAAGGCTCCTCGTTAGGGAGTTCTTCATTTGCATCAGTAATCCTCCCCGCCAAGAAATCTTCCAAGTCTTTTACTTAGGGAAGTTGGTTTGATCAAAGACACTGCAAATAATCACAAGTTAAAATCCGTACCACATAAACATTTCAAAAAATTATATCACAGAATGGTCCAAGACTTACGTTTGTGGTCATACAACCATGCTTGCTTGGTCAGTAGAGTGAAGCTCCACTCTTGAGAAGGGATCTTATTCATGAAGTCGCCCATCTCCCTCACGCGCCCCTCGGGGATGTCACCGAAGTCAGCAGAGATACGCTCCGAAGTGGTCCAATCGGGAAGGGAGGAGATTCCAGGACCAGTGACGAAGAACCATTTCTCGTGCCATCCTTTGTTGCTCGAGGGGGTGCTCATCAGGGGCCTCTTCTCGAATTTCGAGTTTGGGCGTGGGGACTGTTTGCTCAGCATTTTGAACCCTCGTTCTCGGGATCTGCCAGCCGAGAAGAGGGTGAAGAAGAGATCAACAGAGGGGGTAACCCCTAATTCACGGCGTATAGGCGATGAGCGCCAAGATATGGATATAGGAGTTAGGCACCAGGTTATGCGAATCCTACTCCAATGAACCTAGGAGAGGTAACTATGAAGGCGTGGAGGGTAGCGAACCCCTTTTCAAAGCAGTAGTCGGCGTGGCGACCCATCCGTCTCAGTCATTGGTACATTCGCTCTCTCGGCAATTGGAGCCCTCATAAAGAAAGTTATCCGAACATGATATCGAATCCTAGGAGAGTTCGCAGTTCAGATTCAGAAACGGTGGAGGTGATGTTGGCATGAGGAAATTGTTCCCCATCCTTGAAGAAATCAGTGGGAGATGGTGGATTGACACTTGAACACCCTTGGTTAGGGTTTGAACGAGAAGAACTTGAAGGGGTTTGGCTTGGATTCACCATTATTGAGTTTGCGAAAGCTAAAGAGGTTTTTCTGAGAGAAGGAAGAAAGCTCCAAGGTTCGAATTTCAAATCAGTAGGTAAAATCGTCAATTTTGGTGAGGTTTATCTTTTATCTTGTGATTTACCGTGGAGGCGGTAGGCGCGATTTAATGTCGATAATAATGGGAATTAAAGTGGAATATGTTTGGATGACCTTTGAATATCTTATCAGATTGGGCCTGACTGTTGGATCTCTATCTTATTGGCCCATCCCGTTCAAATTCAAATCCTTTTATCAAATTGGGCTTATTGCTCTGGATATCCACTATCCAGTCCTCCCTTATTCCACTTCGTATGTTAAAAGTGGGTATGATCCACTTATTTCCTATCTTTGGGCCTTTATTAAATCCTAAATATCATGAATCATATATAGTTTTCCATTAAACATCTTGTTTAACTAAAAAACTAGGGGGTAATGTTGGGTCATAATATTTCTCCTATTTTGGGCCGGATAGATTGGGCCCATTTATCAATTATAATCTGTTGGGCTTTTATTATTAAGCCATGAGACTCTTTGAGCCCATTTATTGTGTCAACTTTATTTAATCACTCATTGACCGGTCATTCCAATGGATCGACCCATTAGATATTTTAATATCTCATTACTTTGACTTGTGATGATGAAAAAGCATGACAATTGACGAGGATCCTCGCCATGCATTAATGTGGATGGGATCATAACCCGTGGCGATGAAAACAATGTGCCAAAAGCGTAGATAAACCCGATATAGTCGGCAGAGCCCATCGGATCGGAGGGGTGTCGGATAGTAGTGGGTGTACGATGTCCAAGCAAAGGTAATATAACTTAGCAAGGAAGCCATCGTATGGAGGTACGTTCTCTTATATATTGATTATTCATATTCTCTCATACACACACAACTGAGATTTATTATCTCTCAATACACTAGACCATATATTCCTCCATTGTTAACCTTGTGAACACGTACTAATTCTCACGCCACGCTTTTATCCCCCGACGGAACTTCCGTCGTTTTTCGGTGTTGATTTGTGTTTCTTCGCTCTGCGGGATCAGGACGTCTTACGTGATTGGGACGTGGAGAAAGATCTTGGCGTTAACAAATCCCAATAAATGAAAAGTGAGAAATCCAACGCCCAGCTGATGTATTCAATAACTGTCCCCAACACACTCTTTCGCCCTTCCACTTATTTATCCCTTTCATCAGTCTTTCCGTTTCGTTATAACCAGCGACTCCCTCTTCACGGCGGCAGCAAAAAATGGTGCACCCAGTGGCTGAGGCAAACGAAAAGAGCCCTTTCGGCTCGCTCACGGCTGAAGAATTCTACTCCCGCCATTCAGTCAGTCACTCCTCCGACTACGTCACCAATCCGAGGGGACTCAAGCTTTTCACCCAGTGGTGGGCCCCACTCCAACCAACAGACGTCATCGGGATCGTCGCCGTCGTGCACGGCTTCACCGGAGAGTCCAGCTGGTTCATCCAGCTCACTGCCGTTCACTTCGCTAAAGCCGGGTTCGCCGTCTGCGCCATCGACCACCAGGGCCACGGATTTTCTGATGGCCTCGTCGCCCACATCCCCGACATCAATCCCGTCGTGGACGACTGCATCTCGTTCTTCGACTCCTTTCGTGCGCGATACGCGCCGTCGCTACCGTCGTTTCTGTACTCGGAATCGCTCGGCGGCGCCATCGCGCTCTTAATCACTCTCCGGCGCGGCGGTGGACGGCCGTTCAACGGCGTCGTTTTGAACGGGGCCATGTGCGGGATCAGCGATAAATTCAAGCCACCGTGGCCGCTGGAGCACTTTTTATCCGTAGTGGCGGCTCTGGTTCCCACATGGCAAGTAATTCCCACGCGCGGCTCGATTCCCGATATGTCGTTCAAGGTGGATTGGAAGCGGAAACTGGCAATTGCGAGCCCCAGACGCACAATGGCAAGGCCACGCGCCGCGACCGCCCAAGAACTGATGAGGGTCTGCCGAGAGCTACAGGGGAGGTTTGAGGAAGTGGACACGCCGTTGCTCATCGTTCACGGCGGTAACGACCTCGTCTGCGACCCGGCATGTGTGGAAGAATTGCATCGACGCGCCGCCAGTAAGGATAAGACGATCAAAATTTATCCGGGAATGTTGCACCAGTTGATTGGAGAGGCGGATGAAGATGTGGAGCTTGTGTTTGGGGATATTGTGGAGTGGCTGGGAACTAGAGCTGCACGCGCTGGCGGAGTTTCTTAAGTTGGTAATTAAATGGAAATACATTTTACTCCGGTCTCCGGTCTCCGGTCTCCGGTCGAGGATGGGAAGCACGGGGAACACTAATAATGCAGACCAAAAAATTAGGTAGGAGAACATAATTGTGGGTGGCATTAAATTTATGTTGCAAAGTCTAGTACTAGTAGTTATTGAATTGGAATATTTTATGTATGTTACATATTTCATGATTATGTAAATTTTATTTTGTTTAATTGAGAAATTTTTGTTAAAGTTTTATACAAGTATAACACTATTTTATTATATTTTGATATTTTTACATATTATATACTTATATGAGAAAGTATTATGTAAAAATATCAAAATATAAATAAAAATATCAGTTTCCTTTAAATAATTATAGTTTCACAAGTGAAAATGATATATTTTACTTTTCACATTAATGTGATTTATTATTTATATAAGGAGGTTTTTGTGAAACATCATATTGTAAAAATAAATTAAAGAAATGATATTTTCAAAAGTGAAAACATTAGTAGACTTTATTTATTATTCATGCGAGAATGACATTATAAATTAATATTTTATGTATAAAAAATATCAGTTCTTTCAATAATGTGTAAAATGCAATTTATTATATGTGATTTATATATATATATATATATATATATATATATATATATATATATATGTATGTATGTATGTATGTTTTTTATTTCTTCACTTGTGATTAAAAAGCTGTCATGTAATACTTGTGATTTAAAAAATTATAGAATTTTCTTTTACATCTAATTTAAGGATAAGTAAAGTTCAGTTTCCCCACCAAGTGAATGACTTGTTTGATTGTTAGATCTTTTGTGCAAAATAATAAAATACTCTTTTTTAAATTATTTTTACCTCACAACCCCTCATTTAATATATATATATATATATATATATATATATATATATAGGTAGGTTAGTTAAAAAAAGACCAATTTTTAGCGATAAACTTGCGTTAAACTTTTCTGTTTGTATTATTGTATTAGATTTTTTTTTTAAAAAAATAAAGTTAAAAAAAACTAAAAATTTTATTCAACTTTTTATGGATTGAATTTATTATAATAAGTGTCTGTGAAGTTAAAAATTCATGAGTAAGATTAAAAGATTTAGAACTCTTGAACTTTTGATTAGATACAAAATTTTAGTTCGAAACACCATCTGGATTTAGAACTTTTGAACTTTTCACAAGCATTTGTGCACTTCACGTTTGCACTAATTCTTAGTTGTGAGGTATAAATTTTGATTCGAGTAATTTTAAGAAAAATTTGATTTTTTTTTTAAAAAAAGTTGAAAAAAATAAATAAATAACTGTTTCAATGTTCATTGAACGAAATAACTGGGTATCCAAGCCTCATGAAGCATCGATATTCATGCTGAATAATGTGATAGATAAAAGCAGCTTGACTAGTCTAATTTTGTGGTCTTTGTTACTCGAGTTAATAAGCCCTTAGGGGTGTCTCTATTCCTAGTGCCCTAAAGCCAACTGGTTTGTGAGTCATTGGTCCAACGCTCGCTACATGAGTAACTTTGAAAAATCTAAAAAATGAGACATTGCATAAGTCAAGAAAAAAATATTAAAAAAAAACGAAAATTCAATTTGCTTATTTTCATGGTAAAAATCTCTACTAAGAGTTACATCATATACACATGCATGTATCATATGAAATTAATTCTATGAAGGATGTGACGCCCCCAAAATAGGTATACAACACCCATTCTAAGTCGCCAAATACATGGTACAGAAAACAAACTACAACTTCAACAATACAATTGTCGTGCAAAATATGACAACACATACTGTGAGTTTAAATATAAATATTATCTTCTAGACAATATCCACACCCAAATAAGTCCTCATTACAATTATTCATACACTATTTTACAAAAATAATGAGGACTACTAAATATCTTTCTAGAACCATCACTCCATACCCCGACTAGATCCTGCTATGTTCTCACCTCCTAAGAAGAAAAATGGAACAAAAAGAAAAAGGGTGAGCTCAACTAGCCCAGTAAAGAATATTATGACTAAGATAATATACAACAAATTATCATTAGTCTTCAACAAAGAAAAATCTGATAGAATATAATGACATAACAAGTTTTAGATCAACAAATGCAATGAAACAATAATCCATTAGAAGAGTCACGTAGAGAATGAATTCTACTATCTTCTAAGATTTAAAAGTCCATCATCAATTTTTATCCTCGTAACATCAATCAATATACATTTTAATCAAATATTCATCTTTGCACTACAGCCAAAGATATTCATTTATATCACCAATCGGTCGTGTTATGTTCATCTCAACACTGCTCATCTTTGCACAACGGCCAAAGATATTCATCGATTAATCATTCATCTTTGCACTACAGCCAAAGATATTCAAGAATATCATCATTTAAGATCGAGGATGATGAAAAATATTTTAAAGAAAACGAATCCAAATGAGATGTAAGGATCGAATATTAGGGATTCAGATATAACTTTATCCAAGATCAATAATACTTCATAATAACCAATTGTGAAGCGAAATTCAAAAAATAATGATCAAAACATGGATACAATCAAAGATAGTAACCATAATAGACATCTTGGACAAATTTTTTTTTATTTTTTGACGAATAGTCTTTAGTATTCGTGAATAGTGTCAGATATCGTGAATAAAGGCCAGATATCGTGAATAAGAACCCCAACACAAAAGTTCTAAATTTGATTAAAAAGTTCAAACCAATATTTTGGCATAATGATATTGAAGAAAATAATATCATTTAAGAAGAAAATAACATCCCTTACCTCAAAATAACCGTACTTCTGACTGAATTTCGGATATAGTGCTGACATAAACTTGCACTGAATAGCAACTCTCAAAGTATCAAAATACTCACAAAAATACGCTCGATAATCTAGAGAGAAAGAAAACTTGTTTCTGGTGTGATTTTCAATTCTAACCTAAGCGTCTATTTATAGGAAAATCTTTAGAACATTTATAGAGACTAAAATAATAAAATAATATTATTTCTATTCTCATTTTCTACGAATGCATTAATTGAACAAGCTAGCAACCATCTTTGACAAAAAAATCAGCAATGTGTATTCAACACCAACAAAAAATGGGTCCCACCCAATTTTAATAAAAAATATTTTATTTTTCGAAACTTTAATAATTCATAAAAAATAGCCGTTTATCAGAAAAATACGAATTATATGTCCATTCCACACGAAATCGAATTCTCTACAACTTTGTAGCTTTGAGTTTTTCCAAATTCCAAACAGAGAATATCCGAAATCCACAAACGGATGATTTTTAATACCTCCACTCCGACAAAATACTGATAAAATACCTCAGCATTAATTCCTTCATTAATAACCAGATAAAATAAATAAATCCATCATTTATATTCACCTCAAGTAAATATTTTCTTATCATATAAATCAATAATTAATTATTCACAAATAATATTACAGAATCACAATTATGACAACCAGGCCGTTCCCAAGAAAGAGGGGGCTTTCCAATAAGGATTTCTCCTTACTAGCGGCAATTATTATGTGACCAAACCTCTCCTCGATGTAACTTTCTAGACATTGTCAATAATGCTATCTAATAATATTATTCAAATAATATGAATTATTGATCTGAAAATGGGAAATACTGTGCAGTGACAATTATTGAAACAACAATAATATAAAATATTAACGCAACAATTATTGAATCAATAAAATAAAATATTGAACAATAATTACTGTAACAATTATTGAGTAGTGCCTTCTTACGTAAGAATCAATAATTTAACAATACTGTGCAATACCGTGTGCTACTGTGCAATCACGCGTATTAATGTATTTTAACAACCAGGTATTCACCAGTGTTAACGATAACAATTACGCCGTTATTTATAAAAACTCAAACTTGTCATTTTCTTCATCCGACAGTTATTCCATTATGGGCCCACAAATGGCTGCGCCGTCGTACGAATATTTCCCGACAACAAGAATATTCCACGACCAACGAATATTCCCCGACAGAAATGAATATTTTATAACCACTTGCTTATTTTTATAAAATTTGCACATTTCACCCATAACCAAAGCATTATATCAAATTAACACCTTATTAATTTAGAATAATGAATAGAGGAAAAATTCAATTTTATTTATAATAAGTTGGGGTCTTACAATCTCCCCTCCTTATAAAATTTCGTCCTCGAAATTGACGTACGTACCTGGTGTTTCAAAAAGGTGAGGGTACCTCACTTTCATTTCTGATTCCAACTCCCAGGCCATTTACTCAAAAGCATGGTTCCTCCACAAAACCTTAACTTGTGGTATAACCTTGGTGCTGACATAAACTTGCACTGAATAGCAACTCTCAAAGTATCAAAATACTCACAAAAATACGCTCGATAATCTAAAGAGAAAGAAAACTTGTTTCTGGTGTGATTTTCAATTCTAACCTAAGCGTCTATTTATAGGAAAATGCTAGAACGCCATAGGAGACTAAAATAATAAAATAATATTATTTATATTCTCATTTTCTACGCATGCATTAATTAAACAAGCTAGCAACCATCTTTGACAAAAAAATCAGCAGCCCATGTGTATTCAACACCAACCAAAAATGGGTCCCACCCAATTTTAATAAAAATTATTTTATTTTCTGAAACTTCAATAATTCATAAAAAATAGTCCGTTTATCAGAAAAATACGAATTTTGTGTCCATTCCACAAGAAATCAAATTCTCTACAACTTTGTAGCTTTGAGTTTTTCTAAATTCCAAACAGAGAATATCCGAAATCCACAAACGGATGATTTTTAATACCTCCACTCTAACAAAATACTGATAAAACACCTCAGCATTAATTCCTTCATTAATAATCACATAAAATAAATAAATCCATCATTTATATTCACCTCAAGTAAATATTTTCTTATCATATAAATCAATAATTAATTATTCACAAATAATATTACAGAATCACAATTATGACAACCAGTAGCTCCTGTGAAAGAGGGGGCTTTTCAATAAGGATTTCTCCTTCATGGTAAGCAATTATATGACCAAACCTCTCCTTGATGTAACTTTTTAGACATTGCCAATAATGCTATCTAATAATATTATTCAAATAATATGAATTATTGATCCGAAAATGGAAATATCATGCGGTTGACAATTATTGAAACAACAATAATATAAAATATCAACGTAATAATTATTGAATCAATAAAATAAAATATTGAACAAGAATTACCGTAACAATTATTGAGTAAAGTGCCTTCTTACGTAAGAATCAATAATTCAACAATACTGCAATAATACACCGTAAGTATCTTTCTTCACGCATTCATCAGTATTTTAACAACCGTGTAATCCAACAAAGTTAACGATAACAATTACGCCAGTTATTTATAAAAACTCAAACTTTGTCGCTTTTCTTCATCCGGCGCTTATTCCAATATATGGGCTCACAAATGGTCATACCGTCGTATTTAATATTCCCCGACAACAAGAATATTCCACGACCAAATTAATATTCCCCGCGAAATGAATATTTTATAACCACTTGCTTATTTTATAAAATTTGCACATTTCACCCATAACCAAAGCATTATATCAAATTAACACCTTATTAATTTAGAATAATGAATAGAGGAAAAATTCAATTTTATTTATAATAAGTTGGGGTCTTACAACCTCCCCTCCTTATAAAATTTTGTCCTCGAAATTGACGTACGTACCTGGTGTTTCAAAAAGGTGAGGGTACCTCATTTTCATTTCTGATTCCAACTCCCAGGTCATTTCCTCAATAGCATGGTTCCTCCACAAAACCTTAACTTGTGGTATAACCTTGGTGCGTAGGACATGCTCTTTCCTATCCAAGATCTTAACAGGTACCTCCTCGTACGTTAAATCTTCGTCTATCTCGTCTAGTTCTAACTCAATAATATGGTTCGGGTCTTTCACATATTTACGAAGCATAGATATATAAAAAACATTATGAACACGAGACATGCTTGGAGGTAATGCAAGTCTATAGGCCACATTTCCTATTCGGTCAAGAATCTCAAATGGACCAACAAATCGTGGATTGAGCTTTCCTCTCTTCCCAAATCTTGTAACTCCCTTCCATGGAGCAATACATAAAAGTACATGATCTCCAATATTAAATTCCACTTCCTTTCGATGAAGATCAACATAGCTCTTTTGTCGATCTTGTGAGGTTTGAATACGTTGTCGAATCATTTGGATCTTTTTTGTAGTCATGCGTACTAATTCTGGTCCCAACAACGTTGCTTCTCCCACCTCGTCCCAGCATACTAGAGAACGACACTTTCATCCATACAACACCTCGAATGGAACCATGCCTATACTTGTTTGATAATTGTTGTTGTAGGAGAATTCCACCAGTGGCAAGTACTTATCCCAACTTCCTTTGAAATCTAGGATACAGAGTCTTAAAAGATCTTAAAGAGTTTGAATAGTCCTCTCAGATTGTCCGTCCGTTTGAGGATGGTAAGCCGAACTGAATCGTAAATCCGTACCTATAGCTTTCTGCAAGCTAACCCAAAATCGTGAAGTGAAACTTGGGTCACGATCCAAAACTATGGATACTGGCATGCCATGAATTCTCAAAATCTCATTCAAGTACATACGAGCAAGACGTTCAAGGGAATAAGTCTCACGTATAGGCAAGAAATGAGCAGACTTGATTAATCTATCAACAATAACCCAATTCGCATCTATACCTTGAGAAATATTGGGAAGACCCGTAACGAAATCCATGGTAATGTGTTCCCACTTCCATTCCGGAATCTCAAGTGGTTGCAATGGACCTTTTGGCACTTGATGCTCCTCCTTTACACGTTGACAAGTTAAACACCTCGAGAGAAACTCCGCGATCTCTCTCTTCATATTGTTCCACCAAAATGTATATCGAAGATCATGATACATTTTGGTACTCCCAGGATGGATTGCAAACAGGGTGTTGTGTACCTCCATTATGATTCTATGCTTCAAGTCAGAATCGTTAGGAACGTAAAGTCTAGAGTTGACTCGAAGTATTCCTTCTTCATCGATTCTTGCTTCTGGAATAGCACTTTCTTGCACTTTCTTCTTCATACGCATCAGCCCCAGGTCCGTAGCTTGAGCAACTTTAACTTTATCGATTAAAGTTGGTTCTACTCGTATATTCGCCATCATCATGTGGGTCCCTGGAGTCTTTAATTCTATCTCCATCCTTTGCAAGTCATACAAAATGGGCCTTTGTGTTGACAATATCGCACTCGTACTCGCATATGATCTTCTACTCAATGCGTCAGCTACTACGTTCGCTTTTCCAGGATGATATTAAATAGCGTGATCGTAATCTTTCAATAGCTCAAGCCAATGTCGTTGCCGCATGTTGAGTTCTTTTTGGGTGAAGAAATATTTGAGGCTTTTATGGTCCGTATAAATCTCCACTTTCTCCCCATACAAGTAGTTTCTCCAAATTTTCAACGCGAATACGATTGCTGCCAACTCCAGATCATGAGTAGAATAATTTCTCTCATATTCTTTGAGTTTTCGCGAGGTATAGGCTATGACTTTCCCATGTTGCTTGAGAACACATCCTAACCCTTTGCCTGAAGCATCACTGTAACAAATCCATCCGAACCAGATGGTATTCCCAGAATAGGTACCGAAATGAGTCTCATCTTGGGCTCTTGGAAACTTTTCTCGCATTCCTCGCTCCATACGAATTTTGTATCTTTCTGAGTCAGCTGAGTTAACGGAGTAGCAATTCGAGAAAATCCTTCCACGAATCTCCGATAATAACCAAATTAAGCCCGTAAAAAGTCACAGATTTCGATCACCGACTTCGGTTGCTCCCAACTTTGTATTGCCTCAATCTTCGCTTCGGTCAACAGATACTCCATGTTTTGACACCACGTGCCTAAGGAATGCTACTTCCTCAAGCTAGAACTCGCATTTCTTCAGCTTGGCATATAGCTTGTTTTCATGAAGCCTTTCTAGTATCAGCTTCAAATGGTGCTCATGATCTTCACGGCTTTTGGAATAAATGAGGATGTCATCAATAAAGACAACAACGAACTAATCCAAATATTCCTTGAATACTCGGTTCATCATATCCATGAAAGCAATAGGAGCATTAGTCAATCCAAAAGACATGACTATGAATTCATAATGCCCTTACTACAGAAGTTCTCGAGGCGCCTTTGGAATATCCTTAGTTTTAATCTTCAGCTGATGGTATCCAGAACGAAGGTCGATCTTTGAAAAGAATTATGCTCCTTGTAACTGGTCAAACAGGTCATCAATGCGAGGTAGCGGATACCTATTCTTGATGGTGACATGATTTAATTCTCGGTAGTCAATACAAAGTTGCATACTCCCGTCTTTCTTCTTTACGAATAGAAAAGGAGCACCCCAAGGAGATGAACTAGGGCGAATGAAACCGATGTCTAATAACTCCTATAGTTGGACTTTTAACTCCTTAAGTTCAATAGGAGCCATTCGATATGGGGTTTTAGAAATGGGTTTTGTACCCGGCTCAAGGTCAATAAAGAATTCAACATCACGCTCGGGGTGTAGGCCGGAAGTTCTTTAGAAATACATCGTGAAATTCTCTAACAACAGAAATATTATTCAAATCTGACTTGTCTTTATTCAAATCCATAATATGGGCTAAGAAAGCTTGACATCCGTTTTTCAATAAATGAATAGCTTTGTGGCTTGATATGACAGTGACTGGTTTTAGTTGTTTAGTTGCTTGAATTCGCATAACAGGTTGGTTAGGAATATGAAAACTAACAACTTTACGAAAACAATCAATTTTGGCATGATGAGTGGTTAACCAATCAATTCCTAAAATCACATCAAAAGCAAGTATCTTTAAAGAGATAAGATCAACAAGTAATGTTATAGTGTCAACTTGGATCAAGCAAGATTTATAAACTGTAGATGTAACGAAGGTTTCACCCAACGGAGTTTCAACAAATAAGTTAAAGTCTAATTTCTCCGGAGTCAAGTTTAAACATTGAGCACAAGCAGGAGAGATAAAAGAATGTGTAGAACCGGTATCTAGTAAGGTATAAACTTCGCAAGAGTTTATGATAAGCTTACCCGTGATCACCTCGTTCAGGTTCCTTACGTTTTGGCCAGTCACGACAAACGCTCTTCTAGGAACCGCTGATTTTGACTTATCCGGGACAGCCTTTGGAGTCACCATCCCCGCTGAACTTGGTTTTTCTACAGAACACTCTCGGACTATATGACCTTCCTTTCCACAGTTATAACATACCTTGGATTGTTGTGGGCAGTTTGGGCTGATATGTCCCTCTTTCCCGCATTTATAATACATGACCGGTGGTCGTTCTCCTTCCCTAGCAACAGTTGATGCCGGTGTTGCTGCTGATGTCTTCCCGTCATTGTTGAATATCCACTTTTTGAAATTTCCACTAGACTCAACTCTTCTATTATCATGGCCACGATTACCACCCTAGTGGTTACCGCTTTTGTCCGTATTCTTCCTCCTCATTTGGTTATCATCGCCCATGATCATTGCTTTATCCGGTATGGCCCTGGTTGTGGTCCCTCGGTTGAGTATACTCATTATCTCTCTCTAATAATTGAGCCCTATTGACAACATCTGAATATAGAGAAAATTTATGAGAGATAAGGTATTGACGAATCTCGAGTTTTAGACCTCTCAAAAACATCCGCGTCATACGTTCCTCATTTTCTACCAAATGAGGTGCAAACCTGGATAACTCCGCGAACTTCGCCTCGTACTGAGACACTGTCATGTTGTTCTGTTCCAATCTAATAAACTCTACCTCCTTCATATGACGAATACTTTCTGGAAAGTACTTGTCATTGAACAGTTTCTGAAATCTTTCCCAAGACACGTTAAGTGCGGCTGGCTGGGTAGGCTTCACAGATTCCCACTAATAATCTGCCTCACCACAGAACATAAAGGTGGCGAATGGAACCTTCTGTTCCTTCGTGCATCCCAAGACATCGAATATCTTGGTAATTTGCTTGACCCATGTTTCTGCCTTAATCGGATCGGGCTTTTCCCAGAAATGTGGTGGTCCCAACTCCTTGAACTGCTTGGCTGTGAGCCATCATTTCCACCCGTATTTTGTATACGAGTCTCCCTCGTCTGATTTTGCATGAACTGCAAAAATCTCCTAAACATTCCATCATTCATCGTTTGCTCGGTAGTGTTGTTTATAGGAGGAATATTGTCTTCCTGTTGCACGTTCTCCTGGTTTGTGACTAAAGGTTGTTCCATAGTCTCATACACTCCATTGTTAACATTCTCAGCAGACATTCTTAAATACTGCCATAAAATAAGGGTTAATTAAACAATTAACATATCACATAATATCCCTATATTATGACCGACCAACAAATAAGCTTAGATAGGACACACTAGCGAAGGATTTACTTATCTCTCCCCTCCTAGTTCTATTCCCCGATCTCTGTCAGAGACCATATCCCTAAGCTTTGATACCAACTGTGACGCCCCCAAAATAGGTATACAACACCCATTCTGAGTCGCCAAATACATGGTACAGAAAACAAACTACAACTTCAATAATACTATGGTCGTGCAAAATACGACAACACATACTATGAGTTTAAATACAAATATTGTCTTCTAAACAATATCCACACCCAAATAAGTCCTCATTACAATTATTCATACACTATTTTATAGAAATAGTGGGGACTGCTAAACATCTTTCTAGAACCATCACTCCATACCCCGACTAGATCCTGCTATGTTCTCACCTCATGAGAAGAAAAAATGGAACAAAAGGAAAAAGGTGAGCTCAACTAGCCCAAGAAAAATATTATGACTAAGATAATATACAACAAATTATCATTAGTCTTCAACAGGAAAAAATCGATAAAATATAATAGACAACAAGTTTTAGATCAACAAATGCAAATGAAATAATAATCCATTAGAAGAGTCACGTAGAGAATGAATTCTACTATCTTCTAAGATTTAAAAGTCCATCATCAATATTTTATCCTTGTAACATCAATCAATATACATCTTTAATCAAATATTCATCTTTGCACTATAGGCCAAAGATATTCATTTATATCACCGCATCAGTGCCATGTTCATCTCAACACTGCTCATCTTTTTTGCTACTACGGGCCAAAGATATTCATCGATTAATCATTCATCTTTGCATTACAGGCCAAAGATATTCAAGAATATCATCATTTAAGACCGAGGATGATGAAAATATTTTAAAAAAAGCGAATCCAAAGGAGATGTAAGGACAAATATTAGGGATTCGTATAATGCTTTATCCAAGATCAATAATACTTCATAATAACCAATTGTGAAGAAGAATTCAAAAATAAAGATCAAAACATGGATACAATCGAAGATAGTAACCATAATAGACATCTTGGACAAAAAGAAAATTTTTCATTTTTCGGTGAAGTGTCGTATTCATGAATAGTGCCGAATACGTGAATAGTGCCGTATACGTGAATAGTAACCCCGATACAAAAGTTTTAAATTTGATTAAAAAGTTCAAACCAATATTTCGGCATAATGATATTGAAGAAAATAATATCATTTAAGAATAAAATAACATCCCTTACCTCAAAATAACCGTACTTCTGACTAAATTTCGGATATAGTGCTGACAGAAACTTGCACTGAATAGAAACTCTCAAAATATTAAAATACTCACAAAAATACGCTCGATAATCTAGAGAGAAAGAAAACTTGTTTCTGGTGTGATTTTTAATTCTAACCTAAGTGTCTATTTATAGAAAAATACTAGAACGCCATAGGAGATTAAAATAATAAAATAATATTATTTATATTCTCATTTTCTACGCATGCATTAATTAAACAAGCTAGCAACCATCTTTGACAAAAAAATCAGCAGCCCATGTGTATTCAACACCAACCAAAAATGGGTCCCACCCAAATTTAATAAAAATCATTTTATTTTCCAAAATTTTAATAATTCATAGAAAATAGCCCGTTTATCACGAAAATACGAATTTTATGTCCATTCTACACGAAATCGAATTCTCTACAACTTTGTAGCTTTGAGTTTTTCTAAATTCCAAATAGAGAATATCCGAAATCCACAAATGGATGATTTTTAATACCTCCATTCGGCAGAAAAATACCGATATAAAACACCTCAAAGATTAATTCCTTCATTAATAACCACATAAAATAAATAAATCCATCATTTATATCCACCTTAAGTAAATATTTTCTTATCATATAAATCAGTAATTAATTATTCACAAATAATATTACAGAATCACAATTATGACAACCGCATAGTTCCGGAAAGAGTTGGCTTTCCAATAAGGATTTCTCCTTCTTCGTAGCCAAGAATTAGGTGACCAAACCTCTCCTCGATGTAACTTTCTAGACATTGCCAATAATGCTATCTAATAATATTATTCAAATAATATGAATTATTGATCCGATAATGGAAAATATTTGTGCGGTGACAATTATTGAAACAATGATAATATAAAATATCAACGCAGCAATTATTGAATCAATAAAATAAAATATTGAACAATAATTATCAGAATAATTATTGAGTAGTGCATTCTTACGTAAGAATCAATAATTCAACAATCTTGTAGACTGGTATATCTTTCTTTGCGACGCCAGACATCTTGCATTTTAACCACCGTGGTAATCCAACGGTTGTTAATTCGGTAATAATTACGCCGTTATTTATAAAACTCAAACTTTGTCGCTTTCTTCTTCATCCGCAGCTTATTCCGTTATGGGCCCACAAATGACTGCGCTGTTGTACGAATATTCCCCGACAACAAGAATATTCCACGAC
Source organism: Panax ginseng (assembly GCA_020205605.1). NCBI lineage: Eukaryota > Viridiplantae > Streptophyta > Magnoliopsida > Apiales > Araliaceae > Panax > Panax ginseng. The sequence continues at coordinate 38,008,257 of CM035130.1, read as the reverse complement.
CAACGAATATTCCTCGACAGAAATGAATATTTTATAACCACTTGCTTATTTTGTAAAATTTGCACATTTCACCCATAACCAAAGCATTATATCAAATTAACACCTTATTAATTTAGAATAATGAATAGAGGAAAAATTCAATTTTATTTATAATAAGTTGGGGTCTTACAAAGGATGTTGTCTAAAATGAAGTTAAGTATTTTTGATAAGGTGAAAGTGTGATTTTGAATTTAATCTTGCTTATGTATAATGTAAAACCTCAACTTTTATTAATAAAGATGATTTTTCTATAAATATCATTTTTGAATATTATGGAATGAATTTGATATAATGTTATAGTTGGGGGTAATATTTATAAATTTTGTAATGTACGCAAGTTGTTATATAATATTCGATTGGTCGGGGAATATTAATTTTAGCAGGGAATATTCGTACAACGACACAATCATTGGTGGACCCCGCAATAGAATTATTGTCGGATTGAAAAAATGACAAAAATATTTTATGAAAATAACGGCGGAAGTTGTACTGAGATTAATCGTTGAAACACCCATTATATTAAAAGTAAAAGAATACGATGTCTGGCGTGGTTAATAGTAGCACACGATTTTGATTATTGATGCTTACGTGAGAAATCACTCAGTTTTGTTCAATTATTGCTATAGTAATTGTTGCATAGTATCTCACGTTATTTGATTCAATTATTGTCGATATATTATATATTATTAAATTAATAATTGAGACAACGAAGTTATTAATATTATTATTTGCAATATTAACGATGTCTAGAAGTTCTGCCAATAAGAGGTTTGGTCACCTAATTGCGCGCCAATAACGAGAAATCTTTATTGGAAAGCCCCCTCTTTCCTGGGAATGACCTGGTCGATTAATATTGCGAATTATAATAATGATTATAAATGTTGTTAAATATATTGAGGTATCTTTTTATGAAGTCACGGAAGTTTATATATATATATATATATATATATATATATATAAATTTTTTATTAGTATTATTAATGTAATAAAATGCGAAAAGCTTTTTATATAAAAATGTAATACTTTTATAAAGTTATTTGTTTTATTAGACTATAAATAGAATATATTATATTCTATTATGCATAGTGTTTTGCATAGTAAAATTTTTTATATAAAACAAAATACTTTTATAAAGTTATTTATTTTATTAGACAATAATTAGAATATATTATATTTTATTATGCATAGTATTTGCATAAGGCCTACATAGTATTTGCATAGTAAAATTTTTATATATAAAATGTAATACTTTTATAAAGTTATTCGTTTTATTAGATTATAAATAGAATATATTATATTTTATTTAAAAGATTTTATTTTATTAGAATATTTTATTTATACTTGATAGTAAATCAATATGGACCGTCTGCTTAAAAAAGTAAATCAATCTGACAGCTTCATAAATTAGTTACTATTCACCCATTCTCCTATAAATAGAAGCTCATTCCTTCATTATTTCTTACTTAATTCACTGAAACTTTAGAGAGAGAAACTATAGAGAGAAAGAAGAAAAGTATTCTGCTACTTCACTACTCCTATATCCAATATCTTCTAATGTAAGGGGTATTATTTCTTTTGTATCCATGAAGAGAACTTCTGTTATTCCATTCTTTATTATTCTGTTGGAATAACCTGTATACGCGGACTACCCTATACTTGGTGAAATTCTTCTGTTATTCCATTCTTTATCATTATATTGGAATAACCTGTCTATGTGAAGTACCGCATACATGGTGAAATTCTTCTGTTATTCCATTCTTTATTATTCAGTTGGAACATCCTGTCTGTGCGTTTACGCATGACCTGGTTCCGTTATTTATTATTCTGTTGGAATATCCTGTCGGTGCGTATTACGCCTGACCTAGTTCCATTAATTATTATTATGTTAGAATAACCTGTCTGTGCGGTCTATCGCATGCATGGTCATTTCTGTTGTTATTCCATTCTTTATTATTCTGTTGGAATATCCTCGCTTGGTCTGTAATTTTGCCCGACTTCGATTTCATTATTTATTATTCTTCATTGGAATAACTCATCTGCAATGCGGCCTATCGCATGCCCGGTGATTTCTTTTGTTATTCCATTCTTTATTATACTCAGTTGGTTAAAGTTTTGACTTCTATACTCCATGAAATTAGTGGAATATCCTTGATATTTGCGCTTCATCCAGTATCTTTTCATGGAAATATTCTTCTGAGCATTCTTGAATTTAACTCTACAAAGAAGTATCATGTTGACAATTTGGACGTTATTAGTTCCTGGATAAATTAATTCTTGAACTTGTTTTATTGAATTCTTATATCATTGTCATCATCCTCATGTTTATTTTATGTTGAAAGTCATTTGTGGCCTATAATGCATAGATGGACTTGATATGATTATGACCAGGGATTAATCGGTATAATCATGACCGTAATGTTATAAATGATATGGTAAAAGTCCTCATTGGCCCGTAGTGCATTGACGGATAGTTGTTGGCATGATCATGACCATTGATGAATACACGAATATCCTTGGCCCGTAGTGCATGGATAATTTGTGGTTGTGATACTAATGATTATCGTTGGCCGTAATGATTATCGTTGGCCGTAGTGCAGGGATGATGTGGATTATTTATTAAGCTGAGTCCCAGCGATAAAAGTGATGAAAAACCTTTTAAATCATAAATGATAGTAGATTTTATTTTCTACTTGACTCTTTTAATGGATTGCTTGTTCCGCTATAGTTAAACTTGATGTTTGTTATATTGTATTAGTTTAACACTGTTGAAGGCTAACGATAATTTATTCTACATTATCTTAGTCATAATATTTCTTACTGGGCTAGTTGAGCTCACCCTTTTTTCACCGTTTCTTTTCGGAAATGAGAACGTGCTTGGACTAGTCGGGAACCAGAGTAATTGGTCCGTATGATAGCATTAGTAGTCCTCACTATTCTGTTAAATAGTGTGACAATAAATGTAATGAGGACTCCATTGAGTGTGAATATTATCTAGATGACAATATTCTTATTAAAACTCTTAGATTATGTTATGTCGTATTTTATACGACTGTTGTATAATTAAGTTGTATTTGTATTCTGTACCATGTATTTGGCTACTTAGAATAGGTGATGTATACTTATTTTGGGGGCGTCACATATAAAGCCCATGGATATTTAGAAGTTTTCTTTCAATTTCGTAACTTGTTAAACCAAAAAATATTTTTGAATTTTATGGGTATATTCACTGCAAACACTCACGAGACACAACTTGTCCACTTGGAGTAACCTTGGGATTTAAAGGTTTGTCGAAAATTGGGTAGTATAATTTTTGTTTTATTTTTATTTTACTCGAGGACGAGCAAAAGCTAAGTATGTGGGTATTTAATAGACACATAATTAATACATTTTAATATTCTCATATTTATTATTTTACATGTTGAATTTATTGGTTTTCAAAAAAAAAACATGCTTATTTTATTTAACTAATACATTTTATTTTATTTTGTAAAAAATAACAATTATTTTTCTTGGGGAGCAAATAAAGGATTTATATCCAACTTTTATACATGGAAAAGGACTCTCGGAGGATTACCATATAGAGATTGAAGTTAAGAAAGAAAGAAGAGGGAAAAAGGAACAAAAGTGTCCAAGTTCAATGAATCTAAATTAGGACACAAATTTATTTTTCCTATAAATAGGTCTCTTGTTTTTAGAGAGAATGAGTATTAGGTATTGTCTTAGTTTAAGTTAGGAGTAGGAGTAGATTAAATTACTTCTTCATTGTACGTTTGTTAGATGATTGTTAATTAAAGAGAGTTTTCTTATTTATTTTTCATCTTTTACTTCTTTATTTTAGTTAGTTTAATTATTTTCATGTCTAGTTAATTTCTTTAATCTAGGATGAAGATGAAATTAAATAATTATTCATGATAATATTTTTCATCTCTTCTATTATTTATGTTTTTATGTTTAATTGATTTCGCCTTCATGTTTCGTTATTGAAATACCTTCGTTTTATAGTTTTTATGTGATTTTAAATTAATTAAGAGGTTTCAATAGATTATTGTTAAATTATGAGTTTTTTATAATTCATACTTGCTCAAAGAAGTTTTAATGGGTTATAGTTAATCCTTAAATTTTTATAGTCTATGCTTGCCCACGTTAATGGTAAAATTACTAAATTAAAGGGAAAGGAAATCAAAATCATAGTTGAGTTATAAAATTAGAAGAGATTGAATTATATGTTATGTTTATTATTTAATGGATTCAGATTCCTACATTGTTTCCTCAATATTTGTTTTCATATCCTAGTTAATCAATTCTCAATCTTTATTTCTAATTCGCCTAAAATAGATATTAAGGAAACATTAAAATTAATCTAGTCCATGTGGGTTCGACATGTACTAATCAATTCTTCAATTCGACACTGTGCACTTGTAGTACATAATTTTAACACATCAAGTTTTTGATTCCAACTATAATAAGAATCCCAACATCCAGACCAAATACCTCCATACTTGGCTTTTTCTTGTCCTCGAGTAAAATAAAAACAAAACAAAAATTATACTACCACATTTTTGTCTGAAACACGATTGCATTTAGCATGTGCAACAAGCCTTTAAACCCCAAGGTTACCCCAAGTGGACGAGTTATGTCTCGTGAGGGTTTGCAGTGAATATACCCACAAAATTCAAAAATATTTTTTGGTTCAACAAGCTACGAAATTGAAAGAAAACTTCTAAATATCTATGGGCATTATACACAAGCAAGATTAAATTCAAAATTACACTTTCACCTTATCAAAAATACTTAATCTCATTTTAGACAACATCTTTCATAAAATTAATTTCATGTGATGCATGCATGTGTATATGATGTAACTCTTAGTAGGGATTTTTACCATGAAAATAAGTAAACTCATTTTTTTTCTTTTTTCTTTTTGTTTTTGTTTCCATTTTTTAAATTCTTTTTCTTGACTTGTGAAATATCTCATTTTCTTATGTTTTTTAAAGTTACTCATGTAGCGACCGTTGGACCAATGACTCTCAAACCAGTTGGCTTTAGGGCTTTAGGTGTAGAGACTCCCCTAAGGGCTTACTAACTCGAGTAACAAAGGCCACAAAATTAGACTAGTCAAACTGCTTTTATCTATCATACTTTTCGGCGTGAATATCGATTCTTCATGAGGCTTGGAAGTGACGCCCCCAAATTCAGACACTAATATCTCAAATTCGGTGTTTCACGATCTATCTCTAATAACAACTGAAAAACTCAAATAGTGGAATAATAGAATAATTTACATTGATCAATATAAATATTATCGTCTCAAAGTCTCGCAACCATTACTAACTTAATACATAACTTAAACGGTCACTTAACTTAATACGTACATAATACCGAATAAGTTTTGTTACAAACATAATAATAATACGCTTCTAGAATAAAGGATTAAAGCTACTTCATAGCCTTGCCCTTGCCTTTATCCTTCCCGGAAGTACTGCCTTGCTCTGCCTTAATTGAAATGTTTTAGGGAAACAAGAATGAGCAACAAGTTTGCCCAACAAGTAATATAACAATAAGGGTGAACAGGTATGTAAAGTTCATGATCTCAAAGGTATAATAGTAAATGATAGTTCAAGAATTAAAAGAATAATGTTGGAAGAAAGAATTATCAATTGTTCCAAATTTGACATTTGAATCGAAATAAGATTCACTATAGACTGAAAGATATTCAACGAAATTTAAAGGTTTCAATACTTTAAGGTTTACAGAAAATTAAACACTTAGAAGTCACTAAGAACTAAGAACTCCTGCTAGAATTAACAGTATTTAACTGACAATTCAATATACACAAGTACAACAGGTGGTCAACCTATATGTATAATATTTAAACATGTTGTTTGTGTGTAGTCGGTTCCCCGACAATATAAAATTTACCCTTCTAAGAGGGTTATTCATCTCAGTAGATTTATAAGATTCCGTACCAAAACAATTGGTTTGGATAGCTTTCTAACTCATATATTTTTTCCTAGCCGAATCAAATGGTTTAGACCCCTTTCTCAATACATTTAAGAACAATAAGTTCAACTTCCAACTTGATTCAAGATATAAAGTTTAAGTCGAATTTCAAAATATGAATGACGATTCATACGAGTATAGATATTTGCTTAATATAGATATGGTTGATATAACAATTTGAAGCTTGAATAATATTCAACGCGGAATAACTTTAGGAACTTGCATTCAATATAAGAATCAAATGAAGTTAGGAAACATGCCTTTCGCATCGATTACCACTTATAGTGTATTATCACTTCACTGAACTATGTCATCCTATTTACGTATATATATATATATATATATATATATATATATATACACACACACACACACACATTAGTTATACAATCTTGATACACCAACTATCTCATACACATACTCAATATATACGTTAAGCACATACATTAAGTCCTAACTTAATTACGCGATCAAACCACGTATAGCATACTATCAAATCACGTAGTTCATAATCAACATTGTCTTTACTTTATTTAGAAACCTTTTAAAAGTTTTAAAATCTTCATGTTATACTACCATTACACATTTGAATACTTAAAACATCATTAAGACTCTTAGTTATAACTTATAATAACAATGTAAGCAAGTTGCCAAGTTCAGATCATAAATAAAACAGTCAGGTCTGTTAGGGATATACATAAGAATGTTATTCCTATCTATATATGATTTGATTATGATATAAATGAATGAATATGCAAGTATGCTTGCATTAAGGAGCATTAAGGAAAGTTTTAAAGTCCTTTGATAGATAATAGGAATATATGTACAAGGACTTAGTATGAATTGATCAAATATGTTAGGTTGATCATACATAAGCAAAATAGCTCTGTAAAGTCCTTAAAAAGAAATGATATACAAGAACTATAAATGTATAAAGATCAAGCTTGTTAGGTTGATCTTATAATGTAATAGATAGGCATGTCTGATCGTCGAACACTGCACCAACATCGTAGTCTGCTAGGAGAGTCAAGAAAAACTCGAGAACTATCAAGGCAGAATCGTAGTCTGCAAGATAGTAGATCTCGGAGTTTACAGTTTTTCAGGAGAGAGGAAGGATCATAGTGTGTCGAGAAGTACTTTCTCAGAGTCGTGGTCTGCTGAGGAAGTCATGTTCAGAATCGTAGAGACAGCCTGTCTAAGAATCGACCGAGCATCTGCCAGAGCCAAGTCAAGAATCGTAGGCCACACTTGAAATAGTAGAGTCTACTGATCATACTAAAGGCAGAGATCGTAGTCGAGCCAGATCAGACAAAGACAACAAGCATAAAGACAGAAATTGTAGCCTGTCAAGATCTGATCTCGGAGTTATAGTGTCTGCAGAACCAAAGCTTAATCGTAGTCTGCAGAACTAAGGCTTAAACAGAAGTGCTCACAACCCAAATGAAGAATCGTAAGAGTCAACACGATTCTCAACAAATTAGCACTCCCAGAATATCTAAAGTATGAAGCCTCTGGTTTGAGTTGCAAAGATACATTCCACCTGAAGGAAACCAGAGAGAACTCAATGAATGACATGCAAGCTAACAAAAGATCTAAGCACCAACCTAATCTACATCAAGATTGAGTTTTGAAGCCATTAAAGATGAAGTCCTCCATAAGTCTATCAGAAGAAGACTTCAGTAAAAATGACTGACTAAAGAAAGTTAGCAAGTGCAGTAGCTGTCAAGAGAACAGAAGACTAACGATCTTGGGATTAACCAAGATCGTAGTGTTTGCCAAACAAAGCAGGAACTGATGCAGTTTACACAGAGATACTGGCCAACCTATATAGAACAGACAAAGAAGATGAAGCATGGGTCAGACCATTGATGATATGTGAACGGGAGATCACAAGGAGAAAGAGACTGAGCATGACAAATTTGATAAGTCTTGAAGTTAAAGAGGGCCAAAGTAATCAGACAAGTTGTCAGTTCCTGAGATCAGTCGAGCCAAATAGTAGTATTAAAGCATTACACAAGTAAAGGAAGAGGTGTTCTACATTGAAGATCCAATGAACACTCTTCAGAATCGTAGTGTTGTCTCAACCAGTTAATGAGTAACATTCAACAAGACACACTACGATCAAGTCCAAGAACATCTGCATCAGAATCATAGAGTTTGGTCATCTGAAGATTGAAGCATTGACAATAGTTTAATCTGAAGACTGATATTCGAACATTGCTAATTTGAGAGCATCGATGCAGAAGGATAATTTCTGATGTTCTGATCGAGAAGTCAGAAAGAAAAAATAAAAGTGACTACCAGTCTGACACAGAAATGTGACATCTCTGAGGTGGTAGGTAAGGTAGTAGACCGCTATTTCAGTAAAGTCATAAAGGAACTGTCTTCTCACATCAAGCAGTCTGCACCAAATAACTCAAGATCTGTGAAGCAATTCAAATAGCTTCCAAAGGCTATATTCCAACGGGAAGATTGTGAAGGAGTATATATCAACTAGAGCTTCAAAGATCAAAAATGTTGCTAATTTGAAGAATCATTGAGTTGTTGGAATGCTATATTGTTTACTCTACGAGTTCCACCAGAAGTGGATAGAACAAATCTCAGTGGTAGTGAGACTACGAAGGTGGAAGTGAAGCAAATTTGAAGAAGGACTCAAATAGACTAAATCTTCACTTAACAAGGATGAGAATGCCACTGAAGATGGAAGCTAAGCTGAGAGTCGAAAAGGCCAAGAGGATAACATTCGAAAAAGTGGAAGAGCACAAAGAAGATCCAGAGAGCCACTCTACGAATCACCATGAACCAAAAGCTGAAACAGAACAGATGCAGAACCATGTCTGCATACCATTCAAGAAAGGTTTAGGGAATGCTAAGTGTCAGACGAAGTCTACCAAAAGCTCAAATACTTAGCAAACCTAAATGGTGATGGTGCACAGCTGACCTCAGATGAAGATGAGATGAATAGTATGAAGATCAGCTGCACCAAAGAAGAGGTGGTCCAGACTCTATGCAGAATGTAAAGAGGACCACGTCAAGATGCTAAGTACAAAAGATGTACAAGCTTCAAGACATCTTAGCAACAAAGCACCAACAATAACTACAACAACAACAAGTAGCCAGGCCTGAGGGGTCCTTGTCCAGAGGGACTAAATGAAGTTCCAAGCCTGCTGAGCTTGAAGAGTTCTTAGTGAACTGAAGTTCCAAGACTGCTAGCCTTGAAGGAATCGTAGTGATTCAGCGTGTTGCCCTTCCTTAGTAAAATTCCTGCTTGTTGAAGCAGAAGAGTGGATTAGTAGCTTAAGTCTCTGAACCACTTAAAATCCCTTGTGTCTTTTACATTCAGTCATTTACTTTCTGTCATTTACATTATGTACCTAACTGCTATAAATTCTATGTATGTATTAACTACTTACAATTAAACTAACTTCACAACAATGTATAAATATTTATAAATATATCAACGAAGGGGATCTGCTACTTATTCCGCTGTGTTTGAAAAGATTCTTATGTTTGTCATATGTTAATTCAGTAGCAATACAAAATAAATAAGAAAAGTATTTGAAATGAAAAAGGATCTATTCAACCCCCTTATAGATCTATTGTGTGCGTACTGGGAACTAACAATTGATATCAGAGCAGGTTCTCATGCTATTCAAGCTAATCGCTTTGAGTCTGATCCTAGGCACAAACATTGTTATAAACTTAGTTTAGCAGTAAGTTACTTGTAAATTGAAATGAACTCACAAGTTAGAAATAATGTGTACAGGTAAATGTGTATATACACCTGAAGTTGCTCAGATTGGTCCATGTTTTTAAATGCAACAGTCGCAAGACCAATCCTTGTTCATAGTCAATCTAGTAATCTGAAAACCAGAGATGAAAAGTCAAGAAGGGCATCAAAAATAAAATAAAAAATCGGTCATCCAATGTTCTATAAGACCAAAGCCTATACATGCAAAGAAATGTCTATTCAAGAGAAGAAAGAAAATCTCATTCGATATTATGATGCCTGATCAATCTAAGATCAAATAGAGCAACAAGATTTTAGCAATGAATGAAAAGAGCTGCACATCAATGCCTAACATTAGTATAGCAAGACAAATGACTGTCAAGAAACTGATAGTGTAAAGGTACGGTTCCTCATTAACACTTACATGAATACTGTGTTGCATCACCTTATGTACTGCAACAATACTCTATCAAGAGACCATACTCTTCCTGAAACAGGGAAGAGAGAGTACATTAAGGTTGGATACTTAATTGTTAACAAACTCTCTCTCCACTCAAGTTCATGTTGAAGATAGCTTCTTGAAAGAAGTCTGGAGTATGTCGTAAGTTAATCTTAATCATATAAAGCTTAAGTGGAGTAACTTTTGCTAAAGGATTGACATGTATGCAAATATATACAACACCAATGTTCTGTGTTCTTGGTAAAATGTAGAGCATGATCAACACTAGATGTGAGACCCCAGATTTAACAGGGATATTCGTACGACGACATAATCATTAGTGGACCCCATAACAGAATTATTATCGGATTGAGAAAACGATAAAAATATTTTTATGAAAATAACGGCGGAAGTTTTACCGTTAAAACTGTTGAACTACCCGGTAGTAAAAGTACAGTAATACGCGTGGTTGCATAGTAGCACACGATATTAATTATTGATGCTTATGTGAGAAGTCACTCAGTTATACTCAATTATTGCTATAGTAATTGCTGCATCATATCTCTCATATTATTGATTCGATTATTATCACAGTATCATATGCATTATATGATATATTATTAAATCAATAATTAAGACGACAAAGTTATTCATATTATTAAATTGCAATATTTACAATGTCTAGAAGTTTTGTCAAGGAGAGGTTTGGTCACCTAATTGCGCGCCAATAGGGAGAAATCCTTATCGGAAAGCCCCCTCTTTCTTGGGAACGACCTGGTTGTTAAATATTATGAGTTATGATATTAATGATGAATGTTATTATAATCGAATTTGAGTTCGGAGTTGAATTTGGAGACGCGGACGTGATATTTGAGTCCGAAACGATGAAATTAGTAGAAATAGACTATAAACACAAAATTTTTCGAGGTTGACTTTTTGGTCAAAAAAAGTCAATAGTTGACTTTTTTGGAAAAAGTCAAATTTCAAAATTTCAAAAATGAAATTTTTGAGAAAAATATTTCCATTGTGTTGGGATTGTTAGTGTTAGTGAAAATTGACATTTATTTCGATAGTAATTGATGTTTGGAAGTTATATTGACCAACCGGGTAATTAATCAGGTAAATGAGCAATTAATTGCTACTAATTCACATGCTCATATAACTATTTGTTCACATGTGTGTAATATTGAATTACATTCTTATACTATTAGGGGAGTTGGTGCAAGATTGATGATACTTGCATGACTAAGTTAAAAATGGAGGTATAGATGGAGGTACTATACTGTAATTAATTTTTCACATGTTTAGAACTATTGAGTTACATGATTTACTATTGATTCACATGATTTACTATTAGGGGAGGTGGTGCAAGTTTGATAATACTTAGATGACTGAATTAAAAATGAAAGAAAAGTTGGAGGTATTGTACTGTAATATTTCGAGCCCCAAAACGTGCAATTATTGAAACTATATTTTCCTATAAATAGAAGCTCATTCTTCCTTCATTTCTCACCAATTCACTAAAGCTTTAGAGCCATTATTATAGAGAGAAATTATAGAGAGAAAGAAAAAGAGAAGTCTTCTACCTCACTATTCCAGTATCCAGTCTTCTTTAGAGGTAAGGGATATTATTTGTTGTACCTGTAAGGGGTATTATTTCTTTCGTATTCATGAAGAGAGATTTTGTTATTCCATTCTTTATTATTCTGTTGGAATAACCTGTATACGTAGTATACTTGGTGAAATTCTTCTGTTATTCCGTTCTTTATTATTACATTGGAATAACTTTTGTATCATGTAGTATACTTGGTGAAATTCTTCATTATTCCATTCTTTATTATTCATTGGAATATCCTCACATGCATGCTTTCTGGGGACCGGTTCCATTATTTATTATTCTGTTGGAATAACCTGTCTATGCGAAGTACCGCATGCATGGTGATTTCTGTATTCTTTACTATTCTGTTGGAATATCCTATCTATGCGTTTTACACCGGACCTGGTTCCGTCTTTATTATTCTGTTGGAATATCCTGTCTGTGCTTTTTACGCCGGATCTGGTTTCGTCTTTATTATTCTGTTAGGAATAACCTGTCTGTGCAGTCTCTATCGCATGCATGGTGAATCCTTCTGTTATCCCATTCTTTATTATTATGTTAGAATAACCTGTCTATGTGGATTACCACATGCATTGTGAATGATCCTTTGTATTCATTCCTTATTAATTTGTGAAAATGATCTGTTTACATTAATTATGACGACAGTCATAATAAAAGCATTGGACAGATGAAAATCATGGGTATATGAAGTATTAGTAAGTGTTATTGTGACGCCCCCAAAATAGGTATACATCACCCATTCTGAGTCGTCAATAACATGGTACAGAAACAACTACAACTTTATTAATACAACCCATAAACTGTGAGTTTAAATACAAATATTGTCCTCTAGACAATATACATACCCAACTAAGTCCTCATTACAATTATTGATACAATACTTTACAAAAATGGTGAGGACTACTAAAACAACTTCCTAGAACCTTCATTCCAGTACCCCAGACTAGTACTCTCATTACATTCTCGCCTCCCCGAGAAGAAAAATGGAACAAAAAGGAAAAGGGTGAGCTCAACTAGCCCAAGAAAGAATATTATGACTAAGATAATATAGAACAAATTATCGTTAGTCTTCAACAGGGAAAAATCTGATAGAATACAATAGACAACAAGTTTCAGATCAGCAACGGAAATAATAATTCATAGATGAGTTACGTAGAGAATGAAATCTACTATAATCTATGAATTTAAAAGTCCATTATCATTATTTTATCCTCAGTAACATCAATCAATGCACATCTTGAATCATATATTCATCTTTGCACTACAGGCCAAAGATATTCATCAGTCGGTCATGTTCATCTCAACACCTGTACATCTTTGCACTACGGGCCAAAGATATTCATTATAAAATCATTTATCTTTGCACTTCTGAGGCCAAAGATATTCAATAATATCATCATTTAGGATTTGAGGATGATGAAAAATATTTTAAAGGAAACGAATCCAATGAAGCAAAAGAATAAATATCAAGGATTCGTATTTCAGCTATTTCATGTCCAAAAATACCTCATAAATAATCATAGTGAAGTAAAATTCAAGAATGATCAAAACATGGATACAATCAAAGCTAGTATCCATAATAGATATTTTGGACGAAAAGGAAAAAAATTTATTTTTCGATGAATAGTGCCGTATACGTGAATAGTAATCCCCGACACAAAAAGTTCCAAATTTGATTAAAATGTTCAAACCAATATTTCGGCATAATGATATTGAAGAAATAATATCATATATGAAGAAAATAACATCCCTTACCTCGAAAAGACGGTACTCCTGACTGGAATACTAAATATAGTGTTGAAGGGAACTTGCACCGTATAGCAACACTCAAGGTATCAAAATACTCAGAAGAATACGCTCAATATATTGAGAGAGAAATAGAGAGAAAACTTCAGTTTTTGGTGTGATTTTCAATTCTAACCTAAGCACCCTATTTATAGGAAAATGCTTAGAACACCAAAGCAGAAAATTTAATATAATATTAATATATTTATCAAATTTTCCTTAGCCCACCTCTAGACATCTGATTTCAGCACTTTGCACATGTTAAATGCAGCCCACCAAGCAAAAAAAACATTTTTGTAATTAAAAATAATTAAAACTTTCAAAAATTAATTATTTCGGAACTATGGAACTTCAATAATTCATAATAAATAGCCCTTTTATCAGAAAAATTCGAACCACATGTCTTTTCATAGGAAATTTCATTCTCTACAACTTTGCGAAGAAAGAAAGTTTTCCAAATTCCAAATGTAAATTGGCCCAAATCCATAAACTCGGACAATTTTACAAAATTATAATCAAATTTCTTATTAGAAATGGGGTCCACCGACACACAAAAACATGTGTTAATCATTTAATGCCACAAAAATATTCTTCCTCCTCATATACTCATATATCCCACCTTCATTGTAAAAATATCACCATTATTATATTATTAAAATATAATAATATATTTTATCAGAAAAGATAAAATATCAATTTTTCAACAATTGTCACTTTAAAATTTTCTCCATCTATATCTACATAAAATCAATATTTTCCTCATCATATAAATCAATAATTAATCATTCACAAATAATATTATAGAATCACAATCATCGACAACCGGTAGTTCCTGGAAAGAGGGGCTTTCGATAAGGATCTCTCCTTACTGGCGCGCAATTAGATGACCAAACCTCTCCTTAGACAGAACTTTCTAGATATTGCCAATAATTTTATCTAATAATATTATTCAGATAATATGAATTATTGCTCCGATAATGGAAAATACTATGCAGTGACAATTATTAAAACAACAATAATATCAACGTAGCAATTATTGAATCAATAAAATATAATATTGAACAGTAATTACTGTAACAATTATTGAGTAGTGCCTTCTTACGTAAGAATAAATAATTGGTGCAATACCGTGTGCTACTGTGTTTTAATCACCGGGTATTCCAACAGTATTAACGGTAACAACTACGCCGTTATTTATAAACAACTTATTCTTGTCGTTTTCTTCCTTCAATCGCTTTCCGTTATGGGGCCCACATAAGGTCGCTACTGTCGTCATTTAATATTCCCCACGGTATGAATATTCCACGACCAAACGAATATTCTCCGATAAAATGAATATTTTAAAACCACTTGCTTGTTTGAAATAATTGCGCATTTTACCCATAACTTACTACATTAATCAAATCAACCCTTACTATTTCAAGATAATAAATAGAGGAAATTTAATTTCATTAAAAAATAAGTTGGGGTCTTACAGTTATGATAAGTTATGTTGGTTATTATGTGAAAACATGAAAGTTTCTTAGAAATCACAAAGGGTTGAAAATCAAATTTTGGTGAAAATGGAACATGAAATTCAACTGACCATATCTCCTATTATATTTTGAATTTTTGAGTGTGGTCAAGTCCTAGAGTTAGATCTATGAGTTTACTAACTTATCCAAGTGGAATCACTAGAAAAGGTGTTGTAGATTTTCGTGTGGACTATTTTTAGCAAATGAGTCAAAAGATGAAAAATAGCAAAAAGCTACTGCCCATAATTTTGTAAGGGCTATTTCGGCCACTTAATTTATGAGAAAAATTCTGGCCTTTTGGGACATGAAAGTATATGGTATAAAGTACCTCCTTTCCAAAAATGAACTCATTCCGACTTAAAATGAGTAAGTTATGACCATTTCAATATTTAGGTTTTTCTGACAAAAAACGCTATAACCGGAGTTCTATAACTCCGATGACCATGAAATTTAAACTAGAAGATCACGTTAACATGTGTAAGATCTTTCCAAGATTTGGGAATTTCTGGAGTTAAACTTGAGGTAGCTAATTTCTTAAGGAATTAATTAGAAATTGATTTTTGAAAAATAGTAAATGAATTTTAAAAATTCCGAGAAAAATATATGTTCATTATGGGACTATATTCTGCTAAATTCCAGAAAAGAATTATTTTTGGGACTGATTTGGTATTTTTCATGAAAATGCTCTAGTTATGAGTATATGAGTTAAATATGTTATGTAATGTAACAAAATTGGAAAATAGGATTTTATGGCTTGGGAATCCTATATAAGGTATATGTAGATTTTTGATAAGGGATTTGATCATTGGTGATGAAATCTGAAGAGTATGGCATTCTTTGAATGATTAAATGCATTATTTGGTAAAGTGTAAACAATTGAAATAAATTGTTTATAAGTTTAGAGGTGATTAAAATATTGTTATAATAGTAATAATATTAGATTATGAGTTTATCAAGTGATTGATAATATTTGGATAAATTTAAAGTCTTTAATATTTATCCTTATTTTAGTTTGAATAATGCTTACATCATTGTCATCATCCTCATGCTTATATGGTGATGAAAGTTATCTTTGGCTTACGTGCAAAGATGGATTGTTGATTATTGTTTTTATTGTTGTATATCTTTGGCTTACGTGCAGAGATGGACTTGGTATGATTATGACCAAGGATTATTCGGTATAGTCATGACCATTGATGATTTCAAGAATATCCTTGGCCCGTAGTGCAGGGATGATTCGATGATGTGGTTTATTTATTAAGCTGAGTCTAAGCGATAAAAATTGATGAAAATATTTTTAAATCATAGAAGATAGTAGATTTTATTCTCTACTTGACTTTTCTAATGGATTGCTTATTCCGCTGCAGTTAAACTTGATGTCTATTGTATTTTATCAGTTTAACATTGTTGAAGACTAATGATAATTTATTTTGCATTATCTTAGCCATAATATTTCTTATTGGGCTAGTTGAGCTCACCCTTTCTTTCACTTTATTCTCTTGAGAAATGAGAACGTGGCAATGGACTAGTCGGGGAGCGGAGTGACGGTCGAGATGATAGCATTAGTAGTCCTCACTATTCTGTTAAATAGTGTGACAATAAATGTAATGAGGACTCCATTGGGTGTGGATATTGTCTAGATGACAATATTCTTATTAAAACTCTGAGTTTATGTTTCGTCGTATTTTACACGACAGCTGTATTATTAAGTTATATTTGAATTATGTACCATGTATTTGGCGACTCAAGATGGGTGATGAATACCTAATTTTGGGGGCGTCACACTAGAGGAGTATCTTGAAGATTCATAGAAACTGATCATCTCCATGAATCAACCAGATGCAAATAAAAGATAGAGTTGATTCCTACTCTAAAAACATTCAAGATCTGTGAACACAACCAAGCAAAGAGTGAAACAAATGTCCTATCAATATACTTAATCATTCACACACACATCATCATGCATTATAAATATCATATCTAAATCTGATATATGCATGAATATGATTGCTGAAGCTAATGTAAATTTAAATATATGAGGAATAAGGATTTAGGAAACTAACCTGGCAGGACCCAACCATGGGGACCAAAAATAGAAATTTATCTAAACCTGCAGGTACTTGGTCTATCTGACCACGCTAAGGAATGCTGAAGCAGATAACTTTAGTTAAGAAGATTCAACCAACTGAAGGCTTAAAACATTTTAGAAATGTTCTTGACAAAATCATTACTTGCCAAAGCCTGTTCTTGAAGACTTGCTGAGCTAACATGAATGAAGCTCATTTGGTTGCTGATCTCCATAAGAGAGCAGACCATACATGCTAAGATGAAAAGGGTCTTATATGATTATTCATGTAACACATATCATCTAATAAGAACCCTAGAGGAAGTTCACAACAGAGGATCATCGAGCATTGATCATGAATAACTCATCATAGAAGCAGAACTCCACGAGTGCAACCTGTCAAAGAGCTTAAGGAAAGTCGTAGCGTTCTCTATGATCAAGACTGAGTCCAGCCTGTGCAAGACAACACACAACGATTATGATAAAGAAGATTACGTTCGTAGTTCTGTCGACAATCGTGGAGTGATCAGTCCTGAAGATATCTATTTCTATGATCCAAGGAGGTTTAAATGATAGTGATAATTTCAGTCAAAAGAAGATATGAAAGGCTGCCTTCTGATGCGTATGAAGAAGAAAAACTTATATCTCTATGAGAAGACAGTATCAACTATGAGGGAGCACACCAATGTATATTTAGAGGTGATAGATGAACTCTCCAGCAGAGAGATCAAACACAATATCAATACTAATCATGTCAAAGGTTCTTCATCTGGTAAGCGCCTCAGGGACAAACCTGACCCTTAGTTCAGTCTAAGAGGTTGGCCCTTCCTAAGCTATCTTAATAACCTAGAGGGAATGATTAGTTAGAACTCATCACAAGAACCAGGACAGAAAATGATCGCAGGATATGATCAATAGTAAACTCAATAATTGTAAAGCAGCCTCGACAATCGCAGTTTTCCCAAAGGAAACACTAGCTCAGAGAAAGCTAAGGGCAAATCAATATTTTCCATACCAATCAAAGTCATGAATCTCAGTAGAACTCGACGCGTGTCCATTTTTCAGATCGTGTGGAGGAACGTTACAAATAATTTTGAAAAGGCATTTTGGAAATTCACATCAGAATATCAGTGCCCAAACTCTCACGGGGCTTATAAATGGTCGAGCCATTGAAGCATCTCTCAGAAGACGATCGTTGAGTTGACAAAAAAAATCATAGAGTCTATAGTTATCTCCTTAAGCTACTTTACGTACTGAAAAAGTCAACGGTCAGCCTACATCAGTAATGCTTATTTTCTTAACAGAAATTTAAACTGAAAAACTGATCAGAATATGGAGATGTACAATTTCTTATTGGGCATCGTGTGACCAATGGCTGATTAACACATCATAGCTTATGCAGAGTTAGAAGGAATTGTCTTAAAGACAAATTCAAAATTCCCAAACAGTTATCAAAAGCTATCGACTTTCTCTCCCTCTCTTTTTCAAACCCTAAAATCCTTTTCAAAGCTTGAAATAATTAAGTCTCGAGCTTCGCCTAAATTTCATTCAACTATCCCTCACAAGAACTATGAAATTAAATACCCATATACTTCGAATTCTCAAAATGGAAGAATGGAGAGTAATCACTGGCATTCAGCTCGGAACCAAGACGTTTGAGAAATCTGAGAAAAAGTTCCGAGATATTCTTGAACTTGTGAAGAAGGCTGGATTCTCAGAATGTCTTGAGTCAAACACTCGAATATATGTTGACCTGGTTAAAGAATTTCACTCCAACGCAACCATAAATTCTGGAACCCTTTCCACCAAGGTCAAAGGTTAGATTCTGAAGCTGAAATCTTCTGACATCAATCAATGCTTAGGTTTTCCTGACCTAGGTCTGAAAAGCCTTGATGAGATTGACACTGAAAAAGTTAAGAAGATTATATAGTACAAAAGAAACCCTAGTCTGAAGGACATGAAGAAAAAGGAGTTTCCTGAAGAATTTGAGTTCCTGGCAGAGATAGTGGGCAAGTGTATCCTATGCAAGGACACTGCACATGACACGGTGAGTAATCAACAGCTAAAGATCATGTCTGCAATAGTTTTGAAAAAGCGTATCAACTTTGAAGTTATCCTGCTTGACCAAATGTCCAAATTGCTGGATAAGGAAGAGAATAAAAGGTTAACAGGAAAACCTCTCATAAAGGTTTTCCATTGAAGGTTCTTGAGTATCATTTTAAAGAATAAGCTAAAGAATAAAATTAAGGATGATGAAGGTGAGGACCTTAATAGCCATAAAGTGATGACTACACAGCTATTTGCAAACTGGAAGAAGAACCCAATGGAGAATAAAAAGTTGACAATGTATGGCAGCACCAACAAAAACACTGCAAAAAAAAGGGAGGCTAGTGCTATGAAAAGGAGGAGTTGTCATCCACTGAAGATTCAGACATCCCTGAGTCCAAATCTGTGAGGCCACCAAAGAAGAAAACTAAGGTGATAAAGAAATCCAAACCAGTTCCCCAAAGAAGTCTATCTATTAAAGAAGAAAGAGAAAACATAGAGTCAAAAAATGAGAAGGGAGCTGATAACCTCAAGGATGAATCCTCAAGGAGCAAGTCCAATAATGAAGAAGAAGTTGAATCCAAGAAGGAAAAAGCTGAATCTATGAAAGGAATAGCTAAATCTGGTGATGAAGAAGAATGTACAAGTTCTATAGCTAACACTCAGAGTAGCCACTCTACTGATGAAGAGAGTTCGAAAGCTGAAACAACTGCATCTCCTACTGCTAATGTCCCAACAAGTTCATCTGATGGTTCAAAAGACGTTGAGTCCAATGAAGAAGGATATGCTCCTACTGTTGATGAACATCAAAGAAGTTCATCTGATGATTCAGAGGCTTCAAATTCTGAAGAAAGAAAAGAGTTTGAAACTCCT
Organism: Panax ginseng; assembly: GCA_020205605.1. Lineage (NCBI taxonomy): Eukaryota > Viridiplantae > Streptophyta > Magnoliopsida > Apiales > Araliaceae > Panax > Panax ginseng. Next base: position 37,988,148 of record CM035130.1, on the reverse strand, counting down.
GAAGCTGAATCCCCAAAAATAAGGAAGAGCAACAGACTGATTGCTTAAAAAGTTTTAAATAGGGGAGAATTGTTTCCAAAGATAATTTAAATCAGTGATGATGAGGTTGGATCTAAGGGAGAAGATGCTAAGGGAAAAAGGAAGAAAACATATGCAAAGTCTAGCAGTAAGAGGCTCAAGACTGCAGAGTTAGAAGAAGCCAGTAAGTCCGCAAAGACTAGCCCTAATAAGAAGAGTGATGATCAAATGGAGGAACAAACTGATGAATCCATTGAAGAAAGTCTACATAGGTCTAACTCAAATTCAAGTTCAGAAGGTAAAGAAATGGAAAAAGATTCTAGTTTTATAGATCAGAAATCAGAGGAGTCAGCAGACTATCCTGTTCTCTCTTTAGCAAGAGTTCACCAAATATTGGTGGTAAAAGTCTTTGATGAATCACCAGATGTACCACTAGCCCACCAGAAAGATGGATAAGTCATGGAAATGACTAACTCAAAGTTGTAAGAATGTCCACAAATGATGTGTTTGACAACTGGAAAAACATGAGTTTAGATTGCACTACAATATTGTACAATCCTGACGATCTTCTGATGAGATGGTTCTTCCCATGGATGCCCTGGCTAAAGGCATATATTGGTAAAGATGAAAGTTACTTCACTTGGTGTTACTCACACTTTCCAAACTTATAGCTGGTGGCACAGAACTTCCCAAGAGTAAAGGAGTTTGCAAAACAGATGATCAAGGACCAGTCTTACTTCAAAATCTACCGATATACTGGAAATCATTACATTCCCTATGATTGTCGAGTAGGTTCAGATGGCAAAATAGATTATATCCAAGTCCACTATTGTAGAGTTCCCTCACTCTACCAATGAAAATGACCATGTTGAGTTCGAGAAATTCTCTACTAATTCGACAATGTTGAATGACACTAACTCATCTTTCAACTATGATTGGTACTCAATGATTTATCATATTTTCACTACCTTTGAGAGTCTGTTCAAAAGTGAGAATAATAGTCCAACCAGATGTTTAGCAGGAGGCTGACCAAACAGATGATCAGACGAAGAATGAATAACCTGATGCTAGATCTTCTCAAGAGCAAGATTTGCTAAAGAACTCTAAAGAATTGATTGAAGATATCTCTCTCATTGGTGCAGAAATCAAGGATATGTCAACAAGAGAAGACAATGAGCTATCCAAAAGGCTTTAAGCCAGACTCTCAGACATATCCCTCAAGCTTCAACTAAGGGATCAAGTTTTTTTAAAAGCTATGAATAATCAAAAGGAAGAAGCTCTACGAGCTCAGAAGGCCAATGAAGAGAAAATTATATCTCTCTCTGACAAGATTGACAATCTGAATTAGTCTTTTTCCCTACAACTTGAGCTAAGCCAACAAGAACTCAAGATTGAGGTTGATAACTCATCTCACCTGATGGAGCAGCTTATATCAAACGTGGAGCAGCTCTCATAAATGATTAATGACGAAAAGGGGGAGAAGAAGAGACATAGAAAGAGGCACTCAAGGGGGAGTAAGGAGAAAAGAATGAAGGAAGAAAAGAAGGCAAAGAAGGTCAAGAACAGAAAGGCAAAGGGGGAGAAGAAGAAGACAACAACAGAAGCAGAGTCATCATCTAAGGGGGAGCAAAGGGGGAAAAGAAGAAGAAAGCAGCATAAGCATAGTCATCATATAAGGGGGAGTCAAGGGATGATGATCCCATGAACACAGAGTCTGAAGGGGAGCTAGACAAAGAAGAAGAGCATGCACTAGAACCAAACTCAGAGCAAGATGAAACAATGGAGCATGAATCTAAAGGGGAGCAGAGAAAAGAAGAAAAAGAAGAAAAGAAAGATAAGTAGCTGAGTAGCTGATCATCAGACATCCTGGAGACACACATGAAACCAAAAAGGTACATTTTTATCTAGTTAGGTATGTTTCTGGATCCAGATGAAGAGTGTTATAGTTTATGTACTTTTATATTATCATCAATGACATTCATGATTATATATTTTAAAAATACAGCTGCTCACTGTATATAGGATTCATTCATCTCATGCATATACACTACTTATTTTGTCATAATCAAATAGGGGGAGATTATTAGGAATATACATAAGAATGTTATTCAAATTCATATATGATTTGATTATGATATAAATGAATGAATATGCAAGTATGCTTGCATTAAGGAAAGCTGTAAAGTCCTTTGATAGATAACAGGAATATATTTACAAGGACTTAGAATGAATTGATCAAATATATTAGGTTGATCCTACATAAGCAAAACAACTCTGTAAAGTCCTTAAAAATAAATAATGTACAAGGACTATAAATGTAGAAAGATCAAGCTTTTTAGGTTGATCTTATAATGTAATAGATAGGCATATCTGATTGTCAAACACTGCACCAGCATCATAGTCTGCCATGAGAATTAAGGAAACTTGAGAACTATCAAGGCAAAATCGTAGTCTGCAAGATAGTAGATCTCGGAGTTCGTAGTTTGCCAGGAGAGACGAGGAAGGATTGTAGTGTGTCGAGAAGTAATTTCTCAAAGTCGTGGTCTACTGAGGAAGTCATGTTCAGAATCGTAGAGACAACCTATCTAATAACCGACTGAGCATCTCCCAGAGCCAAGTCAAGAATCGTAGGCCACACTTGAAATAGTAGAGTCTACTAATCATATAAAAGGCAGAGATCATAGTCGAGCCAGATCAAATAAGGACAATAAGCATAAAGACAGAAATCGTAGTCTGTCAAGATCTGATCTCGGAGTCGTAGTGTCTACAGAACCTAAGCTGAATCATATTCTGCAGAACTAAGACTTAAACAAAAGTGCTCACAATGCCAAGGCAGAATCGTAAGAGTCAACACGATTCTCAACAAATGAGCACTCCCAGAATATTCAAAGTATGAAGCCTTTGGTCTAAGTTGTAAAGATACATTCCACCTGAAAGAAACCAGAGAGCACTCAACGAATGACATGCAAGCTAACAAAAGATCTAAGCACCAACCCAATCAACATATAGATTGAGTTGTGAAGACATTCAAGATGAAGTCCTCTATAAGTCTATCAGAAGAAGACTTTAGTAAAAGTGATTGACTAAAGAAAGTTAGCAAGTGAAGTAGCTGTCAAGAGAACAGAAGACAACGATCTTGGGATTAACCAGGATTGTAGTGTTTGCCAAACAAAGCAGGAACTGATGTAGTTTACACAGAGATACTGACCAACCTATATAGAACAAACAAAAAAAATGAAGCATTGGTCAGACCATTAATAATATATGAACGGGAGATCACAAGGAGAAAGAGACTGAGCATGAAAAATTTGATAAATTTTGAAGTTAAGTAGGGCCAGAGTAATCAGATAAGTTGTCAGTTCCTGAGATTAGTCGAGGCAAACAGTAGTATTGAAGCCTTACACAAGTAAAGGAAGAGGTGTTCTATATTGAAGATCCAATGAACACTCTTCAAAATCGTAGTGTTGTCTCAACTAGTCAATGATCAACATTCAACAAGACACACTACGATCAAGTCCAAGAACATCTACATCAGAATCGTAGAGTTCAGTCTTCTGAAGATTAAAGTATTAGCAACGGTTTAATTTGAAGACTGATATTCGAACGTTGCTAATTTGAGAGCATCGATGCAGAAGGATAATTTCTGATGTTCTGATCGAGAAGTCAGAAAGAAAAAATAAAAGTGACTACCAGTCTGACACAGAAATGTGACATCTCTGAGGTGGTAGGTAAGGTAGTAGACCCTTTTCACATCAAGCAGTCTGCACCAAATAACTCGAGATCTGTGAAGCAATTAAAATAGCTTCCAAAGGCTATATTCCAACGGGAAGATTGTGAAGGAGTATATATCAACTAGAGCTTCAAAGATCAAAAATGTTGCTAAGTTGAAGAATCATTGAGTTGTTGGAATGCTATATTGTTTACTCTACGAGTTCCACCAGAATTGAATAGAACAAATCTCAGTGGTAGTGAGACTATGAAGGTGGAAGTGAAGCAAATTTGAAGAAGGACTCAAACAGACTAAAGCTTCACTTAACAAGGATGAGAATGCCACTGAAGATGGCAGCTAAGCTAAGAGCCGAAAAGGCCAAGAGGATAACATTCAGAAAAGTGGCAGAGCACAAAGAAGATCCAAAGAGCCACTCTACGAATCGCCATGAACCAAAAGCTGAAACAGAACAGATGCAGAACCATGTCTTCATACCATTCAAGAAAGGTTCAGGGAATGCTAAGTGTCAGACGAAGTCTACCAAAAGCTCAAATACTTAGCAAACCTAAATGGTGATGGTGCACAGCTGACCTCAGATGAAGATGAGATGAATAGTATGAAGATCAGCTGCACCAGAGAAGAGGTGGTCCACACTCTATGCAGAATGTAAAGAGGACCACGTCAAGATGCTAAGTACAAAAGATGTTCAAGCTTCAAGACATCTTAGCAATAAAGCACCAACAACAACTACAACAACAACAAGTAGCTAGGCCTGAGGGGTCCTTGTCCAGAGGGACTAAATGAAGTTCCAAGCTTGCTGAGCTTGAAGAGTTCTTAGTGAACTGAAGTTCCAAGGCTGCTAGCCTTGAAGGAATCTTATTGATTCAGGGTGCTGACATTCCTTGGTGAAATTCCTGCTTGTTGAAGCAGAAAAGTGGATTAGGAGCTTGAGTCTCTGAACCACTTAAAATCTCTTGTGTCTTTTACATTCAGTCATTTACTTTCTGCAATTACATTATGTACCTAACTGCTATAAATTCTATGTATGTATTAACTACTTATAATTAAACTAACTTCTCAAACAATGTATAAATATTTATGAATATATCAACGAAGGGGATCTATTACTTATTCCACTGTGTTTAAAAAGATTCTTATGTTTGTCATATGCTAATTCATTAGCAATACAAAATAAACAAGAAAAGTATTTGAAATGAAAAAGGATTTATTCAACTGTGAGATCCTGAATTTTAGGAAATGAAAGTATTCAATTTTCTTATAATTATTATTTTATTTAGTAAATGGTTAAATTGATAAAGGGTTAAAGTTAAGGGTGATATGTGAAAATTTTGCAAAGTAAGTAAGTTGTCATAAAATAATCGCTTGGTCCGGAAACATTCATTTTAACAAGGAATATTCGTACGACGGCACAATCATTAGTGGACCCCACAACGGATGTATTGTCGGAGTTAGAAAACGATAAAAATATCTTTTATAAAAATAATGGTAAAAGTTTTACTGTTAAACTGTTGAACTACCCGGTAGTAAAAGTACAGTAATACGCTTAGTTGCATAGTAGCACACGGTATTGTACAGTATCTTTGATTATTGATTCTTATGTGAGAAGTCACTCAGTTATACTCAATTATTGCTATAGTAATTGCTGCATAATATCTCTCATATTATTGATTCAATTATTATAATAGTATCATCTGCATAATATTTTATATTATTAAATCAATAATTGAGAAGACAAAGTTATTCATATTATTATTTGCACTATTGACGATGTCTAGAAAGTTCTGTCGAGGAAAGGGATTTGGTCACCTAATTGCGCGCCAATAGGGAGAAATCCTTATCGGAAAGCCCCCTCTTTCCTGGGAATGATCTGGTTGTTAAATATTATGGGTTATAATATTAATGATGAATAAGTTCGTGTTGATTAAAGATAAAATTGATATTTTCATTTTGTTGGGATTATTAGTGTTAGTAAAAATCGACATTTATTTCGATAAGGTTATATTGACTAATCAGGTAATTAATCGGATAATTGAGCAATTAATTGCTATTAATTCACATACTTATAACTATTTGTTCACATGTATGTACTATTGATTCACATGCATGTACTATTAGGGGAGGTGGTTCAAGATTGATAATACTTGCATGACTAAATTAAAAATGGAGGTATAGATGAAGGTACTATATTATAATTATTTTTTTCACATATATAGAACTATTGATTCACATGAATGAACTATTGATTCATATGATGTACTATTAGGAGAGGTGGTGCAAGTTTGATAATACTTGTAGGACTAAATTAAAAATAGAGGAAAAGATGAAGGTATTATACTGTAATATTTCGAACCCCAAAACGTGCAATTATCAAAACTATATTTTTCTATAAATAGAAGCTCTTTTTTCTTTCATTCTCACCAATTCACTAAGACTCACAAGAGCAATTATAGAGAGAGAAGCTATAGAGAGGGAAACTATAGAGAGAAAGAAGAAAAGAAGTCTGCTACTTCACTATTCAAGTATCCAGTCTTCTTCTGAGGTAAGGGGTATTATTTCTTTCGTATTCGTAAGGGATGTTATTTATTTCTTATTCATAAGGGATATTATTTTTGTTCAATATTCGTATGAAATAATATTTTCTTCCATACTCTGTAGAATGTAAGTAATATTATTTCATTTCGTATCCCTAATTCTACACTCATTTTATTGAAGTATTGCTTATATATTCCATGAAATTAGTAGAATATCCTTGATATTTGCACTTCATCCTGTATCTTTTCATAGATTATTGATTATTTCATGTCAGAATACTATTCATGAGTTACTATTCACCCGATTACTATTCAATCAAATATTATTCAATCAGGTATTCGGGGCACTTTTCATGCTGGAGTACTATTCACGAGTTACTATTCATGGGTTACTATTCACTCAGTTACTATTCACTCAAGTATTTGGGGTACTTTTTATGTCGGGACACTTTTCACGATGTACTATTCTCGAAGTACTATTCATAGTGTGAGACCCCAAATTTTACAAATAAAGATTTAATTTCCTCGAAATATTTTTTTGAATATTATGGTGTGAATTTGAGATAAAGTTATTGTTGTGGGTAGTATTTATAAATTTTGCAAAGTATGCAAGTTGTTATATTATATTCGATTGGTTGGGGAATAATCTATATGTCGGGGAATATTCGTACAACGGCACAATCATTGGTGGACCCCACAATAGAATTATTGTCGGATTGAGAAAATGACAAAAATATTTTATAAATAATGGCAGAGGTTTTACCGTTAATACTGTTGAACTACCCAGTAGTAAAAGTACAGTAATACGCGTGGTTGCATAGTAGCACACGGTATTGATTATTGATGCTTAAGTGATAAGTCACTCAGTTATACTGCATTATTGCTACAGTAATTGTTGCATCATATCTCTCATATTATTGATTCAATTATTGTCACAGTATCATGTGCATAATATGTTATTTTATTAAATCAATAATTGAGACGACAAAGTTATTCATATTATTAAATTGCAATATTTACAATGTCTAGAAGTTCTGTCAAGGAGAGGTTTGGTCACCTAATTTCGCGCCAATAGGGAGAAATCCTTATTGGAAAGCCCCCTCTTTCCTGGGAACAACCTGATTGTTAAATATTGTAAGTTATATTAATGATGGATAAGTTCGTGTTGATTAAAGATGAATTTGATAGTTTCATTGTGTTGAGATTATTTGTGTTAGTAGAAATTGACATTTATTTTGATAATAATTGATGTCTGGAGGTTATATTGTTCAATCGGGTATTCGGGGCACTTTTTTGTGTCAGAGTTACTATTCATGAGTTACTATTCACGAGTTACTATTTATGAGTTACTATTCATGAGTTACTATTCATGAGTTACTATTCATGAGTTACTATTCATAAATTACTATTCACCTGATTACTATTCACTCTAGTATTGTGCATTTGGGTATTTGGGTACAATATTATTCCATGAGGAGATGTGCTAATTTTTCAGATTATTGGTTGAAATTATAATAGTAAATCAATATGGATCGTTGATTTAAAGTCTTAATAGTAACTTTTTCCTTCAATATTACCAAGAGTTAATTACCCCTTCGTAAATAGTAGTTGTCTCTTCAATATTACCAAGAGTTATTTGCCTCTTCGGTGATCCAAGAGTTAATTATCCCTTCGTAAATAGTAGTTGTCTCTTCAATATTACCAAGAGTTATTTGCCTCTTCGGTGTTCCAAGAGTTAATTACCCCTTCATGAAATAGTAGTTGTCTCTTCAATATTACCAAGAGTCATTTTGACCCTTCATTAAGACCAAGAGCCACTCTCAGTTTTTCTATAAATAGAAGCTCATTCCTTCATTATTTCTTACGAATTCACTAAAACTCTAGAGAGAGAAATTATAGAGAGAAAGAAGAAGAGTATTCTCTTTACTTTACTACTTCTATATCCAATTTCTTTTACTGGTAAGGGATATTATTTGTTGTACACAGCAAGGGTGTTATTCTTTCTTATTCACGAAGAGAACTTCATTATTCCATTCTTTATTATTCTATTGGAATAACTCAGATATGCCTGTGACATACCCTATACATAACTTTGATCATGGCATACCTCAGACTTGGTGAAATCTTTATGTTATTCCATTCTTATTTATTACATTGGAATAACTCAGATACTGTGGACTCCCATATATTTGGTAAAATCTTTATATTATTCCCTCTTTATTATTCATTGGAATATCCTCGCCTGCATGTGTTTTACACCGGACTGGTTTTAAATCTTTATTATTACATTAGAATATCCTGCTCATGCTTTACGTCGGACTGGTTCCGTCTATATTATTCTCGCTGTAATATCCTCGTCATCTTTTCTGCCGACCGGTTCCGCCTTTTTTATTATTCTATTGGAACATCCTGTTGGTGTGAATTTCACCGACTGGTTTCGTCATTTAGTATTCATTGGAATAACCCGCCTATCTGCAGTACCGCATGCATGGTGATTTCTGTTGTATTCCATTCTTTATTATTCTCGTTGGAATATCCTCAGCTTGCGTGTTACGCCCCGACCGGTTCCGTTATTTATTATTCGATGGAATAACTTTTGCCTGCATCGAGGTACCGCATGTATGGTGATTTCTTTTGTTATTCCATTCTTTATTATTCATTTGAATATCACATGCAAGCGTTTTTACGCCATACCGATTCCGCCTTTATTATTACATTGGAATATCCTCGTCATGCATGCGTTTTACGTCGGACCTAGTTCCGTTATTTATTATTCTGTTGGAATAATAAAGACTGGAATAACAGAAGTTCTCTTCATGAATATGAAAAAAAATAATACCCCTTACCTTATAAAGAAGAGTACTCCGACGGTAGGGCGGGGATATACTTGAAGAAACTTGCACTATGCTCAAAGCTTTCTTAAACGATAAAGAAATACGCTCATGATAGAAGAAAAATTCTCTCTATAATTTCTCTCTCTAGAGTTCCAGTGAATTCGTAAGAAATAATGAAAGAATGAGCTTCTATTTATAGAAGAATGGATTGAATAGTAACCAATCCATGAACGGTCCAGATCGATTTACTTTAAACGGATGGTCCAGATTGGTTTATAATAAAATATAATATATTCTATTTATAATCTAATAAAATGAATAACGTTTAAAAAGATTTTACTATGCAAACACTATACAGGCACTATGCAAACACTATGCATAATAAAATATAATATATTCTAATTATTGTCTAATAAAACGAATAACTTTATAAAAGTATTCTGTTTTATATAAAAAGCTTTTCTGTTTTATTACATTAATAATACTAATAAAACAAAACTTCATCATCATTATTATTATTCACACTATTAATCGACTGTGTCATTCTCGGAAGAGGGCTTTCCAATAAGGATTTCTCCTAATTGGCGCAATTAAGTGACCAAACCTCTCCTTGGCGTAACTTCTAGACATCGTTAATATTACAAATAATAATATTAATAACTCATTATCTCAATTATTGATTTAATAATAAAAAAATATTGACAATAATTGAATCAAATAACGTGAGATACTATGCAACAATTCTTCAAGCAATAATTGAACAAAACCGAGTGACTTCTCACGTAAGCATCAATAATCAATACTGTGTGTTACTACTATGCAACCACGCCAGATTCCTCGCATTTCTTTAACACTGGGTGTTTCAATAGTTAACAGTAAAACTTCCGCCGTTATTTTCATAAAATAATTTTTTTTTTTGTCGCTTTTCTCAATCAAATAATAATTCCGCTTAATGGGGACCACCAATGATTGTGTCTTGTCATCTAATATTCCCCGACCAATCGAATATTATAAACAACTTGTGTACTTTGCAAAATTTCTAAATATTACCTACGACTATAACATTATATCAAATTTATTCCATAATATTTAAAAAGATAATTATAGAAAATTCAACTTTATTCATAAAAGTTGGGGTCTTACAATCTCCCCTTCTTATGAAATTTCGCCCTCAAAATTAGGGTACGTACCTGGTATGTCGAAGAGGTAAGGATACCTTGATTTCATTTCAGATTCTAACTCCCAGGTCATTTCCTCAACATCGTGGTTCTTCCATAAAACTTTGACTTGAGGTATAACCTTGGAGCGTAGAATATGTTCCTTCTTATCCACGATTTTAACAAGAACCTCTTCATACGTTAAATCTTTCGTTATTTCGTCCGGTTCTAACTCAATAATGTGGTTCACATATTTACGTAACATGGATATATGAAAAACGTTATGAACACGAGACATACTTGGCGGTAAAGCAAGTCTATAGGCTACAGTCCCTACTCGATCGAGGATTAAAATTGGGCCAATGAATCGAGGATTGAGCTTTCTTCTCTTTCCAAATCTTGTAACTCTTTTCCATGGAGCAACACGTAACAACACATGATCTCCAATATCGAATTCCACGTCCTTTCGATGAAGATCAGCATAACTCTTTTGTCGATCTTGTGAGGTTTTTATACGTTGCCGGATCATTTATATCTTTTCCGTAGTCATACGTACTAACTCCGGTCCCAACAACGTTGCTTCACCTACCTCATCCCAGCATACTGGAGAACGACACTTTCTTCCATACAACGCTTCGAATGGAGCCATACCAATACTTGCTTGATAATTGTTGTTGTAGGAAAACTCCACCAATGGTAAGAACTTGTCCCAACTTCCCTTGAAGTTAAGGACACAGAGTCTTAATAAATCTTCAAGAGTTTGAATAGTCCTCTCTGATTGTCCGTCCATTTGAGGATGATATGCAGAACTAAATCATAAATTCGTGCCCATAGCTTTTTGCAAACTAACCCAAAATCATGAAGTGAATCCTGGGTCTCGATCAGAAACTATGGATACTGGCATACCATGCAATCTTACAACCTCGTTTATGTACATACGAGCAAGACGTTCAAGTGTATAAGTTTCTCGTATAGGTAATAAATGAGCAGACTTGGTCAATCTATCAACAATGACCCAAATTACATCTATGCCTTGAGAAACCTTGGGAAGACCAGTAACAAAATCCATGGTAATGTGCTCCCACTTCCATTCTGGAATTTCAAGTGGTTGCAATGGACCTTTTGGTACTTGATGCTCCGCCTTAACTCGTTGACAAGTTAAACACCTTGAGATAAAAAACGCTATCTCCTTCTTCATATTGCCCCACCAAAATGTATGTCGAAGATCATGATACATTTTGGTACTCCAAGGATGGATTGCAAACGGTGTATTGTGCACCTCCATCATGATTTTCTACTTTAAATTAGGGTCGTTAGGAACACAAAGTCTAGATTTGACTCAAAGTATTCCTTCTTCATCGATTCTTGCTTTCGGCATAGCACCTTCTTGTACTTTCTTCCTCATATGCACCTTCTTCTAGGTCTGTAGCTTGAGCAGCTTTAACTTTATCGATTAAAGTCGATTCTACTCGTATATTCGCCATCATACCCGCATATGATCTTCTACTCAATGCGTCAGCTACCACGTTTGCTTTTCCAGGATGATATTGGATGGTATGATCATAATCTTTCAACAGTTCAAGCCAACGTCGCTATCGCATGTTGATTTCCTTTTGAGTGAAGAAATATTTGAGACTTTTATGATCTGTAAAGATCTTCACTTTCTCCCCATACAAGTAATGCCTCCAAATCTTAAGTGCGAAGACAACAGCTGCCAACTCTAGATCATAAGTAGGATAATTCCTCTCATATTCTTTGAGTTATCGAGAGGCATAGGCTATGACTTTCCCATGTTGAATGAGAACACATCCTAACCCTTCGCCCGAAGCATCACTGTAGATGACAAATTCCTCCGAGCCAGATGGTATTGTCAGAACAGGTGTTGAAATGAGTCTCCTCTTGAGTTCTTGAAAACTCATCTCACATTCCTCACTCCAACCGAATTTTGTATCTTTCCGAGTCACCTGAGTTAATGGAGTAGCGATTCGAGAAAACCCTTCTACGAATCTCCGATAATAACCAACTAAGCCGAGAAAGCTACGTACTTCGGTTACTGATTTAGGTTGTTCCCAGCTTTGAATGGCTTCAATCTTTGCCGGGTCAACAGATATTCCATGACTTGATACCACGTGCCCAATGAATGCTACTTCCTCAAGCCAGAACTCGTATTTCTTAAAATTGGCATAAAGCTTATATTCACGAAGCTTTTGGAGTATCAGCCTCAAGTGTTGCTCATGATCTTCACGGCTTTTGGAATAAATAAGGATGTCATCAATAAAGACGACCACAAAGTGATCCAAATATTCCTTGAATACTCGGTTCATCATATCCATGAAGGCAGCAGAAGCATTAGTCAATCCAAAAGACATGACTAGGAATTCATAATGCCCGTACCGAGTTCTAAAAGCCGTCTTTGGAATGTCATTAGTTTTAATCTTCAATTGGTGATATCCAGAACGAAGATCAATTTTTGAAAAGAATTTGGCGCCTTGCAACTGGTCAAACAAGTCATCAATACGTGGTAATGGGTACCTATTTTTGATGGTGACATGATTCAACTCCCAATAATCAATATAAAGTCGTATACTCCCATCTTTCTTCTTCATGAATAGAAAAGGAGCACCCCAAGGAGAAGTACTATGACGAATAAAGCCAATGTCTAACAATTCTTGCAGTTGGGTCTTTAACTCCTAAAGTTCAATAGGAGCCATTCGATATGGGACTTTGGAAATGGGTTTTGTACCGGGTTCAAGGTCGATACAAAATTTAATTTCACATTCTGGGGGTATGCTAGGAAGTTCTTCAGGGAATACGTCAGGAAATTCATTAACAATAGAAATATCATTCAATACTGAAGTATTTTTGTTTAGATCCGTGACATGAGCTAAGAAAGCTTGACATCCGTTTTTAATAAACGAATAGCTTTATGGCTTGAGATGACAGTGATTGATTTTAATGGTTTGGTTGCTTGAATTCACATAATAGGTTGGTTATGAATATGAAAGCTAACAACCTTACGAAAATAATTAATTTTTGCATGATGAGTAGTTAACCAATCAATCCCTAGAATTACATCAAATGCAAGTATTTTCAATGAAATAAGATCGACAGGTAATGTGAGGGTACCGATTTGAACCAAACAAAACTTATAAATAGTGGATGTAATGAAAGTTTCTCCCAACGGAGTTTCAATAGATAAGTCAAAGTCTAATTTCTCTGGAGTCAAATTTAAACGTTGAGCGCAAGTAGGAGAAATAAAAGAATGGGTAGAACCGGTATCAAATAAGGTATATACTTCGTTAGAGTTTATGATAAGCTTACCCGTGATGACCTCATTTGGGTTCCTTGCTTTCTGGGAGGCCAAGACAAACGCTCTCCCTTGCACTACTGGCTTTGACTTTTCTGGGGCATCCTTTGGTGCTTCCATCCTAGCTAAACTTGTCTTCGGTGAACGACAAAATTGGGCTAGGTGACCTTCTCTTCCACAATTATAACATGCTTTGGACGGCATCGCGTAGTTTGAACTAATGTGTCCCTCCCCTCAGCATTTGAAGCATATGATAGGTGGTCGTTCTCCTTCCTTAACAACAGGTGCAGGTGCTGACGTCTTTCCATCATTGTTGAATCTCTTTTTCTTGAAATGTCCATTCTTATTGCTTTGGCCATGATTACCACCAAAGTGGTTACCATTTTTGGCATGTTGATTCCTCCACGCTTATTGTCACCGCTCACGATCAAGTTATCACCGGGTATTATCATTTTGCTTGTACCGCTCTTTTTTGGTTGGGTTGACTCATTATCGCGCTCCAATAACTGAGCCCTATTAACAACATCTGAATACAAACATAGTTTATGAGACATAAGATATTGATGTATCTCGGGTTTCAAAACTCTTAGAAACATTCGCGTCATTCTCTCCTCATTATCAACCAAATGGGACGCAAACCGGGACAACTCGGCAAACTTGGCTTCGTACTGTGACACGATCATGTTGTTTTGCTCCAGCTTAATGAACTCTACCACTTTCATACTGTATACGCGGGGTACCTTATACTTGGTGAAATTCTTTTGTTATTCCATTATTTATTATTCTCTGGAATAACTTTATACATAAGTATCTGCATACATGGTGAAATTCGATGTTATTCCATTCTTTATTATTACATTGGAATATCCTGTCTCATGTGTTTTTCGCCGGGACTGGTTCCGCTCTTTATTATTCTATTGAATATCCTCGTCACATGCATGCGTTTCTGGCCGGGACTGGTTTCCGTTATTTATTATTCTGTTGGAATAACTTTGTACATCAAGTACCGCATGCATGGTGATTTACATTATTATTCCATTCTTTATTATTCTATTAGAATATCATATGGCAGTGCGTTCACCTTTGACACGTTCCGTTATTTATTGTTACATTGGAATAACTTTTATACATGCAAAAGTACTGCATGCGTGGTGATTTTTTTTGTTATTCCATTCTTTATTATACTTAGTTGGTTAAAGTTTTGACTTCTATACTCCATGAAATTAGTGAAATATCCTTGATATTTGCGCTTCATCTAGTATCTTTTCATGGAAATATTCTTTTGAGCATTCTTAAATTTTACTCTACAAAGAAGTATCATGTGACAATTTGGACGTTATTAGTTCCTGGATAAATTAATTCGTGAACTTATTTTATTGAATTCTTATATCATTGTCATCATCCTCATATTTATATTTTGTTGAAAGTCATTTGTGGCCTGTAGTGCATAGATGGACTTGGTATGATTATGACCGAGGATTATTCTTGGCCTAATCATGGGTAGTAATGTTACAAATGAGGTGGTAAAAGTCCTCATTGGCCCGTAGTGCATTGATGGGCCGATTGTTGGCATGATCATGACCATTGATGAATACACAAATATCCTTGGCCCGTAGTGCATGGATAAATTGTGGTTGTGATACTAATGAATATCCTTGGCCGTAGTGCAGGGATGATGTGGATTATTTATTAAGCTGAGTCCCAGAGATAAAAGTGATGAATACCTTTTAAATCATAAAAGATAGTAGATTTTATTCTCTACTTGACTCTTTTAATGGATTGCTTGTTCCGCTGCAGTTAAACTTGATGTTTATTATATTTTATTAGTTTAACATTATTGAAGACTAATGATAATTTATTCTGCATTATCTTAGTCATAATATTTTTTACTGGGCTAGTTGAGCTCACCCTTTCTTTCACTGTTCTCTTCAGAAAATGAGAACGTAGCCGGGACTAGTCGGGGAAGGGAGTGACGATCCAGATGATAGTATTAGTAGTCCTCATAATTCTGTTAAATAGTGTGACAATAAATGTAATGAGGACTTATTCTGAGAGTGGATATTGTCTAAAAGACAATATTTGTATTAAAACTCACAGATCTCTTGTTGTATATTAAAGATTGTATTTGTATTCTGATTACCATGTATTTGGCGACTCAGAATAGGTGATGTATACCTATTTTGGGGGCGTCACGATTGATATCAAAGCTTAGGGATATGATCCTAATGAGATGTGAGACAAGAACTAGGAGGGAGAGACAGAAATTCCTTCGCTAGTATGCCCTACCTAAGTTTATTTGATATTTAATTGGTTGGTCAGAGTATAGGGATTATATGTGATATGTTAATTAACCCTTGTTTTGTGGCAGTATTTGAAAATGGCATCTGAGAATGTTGAGAACATTAATGGAGCACAGGAGACCGTTGAGTCTCCACAGATCAATAATCAGAATAATGTGCATCAGGAAGGCGACAATCCTCAGGCAAACAACAACACTAACCAGATGATGAACGATGGAATGTTCAGAGGATTTATGCAATTCATGCAACATCAGGCAAGAGCGGCTCCTGTACAAAATGCAGGTGGAAGCACTGGCAACTCTCGGATGGTCACCGCTAAACAGTTCAAGGAACTGGGACCACCGAAGTTTTTTAGAGAGCCAAAACCACTTAAGGTGGAGACTTGGATAAAGCGGATCTGCAAGATATTTGATGTCTTGGGTGTTGCGTGCGTGAGGCGATTCTTGGTGGGAATCAGAAAAGCGTCTTCAACTGCGCCGCTGACCAAGATGACTTGGGAGAAGTTCCAAGAATTGTTCAACGACAAGTATTTTCCCAAAAGTATTAAATACATGAAAGAGGTAGAGTTCATTAAGGCGAGCAAAACAACATGACCGTGTCGCAATCGAAGCCAAGTTTGCCGAGTTGTCCCATTGCATCCCATTTGGTTGATAATGAGGAGAGAATTACGCCAATGTTTCTAAGAGGTTTGAAACCCGAGATACGTCAATATCTTATCTCTCATAAACTATGTTTGTATTCAGATGTTGTTAATAGGGCTCAATTATTGGAGCGTGATAATGAGTCAACCCAACCAAAAGAGAGCGGCCGGCAAAATGATAATACTAGTGATAACAGTCATCGAAGCGGTGACAATAAGCGTGGAGGGAATCAACATGCCAGAAATGATAACCACTTCGGTGGTAATCATGGCCAAAGCAATAAGAATGGACATTTCAAGAAGAGGAGATTCAATAATGATGGAAAGACGTCAGCACCTGCACCTATTGTTAAGGAAGGAGAACGATCACCTATCATATGCTTCAAATGCGGAGGGGAGGGACACATTAGTCCAAACTGCGCGATGCCGTCCAAAGCATGTTATAATTGTGGAAGAGAAGGTCACCTAGCCTGATTTTGTCATTCACCGAAGACAAGTTCAGCTAGGATGGAGGCACCAAAGGACGCCCCAAAAAAGTCAAAGCCAGTTGTGCAATGGAGAGCGTTTGACGTGGCCTCCCAGAAAGCAAAGAACCCGAATGAGGTCATCACGGGTAAGCTTATCATAAACTCTAGCGAAGTTTATACCTTATTTGATACCGGTTCTACCTATTCTTTTATTTCTCCTACTTGCGCTCAACGTTTAAATTTGAGTCCGGAGAAATTAGACTTTTATCTGTTGAAACTCCGTTGGGAGAAACCTTCATTACATCCACTGTTTATAAGTCTTGTTTGGTTCCAATTGGTACCGTCACATTACCTGTTGATCTTATTTCATTGAAAATACTTAGATTTAACGTAATTCTAGGGATTGATTGGTTAACTACTCATCATGCAAAAATTGATTGTTTTCGTAAGGTTGTTAGCTTTCATATTCCTAATCAACCTATTATGCGAATTCAAGCAACCAAACCATTAAAATCAATCACTGTCATCTCAAGCCATAAAGATATTCGTTTATTGAAAAATGGATGTCAAGCTTTCTTAGCTCATGTCACGGATCTAAACAAAAATACGTCAGTTTTGAATGATATTTCTATTGTTAATGAATTTCCGACGTATTCCACGAAAAACTTCTGGCCTACCCCGAGCGTGAAATTGAATTTTGTATCGACCTTGAACCCGATACAAAACCCATTTCCAAAGCCCCCATATCGAATGGCTCTATTGGACTTCGTGAGTTAAAGACCCAATGCGCAGGAATTGTTAGACATTGGCTTTATTCGTCCTAGTACTTCTCCTTGGGGTGCTCTGCTACTATTCGTGAAGAAGAAAGATGGGAGTATGCGACTTTGTATTGATTATCGGGAGTTGAATCATGTCACCATCAAAAATAGGTACCCATTGCCACGTACTGATGACATGTTTGACATGTTGCAAGGCGCCAAATTCTTTTCAAAAATTGATCTTCGTTCTGGATATCACCAATTGAAGATTAAAATCGATGACATTCCAAAGACGGCTTTCAGAACTCGGTACGGGCATTATGAATTCCTAATCATGTCTTTTGGATTGACTAATGCTCCTGCTGCCTTCATGGATGTGATGAACCGAGTATTGAAGGAATATTTGGATCACTTTGTGGGAGTCTTTATTGATGACATCCTTATTTATTCGAAAAGCCGTGAAGATCATGAGCAACACTTGAGGCTGATACTCCAAAAGCTTCGTGAATATAAGCTTTATGGCTTGAGGAAGTAGCATTCCTTGGGCACGTGGTATCAAGTCATGGAATATCTGTTGACTCGACAAAGATTGAAGCCATTCAAAGCTGGGAACAACCTAAATCAGTGACCGAAGTACGTAGCTTTCTCGGCTTAACTAGTTATTATCGGAGATTCGTAGAAGGGTTTTCTCAAATCGATACTCCATTAACTCAGTTGACTCGGAAAGATACAAAATTCGGTTAGAGTGAGGAATGTGAAAAGAGTTTTCAAGAACTCAAGAGAATATTCATTTCAAAGACTGCTACGGCAATACCATCCGCTCGAAGGGATTTGTCATCTACGATGATGCTTGAGCAAAGGTTAGGATGTGTTCTCATGCAATATGGGAAAGTCATAGCCTATGCCTCTCGACAACTCAAAGAATATGAGAGGAATTATCCTACTCATGATCTAGAGTTGGCAGCAGTCGTTTTTGCACTAAAGATTTGGAGGCATTACTTGTATGGGGAGAAAGTGGAGATCTTTACGGATCATAAAAGCCTCAAATATTTCTTCACTCAAAAGGAACTAAACATGCGACAACGACGTTGGCTTGAACTGTTGAAAGATTATGATCATACCATCTAATACCATCTTGAAAAAATGAACGTGGTAGCTGACGCATTGAGTAGAAGATCATATGCGGGTACGAGTGCGATATTGAATTTGATATAATGTTATAGTTGTGGGTAATATTTAGAAATTTTTCAAAGTACGCAAGTTGTTTATAATATTCGATTGGTCGGGGAATATTCATTTTAACAGGGAATATTCGTACGACGGCACAATCATTGGTGGACCCCACAACGGAATTATTGTCGGATTGAGAAAATGACAAAAATATTTTTATGAAAATAACGGCGGAAGTTTTATCTTTAATTGTTGAAACACCCAGTGTTAAAAGTACAGGAATACGCGTGGTTGCATAGTAGCACACGGTATTTGATTATTGATGCTTAGGTGAGAAGTCATTCAGTTTTATTCAATTATTGTCGATATTTTATATATTATTAAATCAATAATTGAGATAACAGAGTTATTAATATTATTATTTGCAATATTAACGATGTCTAGAAGTTACGCGAGGAGAGGTTTGGTCACCTAATTGTGCGCGATAGGAGAAATCCTTATTGAAAGCCCCTCTTTTACTGGGAGCGACACAGTCGATTAATAGTGTGAATAATAATAATGATGATGAAGTTTTGTTTTATTAGTATTATTAATGTAATAAAATAAAAAAGCTTTTTATATAAAAGAGAATACTTTTATAAAGTTATTCGTTTTATTAGGCTAATAGTTAAATATTTTTATATAAAACAGAATACTTTTATAAAGTTATCTATTTTATTAGATAATAATTAGAATATATTATATTTTATTATGCATAGTGTTTGCATATTGCCTGCATAGTGTTTGTAAGACCCCAAATAATTAATAAATGAAATTTAATTTCCTCTAATTATTATTTTGAAATAGTAAGGGTTGATGTGATTAATGTGAATAGTTATGGGTAAAATACGCAAATATTTCAAAATAAGCAAGTGGTTATAAAATATTCATTGTTGTCGGGGAATATTCGTTTGGTTGTGGAATATTCGTACTGTCGGGGAATATTCGTACGACGGCACAGCCATGTGTGGGCCCCATAATGGAAAGCGATTGGAGGAAGAAAACGACAAATATAAGTTGTTTAAAAATAACGGCGTAGTTTATTACTGATTTACACTATTGGAATACCCGGTGGTTAAAGCACAAGAACACGCGCGTTGTTGCACAAGAAGCTTTACAGTATTGCACCAATTATTGACTCTTACGTAAGAAGGCACTACTCAATAATGGTTACTGTGAATTCTTGCTCAAAGATTTTATTGGTTCAATAATTGTTGCGTTGATATTTTATATTCTTTGTTGTTTCAATAATTGTCATTACACAAGATTTTTCATTATCGAAGCAATAATTCATATTATCTCGAATAATATTATTAGATAACATTATTGGCAATGTCTAGAAAGTTCATCTCAGGAGAGGTTTGGTCACCTAATTGTGCGCCAAGAAGGAGAAATTCTTATTGAAAGCCCTTCTTTCCTGAGGCTGCACGGTTGTCAATAATGTGATTCTCATAATATTATTTGTGAATAATTAATTATTGATTTATATGATGAGGAAAATATTGATTTTATGTGGATATAGATGGAGAAAATTTTTAATGTGACAATTGTTGAAAATTAATATTTTATCTTTTTTCGATAAAATAATTCATTTAAATATATTATTATATTTTAATAATATAATAATGGTGATATTTTTATAATGAATGTGGGATATATGAGTATAGGAGGAGAAAGAGTATTTTTGTTGCAATAAATGTTTAAAACATGTTAAACATGTCCGATGGGACCCCATTTATTGACCCGAAATTTGATTATAACCTCTAAAATCACTCGTTTGTGGATTTCGGTCAATTTATATTTGGAATTTGGAAAAACTTTCTTCTGCAAAGTTGTAGAGAATTGAATTTCCTATAAAACCTCGCGAGATTTGAATTTTCTGACAAAAGGGCTATTTATTGTGAATTATTAAAGTTCCGAAGCTCCGAAATAATTGATTTTTGAAAGTTTTAATTGTTTTTAATAACAAAAACGTTTTTTTTTGTTTTTATAATTATTGTGGGCAACATTGGTGGCTGAGTTCAGTTGCCAAAAGTGGGCGTAAGAATTTTATTTATATATATTAATATTATATTAAATTTTCTGCTTTAGTGTTCTAAGCATTTTCCTATAAATAGGGTGCTTAGGTTAGAATTGAAAATCACACCAGAAACTGAAGTTATTCTCTCTCTATATTATCGAGCGTATTCTTGTGAGTATTTTGAGTATACTTTGAGTATTGCTATACGGTGAAAGTTCGTTATAGCCTATATCCATTATTCCAGTTAAATCTTTGTCTTTCCGAGGTAAGGGATATTATTTTTTTCGTAATGATATTATTTCTTCAATATCATTATCTTTGAAATATTGATCTGAAGTTTTATCAAATTTGGAACTTTTGGTGTCGAGTTACTATTCACGTATACGGCCTTATTCACGATACACGACAATTATTCACGAATCGACACTATTCATCGAAAAATAAAAATTTTCTTTTAAATCCGAAATATCTATTCTGGATACTAGCTTTGATTGTATCCATGTTTTGATCATTCTTGAATTTTACACCACTATAATTATTTTTGAGGTATTTTTGGACGTGGATAAAACAAAGTACGAATCCTTAATCCTTAATCCTTAATCCTTGTCATTTTGTTTCACTAGATTCGTTTCTTTTAAAAAAAAAATAAAAAAATTCATCATTCTCAGTTTTAAATGATGATATTATTGAATATCTTTGGCCTGCAGTGCAAAGATGAATGATTTCTAATGAATATCTTTGGCCTGTAGTGCAAAGATGAATGATTTCTGATGAATATCTTTGGCCGTAGTGCAAAGATGAACATGTGTTTAGATGAACATGACCAACTGGTGAATGTCCTTGGCCTGTAGTGAAAGGATGAATATATGATTCTAGATATATGGGATAAAAATATTGATGATGGACTGTTAAATTCATAGATATTAGTAGATTTCATCCTCTACGTAACTCTTCTATGAATTAATATTTTTCGTTGCGAGTATTGATTTAAAACTTGTTGTCTATTGTATTCTATTAAATTTTTTCCCTGTTGAAGACTAATGATAAATTGTTCTCTATTATCTTAGTTATAATATTCTTTACTGGGCTAGTTGAGCTCACCCTTTTCCTTTTTGTTCCATTTTTCTTCTCAAGAGGCGAGAATGTAGCGAGTACGAGTCGGGGTATGGAATGATGGTTTTAGAGAGTTGTTTAGTAGTCCTCACCATTTTTGTAAAATAATGTATCAATAATTATGATGAGGATTTATTTGTATGTGGATATTGTTTAGATGGCAATATCTGTATTTAAACTCACAGCTTCTCTCGTTGTAATAATAAAGTTGTAGTTGTTTACATGCACTGTGTATTGACAACTCGGAATGGGTGGTGTATACCTATTTTGGGGTGTTACATTTGGTATCGAGCTTAGGGATATGATTTACATGAGATCGGGGAATAGAACTAGGAGGGGAGAGACGAGTAAATCCTTCGCTAGTGTGTCCTACCTAAGCTTATTTGTTAGTCGGTCATAATATAGGGATATTATGTGATATGTTAATTTGTTTAATTAACCCTTATTTTCTTGGCGATGATTTGAAATGGCATCCAAAAATGTTGAGATAAGCAATGGAGCACGGAGACCGTTGAGTCTCCATGCATCAATAATCGAGGATAATATGCAACTGAGGACAATAATCCTCATGAAAATAATAACACCGATGAAATGGTGAATGATGGGATAATCGAGGCTTTATGCAATTCATGCAACAATGAGCGAAGGCGCCTCATCCATAATACGGTGGAAATGATAAGCAACGCTGTGCCATCACACAACAAGCAGTTCAAGGAGTTGGGACCACCAGATTTCCATGGAAAGCCGGATCCGATCAAGGCAGAAACGTGGGTCAAGCAAATTACCAAGATATTCTATGTCTTGGGATGCACGGAGGAATAGAAGGTTCCATTCACCACCTTTATTTTCCGTGGCGAGGCAAACTACTGGTGGGAATCTGTGAAGCGTACCCATCCAAATTGCGCAAAGATGTGTCTTGGGAGACGCGTTTGAAACTATTTAATGACAAATACTTTCCTAAAAGTGTTCGTCATATGAAGGAAGTGGAGTTTATTAGACCGAGCGAGAACAACATGGCGGTGTCTCAAAGACGAGGCGAAGTTTGCGAGTTATCCGTGTTTGCACCTCATTTGGTGGAGAATGAGGAACGATGACGCGGATGTTTCGAGAGGTTTGAAACCCCAAGATACGTCAAGATATCATCTCTCATAAATTTTCTTTTTATCGAGATATTGTTAATAGGGCCCAATTATTAGAGCGAGATAACGAGTATGGTCAACCGAGGTACCACAATCGAGATCATCATCTGGGAGATAGCGATCAACAAAACAACAATAACCAATGGAGAAAGAAAAAGACGGACAAAATGGTAACCACTTTGGTGGTAATCATGGCCATGAAAATAGAAGAACCGAAATCGAGGAGGAGATTTTAAAAAGAGGAGATTCAACAACGACCATGTGAAGACGACAGTACAAAGAAGAATCGGGTTCCAAGGAGGAGAACGACCACCGGTCATATGCTATAAATGCGGAAAGAGGGACATCATCGGTCAAACCGCCCACAACAGCCCAGGTATGCTATAATTATGGAAAGGAAGGACATATCGCTTCGAGATTGCACGGTAGGGAAACCTAGTTCAATGGGATGGTGACTCAAAAGATCGTCCCCGTAAAAAGTCAAAGTCAACGGTTCCTCGAAGAAGCGTTTGTTGTGGTCGGTCAAAATGCGAGGAACCCAAACGAGGTGATCACGGGTAAGCTATTTATAAATTCTTGTGAAGTTAATACTTTACTAGATACCGGTGCCACCCATTCATTTATCTCTCCTACTTGTGCTCAATGTTTAAATTTGACTCCGGAAAAATTAGACTTTGACCTATCTGTGGAAACTCCGTTAGGAGAAACTTTCATCACATCCACTGTTTATAAATCTTGTTTGATTCAAGTTGGCACCATCACCTTACCTATTGACCTTATCTCTTTAAAGATACTTGCTTTTAATGTGATTTTAGGGATTGATTGGTTAACTACTCATCATGCCAAAATTGATTGTTTTCGTAAGGTTGTTAGCTTTCATATTCCTAAACAACCTGTTGTACGAATTCAAGCAACTAAACCATTAAAATCAATCACTATCATATCTAATCATAAAGCTATTCGTTTATTGAAAAACGGATGTCAAGCTTTCTTAGCCCATGTTATGGATTTGAATAAAGACACGTCAAATTTGAATAATATTCTCGTTGTTATTGACTTTCCTGACGTATTTCCTGAAGAACTTCCCGGTCTACCCCCAGAACGTGAAGTTGAATTCTTTATTGACCTTGAACCTGGTACAAAGCCCATTTCTAAAACCCCATATCGAATGGCTCCTATTGAACTTCAGAGTTAAAGGTCCAACTACGGAGTTGTTGGACATCGGTTTCATTCGTCCCTAGTACATCTCCTTGGGGTGCTCTCTGCTTTATTCAGAAAGAAGAAAGACGGAGTATGCGACTTTGTATTGACTATCGGAATTGAACCATGTCACCATCAAGAATAGATATCCTCTACCTCGTATTGATGACTTGTTTGATCGATTGCAAGGAGCACAATTCTTTTCAAAAATCGATCTTCGCTCGGATATCATCAATGAAAATTAGAATCGAGGATATTCCAAAGACTGCTTTCAGAACTCGGTACGGGCATTATGAATTCCTAGTCATGTCTTTTGGATTGACTAATGCTCCTGCTGCTTTCATGGATATGATGAAACGAGTATTCAAGGAATATTTGGATCAATTCGTTGTTGTCTTTATTGATGACATCCTCATCTATTCCAAAAGTCGTGAAGATCATGAGCACCATTTGAAGCTTTGTACTACAAAGGCTTCGTGAAAACAAGTTATATGCCAAGTTAAAGAAATGCGAGTTACGGCTTGAGGAAGTAGCATTTCTTGGGCATGTGGTGTCAAAACATGGAGTATCTGTTGACGTGAAGATTGAAGCAATACAAAGTTAGAGCAACCAAGCTCGGATCAAGTACGTAGCTTTCTGGGTCTAGCTGGTTATTATTGGACGTGGAAGGGTTTTCTCGAATCGCTACTCCGTTAACTCAGTTGACTCGGAAGGATACAAAATTCGTTTGGAGCGAAGAATGCGAGAAGAGTTTCCAAGAGCTTAAGATGAGACTTATTTCTAAGACTGTTCTAACAATACCATCCGATACGGATGGATTTGTTATCTACAACCGATGCTTGAGCAAAAGGGTTAGGATGTGTTCTCATGTAACATGGGAAAGTCATAGCCTATGCCTCGCGACAACTTAAAGAATATGAGAGGAATTATCCTACTCATGATCTAGAGTTGGCATCAGTCGTTTTTGCGCTAAAGATATGGAGGCACTATCTATATGGGGAGAAAGTGGAGATATATTCAGACCATAAAAGCCTTATATATTTCTTCACTCAAAAAGAACTCAACATGCGGCAACGACGTTGGCTCGAGCTATTGAAAGACTACGACCACACTATTCAACACCATCCTGGAAAAGCGAACGTGGTAGCTGACGCATTGAGTAGAAGATCATATGCAGGAATGAGTGCGATGATGTCAAGTATACGCATAGAGCCAACTTTAATAGAAAAAGTTAAGGTTGCTCAAACCAATCAATTCGAGATGATGCGTATGAAGAAGAAAGTACAAGAAGGTGCTATTCTGGAAGCGAGAATTGATGAAGAAGGAATACTTCGAGTCCACTCCAGACTTTGTGTTCCTAACGATTCTGGTTTGAAGTACAAGATCATGATGGAGGCACATAATACACCATTTGCAATCCATCCTGGAAGTACTAAAATGTATCGTGATCTTCGACATACATTTTGGTGGAACAATATGAAGAGAGAGATTGCAAAGTTTATCTCAACATGTTTAACTTGTCAACGTGTAAAGGCGGAGCATCTAGTACCTAAGGGTCCGTTGCAACCACTTGAGATTCCGAAATGGAAGTGGGAACACATTACCATGGATTTCGTTACGGGTCTTCCTACGGTTTCTCAAGGCATCAATGCCATTTGGGTTATTGTTGATAGATTAACAAAGTCTGCTCATTTCTTGCCGATACGGGAGACTTATTCCCTTGAACGTCTTGCTCAAATGTACGTAAATGAGATTGTGAGATTGCATGGCATGCCAGTATCCATAGTTTCAGATCGTGACCTACGATTCACTTCAAGATTTTGGGTTAGCTTGCAAAAAGCTATGGGCACGGATTTACAATTCAGTTCGGCATACCATCCTCAAACGGACAGACAATCAGAGAGGACTATTCAAACTCTTGAAGATTTATTAAGACTCTGTGTCCTAGACTTCAAGGGCAGTTGGGATAAGTATTTACCATTGGTGGAATTCTCCGACAACAACAATTATCAGACAAGTATAGGTGTGGCTCCATTCGAAGCATTATATGGACGAAAATGTCGCTCTCCAGTATGTTGGGACGAGGTGGGTGAAGCAACATTGTTGGGACCCGAGTTAGTACGTATGACTACCGAAAAGATCCAAATGATTAGACAACGTATACAAACGACACAGGATCGATAAAAGAGTTATGCGGATCTTCATCGAAAGGACGTGGAATTTAGTATAGGGGATCATGTATTGTTGCGAGTTGCTCAATGGAAGGGAGTTACAAGATTTGGGAAGAGAGGAAAGCTCAATCCATAATTTATTGGCTCATTTCAAATTCTTGACCGAGTAGGAAATGTAGCCTATAGACTCGCGTTACCTCCAAGTATGTCTCGTGTTCATAATGTGTTTCACATATCTGTGCTTCGTAAATATGTGAAAGACCCGAACCACGTTATTGAGTTAGAACCGAATTAGATAGACGAAGACTTAACGTATGAGGAGGTACCTGTCAAGATCTTGGATAGGAAGGAGCATGTCCTACGCACGAAGGTCATACCACAAGTTAAAGTTTTTGTGGAGGAACCATACTATAGAAGAAATGACCTGGGAATTGGAAACGGAAATGAAAGAGAGGTATCCTCACCTTTTCGAAACACCAGGTACGTATGTCAATTTCGAGGACGAAATTTCATAAGGAGGGGAGGTTGTAAGACCCCAAATAATTAATAAATGAAATTTAATTTCCTCTAATTATTATTTTGAAATAGTAAGGGTTGATGTGATTAATGTGGATAGTTATGGGTAAAATACGCAAATATTTCAAAATAAGCAAATATTCATTGTTGTCGGGGAATATTCGTTTGGTTGTGGAATATTCGTACTGTCGGGGAATATTCGTACGACGGCGCAGCCATGTGTGGGCCCCATAATGGAAAGCGATTGGAGGAAGAAAACGACAAATATAAGTATGTTAAAAATAACGGCGTAGTTGTTACCGTTTACACTATTGGAATACCCGGTGGTTAAAACACGAAGAACACGCGCGTTGTTGCACAAGAATATTACCAGTATTGCACCAATTATTGACTCTTACGTGAAGCCTTTACTCAATAATGGTTACGATAATTACTGCTCAAAGATTTTATTGGTTCAATAATTGTTGCGTTGATATTTTATATTGTTGTTGTTTCAATAATTGTCATTACACAAGATTTTCATTATTGAAGCAATAATTCATATTATCTGAATAATATTATTAGATAACATTATTGGCAATGTCTAGAAAGTTCATCTAAGGAGAGGTTTGGTCACCTAATTGCGCCGCCAAGAAGGAGAAATTCTTATTGAAAGCCCCTCTTCCCGGAACTGTTTGGTTGTCAATAATGTGATTCTGTAATATTATTTGTGAATAATTAATTATTGATTTATATGATGAGGAAAATATTGATTTTATGTGGATATAGATGGAGAAAATTTTTAATTTGACAATTGTTGAAAATTAATATTTTATCTTTTTCTGATAAAATAATTCATTTAAATATATTATTATATTTTAATAATATAATAATGGTGATATTTTTACAATGAATGTGGGATATATGAGTATAGGAGGAGAAAGAGTATTTTTGTTGCAATAAATATTTAAAACATGTTAAACATGTCGGTGGACCCCATTTATTGACTGAAATTTGATTATAGCCTCTAAAATCACCCGTTTGTGGATTTCGGTCAATTTCTGTTTGGAATTTGTAAAAACTTTCTTCTGCAAAGTTGTAGAGAATTGAATTTCCTATAAAAACTGGCGAGATTTGAATTTTCTGACAAAAGGGCTATTTATTGTGAATTATTGAAGTTCTGAAGCTCCGAAATAATTGATTTTTGGAAGTTTTAATTGTTTTTAATAACAAAAACGTTTTTTTTTTTTTTTGTCATTATTGTGGGCAACATTGGTGGCTGAGTTCAGTTGCCAAAAGTGGGCGTAAGAATTTTGTTTATATATATTAATATTATATTAAATTTTCTGCTTTGGTGTTCTAAGCATTTTCCTATAAATAAAAGTACTTAGGTTAGAATTGAAAATCACACCGAAATCAAGTTTTCTCTCTATATTATCGAGCGTATTCTTGTGAGTATTTTGAGTATACTTTGAGTATTGCTATACGGTGAAAGTTCAAGTTATAGCCTATATCCAGTATTCCAGTTAGAAGTATTGTCTTTCCGAGGTAAGGGATATTATTTTTTTTCGTAATGATATTATTTCTTCAATATCATTATGCTGAAATATTGATCTGAAGTTTTTATCAATTTTGGAACTTTTGGTGTCGGAGTTACTATTCACGATATGGCACTATTCACGATACGACACTTATTCACGAATCTGCACTATTCATCAAAAATGAAAAAAAAATTTCGTCGTCAAATATATCTATTCGGATACTAGCTTTGATTGTATCCATGTTTTGATCATTCTTGAATTTTACACCACTATAATTATTTTTGAGGTATTTTTGGGACGGATAAAACAAAGTACGAATCCTTAATCCTTAATCCTTGTCATTTTGTTTCACCGGGATTCGCTTTTTTAAAAAAAAAAAAAAAAATTTCATCATTCTCAGTTTTAAATGATGATATTATTGAATATCTTTGGCCTGTAGTGCAAAGATGAATGATTTCTGATGAATATCTTTGGCCTGTAGTGCAAAGATGAATGATTTCGATGAATATCTTTGGTAGTATTACAAAGATGAGCAGTGTTTAGATGAACATGACCAACAAAGTGAATGTCCTTGGCACAGTAGTGCAAGGATGAATATATGATTCCGTATATATATATTGATTGATGTTACAGGATAAAATATTGATGATGGACCGTTAAATTCATAGATATTAGTAGATTTCATCCTCTACGTAACTCTTCTATGAATTAATATTTTCATTGCAGTATTGATTTAAAACTTGTTGTCTATTGTATTCTATTAGATTTTTTCCCTGTTGAAGACTAACGATAAATTGTTCTCTATTATCTTAGTCATAATATTCTTTACTGGGCTAGTTGAGCTCACCCTTTTCTTTTTTGTTCCATTTTTCTTCTCAGGAGGCGAGAATGTAGCGAGTACGAGTCGGGGTATAGAATGATGGTTTTACAGAGTTGTTTGGTAGTCCTCACCATTTTTGTAAAATAATGTATCAATAATTATGATGAGGATTTATTTGTATGTGGATATTGTTTAGATGGCAAAATCAGATTTAAACTCACGATTCTCTTTGTTGTAATAATAAAGTTGTAGTTGTTTACATGCAGGTGTATTGACAACTCGTAATGGGTGGTGTATACCTATTTTGGGGCGCGTACGAGATTTGCATAGTAAAATCTTTTTAAAGTTATTCGCTTTATTAGATTATAAATAGAATATATTATATTTTATCGTAAACCAATCTGGACCATCCGTTTAAAGTAAATCGATCTGGACCGTTCATAGATTGGTTACTATTCACCCATTCTTCTATAAATAGAAGCTCATTCCTTCATTTGTTCTTACATTTAATTCACCAAAAACTCTGAGAGAGAAACTGTAGAGAGAATTATTCTTCTATATTGAGCGTATTTCTTTAGCATTTAAGAAAGCTTTGAGCATAGTGCAAGTTTCTTTATGTATATCCCCGCCATACCGTCGGAGTACTCTTCTTTATAAGGTAAGGGGTATTATTTTTTTCATATTCATGAAGAGAACTTCTGTTATTCCAGTATTTATTATTCTGTTGGAATAACCTGTATAAATAGGTATACATCACCTATTCTGAGTCGCCAAATACATGGTACAGAATACAAATACAACATTAAATATACAACAAGAGAGCTGTGAGTTTTAATACAAACATTGTCTTCTAGACAATATCCACTCTCAGAA
Organism: Panax ginseng; assembly: GCA_020205605.1. Taxonomy (NCBI): domain Eukaryota; kingdom Viridiplantae; phylum Streptophyta; class Magnoliopsida; order Apiales; family Araliaceae; genus Panax; species Panax ginseng. Next base: position 37,957,825 of record CM035130.1, on the reverse strand, counting down.
TAAGTCCTCATTACATTTGTTAACACACTATTTAATAGAATAGTGAGGACTACTAATACTATCATCCGGACCGTCACTCCGCTTCCTCGACTAGTCCTTTCGTTCTCATTTCAAGAGAATACAAGAAAAGAAAGGGTGAGCTCAACTAGCCCAATAAGAAATATTATGACTAAGATAATGCGTAATAAATTATCATTAGTCTTCAACAATCATTAAACCGATAAAATACAATACACATCAAGTTTAATGCAAAACAAACACGAAATCCATTAAAAGAGTCAAGTAGAGAATAAAATCTACTATCTTTTATGATTTAAAAGGTTTTTCATCACTTTTATCATTGGGACTCAGCTTAATAAATAAACTACATCATCCCTGCTCTACGGCCAAGGATATTCATTAGTATCACAACCACAAATTATCCATGCACTACGGGCCAAAGATATTCGTGTATTCATCAATGGTCATGATCATGCCAACAACTGTCCATCAATGCACTACGGGCCAATGAGGACTTTTACCACATCATTTGTAACATTACGGTCATGATTATACCGAATAATCCTCGGTCATAATCATACCAAGTCCATCTATGCACTCTACAGTGCCACGTATGACTTTCAACATAATATAAACATGAGGATGATGACAATGATATAAAAATTCAATAAAAACAAGTTCAAGAATTAATTTATCCAGGAACTAATAACGTCCAAATAATGAAGGATTGAGCTTCTATTTATAGAAGAATGGACTGAATAGTAACCAATCCATGAACGGTCCAGATCGATTTACTTTAAACGGACGGTCCAGATTGGTTTACAATAAAATATAATATATTCTATTTATAATCTAATAAAACGAATAACGCGTTTAAAAAGATTTTACTATGCAAACACTATGTAGGTGCTATGCAAACACTATGCATAATAAAATATAATATATTCTAATTATTGTCTAATAAAACGAATAACTTTATAAAAGTATTCTGTTTTATATAAAAAGATTTTACTATTAGCCTAATAAAACGAATAACTTTATAAAAGTATTCTATTTTATATAAAAAGATTTTCTGTTTTATTCCATTAATAATACTAATAAAACAAAATTTCATCATCATTATTATTATTCACACTATTAATCGACCAGGTGGTTCCCAGGAAAGAGGGGGCTTTCCAATAAGGATTTCTCCCTATTGGCGCGCAATTAGGTGACCAAACCTCTCATTGGCAGAACTTCTAGACATCATTAATATTGCAAATAATAATATTAATAACTATTTTATCTCAATTATTGATTTAATAATATAAAAAAAAATATTGACAATAATTGAATCAAATAACGTGAGATACTATGCAACAATTACTGAAGCAATAATTAAACAAAACTGAGTGACTTCTCACGTAAGCATCAATAATCAATACCGTGTGCTATTATGCAACCACGCGTATTCCTGTACTTTTAACACTAGGTCTTTCAACAGTTAACGGTAAAACTTCCGCCGTTATACTCATAAAATAATTTTTTTTTGTCCTTTTCTCAATCTGACAATAATTCCGTTGTGGGGTCCACCAATGATTGTATCGTCGTACGAATATTCCCCGACCAATCGAATATTATAAACAACTTGCGTACTTTGCAAAATTTTAAATATTACCCACAACTATAACATTATATCAAATTCATTCCATAATATTTAAAAATGATAATTATAGAAAATTCATCTTTATTCATAAAAGCTGGGGTCTTATAATCTCCCCTTCTTATGAAATTTCACCCTCGAAATTAGGGTACGTACCTGGTATGTTGAAGAGGTAAGGATAACTTGATTTCATTTATGATTCTAACTCCCAGGTCATTTTCTCAACATCGTGGTTCCTCCATAAAACTTTGACTTGAGGTATAACCTTGGAGCATAGAATATGTTCCTTCTTATCCAAGATTTGAACAGGAACCTCTTCATACGTTAAATCTTCTGCTATTTCGTCCGGTTCTAACTCAATAATGTGGTTCGGGTCTTTTACATATTTACGTAACATGGATATATGAAAAACATTATGAACACGAGACATACTTGGCGGTAAAGCAAGTCTATAGGCTACAGTCCCTACTCGATCGAGGATTAAAAATGGGCCAATGAATTGAGGATTGAGCTTTCTTCTCTTTCCAAATCTAGTAATTCCTTTCCATGGAGCAACACGTAACAACACATGATCTCCAATATCTAATTCCACGTCCTTTCGATGAAGATCAGCACAATTCTTTTGTCGGTCTTATGAGGTTTTTATATGTTGTCGGATCGTTTGAATCTTTTCCGTAGTCATATGTACCAACTCCGGTCCCAACAACGTTGCTTCACCCACCTCATCCCAGCATACTGAAGAACGACACTTTCTTCCATACAACGCTTCGAATGGAGCCATGCCAATGCTTGCTTGATAACTGTTGTTGTAGGAAAACTCCACCAATGGTAAGAACTTGTCCCAACTTCCCTTGAAGTCAAGGACACAGAGTCTTAATAAATCTTCAAGAGTTTGAATAGTCCTCTCTGATTGTCCGTCCGTTTAAGGATGATATGCCGAATTAAATCATAAATCCGTGCCCATAGCTTTTTGCAAACTAACCCAAAATCGTGAAGTGAATCTTGGGTCTCGATCGTAAACTATGGATCTTGGCATACCATGCAATCTTACAACCTCGCTTATGTACATACGAGCAAGACGTTCAAGTGTATAAGTTTCTCGATAGGTAAAAAATGAGCGGACTTGGTCAATCTATCAACAATGACCCAAATTGCATCTATGACTTGAGAAACCTTGGGAAGACCAAAGATGCTTGAAATCCATGGTAATGTGCTCCCACTTCCATTCGGAATTTCAAATGGTTGCAATGGACCTTTTGGTACTTGATGTTCTGCCTTGACTCGTTGACAGTTAAACACCTTGAGATAAACAAATATTATCTCCCTCTTCATATTGCCCCACCAAAATGTATGTCAAGATCATGATACATTTTGGTACTCCCAGATGGATTGCAAAATCGGTGTGTTGTGCGCCTCCATCATGATTTTATACTTTAAATCGTAGTTAGGAACACACGATGCGGAGTTGACTCAAGTATTCCTTCTTCATCAATTCTTGCTTCCTGACATAGCACCTTCTTGTACTTTCTTCCTCACATGCATCGGCTCCAGTCCAGAGCTTGGCGACTTTAACTTTATCGATTAAAGTTGGTTCTACTCGTATATTCTCCATCATCACGTGGTTCCCTCGGAGTTTTATCTCTATCTCCATCCTTTGCAAGTCATATAAAATGGGCCTCTTTGCGTTGACAATATCGCTTTTCGTACGCGTATGATCTTACTACTCAATCGTTAGCTACCACGTTCGCTTTTCCGGATGGTATTGGATGGTATGATCATAATCTTTCAACAGTTCAAGCCAACGTCGCTCTCGCATGTTGAGTTCCTTTTGAGTGAAGAAATATTTGAGGCTTTTATGATCCGTAAAGATCTCCACTTTTTCCCCATACAAGTAATGCCTCCAAATTTTAAGTGCAAAGACAACAACTGCCAACTCTAGATCATAAGTAGGATAATTCCTCTCATATTCTTTGAGTTGTCGAGAGGCATAGGCTATGACTTTATCATGTTGCATGAGAACACATCCTAACCCTTTGCCTGAAGCATCACTGTAGATGACAAATCCCTCCAAGCCAGATGGTATTGTCAGAACAGGTGCTAAAATGAGTCTTCTCTTGAGTTCTTGAAAACTCTTCTCACATTCCTCACTCCAATTGAATTTTGTATCTTTTCGAGTCAGCTGAGTTAATGGAGTAGCGATTCGAGAAAACCCTTCTACGAATCTCCGATAATAACCAGCTAAGCCAAGAAAGCTACGTACTTGATCACATCGATTTAGGTTGTTCCCAGCTTTGAATGGCTTCAATCTTTGCCGGGTCAACAAATATTCCATGACTTGATACCACGTGCCCAAGGAATGCTACTTCCTCAAGCCAGAACTCACATTTCTTCAACTTGGCATAAAGCTTATATTTACAAAGCTTTTGAAGTATCAGCCTCAAGTGTTGCTCATGATCTTCACGGCTTTTGGAATAAATAAGGATGTCATCAATAAAGACGACCACAAAGTAATCCAAATATTCCTTGAATACTTGGTTCATCATATCCATGAAGGCAATAGAAGCATTAGTCAATCAAAAAGACATGACTAGGAATTCATAATGCCCGTCTGGGAGTTCCGGCCGTCGCCTTTGAATGTCATCGGTTCTAATCTTCAATTGGTGATATCTAGAACGAAGATTAATTTTTTAAAAGAATTTGGCGCCTTGCAACTGGTCAAACAAGTCACCAATACGTGGCAATGGGTACCTATTTTTGATGGTGACATGATTCAACTCCCGATAATCAATACAAAGTCGCATACTCCCATCTTTCTTCTTCACGAATAGAACAGAAGCACCCCAAGGAGAAGTACTAGGACGAATAAAGCCAATGTCTAACAATTCCTGCAGTTGGGTTTTTAACTCCTGAAGTTCAATAGGAGCCATTCAATATGAGGCTTTGGAAATGGGTTTTTTACCGGGTTCAAGGTCGATACAAAATTCAATTTCACGCTCTAGGGGTAGGCCAGGAAGTTCTTCAGGGAATACGTCAGGAAATTCATTAACAATAGAAATATCTTTCAAAACTGAAGTATTTTTGTTTATATCCGTGACATGAGCTAAGAAAGCTTGACATCCGTTTTTTCAATAAACGAATAGCTTTATGGCTTGAGATGACAGTGATTGATTTTAATGGTTTGGTTGCTTGAATTCGCATAATAGGTTGATTAGGAATATGAAAGCTAACAACCTTACGAAAAAAATTAATTTTTGCATGATGAGTAGTTAACCAATCAATCCCTAGAATTACGTCAAATGCAAGTATTTTCAAGGAAATAAGATCGACAGGTAATGTGAGGGTACCGATTTGAACCAAACAAAACTTATAAACAGTGGATGTAATGAAAGTTTCTCCCAACGGAGTTTCAACAGATAAGTCAAAGTCCAATTTCTCCGGAGTCAAATTTAAACGTTGAGCGCAAGTAGGAGAAATAAAGGAATGGGTAGAACTGGTATCAAATAAGGTATATACTTCGCTAGAGTTTATGATAAGCTTACCTGTGATGACCTCATTCGGGTTCCTTGCTTTCTGGGAGGTCATGACAAATGCTCTCCCTTGCACTACTGGCTTTGACTTTTCTGGGGCGTCCTTTGGTGACTCCATCCTAATTGAACTTGTCTTCGGTGAACGACAAAATTGGGCTAGGTGACCTTCTCTTCCATAATTATAACAGGTGGTCGTTCTCCTTCCTTAACAACAGGTGTTGATGCTGACGTCTTTCCATCATTGTTGAATATCCTCTTCTTGAAATGTCAATTCTTATTGCTTTGGCCATGATTACCACCAAAGTTGTTACCATTTCTGGCATGTTGATTCCCTCCACACTTATTGTCACCGCTTCGATGACTGTTATCACTGGTATTATCTTTTTGCCGACTGCTTTCTTTTGGTTGGGTTGACTCATTATCGTGCTCCAATAACTGAGCCCTATTAACAACATCTGAATACAAACACAGTTTATGAGAGATAAGATATTGACGTATCTCGGGTTTCAAATCTCTTCAAAACATTCGCGTCATTCTCTCCTCATTATCAACCAAATGGGACGCAAACCGGGACAGCTCGGCAAACTTGGCTTCGTACTACGACACGGTCATGTTGTTTTACTCTAGTTTAATGAACTCTACCTCTTTCATGTGACGAATACTTTCGGGAAAGTACTTGTCGTTGAACAGTTCTTGAAACTGTTCCCAATACATCTTCAGTGCGGCAAGTTGAGTACGCTTTAAAGATTCCCACCGAAGAATCATCTACTGCAAATGACATGAAGGTGGAAAAGGGAACCTTTTGCTCCTCGGAGCAACCCAAGACATCAAATATCTTATTGATCTATTTTATCCACGTCTCCGCCTTAAGTGGTTTTGGCTCTCCAAAAAACTCCGGTGGTCCCAGCTCCTTGAACTGTTTGGCGGTGACCGTCCGAGAGTTGCCAGTGTTTCCACCTGTATTTTAGATAGGAGCCGCTTTCGCCTGATGTTGCATGAATTGCATGAAGCCTCGGAACATTCCATCATTCATCATTTGGTCAGTGTTGTTGTTGGCATGAGGATTGTCGCCTTCCCGATGCATATTGTCCTGGTTATTGATCTGTGGAGACTCAATGGTCTCTTGTGCTCCATTGATGTTCTCAACATTCTCGGATGCCATTTTCAAACACTGCCACAAAATAAGGGTTAATTAACATATCACATATTATCCCTATACTCTGACCGATGAGCCAATTAAATATCAAATAAACTTAGGTAGGTCATACTAGCGAAGGAATTCCCCGCCTCTCCCCTCTAGTTCTTGTCTCACATCTTAGCCAGGATCAAATCCTAAGCTTTGATACCAATCATGTGGCGCCCCCAAAATAGGTATACATCACCTATTACGAGTCGCCAAATACATGGTACAGAATACAAATACAATCTTTAATATACAACAAGAGAGCTGTGAGTTTTAATACAAATATTGTCTTTTAGACAATATCCACTCTCAGAATAAGTCCTCATTACATTTATTAACACACTATTTAACAAAATAGTGAGGACTACTAATGCTATCATCTGGACCGTCACTCCGCTTCTCGACTAGTCCCGCCACGCTCATTTCACAAGAGAACAAAGAAAAGAAAGGTAAGCTCAACTAGCCCAAAGAAGAAATATTATGACTAAGATAATGCGAGAATAAATTATCATTAGTCTTCAACAAATAAGTAAAAATGATAAAATACAATAGACATCAAGTTTAATCTGCGATTGGAACATGCAATCCATTAAAAGAGTCAAGTAGAGAATAAAATCTACTATCTTTTATGATTTAAAAGGTTTTTCATCACTTTTATCATTGGGACTCGACTTTAATAAATAAACCACATCATCCTCGCTTACTCTACGGCCAAGGATATTCATTAGTATCACAACCACAAATTATCTATGCACTACGGGCCAAGGATATTCGTGTATTCATCAATGGTCATGATCATGCCAACAACTGTCCATCAATGCACTACGGGCCAATGAGGACTTTTACCACATCATTTGTAACATTACGGTCATGATTATACCGAATAATCCCTGGTCATAATCATACCAAGTCCATCTATGCACTACAGGCCACAGATGACTTTCAACAAAATATAAACATGAGGATGATGACAATGATATAAGAATTCAATAAAAACAAGTTCAAGAATTAATTTATCCAGGAACTAATAACGTCCAAATTTAAGAATGCTCAGAAGAATATTTCCATGAAAGATACTGGATGAAGCACAAATATCAAGGATATTCCACTAATCTCATGGAGTATAGAAGTCAAAACTTTAACCAACTGAGTATAATAAAGAATGGAATAACAAAAGAAATCACCATGCATGCGGTGCTTGGCAGATAGATGCGAGTTATTCCAACGTAACAATAAATAATGGAACTAGGTCAGCGTAATACGCACCGCAAGCGATATTTCCAACGAATAATAAAGAATGGAATAACAACGAAATCACCATGCATGCGGTACTTGATTATGAGCGAGTTATTCCAATAGAATAATAAAGAAGCGGAACCAGTCCCACGTAAAAACGCATGCATGACGAGGATATTCCAAATGAATAATAAAGAATGGAATAACAACAAATCACCATGTATGCGCAGATTAAGACCCTGGTGAGTTATTCCAATGAGAATAATAAATAATGGAATAATAGAAGAATTTCACCAAATATAGGGTAATTGGTAGATACAAAGTTATTCCAATGAAATAATAAAAACCGGAATAATGTAAGTTCTCATGAATATGAAAAAATAATAGCCTTTACCTTATAAAGAAAAGTAGTCCGACAGTAGGGCGGGAATATACTTGAAGAAACTCATACTACGCTCAAAGCTTTCTTAAACACTAAAGAAATACGCTCAAGATAAAAGAATAACTCTCTCTACAGTTTCTCTCTCTAGAGTTTCAGTGAATTCGTAAGAAATAATGAAGGAATGAGCTTCTATTTATAGAAGAATGGATGAATAATAACCAATCCATGAACAGTGCAGATCGATTTACTTTAAACAGACGGTCAGATTGGTTTACAATAAAATATAATATATTCTATTTATAATCTAATAAAATGAATAACTTTTAAAAAGATTTTACTATGCAAACACTATACAGGCACTATGCAAATACTATGAATAATAACTTTATAAAAGTATTCTATTTTATATAAAAAGATTTTACTATTAGCCTAATAAAATGAATAACTTTATAAAAGTATTTTGTTTTATATAAAATCTTTTTTGTTTTATTACATTAATAATACTAATAAATCAAAACTTCATCATCATTATTATTATTCACACTATTAATCGACCAATGTCGTTCCCAAAGAAAGAGGGGCTTTCGATAAGGATTTCACCCTATCATGCCAAGCAATTAGGGACCAAACTGTGAGACCCCGAGTTTTATGAAATAAAAGTATTCAATTTTTCTATTTTAGTAATCGGGTAAATTGATAAAGTTTAAAGTTAAGGGTGATATGTGAAAATTTTGCAAAGTAAGCAAGTTGTTATAAAATATTCGTTTGGTTTGGGAATATTCTTTTTGTTTGAGAATATTCGATTTACGGCGACATAATCATTGTTGGACCCCACAACGAATGTAAGTACTATCGTCGTTAGTTAGAAAACGACAAAAACATTTTATGAAAATAACTACGAAGTGTTATCGTTAAAACCGTTGAACTACCCTAGTAAGTAAAGTACGATGAATACGCGTGGTTGCATAAGTAGCACACCTGGTATTGGTTATTGATGGTTACGTGATAAGTCACTCAGTTATACTCAATTATTGCTACAGTAATTACTGCATCATATCTCTCATATTATTGATTCAATTATTGTCACAGTATCATGTGCATAATATATTATTTTATTAAATCAATAATTGAGACGACAAAGTTATTCATATTATTAAATTGCAATATTTACAATGTCTAGAAGTTTTGTCAAGGAGAGGTTTGGTCACCTAATTGCGCGCCAATAGGGAAAAATCCTTATCGGAAAGCCCCCTCTTTCCTGGGAACAACCTGGTTGTTAAATATTGTGAGTTATGATATTAATGATGGATAAGTTCGTGTTAATTAAAGATGAATTGATAGTTCCATTGTGTTAAAATTGTTTGTGTTAAACATTTATTTCGATTGTAATTGATGTCTGGAGGTTATATTGTTCAATCGGGTATTCGGGGCACTTTTTGTGTTGGAGTTACTATGCATGAGTTACTATTCACGAGTTACTATTCATGAGTTACTATTCATGAGTTACTATTCATAAGTTACTATTTATGAGTTACTATTCACAAGTTACTATTCACCTGATTACTATTCACTCTAATATTGTGCATTCAGGTATTTGGGTACAATATTATTCCATGAGGAGATGTGCTAATTTTTCAGACCGTTGGTTGAAGTTATAATAGTGAATCAATATGGACCGCTGGTGGAAAGTTATAATAGTGAATCAATATGGACCGTTGGTGGAAAAGTTATAATAGTGAATCAATATGGATCGCTGATTTAAAAGTTTTAAATAGTGAATCAGTATGGACCGCTGGTTTAAAAGTTTTAATAGTGAATCAGTATGGACCGTTGCTTTAAGTTTTAATATGGACCGTCCGTTTAAAAGTAAATCGATCTAGACCGTTCATGAATTAGTTACTATTCATTCCATTCTTCTATAAATAGAAGCTCATTCCTTCATTATTTCTTACAAATTTACTGAAACTTTAGAGAGAGAAATTATAAAGAAAAAGAAGAAGAGTATTCTGCTACTTCACTACTTCTATATCCAGTTTCTTTTACGGTAAGGGGTGTTATTATTTCTTATTCATGAAGAGAACTTCGAATATTCCATTCTTTATTATTCTGTTGGAATAACCTGTATACGTGGCATACCCTATACTTGGTGAAATCCTTATATTGTTCCATTCTTTATTATTCTGTTGGAATAACCTGTATATGTGGCATACCCTGTACATAACCTGTATAAGTGGCATACCTTATACTTGGTGAAATCCTTATGTTGTTCCATTCTTTATTATTCTGTTGGAATAACCTGTATACGCGGCATACCTTATACTTAGTGAAATCCTTATGTTATTCCATTCTTTATTATTCTATTGGAATAACCTGTATACGCGGCATACCCTATACATAACCTGTATAAGTGGCATACCCTATACTTGGTGAAATCCCTATGTTGTTCCATTCTGTATTATTATGTTGGAATAACCTGTTTATGCGAAGTACCGCATACGTGGTGAAATTCTTCTATTCTTCCATTCTATATTATTATGTTGGAATAACTTGTTTATGCGAAGTACCGCATACATGGTGAGATTCTGCTATTATTCCGTTCTTTATTATTATGTCGAAATATCCTGTCGGTGCGAATTTTGCCTGACCTGGTTCCATTTATTATTCTGTTGGAATAACCTGTATACGCGGATTACCGTATACCTGGTGATGTCTATTGTTATTCCATTCTTTATTATTCTGTTAAGAATAACCTGTCGGTGCGATCTATCGCATGCATGGTGATTTCTTCTGTTATTCCATTCTTTATTATTCTGTTGGAATAACCTGTCTATGTGGAGTACCACATGCCTGGTGAATGATCCTTTGTATTCATTCCTTATTAAATTGTGGAAATGATCTGTATACGTGGATTAACGCATGGCGGACGAAAATCCATTTGCAGTTTCATATATTCTCTTATACTAAGTTGATTAAAGCTTTAACTTCTATACTCCATGAAATTAGTGGAATATCCTTGATATTTGCGCTTCATCCAGTATCTTTTCATGGAAATATTCTTTTGAGTATTCTTGAATTTTACTCTACAAAGAAGTATCATGTTGACAATTTGGACGTTATTGGTTCCTGGTTAAATTAATTCGTGAACTTGTTTTATTGAATTATTATGTCATTGTCATTATCTTCAGGCATATATTATGATTTAAGGTCATCTTTGGCTTACGTGCATAGATGGACTTAGTATGATTATGACCAGGGATCATTCGGTATAATCATGACCTGTAATGTTATAAATTTGATATGGTAAAAGTCCTCAGTGGTCTGTAACGCATTGATGGACAGTTTTTGGTATGATTATGACCAGGAATTGTTTGGAATAGTCATGACCATTGATGATTTAATGAATATCCTTGGCCATAGTACAGGGATGATTAGATGATGTGTTTTAATTATGAAGCTGAGTCTCAGCGATAAAAATTGATGAAAACATTTTAAAACCATAGAAGATAGTAGATTTTATTCTCTACTTGACTCTTCTAATGGATTGCTTATTCCGCTGCAGTTAAACTTGATGTCTATTGTATTTTATCAGTTTAACATTGTTGAAGACTATTGATAATTTATTCTGCATTATCTTAGTCATAATATTTCTTCGGGCTAGTTGAGCTCACCCTTTCTTTCACTTTTTTTTTTAGAAATGAGAAATATAAATGACGAAGTCGGGGAGCGGAGTGACAAATTCGAAGGATAGCAATAGTAGTCCTCACTATTCAGTTAAATAGTGTGACAATAAATGTAATGAGGACTTCATTGAGAGTGGATATTGTCTAGAAGGCAATATTATTGTTTAAACTCTCTGTTTATGTTTTGTCGTATTTTACACGACAGTTGTATAATTAAGTTGTATTTGAATTTATGTACCATGTATCTGGCGACTCAAGATGGGTAATGAATACCTAATTTTGGGGGCGTCACAAAATCTCTCCTTGGCAGAACTTCTAGACATCGTTAATAATGCAAATAATAATATTAATAACTCTGTCATCTCAATTATTGATTTAATAATATATAAAATATCAACAATAATTGAATAAAACTGAATGACTTCTCACGTAAGCATCAATAATCAATACCGTGTGCTACTATGCAACCACGCGTATTCCTGTACTTTTAACACTGGGTGTTTCAACAGCTAACGGTAAAACTTTCGCCATTATTTTCATAAAATATTTTTTGTCGTTTTCTCAATCCGATAATAATTCCGTTATGGGGTCCACCAATGATTGTGCCATCGTACGAATATTCCCCGACCAATCGAATATTATAAACAACTTGCATACTTTGCAAAATTTCTAAATATTACCCACAACTATAACATTATATCAACTTCATTCCATAATATTTAAAAATGATAATTATAGAAAATTCATCTTTATTCATAAAAGTTGGGGTGTTACAATCTCCCATTCTTATGAAATTTCGCCCTCGAAATTAGGGTACGTACCTGGTATGTCGAAGAGGTAAGGATACCTTGATTTCAATTCAGATTCTAACTCCCAGGTCATTTCCTCAACATCGTGGTTCCTCCATAAAACTTTGACTTGAGGTATAACCTTGGAGCGTAGAATATGTTCCTTCTTATCCAAGATTTGAACAGGAACCTCTTCATACGTTAAATCTTTTGCTATTTCATCCGGTTCTAACACAATAATGTGGTTCGGGTCTTTCACATATTTACGTAACATGGATATATGAAAAACGTTATGAACACGAGACATACTTGGCGGTAAAGCAAGTCTATAGGCTACATTCCCTACTCGATCGAGGATTAAAAATGGGCCAATGAATTGAGGATTGAGCTTTCCTCTCTTTCCAAATCTCGTAACTCCTTTCCATAGAGCAACACGTAACAACACATAACCTCCAATATCGAATTCCACGTCCTTTCGATGAAGATCAACATAACTCTTTTGTCGATCTTGGGAGGTTTTTATACGTTGTCGGATCGTTTGTATCTTTTTCGTAGTCATATGTACTAACTCCGGTCCCAACAACGTTGCTTCACCCACCTCATCCCAGCATACTAGAGAACGACACTTTCTTCCATACAATGCTTCGAATGGAGCCATGCCAATGCTTGCTTTATAACTGTTGTTGTAGGAAAACTCCACCAATGGTAAGAACTTGTCCCAACTTCCCTTGAAGTCAAGGACACAGAGTCTTAATAAATCTTCAAGAGTTTGAATAGTCCTCTCTGATTGTCCGTCCGTATGAGGATGATATGCGAATTAATTAAATCAGAATGCGCATAGCTTTTTGCAAACTAACCCAAAATCGTGAAGTGAATCTTGGGTCTCGATCAAAAACTATGGATACTGGCATACCATGCAATCTTACAACCTCGTTTATGTACATACGAGCAAGACGTTCAAGTGTATAAGTTTCTCGTATAGGTAAGAAATGAGCAGACTAGGTCAATCTATCAACAATGACCCAAATTGCATCTATGCCTTGAGAAACATTGGGAAGACCAGTAACGAAATCCATGGTAATGTGCTCCCACTTCCATTCTGGAATTTCAAGTGATTGCAATGGACCTTTTGGTACTTGATGTTCCGCCTTGACTCGTTGACAGGTTAAACACCTTGAGATAAACAAATAGCTATCTCCTCTTCATATTGCCCCACCAAAATGTATGTCAAGATCATGATACATTTTGGTACTCCCAGATGGATTGCAAACGGTGTGTTGTGCGCCTCCATCATGATTTTATACTTTAAATCGTGGTCGTTAAGAACACAAAAGTCCGGAGTTGACTCAAGTATTCCTTCTTCATCGATTCTTGCTTCCTAGATAGCACCTTCTTGTACTTTCTTCCTCATATGCATCGGCTCCAGTGTCCGTAGCTTGAGCGACTTTTAACTTTTTCGATTAAAGTTGGTTCTACCTCAGATATTCGCCATCATCACGTGGGTCCCCGAGTTTTTATCTCTATCTCCATCCTTTGCAAGTCATATAAAATGGACCTTTGCGTTGACAATATCGCACTTCGTGCCGCATATGATCTTCTACTCAATGCGTCCACTACCACGTTAAACTTTTCCAGGATGGTATTGGATGGTATGATCATAATCTTTCAACAGTTCAAGCCAACGTCGCTGTCGCATGTTTAGTTCCTTTTGAGTGAAGAAATATTTGAGGCTTTTATGATCCGTAAAGATCTCCACTTTCTCCCCATACAAGTAATGCCTCCAAATTTTAAGTGCGAAGACAACAGATGTCAACTCTAGATTATGAGTAGGATAATTTCTCTCATATTCTTTTAGTTGTCGAAAGGCATAGGCTATGACTTTCCCATGCTGCATGAGAACACATCCGAACCCTTTGCTTGAAGCATCACTGTAGATGAAAAATCCTCCCAAGCGGATGGTATTGTCGTAACAGTCTTGAAATGAGTCTTCTCTTGAGTTCTTGAAAACTCTTCTCACATTCCTCACTCCAACCGAATTTTGTATCTTTCTGAGTCAGCTGAGTTAATGGAGTAGCGATTCGAGAAAATCCTTCTACGAATCTCCGATAATATCCAGCTAAGCCAAGAAAGCTACGTACTTCGGTCACTGATTTAGGTTGTTCCCAGCTTTGAATGGCTTCAATCATTGCCGGGTTAACAGATATTCCATGACTTGATACCACGTTCCCAAGAAATGCTACTTCCTCAAGCCAGAACTCGCATTTCTTCAACTTGGCATAAAGCTTATATTCACGAAGCTTTTGGAGTATCAGCCTCAAGTGTTGTTCATGATCTTCACGGCTTTTGGAATAAATAAGGATGTCATCAATAAAGACGACCACAAATTAATCCAAATATTCCTTGAATACTCGGTTCATCATATCCATGAAGGCAACAGAAGCATTAGTCAATCAAAAAGACATGACTAGGAATTCATAATGCCCGTACCGAGTTCTGAAAGCCGTCTTTGGAATGTCATCGATACTAATCTTCAATTGGTGATATCCGGAACGAAGATCAATCTTTGAAAATAATTTGGCACCTTACAACTGGTTAAACATGTCATCAATACGTGGCAATGTGTACCTATTTTTGATGGTGACATGATTCAACTCCCGATAATCAATACAAAGTTACATACTCCCATCTTTCTTCTTCACGAATAGAACAGGAGCACCCCAAGGAGAAGTACTAGGACGAATAAAGCCAATGTCTAACAATTCCTGCAGTTGGGTCTTTAACTCCTGAAGTTCAATAGGAGCCATTCGATATGGGGCTTTGGAAATGGGTTTTGTACCAGGTTCAAGGTCGATATAAAATTCAATTTCACGTTCTGGGGGTAGGCCAGGAAGTTCTTCAGGGGATACGTCAGGAAATTCATTAACAATGGAAATATCATTCAAAACTGACGTATTTTTGTTTAGATCCGTGACATATGCTAAGAAAGCTTGACATCCGTTTTTCAATAAACGAATAGCTTTATGGCTTGAGATGACAGTGATTAATTTTAATGGTTTGGTTGCTTGAATTTTCATAATAGGTTGATTAGGAATATGAAAGCTAACAATCTTACGAAAACAATAAATTTTTGCATGATGAGTAGTTAACCAATCAATCCCTAGAATTACATCAAATGCAAGTATTTTCAATGAAATAAGATCGACAGGTAATGTGAGGGTACCGATTTGAACCAAACAAGACTTATAAACAGTGGATGTAATGAAGGTTTCTCCAAATGGAGTTTCAATAGATAAGTCAAAGTCTAATTTCTCTGGAGTCAAATTTAAACGTTGAGCGCAAGTAGGAGAAATAAAAGAATGGGTAGAACCGGTATCAAATAATGTATATACTTCGCTAGAGTTTATGATAAGCTTACCCGTGATGACCTCATTCGGGTTCCTTGCTTTCTGGGAGGCCACGACAAACGCTCTCCTTGCACTCATCGGGCTTTGACTTTTACAAGGCCCTTTGGTGCCTCCATCCCAGCTGAACTTGTCTTCGGTGAACGACAAAATCGGGCTAGGTGACCTCCTCTTCCACAATTATAACATGCTTTGGATGGCATCGTGCAGTTTGGACTGATGTGTCCCTCCCCTCCGCATTTGAAGCATATGATAGGTGGTCGTTCTCCTTCCTTAACAATAGGTGCAGGTGCTGACGTCTTTCCATTATTGTTGAATCTCCTCTTCTTGAAATGTCCATTCTTATTGCTTTGACCATGATTACCATCGAAGTGGTTAACTGTTGAAATGCCCAGTGTTAAAAGTACAGGAATACGCGTGGTTGCATAGTAGCACACGATATTGATTATTGATGCTTACTTTAGGCAAAGGGTTAGGATGTGTTCTCATGCAACATGGGAAAGTCATAGCCTATGCCTCTCGACAACTCAAAGAATATGAGAGGAATTATCCTACTCATGATCTAGAGTTGGCAGTTGTTGTCTTCGCACTTAAAATTTGGAGGCATTACTTGTATGGGGAGAAAGTGGAGATCTTTACGGATCATAAAAGCCTCAAATATTTCTTCACTCAAAAGGAACTAAACATGCGATAGCGACGTTAGCTTGAACTGTTGAAAGATTATGATCATACCATCCAATACCATCCTGGAAAAGCGAACGTGGTAGCTGACACATTGAGTAGAAGATCATATGCGGGTACGAGTGCGATATTGTCAACGCAAAGGCCCATTTTGTATGACTTGCAAAGGATGGAGATAGAGATAAAAACTCCAGGGACCCACGTGATGATGGCGAATATACGAGTAGAACCGACTTTAATCGATAAAGTTAAAGTTGCTCAAGCTACGGACACAGGTGATGCGTATGAGGAAGAAAATACAAGAAGGTGCTATATCTTAAGCAAGAATCGATGAAGAAGGAATACATCGAGTCAACTCCAGGCTTTGTGTTCCTAACGACCCTGATTTAAAGTATAAAATCATGATGGAGGCACATAACACACCGTTTGTAATCCATCCCTGGAGTACCAAAATGTATCATGATCTTCGACATACATTTTGGTGGAGCAATATAAAGAGGGAGATAGCGTTGTTTATCTCAAGGTGTTTAACCTGTCAACGAGTCAAGGCGGAACATCAAGTACAAAAAGGTCCATTGCAACCACTTGAAATTCCAGAATGGAAGTGGGAGCACATTACCATGGATTTCGTTACTGGTCTTCCCAAGGTTTCTCAAGGCATAAATGCAATTTGAGTCATTGTTGATAGATTGACCAAGTCTGCTCATTTTTTACCTATACGAGAAACTTATACACTTGAACATCTTGCTCGTATGTACATAAACGAGGTTATAAGATTGCATGGTATGCCAGTATCCATAGTTTCTGATCGAGACCCAAGATTCACTTCAAGATTTTGGGTTAGTTTGTAAAAAGCTATGGGCACAGATTTATGATTTTGTTCGGCATATCATCCTCAAACGGACGGACAATCAGAGAGGACTATTCAAACTCTTGAAGATTTATTAAGACTCTGTGTCCTTGACTTCAAGGGAAGTTGGGACAAGTTCTTACCATTGGTGGAGTTTTCCTACAACAACAGCTATTAAGCAAGTATTGGCATGGCTCCTTACGAAGCGTTGTATGGAAGAAAGTGTCGTTCTCCAGTATGCTGGGATGAGGTGGGTGAAGCAACGTTGTTGGGACCGGAGTTAGTACATATGACTACGGAAAAGATACAAACGATCCGTGAGAACGATATAAAAACCTCCCAAGATCGACAAAAGAGTTATCTTTGATCTTCATCGAAAGGACGTGGAATTCGATATTGAGATCATGTCTTTATTACGTGTTGCTCCATGGAAAGGAGTTACGAGATTTTAAAAGAGAGGAAAGCTCAATCCTCGATTCATTGGCCCATTTTTAATCCTCGATCGAGTAGGGACTGTAGCCTATAGACTCGCTTTACTGCCAAGTATGTCTCATGTTCATAACGTTTTTCATATATACATGTTATGCAAAAATGTGAAAGACCCGAACCACATTATTGAGTTAGAACTGGATGAAATAGAAGAAGATTTAACGTATAAAGAGGTTCCTGCTCAAATCTTGGATAAGAAGGAACATATTCTACGCTCCAAGGTTATACCTCAAGTCAAAGTTTTATAGAGGAACCACGATGTTGAGGAAATGACCTAGAATTTAGAATCTGAAATGAAATCAAGGTATCCTTACCTCTTCGACATACCAGGTACGTACCCTAATTTCGAGGGCGAAATTTCATAAGAAAGGTAGATTGTAAGACCCCAACTTTTATGAATAAAGATGAATTTTCTATAATTATCATTTTTGAATGTTGATATAATGTTATAGTTGTGAGTAATATTTATAAATTTTTCAAAATACGCAAGTTGTTATATAATATTCGATTGGTCGGGGAATATTCATTTTAACAGGAAATATTTGTACGACGGCACAATCATTGGTGGACCCCATAACGGAATTATTGTCAGATTGAGAAAATGACAAAAATATTTTTATAAAAATAACGGCGGAAGTTTTACTGTTAACTGTTGAAACACCCAGTGTTAAAAGTACAAGAATACGCGTGGTTGCATAGTAGCACACGATATTGATTATTGATGGTTACGTGAGAAGTCATTCAGTTTTATTCAATTATTATCGATATTTTATATATTATTAAATCAATAATTGAGATGACAGAGTTATTAATATTATTATTTGCATTATTAACGATGTCTAGAAGTTCTACCAAGGAGTTGTTTGGTCACCTAATTGCGTGCCAATAGGAAGAAATCCTTATTGGAAAACCCCTCTTTCTCGAGAAACGACACAGTCGATTAATAGTGTGAATAATAATAATGATGATGAAGTTTTGTTTTATTAGTATTATTAATGTAATAAAATGTAAAAAAGCTTTTTATATAAAATGTAATACTTTTATAAAGTTATTCGCTTTTATTAGGCTAATAAGAAAAACTTTTTATATAAAAAATGTAATATTTTTATAAAGTTATCTGCTTTTATTAGACAATAATTAGAATATATTATATTTTATTATACATAGTATTTGCATAGTGCTCGTATAGTGTTTTGCGTAGTAAAATCTTTTTAAAAGTTATTCGTTTTATTAGATTTTAAATAGAATATATTATATTTTATTGTAAACCAATCTGACCGTTCATTTAAAGTAAATCGATCCGGACCGCTTCATGGATTGGTTACTATTCACCCATTCTTCTATAAATAAAGCTCATTCCTTCATTATTTCTTACGAATTCACTAAAACTCTAGAGAGAAAACCGTAGAGTGAATTATTCTTCTATCTTTAGCGTATTTCTTTAACGCTTAAGAAAGCTTTGAAGCGTAGTGCAAGTTTTTCTTCAAGTATATCCTCGCCTCTACGGTTTGAATACTCTTCTTTATAAGGTAAGGGGTATTATTTTTTCATATTCATGAAGAGAACTTCATTATTCCGGTCTTTATTATTCTATTGGAATAACTCAGAGTATATGCTGCTACCCTATACTTGGTGAAATTCTTCATTATTCCATTATTTATTATTCTCATTGGAATAACTTTTGTCATCTGAGTACCGCATACATGGTGAAATTAGGATGTTATTCCATTCTTTATTATTCTGTTGGAATATCCTATCTGTGCGTTTTACGTCGGAACTGGTTCCGTCTTTATTATTCTGTTGGAATATCCTCGTACATGCATTTTACGCCAACCTCGGTTAAAGTCTTCATTATTCTTTTGAATAACTCGTCATCACGAGTACCGCATGCATGGTGATTTCTGTTGTTATTCCATTCTTTATTATTCTGTTGGAATACGCCTGATAAACCATAGTGGAGTAAAATTCAAGAATGAAGATCAAAACATGGATACAGTCAAAGATAGTAACCATAATAGACATTTGGGACATAGAAGAGAAAATTTTATTTTTTGATGAATAGTGCCGTATTCGTGAATAGTGTCGTATACGTGAATAGTAACCCTGACATAAAAAGGTAGAAATTCCACAATAATATGCATACCAATATTTCAGCAAAATGATATTGAAAGAAATAATATCATTAGCGAAGAAAATAACATCCCTTACCTCAAAAGAACAGTATTTCTGATTGAAGTATCGGATGTAATGCTGAAGAAAACTTGCACTAAATAGCAACTCTCAAAGTATCTAAATACTCACAAAATACGCTCGATAATATAGAGAGAGAAAGCTTATGATTCTGGTGTGATTTTCAATTCTAACTAAGCACCCTATTTATAGAAAAATGCTAGAACGCCAAAGCAGACTAACCTGCTACCTGATGGCTTTACCTGTTACTATTCATGCCCATCACTTTTGAAATAAAATTTTAGCACATTTCTCACCAACCAAAATTGGGGCCCACCCATTCTAGAAAATTATAAAATATTTTACCATTTAAACAATAATCAGAAACTTCAATAATTCATAATAAATAGTCCTTTTATCAGAAAAATACGAATTTTATGTCCTTTCCATAGGAAATTAAATTCTCTACAACTTTGTAGATTTAAGTTTTTTCAATTTCTAAACAAAAAATGACCGAAATTCACATACGGATGATTTTCAACACCTCTATTCTGATAAAATACTGATAAAATACCCCAGTATTAATTCCTTCATTTATAATCACATAAAAAAATATTTTCCTACCATTCATTTATATCCATAAAAAATAAATATTTTCTTATCATATAAATCAAAAATTAATTATTCACAAATAATATTACAGAATCACAATTATGACAATCAAGTCGTTCCTCAGAAAGAGGGGCTTTCCGATAAGGATTTCTCTCATTCTTGGCCGCAATTAGGTGACCAAACCCCTTTTCTGCAGCAGTAACTTCCTTAGACATTGCCAATAATGCTATCTAATAATATTATTCAAATAATATGAATTATTGATCTGATAATGGGAAATACTGTGCAATGATAATTGTTGAAACAACAATAATATAAAATATCAACGTATCAATTATTGAATCAATAAAATAAAATATTGAACAGTAATTACTGTAACAATTATTGAGTAGTGCCTTTTTACGTAAGAATCAATAATTCAAAAATATTGTGCAATACCGTGTGCTACTGTGCAACCACGCGTATTACTGTATTTTAACCACCAGGTAATCCAACAGTGTTAACGGTAACAATTACCACGTTATTTATTAAAACTCAAAATTGTCATTTTCTTCATCTGACCGTTTTCCGTTATGGGGCCCACAAATGGTTGCGCCGTCGTATGAATATTCCCCGACAGCAAGAATATTCCACGACCAAACGAATATTCCCCTACAATAATGAATATTTTATAACCACTTGCTTATTTTACAAAATTTACACATTTCACCCATAACCAAAACATTATATCAAATTAACACCTTATTATTCAAAATAATAATTAGAGGAAATTCAATTGGATTAATAAAAAGTTGGAGTCTTACAACCTCCCCTCCTTATGAAATTTTGTCTTCGAAATTGACGTACGTACCTGGTGTTTCGAAAAGGTGATGCTACCTCACTTTCATTTCCGATTCTAACTCCCAGATCATTTCCTCCATAGCATGGTTCCTCCACAAAACCATAACTTGTAATATAACCTTTGTTCATAGGACATACTCTTTCCTATCCAAGATCTTGACAGGTACCTCCTTGTACGTTAAATCTTCGACTATCTCGTCTGGTTCTGACTCAATAATGTGGTTTGGGTCTTTCACATATTTACGATGCATATATATGTAAAAAACATTATGAATACGAGACATGCTCGGAGGTAATGCGAGTCTATAGGCCACATTTCCTATTCGGTCAAGAATCTCAAATGGACCAATAAATCGTGGATTGAGTTTTCCTCTCTTCCTGAATCTTGTAACTCCCTTCCATGGAGCAATACGTAACAATACATGATCTCCAATATTAAATTCCATATCCTTTCGATGAAGATCAGCATAACTCTTTTGTCGATCTTGTGATGTCTTTATACGTTTCCGGATCATTTGAATATTTTCCGTAGTTATGCGTACTAATTCTGGTCCCAACAACGTTGCTTCACCCACCTCGTCCTAACATACTGGAGAACGACACTTTTGTCCATACAATGCCTCGAATGGAGCCATGCCTATACTTTCTTGATAACTGTTGTTGTAGGAGAATTCCACCAATGGCAAGTACTTATCCCAAGTTCCTTTGAAATCTAGGACACAGAGTCTTAATAGATCTTCAAGAGTTTAAATAGTCCTTTTTGATTGCCTGTCCATTTGAGGATGGTATGCCGAACTTAATCGTAAATCCGTGCCCATAGCTTTCTGCAAGCTAACCCAAAATCAAGAAGTGAATATTGGGTCATGATCCAAAACTATGGATACTGGCATGCCATGCAATCTCATAATCTCATTCACGTATATATGAGCAAGACGTTCAATGGAATAAGTCTTCCTTATCGGTAAAAAATGAGCAGACTTGGTTAATCTATCAACAATAACCCAAATCGCATCTATACCTTGAGAAACCTTGGGAAGACCCAAAATGAAATCCATGGTAATGTGTTCCCACTTCCATTTCGGAATCTCAAGTGGTTGCAATGGACCCTTCGGCGCTTGATGCTCTGCCTTTACACATTGACAAGTTAAACACCTCGAGATAAACTCCGCGATCTCTCTCTTCATATTGCTCCACCAAAATGTATGTCAAAGATCATGATACATTTTGGTACTCCAGGATGGATTGTAAATGGTGTGTTGTGTGCCTCCATCATGATTCTATACTTCAAGTCAGAATCGTTAAGAATGCAAAGTCTGGAGTTGACTCGAAGTATTCCTTCTTCATCAATTCTTGTTTCTGGAATAACATCTTCTTGTACTTTCTTCTTCATACGTATCATATCTGGGTCTGTGGCTTGAGCAACTTTAACTTTATCGATTAAAGTCAGTTCTACTCGTATGTTTGATATCATCATGTGGGTTAACTCTATCTCCATCCTTTGTAAGTTGTATAAAATGGGTCTTTGTTTTAACAACATCGCACTCGTACTCGCATACGATCTTCTATTCAATGCGTCAGCTACAACGTTTGCTTTTGGGTGAAGAAATATATGAGGATTTTATGATCCATATAAATCTCCACTTTCTCCCCATACAGGTAGTGTCTCCAGATTTTCAACGCAAAAACGACTGCTGCCAACTCCAGATCATGAGTAGGATAATTCCTCTCATATTCTTTGAGTTGTCGCGAGGCATAGGCTATGACTTTCCCATGTTGCATGAAAACACATCCTAACTCTTTGCCTGAAGCATCGCTATAGATAACAAATCCATCTGAACCAGATGGTATTGTCAGAACAGGTGCCGAAATGAGTCTCCTTTTAAGCTCTTGGAAACTCCTCTCGCATTCCTCGCTCCATACGAATTTTGTATCTTACCAAGTTAGATGAGTTCACGGAGTAGAGATTCGAGAAAATCCTTCCACGAATCTCCGATAATAACCAGTTAAGCCCAGAAAACTATGTACTTTGGTTACCGACTTCGGCTGCTCCCAACTTTGGATTGCTTTAATCTTTGTCGGGTCAACAGATACTCCATGTTTTGACACCACGTGCCCAAGGAATGCTACTTCCTCAAGCCAAAACTCACATTTCTTCAGCTTGACATAAAGCTTGTTATCACGAAGCCTTTAAAGTACCAGCTTCAAATGGTGCTCATGATCTTCACGGCTTTTGGAATAGATGAGGATGTCATCAATAAAGACAACAACGAACTGAACCAAATATTCCTTGAATACACGGTTTATCATATTCATGAACGCAGCAGGAGCATTAGTCCAAAAGATATGACTAAGAATTCATAATGCGCGTACCGAGTTCTGAAGGCAATCTTCGGAATATCCTCAGTTTTAATCTTCAGTTGATGATATCCAGAATGAAGATAGATCTTGGAAAAGAATTATACTCCTTGTAACTGGTCAAACAGGTCATCAATGGGAGGTAGCGGATACCTATTCTTACTGGTGACATGGTTCAATTCTTGATAGTCAATACAGAGTCGCATACTCCCGTCTTTCTTCTTTACGAATAAAATAGGAGCACCCCAAGGAGATATACTAGGACGAATGAAACCGATGTCTAACAACTCTTGTAATTGGACCTTTAACTCCTGAAGTTCAATAGGAGCCTTTCGATATGGGATTTTAGAAATGGGATTTGTACCCAGTTCAAGGTCAATAAAGAATTCAACTTCACGTTCTGGGGGTAGACCAGGAAGTTCTTCAGAAAATACGTCAGGAAATTCACTAACAACAGAAATATTATTCAAATCTGATGTGTTTTTGTTCAAGTCCATAACATGGGCTAAGAAAGCTTGACATCCATTTTTTAATAAACGAATGGCTTTATGGCTTGATATGACAGTGATTGACTTTAGTGGTTCGGTTGCTTAAATTTGCATAATAGGTTGGTTAGGAATATGAAAACTAACAACCTTATAAAAATAATAAATTTTAGCATGATTAGTGGTTAACCAATCAATCCCTAAAATCACATCAAATGAAAGTATCTTTAAAAAGATAAGACCAATAGGTAATGTGATGGTGCCAACTTGGATCAAGCAAGATTTATAAATAGTGGATGTAATGAAAGTTTCTTCTAACGGAGTCTCCACAGATAAGTCAAAGTCTAATTTTTCTGGAGTCAAGTTTAAACGTTGAGCACAAGCAGAAGAGATAAAAGAATGGGAAGAACTGGTATCTAGTAAGGTATAAACTTCACAAGAATACTTTATGATTAACTAACCCGTGATAACTTCGTTCGATTCCTCTCTTTTTGGGAAGTTACAAAAAGCGCTCTCACTTGAACCATCGATTTTGACTTGTCTGGGACAGCCTTTGGTGTCATCTTTACCGCTAGAATTGACTTTTGCTATAGGGAATATTCCACCCTCAACTGCTTCGTCGTACTCCTGTTTCATGATCTGAATCATTAATCTTCGATCCATATCGAATTGGGGTTGACCGCAATGTACGGTGTAATTCAAAACTCAATGTTGGGTTCTCTCAATTTTTGTCCAAAAAGAGAAATACATATCATCTATTTTAGCCTTCTTGGATCGGACTTCTCTTTCCACAATATCAATGCGTCGTGCGGCTTTTACCCATGCATCCTTCATTCTCACTCATTCAGTTGTTTCTTCTTTCAGCTGATCCTTGACATTTGAATTCTCAGATTCCAGTTTTATCATCTTATACTCTGCCAAAGAGTGCTTCTGTTCAAGCATCACATATCGGGTAACATAAGCTTGAATTGTTGCATCGTTTTGCTGCACGACCGTCTGCCATTCTTCAGCCTACTCTTCTAACTCACGAATATGATTTTGAAATTCTACATTTCGATCATAAAGTTCTCCTAATAAATCCTTCTCAGGTTCCTCTTCTTCCTCACTCTCAGCTGCTACCTCTGCGACTAGCTCGGGTGAAACTATTAATTCTTCATTCACCACATGGATATCTCTAATTTCTTCTTCGCCTGACATCACATTATTCTGGTTGGTGATTAGAGGTGTCTCCACGGTCTCATTCACTCCATTGTTAACATTTTCAGCTGTCATTCTCAAATACTGCCACAAAACAAGGGTTAATTAAAGAAAATGACATACCACATAATACCCCTATATTCTGACCGACCAACAAATAAGCTTAGGTAGGACACACTAGCGAAGGATTTACTCGTCTCTCCCCTCCTAGTTCTATTCCCCGATCTCCGCCAGAGACCATATCCCTAAGCTTTGATACTAACTGTGATGCCCCCAAAATAGGTACACGTCACCCATTCTAAGTCATCAATACATGGTAAAGAAACAACTACAACTTCATTAATACAATTATCGTGCAAAATACGACAACATATATACTGTGAGTTTAAATACAAATATTGTCTTCTAGATAATATCCATACTCAGATAAAGTCCTCATTACAATTATTAATGCATTATTTTACAAAATAGCGAGGACTGGTAAAATAACTATCTTGAATCATCACTCCATACCCCGGCTAGTTCTTGCTAAATTCTCACCTCCTGAGAAGAAAAATGGAATAAAAAGGAAAAGGGTGAGCTCAACTAGCCCAATAAAGAATATTATGACTAAGATAATGTATAACAAATTATTCTTAGTCCTCAACAGGGAAAAATCTGAGAGAATATAATAGACAACAAGTTTTAGATCAACAACTGCAGCGAAAACAACAATTCATTAGAAGAGTTAAGTAGAGAATGAAATCTACTATCATCTACGAATTTAAAAGTCCATCATCAATATTTTATCCCTGTAACATCAATCAATATACATCTTGAATCAAATATTTATCTTTGCAATACGGGCCAAAGATATTCATTTGTATCAGCTGTTAGTCATGTTCATCTCAACACATGTTCATCTTTGCACTACGGGCCAAAGATATTCATCAGGTAATCATTCATCTTTGCACTACAGGCCAAAGATATTCAGTTATATCATCATTTAAGACTGAGGATGATGAAAAATATTTTTAAGAAACGAATCCAGTGAGACAAAAGAACAAAGATTAGGGATTCGTACTTTAGATAATTCAAGTTCAAAAACACTCCATAATAAACCATAACGGAGTAAAATTCAAGAATGAAGATCAAAACATAGATACAATCAAAGATAGTAACCATAATAGACATCTGGGACAAAGAAGAGAACATTTAATTTTTCGATAAATAGTGTCGTATTCGTGAATAGTGCCGTATACGTGAATAGTAACCCCGACACAAAAAGGTAGAAATTCCACAATAATATTCATATCAATATTTCAGCATAATGATATTGAAAGAAATAATATCATTTGCGTAGAAAATAACATCCCTTACCTCAAAAGAAATAAAGATTTAATCGGAATATCGGATGTAATGCTA
The DNA here is from genome assembly GCA_020205605.1 of Panax ginseng. Classification (NCBI taxonomy): domain Eukaryota; kingdom Viridiplantae; phylum Streptophyta; class Magnoliopsida; order Apiales; family Araliaceae; genus Panax; species Panax ginseng. Next base: position 37,930,904 of record CM035130.1, on the reverse strand, counting down.
AAGGAAACTTGCAATTTGAATAAGAACTCTCAAAGTATCTAAATACTCACAAAATATGCTCGATAATATAGAGAGAGAAAGCTTATGATTCTGGTGTGATTTTTAATTCTAACTAAGCACCCTATTTATAGGAAAATGCTAGAACGCCATAGCAGACTAACCTTCTACCTGATGGCTTTACCTGTTACTATTCATGCCCACCACGTTTGAAATAAAATTTTAGCACATTTCTCACCAACTAAAAGTGGGGCCCACCCATTCTAGAAATTTCCAAAATGCTTTACCATTTAAATAATAATCAGAAACTTAAATAATTCATAATAAATAGACCTTTTATTAGAAAAATACGAATTTTATGTCTATTCCATAGGAAATTAAATTCTCTACAACTTTTTAAATTTAAGTTTTTCCAAATTCTAAACGAAAAATGATCGAAATCCACATACAGACAATTTTCAACACCTCTATTCCGACAAAATACTGATAAAATACCCCAACATTAATTCCTTCATTTATAATCGCATAAAATAAATATTTCCCTATCATTCATTTATATCCACATAAAATAAATATTTTCTTATCATATAAATCAATAATTAACTATTCATAAATAATATTACAGAATCACAATTATGACAACCAAGTCGTTCCCAGGAAAGAGGGGGTAATTAGGTGACCAAACCCCTTTCCTAGACAGAACTTCCTTAGACATTGCCAATAATGTTATCTAATAATATTATTCAAATAATATGAATTATTGATCTGATAATAGGAAATACTGTGCAATGACAATTATTGAAACAACAATAATATAAAATATCAATGTAGCAATTATTGAATCAATAAAATAAAATATTGAACAGTAATTACTGTAACAATTATTAAGTGGTGCCTTCTTACGTAAGAATCAATAATTCAAAAATATTGTGTAATACCGTGTGCTACTGTGCAACCACGCGTATTATTGTATTTTAACCACAGGTAATCCAACAGTGTTAACGGTAACAATTACGTCGTTATTTATAAAAATCTCAAACTTGTCATTTTCTTCATCCAACCATTTTCCGTTATGGGGCCCACAAATAGCTGCGTCGTCGTACGAATATTCCCCGACAACAAGAATATTCCACAACCAAACTAATATTCCCCGACAACAATGAATATTTTATAACCACTTGCTTATTTTAAAAAATTTGCACATTTCACCCATAACCAAAGCATTATATCAAATTAACACCTTATTATTCAAAATAATAATTAAAGAAAATTCAATTTTATTAATAAAAAGTTGGGGTCTTACAGAATAACTGTCGAATATAGAAAGCGACAGAAATAACCTTTTATAAAAATAACGGTAAAACTTTTATCGTTAAAAACTGTTGAAATACCCGGTGATAAAAGTACAAGAATACGCTGGGTCGCATTACAAAGCACGATACCAGACGGTATTACCGATTTTTTGATTATTGATTCTTACGTAAAAAGTCACTCTATAATTTATACCGTAAAATTGCACAGTCTTTCATATTATTGGTGCAATAATTACTGCAGTGATAATTAAATAGTATTTTACATTATTGATTCAATAATCGTCATGGCACAGTAACTCATATTATTGAATTAATATTATTGGATAGCATTATTGATAATGTCTAGAAAGTTCTGTCGAGGAAAGGGGTTAGATTATTTAATTGCGTGCCAAGAAAAAGAAATTCTTATAACAAAGCCCCCTCTCTCTTGGGAACGATCTGGTTATCAATGTTATGAATCTACAAAATTAATTAGTAATAATTACTGAGGAATTGTAAATAATTGATGAATATGATAAGTAAATATTTATTTAATTTGTTATAAATGAAGGAATTAGTGTTGATGGTTGTTTTTATCAATATATGTATTTTGTCGAAATGAAAGTGTGGAAAAATCACCCGTATGTAAATTTGGGTCATTTTTCGTTTGGAATTTGGAAAAACTTTCTTCTACAAAGTTGCAGAGAATTAAATTTCCTATAGAAATGACATAAAATTCGTATTTTTTTGATAAAAGGACTATTTATTATGAATTATTGAAGTTTCAGAAATAAAAGTTTTTATTAAAAACATGGGTGGGCCCCACTTTTGTTTTTTGTGGAAAAATGTTGAAATTTCAAAGTGTGGTGTGCGTGAATGGCAAAGGGTGGAAGCCACCGGTAGCAGGTTAGTCAACATTGGTGTTATGGCATTTTCCTATAAATAGGGTGTTTAGGTTAGAATTGAAAATCACACCAGAATCTGAAGTTTCTCTCTCTATAATATCGAGCGTATTTTTGTGAGTATTTAAATACTTTGAGTGTTACTATTCAGTGCAAGTTTCCTTCAGCATTATTGTGACGCCCTCAAAATAGGTATACAACACCCATTCTGAGTTGCCAAATACATGGTACAGAAAATAACTACAATTTTATTACTACAATTGTCAAGCAAAATACAACAACACATATACTGTGAGTTTTAATAGCAACTGTGACTCATGTCCCACTATGGACAACACCTTATAGTGATACCTTACATAAAGGTACAGTCTAGAACTGTTTTAGAAATTAAAATCTTTGGAAAGTGCTCAAGAAAACCTTCGTACATAGGAGGCCATGAATCTAAGTTATGATAGATATCATATGTCCAGAGAATTATCCTTGGTTGATCCAATAGACCCCAAAGAAAAACGAGAAGATTACTATCATGTTCCTTCCAATGGTGAGTCTTCTCTTGACATATAACTATCTCCACCATCTGCGATTGAACATTATGTTTCAACCCAGCTCCAATATCATATAGGTAGTGCTCATAGATATACTCAGCAAGTGGATGTGCACAACCCTGTAATATTAATCAACAGATCCTGTTCACAGTCATGTGAATAACTCATAATCATAATTGTAGTTCTAATTTTCTCTTCTCATCTAAGACGAATATATTTTTCATCACATGTCTTTACCTGAAACATCAAAGATCATGGTTATACCAAATCACAGTTCCTGTTCATAATCATACTAATAAGTTCATCTTTGCACTACGGGCTAAAGATATTCATTAATAGTTTATCTTTGCACTACATGCCAAAGATATTCAACAACAGTTCATCTTTGCACTACGGGCCAAAGATATTCAACAACAGGTCATCTTTGTACTACACGCCAAAGATATTCATCAACAATTCATCTTTGCACTACAGGCCAAAGATATTCATATCTCAAAGAAATATATAATCATTTCAGAATTTATATAAACAATAATTATAACCATGTTGATCAATTCACCTTTGCACTTAAGCTAAAAATATTCAATTGTAAATTCATTGGTCATGATCATACCAGTCAACCATTCATCTTTGCACTACTGGCCAAAGAGAACCCATAGTTACGATTATACCAATAATCTACCCATCTTTACACTTAAGTCAAAGAGAAATTTCATCTCCGAGATTATAAAAATGTTATATATGATAATAAAAATAATATGATCAAAACATGGATTTAATTTCAAGAGTAAGATTCATAAATCAACAATAACTTGGTCAGAAAAAGAAACCAATTTTGTCGTGAATAGTACCCCGTGAATAGTAACTCGTGAATAGTAGCTCATGAATAGTAACTCATGAATAGTAATTCATGAATAGTAATCCCGACATGAAAAAGGTAAAAATTCCACAATAAAATCCATACCAATATTTCGGTATAATGATATTGAAAGAATAACATTTCTTAAACATATAAATAATTTATTTCAATTATTTACACTTTACTAATTAATGCATTTAATCATCCTAAAATGCCAATCTCATAAGATTTCATCACCAATAACCAAAACCCTCATCAAAAATCTGCATATACCTCATATAGGATTCTCAAGCCATAAAATCCTATTTTCCAATTTTCTTACTTCACATAACATATTTAATTCATTTACTCATAACTAGTCCATTTTTATGAAAAATACCAAATCAATTCCAAAAATATTTCTTTTCTGGGATTTAGCATAATATAGTCCCATATTGAACATATATTTTTCTCAGAATTTTTAAAATTCATTTACTATTTTTCACATGGCCAAAACTGCCGAATATTTAGACATTTATCATAAATTGTAATTTTGTCCAAAAATTCTGAAATTTACAGAGTATACTTCTATTATATACATGTACTCCCAATAAAAATTTCACCAATTTCGGAGTTAACCACAAGGAGTTATAAGGGTTTACTTTTAAAATAGTATTTTCTCATAAAATCCATAACTCCTAATCTATACATCCAAAAATCGTCATTTTTTGACACAATCAAGGAAACTAATCAAATTATCATTTCAAATTTTTCCAGAATTTTTGAAGATTCAGAAAAATTTCAAAATTGAAAAACATAATAACCCTTAAAATCCTTTACCTCAAAAGAGCAGTACTTCTGACCGAAACATCGGATGTAAAGTCGAAGGAAACTTGCACTGAATAGTAACTTTCAAAGTATCTAAATACTTACAAAAATATTCTCGATAATATAGAGAGACAACTTCAGTTTCTGGTGTAATTTTTAATTCTAACATAAGCACCTATTTATAGGAAAATGCTATAACGCCAAAGGAGACTAAAATAATAAAATATTATTATTTATTTTTCTCTTCTACGCCACCTACCAAGACCAGCCACCAACTTGAATCAGCCAACTTGGAACAAAGAGATAGCAGCCCACATGTTTTAAAAAAACAAAAGTGGGTCCCACCCAATTTTAATAAAAATTATTTTATTTTCCGAAACTTCAACAATTCATAGAAAATAGCCCGTTTATCAGAAAAATACGAATTCTATATCCATTCCACACGAAATCGAATTCTCTACAACTTTGTAGCTTTAAGTTTTTTCAAATTTCAAACCGAAAATATCCGAAATCCACAAACGGATGATTTTTAATACCTCATAAAATTCATAACAAATCATACGTTAATTTTTAACGGTTCAAAATTTGTGGATATATACTTAACTTATATATGTATAACATATCCAAAAATTATAACGATCCAACGGTCAAATTAAAATTATAACGCACACAATAGAGCTTTAAGAACACCGATTTAATCTTTTAGTACCTCCAATCCGACAAAATACTGATAAAACACCTCCACATTAATTCCTTTATTTATAACCACATAAATAAATCCATCATTTATATCTGCATCAAATAAATATTTCCTTATCATATAAATCAATAATTAATTATTCACAAATAATATTACAGAATCACAATTATGACAACCAGGTGGTTCCCAGGAAAGAAGGGGCTTTTCGATAAGGATTTTTCCTTACTAGCGCGTAATTTGGTGACCAAACCTCTCCTTGACAGAACTTTCTAGACATTGCCAATAATGTTATCTAATAATATCATTCAAATAATATGAATTATTGATCTGATAATGGATAATACTGTGCAATGACAATTATTGAAACAACAATAATATAAAATATCAACACAGCAATTATTGAATCAATAAAATAAAATATTGAACAGTAATTAATGTAATAATTATAGTGCCTTCTTACGTAAGAATCAATAATTCAAAAATACTCATGCAATACTGGTGCTAACTCTAAGTAAACCACGCGTATTACTATATTTTAACCACCGGGTAATCCAACAGTGTTAACGGTAACAACTACACCGTTATTTATAAAAACTCAAACTTGTTATTTTCTTCATCCGACAATTATTCTGTTATGGGGCCCATAAATGGCTGCACCGTCGTACGGATATTCCCGACAAAAAGAATATTCCACGACCAAACGAATTTACCCCGACAACAATAAGTATTTTATAGCCACTTGCTTATTTTAAAAAAAAATTTATATATCACCCTTAACTTTACTTTTTATCAATTTAACCATTTACTAAATAGAAAAATTGAATACTTTTATTTTATAAAATTTGGGGTCTTACAATTATATCCGGTATTTCAGCCAGAAGCACTATTCTTTTGAGGTAAGGGATGCTATTTTTTTTATAAATGATATTATTTCTTTTAATATTATTATACCAAAATATTGATATGAATTTTATTGTGAAATTTTTACCTTTTTTGTGTTGGGGTTACTATTCACGTATACGGCAATATTCACGAATACGACACTATTTACAAAAAAAAATCAATTTTCTTTTCTTTGTCCAAGTTGTCTATTATGGTTACTATCTTTTATTGTATCCATATTTTGATCTTCATTCTGAAATTTTGCTCCACAATTGATTATTATGGAGTATTTTTGAACTTGAATAAACTAAAGTACGAATCCCTAATCTTTGTCCTTTTATCTCACTGGATTTGTTTTCTTTAAAATATTTTCATCATCTTCAGTCCTAAATGGTGATATAACTGAATATCTTTGGCCTGTAGTGCAAAGATGAATGATTATATGATGAATATCTTTGGCCTATAGTGAAAAGATGAATGATTATCTGATGAATATCTTTGGCCGTAGTGTAAAGATGGACATGTGTTGAGATGAACATGACCAACTGGTGATACGAATGAATATCTTTGGCCCGTAGTGTATAGATGAATATTTGATTCAAGATATATATTGATTGATGTTATAGTGATAAAATATTGAGGATGCACTTTTAAATCATAGAAGGTAGTAGACTTCATTCTCTACTTAACTCTTCTAATGAATTATTGTTTTCGCTGTGAATATTGATCTAAAACTTGTTGTCCATTATATTTTGTCTGATTTATTGAAGGCTAGCGATATTTTTTTTTCATTATCTTAGTCATAATATTCTTTACTGGGCTAGTTGAGCTCATCCTTTTCCTTTTAGTTCTATTTTTCTTCTCAGGAGATGAGAATATAGCGGGAACTAGTCGGGGTATGGAGTGATGGTTCAAGAAAGTTGTTTTAGTAGTCCTCACTATTTTGTAAAATAGTGTATCAATAATTGTAATGAGGACTTATTTGAGTTTGGATATTGTCTAGAAGACAATATTTATATTTAAACTCACAACATATGTATTGTCATATTTTGCACGACAATTGTAATAATGAAGTTGTAGTTATTTTCTGTACCATGTTTTTGGTGACTCAGAATGGGTTGTGTGGACTTATTTTGGGGGCGTCATAGTTGGTATCAAAGCTTAGGGATATGATCTCTGGTGAAGATCTAGGATTTATCTAGGAGGGGAGAGACGAGTAAATCCTTCGCTAGTGTGTCCTACCTAAGCTTATTTGTTGGTCGGTCAGAATATAGGAATATTATGCGGCATGTCAATTTCTTTAATTAATCCTTGTTTTGTGGCAGTATTTGAGAATGACATTTAAAATTTTTGAGATGAGCAATGGAGCACATGAGACCGTTGAGACACCGACAATCAATAACCAGGATAATGTGCAGCAGGAAGGCAATACTCCTCCTGTAAACAACAACACCAACCAAATGATGAATGATGGGATGTTTAGGAGCTTTCTACTATTCATGCAAAACCAGACGAGAGAGACTCCTATTCAAAATACAGGTGGAAACAATGGCAACTCACGGCTGGTCACTGCTAAACAATTAAAGGAGTTGGGACCGCTGGAGTTTTTGAGAAAACCGGATCCAATTAAGGTGGAAACGTGGGTTAAGCAAATTATCAAGATATTTGATGTCTTGGGATGCACGGAGGAACAAAAGGTTCCATTCGCCACCTTTATGTTCCGCGGTGAGCGATTCATCGGTGGGAATCATGAAGCGTACCGACTGCCGCTTTCAATATATCTTGGGAAGCATTCCAGAAACTGTTCAATGACAAGTACTTTCCTGAAATTATTCGTCATATGAAGGAAGTAGAGTTTATCATATTGGAATAGAACAACATGATTGTGTCCCAGTACGAGGCTAAGTTCGCGGAGTTATCCAGGTTTGCACCTCATTTGGTAGAGAATGAGGAACGTATGACGCGGATGTTTCTAAGAGGTTTGAAACTCAAAATTCATCAATACTTCATTTCTCATAAATTTTCTCTATATTCAGATGTTGTGAACAAGGCTCAATTATTAGAGCGAGAAAAGGAGTCTGTTCAACCGAGGGATCACAACCACGGTCGTACCGGTGGCAGCAGTCATCAAAGTAATGACAACCATCGGGGAGGAAAATATCCGAACAGAAGCGGTAACCACTCTGGTGGTAAGCGTGACTATGATAATAGAAAAAGCGAGTCAGGGGGAGATTTCAAAAAGAGAAGGTACAACAATGACAACGTGAAGACGTCGGCACCAGCATCAACTATTTTTAGGGGAGGAAAACGACCACCGGTCGTATGTTATAAATGCGGGAAAGAGGGACACATCAATCCAAACTGCCCACAACAATTCAAAGTATGTTATAATTATGGAAATGAAGGTCATATAACTCGAGCTTGTCCTATAGCGAAACCAAGTCCAGCGGGGATGGTGACTCCAAAGGCTGTCTTTGACAAGTCAAACTCGGTCGTTCCTAGAAGAGCTTTTGTCGTGACTGCCCAAAAGGCGAGGAGCCCAAATAAAGTTATCACGGGTAAGCTAAATATAAACTCTTGCGAAGTCTATACCCTGTTAGATACCAGTTCTACCCATTCTTTTATTTCTCCTGCTTGTGCTCAACGTTTGAACTTGACCCCTGAGAAATTAGACTTCGACTTAGCTGTTGAAACTCTGTTAGGAGAAACTTTCATTACATCCACAATTTATAAATCTTGCTTGATTCAAGTTGGGACCATCACATTACCTATTGATCTCATCTCTTTGAAAATACTAGCATTTGATGTGATTTTAGGGATTGATTGGTTAACCATTCATCATGATAAAATTGATTATTTTTGTAAGGTTGTTAGTTTTCATATTCCTAACCAACCTGTTGTAGGAATTTAAGCAACCAAGCCATTAAAGTCAATCACTGTCATATCAAGCCATAAATCCATTCGCTTATTGAAAAACGGATGTCAAGCTTTCATAGCCCATGTTATGGATTTAAACAAAAATATGCCAGATTTGAATAATATTTCTGTTGTTAGTGAATTTCTTGAAGAACTTCCTGGCCTACCCCCAGAGCGTGATATTGAATTTTGTATTGACCTTGAACCCGGTACAAAACCCATTTCCAAAACCCCATATCGAATGGCTCCTATTGAACTTTAGGAGTTAAAAATCCAACTACAGGAGCTGTTAGATATTGGTTTCATTCGTTCTAGTAATACTCCTTGGGGTGCTCTTGTTTTATTCATAAAAAAGAAAGATGGGAGTATGCGACTTTGCATTGACTATCAGGAGTTGAACCATGTCACCATCAAAAATAGGTACACGTTACCGTGCATTGATGACCTGTTTGACCAATTGCAAGGGGCTAAATTCTTCTCAAAGATCGATCTGCGTTCTGAATATCATCAGTTAAAGATTAAAACTGATGACATTCTAAAGACTGCTTTCAGGACTCGATACGAGCATTATAAATTCCCAGTCATGTCTTTTGGATTGACTAATGCTCCTGCGGCCTTCATGGATATGATGAACCTAGTATTCAAAGAATATTTGGATTATTTTATGGTTGTCTTTATTGATGACATCCTCATCTATTCCAAAAGTCGTAAAGATCATGAGCAACACTTGAGGCTGATACTCTAAAAGCTTCGTGAAAACAAGCTATATGCCAAATTGAAGAAATACGAGTTCTGGTTTGAGGAAGTAGCATTCCTTGGGCACGTGGTATCGAAGTATGGAATATCAGTTGACCCAACAAAGATTGAAGCAATACAAAGTTGGGAGTAACCTAAGTCAGTAACCGAAGTACGTAGCTTTTTGGGCTTAACTGGTTATTATCGGAGATTCGTGGAAGGATTTTCTCGAATCGCTACTCCGTTAACTCAGCTGACTCGAAAAGATACAAAATTTGAATGGAGTGAAGAATGTGAGAAGAGCTTCTAAGAAATCAAGAGGAGAATCATTTTGGCACCTGTTCTAACGATACCATCAGCTTCGGAGGGATTTGTCATCTACAGCGATGCTTCAGGCAAAGGTTTAGGATGTGTTCTCATGCAACATGGGAAAGTCATAGCCTATGCCTCACGACAACTCAAAGAATATGAGAGAAATTATCCTACTCATGATCTAGAGTTAGCAGCAGTCATTTTCGCGCTAAAGATCTGGAGGCACTACCTGTGTGGGGAGAAAGTGGAGATCTATACAGATCATAAAAGCCTCAAATATTTCTTCACTCAAAAGGAACTCAACATGCGGCAACGACATTGGCTCGAGCTGTTGAAAGATTATGACCATACCATTTAATACCATCCTAAAAAAGCAAATGTGGTAGCTGACGCATTGAGTAGGAGATCGTATGTGGGTACGAGTGCGATGTTGTTAACACAAAGACCTATTTTGTACGACCTAAAAAGGATGGAGATAGAGATAAAGACACCAAGTACCCATGTAATGATATCAAATATACGAGTAAAACCGACTTTAATCGATAAAGTTAAAGCTGCTCAAGCCACAAATTCAGAGCTGATGCGTATAAAGAAGAAATTACAAGAAGGTGTTATTCCAGAAGCAAGAATCGATGAAGAAGGAATACTTCGAGTCAACTCCAAACTTTTTGTTCCTAACGACTCTAATTTGAAGTATAAAATCATGATGGAGGCACACAACACACCATTTGCAATCCATCCTAGAAGTACCAAAATGTATCGTGATCTTCGACATACATTTTGGTGGAGCAATATGAAGCGAGAGATCGTGGAGTTTATCTCGAGATGTTTAACTTGTCAACGTGTCAAGGCGGAGCATCAAGTACTAAAAGGTCCATTGCAACCACTTGAGATTCCAGAATAGAAGTGGGAGCACATCAACATGGATTTCGTTACTGGTCTTCCCAAGGTTTCTCAAGGCATATATGCAATTTAGGTTATTATCGATAGATTAACCAAGTCTGCTCATTTCTTTCCTATACGAGAAACTTATTCACTTGAACGTCTTGCTCATATGAATATAAATGAGATTGTGAGATTGCATGGCATGCCAGTATCCATAGTTTCTGATCGAGACCCAAGATTTACTTCACGATTTTGGGTCAGTTTGCAGAAGGCTATATGCACTGATTTACAATTTAGTTCTAGATATCATCCTCAAACGGACGAGCAATAGACTATTCAAACTCTTAAAGATCTATTAAGACTCTGCGTTCTAGACTTCAAAGGAAGTTGGGACAAATACTTGCCATTGGTGGAATTCTCCTACAACAACAGTTATCAAACAAGTATAGGCATGACTCAATTTGAGGCGTTGTATGGACGAAAGTGCCGCTCTCCAGTATGCTGGGATGAGGTAGGTGAAGTAACGTTGTTGGGACCAGAATTGGTACGCATGACTATGAAAAAGATTCAAATAATCTGGCAACGTATACAAACCTCACAAGATCGACAAAAGAGTTATGCTGATCTTTATCGAAAGAACGTAGAATTCAATATTGGAGATCATGTATTGTTACGTGTTGCTCCATGGAAAGGAGTTACGAGATTCGGGAAGAGAGGGAAAATCAACCCTCGATTCATTGATCCATTTGAAATCCTCAACCGAGTAGAAACTGTGGCCTATAGACTCGCTTTACCGCCAAGTATGTCTCGTGTTCATAATGTTTTCCACATATCCATGCTACGTAAATATGTGAAAGAACCGAACCACATTATTGAGTTAGAACCAGACGAGATAGCAAAGGATTTAACGTCTGAAGAGGTATCTGTTAAAATCTTGGATAAGAAAGAACATATTTTACGCTCAAAGGTTATACCTCAAAGTCAAAATTTTATAGAGAAACCGTAATATTGAGGAAATGGCCTGTGAGTTAGAATCGAATATGAAAACAAGGTATCCTTACCTCTTCAACATACCAAGTACGTACATCAATTTCGAGGACAAAATTTTATAAGAAGAGGAGGTTGTAAGACCCCAACTTTTTATGAATAAAGAATTAATTTCTATAATTATTATTTTTGGATAATAAGGTGTTTAGTGGATATAATACTTTAGTTATGAGTGAAATGTGCAAATTTTGCAAAGTAAACAAGTAGTCATAAAATATTCGTTTTGTCGGGGAATATTCGTTTTGGTCGGGAAATATTCTTTTTGTCGGGAATATCTGTACGACGGCGCAATTATTGGTAGACCACATAATGGAATAACTGTTGAATATAGAAAGCAACAGAAATAACCTTTTTATAAAAATAACGGCAAAACTTTTACCGTTAAAAACTGTTGAAATACCCGGTGGTAAAAGTACAATAATACGCTGATTGTACAATGGCACACGGTATTGTACAGTATTTTTGATTATTGATTGTTACGTAAGAAGTCACTCAATAATTTATACAGTAAAATTGCACAATCTTTTATAATATTGGTGCAATAATTACTGTTGTGATAATTGAATAGTATTTTGCATTATTGATTTAATAATCGTCACGACACAGTAACTCATATTATTGAATTAATATTATTGGATATCATTATTTATAATGTCTAGAAAATTCTGTCGAGGAAAGAGGTTAGGTTATTTAATTACACGCCAATAAGAAGAAATTCTTATAGGAAAGCCCTCTCTCTCTTGAGAATGATCTGGTTATCAGTGTTGTGAATCTATAATATTAATTAGTAATAATTATTGAGAAATTATAAATAATTGATGAATATAATAAGTAAATATTTGTTTAATTTGTTATAAATGAAGGAATTAGTGATGATGGTTGTTTTTATCAGTATATGTATTTTGTCGAAATAAAAGTGGAAAAATCACCCGTATGTAAATTTGGGTCATTTTTTGTTTGGAATTTGAAAAAATTTTCTTCTACAAAGTTGTAGAGAATTAAATTTCCTATGGAAAGGATATAGAATTCGTATTTTTCTGATAAAAGGGCTATTTATTATGAATTATTGAAGTTTCAGAAATAAAAGTTTTTATTAAAAACATGGGTGGGCCCCACTTTTGTTTTTTATGGAAAAATACCAAAATTTCAAAGTGTGGTGTGCGTGAATGGCAAAGGGTGGAAGCCACGGGTAGCAGGTTAGTCAACATTGGTGTTATGGCATTTTCCTATAAATAGGGTGTTTAGGTTAGAATTGAAAATCACACCAGAATCTGAAGTTTCTCTCTCTATAATATCGAGCGATTTTTGTGAGTATTTAAATACTTTGAGTGTTACTATTCAAAGGCAAGTTTCCTTCAAAGATTATATCCCAGTATTTACCCGTATATTATTCTTTTGAGGTAAGGGATGCTATTTTTTTTATAAATGATATTATTTCTTTTAATATCATTATACCAAAATATTGATATGAATTTTATTGTGAAATTTTTACCTTTTTGTGTCGGGATTACTATTCACGTATACGATACTATTCACGAATACGACACTATTCACAAAAAAATTAAATTTTCTTTTCTTTGTCCAAGTTGCCTATTATGGTTACCATCTTTTATTGTATCCATATTTTGATCTTCATTCTAAAATTTTGATCCACAATTGATTATTATGGAGTATTTTTGAACTTGGATAAACTAAAGTACGAATCCCTAATCTTTCTCCTTTTAGCTCGCTGAATTCGTTTTCTTTAAAATATTTTCATCATCTTCAGTCCTAAATGGTGATATAATTGAATATCTTGGCCTGTAGTGCAAAGATGAATGATTATCTGATGAATATCTTTGGCCTGTAATGCAAAGATGAATAATTATCTGATGAATATCTTTGGTCGTAGTGCAAAGATGGACATGTGTTGAGATGAACATGACCAACTGGTGATACGAATGAATATCTTTGGCCCGTAGTGCAAAGATGAATATTTGATTCAAGATATATATTGATTGATGTTACAGAGTTAAAATATTAAGGATGGACTTTTAAATCATAGAAGATAGTAGACTTCATTCTCTACTTAACTCTTCTAATGAATTGTTGTTTTCACTGCGAATATTGATCTAAAATTTGTTGTCCATTATATTTTATCTTATTTATTGAAGGCTAACGATAATTTATTTTTTATTATCTTAGTCATAATATTCTTTACTGGGCTAGTTGAGCTCATCCTTTTTCTTTTTTGTTCCATTTTTCTTCTTAGGAGGCGAGAATATAGCGGGAACTAGTCGGAGTATGGAGTGATGGTTCAAGACAGTTGTTTTAGTAGTCCTCACTATTTTGTAAAATAGTGTATCAATAATTTTAATGAGGACTTATTTGAGTTTGGATATTGTCTAGAAGATAATATTTGTATTTAAACTCACAGCATATGTGTTGTCGTATTTTGCACGACAATTGTTATACTGAAGTTGTAGTTATTTTCTGTACCATGTAGTTGGTGACTCAGAATGGGTTGTGTGGACCTATTTTGGGGGCGTCACATCCCCCATACCCAAATCATGCATTGTCCTCAATGTATAGAAATGAAAAATAGAGAACAAAGATATGAAAGAATTATACCTTGTATGTGGGGTTTTTATTCTGCAAGAAAATACGGTGAGCAAGAAAATAAATGTACATATCTATAAATTTCATAAATTCTAAAAAGTATGTTACTATACATGAATGATACAAATGGGTAAGTGAGTGCGGTCTTGTCATGATTTTTAGGAGGTGTACGAAATTGAAAATAGTAAGACTTTTCATCAAAACAATGCTTAAAGTCTATCTCAAGAAAACTTTCACTAACATGTTCGAAGGATGGACGAATTGGTTCAAATACATGTTCTAGTTTAGTTGATTTATTTGTAGTGGATCTCAACAACTCATTGACCTTATCGAAATATTTAGATTCATTCCAATTTTGATCAAGGTGATTCAAGAAAAAATTAATTGGATCTTTTTCGATCAAGAGTCTATTTTCGATTATTTCTTGGGTCATGGACAACTCTTATATCATATTTACTTTAATGGGTTGATCAAAAAAATCACTAGGTGGTTTTTTAGGAATAAGACTTTTAGGATATGCAGCTTTAGGCTTATAGACTTTTTCAACCGACTCATTAAATTTGACAAGATAAATTTTAGGCATAGACTCATAATTTTTAGACTCCTCAAATTCGCTTGACTCAAACTGCGTATAATTGAATACAAATTTTTTATTTTCCTCATCATTTCTACAATCATCAATATTTTCAAAATTAACCTCAGAGTTACTAGAAAATTCAACCATATCTTGTTCATTTGTTATGGTGGTTAATCTACTCAGTTGAATTTCTAAACGAGATATAGCTTGATCCATGCTAAATTGATTTTCCATTGAAACTTCCTTAGTTTTCTCTAAGACACTAAGTTTTTCCTCTTCTTCATTTGATAATTCTTATGGATATTGAGGTTCTGGATCCGAATATGGATATGGATATGAACTTAGACAAGAATTTTCATAAGTTAGAAAATTTTGATTTACTTGGTGTGCATTAAAATTTCCATAAATTATTATTCCAACTATAATAAGAATCTATTTTTCCACAAATCACAAAACAAATAAACAACTAACCACACAAGTCACACAAATAAATAAAATAAAATAAGAATCCTAATTATACAGTTAACCTAAATAAAATCTAGACAACTCCTAATTGTTCCAAGTTACACCTTAAGGTACAAAAAATTTAAAATTATTCAGACCACTAGCCAGGTAAATGTAAGAAAGATGAGAGTCTCTCCGTGGGTACGGTGACTAATTGAATAACCATACGTTCTTTAGGCGTTTACTTTTTGAACCACTTTCCTAGACACCAGTAGTTTGATTAATTTAAAATTTAGCCTCCTCTTGGAGTTTCTTGTCCTAATTAAGCTAGAAATTCCTAGGGGATAATGTTTACTTGATTTTATTAGGGGAATGTTAGGAAAGTTGGGTTGTTTGTGTGCCAAGGAAGGTTGATGAAATTCTCACCTTATCTTGTTACAGGTTGTGCCCTTAATGTTAGATTAAATATAAAAATGTACAAATAAAATAAAAGAAAACTATAAACAAATAAAATATCCTAAAACTATGTGAATTACGAAAGAATGAGAAATTTTGATGAACCTCAATCCTCCAACAATCACCACAGTTTATATTTGACAAAAAATAAAAAAATAAAAACTTAAACATGATGTGCTCTATGTGAGTAAGTGCATGAATGCGACAATTAGTTTTCTAACTAGAAAAAAAAAATAACCTATTTTTTTTTAGTTAAGATACAAAATATTAGGAAAAGCGCAGCAATAATCTTGTCTTTCCGCACCGTTGATCCGTGTCGATAATCCTGAAAAATTAAAAAAATATTAGAAATAAAAAAAACTAATTCGAATAAATAAAAATTAAGAAATATAAAATTAAGTCTAGTTCCCGGCAACGGCGCCAAAAACTTGATGTGTTAAAATTATGTACTGCAAGTTCATAATGTCAAATTGAAGAACTAGCAAGTACAGGTCGAACCCACAAAGACTAGATTAATTTTAATGTTTCATTAATATCTATTTTAGGCGAATTAGAAATAAAGATTGAGAATTGATTAACTAGAATATGAAAACTAATAATGAGAAAATAATCTAGGAAATCGAATCCATTAAATAATAAACATAACATATAATTCAATCACTTCAATTTTTATAACTCAACTGTGATTTTGATCTCACTTCCCTTTAATTTAATAATTTTACAATTAACATGAGCAATCATAGACTATGAAAATTGAAGGATTAACTATAATCCATCAAAATTTCTTTGAGCAAACATGGATTATGAAAAACTCATATCTTAACAATAATCTATCAAAACCTCTTAATTAATTTAAAATCACATAAGAACTATAAAACGAAGATATTTCAATAACGAAACATAAATGCAAAATCAATTAAATATAAAAGCATAAATAATAGAAGAGATGAAAAATATTATAATGGATAATTATTTAATTTCATCTTCAAATTAACTAGACATGGAAATAATTAAACTAACTAAAATAAAAAAGAAGTAAAAGATGAAAAATAAATAAGAAAACTATCTTTAATTAACGATCATCCAACGAACGTACAATGAAGAAGTAATTTAATCTACTCATACTCCTACTCCTACTCCTAACCTAAACTAATACAATACCTAATACTTCATCTCTCTAAAAACAAGAGACCTATTTATAGGGAAAAAGAATTGTGCCCTAATTTAGATTCATTGAACTTGGACACTTTTGTTATTTTTTTTCTTTTCTTTCTTTCTTGACTTCAATCTCTATATGGTAATCCTCCAAGAGTCTTTTTCCATCTATAAAAGTTGGATATAAATCCTTTATTTGCTCTCCAAGAAAAATAAATATTATTTTCTACAAAATAAAATAAAATATATTAATTAAATAAAATAAACATGTACAATAATAAATATGAGAATATCAAAATATATTAATTATGTGTCTACCACTCTCCCATATATATATATATATATATATATATATATATATATATATATATATATATATATATATATTCTAACAAGACTTGAATTAAGTTGGGGATAATACACTTTTTTGTCACTATACTAAGGTCTTTTATTGCGGTTACTGAATTTTTTTTTGTTACAATCGAATAACTGTACTCTCAAAAATTATAAAATGGTCATTATTTTTAATTTTCGTCCGAAAAAACGGATCGGACGGAATGTTGACTGTGCATATTTTTGCTAACGTGGCCCGTTATTTTTGCTGACATGGAGCTGGACTTGCCAGGCTTAAAAATTTCCTTAAAGAAAATGTTGCTCACGAGTGTTGAACTCGAGACCTCTCCTAACTAGAAACCTTATATTCTAACAAAAGCTACTGGACTAACTACCTATCATACTAGAATTTATATAACACTAATATTTAAACCACCTAGCATCGTTTCTATGTATATAAAGATAAGATAATACATTTTTTGGCCATTGTACTAGGAATTGTAATAATAATAATAATAATTGTATTAATAATAATAAATTTTAAATAATTAAAATAATTAAAATAGTAATAATAATAATAATTAAAATACCCTAAAATAATTTAAAATAATTACAAATTAAATACCTTAAATATATTTCATATGATTAATTTATTTCATATGATTAATTTAATATTTGAATATAAAGCAGTTTCTCTTGACATATCTATTTCATATGATTAATTTAATATTTTAATATTTATATGACAAGAGTTTGGCAATTTTTTGCTTTGATTAATTCACTGATTTAATATATATATATATATATATATATATATATATATATATATATATATATACTATTCAAACACTGAAATATACGCAACTATATGAGATTTATGTATTAATTAACTATTAAAATAAATACAGTTGATTTGTTAACTAGTGTTGTACTCCATAATTTGTTTCATATTTTCATTATTCTATTTGTAAAATATTTGACCCCTTTTCAATATTTGCTGTTTGTCAGAGATAAAGAATTCCTTTTTTTCCTCCCCTTTATGGAAATAATATACTACAAGTGATTTTTTTATTTTAAATGACATGGAAGCAATTTACATTGCACATTGAAAACCTGTCCCACAAGCTGTGTAGTACAAGTGGTCCATGTTTACCCTTATGAAAATATGATCGGAAAACATAGCATATATCACAGGCAGGATGGAAATTAAAGATATACAAGGATATTATATTTAGGGTATTTAATTTGTAACTGTTTTATATTATTTTAGGGTATTTTAATTATTTAAAATTTATTATTATTAATACAATAATAATTATTATAATTATTATTTTTATTACAATTTCTAGTACAGTGGCCAAAAAATGTATTATCTCATCTTCACATGCATAGAAACGATGCTAGGTGATTTAAATATTAGTGTTACATAAATTTTAGAATAATAGGTAGTTGATCTAGTGGCTTTTGTTGGAGTATAAGATTTCTAGGTAGGAGAGGTTTTAAGGTCAACACTCGTGAGCAACATTTTTTTTAAAGAAATTTTTAGGCTTGGCAAGCCCAGATCCACTTCAGCAAAAATATGCACAGTCAGCATTTCGTCCGTTTTTTCGGACGAAAATTAAAAATAATGATCATTTTATAATTTTTGAGAGTACAATTATTCGATTGTAATAAAAAAAAATTCGATAACCATAATAAAAATCGGACCCCAATACAGTGACCAATAAGTGTATTATCCCGGAGTTTCATGTAAGTTTTTTTAATAGTATTTTTGATAATTTATTTGATGCAACGGAATATAATTAGATTGTAACACTTTATAAAATATGAATGGTTAGTTATCGTACTAACACGAATGAGATAATATTCTTAAATGCACAAGAAAAATAATGAACTCGCATACCGAACAAAGACAACTTAAGTTTAACCGATGATAAGACAACTTAAATAGGTTATGAGTTCTGTAACTTTTCTTGATTCAAAAATTATGTTACTTTAAAGATGTACTAACCCAAAAGTTTATCCTGACAAAACTCCTCGTCCAGTGTATTACTATTTTACTATAATTCAATTTTAAGATATATTTCATTTTAGAACCTAGGCGAAACCTGAGACGGGGGGTCAAGCGGAGTTTATGCGAAACTTTCTTGTTTTCATTTAGAGCTTTTGTTAATTCTAAATTTTAGACTTCTGTTATTGCGAAATTCTAAAATGATAAGAATTTATTTTAACTTTGCGTTAATCAAATAAAATAAACTTGTATTAGTTTTAAATTTTAAGAGTTTACAAATTAATTGTAACACCTCTAAATCTGAGTACTTCAATCTCACATATCTGGTGCTCACTGTCCAACATTATAACATCTAACTACCCACAAACCAATGATAATAATAAACTTCATAAACCATCATCCCAATAAAGGGTTACATCTAAAATAAAATAATTTCGGGTTATCTAACCTTTAATTACATCATTGCGGAATAAATCATAATAAAAAATAAAGTCTAACTACATAAGCTTCTTAGCATAATAAAAGTAAACATCATGATCTACTTATGCGCTTTGCCTTTTCCTTTGCTCGCCGACAGCTCCTCAGGTTTAACTGGAATATTATATGCAAAAGTGAACAAATAATTTTTCACAAGAACAATAATAACAGTAACAATATATATGAAACATCAATGGATAAGTTCGACTGAAAGAAATACATGATTTTCTTTGAAACTCAAGAACGGTAAGCTCGATAGAAAGATTCATCTTTTGAATCAACATTAGAACTAAAGATCAACATATATCTGAGGGTCACAAGACCACGAACTATGTCCTAGGTTAACAAGTATCTCTATTGTAACCTTTAACAGTTAAATAGACTATATGGACCATCCATTTCGTATTCTGGGGGATCAACTCTTTGTATAATGTATTGTGCACAAACATTTTAACGCTATTGCGTAATATAATCCCCTATATTTGGGTTGTTCATATCAGTTTTGACATTAAAGTTTGCACCAAAGAAAGTTTGGTTTGGATTAACTTCAAGGATAAATGTCCGAAAATACCCCTGACATTTACCCCGAAGTCCCACTTACACCCTAAACTTTTTTTCTAAAAGTACCCTTAACGTTATAAATGTGAGACCCCGAATTTTATGAAATAAAAATATTCAATTTTTCTATTTTGGTGAATAGTTAAGTTGATAAAAGTTTAAAGTTAAGGGTGACATTTGAAAATTTTTCAAAGTAAGTGATGATGAAGTTTTATTTTATTAGTATTATTAATATAATAAAACAGAAAAACTTTTTATATAAAAATGTAATACTTTTATAAAGTTATTCATTTTATTAGGCTAATAGTAAAATCTTTTTATATAAAACAGAATACTTTTATAAAGTTATCTATTTTATTAGACAATAATTAGAATATATTATATTTTATTATGCATAGTATTTGCATAGTGCCTACATAGTGTTTGCATAGTAAAATCTTTTTAAAAGTTATTCGTTTTATTAGATTATAAATATAATATATTATATTTTATTGTAAACCAATCTGGACCGTCCGTTTAAAGTAAATCGATCTGAACCGTTCATGGATTGGTCACTATTCAGTCCATTCTTCTATAAATAGAAGCTCATTCCTTCATTATTTCTTATGAATTCACTAAAACTCTAGAGAGAGAAACTATAGAGAGAATTATTTTTCTATCTTGAGCGTATTTTTTTAGCGTTTAAGAAAACTTTGAGTGTAGTGCAAGTTTCTTCAAGTATATCCCCGCCCTACCGTCGGAGTACTCTTCTTTATAAGGTAAGGAGTATTATTTCTTTTGTATTCATGAAGAGAACTTCTATTGTTTCATTCTTTATTATTCTGTTGGAATAACCTGTATACGCGAACTACCCTATACTTGGTGAAATTCTTCTATTCCATTCCTTATTATTCTGTTGGAATAACCTGTCTATGTGAAGTACCGCATGCATGGTGATTTCTATTGTTATTCCATTCTTTATTATTCTGTTAGAACATCTTGTCGGTGCGAATTTTGCCTGACCTAGTTCCGTTATTTACTATTCTGTTAGAATAACCTGTCTATGCGAAGTACCACATGCATGGTGATTTCTATTGTTATTCTATTCTTTATTATTCTGTTGGAACATCCTATCGCATGCAATTTCACCGACTCGTTCCGCTTCTTTATTATTCTCGTCAAAATATCATATCCGTGCGTTTCTGTGGGACTCGGTTCCATTATTTATTATTATGTTGGGAATAACCATCGTCTCATAAATCTATCGCACGCTGGTGAATCCTTCATTATTCCATTCTTTATTATTCTGTTGAAATAACATTTGTCATGTAGATTAAGCACATGCATGGTGAATGATCCTTTATATTCATTCCTTATTAAATTGTGGAAATGATCTGGTTACGTTGATTATGATGAGAGTCATAATAAAAGCATTCAACTAATGAAAATCATGGGTATATGAAGTATTAGTAAGTGTTATGATGAGTTATGTTGGTTATTATGTGAAAACATAAAAGTTTCTTAGAAATCACAAAGGGTTGAAAAATCAGATTTTGGTGAAAATAGAACATGAAATTCAATTGACCATATCTCCTATTATATTTTGAATTTTTAAGTGTGGTCAAGTTCTAGAGTTAGATCTATGAGTTTCCTAACTTATCCAAGTGGAATCACTAGAAAAGGTGTTGTATATTTTCGTGTGGACTAATTTTAGCAAAGCACGAAAAATTGAAAAATGGGAAAACAGCTACTGCCAGAAATTTTAAAAGGGCATTTTCAGCCACTTAATTTGTGAGAAAAATTCCGACCTTTTGGGACATGAAAATATATGGTATAAAGTATCTCCTGTCCAAAAATGAGCTCATTCCGACTTAAAATGAGCAAGTTATGATCATTTCAATATTTAGGTTTTTCCGACGAAAAACGCTATAATCGGAGTTCTATAACTCCGATGACCATGGAATTTAAACTGGAAGATCACGTTAACATGTGCAAGATCCTGCCAAGATTTGAAAATTTCTGGAGTTAAACTTGAGGTAGCTAATTTCTTAAGGAATTAATTAGAAATTGATTTTTGAAAAATAGTAAATAAATTTTAAAAATTCTGAGAAAAATATATTTATTATGGGACTATATTCTGCTAAATCCCAGAAAAGAAATATTTTTGGGACTGATTTGGTATTTTTCATGAAAATGCACTAGTTATGAGTATATGAGTTAAATATGTTATGTGAAGTTGAAAATTTGTAAATAGGATTTTATGGCTTGGGAATCTTATATAGGGTATATGCAGATTTTTGATAAGAGATTTGATCATTGGTGATGAAATCTTATGAGTATGGCATTTTTGAATGATTAAATGCATTATTTGGTAAAATGTAAACAATTAAAATAAATTATTTATAAGTTTAAGAAATAATTAAAATATTGTTATAATATTAATGATATTAGATTATGAGATTATTAAGTGATTGATAACATTGGGATATTCTTGAACCCTAGATAATTTATATTATAAATGTTTAATATTTATCCTTTATCTCATTTGATTGCTTCTCTATATCGTTGTCATGATCCTCATGTTTATATTATGTTGAAAGTCATTTGTGGCCTGTAGTGCATAGATGGACTTGGTATGATTATGACCAGGGATTATTCGGTATAATCATGCCCGTAATGTTACAAATGATGTGAAAAAAAGTCCTCATTGGCCGTAGTGCATTGATGGACAATTTTTTGTATGATTATGGCTATGGATTCTCTTCGGCCAAGGGTGCAAAGATGAATTGTTTTATGGCATGATCAGGACCGTTGATGAAAACACGATTATCTTTGGCCCGTGGTGCATGGATAATTAAGTGGTCGTGATAATAAAAGAATGTCCTTGGCCTATAGTGCAGGGATGAATTGATGATGTGGATTAATTATTGAGTTGAGTCTCAGCAATGAAATATTAATTCATGGATGTGATAATAATGAATATCATTGGCCGTAGTGCATGGATAATTCATGGATGTGATATCAATGAATATCCTTGGCCGTAGTGCAGGGGTGATTCGATGATGTGGATTATTTATTAAGCTGAGTCTCAGCGATAAAATATTGATAATAAACTTTTAAATTTGTAGAAGATAGTAGATATCATGCTCTACTTGACTCTTCTTAAAAAATACAATTGTATGTCTTTGGCACGTAGTGCAAAAAGATGAATTGTTAATGAATATCTTTGGTAGTAGTGCAAAAGATGAATTTATTAGTATGATTATGAAAGGGGATTGTGATTTGGTATAACCATGATTTTTGATGTTTGGTGAAGATAGGTGATGAAAATTATCTTCATCACAGGTGCGAAAAAGAATTGTAATCACAATTATGATTATGAGTTATTAATATGATTGTGGACATGAATTGTTGATTGATGTTACGAGGATAAAACATTATTGGTGGACTTTTAACATGGAGAAGATAATAGACACGATGGTCTATTTGACTCTTTAATGGATTGCTCGTTCATTTATGACTATGGTTGAAAAGTTTTATCATCTACCATATGTTCTAAATCTACGATTTATTATTGACAAAAGCTATTGATAATTTAATTATCTTTAGTTATGATATTCTTTCTTTGGGCTAGTTGTGCTCACCCTTTTGCTTCACAATTCCTTTCGGGTAATAAGAGTGTAGTATTGGGTTTGAGCGAGGATAACAGGGAATAGAATCGGTGGTCTATAGCTATTGAGGTTCTCCTAAATAGTATGGAAATAATTTTATTGAGAACTTTAGATAAGTGTGTCGTATTGTATACGTCATTTGATATTTAATTTTGGTGAACCGAATAGGGTGAGGCGAACCCAACTTTGGAAGGGTGTTTTGTCACTATCATATAAGATGTCTAATGACATACAACCTCGTGTTATCATAAGACAGAGTTGTGCACATCCACTTGCTGAGTATATCTACGAGCACTACCTATATGATTTTGGAATTTATTTAAAATATAATTTTCACTTGGAGACAGTGGAGATATTTATATGTCAAGAGAAGACTCACCATTGGAAGGAACATGATAGTAATCTTCTCATTTTTTTTGAGGTCTATTGGGTCAACCAAGGATAATTCTCTGGACTTATGATATCAATCATAACTTAGATTCATGGCCTCCTATGTACGAAGGTTTCCTTGAGCACTTTCCAAAGATTTTAATTTCTAAAACAGTTTTTGACTGTACTTTTATGTAACGTACCATTGTAAGGTTGTGGTCGAGGCACCATAAGAGTTACATATATTTGTATTAAAACTTACAGTTTAACTGTGGTCGTACTCTGCACGACAATTCAACAGTTGTATAAATAAAGTTGTATTTGATTTTTATAGAGTGATATCTGGTGACTCAAAATGGGTGATGTATACCTATTTTTGGGGGTGTCACAATAAAACTCAGCTCAACTACGCCCCTCCCATTAACAAACATGCCAGCT
Source organism: Panax ginseng (assembly GCA_020205605.1). Lineage (NCBI taxonomy): Eukaryota > Viridiplantae > Streptophyta > Magnoliopsida > Apiales > Araliaceae > Panax > Panax ginseng. The sequence goes on along the minus strand of CM035130.1, from coordinate 37,905,959 downwards.
AGACAAACGGAACAAATACAGCTCACTGATCGACAGCCACGTGGAGTAACTTTGTGTGACATGGCATGAAGCCTTCATTTCCCCTCCATTTGCCAAATGGGAAAAAAAATCCCTAAACTTCATCTTCATCCTCTGCTTTATATGAAAAGTAGTCCGGTCATCCAAATCAATGTTATAAACAGCAATGCCTTCATCAAGAAATTCCTGCACACCCTCCACTTATCCTCTGCACGCCAAAAACAACAACTGCATCGTCGAATCTAGGTTTTCCGACACCGTGAGATCATCCTCCGTCGGACTTCTAAGTATCGAATCCATTCCATGTTTTCTCCTCCATACAAGCAGATGAATTTCCCTTGCGCAATCTTAAAATTAATAATGATTGTTTGTGTAAGTAATTAGGGTTGTGAATAGGACGGATGGAAGAAGAATGAATAGGTGTTTACCCATTCTAGTATAGTCGGATCAATTCCATCAACCAAAAGCTCAAGTCTCCAAGTCTCTTTCTTCCAAAGTGCATCCTCTTTGGCACTAATAAAAGGGTAGGCCAAATTTCCCTATATCTAGACCACGCGTAACGTGTTTAGGCACGCCACTTTACCCTGGGGATCCAACACCACAAGGATCTGTTTCTTGGAAATTTTCCACGAGATTCATGGCTTCAATTGTACAACTAAAGCCATTTCTCTCTCTATTTCTCAAGGTCAAATCCCCTAATTTTCACACAAACAAATAGGAGATGTCATCAATTTCTTTTCAAGCTTAATCAATGGTGTTTGGAAAAACATTTACACCATTTTTGGACCAATTGGAACAAAAATTGAGTGTGGAGATTTGTGATTAAATTAAAAAAGGATAAAGTGCGGGTCAAGATTGTAGAGCTGAGTACTTAAAGCTCATGATTATGAGCAAACAGGTAATATTGGATGGAGAGAATTGAAATAAGTGAGAATTAGGATATGATTTTCTTCACTTTTTGCCTACTTTTGTTGCATTGAGGTATGTTGAGGATTTTTTTTAATGCAATTGGTGATTTTGGAGTGGAGATCTGAAGCTTGAGCCAAGATCAAGGGCAAAAAATTGGGTGCAATTGGTGATTTAAGTTTTGTTATTTTTGGAACAGAGGAAGAAGAAATGACAGAGAGAAAAGAGGGAGAAGAAAGAGAGAGAAAAACTGAAGAAGAAAGTGAAAATAATAAAAAAATTATTAAATTTATTTTTGCCACGTGTCGGTCGTCACTAACACCAGTTTGTCTAGCTAGAATTTTTTTAACGGGAGGGGCACAATTGATCTTAAATTTATAACGTTAAGTGTACTTTTGAAAAAAAAAGGTTTAAGGTGTAAGTGAGATTTTGTTGTAAAGATAAGGGACATTTTTGGACCTTTGCCCTTAACGTCAAGGGTAATTTGGATCTTATCATGTTTATCAACTAAGAATTAGTTGAATCATAAAGGATTTGATAACATTCAAGAGTTCGATAAAAATATAATATTGTAAAGGGCTACTTTATCAATAATAAGGTAACAATGGAATCACAAGTAAATAAACATCATATATCAAAGTCATGCTTTTAAAATGAGTTATAAAGTTTCATCAAAATATAGGCATTGAATATTGTAAGAAACCTTGCTCAATGATAATGTAAGACCCCAAATTTTATGAATAAAGATTTAATTTTCTCGAAATATTTTTTTTGAATATTAAGGTGTGGATTTGATATAATATTATAGTTGTGGGTAATATTTATAAATTTTGCAAAGTAAGCAAGTTGTTATATAATATTCGATTGGTTGGGGAATATTCATTTTAACAGGGAATATTCGTACGACGGCACAATCATTGGTGGACCCCACAACGGAATTATTGTCGGAATAAAAAACGACAAAAATATCTTTTTATAAAATAACGGCGAAAGTTTTAGCGTTAACTATTAAAATACCCGGTGGTAAAAGTACAGTAATACACGTGGTTGCATAGTAGCACACGGTATGTATTATTGATGCTTACGTGAGAAGTCACTCAGTTTTATTCAATTATTACCACAGTAATTGCTGCATAGTATCTCACGTTATTGATTCAATTATTGTCACAATATTTTATATTATTAAATTAATAATTGAGATGATAAGTTATTCATATTATTATTTGGATAATTAACAATGTCTAGAAAGTTCTGTCAAGAAAAGTGGTTTGGTCACCTAATTGTGCGCCAATAGGGAGAAATCCTTATCGGAAAGCCCCCTCTTTCCTGGGAACGATCTGATTGTTAATAATGCGAGTTATAATAATGATGAATAAATATTGTTAAAAATATTGAGGGAATTTTTATAAAGTATTTGTTGTAAATATTGCTTATTATTTGGACCCCCACTTACTCATTTTTTAAAATAATCGGTAGAAAGTTATTCATTTTAATAAAGGTGGGGGCCACATGTGGGGGCCACGTATGGTAGAAAAATGAAATTTGCAAGTTCACGGGGGGAGAGGGGAATTGCCTTGGTCAGGAGGGAGTTTTATTTGTTTATTATATAATAAGTTTTGTTTTTTTATGAAAAATAGAATATATTATATTTTATTATGCATAGTGTTTGCATAGTAAAAATCAGAAAATTTTCTAAAATTTTTTTGGCATCAGTGAAAAACTTACTGTGCAGTCCGTGATTATTTCCAAATAGTATCCTTTCCATTCTCCTATAAATAAAATGCTTAGTTTAGAATTGAAAATCACACCAGAATCAGAGAATTCTTCTTCTATAATATTGAGCGTATTTCTTTAGAGTTTAAGGAAGCTTTGAGCGTAGAAAATAGTATAAATTTTCTTCAAGAATATCCCCGCTATACAAGTTGGAATACTCTTCTTTTTAAGGGAATGGGTATTATTTATTTCATATTCGCTTACGATATTATTTTTTGTATCCGTAAGAAATTTTATTTCGTTCTATATTCGCAAGAAATATTATCTTCGTTTAATATTCGTAAAGAATATTATATTCGTTCAATATTCATAAAGAATATTATTTTCATTCAACAGTCATAAGGGATATTATTTTTGTTCAATATTCATAAGAAATAATATTTTCTTCCATACTCTGTAGTATGTAAGTTGTAGACACTCGAAATTTTCCGCATACCTGTTACTAACACTGCAGGAGGGCAGAATCGTCTTTCAGAGATAACCCTGGAGGACAGCTCAATTCATTCCTAGAAATAACACCGAAAGTGTCAGTTTCAACCTTAGAGATAGCGTCGAGGCATGCAGTTCCAATACCGGAAATCACACCGGAGAAGGTCGTTTCATCTCGGAGATAACCCCGAGATACTCAGTCTCAGTCCCGAAAACAACACCGAGAAATACAATGTCAACCTTGGAGATAACCCCAAGGAGTGCAATTGCAGTTCTGGAGATAACCCCGGATATGCTCATTTTAACCTATGCAGTCAGCTTCAACCTCGGGACTCACACCGAGGCACTCAGCTCCAAACCCGAAGATAACCCCGGGAGGTCAGGCACACCTCAGAGATAAACCTGAGGACATCCAGTACTTTCAGCAGCCCAATCTCAGAGATAACCCTGAGCACAACTGTTTTATCAACCCAATCCGGAGATAACACCGGTGAGGGGAAAAATCGTTATTTTGCCACCTCGATCCCACAATAACCAAAGAGTTCCAATCCCGAGTGACTAATACGCAAGGCAGCACATCGGATAGATTTTGAAGCTTGAAGACCAAGGGCATGATCCCATCTTCCTGACTTCTGACAACCTCTAATCCCATGTCATGGCGTAGCTCTCGACAATAACACTCCATAAAAGGTCTTTTACACCTCAATCGGAAGCTCAAATTGAAGTTCTGCAAGTTCGAGTGAACATCATGTTATACGCGTGCACGTACTTTGAGATGGCAGGACTCACAGGGCAGGGCATGCCTGGAAGCCGTAGTATATTCATGCGGCTACCTGCAGTGTACTGCTGCTCCCCCTCTATAAATAGAGGGCTTGCGGTGGCCATATTTCAAGAGAAAACGGCGAGGAAGCCCTGTCCAATTTGCTCTGTATACACCCTAAATTGAGTGCTTTCTCATTTTAAATACTTGTGAGCTTATATTCAGTCATATATTTACCGGCGGGAGCCGAGTGTTCATCCGTTTAAAGCTATAGAAGTCTTCTTTGGCAGTCCACTATAAGCCTTTTTACACACTTTAAAGCCTTTCTCTTCATCTTTGCACACACCGTTCTTCACATTGAGAGTCATGTTGCGTGCGTATGCCCGAACTTCGGTCTGTGGCTTTTATTTTCTTTTGTGTGTGTGTATATATATATATATATGGACTAGCATTATCGAGTTATGCCTCGATTGAGCCGGAGTGTTTATTTGCTTTTATATATATATATATATATATATTTGAACTGTTGTCGAACTCTGTTCGATAAGCCTGGATTTTACATGGATTTTACATCCGGAGCGTTTATTATATATATATATATATATATATATATATATATATATATATATATATATATAAAAAAATCGCTAAATGATAAACCGATCCTGGATCGATATATATCTTGTGTGTTTACCATATATATATATATATATATATATATATATATATATATATATATATATATATATATCGTCACACACAGTTTACTTACATTGGCCTTTTCTTTTTTATTTACATTCCGTCCCGCCTGGAGTTTACTTCGTGGCGGTTGATCATTTTTACTGCTTTATTTACATTTCGTCCCACCTAGAGTTTACTTCGTGGCAGTTCATCGTCTTTATATATTTACATTTCTGATCCCCCATGGAGGTGCTTTGTGGTGGTTGATCATGTATATATATATATAGCTTTTATATATATAACTGCTTACTGCTTTCATATAAATTGCGCCATCATGTGAGCCTAGGAACCATGTGATCACAGATTCATCCATCAATCTAGATTCTGCCTCGTGATGGACATTTTCAGCTATAAGCGACTTGTAAAAATTATTCACTTGTGTTTGAATTTTTAGTAGATGGCTTTCATGCCCATGAGGAGTTCGTCACTGCTTTATATTATTTTCTCTAAGATGCTTCACATCTCGAAAATAAAAGAAATCAAGCCGAACATTTAATAAAATGGAAGTATCAAAGGCCTCAATTACTATTGAGCACAGGGTTTGAAAAACCTATTTTATAAAACCTCATTGCTATATCTTGTTTAAAACTAAATTTTTATATAAATTCAAATCCTGTGTATATAGGTGCGAACGAGGCATAACACTACTTCCAAATAACTACACATTGACCCACACACACACACATACATTCATATAATAGTTTAATTGAAAAGTGGCGGTAACCGTGGTAACACGGATGTCGGGGGGGTGCCTAATACTTTCCCTACGCAAAGCAAGTCTCCGGACCCTAATGAATCTCGATTTCACAAACCCGTTTAGCAGTGTCACATCACTGGGTCAATGTACAAACCTTTTCTCGGTTGTGTTGGTACAACCATTTAAAAAACCAACTTGCGACTTTTACAGTCAAATCGTCGACATATAAATGTCGGACCTTTTCACAACTTATTTTTTTAAACAAATCTCACCTAACATGAAAACACCAAAAAACAAGAACAGAAGAGGGACAATGAAAATCCCGACATCGACAGGTGGGGACTCTGCAGGGACAGCCAGTAAGAGGACTTAAGCCGCTACTACAAGCTTTTCAAAACTGTTATATGCTTGTGTGTGGATGTTGCATTTATATTTTTTTTATGAATGTGTACGAATGCATTTTACTTACTGCACTGCAATATATCTATCTATGATATTAGTGCTTCGCACATGTCATCATTCCCATAATGGTGAGATATGTTGCATGTGAATGTATGTTGTGTGGTTCCTCCACCAGGAGACTATCTTGTCGGTGTTTGATTATTGGACTCGTAGGGAGACTAATTCCAACGAGGCTCGGGAAAGGAACCACCCAGATTCGATGCAGTTGAAAGACCGGATTAACTTCCCATCAAGTAAATTACGATGATCTGGGAACCTTCATGCCAAAAAGCCGCGAAAGTAACCTAAGATAGGTCAGCCTCTGATAAACTAAACGCGGAGGAAAGTCTCTTCATTCTTTCCATTTTCAATTACTTGTAAATACAATTACTTGTAAATTCATTCCATGTTCATCTCTATGTAATGGAAAAAATGAAGAATATGTGTATATGCATATTAAGGCTTGACATGCTATCAAATGGCACCCGTTTTATAGGATAATATTCCTAAAATGGACACATTATGATAGCATGCACACATTTTATACATTCCCTAAGACTAAAATACATTAGTTTTTGTAGGGAAGCAATTGGGCTTGTTACCCGTTCAAAGTCCAAAAGGCCACGAGTCTACAGCCAATTATGTCTTCATCTGACCAGTCTAATCCTGTTCCTGTCTCTCGACAAGAATTTGACGGATTAGGCAAACAAATTACATATTTGGATGTTCTGCTTAAAGAACTACACCAGTCTACTCAGGGTTCGCGAATACCCATACATACAGAATCCTCTGCACAGGGAGGAGCACAAGGTTCGGATAAAACAATTCTGGAACTTCAGTTGGATACAACCAACAAAATTCCTAAAAACACCCATCTCAAAGAAGATCCAGACACCAGTGATATCATGAAAAAAGTCCTTTAAATGGAAGAGACCATTCGGTATATAAAAGGGATTGGTGCACACGGGAATGTTTCCTATGTTGATCTTTGTATATTCCCTGGTGTTCATTATCCAGAGAAGTTCAAGACTCCTGACTTTGAAAAGTATGATGGGTTGGGAGATCCTTACACACATTTGAAGTTATTCGTTGGAGAACTCGGATCTTATGCCGAGGATGAAAAGCTAAGAATGCAGCTATTCCAAAAGAGTCTAACTGGAGAAGCCCGATCATGGTATACCAGATTAGACAATTCTAAAATACTTAGCTGGGAAGAGTTAGCTCATGCCTTCCTCACTCAGTACAACTTTCAGTCTCAAATGACTCCTGACCTGTACCAAATTACCAAGGTCAAAAAACAGTCTAATGAGTCATTTAGAGAATATGCTCAAAGGTGGAGGCGCTTTGCTGCTCAAGTTATTCCTTCAATAATAGAGTCAGAAATGGTTATGACTTTCATAGACATACAAGAAGCTCTTTTCTATGAGAGAATCTTAGCTGGCATTGGTAAACCATTCTCTGAAATGATCAAACATGGAGAGATGGCTGAGATGGGATTGAAGTCAGGAAAAATTCAAGACCTAGCCACTCTAAAAGCTGTTGCTGAGCACATCCAGTCTGGAACTTATGGAAACAACCCCCCAAGGGTCCATAAAAAGAAAGAGGAAGATGTTTCCTTGAAACTACAAGGTCAGAAAGGAAATCACAATATGCCTATCCAGAGGAGAAACTACTCCCCTTTTCCAGCACAGTCTTCTAACCTCACATTGCCAAAGGGTGGAGAAGTCCGACGCAACCTAGCGTTCACACCCCTAGGGGATTCGATCAAAAACGTTCTCAATCTTCTGACTACTCAGAAGAAAATTACACATCTTCTTCCACCAGCCAACCTTAATGGGAAGGGTTACAATGCTACACGGAAGTGTAATTATCATGCCGGGGCACCGAGATATGACACTCAGGATTGCTAGGTCTTGAAACACAAGATCCAGGATTTAATCGATAATGGGGAGATTTTCGTGACTAAACCCGACTAACCTCATGTACAAGACAACCCTCTTCCTCAACACAAAGAAGAAGATGTCAATATGATTAATTGGAGCAGTGGACAAAGTTCCAATTACGTTGTTAAATATTCCCAGACCAATAAAGACGGTGCTGACAAATGGGATTATGCGCAGTTCTAGTTTAAGATGAAACGAAAGATTAAGGCTCTTTGCAAGGAAGTAGACCAATTGGCAGAACTGGTGATACATTTGCATCAAGTCACACGCCAATTAGTCAGTCAGGAGCATGCTAGTCTCCTTCCTTTTGTCATGAATACTCCATCCTCACCTTCAGAAAGTGAAACACTAGAGGATAAAGTTGCAAAAAGAGCAAGTGCCAAAGCCCATCGGGATTTTGCTAATAAATGGGAATTTACATACCTTGGCCAACCTATGGAAGAGATATTTCAGATGTTGATCAATGAAAGAAGAATTACATCCCTTCTACCTCCAATCAATCCCCATTCCAGATGGTTCAATTCCAATGGATTATGCTAATATCACTCTACTCTCGCGGTCACAGCACAGAAGAATGCTAGGCACTCCGCCACCTCATTCAGAATTTAATTGACAGCGGTGTCCTGAAAATGGCAGATGACAATACTTTGTTACTCGAGAGTGGGAACACATGTCCTACAAAATGGAAGGACGGCGTAGCAGTTATATCCGCCGAGGATGATTTGGCTGTCAGACCACTCACAATACAAATAATTCAACTCAAAGGTGTTAGAAATCCTTTGAAAGTGGTTGCACCAGAACCAATTCTCTTGCCAGTTAGGCCACAGTATCCTGTTGTTAGCTTGAAAAAAGTCCCATGGAATTTTGGGTCGGCTGAAGGATCTACATCACATACAACTGCTGCAGTGTCAAAGGAGAATCCACTGTATCTTCCCCATCGAGTAATGAAGCCTACCATTAAATCAAAGGGGAAAGTTCCCATGGAGAAAATTGAAGAGTTCCTCCGTACCATGGGTCATAATGAAGCTAAGGTGGTTTTAAGCTTGAGAGAAGCTCCATAACAAATTTCCATACTGGACTTGGTTTTCTCTTTCGAAGATCACAAGAAGATCTTGCTAAGGATCTTGGAAGAAGCCCATTTGCCTAAATCAGTGAATGTGGAAAAATTCCAACATCTGGTTGATCACATTTTTAACAACAATGTGATATCTTTCACTGATGACGACATACCCGAAGGGACTGGTCATTGCAAGCCATTTCACATAGCGATTTTGTCCTCCAGATACATGGTAGGAGGAGTCTTGATAGATGGAGGTTCATCTCTGAATATCTGTCCTTATGCTACCTTGGAGAAGATGAATTTCAACCCCAAGAGGATCAAAAGTAGCCATATCATTATCAAAACTTTTGATGGGTCCCGACGAAACGCCATTGGAGAGATTGAATTACTAGTGGAGATTGGTCCACATACATTTAGTGTATCCTTTCACGTGATCAGAATAGCTACAGGATATAATCTCCTGTTGTGAAGACCGTGGATTCATATGGCTGGAGCCGTCCCTTCCACCCTTCATCAGCAACTCAAGTACATTATCAACAATAGCCTAGTCACTATTAATGATGAGCCAGAATTTCCTGAACAAGGTGACATACCACTCATCAGCTTTAATTCAGAAGTTGAACCGGTCAATTTCCATTCCCTGGAGGTGAGCAACACTCATTACCATCCCATTGGGGCTCCACCTTTTACACCCAAGATTTTTGTCGAGGTAATATCAGCCACTCAAGAGATGATGTCATTAGGTCATCAACCTGGACAAGGGTTGGACAAAGATCATCAGAGTATTACGAACCCAATTCAAGTTCCCAGTCAAACATGGACAGCTGGATTAGGCTATTCTGCTAGCTCCAGTCACAGAAATGCTCACAAGCACAAGCAGATTCTTTCATCTTCAACCATACGAAGATTATCTCCACCTACCGATCCTGAGCCTATACAGTCTCTGGAAAAAGTTTCAGCCCACGTTATGGCTATGCTATTCCCCAAACCGATACCGGTTAAAGCAAAAGAGGTCCTGATTCCTAATCCCAAAGTGGAAGAAGAGGAACGGAGACGTAAACAAGACATCGCCAGGAGATTATCTCATCTACGCATCCTTTTTCATGATGAGCACACAAATAGATACACTCCAGACGATGATTGTCCCGACATTATGGTCATCATTCGAGAAAAGGAGGACGATAATGACCACTTCATTATCGTTGTCCACTGTGATTTCACCTCGACAATTGGAGCAAGACTCGTGATTTGTCGCTTGAGGGTAAAAAGGGCGTAAACCCTCTACCTGTAGATAGCTTTTAATCGCTTACTTTTCTATACAGTATTAGCAGTTGTTTTATCAGTACATGCTAACACTTTATATGATTGAACAGTTTCATATATCTTGAAAGCATATTTTATTTCAAGACTCTGAATTTAGATGTGTATGTACTTGCTAATGAGGTGCCTTTTCTCCACAAGGACTGTAACTTTGATGAAAAGTTGGACTCAGACTTGATGGAAATCCAAGAGGACATTGAGATACCTCAAGAGATCAAAGAATAGGTCGAAGACAAACCCAAACTAGATCTTGATCAAACCACCTCATTCAATCTTGGAACCTTAGAAAGCCTTAGGTTGATCCAGATTGGTACATACCTCACTCCAAACCAAAGTAATGACATGGTTACGCTATTAACCCAATTCCAAGATGTGTTTGCATAGTCTCACGAAGACATGGTGGGTTTGTCCACGGACACCATCATCCATTGCCTTCCCATTAAAGAGGGATTCAAGCTAGTCAGGCAGAAGCTCAGGCGATTAAAACCTGAGTGGATTTTAAAGGTTAAAAAAGAAATTATGAAATAATTTCAAGCTGGCATCATCATGGTGTCCACATACCCTAAATGGATATCCAACATAGTCCCCGTGCCTAAACTGGGAGGAAAGGTGAGAGTTTCCATGGATTACCAGGATCTGAATAAAGCTTGCCTTAAGGATAGCTTTCCCGTGCCATTTATCCACATTCTCATTGATAATACTACTCAATATGACATGTACTCATTTGCTGATTGCTTTGTGGGGTATCATAAAATCATGGTTGCTGAGGAAGATCGTGAGAAAAATGCATTTATCATGCCTTGGGGAACCTTTTGCTATAGACGGTTGTCATTCGGCCTCATTAATGCCGGAGTAACCTACCAGCGAGCTATGATGGCTCTTTTTCATGACTTAATACACAAAGAGATAGAGATCTACGTGGATAACATCATTGTCAAATCCCGAAGGGAAGAAGACCACTTAGACCATCTCAGAAAGCTTTTCAACAGGTTGCGTAAGTACAACTTGAAGTTAAATCCAGCCAAGTGCGTCTTTGGCATTAAATTAGGTAAGTTGCTAGGTTTCCTAGTCAGCCATAAAGGGATTGAGCTGGATCCCACCAAAATCCAGGCCATCAAGGAAATGCCCGTTCCTCAGATAGAGAAGGAAATACGGGGATTTTTGGGAAGAAGCAACTTCATTAGCAGGTTCATTTCTTAACTCACAGCAACCTGTGAGCCTATCTTCAAGCTATTAAGGAAGAAATCCTCTATGAAATGGAACGATGAGTGTCAAAAAGCCTTCCTTACAATCAAAGAGCAGTTGGTTAACGCTCCTATTTTGGTACCACCCAGGGATGATGTTCCCCTGTTCATGTACCTGTCCATTAATGACAATTCCATGGGCTGCATGCTGGGACAAAAAGACGATAGAGGCCAAGAGCGAGCTATCTACTACCTCAACAAAAGATTCAGCAACAGTGAACACAAGTACACTCTGATTGAGAAGACTTGTTGTGCTTTAGCATGGGCTTTCATGAGGTTACAGCATTACCTCCATGGTCATATAACCCATCTTATATCCCGCGTGGATTCTCTCAAATACATGTTCAGTAAACCCATATTGAATTATTGGCTGTCCAGATTGTGAGACCCCAGATTTTATGAATAAATATTTAATTTTTTTCGAAATATTTTTTTAATATTATGGTGTGGATTTGATATATTGTTATAGTTGTGGGTAGTATTTGAAAATTTTGCAAATTATGCAAGTTGTTATATAATATTCGATTGGTCTGGGAATATTCTTTTTGTCGGAAATATTCGTGACGACTGGACAATCATTAGTAGACCTTATTAACTAAGAATTGTCGTATTTAAAAAACTAAAAAATTTTTTTAAAAATAACTACGGAGGTTTTATCATTATCTTGTTGAACTACCCTAGAGTAAAAGAAATCTGAATATCTGCTGTGGTTGCATAAGTAGACACCTGGTATTGATTATTGATGCTTAAGTGATAAGTCACTCGGTTATACTACAATATTGCTTTCACAAGAATTCTTTGCGATCATATCTCTCATATTATTGATTCGATTATCGACAAAGTATTATGTGCATAATATGTTATTTTATTAAATCAATAATTGAGACGACAAAGTTATTTATATTATTAAATTGCAATATTTATAATGTCTAAGTTCATCGAGGAGAGGTTTGGTCACCTAATCATACGCTACCAATAGGAGAAATCCTTATTGGAAAGCCCCCTATTTCCTGGGAACAACCTGGTTGTTAAATATTGTGAGTTATGATATTAATGATGGATAAGTTCGTGTTGATTAAAGATGAATTGATAGTTCCATTGTGTTGAAATTATTTGTGTTAAACATTTATTTCGATAGTAATTGATGTCTGAAGGTTATATTGTTTAATCGGGTATTTAGGGGCACTTTTTGTGTCGAAGTTACTATTCATGAGTTACTATTCATGAGTTACTATTCATGAGTTACTATTCATGAATTACTATTCACGAGTTACTATTCATGAGTTACTATTCACGAGTTACTATTTATGAGTTACTATTCACGAGTTACCATTCACCCGGTTACTATTCACTCTATTATTGTGCATTCGGGTATTTGGGTATAATATTATTCCATGAGGAGATGTGCTAATTTTTCAGACCGTTGGTTGAATGAATTAATATGGACCGCTGGTGGAAAGTTATAATAGTGAATCAATATGGGTCGCTGGTTTAAAGTTTTAATAGTAAATCAGTATGGACCGTCGCTTTAAGTTTTAATAGTAAATAGATCTGGATCGTTCGCTTAAAAGTAAATCGATCCGGGCCGTTCATGAATTAATTACTTATTCAATCCATTCTTCTATAAATAAAGCTCATTCCTTCATTATTTCTTACGAATTCATCAAACTCTGAGAGAGAAATTATAGAGAGAAAGAAGAAGAGTATTCTCGCTACTTCACTACTTTGATATCCAAAGTCTTTTTTACTAGTAAGGGGTGTTATTCTTTCTTATTCATGAAGAGAACTTCATTATTCCATTCTTATTTATTCTCATTGAATAACTCAGTAAAGTGGCATACCCTATACATAACTTTGTATATGCGGCGATACCCTATACTTGGTGAAATCCTTATATTATTCCATTCTTATTTATTCTCATTGGAATAACTCAGATACGCTGACATACCCTATACTTGGTGAAATCCTTATGTTATTCCATTCTTTATTATTACGTTGGAATAACTTTTGATGCTGCTTATTTACTCTATACTTGATGGAATGACCAGTATATGCAGCTTTACCCAATACTTGGTGATCTTCTTCTCATTATTCCATTCTTTATTATTATGTTGAATAACTTTGCTTATGCTGAGTACCGCATACTTGGTGAAATTCTTTTATTATTCCGTTTTTATTATTCTCGTTTAATATCCTCGTTGCAGGTGAATTTCACCGACTTCGGTTCCATTATTTATTATTCCGCATTTAATATTCTCGGAATATCCTCGTCTTGGTGAATTTCACGACTGGTTCCATTATTTATTATTTCAGTATTTATTATTCTCATTGGAATAACTTTGCCTATCCAAGCACCGCATGCATGGTGATTTCTGTTGTTATTCCATTCTTTATTATACTCAGTTGGTTAAAGTTTTGATTTCTATACTCCATGAAATTAGTGGAATATCTTTGATGTTTGCGCTTCATCCAGTATCATTTCATGGAAATATTCTTCTGAGCATTCTTAAATTTTACTTTACAAAGAGGTATCATGTTGATAATTTGGACGTTATTGGTTCCTGGAAAAATTAATTCGTGAACTTGTTTTATTGAATTCTTATATCATTGTCATCATCCTCATGTTTATATTTTTGAAAGTCATATGTGGCCTGTAGTGCATAAATGGACTTGGTATGATTATGACGAGGGATTATTCGGTATAATCATGACCGTAATGTTACAAATGATGTGATAAAAGTCCTCATTGGCCCATAGTGCATTAATGGACAGTTGTTGGCATGATCATGACCATTGATGAATACACGAATATTCTTGGCCCGTAGTGCATGGATAATTTGTGGTCGTGACCCTAAATAATATCCTTGGCCGTAGTGCAGGGGTGATTCGATGATGTGGATTATTTATTAAGTTGAGTCCCAACGATAAAAATGATGAAAAACCTTTTAAATCATAAAAGATAGTAGATTTTATTCTCTACTTGACTCTTTTAATGGATTGCTTGTTCCGCTGCAGTTAAACTTGTTGTCTATTGTATTTTATCAGTTTAACATTGTTGAGGGCTATTGATAATTTATCCTGCATTATCTTAGTCATAATATTTCTTATTGGGCTAGTTGAGCTCACCCTTTCTTTCACTGTTCTCTTCAGGAAATGAGAACGTAGCGAGGACTAGTCGGGGACCGGGTGTGATGGTCCGATGATAAAGATTAGTAGTCTTCACTATTCTTACATTAAATAGTGTGACAATAAATGTAATGAGGACTGAATTTGAGTTTGTATACTGTCTATGAGAACTCCATTGAGAATGGATATTGTCTAGAAGGCAATATTCTTGTTTAAATTTTAAGTTTATATTTGTCGTATTTTACACGACAGTTGTATAATTATGTTGTATTTGATTTATGTACCATGTATTTGGCGACTCAAGATGGGTGATGCATACTTATTTTGGGGGCGTCACACAGATGGCATTTGATCCTACAATAATTTGACATCGTCTACGTGACGCAAAAGTCCATTAAAGGACAAGGAATTACGGATCAATTGGGCTGCACTTTTGTATAGGGGATTTCAAACCTTTGAAACATACTTCCCGATGAAAGGGTAATGACAAAGGCAAAGAAAAAAACACCATCAAGATAATGCATGTCGTACGTGGAAAATGTATTTTGATGGAGCTATAAATATGGAAGGTTCTGGAGCTGGAGCAGTTCTAATATCTAGTACGGGGGAGCAGTATCCCGTCGCCGTCAAATTATAGTTTGTCAGCACCAATAACACAGCTGTGTATGAAGGCTGTATCATGGGACTCAAACTTGCCCAATCAATGGGTATCAGGCGGTTATCTGTCTTTGGGGATTCAGAATTGGTAATCAGACAGACCACAGGAATCTATCACACCAAAGAGCTACATTTGTTTCCTTGCCGTCGATAAGTTTTACAGATGGCTTCGGAGTTTGAAGAAATCTCCTTCCTCCATATTCCTCGGAATAGGAATTATTTTGCGGATGCGCTAGCAACTTTGGCCTCCTTGATCACCATACATGACAAGGAAAACATGCCAAGCATCCCATTTTCCCTACAAAAGGCTCCAGCCTATGGGAATTATATTGGAGAAGTATTGGATGAGATACCTCCCATCCAACACCCTTGGTATCAGCACATTAAGGAGTACTTACGAGATGGATCTACACCCGCTGAGGCGAGCCCGACTGAAAGAAGGCGGATCCATCGACTGGCTATGAAGTTCTACCTGAGTAGAGATGCACTCTACAAAAGAGATGCAGGAATAGGTCTCCTCAAATGTCTGGACAAGGACCAAGCTCAGGGAATGCTATCCACGCCCCTCCTAGGGAACTCCATAATATGAGTTTGCCTTGGCCCTTCTCAATGTGGAGAATGGACGTGATCGGGCCCATCGAGCCCAAAGCCAGTAATGGGCATCGGTTTATCTTCACCATGATCGACTACTTTACCAAATGGGTAGAAGTAGCCTCCTTCCCCAGGGTTACCAAAGAAGTCATCATTGCTTTCATTAAAAACAATCTTATTTGTCGATATGGACAACCAGAGGTAATTGTGTCAGACAATGCTAAGAACCTCAACAATAAAATGATGGAGGAGTTGTGCAGTAAATTCCACATCAAACACCTTAACTCTGTCATCTACCGTCCAAAGATGAATGGTGCTGTTGAAGCGGCTAATAAAAACATCAAGAAGATCATGCAGAAGATGTCCGCTAATCACAAAGGATGGCCTGACCTCTTGCCTCTAACTCTATTAGCCTACAGAACTTCAATGCGTACTTCCACTAGGGCAACCCCCTACTCATTGACCTATAGGATGGAAGCAGTGTTCCCCAAAGAAGTGGAAATGGAATCCCTCAGAGTGTTTATTGACTCTAAGCTGGATGAAGACCAATGGTTACAAGACAGATATCACCAATTGTCTCTAATAGACAAAAGGCAAAGTGATGTTATCTTCTATGGTCAATTATACCAACAGAGGATCGCCAGATCCTATAACAAGAAAGTCCGGCTACGGCAGTTTAAATAACATGACTTGGTTTTGAAGAAGATCATTGACAACCAAGATCAAGCAAAGGGAAAATTCGCTCCAAACTGGGAGGGCCCGTTTATTGTCAAGGAGGTATTGACAAGAGGTGCTCTCAAATTACAGGAAATGGATGGTAATGAATTTACACAGCTTATCAACTCAGACACCGTGAAAGGGTACTATGTCTGAAGTTACCATCAAGCAAACATCCTGGTTTTGGATCACCAGATAACCAGTCATTTCAGGTTTTCTAACCCTTATTACACACAACCCTTTCTTCATACCCATTTGCCCCATCAGGGAAACACACTCTTCAAGCCAGCAACCAGGTTTTCAGATCATCAGATCTTTCATTTCACACTCCATACAATTTCGATTATCCCACCAGGGATTGAACCCTTCCCCTGCAGTTTGTCCTGAACATGGGATCAAAGTTTTCCCCATAGTTTGTCCTGAACATGGGATCAAACTTTTTCGACTGCAAATCGTCCTGAACTTGGGGTGACCTACATCAACCTGATCTCCCTGATACCTGGGAGTACGTAGGCAACCATTTTATATGGCCCGGTCGCAATAAAAAAACAACAAAATATTTCTACACCCTTCTCTACAAAAACAAAAATAACAAAAACATTTCTACACCCTACACCATTCAGCATTGAACCTCTTACACCAGGTTCGAACTACGCAGACCTGATCTCCTCTTCATAGAGTACGTGGCGACCATTTATGGTTCGGTCTAACCCCTACCAAAACATAAATACTTGTCACACTAAGATTAGGATCAAACTTCAATCCACCACATTTCACCTGGCTTGCACCAAAGGGATGGAACTACTTCGCCTCCCCATAAATGGGAGAGTCACGACCATATAAGTCATGGTTGATTCCTCAAAGAAGCAACACCAATCCATAAGAGATGGAACTAATTGGGCACCTCTTAAATAGAGTATCGCCGACCATCTCAGTCTGCGGTGAATCTCGGAGAGAAAAGTCACACTCCTCTACAAATTTCCATACGTAAACCAAATCCCAAGACACCAAAGAGGGTAGGGATACACATATATCAATGATCCATTCTGAAAGATCCTGGGACGTCTCAATGTCCACACATCAAGGATGAGTTCAGAATACATCAATATCACAAGCCTTGAAGAAGCAGGCAAATATCAAGCAAGTATCAAGGCACAACTAAAACGGAAGTGAATCAAAATATATTTCCCTGCCATATATAATGTTGTTTGATATATACAATATGTGTTGTACATGAAAAATGGCTAAGCTAGTCTGTGCAAGAAAATATAAGTCTATCTACAGATCGGTATGTATGCGGACTATCAGATCTAACATAGCATCTCTCTCCGAAGAAGGGGCATCTATACGAGCTAGCAGATCCGAGGCCAACTGCATGGTGGCATAATTCTCATCAATATATGCACTCATATCGGAGGATGCCAGTCATAAGGGATATCACTGACGTACTATCTGTAACGACCACATCCCGAGCAGATAGGGCAGCATCCCGCTCAATAATCAATGCATCTCTGGCTGATCTAGCCTCATCTCTCTCCAATAGAGCGGTGTCTCTCCCATCAAGAGCTGTCAACATCAAGGCCCCAGTCTGATCTCTCTCAAAGGTCATCAGATGAAGAATCTGCTCCAGATATTGTGTTGAATGCTGAATCACAGTGGCACTCGTACTGGGAGAATCTATAAGAGTTGTTGGCAACCAAGTGAATAGCTCATCCTCCGTGGAAATATCAATGTCCTCTATGGGCTCCCCATCATCAGAATCAATCCCCGGCAATGTGGATACTACCGCAGCCGATGTAATCTCTGTCTCCATCCATGCGGAATACTCTGCAGAATATCCCGGATGGCTAACATAAAATGCAGCTAGCTCATGCTGATCCCAACAGGCATACACCCTGGATCTGTCCTCTGCTGACAAGTGGCGAGAAGCCAAGCGCTGACCCAATGCCCCCTCAAAAGGATGGATGTCCTGGAACTGGTCAAACTGACACATCATAGCCAGTGGGTGGTAAGTAGGCATGCCCCTCAAACCAGCTAGAGGGATATAATCCATGCCCGGAGCATGAGTGATGAAGCTGTAGGGTGAACAATGCCCTGTACACGGTAATATATAAAATGGATCTCCAATTCCTGCCAGGAAAATGGACCAAGATGCAGGATTTGTACACTCCGCTGGCTGAAAGGAGTACAACATGGCTATCTCATGGGTAAAACAATACCCGTGCCATCAGAATGTGCCAATCGGTCTCAAGTGTGACATAAACCACACGTACAACATGACCGAACTACCTGTGAAGGCCATGTAGGGTAAAATCTTCGCAATATGTGGGTCGACCTCGGCGTCTACCATAATCATCATGCAGACAATGGTGTGACCCTCCTTGAGAGCTCTCACTGACATAATGACGCCAATGTCCAGCTCATCCATATATCGTGGCATGTATACATATGATAATAAACACAATAACAGTACATCTACTCTGGCCAAATCCCAATGATCCTCTGACATGGTAAAATCCCCAGAGTGCCGTGTATAACTATCCTCTGAGCCAAATCATCCATCGAAAAAATCTTTGGGATCTGGCGTGTGGCGGATGTGATCTCATCATCTCGCACAACTCTACGCCTCGGCCGGTTGAGGAGGGTCATGAATCGTCACCACGTATCACCGATATAGCCATCCGCACGCAAGGTCTGCATCCCATTAAGCGTATTTGTCAACTATGCGTACTCCTCCAAGGTAGGAGTCAACTAATGGATACCAAACCGGAAACTCCGCTCTCCAAGAGATCCAATGCTTCAAAGATACCCTCTATAAAGCTTGCGGGAACCTGAAACATCAGAAGAGTCATAGTATACTGCAATAACTGATCTGCAGCCACCCTGTCTGAAGGTGACATACTATTATACCACGATCTCAGACGAGATGCCACCAATACTGATGGGGTATGATCAATACAGCTAACTACCTAAAAAGACATCTGTATGGGCCGTGTCATAAGACCATCCATGGGTCAATGCTAAATATCTCTGACATACATACATATGCATAACATAATACATGCATGATGAACAATAGATGCCAATATGATGTAGGGAATAACAATTTATGCATTCCTAAGTACATCATCATCTAATACATCTCTGTACAACTAAAAATACAGGGAAATGGGGTATAGACGCCCAACTACTAACAGAGGCCTATCAAAAGATATAGCGAGAATGGGGCACAGCCACCCAGTGTCTAACAGAGGCCTATCAAAAGATATAACAAAAATATACATCAGAAGAAGACAATGGTGTTAATGTCTACATCATCAATCTTGTCCACCTAATGTAACTCCTCCTGAGTCACTGGATCTCCATCAACGGGGATGTCAGGCCTATATAATGGAGGATATGTACTGGAAAAGCCATATGGGTTATCTGAGGGGCCAGCTCCTGAGCTGGAAGGATCAAATATATATGCCTCGCTTGATCTCCGCCCAAGTCTTTGGATAAAGAAATGTCCTGGCCCAAACTTCCGGGTTAAAGCTGTCGAACTGTGTCAAGTGAGTAGGATCTCTAACACGAAGCCATCCAATCCGTCATCATCACGGATCCAGAACCATATCCCCATAAATCTGCGTGGCGCGTGTCAAGCTCACGATGGTAATGCGAAGGACCACCAATCTTTGGAACATAGCCTGAGTATGTGGACCCTCTAACAGTGTGAAACCGTCAACACCCATCAAAGGGATATCAATGACGGGTGACTGTAAAAAAGGCCAATAACGCCTGGCAGGAGGCAAGATCAGTATACAAATCTCTCCTGTGGTGCTCCTAATAAAACGCTCTCCTAAAGAGAGCTCCCATCCTCCATCTGTAAAGATAGAAATCCTACGGGTGGAAATCAAGTACTCGACACCAGTCGGGTATCTATCCTCAAAATCGATGGCCAAGTGCTCCCCAAAATAAGGAATCCAAGTAATGGCATCAGCTGTCAATAACTCCAGCTGTAGGTGACAATGAGTAAAACCTTCAGCTACAGGGACCTACGCCAGTATGGAATGATGCCATCGCTGTCCTTTTGGATAGGTTTCCAAGCCTAACACACTCATAGGACATAAATATGGGAGCCTCTCATAGGCCCAGAACTGCCGACACAAAGGCAAACATCTGCTGTCAGTCAACATTCTTAACCTATACATGGGAAATTACAAGAGAAATACTCATCAGCAAAAATGCATAAAATCCTAGCCAAGCGTCCGTTAAGCCCTGCGAACGCATGTGCATACCTCTGAGGAAATAGGCGAAGGTGTAGGAACCCCAGTCATACTCTCTGATACGGTCCACATTTTGTGTGGCGCTCACCAAAGCGAATGACACCGTAGAAGAGTTATCAGCTACAAAGCAACACCTAATGATCATCAGGAATAATAGCTGAAGAATGCGATCCCTGACTCTCACATCATCGGGTATGGGCTCACTCAATGTACCATGCATTATAGCATCCACGCCAATGGACCTAGAATGCGAATGGTGCGCCCTTGGCGCCTCAAATTAAAACTCCTAGCAGAAGGATTAAACGCGGTGAGTCGGGTAATATCCGCCGTACATAGCACGGGATCCCCTCCAAACTCCATACCGGTGATAAATCGCCAATCCATCGGCGTCATCATCACCTCATAGTCCAACAAATGGAGAGACTTCGTTTGGTGAAACCAGCGCTCAAACAATGCCCTGAGGTAACCCCAGGGACAACAACAGGAAAGGATGGAAAAGAAAGCTCCAAAGCCCCAGCCATGCACAATCGCTCTATAACGAGGATGCAGAGCCTGGTATGTGGAGTAAATGTTGAACCATTTCCCTCTAGGCTGTGTAAAGCCGGGAACCTACATCACAAAGCAGATCAACATCAGAATCCTTTACTCCTCATCAATAGGAAAAAAGGGGAAGATCAAAATCTAGCTTTTACCTCATTTGTGTGCAAGTAAATCGAGGGATGTCTACTCAGATCGCCCAGCAACTCTGGGATCATCACCTGGATATCTGGGAAATCCCTACGGGGAACATGTGCAGCAGAATCCACAATCGGAACGTCCTCCTCCTTGTCCTCAACATCTGGCACGTCAACCCGGACAGGACGTATCACTGCCTCCGCCAAACGACGAGGATGTCTAACAGAACGGGATCGAGGCACTTCGGAAGCCCTCCTCTGCATACCTGAAGTGGTTCTAGGGGAACTACTCGGCTGATCTAGATCCATATATCTGGACAAAAAGTGTCCAAATCACCTCAGAAAGGGTGTGATAAATTCTAACCTAGAGCTTTTTAAAATGCAGTTTTATGACTACATGCATGCATGCATTATTTTAACATACGTCTACAGTATAGTTAAAAATGCATGACTACCCAATGCCTAAGTTTTGGAAAAATTTTACCATAGTCCCCTTTATAAATAGAACTATCCACATGCACATAGGCATGACTAGGTGGCCATTCAGTAGCACACCTGCCCACAATCATAAACATCCTATATACATTAATACATCACAGTAAAAAATCCGTTAGGGTAGCCTAATTACCAGGATTATTCAAAATGCAGGTGGAAACACTGGCAACTCTCGGATGGTCACCGCTAAGCAGTTCAAGGAGCTTGGACCACCGGAGTTTTTGGGAGAGCCAGAACCACTTAAAGAGGAGACGTGGATAAAATAGATCACCAAGATATTTGATATCTTGGGAAGCTCCGAGGAGCAAAAGGTTCCCTTTGCCACCTTCAAGTTGCAAGGAGAGACAGATTACTAGTGGGAATCAGTAAAATGTACTCAACCTGTCGTAATCAAAATTTCTTGGGAGAAGTTCCAAGAGCTGTTCAATGACAAGTACTTTCTCGAAAGTATTCGTCACATAAAGGAGGTGGAGTTTATCAAGTTAGAGCAAAACAATATGATTGTGTCGCAGTACGAGGCTAAGTTTGCCGAGTTATCCCGGTTCGTATCCCATTTGGTTGATAATGAGGAGAGAATGACGCGAATGTTTCTGCGAGGTTTGAGACCCGAAATACATCAATACCTCATTTCTCACAAATTGTGTTTGTATTCAGATGTAGTGAATAGGGCTCGATTATTGGAGCACGATAATGAGCCAAATTTCCAACCAAAGGATAACGAGCAACAACATGATAATAATCATCATCAAATATGGCAACGCAATCATCTAACAATGATAACCATCGTATAGAAATTATCACGCCAAAATGGTAACCACTTCTGGTGGTAATCATGGCCAAGATAATAGAAGAAATGATTCAAGTGGAAAATTCAAGAAGAAGATTTAACGATGATGGGAAGACGTCGGCGACAGCACCAACACCAAAGAACAAATTCTAAGGAGGAGAACGTAGCCAGCTTAGATATTACGGATGCGGAGAGGAGGGACACATAATTCCAAACTATTCACAGCCTTCCAAGGTATGTTTTAGTTGTGGAAAAGACGGTCACATAGCTCGATTCTGTCCTGTAGCAAAATCAAGTCCAGTTGGGACGGTGGCACCAAAGGCGGATACGGATAAAATAAAGTTGGTGGTTTAAGGAAGAGCGTTTTTCGTGACTTCTCAAAAAGCGAGTAACCCAAACAAAGTTAGCATGGGTTAGTTAATTATAAATTCTTGCAAAGTCTATACCTTATTAGATACCGGTTCTACCCACTCTTTTATTTCTCCTACTTGCACTAAACGTTTAAATTTGACTCTGGAGAAATTAGACTTTGACTTATCGGTTGAAACTCCGTTAGGAGAAACCTTTGTTACACCCACTATTTATAAATCTTGTTTGATTCAAATCGGCACCCTCACGTTACTTGTCGATCTTATCTCTTTGAAAACACTTGCATTTGATGTGATTTTAGGAATCAACTGGTTAACTACTCATCATGCAAAAAATTGATTATTTTCATAAGTTTGTTAGCTTTCATATTCCTAACCAACCTATTATGCGAATCCAAGCAACCAAACTACTAAAGTAAATCATTATCATATCAAGCCATAAGTAGAGAGCCTCGAGCCTTTCGCTGGTGACTTCCTTGTGTGGAATGCACCGAAGCCAGACTTTCCATAGGCGACGCCGTGAATGACGATGGAAAGTTGATAGGTATCAATGTGACGTGCTATCCAAGTCTTGGATTAGAGTCACACTTTTGAATAAAATTTTTATTATTAATAAATTTCTGGACATATTCCTAAAGACTTCCTAGCCTACCCCTAGAGTATGAAATCAAAGACGTTGGCTCGAGCTGTTGAAGGTTACGACTATACCATTCAATATCATCATGGAAGAGCGAACATGGTAGCTGACGCGTTGAGTAGAAGATCGTATGCGTTTACGAGTGCGATGTTGTTAACACAAAAACTCATTTCGTATAACTTACAAATGATGAAGATAGAGTTAAAGACTCTAGGGACCCACGTGGTGATATCAAATATACGAGTAGAATCGATTTTAATCGATAAAGTTAAAGGTCACCTAAGCTACAGACCCGGAGTTGATAAATACGAAGAAGAAGGTTCAAGAGGGCGTTATTCTAGAAGCAAGAGTCGATGAAGAGAGGAAATCTCAAACCTCGATTTAATTGGCCCATTTGAAATCCTCGATTGAGTAGAAAATTTGGCCTATAGACTCGTTTTACCACCAAATATATCGCGTGTTCATAACATTTTTCAC
This sequence comes from Panax ginseng, assembly GCA_020205605.1. NCBI lineage: Eukaryota > Viridiplantae > Streptophyta > Magnoliopsida > Apiales > Araliaceae > Panax > Panax ginseng. The sequence continues at coordinate 37,881,833 of CM035130.1, read as the reverse complement.
GTATCGATGTTACGTAAATATGTGGACGACCCGAACCACATTATTGAATTAGAACTAAACGGGATAGCAGAAGATTTAACGTATGAGGAGATACCTGTTAAAATGTTGGATACAAATGAATATATTCTACGCTCAAAGGTTATACCTCAAGAGTTAGAATCTGACGAGGTATCATCATCTCTTCGACATACCAGGTACGTACGTAAATTTCGAAGGCGAAATTTCTTAAGGAGGGGAGATTGTGAGATCCCAAATTTTATGAAATGAATGTATTCAATTTTTTTATAATTATTATGTTATTTAGTAAATGGTTAAATTGATAACGGTTAAAATTAAGGGTGATATTTGAAAATTTTGCAAAGTAAGTAAGTTAATATAAAATATTCGTTGTGTCGGAGAATATTAGTTTTAACAGGGAATATTCGTACGACGGCACAATCATTGGTGGACCCCACGACGGAAGTATTGTCGGAGTTAAAAAATGACTGAAATATCTTTTATAAAAATAATGGTGAAAGTTTTACCGTTAAACTGTTGAACTACCCAATAGTAAAAGTACAAGAATATGTCGTGTGGTTAAGTAGTACACTCGGTATTGATTATTGATGCTTACGTGAGAAGTCACTCAGTTATACTCAATTATTATTATAGTAATTGGTGCATAATATCTCTCATATTATTGATTCAATTATTGTCATAGTATCATCTACATAATATTTATTATTATTAAATCAATAATTAAGACGACAAAGTTATTCATATTATTATTTGCGATATTGACGATGTCTAAAAAGTTCTGTCGAGGAGAGGTTTGGTCACCTAATTACGCGCCAATAGAAAGAAATCCTTATCGGAAAGCCCCCTTTTTCCTGGGAATGATCTGGTTGTTAAATATTATGAGTTATAATATTTATGATAAATAAGTTCATGTTGATTAAAGATAAATTGATAGTTCCATTGTGTTGGGATTATTAGTGTTAGTAGAAATCGACATTTATTTCGATAATAATTGATGTCTGGAAGTTATATTGACCAATCAGGTAATTAATCGAATAAATGAGCAATTAATTGCTATTAATTCACATGTTTATAACTATGTGTTCACATGTGTGTACTATTGATTCACATGTATGTACTATTAGGGGAGGTGGTTCAAGATTGATAATACTTGCATGACTAAATTAAAAATAGAGGTATCGATGAAGGTACTATACTGTAATTATTTTTTTCACAAGAATAGAACTATTGATTCACATGAATGTACTATTAATTCACATGATATACTATTAGGGGAGGTGGTGCAAGTTTGATAATACTTGCAGGACTAAATTAAAAATTAAGAAAAAGATGAAGGTATTATACTGTAATATTTCGAGCCCCAAAACGTGCAATTATCAAAACTATATTTTTCTATAAATAGAAGCTCATTCTTCTTTCATTCTCACCAATTCACTAAGTCTCACAAGAGCAATTATAGAGAGAGAAGCTATAGAGAGAAAGAAGAAGCGAAGTCTGTTACTTCACTATTCCAGTATCCAGTCTTCTTCTGAGGTAAGGGGTATAATTTATTTCATATTCAGAAGAGATATTATTTTTCGTATTCGTATGAATATTATTTTCGTTCAATATTCATAAAGAATATTATCTTCATTCAATATTTGTAGGAATATTATCTTCGTTAAATATTCGTTGGAATATTATTTTCGTTCAATAGTTGTAAGGGATATTATTTTGTTCAGTATTCATAGAAATAATATTTTATTTCATACTCTGTAGTATGTGAGTAATATTATTTCGTCTCGTATTCCTGATTATACCCTCATCTTGTTAAAGTATTGCTTCTATACCCCGTGAAATTAGTAGAATATCCTTGAAATTTGCGCTTCATCTAAAGATCATTTCACAAGGATATTTTCAAATATTCTTGTTAAATTTTAAGCTTTTCATGCTTTAGTAATCATTCCATGAGTACTATTCATTTATACGGTACTATTCACAAAAGTACTATTCATAAAGTACTATTTATGAGTACTATTCTCAAAGTACTATTCACAGGGTACTATTCCCGAAGTACTATTCACCCAAAGTACTATTCATGACAAAAATTAATTTCTTTTTTATCCAAATCATTTTTGATACAATATCATTCTTGAATTTTACTCCACAACGCAGTATCATGATGGCAATTTGAACAGTATTGAATTCTGGATAAATTAAATTATAAATCTTTAAAAATTTATCATTTGTTTCTTTTAATTGAATTCTTATATCATTGTCATCATCATCATGTTTATATTGTGATGAAAGTCATCTTTGGCTTACGTATATAGATGAACTGTTGATTTGGATGTGTAGGGATTTCGGCATAAAAATGCAGCGGAAATAAAATAATCAAAGCAATATCCGAAACCCAACACAGGATCCATGCGAAAAATCAATTAATTCAGAGGTTTAGATATTATACCGAAAATGAAAGTGTTTCTAAAACAGCTTCGAATCCTTAACACAATTCCTCACGAAACAACGTCTCTATGGTATCCACACGAACGCCGCACGAACCGTCGAACGATTCTGCAATAAGAGGGACTTGCGGTACTAGCCACCAAAGGAACCTTTATGAAACTGTACATTTTCTCTCTAGTCTCTCTCTAAGAGCGGCTAGGGTTTTCAAGTTATGATCTAACCCTAAGTAGTTGCTATATATCCTATATATAGTAGTTAAATGGAATTAATCAAAACCTAATTTCATAAAATCCAAATTTATATATATATAACTTAATTAAGTCTTACTTAATTAATATACATATATACAACTTTCCTTTTAATTTAAATTAAATGATTTAAATACTATTAATCATATTAATATATTTAAATCCTTAAAATTTAAATTTATTCCCTTTAAATTACGTTCTATGTGTGTGACCCTATAGGTTATTATCACGTTGGCAATAATTTTAAAATCATATTATAAAATTATAAACGTTGAGCGGCATCTAGTAATGCATCATCTACTACCCAGTAATAATAAGATCGATGATTCGATGCAACCTTTTAGTGACCAACGCTTCAATGTAATTTAATCCTTTTAACCTTAATATCCTAGATTAAACTCGAGTCATGGAATGTGTCATACTCTTCATAATTTAATCTGAGTTTTCTTGATCAATGAGTAGACTATATGAAACAAACCACTATTTGAGCATGGCCATGTATTTCATAGTCCTACTCAATCAAGAGGCCTATGGATATCACCCCTAATATATAGGAGGGTTAAATTCCATCTAGATCACTCATATTCCTCACACGATTCATGATGTACCCAATAATCACCTTTATAGTCCACCCTATTAAAGGTGACATTTGATGATATCAAAGTACATAAATTCCCGTGTAGTAATATAGTGATTTCAAGTCGGAAGACCATTACATTATTATCACTATGAGAATTTCTAATGACACTTCGCATAATGCTCCACATAGAATTCTCATGGTGGGTCTGTCCAGTACATCCTTCTCTAACATGTACCTATGCATTGACATAATATCTCATATATTTATGACCAATGAGATTTGGTCATCAGTCAATCCACATACTAGTCTCAATGCATCAATGTTGTCCCATCAACAATGATACTCGACTAGGGACATTTAAGAACAATGATACTAATTGTAATTATATAATCTCATGTTCAAGTCACATACTTGAAACCATATAATTTGTATCACTATTCTAAGGAATTTTATTATGTTAACAATTATATAACGCAGTAAATAAAACCATAATAAAATCATTCATTTATTCAATCAAATATAATATCAAAACGTTAAGCAATTATATCAAATAATTGGCCTCTAGGGCATAAACTCTAACAAGATGATTATGACCAGGGATTATTCAGTATAATCATGACCTGTAATATTACAAATGATGTGGTAAAAGTCCTCATTGGCCTGTAGTTCATTGATGGACAGTTGTTGGTATGATAATGACCAGGGATTATTCGGTATAGTCATGACCATTGATGATTACATGAATATCCTTGGCCGTGGTGCAGGGATGATTCGATGATGTGGTTTATTTATTAAGCTGAGTCTCAGTGATAAAGTTGATGAAAATCTTTTTAAATCATAGAAGATAGTAGATATCATGCTCTACTCGACTCTTCTAATGGATTGCTTGTTCTACTGCAGTTAAACTTGTAGTCTATTATATTCTATCAGTTATTATACTGTTTAAGGCTATGGATAATTTATTCTGCATTATCTTAGTCATAATATTTCTTACTGAGCTAGTTGAGCTCACCCTTTTCCTTCATTGTTCTCTTCAAGAAAAGAAAATATAGATGGGATGAGTCGGGGAATGGAGTGATGGTCCAAGATAAGTGGCTTTAGTAGTCCTCACTATTCTATGAAATAGTGTGATAATAAATGTAATGAGGACTCCATTGAGTGTGGATATTATCTAGAAGACAATATTCATGTTAAAACTCTCAGCTTTTGTTTTGTCATATTTTACACGACAGTTGTATAATTAAGTTTTTATTTGTATTCAGTATTATGTATTTGGCGACCCAAGATGGGTGATGTATACCTATTTTGGGGGCGTCACAATTGGTATCAAAGCTTAGGGATATGATCCCTGGCTGAGATGTGAGACAAGAAGTAGGAGGGGAGAGACGGGGAATTCCTTCGCTAATATGACCTACCTAAGTTTATTTGGTATTTAATTGGTTTACGAGTATAGGGATAATATGTGACATGTCAATTAACCCTTGTTTTGTGGCGATGTTGAAAATGGCATCCAAAAATGTTGAGATAAGTAATGAAGCACATGAGACCGCTTGAGTCACCAATGATCAATACCCAGGATAATGTGCAACAGGAAAAAAATAATCCTCAGGTAAATAACAACACCGAACAGATGATGAACGATGGGATGTTCAAAGGCTTTATGCAATTCATGAAACATCGGGCGATAGAGACTTCTGTTCAAAATGCAGGTAGAAACACTGGCAACTCTCGTATGGTCACCGCTAAGCAGTTCAAGGAGCTGGGACCACCGGAGTTTTTGGGAGAGCCAGAACCACTTAAAGAGGAGACGTGGATAAAACAGATCGCCAAGATATTTGATGTTTTGGGATGCTCCGAGAAGCAAAAGGTTCCCTTTGCCACCTTTATATTGCGAGGAGAGGCAGATTACTGGTGGGAATCAGTAAAATAATATGACTATGTCGCAGTACGAGGCTAAGTTTGCCAAGTTGTCCCGGTTTGTATCTCATTTGGTTGATAATGAGGAGAGAATAACGCGAATGTTTCTGCTAGGTTTGAGACCCAAAATACGTCAATACCTCATTTCTCACAAATTATATTTGTATTCAGATGTAGTGAATAGGGCTCAGTTATTGGAGCGCAATAATGAGCCAGCCCAACCAAAGGATAATGAGCAACAACACGATAATAATCGTTCCGATGGCAACGGTCATCGGAACAATGATAACCATCGTAGAGGAAATTATCATGCTAGAAATGGTAACCACTTCGGTGGTAATCATGGCCAAGATAATAGAAGAAATGATTTAAGTGGAAAATTTAAGAAGAGAAGATTTAACGATGATGGGAAGACGTCGGCAACAACACCAACACCAGTAACAAATTCTAGGGGAGGAGAACGACCGCCAGTTAGATGTTACAGATGCGGAGAGGAGGGACACATAATTCCAAACTATTCACAGACTTTCAAGGTATGTTTTAGTTATGGAAAAGACGATCACAGAGCTCGATTCTGTCCTGTAGCGAAATCAAGTCCAGCTGGGACGGTGGCACCAAAGGCGGATATAGACAAAAGAAAGTCGGTGGTTTCAGGAAGAGCGTTTTTCGTGACTTCTCAAAAAGCGAGTAACCCGAACAAAGTTAGCACGGGTTAGTTAATTATAAATTCTTGCAAAGTCTATACCTTATTAGAAACTGGTTCTACCCACTCTTTTATTTCTCCTACTTGCACTAAACGTTTAAATTTGACTCTGGGGAAATTAGACTTTGACTTATTGGTTAAAACTTCGTTAGGAGAAACCTTCGTTACACCCACTATTTATAAATCTTGTTGGATTCAAATCGGCACCCTCACGTTACTTGTTGATCTTATCTCTTTGAAAATACTTGCATTTGATGTGATTTTAGGAATCGACTGGTTAACTACTCATCATGCAAAAATTGATTATTTTCGTAAGTTTGTTAGCTTTCATATTCCTAACCAACCTATTATGTGAATCCAAGCAACCAAAACACTAAAGTCAATCATTTTCATATCAAGCCATAAGTAAAGAGCCCTGAGCCTTTCGCTGGTGAGTTCCTTGTGTGGAATGCACCGAAGCCAGACTTTTCGTAGGCGACGCCGTGAATGACGATGGCAAGTTGATAGGTATCAATGTGACTTGGATGAGAGTCACACTTTTAAATAATATTTCTATTGTTAATAAATTTCTGGACATATTCCTGAAGACTTCCTAGCCTACCCCTAGAGCGTGAAATCAAATTTTGTATTGACCCTAGTTCAAAACCCATTTCTAAAACCCTCAAATATTTCTTCGCCTAAAATGAACGTAACATGCGCCAAAGACGTTTGCTCGAGCTATTGAAGGTTACGACTATACCATTCGATATCATCGTGGAAGAGCGAACATGGTAACTGACGCGTTGAGTAGAAGATCGTATGCATTTACGAGTGCAATGTTATTAACACAAAAACCCATTTCGTATAACTTACAAATGATGAAGATAGAGTTAAAGACTCTAGGGACCCACGTGGTGATATCAAATATACGAGTAGAATCGACTTTAATCTATAAAGTTAAAGGTCGGCCAAGCTACAGACCCGGAGTTGATAAATACGAAGAAGAAGGTTCAAGAGGGCATTATTCTAGAAGTAAGAGTCGATGAAGAGAGGAAATCTCAAACCTTGATTTAATTGGCCCATTTGAAATCTTCGATCGAGTAGAAACTGTGGCCTATAGACTCTCTTTACCACCAATTATGTCGCGTGTTCATAACATTTTTCACGTATCGATGTTACGTAAATATGTGGACGACCCGAACCACATTATTGAATTAGAACTAGACGAAATAGCAGAAGATTTTACGTATGAGGAGATACCTGTTAAAATGTTGGATAAGAATGAATATATTCTACGCTCAAAAGTTATACCTCAAGAGTTAGAATCTGACGAGGTATCATCATCTCTTCGACATACCAGGTACGTACGTAAATTTTGAGGGCGAAATTTCATAAGGTTGGGAGATTGTGAGATCCCAAATTTTATGAAATGAAAGTATTCAATTTTTTTATAATTATTGTGTTATTTAGTAAATGTTTAAATTGATAAAGGTTAAAGTTAAGGGTGATATTTGAAAATTTTGCAAAGTAAACAAGTTGATATAAAATATTCGTTGTGACATGGAATATTCGTTTTAACATGGAATATTCATACGACGGCACAATCATTAGTGGACCCCATGACGGAAGTATTGTCGGAGTTATAAAATGACAGAAATATCTGTTATAAAAATAACAGTGAAAGTTTTACCGTTAAACTGTTGAACTACCCAAGAAGTAAAGTACGATGTCTGGCGTGGTTGCGTAGTAGCGCACACCTGCATTGATTATTGATGCTTACGTGAAAATTCACTCAGTTATACTCAATTATTGTTACAGTAATTAGTGCATAATATCTCTCATATTATTGATTCAATTATTGTCACAGTATCATCTGCATAATAATAATTATTATTAAATTAATAATTGAGACGACAAAATTATTCATATTATTATTTGCGATATTGACGATGTCTAGAAAGTTCTGTCGAGGAGAGGTTTGGTCACCTAATTGCGCGCCAATAAGGAGAAATCCTTATCGGAAAGCCCCTTCTTTCCTAGGAATGATCTGGTTGTTAAATATTGTGAGTTATAATATTTATGATAAATAAGTTCATGTTGATTAAAGATGAAATTGATAGTTCCATTGTGTTGGGATTATTAGTGTTAGTGGAAATTGACATTTATTTCGATAATAATTGATGTCTGGAAGTTATATTGACCAATCGGGTAATTAATCGGATAAATGAGCAATTAATTGCTATTAATTCACATGCTTATAACTATGTGTTTACATGTGTGTACTATTGATCACATGTACGTACTATTAGGGGAGGTGGTGCAAGATTGATAATACTTGCATGACTAAATTAAAAATGGAGATATAGATAAAGGTACTGTACTGTAATTATTTTTTTCACACGTATAGAACTATTGATTCACATGAATGTACTATTAATTCACATGATATACTATTAGGGGAGGTGGTGCAAGTTTGATAATACTTGCAGGACTAAATTAAAAATGAAGGAAAAGATGAAGGTATTATACTGTAATTTTCGAGCCCCAAAACGTGTAATTATCGAAACTATATTTTCCTATAAATAGAAACTCATTCTTCTTTCATTCTCACCTATTCACTAAGTCTCACAAGAGCAATTATAGAGAGAGAAGCTATAGAGAGAAAGAAGAAGCGAAGTCTGCTACTTCACTATTCCAGTATCTAGTCTTCTTCTGAGGTAAGGGTTATTATTTATTTCATATTCAGAAGAGATATTATTTTTCGTATTCGTATGAATATTATTTTTATTCAATATTCATAAAGAATATTATCTGCGTTCAATATTCATAGGAATATTATCTTTGTTAAATATTCGTTGGAATATTATTTTCGTTCAACAGTTGTAAGGGATATTATTTTGTTCAGTATTCATAGGAATAATATTTTTCTTCCATACTTTGTAGTATGTGAGTAATATTATTTCGTCTCGTATTCCTGATTATACCCTCATCTTGTTAAAGTATTGCTTCTATACCCCGTGAAATTAGTAGAATATCCTTGAAATTTGCGCTTCATCTAGTATCGTTTCACAAGGATATTTTTTGCATATTCTTGTTAAATTTTAAGCTTTTCATGTCGGAGTACTGTCCATGAGTACTATTCATTTATACGGTACTATTCACAAAAGTACTATTCATGGGTACTATTCACAAAGTACTATTCATAAAGTACTATTCATGAGGTACTATTCACGGGTACTATTCACAAAGTACAATTCACGGGGTACTATTCATGGGATACTATTCATCAGGGTACTATTCACCAGGGTACTATTCACCCAAAGTACTATTCATGACAAAAATTGATTTCTTTTCGGTCTAAATCATTTTTGATACAATATCATTCCTGAATTTTACTCCACAAAACAGTATCATGTTGGCAATTTGAACATTATTTAATTCTGGATAAATTAAATTATAAATCTTTAAAAATTTATCCTTTGTTTCTTTTAATTGAATTCTTATATCATTGTCATCATCCTCATGCTTATATTGTGATGAAAGTCATCTTTGGCTTACGTGCATAGATGAACTATTGATTGGAATGATTATGACCAGGGATCATGGTATAATCATGACTCGTAATGTTACAAATGTGTGGTAAAAGTCCTCATTGGCCTATAGTTCATTGATGGACAGTTGTTGGTATGATTATGACCAGGGATTATTCGGTATAGTCATGACCATTGATGATTACATGAATATCCTTGGTCGTAGTGCGAGGGGATGATTCGATGATGTGGTTTATTTATTAAAATTTGAGTCTCAAATGATAAAGTTGATGAAAATCTTTTTAAATCATAGAAGATAATAGATATCATGCTCTACTTGACTCTTCTAATGGATTGCTTGCTTCGCTGCAATTAAACTTGTAGTCTATTATATTCTATCAGTTATTATACTATTGAAGGCTAAAGATAATTTATTCTGCATTATCTTAGTCAGAATATTTCTTACTGGGCTAGTTGAGCTCACCCTTTTCTTTCATTGTTCTCTTCAGAAAATGAGAATATAGCTGGGATGAGTCGGGGAATAGAGTGATGGTCCAGGATAAGTGTCTTTAGTAGTCCTCACTATTTTATGAAATAGTGTGATAATAATTGTAATGAGGACTCCATTAAGTGTGGATATTGTCTAGAAGACAATATTCGTGTTAAAACTCTCAGCTTTTGTTTTGTCGTATTTTACACGACAGTTGTATAATTAAGTTTTTATTTGTATTCAGTATCATGTATTTGGCGACCCAAGATGGGTGATGTATACCTATTTTGGGGGCGTCACAATAAGGCTACTTTGAGTGTAGCTAATAGTACAAAATTACCACAAGATAATCTCCGTTATACTAGTTAGATCTAGTCTTCTACTAAGGTAAAGGATGTTATTTTCTTTCAATACTCGTAAGGGATATCATTTTCTTTCATACTCCATATTATGTAAGTGATATTATTTCAATTTCTATTCCTAAATCTAAACTTATTATGGTAAGTATTGTTTCTATAATTCTTGAAATGATTAGAATTTTTTTGAGGTTTTCGGTTTATCTAATATCATTTCATTGGAATATTGGTCTGAATTTTTTTATTAAATTTTAATCTTTTCATATCGGGGTACTATTCATGCCGGAGTACTATTCATAATGGAGTACTATTCACGACAAAATTTAGTTTCTTTTTCTTGTCCAAATTATCTTTGAGATATGAATCTTAAATATTATTATTGAATTTTACTCCACAATTAGATATTATGTTGACAATTTGGACTTTCTTGAACTTTGTTTAAATTATAAATCTTTAATATTTATCATTGATCTCACTTTTATTCATCCTTTATATCATTGTCATCATCCTCATACTTGAATTATGATGAAGAGTTTTTTTTTGCCCGTAGTGCAAAGATGAACTGTTGATTGGTATGATTATGACCAAAAATTATGTATTTGTATAATCACGACCTTTAATGTTACAGATAAAGGCTTGTGGTGAAAGTTCTCTTTAGCCCGTAGTGTAAAGATGAACATGTGTTTGGCATGATTATGACCATTGATGATACAAATGAATATCTTTGGCCCGTAGTGTAAAGATAAAATGTTGATTTGCATAATTATTGATTGGTGTTACAGGGATAATATATTGATGATGGACCCGTAAATCATAGAAGATAGTAGACATCATTCTCTACTTAACTCTTCTAATGGATTGTTTGTTCCGCTGCAGTTGTTGATCTAAAACTTGTTATCCATTATATTTTATCTGATTTATCATTGTTGAAAGCGAAGGATAATTTATTCCTCATTATCTTAGTAATGATATTTTTTACTAGGCTAGTTGAGCTCACCTTTTTTCTTTCTGTTTCATTGTTCTTCTCAGGAAATGAGAGTGTAGCTGGGACTAGTCGCGAAGTTGAGTAATGGTCCGAGATGGTTACTATAGTAGTCCTCACTATTATGTAAAATAGTGTGATAATAAATGTAATGAGGACTTAATTTGAGTGTGGATATTGTCGTATTGTATACGGTACAATATTTGTATTGAAACTCACAGTGTATGTGTGGTCGTATTTTGCATGACATTTTAATAGTTGTAAATAGAAAATTTTGTATTTGAATTTTGTAGTATGTATTTTGGCGACACAAGATGGGTTGTATGGACCTATTTTGAGGGCGTCATACAAATGACATGAAATATTTATTTATCCAGTATATGGTATCAAAAGTAACAATGTAACCAAAATTTTGATAAGCAAGTATTGACTAATAATCTACCCATATATATCCGATATAACTATCCACGCCTGGTTTGACACTAAAATAAAATCTGCTCGAGCTCTCACGCTGCAAATTTCTCAAGTAATCTATTACAGCCTGTGCATCACTCGAATCGATATTATTACGTCTAATATCTCTAACTATATTTCGCACATCCATTTCAAAGAACCCAACATTGCTCATACCTCCTCCCAATGAGCTCAAAACATTCATCATCCTACTTGGACCAATCCCAACATTATTAAAGGTTTCAATCAAATACCTAACAACTCTTGAAATATTTTTGTGTTTGAATTTGTGAAACTTTACTTGGGGACACAAATTCATGATTGTGAATCAGTTCAAGAGTAGACACAAACCATTTATCTTTACTCTTATCATGCACAACATAAAATTTTGCTCTACATTATGTTCCATCAATAAAGTCCCTCCTTTGCTTTCCCTTAACCAAATTATTATCTTCATCATCAGTGACAATCTCATTTTTCTTAACAACCCTATATCCAGCTTTATGACACTGATACAATCTAGAACAAAAATATTCAGATCTCACATGTTTCCTGCTAGTTTTTATTCTTATTTCAAATCCAACACATTTCACATATTTTCTGTAAAAAATTTCAACATCTTCCAAAGTATCAAATATTTGGCCAACATAAAGAATGATATCCTCAACTAAATCAGTTTTATCATTATTATCATGCAGTTTTTCCTCTGTACTTGATATTGAATGAAATGATTCTTCAGCAAACAAATTCATGGTAAAACTAATGAATCAGTTATAAAAATTAAATTACAGATTACCGATTATTGGTGATGTTTGTCTGCAAGTATGCTTGCTTGCTTGTAGGCTATGCACTCTCAAGTTGATCGAAGTCCAGCATTACGAGCTATTCGCAGAAGTGGTATACTATTAACTTTCGTGCGGGATGTAACCCCCATGCCACATAATGGATGTAGACCTCCGAAAAAACGACTAAAAGAGAATAACACAAGTCGTTTGCAATTTGTTTTTAATTAGTTAGGATTCGTAGTATTAAAAATGACATCGTTTGTATATTAAACCAACGTTCACAGTATTAAACTGCAGACGAGGACTTTGTACGAGAAAAATTCAATTTAAAGTTATTAGTCTTCCATTTCTTCTGGATATTCTTGTTGTCGAATCATCTTATCTAGGATGATGATAAGAATACCCATAACAAATAGAAAAGTTAATAGCTTTAATTGAATTATACTCGTCCTAGATCGGTACTTTAAAAATGAGATGAGATCCAAAAATATAAATATAACTTGTTAAAGCTAAAAATCATCTATTTCTCTTGCATATTCTTGTTAGTTGTTACAGATTCAAGTAAACTGGGATGATGAGAAACATCCATAGCTAAACAAATGGAAAGATGGATATATACCAATGGGGTGAAGTGTTTTCAATATATCATTCAAATTGTTAGCCATGAATTTTTCTCATCAGCACACATCACATGAATCAGTAATAATAAGAATATGCAAGAAAAAATAGAAAATTCTGGAGCCTTAATTCGAACTCTTCTACTATAACACTGAGATGAGATCCAAAAGTCATTATATGAAGTATGAAGTTTGCAACAGTACTTGGCCGTATTATATTTAAGAAACCTAGCGTCCGCAGTATTAAATTGTGGATGAGACTTCTCAGTTTCTTGGCGTCGTTTAGAAGGACCTAGTGTCCGCAATATTAAACTGTGGACGGGACTTAAGATTAAAACGACATCGTTTATCTCCATAAGCAAATTTAGCGTTCATAATTTAATACTGCGGATGGAGACTTGTAAAGACAGGGTATTTTGGACATTTGTCCCATCCACAGTATTAACCTACGGAATATTGAAAATTAAACTGCAGACAGGGACTATATCAATCGTTCAATATTTAGACGAACGCTCAAGATCTGTAGTAAGGATAACTTTAATTTGATAATATTAGTTGTTCCCCTATAAATATATACAATAAAAAGATAAATAAATAGATAAGACGGTCTAAAAAAATACCTAAACAGTAATCATTAGGCACCCCTTTCCTTACGCCACCTAGCAATTTTAATAACACTACAAAATACCAATAACTTATTTCACGTATTAGATCAAAGTTCTTAAACACCAGCCTCACCACCGAGGCATAGCATCGGATGGTATCACCACCCATCTGCATAGCAAATGACGTAGGTTCAAATTCCCTATCCCCCAGTTGTGAAATGTAACCGTACCAAAAAAAAACTTGACTCATAACTCAAGTGGGCCCACCAGGGTCCCACACCCCAAGCAAGATCATAATCATAACAGAGAGGGAGGGAAAGGGAGAGATTACTGCAGGAGAAGTTTTCTGGGGCAGAGCAAGAATCCCAGAACCAATACTGGTGCCAATAATCAAAGCAACTGCACCAGCTATAGTCCCCTTCTTCTTTGAAACCTTGAAAGGCTCCTCTTTCAATTGTACAATGCATTTCTTTCTCTTTGTTTGCTTTTTTGCAGAAAATTTCAAGCTATGTGATGATCCTTGTCCTCCTTGTATGTGGCAGTATGCGTAAGGATTAATGAAGGTGCTGCAGCAGGTAAGAAACTTCATTAATTACTATAATCCACATAAAAGGTAAATTTATGGAGAGAGATTTTGACAGAAGGGAGTTACATCATACATCCTGGACTTGCAGCAATTTGTGATGTTCTGTTGGTAACATTTTTCCCATGAAGTTGGAATTTTCTTTAAATTTTTGTGGTTCTTTAGATGAGAGTAAAGAGAGGAAGGAATATACTGAATATCCATAAAAAAACACACACACACAGAGAGAGAGAGAGAGAGAGAGTAAATGAATGAATGAGAAAACTGCATATGCAAGTTCTCCAAATATCTTGGAAGCAAAAAGTATTTGATTGGTTAGAAAGGTCTTTCAACCAAAAGCTATAATGCCAATATTTATTTATTTTTTGTAGGGACTAATTCAAAGACAAGAAATTATATATACCACATATCTTGATATTTTTTATAAGCATATTCTTAAAACTAAGAATTTTTTATTTTTTTTTCTCATGACTTTTGCTAAATTTGGCCACCGTCTATTTCACACGAACAAGTTGTTCACATAAGGAATTTTTGGCTGAAATTCTTTTCCTATACTTCATGTTTTTAATCTAGTTTTAGAAATGACTTGAACACAAGCTAATGCTAACAAGGAAACCTCTTAAAACAATTAGGGCAATAGCACTAACAATCAAGGATTGGGATGACCCAAACTAACTTGAATTTGTAGCTAATGAATTTAGGGACCTTTTGATCATGAACACTACTACTATAACAACTGTCTAGTAAGGCAAACTCTAGTTATAAGATGAGGAAATCATACAAGTCCTTGTTGTAGATTCCCAAGACTAACTTCTTTTTTTATTTGGAAAAAGACCCCAAATAATTACATTTATATGGTCCATAATTTGTGGTCCAATAATAAAGTGAAGTTGGGTGAGGTTTTGAATAAGTTTGGGCTTCCAATTAAAACTTAGGAGCCTATGAGTGAGGCATTGGATCCCTCCCCTATTAAATACTAAGAGCTGTTTAGCAACGACTTATTTTAAAATGATTTAAAATTAAAATATAAATTAATTTATAATTTATTTTTTTAATTATGTGAACATTGTTAAATTAATAATTATTCTTTTTATTTCAAAATATAAAACCGTTGTGGACCTTTTGTAGTCAATTTGAGATATTATCGGATTCAAACTTTAAATTTTAAACAATATACTTTTGAAAATGGTAAACATAAAATTACAATTAATTACAAAATTTATTACCTTCAAAACTAAAATACACATTGACTTTGAAAATAAAACTTAAATTCTTATTTTAAAACATAAATGTATTGTTTTTGAAGGTAAATAAAAAACACACTTTCATCCTTAATAAATTAAAAGTTTTATAAATAAAAGTAATTTTATGGAACGAATGGAACAAGGACCGAAGTTATGGACTATAATTTATGGACCTTTTATCGACGAGTTGTTCTACACAGACCGAAAAAATGGACAGGAAAATTAGACTTTTTTTTAATTTTTTTTTTACTTGTGAGTCTCAAAAAATATATAGTATTTATTTTAACAGAAATTTTTATAAAATATAGTATTTTAGGTGTAATTTAGATACATATACAAGTACAGGGTTGTACTGTACAACCCTGTAAAAATTACACCTAAAACACTATATTTTGTAAAAATTCCTGTTGGAATAAATACTAAATATTTTTTGGAACTCACAAGCAAAAAATTAAAAATTAAAAATTAAAAATATCCAATTTTCCTATCCATTTTTCTGATCTGTCAAAGATTATTCTTTATCGACACCCTGAGGAGATTTGACACAAACTGACGAAACCACTTTGATAACTGATAAGGGAAGACAAATTTATTACAAACACTTTTAATTATTTCCACAACAAAAGTGTCGCTGTAGATGTATAGCTACGGTGAAAACAGTCGTTATAGGATCTACAACGACACTTTTGCTGTGGATTTAACAATTTCCTTATTATATATACGGTTGATTATAGTCAAACGTTATAAGGATAATAAGGATAATGTTATCTTTATAATAGATTTCAGCTGTTTATTTGCGAATCCAACGTTAAATTTTTTTTTAAATTAATTCGTAGTTTAATATGGAAGATTCATACTGTGGATTGAATAATGTCCAAAATACTTCTTGTCAATCCGCAATTTAATACTTTTGAATCTCATTTCATCTTGACAGTAGCGATCTGGAACTAGAAGAGTTCCATTTAAAATTATTAAAATTTTCATTTCTTCTTGCATATTATTGTTCTTAATGATTCATGCGATCTGGATTAATAAGAAAAATACATAGTTAAACAATTGTAAGGGGTATATACTGCACACTACATCAAAAATGGCCTCTAGTGAAGGACAAATCCTTCACTAAAGGCCCTATATCTCTCGCAAGTGATTTATTGCGAAGAAATATTTCCTTCACACGAGTGCTCGTATTAGACCTCTTCGCAATTGGGTATCCTTCGCTAAATAGTAACTAAATATTTTTTGTGAAGGATATATTGTGAATAACTTATTCCTTCACAAATTGTATTTAGTCATGGAATATTGTTATTTAGTGAAAGATTGGTTTCCTTCACAAATAATATTTTAAGGACTATTTGAAATTAGTGAATAACTTGATTCCCTCAGAAATAATATATTGTGAAGAACAAATTTATTTAACGAGAGAATATTTTCCTTCACTAATTATAAATTGAGAATCTTTTTCAAATTAGTGAGAGAAAATTCATTCACAAATTATAAATTTGTAAATAAAAATTAATTGCTAAATAATCAAAATTCATTGAAAATTATAATTAATTTTCAAATCAATGATTTCATATTTATTATTATTACTATTATTTTTAGTAATTACTATAATAAATATTAAATTTAATATTTCTAGTTAATATAAATATCATACCTATTTCAAACTAATTGATAAATTAATTCATAATATAAATATATAATAGTTAAAGTCAAGTCATAAATACAAAATTTGTTTTTATGTCTTGATCTCTCAAAGATCATAGTACTTACAATATTTAATAACTAACACAAGAAAACTGAAAAAATAACAACGAACTAGATAGAATGAAGTGTACATCATGTTAGCTAGGTCCAACGCAAAGATGAAATCTCCAAGGGCAGATAAAGATTTGTTTATATGTTGTGCTTCCTTAAGTCTGTCTCCAGTTGCCTCAGAACCAGTTTGGCCATATGCAAATATACATACATTGTATCCATCCAATACCGACTGTATCAAGGGTCGGGTATCTGAATATACATTCGCTGTCAACATTCAAAATAATGATTGTAAGTGATGACACATATTTGTGTAAATCTAAATCTGATAGCAAGCATCATAATCAGTTTTGCACTAACTGTAATAGAAGCATAAACAAACCACTTGTCAAGGCCTCGTGTATTGAATTGGGTACCGAGTATTGTCTAATTGGGGATTTGTCAAGGCCTCGTGTTATATATAAGCCTCATTATCGCCACTTGCTGTCACAAGACTGTCTCCTAATAACTTCTTTATATACCCTTCTGTATCTACTTTCTGATAAGTTTTATCTCTATTATTCAATATTTCTTTAACAAACTCTAGTTCTGTAACAATAAACTGAGCTCTAGGACCATACCAATTCAGAATATTCTTCCCTGAAATAGAAACAAGGAATGCAAATAATGAGCAAAACCAGAGCTATGAAAAAAACTAAGTAATTAATGGAGTCATTAAAACAACATTTGCACATATTATAAAAAATTTGCTAAAATTATATAGTAGTCATAATCATTATGCGCTAATTCCTAATTTAGTTTTAAAAAGTTAAGACCAGTATAAAACTCATGCTACAATTTAATACACCATAAAATTGCCACAAAAAAAAAAAACTAATAAAGTCTTGCTCTAGGCCCCAGTTCTTTCTTGGAGGTCCAGAGAGCAGCAGTTCAAATAATAAGAATTTGACAAGTGAAGGTGGTGGCAATGGTTGGGGGTGTTAAAGGGGTAATGGTTGGGTGAGCAGGAGAAATTTGACAAACTTACAGTCCAGTAGGGGTGGCCCTGCAGGGATCCACTCTGTGGCCTTTCCATTTCCATCACTACTAGAAAATCAGCCACAGAGTTTCAATCCTTGTGGCAGAGTTTTGCCATTCTTCTGATATTCCTGGCATGCTTCTGTTGATATTGTCAACCCATGGGAAACTGATAAACCAATACTTGCCATTTCAGCCAAGTTTGCTCCATTGCCTCCAAGATACATGCAATATATACACATACAAAAGCACATTATTCTAAACATAGATGAACCACAGCATCTTTCTGCAAATATGTAAAATGCACATTAATATCTGAAAAGCAAATAGTCAAATTGCTAATTTGCAGGGCATTCTTACAAACACGCATTGCTAAGGCATAGGGCATACACAGATCAAAACTTGATCATATAAGACGATGGTTTTCCACATAATATGGAACTCACAAATACATACACAATATTGTGTATGATATTAATATTAACCCCGACAGCCACTTTATAAAATCATGCTGCAAAACACAATATATATAAATAGATAGTACAACCATTAAAGGGGGAAAAGGAAGAAAAAAAGAAAGGGTCTCTTTAGACTGGACCAAATGCCTGGAACAAAAGAGTAAAGGAGGAGTTCATACAACAGTCCATGGTTTGAACTTCTGCAAGAACCAAGGTACGAGGAGAATTTTGTGAGAGACAATCTGCTCCATGCAAACAGGCCACATCTTTTCCACAGCATGGTTTAACCACTTGACTGTTTCAGAATCTGAAAGTAACTGTAGGAGAACAAGATTTTTGAACTTTCACGACTATATAAGGAAAGAATCAATCGAAAACCCCAATTCATTCAACCAATTAGCAACAAAAAGTATATAAGAAAAGTGGCATAAAGAAAGTGGGACTGAACAGTAGTCTAATCTGAAACTTCTCATGTTTATATCTGACCAGATATGTAATGGATTTAAAATATTCTAGTTAATTTTCATGTCATTGATTAAATGTGTACGAGCAACATAAATCCCAAAAGAGTGATTTAATAGTCCTTGACTTTCCCCAATTTTTCTACTCTATCAAGTCTGTCAAATAAATGTATAAATCAACATACCATCAAAGTAAAATGTTAAATAAAAACGCAGAAAATTACTTACCTGTCTTTGATTAGCTTGTTTTCTTTCCTCGAAATGTATTTTCCTCCTGCAATCGCATTACATAACGATCATGAACCTTGACAAAAAATATTAACTCTAATTCAAACCCATCCTCAACAGATAATAGACTGACCAAGTTCCAAAACTTGGTTGGCAAATTAAAATCATAATAGAAACATATAGTGTGTAGAGTTATATTTAAAAAGCTTAATTAGTAATTACCAGATAGAGATATATCAAGGAGATGAAGTAGGCGACTGGGTGGCAATAACAGAAATATTAGTTATTTAAAGAAAGAAAAGATCAAACAGTCTAATGAATATGCATTTTAGTTATTTAAAGAAAGAAAAGATCAAACATTCTCATGAAAAGATCAAACAGTCTCATGAATACGCTGCTGCCACTGGGCAGCAGCTATTCCCCTCATTCTTGACCAGAATGTTGTAAAACTACATTTAAAATATGTTCAAGAGAAGGGTGCAGCTTACCAAGGGAGAGATAAATTCTGAAAGGAGGCTTAAATGGCTGAGTCTCATGGAGGCAGTAAAGACAATAGAGCCCGCCTAGTCTACGTGATAGAGATGCACTAGACGCCATGTAACATGCACATGAGTTTATCAGAGACAACTAAATGTAAGATCAACAGTAGAAAGATAATGAGAGAGTGAATGAGAAATTTTTCCAAAGAAGGGAATACACGGAAGAAAATATACAGGCTTCAGAGGCGCCTGCCTTTCAAAGTCATAAAACTCTTTCCACTATTTTTTTAGGTTGCTCATACTTGATTTTGCAAAATACAGAAAAGCTCCTATCTAAATTCAAAAAACAGAGACTCCATTGCGCACAATACATTAATTAGATGGATGAACTAAAGAACACTACAAGCAACTATGCATAGAAGCACATTCATACCAATGGAATGGGCATAGAGTGATTGCATAAAGCAAGTCAAGTTTGTGGTAGGCCTAGCCTCAAAAATGAAGGAGAACTTTTTAGAAAGCCATACTCTCTTCATATCAGCCAACACAGTTGATTCATCCTGCAATTTTCATAAATCCATGAAACTTAACTAGTAGAATACCACATAAAATTTATAGAACCGTTCTACTCGGTGAATCAAGAAAAAATTCATAACCAAAAAAAACCTTCTGAGTGAATACTAACCTTTGCAAACTCCTCAATAAGATCATCAATGTCTAGTTTGAACGGCTTGATATCAAAACTTTTTTTACCCTTTTGATAATCGTTGTATAAAGGCTCTAGCCTCTAGGTAGCCGTATATATCAATATCTGACATATCTGCTTAGAAAAGAGTGTAAATATGGTTGCAGAATGAGCCCTTCTGGCATATCTCTAGACAGCTGTTAGGGATCTTGGTCTTGTGTAGTCAGGGGATGGCTGGGCATTTGAGGAAATGGGGTAGGTTAAGAGTGTCTTGGTTCTTTGGGGTATATTGAGGTCTGTTTTAGAATTATGTGAGGACTGAAATAATGGAGACAATTTTGTGTATGTACTTAGAGCATTTGGAACCATGGTTTTATAGGATTTGGCTTGCTTATAGGCTTGTTCAACTATTCACATGAATTGCGTGAAAATAATGAACAATTAAACCAAGAAGGGAAAACACAATATACGACAAACATTAACCCAATTCACAATTCAAAAAATGCAATAGGTACCTAACAATCACTAATCAGTCTTACTTTCTACAGCAACAGAATACTTGTCAAAATGTAAAATAAGTAAACTATGGAACCCTGAATTCCATTAACTATTATCAAGCAAAAGAAGTCATAGCAACAAATGCCAGGCAAATCAGTGCAATTATTCACACGAATTGCTAGAAAGTAAGAAAAGTGAAAATGAAGAACAATAAAACCAAGAGGGGGAACACACAATAAATGAAAGATATTAACCCAATTCACATTTCAAAAAATGCAACAGGGGACTAACAATCATTAATATTTCTGTCAGCGGACCAGACACCACGGGCTCTTGGGTACGAAAAAAGGAAACTAATCATATATCTTTTCCGAGACTTATGGCTTGGAATACACAGACCTTAATGGGTGTTTCTAAATCCATTCCACATATCAATTGGCATATATAAAAGGAAGCATAAACATATGTTACCTGTCCTGCCTCGTTTAATTGTGGAGTAATGCTAAGTAAGTAAACAAAAACTATCTGTTTTACCTAGACAACCCACTGATGGTTGTACTGTACAATCTATGAATGTTGTCTCTTGGTAAACTAGACAACTTTTGTCTAGTTATCTAGCATTATTCTTAAATGTGTAGGCAAGCTTCTCAGCGCTTCCAATTAAATCCTGAGCCAACATCGGTCAAACTCACGAAAATATTACTATCTGCAACCAAAGAAGGATATCATTTCATAGGTTTTTCACTATCCAAACTCTTGGAGACATTTTGACAAACAGGTGGGCTGCTAATTACCTGTGTCAAAAGCTTACCCGTTACCTGCTCCTGCCTTTCCTGGTAGCTCACAGTAGAGCAAATTAATGTCCATTTTCTTGGGTCTAAAATGTATGACATTATATATTTTAATAAAGGTTGCATCTACAGACATATCAATTGAATTTAAGACTGGATCATATTAATAAATATAAAGGGCAAATTCATCTAGCATATCCCTTGCTAGTGGAATTTAAATTGGTCAAAGTATTAAGAGATCTAGCATTCATTCAATGGGCAGGGCAAAACAAGATAAGCAATGCTAGTATTCTTGCTGCAAATTCAAACGTACGTCAAGCTAGCATTTGTATGTTTCTATTCGTGCACATTACAGCTTTTTAACCATAAGTGTCCAAAAACAAGCAAAAAACTTGCTACTATGGACCATTACTCTCATGCTCATGCTCAGTTGCCAATTTGCCATAAAGCTAAAATTGCAAATAGATCAAAACAACTATTCTGATTTGGAGTATACCAGTATTTGGAGTGACCCAAGCACATCTTTTCTTCACAAATGAAGCATCGGTTGAGCCGGTCACCGCTACAGTACCAGTATCAGTAACAACCACCTTTTCAGGCTTGGGAGCAGATTGTTTCCTCCGTATTGGCATGCTTTGTCGACTAAT
The DNA here is from genome assembly GCA_020205605.1 of Panax ginseng. Lineage (NCBI taxonomy): Eukaryota > Viridiplantae > Streptophyta > Magnoliopsida > Apiales > Araliaceae > Panax > Panax ginseng. Next base: position 37,859,276 of record CM035130.1, on the reverse strand, counting down.
CTCCCTGTCGAGGCCCGGCTGTGTGACGAATCTGATGAAGCATCAGATGAACACGAAACATTCATGGACAAATTCGATTTCAAAACCTTATGCTCCTGTTGCAAAACCGAAGGCATCGTGTTGCAATTCGGCTGCGGCGTTGACGGTGAATTAAATATGAACAAACAAACAATTCTGCAGGCTCGATTGGCTTAGAGAAAAGGGAGATTAGGGCTATTTCTCAGGTTAGGGCTTCTCGTACATAACGGAGGAGGAATATTGGATGGAGCAGGTTGAGGCTAGCCCATCTATGATCTGGTTGAAACATCCAATTTTGGCTTAGGAAGAGACCCAATTGATCTCGTGCTTTCCTCTCCAGCTGTACCACGCACGCACGCACGCACGCAACCACCAACTGAAGAACACTGAAGACTGACTCTGTTCCACACACATAAGAATACTGATATGTTCCAAAAAAAGAAGAAGTTAATAACATTTTTTTAAAAAAACAAATCTTTTATAAGTAATATTATAATAAGTTAGCTTAAAAAGTGTAATTATTATAAGTAAATTTACTACTTTAAAAAATTTAATGTATTTATATTAAAATTTATATTCACCATAATTTGTTTTAAAAAATTATTTAGAACAAAACATCGATTAATTTTATCTCTCGCAAAAAACTTCTGAACAATAATATATAGTGAATAATAATTCCTTCATTAATATATTTTTTCTTCGCAACATTTTATTATAAATTTGCACAAAAAAATCCATCTATCACCTCAATTTTGCGAGAAAAAAAAATAAAAATTGTGAAGGATTTTTCGTTCGCTAAACAACTCTTCATGTGAAGGAATAAATTCCTTCACAAAATTTCCTTCGCTACATCCCTATTTTGGTGTACTGAATTTTGCGAGGAAAAAAATATAAATTGTGAAGGATGTTTCTTTCGCTAATAACTATATTGTCACTATACTTTTTTCCTTCATTGTTCCTTCGCTAAACAACTCCTTATGTGAAGAAATAAATTCCTTCACAAAATTTCCTTCGCTATATGCCATTTTTGGTGTAGTGGCAGTCTGTTATCTCTCATGCTTCATACTATGAGAAAACACTTCACCACATTGCTAGATTTCATTTATTTAGTCATTTATGTTCCTCGTCAGTCCAGATAACATGAATCTGCAACAAAAATATGCAAAAACAGCGTAATGAAAAATTTATAGCTTATTGACGCGCTCTGCCTGTTTTAGTTTTAGGAAGTTACTTCAGTGGCACGGTAGACTTATTGACGCGCTCTGCCTGTTTTAGTTTTAGGAATTAGCATTTGCTTGTAAATGTTAATTCATCAAAGTTAAATTTTATTGGCAGCATTTCCAAATTAGTTGTATTTCATATGTCCAACTAAACTACCAAATGCTATTCAAGCTTAACCTTTTTTTCCTGAATTTAATAGTTTGACAGAGAATGTTTCTTATTATTTATTTTATAATAATAATAATAATAATAATAATAATAATATATGAGAAAAATATATATACACAATTGTGTAATACACAGTTCCCTATGATGACGGTTTTATTAGACTATGACGATAATTCAACCGTCGCCATAGATATTCTAGCCTATAATGAATCGTCGCTATAGCTCAAAAAATCATCGTCATAATACGACTGTGTATATACATATAGCCCTATATATATATATATATATATATATATATATATATATATATTTCATCGAACTGTAGGGAGCGAACTAAGAGCGAACTGGCAATAGCGACGGTTTTTTCCGTCATAATGATAGCATAAAAAATCGCTTTTTATACTATAACAACGGAAAAAATCGCTTGTGATAAATTTTATTAGTTCTTAGTTCGCTCCTTCCAGTTCTTTATATATTTGTGTATATTTGTATGGATAATAACATTTTTCTTTTAATATTTGATGTTTAATCTATCTGTATAGTCTAGTTTAAAGATAGGCTTTTGTAGGGCTAGGATAAGAGTTCGCCAGGCATGGGCCAACAGTATAAACCGCTAAGGCCCAAAGTTGAGGGGGCCCCAATTTTTTTGTAAATTTATATATTTATGTGTATAAAAATAAAATAATATAAAATTAGAAAATTCTTCATATTTTAAAAATATGAGTAAAATTTTATAAAATATAGATTCAAAAAACATAAAATTTATTTTCAAAAGAAAAAAAAAGACATGTTTTTAAAATTAGTAAGGTTTCATAAAACTTTAATTTTTTAAATCTATATTTTATGAAACTTTACTCATTTTATGGAAAAAAATAAAGTTTCTAATATTTTTTTACTGAAAATAATAATAATTTTTCAAAATATTTAAAATAATCATTTTTAATTAGTTTAATGGGGTAATCTGAAAAATTAAAAGTTAATCAGGAAAACGTGTCAACTACTACAGTGGGTAATTCATTAGTTTTGTAGATAAAAAATTAGCCGTTTATTTTTTTAACGGAATAACCCAATTTCAAAATAATAATTAGTTTAGTGGGGTAATTTTAAAAAAAAATAGACTTGATAATTTCAAAAAAATTAGTTTAGAAGGAATTTAGGGGAAAAAAAAATCTAAATGCAACACATGTTAACTTTGTTAAATATAGACTTGATCATTATATTTTTTTTCTCATGTGCATATTTTATTTGGCACTTACTGATTTTTTTTTAGAACTGTTTTTATTGAACTTTGGTTAATTTTATAAGAGTTTCGTTATATATTACGAAAATTTTATGTAGACTTATTAATATTAATATATATATATATATATAGGAAAATTATTCATGAAAAACGTTAGTTCTGAGCATAGTTTTAATTAATTCTTATCTAGTCGTCCAATGGAAGATCTAAGGGGCTGGGTTGGGGCTAGCCGCTATTCTCTCTAGCGGTCAGTCAAATTTTTTTATGTTGGTCGCTACTCTCTCTAGCGGCCAATCAGAACGACTGTGTTTTGACTAGCCGCTAGAGGGAATAGCGGCCAACATAAAAGAATTTGGCTTAATCAGGGACTTAAAATAGTTACTTCAGTGGCACGATAGACTTATTGACGCGCTCTGCCTGTTTTAGTTTTAGGAATTAGCATTTGCTTGTAAATGTTAATTCATCAAAGTTAAATTTTTTTGGCAGCATTTCCAAATTAGTTGTATTTCATATGTCCAACTAAACTACCAAATGTTATTCAAGCTTAACCTTTTTTTTCCTGAATTTAATAGTTTGACAGAGAATGTTTCTTATTATTTATTTTATAATAATAATAATAATAATAATAATAATAATAATAATAATATATATATATAGAAAAATATATATACATCATTGTGTAATACATGCCCCTATGATGATTTGTTTGATTAGATTATACGATTTATGATTCAACCGTCATCATAGATATTCTAACCTATATAATGAATCGTCATTATAGCTCAAAAAATCATCGTCATAATAAGACTGTGTATATACATATAGTCATATATATATATATATATATATATATATATATATTCCATCGAACTGTAGGGAGCTTAACTAAGAGCTTAATCTGCAATAATGACGGTTTTTTCCCTCGCAATAGCATAAAAAACGGCTTTTTATACTATAACAACGGAAAAAATCGTCGGTATAGCCGATTCGTTCTTAGTTCGCTCCTTCCAGTTTTTTATATATTTGTGTATATTTGTATGGATAATAATATTTTTCTTTTAATATTTGATGTTTAATCTATCTGTATAGTCTAGTTTAGCATAGGCTTTTGTAGGGGCTAGGATAAGAGTCGGCCCTGGGCATGGGCCAACAGGGCAACCGCTCAAGGCCCAAAGTTGAGGGGGGCCCAATTTTTTTTGTAAATTTATATATTTATGTGTATAAAAAATAAAATAATAAAAAATTGGAAAATTCTTCATATTTTAAAAATATGAGTAAAATTTTATAAAATATAGATTCAAAAAACATAAAATTTATTTTCAAAAGAAAAAAAAAAGACTTGTTTTTAAAATTAGTAAGGTTTCATAAAACTTTAATTTTTTAAATCTATATTTTATGAAACTTTACTCATTTTATGGAAAAAAATAAAGTTTCTAATATTTTTATCGAAAATAATAATTATTTTTCAAAATATTTAAAATAATTATTTTAATTAGTTTAATGGGGTAATCAAAAAATTAAAAGTTAATCGTGAAAACGTGTCAACTACTACGTTGGGTAATTCATTAGTTTTGTAGATAAAAATTAGTCGTTTATTTTTTAACTAATAACCCAATTTCAAAATAATAATTAGTTTAGTGGGGTAATTTAAAAAAAAATAGACTTGATAATTTCAAAAAAATTAGTTTAGAAGGAATTTAGGGGGAAAAAAAATCTAAATGAAACACATGTTAACTTTGTTAAATATAGACTTGATCATTATATTTTTTTTTCTCATGTGTATATTTTATTTGGCACTTACTGATTTTTTTTAGAACTTTTTTATTGAACTTTGGTTAATTTTATAAGAGTTTCGTTATATATTACGAAAATTTTATGTAGACTTATTAATATATATATATATATATATATATATATATATATATATATATATATATAGGAAAATTATTCATGAAAAACGTTAGTTACGGCATAGTTTTTTAATTAATTCTTATCCAATTATCTAATGGAAGATCTAAGGGTTGGGTTGGGGCCATTTATTTCTCTAGCTAATGGTCAAAATTTGTTTATGTTGGTCGCTATTCTGCTCTGTGACCAATCGTAACATTTGTGTTTTGACTAGCCATTGAGGGAATAACTACCAACATAAAAGAATTTGGCTTAATCAGGGACTTAAAATAGTTATAATTTAAATTAAAAAAATATAGGTAATTAATACTTCACTCCCTAATTGGTTAACAAATATAAAGAATTATAATAGTAGACTAATATAAGGAATAATATTTGATTAAGTAATTTAAGAGTAATAGTTGAATACGTAATTTATTTGAGTAGGAATATATATATAAACTCAATCATTACTTTATATTTATAATTAAAAATTATAAGGCGATAATCAAGAATTATCATTATACATACTTATTTTATTAATTAGTATTATTGATTATGACCTTATAATTTTTAATTATAAATGTAAAATAGTGATTGAGTTTATATTATATTCCTACTCACATAAATTACGTATTCAACTACTACTCCTAAATTACCTAACCAATTAGGGAGTGAAGTATTAATTAGCTATATTTTTTTAATTTAAATTATAATTATTTTAAGTCCCTGATTTAGCCAAATTATTTTATGTTGGTTTCATTTCTCTAAGGCCACCAAAATACTATTGCTTTGACTAGTCATTAGAAGGAGTAGCGGCCAACATAAAAGAATTTGGTTGACCACTAGAGAGAGTAGCGGCTGGCCCCAACCCAAATTTCTTAGATCTTTTATCGACTACCGGATAACAGCTTAGTTGAAACAAAGGCCCAAAACTAACGCTTTCTATGTATTATTTTCCATATATATATATATATATATATATATATATATATATATATATAAATATATATAATTAAATAGAATTATAAGATTAAATTACTATAAAATATATATTGGTAAAATATTATCAACAATTAATAACAAAAATAAAATCATGTTAGAAATAAATTAATTGAAGCCTTTAAATGGTGGAAAGTAACCACCAAAATAAATGGTGGAAACTTAAAAACCTTTAAGTTGATTTAATGCAACTTAAGTGTTAGATAGTGTTATAAATATATTTTGTATAGAGAGAGCTGTAGTAAAAAGCTGCATACACACCACATCCGAGAATTTTATTTGATATCAAAAGAATTGTGGATGACCACTTGAATACAAGATATTATTAATATATATATTTTGTTCTCTTCTTAATTTATTTTAGCTATCATTTCACAACACGTTATCAGCACGAGTTTCTACAGAATTTTGGAAAGGAAATTATCTCAACTCACTATAAGTATTATTTTATTAAAATTAAATTTGATCATGTATATATAATATTGTTTTAGTAAAACTGCATATGATAAAGCATAGTGTATATATATAAGAATAACTTTGGCAGGTTCATGTAACATAACCAAGTATGTCCCATATCAATGCTTTTATCATTAATTAACATAAAAATTATAGATATATATACATCATATATATATATATATATATATGTTACTACTATATATAATAGTATGTGCTATGCAGTAGGCTGCACATCACCTGACCCGAATATTATTTATATATCTACTTTCATTTTTAGATATGTTTAATTATTACTAACTAGTAGTATTTTCATATTATTGCATGTGTTTTTAATAGATGTCAAACCTTACAAAACTTGAATTTGTTGCCCTTGACATTTCGGACAAGAATTACATGTCATAGACCCTTAATGCTGAGATTCACCTAAAGGCAAAGAATTTTGGAGATATAATTAAGGTTGGCAATCATGCATCCCTGTAGGATCGTGCAAAATCAATGATTTTTATTCGCTATCATCTCCACGAATAATTAAAATCTGAGTACCTTACTGTGAAATATCCTCCTGTCTTATGGAATGATTTAAAAGAAAGATATGAGAATAAAAAATCTTTAATCCTCCCAAAAGCTCACTATAATTGGTTAAACCTGAGGTTGCAAGATTTTAAAAGTGTTAGTGAGTACAATTCTACACTTTTTAAAATAATCTCACTTTTAAAATTATGTGGGGAGAAAATCACTGATGAAGATAATGTTAGAGAAAATATTTACTACATTTCATGCCTCGAATATACTCCTGCAACAGCAATATCGAGAGCGTAAGTTCACAAAATATTATGAACTAATATCATGTCTTCTAGTGGCTGAATAAAATAATGAGCTTTTGCTAAAAAGTACCAATCTCGCCCGACCGATTCTACTCCATTCCCTGAAGCGAATGGAACCTCGTTTGATAAACATAGAGGAAATTGTGTTCATGGTCGTGGTCGTGGTCATTATTGTGGGCGTGGAAGGAACAATCAATATAGAGAGGATCGCACTCATGATTCTTCAAAAGGGAATAACACACCTTACCATCAGAAGAATCAAAATGGCAAGGGTTTACAAAATAACCCATCAAATGGCCATGAACATAAGTGTTATAGGTGTGGAATGGAAGGTCATTGGTCACGAACCTGTCGTACTCCTAAACATTTGGTAGATTTGTACCAAGACTCCATAAAAGAAAAGAAAATTATAGAATTGAAATAAACTTTATTGATCATAATGATCCTGAAGATCCCATGAATTATTTTGACTTTTCAAATGGAGTGGATATAACTAATTTTGATATCTATAATTTCCTTGATGATGTTGATAGAAATGTTCATACCAATTAATTATTTTTATTTCATTGTATTATGGCATTATAATAAGTATTTTTATTATATATTTTATTTATGTTTCAAGTAATAAAGTTAAATTTATGTTTTTGCATATATAAAGATATATGGGCCAGAAGCTCATCAAACTTAATTAAAGGCTCTAGAAGAGCGATTATTCATCAAACTTAATTAATGTATTTGGAAGAGCGATTATAATGTTGTCAAAGGGCACAAAAACTTTGTATTGATGATTCTTTATATTCTTCTAAGACAAGCAGAAATTTGCTCAGCTTTAAGTATATACGTTATAATGGTTATTATATCGAAACCAATAACTAAGGCAGTGAAGAATTTCTTTATATTACTTCAATAGTATCAAGCCAGAAGCTCATATTAGAAAAACTGTCTATTTCTCTTCTGGGTTATATTATACTAAAAGGAGAATAGTTGAAACAAATGTTGTAATACACCAAAAGTGTGCAATACACTAGAAATGTTCGAATCCAAATGTTTTTATAATTTGGCATGATCATCTAGGATCAATAATGATGCTTTGAATTATTGAAAAGTCCCATGAACATCCCTTAAATAACCAAAAGATTCCTTTACTTATTGATTATATTTAAGTAAATTAATTACCAATCTATCATATTTAATTATTGTTATTTAGTGTTCATCTTTCTAAGAAAGAAAGAATTCAGGGTGATATATGTGAACCAATACACCCACATTATGGTATATTCAAGTATTTTATGATTTTATTTGATGCATTAACCAGGTGGTCATATTTATGTTAAACATCCTGTTGCACATACACATACTCAAAATGGTTTAGCTGAATCACTTATTAAGAGACTTCAATATATTGTTTGACCTTTGATTATGAAATCAAAATTACCTGTTTATGCTTGGGGTCATGCTATTTTACATCTTTGCATCATTAGTTCAGATAGCCAACCGATTATCATAAATTCTTACCATTGCAACTTGTGTTTAGCCAACAACCAAATTTTTTTCACTTGCGCAAATTTGGTTGTGCTATATATGTACCTATTGCACCCCCACAACGAACAAAAACGGGTTTTGATTCCCCATCTATGTGATGCCCCCAAAATAGGTTTACACAACCCATTCTGAGTCGCCAAATAAATTGTACAGAATCCAAATACAAACTTTATTAATACAACTATCATGCAAAATAAGACAACACATAAACTATGAGTTTCAATACAAATAACAATACTCACACTCCAAACCAATGATACTTACATAAAGGTACAATCGATAACTATTTTAGGAATTAAAATCTTTGGAAAATGCTCAAGGAAGCCTTCATACATGGGAGGCCATGCATCTAAGTTATAATAGATATCAGAGGACTTGAGCATTAACCTTGATTGACCCAATAGACCCCAAAGAAGAACGAGAAGATTACTATCTTGTTCATTCAAATGTTGTGTATTTTTTTGCCATATAATTATCTCCATTGTCTCAAACTGAGAATTATATTCCAACCATACTCCAAGATTATATAGATAATGCTCATAGATATAGTAAACAAGTGGATGTGCACAACCATAACTTATGATAACACGAGTTTGTATGTGGTCAGAAATCATGTATGATAGTGGAAACACACCCTTTAAACTCTTAGTACAATTATGTCCTTATTCTAATGGGGTGCATTTTTTACACTTTCAAAGTCGGGTTCTCATCACCCTATTGTTGTTCACCAAAATCAATTATTAAGTGACGTATAAAATATGACACACCAATCTTAAGTCCTTAATACAATTATATATTGCATGTCATGCTGTTATATAATGTATTGAGAAATTTCCATAGTCTCGAACCATCACACTATTCCCCTGTTATCCCCACTCGACCCAGCTACACTCTTACTACCTGAAAGGAATTGTGAAGTAAAAGGGTGAGCACAAATATCCCAATAAAGATTATTATGTCTAAAGATAATTAATTTATCAATAGCCTTCATCAGTAATAAATTAGATATTTAGAACATATGGTAGATGATAAAAGTTTTCAACCATAATTGTAGCGGAATCAACAATCCATTAGAAGAGTCAAGTAGAACATAATGTCTACTATCTCCTCCAAATTAAAAGTCCATCATTAATATTTTATTCCTATAATACTCATCAACAGTTCTTTGTTGTACCCAAGACAAAGAGAACTTTCATCACATGTCTTTACCGGAACCACCAAAGATTATAGTTAAATTCACAATTCATATTTATAATCATGTAAATCAACAATTTATCCTTGTCATAAAGGGTAAAGACAGCAAATAATCATATCGTCTTTACACCCTACACCAAAGATATTCAATGGTTTAACAATAATCATGATCATACTAATCAATTGTCTATCTATGCACTACGGGCCATAGATGTTCAACTGAAAAAAAATAATAATCAACAGTCCATCTTTGCAATACGGGCCAAAGACATACAACTGTAAAACCAATAATCAACAGTCCATCTTTGCACACTACGGGCCAAAGCTGTTCAACTGTAAAACCAATAATCAACTGTCCATCTTTGCATTACGGGCCAAAGAGAACTTTCACCGCATCATTTGTCTGTAACATTACAGGTCATGATTATACCAATACACAATTTTTGGTCATAATCATACCAATCAACAGTCCATCTATGCACTACGGGCCAAAGATGACTTTCACCGCATCATTTGTCTGTAACATTACATGTTATGATTATACCAATACACAATTCCTGGTCATAATCATACCAATCAACAGTTCATCTATGCACTACGAGCCAAAGATGACTTTCACCACATTATTTGTCTATAACATTATAGGTCATGATTATACCAATACACAATTCCAGGTCATAATTGTAAGACCCCAACTTATTATTAATGAAATTGAATTTCCTCTATTTATTATTTTGAAAGTAAGGGTTGATTTGATTAATGTGGTTAGTTATGGGTAAAATGCGCAAATATTTTAAATAAGCAAGTGGTTATAAAATATTCATTGTTGTCGGGGAATATTCGTTTGGTCGTGGAATATTCGTACGATGGCGCAGCCTTGTGTGGGCCGCATAATGAAAAGCGATTGGATGAAGAAAACGACAAGTATAAGTTGTTTATAAATAAAGGCGTAGTTATTACTGCTATCATCATTTGAATACTCTTTGGTTAAAACATAAGAAGATTACTTCAGATTGCACCAATTATTGATTCTTATGTAAGAAGGCACTACTCAATAATTGTTACAGTAATTATTATTCAATATTTTATTTTATTGATTCAATAATTGCTACGTTGATATTTTATATTATCGTTGTTTCAATAATTGCCACTGCACAATATTTTCATTATCAGATCAATAATTCATATTATTTGAATAATATTATTAGATAGCATTATTGGCAATGTCTAGAAAGTTCTGTCTAAGGAGATGTTTGGTCACCTAATTGCGCCAAGAAGGAGAAATCCTTATCAAAAGCCCGAGAAACTACCGTTATTAGTATTGTGATTCTGTAATATTATTTGTGAATAATTAATTATTGATTTATATGATAAGGAAAATATTCATTTTATGTGGATATAGATGAAGAAAATTTTAAAGTGACAATTGTTGAAAAATTGATATTTTATCTTTTTGATAAAATAATTCATTTAAATATATTATTATATTTTAATAATATAATAATGGTAATATTTTTACAATGAATGTGGGATATATGAATATATGGGGAGGAAGAGTATTTTTGTTACTAAAAATATTTAAAACATGTTTTTCATGTTTGTGGACCCTATTTCTTGACTGAAATTGATTATAGCCTGTAAAATCGTCCGTATGTGGATTTCGGTCAATTTCTGTTTGGAATTTAGAAAAACTTAAAACTACAAAGTTGTACAGAATTGAATTTCCTATGGAATGGACATAAGATTCGAATTTTTCTGATAAAAGGGCTATTTGTTATGAATTATTGAAACTCCGAAGTTTCAGAATAATTGATTTTTGGAAGTTTTAGTTATTTTTTAAGAAAAACGTTTTTATTGTTTAGGTGGGCCCCACAAGTGTTGTAAATATGCTGAATTCAGTAGGTCTTAGGTGGGCGTGAAAATTTTTATTTATATTAATATTATATTAAATTTTCTGCTTTGGTGTTCTAAGCAATTTCCTATAAATAGGGTGCTTAGGTTAGAATTAAAAATCACACTAGAAACTAAAATCTTCTCTCTCTATATTATTTGCTATACGGTGCAAGTTCCCTTCAGCACTATATCCAGTATTCCAGTCAGAAGTACCGTCTTTTCGAGGTAAGGGATGTTATTTTTTTAAAAATGATATTATTTCTTTTAATATCATTATGCCAGAATATTGGTAAAAATTTTCTTGTGAAATTCTTGTCTTTTAGTGTCGGGATTACTATTTACGTATACGACACTATTCACGAATACGACACTATTCAAAGAAAAATTAAATTTTTATTTTTTTCCAAAATATCTATTATGGATACTAGCTTTGATTGTATCCATGTTTTGATCATTTTTGAATTTTACTCCACTATGATTATTTAAGAAGTATTTTTGAACTCGGATTGTTTAAAGTATGAATTCTTAATATTTGTTATTTTGTTTCACTAGATTCGTTGTCTTTAAAATATTTTTTCATCATCCTCAGTCCTAAATGATGATATTACTGAATATCTTTGGCCTATGGTGCAAAGATGGTTGATTTTCTTATGAATATCTTTGGCCCGTAGTGCAAAGATGTACAAGTGTTGAGATTTAACATGACTAATCGATGAATATCTTTGGCCCAGAAGCGAAAGATGAATATTTGATTCAAGATGAATATTGATTGATGTTACATGGATAAAATATTGATGATGGACTTTTAAATTCATAGATTATATTAGATTTCATTCTCTACGTAACTCTTCTATGAATTATTATTTTCGCTGCGAATATTGATCTGAAACTTGTTGTCTATTATATTCTATTAGATTTTTCCCTGTTGAAGACTAACGATAATTTGTTCTATGTTATCTTAGTCATAATATTCTTTACTGGCTAGTTGAGCTCACCCTTTTCCTTTTTGTTCCATTTTTCTTCTTAGGAGGCGAGAATGTTAGCGAGTTCTAGTCGGGGTATGAAATGATGGTTCTAGAAAGTTGTTTTAGTAGTCCTCACCATTTGTGTAAAATAATGTATCAATAATTATAATGAGGACTTATTTGGGTGTGAATATTGTCTAGATGACAATATTTGTATTTAAACTCACAGTTTATGTGTTGTCGTATTTTGCACTTTACAATTGTATTAATAAAGTTGTAGTTGTTTCACTATATTTTTGGCGACTTTAGAATGGGTCTCAGATACCTATTATGGGGGCATCACAGCTTGGTATCGAGCTTAGGATATGGTCTCCAGCGGAGATCGGGAATAGAACTAGGAGGGGAGAGACGAGTAAATCCTTCGCTAAAGTGTCCTACCTAAGCTTATTTGTTGATCGGTCGTAATATATGGATATTATGTGATATGTTAATCTCTTTAATTAACCCTTGTTTTATGGCAATATTTGAGAATGACAACCGAGAATGTTAATAAAGGAGTAAATGAGACTAGACACTTATACTCACTAATGAGGAGAACGCATATGATCTACAAATGTTCCTCCCGCTGTGAACAACACCACCGAAGCAGTGTGAACGACGGATGTTTGTAAGCTTTTTGCGCTCATGCAAAATCGATGAGGGAGACTCGTGTACAAAATACGTGTGGAAATGATAAAGAACGCATCGATTTGTCACAAAGCAGCTTCAAAGAGTTGGGACCACTGTCGGGAAAGCCGGATCCGACAAGGCGAGACGCGTGGGTCAAGCAAATTACCGATATTCGATGTCTGGGATGCACGGAGGAAATGAAGGTTCCATTCGCTACTTTTATGTTCTATAATGAGGCAGACATCGGTTGGAATCAGAAGCGACTCTATCCAAATTCGACTTAGCATGTCTTGGGGAAACGTTTTCAAAAATTTTCAATGACAAGTACTTTCCTCGAAAGTATTCTTCATACGAAGGAGGTAGAGTTTATTAGATTGAGTTTACGACGGTGTCCCAAAGACGAGGCGAAGTTCATGAGTTATCCGTGCTCAGCACCTCATTTGCAGAGAATGAGGAACGATGACGCGGATGTTTCGAGAGGTTTGAAACCGTATACATACGCCAATATCTCATTTCTCATAAGTTTTCTATATTCGACATGTTGTCAATGTGGCTAAATTATTAGATGAGATAATGAGTACGCTCAATCGAGGGACCACAACTGTGGTCATACATCGGTAAGGATGAGTCATCTGGAGCAACGATAAACCAAAAAAAGAAAAATATGGATAAAAGCGATAACCACTCGGGTGGTAATCACGGCCACCGTAAGAATAAGAAGTGAGCTCGGGAGGAAATTTTAAAAGAGAAGATTCAACAACGAATGACCATGTGAAGACGCCAAGACCAAAGAACAACCGGTTCTATGGAGGAGAACGACCACCTGGTCAGATGCTATAAATGCGAAAAGAGGGACATATTAGCCCAAACCGCCCACAACAGCTTCAAGGTATGCTATAATTGTGGAAAATAAGGACATATCGCCAAGATTGTACGGTAGTTGAATCAATCAATAAATAATACGCAAGTATACACTAACAACAAGTAATAAAGTGAAAGTAGAGTATCGCTCCCACGAGAAATTATTTAATAAAATTACCAAGTACTAACTCTTAACCAAATCAATTTTATTTAAACAACCAATAATTGTGATTTTTCTAATTAAGAAAACTAAATTAAAACAATTAAAAGAGATTAGTCTAAAAGAAAGCAAATAAACAACTAAAATTTGAATAAATTTAGATAAATAAGGATTAAGACTCCAATATCCCCAATTATGAATTATAAATCAATTATTCAACTATTCCAATTATTATGTTCATCGAATTGTTAATGAATTTTCAAATGCCAAAAGCCCTCTCTCGAGTGATCAATTGCCTTCTATTTAACCCAGATTAATTTTGCTATATCTCTATGCAAAACAATTGAATTAAACTCACATAATCCCAATTCCTTATGTGTTACATGCGAAAATAGATATTCTCATTCTATTCACAAACCTAATTATTCATCGTGCAAATAACTAAGTCACATGTCACCATGCCCAGCTTCTAACCCTAGAATTCCTTTCTCAATTCCTTCTAGAGTAACAAGGTAATTATCGATCGATAATTAATCAATAAGCACAAAGCAAGATGAACAATTCACTTCAACATAAATAATTAGAATAAATCAAATAATCAATTCATAATCATAAAAAGTTCAATTGAAATCTTAATGAAAGAGTTAGTTCATAATTAATGAATTAAAATCAAGAATCCACAATTGAATAGACATTAAAAGATAAAAGTAAGAGAAGAGAAGAGAATATAATCTATCACAAGAGCCTTCGAGACTCCTCTTTTCGCCTCCCCGCTTTGAATCTTCAATGGTCTCCAAGTTGCTTCAATCTCCAAAACTAATAAGAACTAGGGTTATGTTCTAATCTAAAGGAGTGTTTAATCTAGTCTAATCTATGTAATCTCCTTTATTTTATGCCTTACATCATGTATTTATAGATTACAAGTCCAATTTTGAGCTTAGAACAAACCCAATCCAATTTGAGTCAAAAGGTGTCAAAATTCACCAAAACGCATCCAGCCGCACTCTAACCTTCTTCCCCTCAGTCACCTCAAATACTGAACGACGCCGACAATCGCTTATAGCTACTCCCCACTGAAAATGAATTTAAAATTAGCGCCTTGCCGCTACCACTTTTCTCTCGACATTTTCTCATTCCGACGCCCTTTGGGAAAATGGCCATAACTTCTTCGTCCGAACTCCGATTTTGATGATTCAAGATGATCCGAAAAGAGGAGAAGTAGATCTACAACTTTCATTCTTTGAGTGTTTCAAATAAGGTCCATAGAAATACTCAAATTGGCTCAAGTGATCATTGTAAATGGCAAGTCAAAAACGCTAATCTAGCCACCCCCTAACGCCGATCCATGTAACTTTTGTCCCAATTCCTACAAAACAACATAAAACATGCTTGAATAGACATAAACACTTAAAACTAATCTAAAAGACTTGAGAACAACAATAAATTAAGCCTAAATGTATCCAATTCATGTGTATAAAACTCACTCATCAAATACCCCCAACTTAAACCTTTGCTTGTCCTCAAGCAAAAACACAAAAGAACTAAAAATAAACAAAATAACTCAACTAAATGAATGCATATGCATAATCTACTTCCTAATATACCTACGAACCGAGTAATAAATCAGTATGATATATAGCAACAGGCCTCAAAGATACCATTGGTACTCAAACAATATATCCAATCAATTCAAAATCCATAACTCTAACCAATTAGTCAACCCAAACCAATCATCACCCATGTTGTGTGTGTGTGCTTGTTAACCATTCTAACCAACCACAGTTCAAGATAATCACATAACAAACTTCTTATAAGGAAAATTTCAGTTCCAATTCAATTACTTTTGTGAACATGACAACTCCGATTAAAACTAAGCAATTACCAAATCTAAGGGTAAATACAGGATTTATTTATACTTTTATTCAACCACGAGGGCATTTTTTGCTCTTTCTCGTGTTTTTTTTCATGGTCAGTCAAATGTCTCATTCCATTAGGCTAACAAAGGCACACCCCTTAGCGAGCTTTCAACCAACGACTTCTGCACCATATAAGACCTTAGGGCGCTTAGGTGTTAAGACACTTTTCTTCTGCATTTTGCTCAAGTAACAAAGGCCCCAAAACAAAACTAACTACTTCTTTTTTTTTTTTTTTTTTCATCATTTTTTTTTTTTTTTTTTTTTTTCGATTTTCTATTTTTTTTTTCTCTTCATCAATTTTTTTTAGTATATATATCCCATAGATTCCCCAAACTCAAGCTTTTACGCCATTCCAACCTTTACCGCCAGCTCACTAATTTCCTTTAATTTTAACAAAGATTTTCCTCGTAAACAAATTATGAAACCTTTTGAACCAAGTGGATTAAAACAGCTTAAACTTTAAGTGCTAACCTGCTATATAAGTTTCAGACATGTGCTCAGATTATCATCATGATTAAAATTAGAACTCATCATCAATTATCAACACTGCTCAAGTTAATATGCAAAACCAATCTTATCATAGGCCGAAGCTAAGACCACACCAACCTATCACATGATTCATGCAAAAATAAAAAAATGCAATTATACTACATGAACACATATATGAAGATGCAAAAAAAATACCATGATGTATTATATGCAACCTAAAAAACATAATGCTAACACATAAAAAAAAAAAAACTACTATGCAGATAACTAACTATATGCAAAGACGACACTAAAATGCCCCCAAACTTAAACTAGACATTGTCCTCAATGGCTACAATAGAAAAAAATTAAAGCAGAGGACTTCCCCAAAATATAGCAATCTTCCTCCTCATCCGCTAAGTTTGAGAATAAAGCAAGACATGGAACAAATTGGGCACCACACTTGAATTTGACTTGAATAACTCAGAAACCATGATAGAAGCAATTTTATTAAATCCTAAATAAATGCAAATTCAAAACTACTAATATAAAACTTAATAAAAACTAAAAATAAAATTGAACTTGGGTCATTTCCCAATAAGCGCTTTGTTTTATAGTCTCACCGACTTCTTCAATTCTCATCCAATTCCCTATTTAAAATTGAGGAACCTCCATCCATCGAAGAATGTTACTTTTGGGAGGTTCCCATTAGCAAAAACCTTGAATTGAAGTCACCTAGCATGCTCTTTTGTAGATAGGATCCCCATTAAGAACGGCAAGAACCACTAGGTGTTTCCTCCATTATGTCGATGATCGATTAGGGCATCAAGCTTAATAAACATAATGGAATCTTCCTCTATCTTCTCCTTTTCATCCCACCATGACTCCACAATCAGATTAGCTCTTACGTCACCAAGAGCTTTGCCGATTTACATGATTTCCAATTGGGCATGGTTTTGCAAAACGCCTGATTCTTGAACTTTGGTGGAGGAGGCACATGGATATACTAATGAAATTGGCTCATCTTCGCTGGTACTCAAAGTTAGATCTTTGCCGATCTCTTTTTCTTGGTCCCCAAGTCTTTCCTCTCTTTCAACATCTATATCATTTGGCACATCCGGCTGCAGATTTGGTTCTGCTCACCATCAATCTCTTAATTCATGTCATAGAGCCAAGTGTATTGAGGATTTATTGTTCAACGATGTGCTATCTCGTCCCAATTGATTTTCCAGATTCTTGATCGATGCATTCTCGACTTTGTATACTCACCCATTTGATTAAGTTTCTTTTCATGTTCCTCGTGTTTCTTTTCGTAAGCTTTAATAACTTTTTCCAAGGCTTCCTCCCAATTTGAATGTTCTTCCCGTTGTAAGGAGGTGGACACGAGAAATCCGGTGGGTATGTTGACTTGGAGCATAAAATTGATCTTGATTGATACTCCATGAAAAATCCGTGATACCCCAAACTTGTTCATAATTATCATATGCATAATTATTGAGGGTAGTTACCACCATACTATACCGCCCAAAATTGATGGTGCATTGATTACTCATGATTGATTTCCAAAGACAATAATCACACATAATCGCCATCCTTCGACTCGCTGGATGCGATAACGCCCAACTTCCTCGAAAGTTCTTTAATTTGTAGCCGATATCATGCGAAAGTGTCGCGAGTCCATCAATCTCCATTCCTCGTCGAAATCACGTGTTCGTATGGCCATTGATACGCAAAGTCATCCATGGTACCTAAAAAGAGAGAAATATAGAAAGAGAATGAAAAATAAAATAAAAATAAAAATGTTTAAATTAAGACTAATTTGATTGAAATTAATATTGTAAATAATTATTAAATTAATTCCCTAAGAATCTACGCTAAAAACTTGTCGATCGATTTCGCAATCAATGAATACGCAAGTAGTATACACTATCAACAAGTAATAAAGTGAAAGTAGAGTATCGCTCCCACGAGGAATTATTTAATAAAAATTACCAAGTACTAACTCTTAACCAAATCAATTTTATTTAAACAACCAATAATTGTGATTTTCTAATTAAGAAAACTAAATTAAAACAATTAAAAAGAGATTATTCTAAAAGAAAGCAAATAAACAACTAAAATTTGATTGAATTTAGATAAATAAGGATTAAGACTCCAATATCCCCAATTATGAATTATAAATCAATTATTCAACTATTCCAATTATTATGTTCACCGAATTGTTAATGTGAATTCTCAAATGCCAAAAGCCCTCTCTCGAAGTGATCAATTGCCTTCTATTTAACCCATTAATTTTGCTATATCTCTCTATGCAAAACAATTGAATTAAACTCATATAATCCCAATTCCTTATATGTTACATGCGCAAAAATAGATATTCTCATTCTATTCACAAACCTAATTATTCACTCGTAAATAAATAACTAAGTCACATGTCACCATGCCCAGCTTCTAACCCTAGAATTCCTTTCTCAATTCCTTCTAGAGTAACAAGGTAATTATCGATCGATAAATTAATCAATAAGCACAAAGCAAGATGAACAATTCACTTCAACATAAATAATTGTAATAAATCAAATAATCAATTCATAATCATAAAAAGTTCAATTGAAATCTTAATGAAAGAGTTAGTTCATAATTAATGAATTAAAATCAAGAATCCACAATTGAATAGACATTAAAAGATAAAAGTAAGAGAAGAGAAGAGAATATAATCTATCGTCAAGAGCTTTCGAGACTCTCTCTTTCGCTCCCGCTTTGAATCTTCAATGGTCTCCAAGTTGCTTTCAATCTCCAAAACTAATAAGAACTAGGTTTATGTTCTAATCTAAAGGAGTGTTTAATCTAGTCTAATCTATGTAATCTCCCTTTATTTTATGCCTTACATCATGTATTTATAGGTTACAAGTCCAATTTTGAGCTTAGAACAAACCCAATCCAATTTGGAGTCAAAAGGTGTCAAATTCGCCTAAAACGCTGCCCAAAGCCGCAGACTCCAACCTCTTCCTCAAAGGCTTCCAAATAACTGGAACGACGCTCAGACATCGCTTTTATAGCTCCCCTTTGCCGAAAAAGTTTAAAAAATAGCGCCTTACTGCTACCACTTTTTTCTCGACATTTTCTCGCCCGACGCCCTTTTGGGAAAATGGCCATAACTTCTTCGTCTCAACTCCGATTTTGATGATTCAAGATGATCCTGAAAGAGAAAAGTAGATCTACAACTTTCATTCTTTGAGTGTTTCGAAATAAGGTCCATAGAAATACTCAAATTGGCTCAAGTGATCATGTAAATGGCAAGTCGAAAACGCTAATCTAGCCACCCCAACGCCGATCCATGTAACTTTTGTCCCAATTCCTACAAAACAACATAAAACATGCTTGAATAGACATAAACACTTAAAAACTAATCTAAAAGACTTGAGAACAACAATAAATTAAGCCCTAATGTATCCAATTCATGTATAAAACTCACTCATCAAATACCCCAAACTTAAACCTTTGCTTGTCCTCAAGCAAAAAACACAAAAGAACTAAAAATAAAACAAAATAACTCAACTAAATGAATGCATATGCATAATCTACTTTCTAATATACCTACGAATCCGAGTAATAAATCAAGATGATATATAAAGCAACAGCCTCAAAGATACCATCGGGTACTCAAACAATATATCCAATCAATTCAAAATCCATAACTCTAACCAATTAGTCAACCCAAACCTATCATCACCCATGTTGTGTGTGTGTGTGCTTGTTAACCATTCTAACCAACCACGCTCAAGATAATCACATAACAAACTTCTTATAAGGAAAATTTCAGTTCCAATTCAATTACTTTTGTGAACATGACAACTCCTATTAAAACTAAGCAATTACCAAATCTAAGGGTAAATATGTGATTTATTTATACTTTTATTCAACCACGAGGGCATTTTTTTCTCTCTTCTCGTGTTTTTTTTTTCATGGTCAGGCAATGTCTCATTCCATTAGGCTAATAAAGGCCACCCTCAATGAAGCTTTCAACCAACGACTCCTGCACTCATATAAGACCTTAGGGCGCTTAGGTGTTAAGACACACCTTTTCATGCATTTCTGCTCAAGTAACAAAGGCCCCAAACAAAACTAACCACTTGCTTTTTCTTTTTTTTTTTCATCTTTTTTTTTTTTTTCTTTTTCCGATTTTCTATTTTTTTCTCTTCATCAATTTTTTTATATATATATCCCATAGATTCCCCAAACTCAAGCTTTTACGCTATTCCAACCTTTACCGCCAGCTCACTAATTTCCTTAATTTTAACAAAGATTTTCCTCGTAAACAAATTATGAAACCTTTGAACCAAGTGGATTAAAACAAATAAACTTTAAGTGCTAACCTACATAAGTTTCAGATGTGCTCGATTATCATCATGATTAAAATTAGAACTCATCATCAATTATCAACACTGCTCAAGTTAATATGCAAAACCAATCTTATCATAGGCCGAGCTAAGACCACACCAACCTATCACATAGATTCATGCAAAAATAAAAAAAATGCAATTATACTACATGAACACATATATGAAGATGCAAAAAAAAAAATACCATGTATTATATGCAACCTAAAAAAAACATAATGCTAACACATAAAAAAAAAATAAACTACTATGCAGATAACTAACTATATGCAGTACGACACTAAAATGCCCCCAAACTTAAACTAGACATTGTCCTCAATGGCTACAATAGAAAAAATTAAAGCAGAGGACTTCCCTGAAAATATAGCAATCTTCCTCCTCATCCGCTAAGTTTGAGAATAAAGCAAGACATGGAACAAATTGGGCACCACACTTGAATTTGACTTGAATAACTCAGAAACCATGATAGAAGCAATTTTATTAAATCCTAAATAAATGCAAATTCAAAACTACTAATATAAAACTTAATAAAACTAAAATAAAATTTGAACTTGGGTCGCTTCCCAATAAGCGCTTTGTTTTATAGTCTCACCGACTTTCTTCAATTCTCTATCCAATTCCCTATTTAAAATCGAGGAACCCTCCATCCATCGTAAGCAATGTTACTTTTGGGAGGTTCCCATTAGCAAAAACCCTTGAATTGAAGTCACCTAAAGATGCTCTTTTGTAGATAGATCCCCATTAAGAACTCAGAAACCACTAGTGTTTCCTCCATTATGTCGATGATCGATTAGGGCATCAAGCTTAATAAACATAATGGAATCTTCCTCTATCTTCTCCTTTTCATCCCACCATGACTCCACAACCAGATTAGCTTTACGCTACCAAGAGCTTTGCCGACGATACACATGACTTCCAATTGGGCATGGTTTTGCAAAACCGCCTTGATTCTTGAACTTTGGTGGAGGAGGCACATGGGATACTAATGAAATTGGCTCATCTTCGCTGGTACTCAAAGTTAGATCTTTGCCGATCTCTTTTTCTTGGTCCCCAAGTCTTTCCTCTCTTTCAACATCTATATCATTTGGCACATCCGGCTGCAGATTTGGTTCTGCTCACCATCAATCTCGTAATTCATGTCATAGAGCCAAGTGTATTGAGGATTTATTGTTCAACGACGTGCTATCTCGCCCCAATTGATTTTCCGATTCTCGATCGATGCATTCGACTTTGTATACTCACCCATTTGATTAAGTTTCTTTTCATGTTCCTCGTGTTTCTTTTCGTAAGCTTTAATAACTTTTTCCAAGGCTTCCTCCCAATTTGAATGTTCTTCCCATTGTAGTGGGAGGGACACGAAAACCGAAATTGTATGTTGGACTTGGAGCATAAAATTGATCTTGATTGATACTCCATGAAAATCCGTGATACCCCAAACTTGATCATAATTATCATATAGACATAATTATTGGGGTAATCACCACCATACTGCATCCTATTTCAAGATCGATGGCGCATTGATTACTCATATGATTTCCAAAGACAATAATCACAAAAATCGCCATCACTTCGACTGATGACGCTGAGCTTCATAACGCTTCAAACTTCCTCGAAAGTTCTTTAATTTAGCCGACATAATGCGTAAAGTTTCGCGAGTCTGTCAATCTCCATTCCCTCGTCGAAATCATGTTCGTATGGCCATTGATACGCAAAGTCATCCATGGTACCTAAAAAGAGAGAAATATAGAAGAGAATGAAAAAAAAAAAATAAAAATGTTTAAATTAAGACTAATTTGATTGAAATTAATATTGGTAAATAATTATTAAATTAATTCTAAAGAATTCACGCCTAAAAAACTTGTTGATCGATTTCAAATCAATGAATACGCAAAGTATACACGGCCAACAAGTAATAAAGTGAAAGTAGAGTATCGCTCCCACGAGGAATTATTTAATAAAAATTACCAAGTACTAACTCTTAACCAAATCAATTTTATTTAAACAACCAATAATTGTGATTTTTCTAATTAAGAAAACTAAATTAAAACAATTAAAAGAGATTATTCTAAAAGAAAGAAAATAAACAACTAAAATTTGATTGAATTTTAGATAAATAAGGATTAAGACTCAATATCCCCAATTATGAATTATAAATCAATTATTCAACTATTCTAATTATTATGTTCATCAATTGTTAATAGAATTTTCAAATGCCAAAAGCCCTCTCTCGAGTGATCAATTGCCTTCTATTTAACCCAGATTAATTTTGCTATATCTCTATGCAAAACAATTGAATTAAACTCACATAATCCCAATTCCTTATGTGTTACATGCGCGAAATAGATATTCTCATTCTATTCACAAACCTAATTATTCATCATGCAAATAACTAAGTCACATGTCACCATGCCCAGCTTCTAACCCTAGAATTCCTTTCAATTCCTTCTAGAGTAACAAGGTAATTATCGATCGATAATTAATCAATAAGCATAAAGCAAGATGAACAATTCACTTCAACATAAATAATTAAATAAATCAAATAATCAATTCATAATCATAAAAAGTTCAATTGAAATCTTAATGAAAGAGTTAGTTCATAATTAATGAATTAAAATCAAGAATCCACAATTGAATAGACATTAAAAGATAAAAGTAAGAGAAGAGAAGAGAATATAATCTATCGTCAAGAAATTTCTCAGACTCCTCTTCGCTTCCCGCTTTGAATCTTCAATGGTCTCCAAGTCGCTTCAATCTCCAAAACTAATAAGAACTAGGGTTATGTTCTAATCTAAAGGAGTGTTTAATCTAGTCTAATCTATGTAATCTCCCTTTATTTTATGCCTTACATCATGTATTTATAGGTTACAAGTCCAATTTTTAGCTTAGAACAAACCCAATCCAATTTGGAGTCAAAAGGTGTCAAAATTACCAAAACGCGCCCAAAGCCATGCACTCAACCTCTTCCCAAAAGGCTTCAAATACTGGGAACGACGCCAGACATCGCTTTTATAAGCCTCGAGGCCGAAATAAAGTTTAAAATAGCGCCTCAAGCGCTACCACTTTTTCTCGACATTTTCATCTCCCGACGCCCTTTGGGAAAATGGCCATAACTTCTTCGTCCAAACTCCGATTTTGATGATTCAAGATGATCCTGAAAGAGGAAAGTAGATCTACAACTTTAATTCTTGTTTCAAATAAGAGGCTCAAGTGATTTCAAATAAGGTCCATGTAACTTTTGAAATACTACAAAACAACATTGGCTCACTTAAAGACTGATCAGTCTGTGTAAATGGCTCAATCAAGAAAACGCTAATCTAGCCAATTTCCGGAACGCCGAAAATCCATGTAACTTTTGTCCCAATTTATACCTACAAAACAATCTCATAAAAACATGCTCGAGAATAGACATAAACACTTAAAAAATCCATTTAATCTAAAAGACTTGAGAACAATAATATTGGTTAATTAAGCCCGATTATTTTCGTATGTATCCAATTCATGTTAGTACATCTCCTTGGGGTGCTCCTGCTTTTATTTATAAAGAAGAAAGACGGGAGTATGCGACTTTGTATTGACTATCGAGAATTGAACCATGTCACCATCAAGAATAGGTATCCGCTACCTCGTATTGATGACCTGTTTGACCAGTTACAAAGATCACATTTCTTTTTAAAGATCGATCTTCGTTCTGGATATCATCAGTTGAAGATTAGAACTGAGGATATTCCAAAGACTGCCTTCAGAACTCGGTACGGGCATTATGAATTCTTAGTTATGTCTTTTGGATTGACTAATGCTCCTGCGGCTTTCATGGACATGATGAAAAGAGTATTCAAGGAATATTTGGATCAGTTCATTGTTGTCTTCATTGATGACATCCTCATATATTCCAAAAGTCATGAAGATCATGAGCACCATTTGAAGCTGGTACTCCAAAGGCTTCGTGAAAACAAGCTTTATGCTAAGTTGAAGAAATGTGAGTTCTGGCTTGAGGAAGTAGCATTCCTTGGGCATGTGGTGTCAAAGCATAGAGTATCTGTTGACCTAGCGAAGATTGAAGCAATACAAATTTGGGAGCAATCGAAGTCGGTGACTGAAGTGCATAGCTTTCTGGGCTTAGCTAGTTATTATCGGAGTTTCGTGGAAGGATTTTCTCGAATCGCTACTCCGTTAACTCAGTTGACTCGGAAAGATACAAAATTCGTATGGAACGAGGAATACGAGAAGATTTTTCAAGAGCTTAAGAGAAGACTTATTTCGGCACCTATTTTGATAATACCATCTGGTTCGGATGGATTTGTTATCTACAGCGATGCTTCGGGCAAAGGGTTAGGGTGTGTTCTCATGCAACATGGGAAAGTCATAGCCTATGCCTCGCGACAACTTAAAGAATATGAGAGGAATTATCCTACTCATGATCTAGAATTAGCAAAGCAAATAAGCTTCGCAAGGCTAAAGATCTGAAGACACTATCTATATGGGGAGAAAGTGGAGATATATTCAGACCATAAAAGCCTCAAATATTTCTTAACCCAAAAGGAACTCAACATGCGGTAATGACGTTGGCTCGAGCTATTGAAAGATTATGACCACACTATTCAATACCATCCTGGAAAAGCGAACGTGGTAGCTGACGCATTGAGTAGAAGATCATATGCAGGAACGAGTGCAATGTTGTTAACACAAAGGCCTATTTTGTGTGATTTACAAAAGATGAAGATAAAATTCAAGACTCCGCGGACCCATGCGATGATGTCAAGTATACACATAGAACCAAATTTAATCGATGAAGTTAAAATTTATCTCGAGATGTTTAACTTGTCAACGTGTAAAGGCAGAGCATCAAGTGCCAAAGGGTCCATTGCAACCACTTGAGATTCTGAAATGGAAGTGGGAACGCATTACCATGGATTTCGTTACGGGTCTTCCCACGGTTTCTCAAAGCATAGATGCTATTTGGGTTATTGTTGATAGAATAACCAAGTCTGCTCATTTCTTGCCGATACGGGAGACTTATTCCCTTGAACGTCTTGATCATATGTACGTAAATGAGATTGTGAGATTGCATGGCATGCCAGTATCCATAGTTTCAGATCGTGACCCAAGATTCACTTCACGATTTTGGGTTAGCTTGCAAAAAGCTATAGGCACGGATTTTTGATTGATTCGACATACCATCCTCAAACTAGATGATAATCGAGAGAGGACTATTCAAACTGTTGAAGATCTATTAAGACTCTGTGTCCTAGACTTCAAAGGGAGTTGGGATAAGTATTTACCATTGGTGGAATTTTCCTACAACAACAGTTATTAGGCAAGTATAGGTGTGACTCCATTTAAAGCATTGTATGGACGAAAGTGTTGCTCTCCAATATGTTGGGATGAGGTGGGTGAAGCAACATTGTTGGGACCAGAGTTGGTACGTATGACTACGGAAAAGATCCAAATAATTCGACAACGATACAAAAAGCGGCAGGATCGACAAAAGAATTATACTTGATCTTCATCGAAAGAACGTGGAATTTAGTATTGGGGATCATGTATTGTTGCGAGTTGCCCCATGGAAGGGAGTTACAAGATTTGGGAAGAGAGGAAAGCTTAATCCACAATTTATTGGTCCATTTCAGATTCTTGACCGAGTAGGAAATGTGGCCTATAGACTCGCGTTACCTCAAAGCATGTCTCGTGTTCATAATGTTTTTCATATATCTGTGCTTCGTAAATATGTGAAAGACCCGAACCACGTTATTGAGTTAGAACCAGACGAGATAGCCGAAGACTTAACGTACGAGGAGGTACCAGTTAAGATCTTGGATAGGAAGGAGCATGTCTTACGTACATAGGTCATACCACAAGTCAAAGTTTTGTGGAGGAACCATGCTATAGAGGAAATGACCTAGGAGTTGGAAACGAAAATGAAAGCAAGGTATCCTCACCTTTTCGAAACACCAGGTACGTACGTTAATTTCAAGGACGAAATTTCATAAGGAGGGGAGGTTGTAAGACCCCAACTTATTATTAATGAAATTGAATTTCCTCTATTTATTATTTTAAAATAGTAAGGGTTGATTTGATTAATGTGGTTAGTTATGGATAAAATGCGCAAATATTTTAAATAAGCAAGTGGTTATAAAATATTCATTGTTGTCGGGGAATATTCGTTTGGTTGTGGAATATTCTTGCTGTCGGAGAATATTCGTACGACGGCGTAGCCTTGTGTGGGCTCCATAACAGAAAGCGATTGGATGAAGAAAACGACAAGTATAAGTTGTTTATAAATAACGGCTTATTTTTTACCGTTAATACTGTTGAAATACTCGGTGGTTAAAACACAGTAGCACACAGTATTGCACCAATTATTAATTTTTACGTAAGAAGGCACTACTCAATAATTGTTACAGTAATTACTGTTCAATATTTTATTTTATTGATTCAATAATTGCTACGTTGATATTTTATATTATCGTTGTTTCAATAATTGTCACTGCACAATATTTTTTATTATCAGATCAATAATTCATATTATTTGAATAATATTATTAGATAGCATTATTGGCAATGTCTAGAAATTTCTGTCTAAGGAGAGGTTTGGTCACCTAATTGGGCGCAGTAGGAGAAATCCTTATTAAAAGCCCCTCTTCCTCGAACTACCACCGTCAAGATTGGTGTGATTCTCAGAATATTATTTTTGAATAATTAATTATTGATTTATATGATAAGGAAAATATTCATTTTATGTGGATATAGATGGAGAAAATTTTAAAGTGACAATTGTTGAAAAATTGATATTTTATCTTTTCTGATAAAATAATTCATTTAAATATATTATTATATTTTAATAATATAATAATGGTGATATTTTTACAATGAATGTGGGATATATGAATATATGAGGAGGAAGAGTATTTTTGTTACTAAAAATATTTAAAACATGTTTTTCATGTTTGTGGACCCCATTTCTTGACTGAAATTTGATTATAGCTTGTAAAATCGTCTATATGTGAATTTCGGTCAATTTCTGATTGGAATTTGGAAAAACTTAAAACTACAAAGTTGTAGAGAATTGAATTTCCTATGGAATGGACATAAGATTCAAATTTTTCTGATAAAAGGGCTATTTATTATGAATTATTGAAGCTCCGAAGTTCCAGAATAATTGATCTTTGAAAGTTTTAGTTATTTTTTTTAAGAAAAATGTTTTTATTGTTTAGGTGGGCCCCACAAATGTTGTAAACATGCTGAATTCAGTTGGTCTTAGGTGGGGCGTGAAATTTTTTATTTATATTAATATTATATTAAATTTTCTGCTTTGGTGTTCTAAACAATTTCCTATAAATAGGTGCTTAGGTTAAATTGAAAATCACATCGAAATCAAATCTTCTCTCTATATTATCGAGTTTATTCTTGTGAGTATTTTGATACTTTAAGAGTTGCTATACGGTGCAAGTTCCTTCAAAGACTATATCCAATATTCCAAATCGAAGTAATTCTTTTTCAAGTAAGTGGATGCTATTTTTTAAAAATGATATTATTTCTTCTAATATCATTATGCCAAAATATTGGTAAGATTTTTCTTGTGAAATTTTATCTTTTAGTGTCTAAGTTACTATTCACGATACTGGCACTATTCACATATACTGACAATTATTCACGAATACTGGACTATTCACAGAAAAATTAAATTTTCGTTTTTTTTTCCAAAATATTTATTATGGATACTAGCTTTGATTGTATCCATGTTTTGATCATTCTTGAATTTTAATCCACTATGCTTATTTAAGAAGTATTTTTGAACTTGGATTGTTTAAAGTACGAATCCTTAATATTTGTTTCACTAGATTCGTTGTCTTTAAAATATTTTTTCATAATCCTTAGTCCTAAATGATGATATTACTGAATATCTTTGGCCTATAGTGAAAAGATGGTTGATTTTCTTATGAATATCTTTGGCCCGTAGTGCAAAGATGTACAAGTGTTGAGATGAACATGACCAACTGATGAATATCTTTGGCCTGTAATGCAAAGATGAATATTTGATTCAAGATGAATATTGATTGATGTTACAGGGATAAAATATTGATGATGGACTTTTAAATTCATAGATTATATTAGATTTCATTCTCTACGTAACTCTTCTATGAATTATTATTTCCGCGCGAATATTGATCTGAAACTTGTTGTCTATTATATTCTATCAGATTTTTCCCTGTTGAAGAATAACGATAATTTTTTCTATGTTATCTTAGTCATAATATTCTTTACTGGGCTAGTTGAGCTCACCTTTTTCCTTTTTGTTCCATTTTTCTTCTTAGGAGGCGAGACTGTTAGCGAGTTCTAGTCGGGGTATGAAATGATGGTTCTAGGAAGTTATTTTAGTAGTCCTCACCATTTGTGTAAAATAATGTATCAATAATTATAACAAGGACTTATTTGGGTGTGAATATTGTCTAGATGACAATATTTGTATTTAAACTCACAGTTTATGTGTTGTCGTATTTTGCACGACAATTGTATTAATAAAGTTTTAGTTGTTTTTATACCATATTTTTGGCGACTCAGGATGAGTGATGTATACCTATTTTGGGGGCGTCACAATAATCATACCAATCAACAATCCATCTATGCACTACGGGCCAAAGATGACTTTCACCATAATATAAGTATGAGGATGATGACAATGATATAAGAAATCAATCAAGTGAGATCAAGGATAAATATTAAAGATTTATAATTCAATTTATCCAGAGTTCAAGAATGTCCAAATTGTCAACATGATAACTAATTGTGGAGCAAAATTCAAGAAAGATATTTGTGTATCAAAAATTATTTGGACAGAAAAGAAATCAATTTTTATCATGAATGGTACCGTATGTATGAATAGTATCCATGAATAGTACTGTATGTATGAATAATATTGTATGCATAGTACCGTATGTATGAATAGTTTTCATGAATAGTACTCCATGAATAGTATCCATGAATAGTACCACGTAAATAGTACTCATGAATAGTACCCCGTAAATAGTACTCTGAATTAAAATATTAAAATTTTATAAGAAAGTTCAGACCAATATTTCAATGAAAAGATACTAAATGAAGTGCAAAACTCAAGGATATTATACTAATTTCAGAGATTATAGAAGCAATACTTATCAAAGTAAGTGTAGATTTAGGAATATGAAACGAAATAATATTACTTACGTACTATAGAGTATGGAAGAAAATAATATTTCTTACGAATATTGAACAAAAATAATATTCCTTACGAATATTGAACGAAGATAATATCCCTTACGAATATTGAACGAAAATAATATTCCTTACGAATATTGAACGAAAATAATATTCCTTACGAATACGAAAAATAATATCTCTTACGAATATAAAATAAATAATAAACCTTATGTAAGTCCCCGAATTTTATGAAATGAAAGTATTCAATTTTATTACAATTATTATTTTATTTCGTAAATGGTTAAATTGATAAAATGTTAAAGTTAAGGGTGATATATGAATTTTTTTTGCAAAGTAAGCAAGTTGTTATAAAATATTCGTTTGGTCGAGGAATATTCTTTTTGTCGGGGAATATCTGTACGACGTCACAATCATTGGTGGACCCCACAACAGAAGTATTGTCGTAGTAAGAAAACGACAGAATTATCTTTTTATAAAAATAACGGTGAAAGTTTTACCGTTAAAATTGTTGAACTACCCGGTAGTAAAAGTACAATAATATGTGTGGTTGCATAGTAGCACAGAGTATTGATTATTGATGCTTACGTAAGAAGTCACTCAGTTATACTCAATTATTGCTACAGTAATTACTGCATCATATCTCTCATATTATTTCAATTATTGTCACAGTATCATCTGCATAATATATTTATATTATTAAATTAATAATTGAGACGACAAAGTTATTCATATTATTATTTGCAATATTAACAATGTCTAGAAGTTCATCAAGGAGAGGTTTGGTCACCTAATTGCGCTACTATAATAAGGAGAAATCCTTATCGAAAAGCCCCCTCTTTCCTGGGAACGACCTGATTGTTAAATATTGTGAATTATAATATTAATGATGAATAAGTTCGTGTTGATTAATGATAAAATTGATAGTTCCATTGTGTTGGAATTATTAGTGTTAGTGGAAATCGACATTTATTTCGATAATAATTGATGTCTGGAGGTTATATAGACCAATCGGGTAATTAACTGGATAGATGAGAAATTAATTGCTATTGATTCATATGCTTATAAGTATGTGTTCACATGTATGTACTATTGATTCACATGGTAAACTATTAGGGGAGTTGGTGCAAGATTGATAATACTTGCATGACTAAATTAAAAATGGAGGTATAGATGAATGTACTATACTATAATTACTTTTTTCACATGATTATACTATTGAGTCACATGATTTTACTATTGATTCACATGATTTACTATTAGGGGAGGTGGTGCAAGTTTGATAATACTTGCAGGACTAAATTAAAAAAGAAGAAAAGGGGGAAGGTATTATACTGTAATATTTCGAGCCCCAAAATGTGCAATTATTGAAACTATATTTTCCTATAAATAGAAGCTTATTCTTCCTTCATTTCTCACCAATTCACTAAAGCTATAGAGAAATTATTATAGAGAGAAAGAAGAAGAGAAGTCTGCTACCTCACTATTCCAGTATCCAGTCTTCTTTTGAGGTAAGGGGTATTATTTCTTTCGTATTCATGAAGAGAGCTATTGTTATTCTATTCCTTATTATTACGTTGGAATAACTTTGTCTGTCTAAATCATCGCATACATGGTGAAATTCTTCATTATTCCATTCTTTATTATTACATTGGAATAACCGTTTGTCTGTCTGGCTCTATCGCATGCTCAGTGAATTCTGTTGTTATTTCATTCTTTATTATTCTATTGGAATATCTTGTCTGTGCAGATTACGCATGACCTGGTTCCATTCTTTATTATTCTATTGGAATATCCTCATGCATGCGGATTACGCATGACACGGTTCCATTCTTTATTATTCTTTGGGAATAACTTTTGCATGTGCGGCCTATCGCATGCATGGTGAATTCTTCATTATTCAATTCTTTATTATTCATTGGAATAACTCACAATGTGTATTACCGCATGCATGGTGAATGATCCTTTGTATTCATTCCTTATTAAATTATGGAAATGATCTGTCTACGTGGATTACCGCATGGAAGGCAAAAATCCATTTGCAGTTTCGTATATTCTATTATACTCGTATGAGATATTGTAAGACCCCAACTTTTATGAATAAAGATGAATTTTCTATAATTATCATTTTTGAATATTATGGAATGAATTTGATATAATGTTATAGTTGTGGGTAATAGTTATAAATTTTGCAAAAAGTACGTAAGTTGTTATATAATATTCGATTGGTGGGAATATTCGCTTTTAACGGGGAATATTAAATGACGACAAAGACAATCATTAATGGACCCACAACGGAATTATTGTCGGATTAAGAAAACGACAAAAATATTTTATGAAAATAACGACGGAAGTTTTATCGTTAACTGTTGAAACACCCGGTGTTAAAAGTACAGGAATACGCGTGGTTGTATAGTAGCACATGGTATTGATTATTGATGCTTACGTGAGAAGTCACTCAGTTTTGTTCAATTATTGCTTCAGTAATTGTTGCATACTATCTCACGTTAATTGATTCAATTATTATCGATATTGTATATATTATTAAATCAATAATTAAGACGATGAAGTTAAAAATATTATTATTTTCAATATTAACGATGTCTAGAAGTTCTGCCAAGGAGAGGTTTGGTCACCTAATTGCGCGCCAATAGAGAGAAATCCTTATTGGAAAGCCCCCTCTTTCCTGGGAACGACCTGGTCGATTAACAGTGTAAATTATAATAATGATGATGAAGTTTTGTTTTATTAGTATTATTAATGTAATAAAACAGAAAAACTTTTTATATAAAACATAATACTTTTATAAAGTTATTCGTTTTATTAGACTATAAATAGAATATATTGTTAAAGTTTATGCCCTAGAGGCCAATTATTTGATATAATTGCTTAACGTTTTTATATTATATTTGATTGAATAAATATATGATTTTATTATGGTTTTATTTACTGCGTAATATAATTGTTAACATAATAAAATTCCTTAGAATAGTGATACAAATTATATAGTTTCAAGTATGTGACTTGAACATGAGATTATATATTACCATTAGTATCAGTGTTCTTAAATGTCCCTAGTCGAGTATCATTGTTGATGGGACAACAATGATGCATTGAGACTAGTATGTGGATCGACCGATGACCAAATCTCATTGGTCATAAATATATGAGATATTAAGTCAATGCATAGGTACATGTTGAAAACGATGTCTTGGATGTAATTCCACCATGAGAATTCTATATGGAGCATTATGCGAAGTGTCATTAGCAATTCTCATAGTGACAATGATGTAATGGTCCTCCGAACTAAAATCTCTATATTACTACACGAGAATTTATGTACTTTGATATCATTAAATGTCACCTTTAATATGGTGGACTATAAAGGTGATTATTGGGTTCATCATTAATCGTGTGAGAAATATGAGTGATCTAGATGGAATTTAACCATCCTATATATTATAGGTGATATCCATAGGCCTCTTGATTGAGTAGGACTATGAAATGTATGGCCATGCTCAAATAGTGATTTGTTTCATATAGTCTACTCATTGATCAAGAAAACTCAGATTAAATTATGAAGAGTATGACACAGTCCATGACTCGAGTTTAATCTAGGATATTAAGGTTAAAAGGATTAAATTACATTGAAATATTGGTCACGAAAAGGTTGCATCGAATCATCGATCTTATTATTACTTGGGTAGCGAAGGATGCATTACTAGATGCCGCTCACTGCTTATAATTTTATAATATGATTTTAAAATTATTGCCAACGTAATAATAACCTATAGGTCACACACATAGTAAACGTTATTTAAAGGGAATTAATTTAAATTTTAAGGATTTAAATATATTAATATGATTAATAGTATTTAAATCACGAATTTAAATTAAAAGGATAATTTGTATATATGTATATTAATTAAGTAAGACTTAATTAAGATATATATATATATATATATATATATATATATATATATAAAATTTGGATTTTATGAAATTAGGTTTTGATTTGATTAATTCCTTTTAACTACTATATATATGATATATAGCAACTACTTAGGAAAAGATATCATATTTGAAAAACCCTAGCCATTTCTTGAGAGAGACTAGAGAAAAACAGATTTGAAAAAATCCATTCCTTTTGGTGGCTAGTATCTGCAAGTCCTTCTTATTGCAGAATCGTTCGACGGTTAGAAATGCGGCGTTCGTGTGGATACTGTAGAGGGCTAATCGGTTTGTATTGCGTTGGAGATTCGAGGCGATCGGTTTGATTCTCGTTTGTTTATATCTCGGTATAATCTCTAAACCTCTCTGAATTAATTGATTTTTCGCATGGATCCTGCTTTTAGGGGTTTCAAAATTGCTTTAAAATTTTAATTTCATTTGTATGTTTCGCGTAGAAGCCCAACATATATTATATTCTATTATGCATAGTATTTTGCATAATAAAATCTTTTATATAAAATGTAATACTTTTATAAAGTTATTCGTTTTATTAGATTATAAATAGAATATATTATATTTTATTATGCATAGTGCTGCATAGTGTTTTGCATAGTAAAATCTTTTTATATAAAATAGAATACTTTTATAAATTTATTCGTTTTATTAGATTATAAATAGAATATATTATATTTTAATTAAAAATTTTATTTTATTAGAATATTTTATAGTAAACCAATCTGACCGTCCATTTAAAAGTAAATCAATCGAACGTTCGTAAATTAGTTACTATTCACCATTCTCCTATAAATAAAGCTCATTCCTTCATTATTTCTTATGAATTCACCAAACTCTAGAGAGAAACTATAGAGAGAAGAAAAAAAAAATATTCTTCTACTTCACTACTCCTATATCCAATTTGTTCTAAGGTAAGGGGTATTATTTCTTTCTTTCGTCTTCATGAAGAGAACTTCATTATTCCATTCTTTGTTATTATGTTGAATAACTTTGCTCATCTGAAATACTGCGCATACATGGTGAAATTTTTCGATTATTCCATTCTTTATTATTATGTCGAATAACTTTTATACATCTAAGTACCGCATACATGGTGGAATTCTTCATTACTCCATTCTTTATTATTCGCTGGAACATCCCGTCATGCGTTACGCATGACCGGTTCCATTATTTATTATTCTGTTGGAACATCCTCATTGCATGCTAATTTACGCTCTACTTCGGTTCCGTTATTTATTATTCATTGGAAATATCCTCGTGCGTATGCTTACGCATGACCTAGTTCCGTTATTTATTATTCATTAGAATAACTTTTATGCATGCGGTCTATCGCATGCCTGGTGATTTCTTTTGTTATTCCATTCTTTATTATACTCAATTGGTTAAAGTTTTGACTTCTATACTCCATGAAATTAGTGGAATATTCTTGATATTTGCGCTTCATCCAGTATCTTTTCATGAAAATATTCTTCTGAGCATTCTTGAATTTTACTCTACAAAGAAGTATCATGTTGACAATTTGGACGTTATTAGTTCCTGGATAAATTAATTCTTGAACTTGTTTTATTAAATTCTTATATCATTGTCATCATCTTCTTCATTTTATATTATGTTGAAAGTCATCCGCGGCACAGAGTGCATAGATTGAATTGGTATGATTATGACCAGGGATTAATCGGTATAATCATGACCGTAATGTTACAAATGATGTGGTAAAAGTCCTATTGGCCTGTAGTAAATTGATGAACAGTTGTTGGCATGATCATGACTATTGATGAATACACGAATATCCTTGGCCCGTAGTGCATGGATAATTTATGGTTGTGATACTAATGAATATCCTTGGCCGTAGTGCATGGATGATGTGGATTATTTATTAAGCTGAGTCCCAGCGATAAAAGTGATGGAAAAACCTTTTAAATCATAAAAGATAGTAGATTTTATTCTTTACTTAACTCTTTTAATGGATTGCTTGTTCCGTTGCAGTTAAACTTGATGTTTGTTATATTGTATCAGTTTAACACCGTTGAAGGCTAACGATAATTTATTCTGTATTATCTTAGTCATAATATTTCTTATTGGGCTAGTTGAGCTCACCCTTTTACTTCATTGTTCTCTTTAGGAAATGAGAACGTAGCAGGGACTAGTCGGGGAACGGAGTGACGGTCCAGATAATAGCATTAGTAGTCCTCAATATTCTGTTAAATAGTGTGATAATAAATGTGATGAAGACTTAATTGAGTGTGGATATTGTCTAGATGACAATATTTGTATTAAAACTCACAGCATATGTTTGTCGTATTTTACATGACTGTTGTATAATTAAGTTGTATTTGAATTTTGTACCATGTATTTGGCGACTCAAGATGGTTGATGTGTACCTATTTTGGGGGCGTCACAGTTGGTATCAAAGCTTAGGGATATGATCCCTGGCTAAGATGTGAGACAAGAACTAGGAGGGGAAAGACGGGGAATTCCTT
Organism: Panax ginseng; assembly: GCA_020205605.1. NCBI lineage: Eukaryota > Viridiplantae > Streptophyta > Magnoliopsida > Apiales > Araliaceae > Panax > Panax ginseng. Next base: position 37,822,754 of record CM035130.1, on the reverse strand, counting down.
CGCTAGTATGACTTACCTAAGTTTATTTAGTATTTAATTAGTTGGTCAGAGTATAGGGATAATATGTGATATATTAATTAACCATTATTTTGTGGAAGTATTTGAAAATGGATCCGAGAATGTTGAGATTAGCAATGGAGCACAGGAGACCGTTGAGTCTCCATAGATCAATAATCAGTATAATGTGCATCAAGAAGGCGACAATCCTCAGGAAAACAACAACACTAACCAGATGATGAACGATGGAATGTTCAGAGGCTTTAAGCAATTCATGCAACATCAGGCAAGAGCGGCTCCTATACAAAATGCAGGTGGAAACACTGGCAACTCTCGGACGGTCACCACTAAGAAGTTCAAGGAACTGGGACCACCGAAGTTTTTTGGAGAGCCAAAACCACTTAAGGCGGAGACGTGGATAAAGCAGATCTGCAAGATATTTGATGTCATGGGATGCTTCAAGGAGCAAAAGGTTCCCTTTGACACCTTCATGTTGCGTGCAGAGGCAGATTACTGGTGGGAATCTTTAAAACGTACTCAACCTGCCGCACTGAAGATGGCTTGGGAGAAGTTCCAAGAATTGTTCAACGACAAGTACTTTCCCGAAAGTATTCGTCACATGAAAGAGGTAGAGTTCATCAAGCTGGAGCAAAACAACATGACCGTGTTGCAATATGAAGCCAAGTTTGCCGAGTTGTCTCGGTTTACGTTCCATTTGGTTGATAATGAGGAGAGAATGACGTGAATGTTTCTAAGAGATTTGAAACCCAAGATACATCAATATCTTATCTCTCATAAACTGTGTTTGTATTCAGATGTTGTTAATAGGGCTCAGTTATTGGAGCGCGATAATGAGTCAACCCAACCAAAAGAGAGCAGCCGACAAAATGATATACTAGTGATAGCAGTCATCGAAGCGGTGACAATAAGCGTGGAGGGAATCAACATGCCAGAAATGGTAACCACTTCAGTGGTAATCATGGCTAAAACAATAATAATGGACATTTCAAGAAGAGGAGATTCAACAATGATGGAAAGACGTCAGCACCAGCACCCGTTGTTAAGGAAGGAGAACGACCACCTATCATATGCTTAAAATGTGGAGGGGAGGGACACATCAGTCCAAACTGCGCGATGCCGTCCAAAGCATGTTATAATTGTGGAAGAGAAGGTCACCTAGCCTGATTTTGTCGCTCTCCAGTATGTTGGGATGAGGTGGGTGAAGCAACATTGTTGGGACCCGAGTTGGTACGTATGACTACGAAAAAGATCCAAATGATTCGACAACGTATACAAACGGCACAAGATCGACAAAAGAGTTATGCAGATCTTCATCGAAAGGACGTGGAATTTAGTATTGGGGATCATGTATTGTTGCGTGTTGCCCCATGAAAGGGAGTTACAAGATTCGGGAAGAGAGAAAAGCTCAATCCACAATTTATTGGTCCATTTCAAATTCTTGACCGAGTAGGTAATGTAGCCTATAGACTCGCGTTACCTCCAAGTATGTCTCGTGTTCATAATGTGTTTCACATATCCGTATCAGTAAATATGTGAAAGACCCGAACCACGTTATTGAGTTAGAACCAGACGAGATAGCCGAAGACTTAACGTACGAAGAGGTACCTGTCAAGATCTTGGATAGGAAGGAGCATGTCCTACGCACAAAGGTTATACCACAAGTTAAAGTTTTGTGGAGGAACCATGCTATAGAGGAAATAACCTGGGAGTTGGAAACGGAAATAAAAGCGAGGTATCCTCACCTTTTCGAAACACCAAGTACGTACATCAATTTCGAGGACGAAATTTCATAAGGAAGGGAGGTTGTAAGACCCCAACTTATTATTTAATGAAATTAAATTTTCTCTATTTATTATCTTGAAATAGTAAGGGTTGATTTGATTAATGTGGTAAGTTATGGGTAAAATGCGAAATTATTTCAAACAAGCAAGTGGTTTTAAAATATTCATTGTTGACGGGGAATATTCTTACTGTCAAGGAATATTCGTACGATGGCGCAGCCTTGTGTGGGCCCCATAATGGAAAGCGATTGGATGAAGAAAACGACAAGAATAAGTTGGTTATAAATAACGGCAGAAGTTGTTACCAAGATTATCTTGTTGGACTACTCGTTGGTTAAAACACAAGAAGACACGCAGATACACCAATTATTGATTCTTACGTCAGAAGGCACTACTCAATAATTGTTATAGTAATTACTGTTCAGTATTTTATTTTATTGATTCAATAATTGCTGTGTTGATATTTTATATTAATGTTGTTTTAATAATTGTCATTGCACATTATTTTCTATTATCGGAGCAATAATTCATATTATCTGAATAATATTATTAGATAACATTATTGACAATGTCTAGAAAGTTCTGTCTAAGGAGAGGTTTGGTCATCTAATTGCTACTTTAGTAAGAGAGATCCTTATTAGAAAGCCCCATCTTTCTTTTAGGAACCGCACGGTTGTCAAGAATGTGATTACGTAATATTATTTGTGAATAATTAATTATTGATTTATGTGATGAGAAAATATTAATTTTATGCGGATATAGATGGAGAAAATTTTTTAATGTGACAATTGTTGAAAATTAATATTTTATCTTTTTCTGATAAAATAATTCATTTAAATATATTATTTTAATAATATATTAATGGTGATATTTTTACAATGAATGTAGGATATATGAGTATAAGAGGAGGAAGAGTATTTTTGTGGCATTAAATCATTAACACATGTTTTGTGTGTCGGTAGACACAAATTCTTGACCGAAATTTGATTATAGCCTGTAAAATCACCCGTTTATGGATTTCGGTCAATTTCTGTTTGGAATTTGGAAAAACTTTCTTCTGCAAAGTTGTATAGAATGAAATTTCCTATGGAAAGTACATGTGTTTCGAATTTTTCTGACAAAAGGGCTATTTATTGTGAATTATTGAAGTTCCGAAATAATTGATTTTTGGAAGTTTTATTTATTTTTATCAAGGAAAACGTTTTTTCCATTTGAGTGGCACATGTTAATGGTTGAATCAGCTGGTGAGGTGTGCTAAGAAAATTAAGAAAAGTATATTATTATTTTATTAAATTTTCTGCTTTGGTGTTCTAAGCAATTTCCTATAAATAGGGTGCTTAGGTTAGAATTGAAAATCACACCAGAAACTGAAATCTTCTCTCTCTTTCTCTCTCGATATATTGAGTGTATACTTGTGATTATTTTAATACTTTGAGTGTTGCTATACGGTGCAAGTTCAAGTCATAGCCTATATCCGGTGTTTCAACTAGAAGTACTATCTTTTCGAGGTAAGGGGTGTTATTTTTTTCATATATGATATTATTTCTTTCAATATCATTATGCCGAAGTATTGATCTGAACTTTTAATCAAATTTGGAACTTTTTGTGTCGGAGTTACTATTCACGTATACGGCACTATTCACGAATACGATACTATTCATCGAAAAATGAATTTTTTTTCCTTTTCGTCCAAAATATCTATTATGGATACTAGCTTTGATTGTATCCATGTGTTGATCATTCTTGAATTTTACTTCACTATGATTATTTATGAGGTATTTTTGGACATGAAATAGTTGAAATACGAATCCTTGATATTTATTCTTTTGTTTCACTGGATTCGTTTCCTTTAAAATATTTTTCATCTTCCTCAGTCCTAAATGATGATATTATTGAATATCTTTGGCCTGTAGTGCAAAGATAAATGATTTTATAATGAATATCTTTGGCCCGTAGTGCAAAGATGAACAGGTGTTGAGATGAACATGACCGACTGATGAATATCTTTGGCACAGAAGTGCAAAGATGAAAAATTGATTCAAGATGAATATTGATTGATGTTACGAGGATAAAATATTGACGATGGACTTTTAATTTCATAGATAATAGTAGATTTCATTCTCTACGTAACTCATCTATGAATTATTATTTCATTGCGAATATTGATCCGAAACTTGTTGTTATATTGTATTTTATCGATTTTTCCTGTTGAAGACTAACGATAATTTTTTCTATATTATCTTAGTCATAATATTCTTTACTGTAGGCTAGTTGAGCTCACCCTTTTCCTTTTTGTTCTATTTTTCTTCTCGTGAGGCGAGAATATAAATGAGTACTAGTCGGGGTATGGAATGATGATTCTAGAAGTTGTTTAGTAGTCCTCACCATTTTGTAAAATAATGTATCAATAATTGTGATGATGATTTATTTGGGTATAGATATTGTCTAGAAGACAATATTTGTATTTAAACTCACAGTTTTTATGATGTATTAATAAAGTTGTAGTTGTTTCTGTACCATGTTATTGACGACCTAAAATGGGTGATGTATACCTATTTTGGGGGCGTCACACATAAAGCTATTCGTTTATTGAAAAATGGATGTCAAGCTTTCTTAGCTCATGTCACGGATCTAAACAAAAATACGTCAGTTTTGAATGATATTTCTATTGTTAATGAATTTCCTGACGTATTCCCTAAAGAACTTCCTAGCCTACCCCCAGAACGTGAAATTGAATTTTACATCGACTTTGAACCCAGTACAAAACCCATTTCCAAATCCCCATATCGAATGACTCCTATTGAACTTCAGGAGTTAAAGACCCAACTGCAGGAATTTTTAGACATCGGTTTCATTCGTCCTCGTACGTCTCCTTAGGGTGCTCTTGTTCTATTCGTGAAGAAGAAAGATGGGAGTATGCGACTTTGTATTGATTATCGGGAGTTGAACCATGTCACTATCAAAAATAGATACCCATTGCCACGTATTGATGACCTGTTTGACCAGTTGCAAGGAGCCAAATTCTTTTCAAAGATTGATCTTCGTTCCGGATATCACCAATTGAAGATTAGAACCGATGACATTCCAAAGACGGCTTTAACTCTCCATGACGGGCATTATGAATTCCTAGTCATGTCCTTTTTGATTGACTAATGCTCCTGCTGCTTTCATGGATATGATGAACCGAGTATTCAAGGAATATTTGGATCACTTTATGGTTGTCTTTATTGATGACATTCTTATTTATTCCAAAAGCCATGAAGATCATGAGCAACACTTGAGGCTGATACTCCAAAAGCTTCGTGAATATAAGCTTTATGCCAAGTTGAAGAAATGCGAGTTCTGGCTTGAGGAAGTAGCATTCCTTGGGCACGTAGTATCAAGTCATAGAATATCTATTGACCTAGCAAAGATTGAAGCTATTCAAAGTCGGGAGCAACTTAAATCGAAGGATCAAGATCGTAGCTTTCTCGGCTTAAATGGGTTATTATCGGAGATTCGTAGAAGGTTTTCTCGAATAGCTACTCCATTAACTCAAATTACTTTTAAAGATACAAAATTGCTTAGAACGAGGAATTTGAGAAGAGTTTTCAAGAACTCAAGAGGAGACTCATTTCAAGACTGCTCGACAATACCATCATCTGCCTCGGAGGGATTTGTCATCTACAAATGATGCTTCTCAGCAAAGGGTTAGGATGTTTTCTCATGCAACATGGGAAAGTCATAGCCTATGCCTCTCGACAACTCAAAGAATATGAGAGGAATTATCCTACTCATGATCTAGAGTTGGCAAATTTATTTTCGCACTTAAAATTTGGAGGCATTACTTGTATGGAGAGAAAGTGGAGATCTTTACGGATTATAAAAGCCTCAAATATTTCTTCACTCAAAAGGAACTAAACATGCGACAACGACGTTGGCTTGAACTGTTGATAGATTTTGATCATACCATCCAATACCATCCCGAAAAAGCAAACGTGGTAGGTAGCGCGATTGAGTAGAAGATTATATCTTGCGTACGAAAAGCGATATTGTCAACGTAGAGGCCCATTTTGTATAACTTGCAAAGGATGGAGATAGAGATAAAGACTCCAGGGACCCACGTGATAATGGAGAATATACGAGTAGAACCGACTTTAATCGATAAAGTTAAAGCTGCTCAAGCTACAGACCTGGAGCTGATGCATATGAGGAAGAAAGTAAAAGAAGGTTCTATACCGAAAGCAAGAATCGATGAAGAAGGAATACTTTAAGTCAACTCCATACTTTGTGTTCCTAACGATCCTGAGTTATAGTATAAAATCATGATGGAGGCACACAACACACCGTTTGCAATCCATCCTGGGAGTACCAAAATGTATTATGATCTTCGACATACATTTTGGTGGGGCAATATGAAGAGAGAGATATCGTTGTTTATCTCAAGGTGTTTAACTTGTCAATGAGTCAAGGCAGAGCATAAAGTACCAAAAGGTCCATTGCAACCACTTGAAATTCCAGAATGGAAGTGGGAGCACATTACCATGGATTTTGTTACTGGTCTTCCCAAGGTTTCTCAAGGCATAGATGCAATTTGGGTCATTGTTGATAGATTGACCAAGTCTGTTCATTTTTTACTAATACGAAAAACTTATACACTTGAACGTCTTGCTCGTATGTACATAAATGAGATTGTAAGACAACATGGTATGCCAGTATCCATAGTTTCTGATCGAGACCCAAGATTCACTTCACGATTTTGGGTTAGTTTACAAAAAGCTATAGGTACGAATTTACGATTTAGTTCGGCATATCATCCTTAGACGGACGGACAATCGAGAGAGACTATTCAAACTCTTGAAGATTTATTAAGACTCTTGTGTCCTTGACTTCAAGGAAGTTGGGACAAGTTCTTACCATTGGTGGATTTTTCTTACAACAACAGCTTATCAAACAAGTATTGGCATGGCTCCATTCGAGGCATTGTATGGAAGAAAGTGTCGCTTCAAAGACGTTTGGGATGAGGTGGGTGAAGCAACGTTGTTGGGACCGGAGTTGATGCGTGTTCACGGAAAAGATTCAAACGATCCGACAACGTATAAAAACCTCACAAGACCGGAAAAAGAGTTATCTTGATCTTCATCGAAAGGACGGAATTCGATATTGGAGATCATGTGTTGTTACGTGTTGCTCCATGGAAAGGAGTTACGAGATTTGGAAAGAGAGGAAAGCTCAATCCTCGATTCATTGGCCCATTTTTAATCCTCGATCGAGTAGGGACTGTAGCCTATAGACTCGCTTTACCGCCAAGTATGTCTCGTGTTCATAACATTTTTCATATATCTATGTTACGTAAATATGTGAAAGACTCAAACCACATTATTGAGTTAGAACCGGATGAAATAGCGGATGATTTAACGTATGAAGAGGTTCCTGTTCAAATCTTGGATAAGAAGGAACATATTCTACGCTCCAAGGTTATACCTCAAGTCAAAGTTTTATGGAGGAACCACGATATTGAGGAAATGACCTGGGAGTTAGAATCTGAAATGAAATCAAGGTATCTTTACCTCTTCGACATACCAGGTACGTACCCTAATTTCGAGGGCGAAATTTCATAAGAAGGGGGGATTGTAAGACCCCAACTTTTATGAATAAAGATGAATTTTTCTATAATTATCATTTTTGAATATTATGGAATGAATTTGATATAATGTTATAGTTGTGGGTAATAGTTATAAATTTTGCAAAGTACGCAAGTTGTTATATAATATTCGATTGGTCGGGGAATATTCGTTTTAACAGGGAATATTCGCATTTACGGCAAGAATTATTGTGGACCCCACAACGGAATTATTTTCGGATTGAGAAAACGACAAAAATATTTTATGAAAATAATGGCGGAAGTTTTATCGTTAACTTTTGAAACACCCGGTGTTAAAAGTACAGGAATACGCGTGGTTGCATAGTAGCACACGGTATTGATTATTGATGCTTACGTGAGAAGTCACTCAGTTTTGTTCAATTATTACTTCAGTAATTGTCACGTTAATTGATTCAATTATTGTCGATATTTTATATATTATTAAATCAATAATTGAGACGACGAAGTTATTAATATTATTATTTGCAATATTAACGATGTCTAGAAGTTCTGCCAAGGAGAGGTTTGGTCACCTAATTGCGCGCCAATAGGGAGAAATCCTTATTGGAAAGCCCCCTCTTTCCTAGGAACGACCTGGTCGATTAATAGTGTAAATTATAATAATAATGATGAAGTTTTGTTTTATTAGTATTATTAATGTAATAAAACAGAAAAGCTTTTTATATAAAATAGAATACTTTTATAAAGTTATTCGTTTTATTAGATTATAAATAGAATATATTATATTTTATTATGCATAGTGCTTGCATAGTGTTTTGCATAGTAAAATCTTTTTATATAAAACCGAATACTTTTATAAAGTTATTCGTTTTATTAGATTATAAATAGAATATATTATATTTTATTTAAAAGATTTTGTTTTATTAGAATATTTTATAGTAAACCAATCTGGACCGCCCGTTTAAAAGTAAATCAATTTAGACCGTTCAGGTCCATTCTCCTATAAATAGAAGCTCATTCCTTCATTATTTCTTATGAATTCACTGAAACTCTAGAGAGAGAAACTATAGAGAGAAAGAAGAAAAGTATTCTGCTACTTCACTACTCCTATATCCAATTTGTTCTAAAGTAAAGGGTATTATTTCTCTCTTTCGCCTCTTCATGAAGAGAACTTCATTATTCCATTCTTTGTTATTATGTTGAATAACTTTTAATCTGCCTGGCACCGCATACATGGTGAAATTTTTCGCTTATTCCATTCTTTATTATTATGTCGAATAACTTTGCCTATGCGGCAGTACCGCATACATGGTGGAATTCTTCATTACTCCATTCTTTATTATTATTCGTTGGAACATCCCGCATGCGTATGCACGCATGACCGGTTCCATTATTTATTATTCTCATTGGAACATCCCGCTTGTGCAATTTACGCTTTGACTTCGGTTCCGTTATTTATTATTCTGCTTGGAATATCCTCGTCATGCGTTTACGCATGACCTAGTTCCGTTATTTATTATTCATTAGAATAACTCGTACATGTGCGGGCTCTATCGCATGCCTGGTGATTTCTTTTGTTATTCCATTCTTTATTATACTCAGTTGGTTAAAGTTTTGACTTCTAAACTTCATGAAATTAGTGGAATATCCTTGATATTTGCACTTCATCCAGTATCTTTTCATGGAAATATTCTTCTGAGCATTCTTGAATTTTACTCTACAAAGAAGTATCATGTTGACAATTTGGACGTTATTAGTTCCTGGATAAATTAATTCTTGAAATTTTTTTATTGAATTATTATATCATTGTCATCATCATCATGTTTATATTATGTTGAAAGTCATCTATGGCCTGTAGTGCATAGATTGACTTGGTATGATTATGACCAGGGATTAATCGGTATAATCATGACCTTAATGTTACAAATGATGCGGTAAAAGTCCTCATTGGCCCGTAGTGCATTGATGGACAGTTTTTGGCATGATCATGACCATTGATGAATACACGAATATCCTTGGCCCGTAGTGCATGGATAATTTGTGGTTGAGATACTAATGAATATCCTTGGCATAGTAGTCGCGGGGATGATGTGGATTATTTATTAAGTCGAGTCCCAACGATAAAAGTGATGAAAAACCTTTTAAATCATAAAAGATAGTAGATTTTATTCTCTACTTAACTCTTTTAATGGATTGCTTGTTCACCGCAGCTTAAACTTGATGTTTGTTATATTGAATCGGTTTAACATCGTGAAGACTAACGATAATTTATTCTCAGTATTATCTTAGTCATAATATTTCTTACTCGGGCTAGTTGAGCTCACCATTTTACTTCATTGTTCTCTTGAAAAATGAGAACATACAGCGAGGACTACTAGTCGGGGAACGGAGTGACGGTCCCGATAATAAAGATTAGTAGTCCTCACTATTACGTTAAATAGTGTGATAATAAATGTAATGAGGACTCAATTGAGTGTGGATATTGTCTATATGACAATATTTGTATTAAAACTCACAGCATATGTTTTGTCGTATTTTACAAGACTGTTGTATAATTAAGTTGTATTTGAATTTTATACCATGTATTTGGCGACTCAAGATGGGTGATATATACCTATTTTGGGGGCGTCACAGATATCATTTCTTTTGTACTTGTCATGGAATATCATTTTCTTTGGTATTTTTCTTTTACGAGTTACTATTCATGGGTTACTATTCACTCGGTTACTATTCACTCTGGTATTATTCACTCGGGTATTCAGGGTACTTTTCGTGCCGGAGTACTATTCACGGGTTACTATTCACCTGATTACTATTCACTCTAGTATCATTCACTCGGGTATTCGGAACACTTTTCGTGTCAAGGTACTATTCACGGGGCACTATTCCTGAAGTACTATTCATGGGGTACTATTCACCCAAAAAATATATTTCTTTTTTGTCCAAATTATTTTTGGTACATGAATATTATTCTTGAATTTTACTCTACAAAACAGTATCATGTTGACAATTTGGACGTTATTGATTTTTGGATCAATTAAATTATAAATCTTTAAAATTTATCCTTGAACTTGTTTTATTGAATTATTATGACATTGTCATCATCCTCATGCTTATATTATGATTAAAGTCATCTTTGGCTTACGTGCATAGATGGACTTGGTATGATTATGACCAGAGATTATTCGGTATAATCATGACCGTAATGTGACGAATGATGTGGTGAAAATCCTCATTGGCCTGTAGTTTATTGATAGACAGTTGTTGGTATGATTATTGTGACGCCCCCAAAACAGGTATACATCACCCATCTTGAGTCGCTAGATACATGATACATAAATCCAAATACAACTTAATTATACAACAGTCGTGTAAGATACGACAAAACATAGCTGAGAGTTTAAACAAGAATATTGTCATCTAGACAATATCTACACTCAATGGTGTCCTCATTATAATTATTATCACATTATTCTGTAGAATAGTGAGGACTACTAAAGCCATTTATTCTGGACCATCACTCCATATCCCGACTCGTCCCAGCTATATTCTTATTTCCCAAGAGAACAATGAAAGAAAGGGTGAGCTCAACTAGCCCAGTAAGAAATATTATGACTAAGATGATGCGTAATAAATTATCATTAGCCTTCAACAAAGATAACAACCGATAGAATACAATAGACAACAAGTTTTAGATCAACAATCTGCAATGAAAATAAGCAATCCATTGTAAGAAATCAAGTAGAGCATAAAATCTACTATCTTCTATGATTTAAAAAGTTTTCATCAACTTTATTGTCATTGCGACTCAAATTAAAAAATAAAATCGAATCATCCCTGCACCACGACCAAGGATATTCATGTAATCATCAATGGTCATGATTATACCGAATAATCCCTGGTCATAATCATACCAAGTCCATCTATGCACGTAAGCCAAAGATGACCTTCATCACAATATAAGCATGAGGATGATGACAATAACATAATAATTCAATAAAACAAGTTCAAGGATAAATATTAAAGATTTATAATTTAAATTATCCAGAAATCAATAACGTCCAAATTGTCAACATGATACTGCTTTGTGGAGTAAAATTCAAGAATAATATTCATGTACCAAAAATAATTTGGACAGAAAAGAAATATATTTTTCGGGTGAATAGTATCCCGTGAATAGTACTTTGGGAATAGTACCCCGTGCATAGTATCCCGACACGAAAAGTATCCCGAATACCTGAGTGAATGATACTAGAGTGAATAGTAACCTGTGAATAGTAACTCGTGAATAGTACTCTGACATGAAAAGTATCCCGAATACCCGAGTGAATAATACTAGAGTGAATAGTAACTGGATGAATAGTAACCTGTGAATAGTAACTCATAAAAAAAATACCAAAGAAAATGATATTCCATGACGAGTATAAAAGAAATGATATCTCAGACGAGTATAATAGAATATACGAAACTGCAAATGAATTTTCACCCACCATGCGGCAATACTCGTAAACAGATCATTTCCATAATTTAATAAGGATTGAATACAAAGGATCATTCACCATGCATGAAGTAATCCACATAAACAGGTTATTCCAACAGAATAATAAAGAATGGAATAACAGAAGAATTCACCATGCATGCGATAGACCGCACAGGTAAATTATTCCCAACAGAATAATAAAGAATGGAACCAGGTCATGCGTAATCCGCACAAACAAGATATTCCAACAGAATAATAATGAATGGAACCAGGTCATGCGTAATCGCATGCATACGAGATATTCCAAATGTAATAATAAAGAATGGAACCGTGTCATGCGTAATCCGCATAAATGTGGATATTCCAATAGAATAATAAAGAATGGAATAACAAAAAAATTCACCAGGCATGCGATAGACCACACAGACAGGTTATTCCAACAAAATAATAAAGAATGGAATAATGTAAGAATTTCACCATGTATGCGATTACTTCATAGATGTTATTCCAACATACTAATAAAGAATGGAATAATGTAAGAATTTTACCATATATCTTTGAGTCACAGATACAAGTTATTCCAACAGAATAATAAAGAATGGAATAACAATAGCTCTCTTCATGAATACGAAAGAAATAATACCCTTTACCTAAGAAGAAACTGGATACTGGAATAGTGAGGTAGCAGACTTCTTTTCTTCTTTCTCTCTATAATTTCTCTCTATAATAATTGCTCTATAGCTTTAGTGAATTGGTGAGAAATAATGAAGGAATGAGCTTCTATTTATAGGAAAATATAGTTTCAATAATTGCACGTTTTGGGGCTCAAAATATTACAGTATAATACCTTCATCTTTTCCTTCATTTTTAATTTAGTCATCCAAGTATTATCAAACTTGCACCACCTCCCCTATTAGTAAATCATGTGAATCAATAGTAAATCATGTGACTCAATAGTTCTAAACATGTGAAAAAAACAAATACAGTATAGTACCTTCAACTATACCTCCATTTTTAACTTAGTCATGCAATTATTATCAATATTGAACCAACTCCCCTAATAGTAAATGAATGTGAATCAATAGTACACATATGTGAACAAATAGTTATATTCATGTGAATCAATAGCAATTAATTGCTTATTTATCCGATTAATTACCCGATTGGTCAATATTGTGAGACCCCGAATTTTATGAAATGAAAGTATTTAATTTTCTTATAATTAATCTATTTAGTAAATGGTTAAATTGATAAAGGTTAAAGTTAAGGGTGATATGTGAAAATTTTTCAAAGTAAGTGTTGTTATAAAATAATTCCATGGTAAAATACGGCGGGTTACATAGTAGCACACGATATCGATTATTGATGCTTATTTGAGAAGTTACTCAGCTATACTCAATTATTGCTACAGTAATTGTTGCATCATATCTCTCATATTATTGATTCAATTATTGTCACAGTATCTTCTGTATAATATGTTATATTATTAAATCAATAATTGAGACGACAAAGTTATTCATATTATTAAATTTCAATATTTACAATGTCTAGAAGTTCTGTCAAAGAGAGGTTTGGTCACCTAATTGCGCGCCAATAGGGAGAAATTCTTATTGGAAAGCCCCCTCTTTCCTGTGAACAACCTGGTTGTTAAATATTGTGAGTTATAATATTAATGATGAATAAGCTCGTGTTGATTAAAGATGAATTTGATAGTTTCATTGTGTTGGGATTATTTGTGTTAGTAGAAATCGACATATATTCCGATGATAATTGATGTCTGGAGGTTATATTGTTCAATCGGGTATTCGAGACACTTTACGTGTCGAAGTACTATTCATGAAGTTACTATTCATGAGTTACTATTCATGAGTTATTATTCACGAGTTACTATTCATGAGTTACTATTCACGAGTTACTATTTATGGGATACTATTCACCCGAACAAAATATATTTCTTTTCAGTCCAAATCATTTTTGGGTACAATATTATTCCATGAGGAGATGTGCTAATTTTTTAGACCGTTGGTTGAAATTATAATAGTAAATCAATATGGATCGTTGGTTTAAAGTTTTAATAGTGAATCAATATGGATCTCTGGTTTAAAGTTTTAATAGTGAATTAGTATGGACCGTTGGTTTAAAGTTTTAATAGTGAATCAATATGGACCGTTGGTTTAAAGTTTTAATAGTGAATTAGTATGGACCGTTGCTTTAAGTTTTAATATGGATCGTCCGTTTAAAAGTAAATCAATCTGAACCGTTCATGAATTAGTTACTATTCAGTCCATTCTCCTATAAATAGAAGCTCATTCCTTCATTATTTCTTACGAATTCACCAAAACTCTTGAGAGAAATTATAGAGAGAAAGAAGAAGAAAGTCAACTACCTTTCTATTCCAAAGATCCAACTTTATTCTAAGGTAAGGGATATTATTTGTTGTACTCGTAAGGGTATTATTTCTTTCAGATTTATGAAGAGAGCTATGGTTATTTCATTCCTTATTATTATGTTGGAATAACCTATCTATGCGAAGTACTGCACGCATGGTGAAATTCTTTTATTATTCCATTCCTTATTATTATGTTGGAATAACCTGTCTATACGAAGTAACGCATACATGGTGAAATTCTTCTATTATTTCATTCCTTATTATTATGTTGGAATAACCTGTCTATGCAAAGTACTGCATACATGGTGAAATTCTTCTATTATTTCATTCTTTATTATTCTGTTTAACATCCCCCTCTGCGTAAGGCGCTTATTTTTGACCTAGTTCCATTATTTATTATTCGTCATTATAATATCCTATCGTGCGCTTACGCCGACCTGTTTCATTATTTATTATTCTCGTTGGAATAACCTCGTCTGCATGCGTCTATCGCATGCATGGTGAATTCGTTGTTATTCCATTATTTATTATTCTATTGGAATATCCCGCTTGCATTTGATTACGCTCGACCGTTCCGCTTCTTTATTATTCTCGTGAGAATAACTCGTCTGCGGTTGTCTATCGCATGCATGGTGAATTCTTCATTATTCCATTCTTTATTATTCTCGTTGGAATAACTCAGATATGTGGATTACCACATGCATGGTGAATGATCCTTTATATTCATTTCTTATTAAATTGTGAAAATGATCTGTTTACGTTGATTATGATGAGAGTCATAATAAAAGCATTAGACTGATGAAAATCATGGGTATATGTAGTATTAGTAAGTGTTGTGATGAGTTATGTTGGTTATTATGTGAAAACATGAAAGTTTCTTAGAAATCACAAAGAGTTGAAAATCAGATTTTGGTGAAAATGGAGCATGAAATTCAATTGACCATATCTCCTATTATATTTCGAATTTTTGAGTGTAGTCAAGTCCTAGAGTTAGATCTATGAGTTTCCTAACTTATCTAAGTGGAATTACCTTAAAAGGATTTACAGATTTTCGTGTGGAATAATTTTAGTAAAGGATGAAAAATTTGGAAATGCTTAAAAAGTTACTGTCCAGAATTTTTAAAGGGCATTTTCGGCCACTTAATTTATGAGAAAAATTTCGGCCTTTCGGGACATGAAAGTATATGATATAAAGAACCTCCTGTCCAAAAATGAGCTCATTTCGACTTAAAATGAGCAAGTTATGACCATTTCAATATTTAGATTTTTCCGACGAAAAATGCTATAACCGGAGTTCTATAACTCCGATGACCATGAAATTTATACTGGAAGCTCACGTTAACATGTTTAAGATCCTGCCAAGATTTGGAAATTTATGGAGTTAAACTTGAGGTAACTAATTTCTTAAGAAATTAATTAGAAATTAATTTTTGAAAAATAGTAAATAAATTTTAAAAATCCCAAGAAAAATATATGTTCAATATGGGACTATATTCTGCTAAATCCCAGAAAAAAAAATATTTTTGGGACTGATTTGGTATTTTTTTCATGAAAATGATCTAGTTATGAGTAAATGAGTTAAATATGTTATGTGAAGTAACAAAGTTAGAAAATAGGATTTTATGGCTTGGGAATCCTATATAGGTATATGCATATTTTGATAAGGGGATTTGATCATTGGTGATGAAATCTTATGAGTATGGCATTTTGAATGATTAAATGCATTATGTGGTAAAGTGTAAACAATTGAAATAAATTGTTTATAAGTTTAAGAAGTGGTTAAAATATTGTTATAATATTAATGATATTAGATTATGAGATTATTAAATGATTGATAACATTGGGATATTCTTGAATCTCGGATAAATTATATTATAAATGTTTAATATTTATCCTTTATCTCATTTGATTGATCCTTTATATCATTGTCATGATCCTCATGCTTATGTTGTGTTGAAAGTCATCTCGTGGGCTTACGCAGCATAGATGGACTTGGTATGATTATGACCGTGGATTATTCTAAGATAATCATGACCGTAATGTTACAAATGATGTGGTAAAAGTCATCTTTGGCCTGTAGTGCATAGATGGACTTGGTATGATTATGACTAGGGATTATTCTAAGTATAATCATGCATACGTAATTGAAAACATGAATATCCTCGGCCCGTAGTGCATGGGATAATTTGTGGTCGTGATACTATTAAGCTGAGTCTCAGCATTATTGGTTTTACAGTTGTATATCTTTGGCTTGTAGTGCAAAGATGAATTGTTGGTTATTGGTTATACAGGTATGTCTTTGGCCTGTAGTGCAAAGATGAATTATTAATGAATATCTTTGGTCGTATTGCAAAGATGAATTTATTAGTATGATTATGAGCATGAATTTTGATTTGGTATAACCATAATTTTTTATGTTTCAGGTGAAGATAGGTGATGAAAATTATGTGACGCCCCCAAAACAGGTATACAACACCCATTCTGAGTCGCCAAAATACATGGTATAGAAAGCAAACTACAACTTTGATAATACGGATGTCGTGTAATAATCACAATACAACTGTGAGTTTAAATACAAATATTGTCTTAGACAATATACACACCCAAATAAGTCCTCATTAATTATTCATACACTATTTTACGTAAATAGTGAGGACAAATAAAACATCTTCCTAGAACCATCACTCCATACCCCGACTCGATCCTCGCTTGCGTTTCTCACCTCCCGAGAAGAAAATGGAACAAAAAGGAAAAGGGTGAGCTCAACTAGCCCAAGAAAGAATATTATGACTAAGATAATATACAACAAATTATCGTTAGTCTTCAATAGGAAAATCTAATAGAATACAATAGACAACAAGTTTTAGATCAACAAATGCAATGAAAAAGCAATCCATTAGAAGAGTCACGTAGAGAATGAATTCTACCGTCTTCTAAGATTTAAAAGTCCATCATCAATATTTCATCCTCAGAACAACAATCAATATACATCTTTAATCATCTTTGCACTACAGCCAAAGATATTCATTTGTATCACCAGATTGTCATGTTCATCTCAACACCTTCATCTTTGCACTATGGGCCAAAGAGATTCATCGATTTAATCATTCATCTTTTACTACAGAGGCCAAAGATATTCATCAAGTATCACCATTAAGGACCGAGGATGATGAAAAACATTTTTAAGAACGAATCCAAAGATATAGAAGGACAAATATTAGGGATTCGCATAACGCTTTATCCAAGATCAATAATACTTCATAATAAACGATTTTGAAGCGTAACTCAAAAATAACGATCAAAACATGGATCCAATCAAAGATAGTAAATGAAATAGACATCTTGGACAAAAGAAAAATTTTCATTTTTTTGGTGAATAGTCTTGTGATATTTGTGAATAGTCAGATACGTGAATAGTGCCGTATACGTGAATAGTAACCCCACACACAAAAGATAGAAATTTCACAAAAACATCTTCACGCTTCGTGAATAAGTAACTCGTGAATAAGAACTCATGAATAAGAACTCGTGAATAAGAACTCATGAATAAGAACTCATGAATAAGAACTCATGAATAAGTAACCCCACATGAAAAAGTTCCAAATTTGATAAAAAGTTCAACAAAGATTTTGGCATAATGATATTGAAGAAAATAATATCATTTGCGAAAGAAATAACATCCTTACCTCAAAATAACCGTATTTCGATTGAATTTCGGTATAGTCTTGTAAACTCAAACTCGACCAGTATAGAACGCTCAAAGTATACTCACAAGAATACGCTCGATAATTTAGAGAGAGAAAGAGAGAAACTTTGTTTCGGTGTGATTTTCAATTCTAACTTAGCCTCTATTTATAGGAAAATGTTAGAACGCCAAAAGGAGACTAAATAATAAAATAATATTATTTTCTTAACAATTTTCTCGCGCATGCTTTGAAAAAGTCTAGCATGCCTCTTTGGAAAAAAATATCAAAGCCCATGTTTTATTCCACCAACCAAAAGTGGGTCCCCATAAATTTAATAAAAATTATTTTATTTTTCCTAAACTTCAACAATTCATAGAAAATAGCTCGGTTATTAGAAAAATTCAAAACTCAAGACTTTCCATGGAAAATTCCATTCTCTACAACTTTACGAAGAAAGTTTTTCCAAATTCCAAATGAAATTATCCGAAATCCATAAATGAGCGATTTTACGCCTATAATCAATTTTCTATTAAGAATTGTGTCCACCGACACACAAAACATATGTTAAATATTTAATGCCACAAAATACTCTACCTCCTCATATACTCATATATCCCACATTCATTATAAAATATCACCGTTAATATATTATTAAAATAATATATTTAAATGAATTATTTTATCGTAAAAGATAAAATATTAATTTTCAACAATTGTCACATTAAAAATTTTCTCCATCTATATCCACATAAAATCAATATCATAGAAATCAATAATTAATTATTCACAAATAATATTATAGAATCACATTACTAACAAACTGCATAGCTCCTCAGAAAGAGGGGGGCTTTCAATAAGGATTTCTCCTTCTCTAGCAAGCAATTAGGTGACCAAACCTCTCCTTAGACATAACTTTCTAGACATTGCCAATAATGTTATCTCGATAATATTATTCAAATAATATGAATTATTGATTTGATAATGGAAAATACGTAAATGACAATTATTGAAACAACAAGAATACCAAATATCAACGCAAAGAATTATTGAATCAATATAATATTGAGCGAATTCATCGTAACAATTATTGAGTAAAGGCTTTCTTACGTAAGGATCAATAATTCAACAATACATGCAATACAGGTGCCTTCGTGCAACCACGCATATTATTGTATTTTAACCACCAGTAACCCAACAAAGGTTAATTCAGAACAATTTACGCCGCTTATTTATAAAACTCAATCTTTGTCGCTTTCTTTCATCCAACCGCTTTTCCGTTATGGGGCCCACCAATGATCACATACTGTCAGTCATTTGAGATTCCCGACAAAAAGAATATTCCACGACCAAACGAATATTCCCCGACAATAATGAATATTTTATAACCACTTGCTTATTTTGTAAACTTTGCATATTTCACCCATAACCAAAGAATTATATCAAATTAACCCTTATTAATTTAGAATAATGAATAAAGGAAAATTCAATTTTATTTATAATAAGTTGGGGTCTTACAAATTATCTTCATCCTGGGTGCGAAGAGGAATTTAGAATCACAATTATGATTATGCGTTATTCATATGATTGTGAACAGGAATTGTTGATTGATGTTACAGGGATAAAACATTATTGGTGGACTTTTAACATGGAGGAGATAATAGACCTGATGGTCTATTTGACTCTTCAAATGGATTGCTCGTTCAGCTGTAACTATGGTTAAAAAGTTTTACCATCTACCATATGTTCTAAATCATTGATTTATTACTGATGAATGCTATTGATAATTTAATTATCTTTAGTCATGATATTCTTTCTTTGGTTAGTTGTGTCTTCACCCTTTGCTTCACAATTCCTTTCGAATAATAAGAGTGTAGCTGGGTCGAGCGGGGATAACATGGAAGTAGTGAGATGGTCCGAGACTGTTGAAGTTTCTCAATACATTATAAAATGGCATGACATGTAATATATAATTGCATTGAAGACCTAAGATGTGCGTGTCGTATGTTATACGTCGCTTAATGATTGATTTTGGTGAACAATAATAGGTTGATGAGAACCCAACTTTGGAAGGGTGTTTTGCCACTATCATACAAGATGTCTAATGACATACAATCTCATGTTATTATAAGACAGTGTTGTGCACATCCATTTGCTAAGTATATCTACGAGCACTACCTATATGATCTTGGAGTATATTTGAAATATAATTCTCACTTGGAGACAACTGAGATAATTATATGTCAAGAGAAGACTCATCATTGGAAGGAACATGATAGTAATCTTCTCATTTTTCTTTGGGATCTATTGGATCAACCAAGGATAATTCTCTGGGCATATGATATCTATCATAACTTAGATTCATGGCCTCCTATGTACGAAGGTTTCCTTGAGCATTTCCCAAAGATTTTAATTTCTAAAATAGTTATTGACTGTACTTTTATGTAAAGTACCTTTGTAAGGTGTTGTGGTCGAGGCACCATGAGAGTTACATAGATTTTGTATTGAAACTCATAGCTTATCTCGTTGTCGTTTGCTCTCGCATTTAAAGTTCAACAGTTGTATAAATGAAGTTTGTATTTGATTTTTATGGAATGATATCTGGCGACTCAGAATGGGTAGTGTGGACCTATTTTGGGGGCGTCACAATTGGTATCAAAGCTTAGGGATATGGTCGCTGGCAGAGATATTAGTCTAGAACTAGGAGGGAAGAGACGAGTAATATACTTCGCTAGGGTGTGACTTACCTAAGCCAAAAATTTAACTTGATAAGTTGACAATTTATGATATGTCAATTAACTTTTATTTTGAAGGTATATTTTAGAATGATATATGAAATACAGGAGATGAGCAATGGGAAAATTATGATATAGAGGATATAACCGGGAAGGTACAATCCAAAAAGAAAGCAAGGTATTCTCATCTCTTCGAACTACCAGGTACGTAACTGAGTGACTTCTTACGTAAGCATCAATAATCAATACCATGTGCTAATATGCAACCATGCGTATTACTGTACTTTTCCTACCGAGTAGTTCAACAGTTTTAACGGTAATACTTTTGCCGTTATTTTTATAAAAAGATAATTTTGTCGTTTTCTAACTACGACAATGCTTCCTTTGTGGGGTCCACCAATGATTGTGTCGTCGTAAGGATATTCCCCGATAAAAAGAATATTCCCCGACCAAACGAATATTTTATAACAACTTGCATACTTTGAAAATTTTATAAATATTACTCACAACATTATATCAAATCCACACCATAATATTAAAAAAAATATTTCGAGAAATTTAAATCTTTATTCATAAAATTTGGGGTCTCACAATTATGACCAGGGATTATTCGGTATAATCAGTACCGTTGATGATTACATGAATATCCTTGGCCTGTAGTGCAGGGATAATTCGATGATGTGGTTTATTTATTAAGCTGAGTCTCAGCGATAAAGTTGATGAAAAAAAATTTAAATCATAGAAGATAGTAGATTTTATGCTCTACTTGACTCTTCTAATGGATTCCTTATTCCGCTGCAGTTGTTGATCTAAAACTTGTTGTCTATTGTATTCTATCACTGTTATCTTTGTTGAAGGCTAAGGATAATTTATTCTGCATTATCTTAGTCATAATATTTCTTACTAGGCTAGTTGAGCTCACCATTTCTTTCATTGTTCTCTTCAGAAAATGAGAATATAGCTGGGACGAGTCGGGAAATGGATTGACGGTCCAGATGGTTGTTTTAGTAGTCCTCACTATTCTGTGAAATAGTGTAATAATAAATGTAATGAGGACTCCATTGAGTGTGGATATTGTCTAGATGACAATATTTGTATTAAAACTCATAGCATATGTTTTTTCGTATTTTACACGACAGATGTATAATTAAGTTTTTATTTGTATTTTGTACCATGTATTTGGCGACTCAAGATGGGTTATGTATATTTGTTTTGGGGGCGTCACACCTTACCACCAATCTCGCCCGGCCGATTCTACTCCATTCCCCGAAGCGAATGGAACCTCGTTTAATAAACATAGAGGAAATTGTGTTCATGGTCGTGGTCGTGGTCATTATTGTGGGCGTGGAAGGAACAATCAATATAGAGAGAATTGTACTCATGATTCTTCAAAAGGGAACAACACACCTTACCATCAGAAGAATCAAAATGGCAAGGGTTTACAAAATAAACCATCAAATGGCCATGAAAATAAGTGTTATAAGTGTGGAATGGAAGGTCATTGGTCACGTACCTGTCGTACTCCTAAACATTTGGTAGATTTGTACCAAGACTCCATAAAAGAAAAGAAAATTATAGAATTGAAATAAACTTTATTGATCATAATGATCCTGAAGATCCCATGAATTATTTTGACTTTTCAAATGGAGTGTATATAACTAATTTTGATATCTATAATTTCCTTGATGATGTTGATAGAAATGTTCATACCAATTAATTATTTTTATTTCATTGTATTATGGCATTATAATAAGTATTTTTATTATATATTTTATTTATGTTTCAAGTAATAAAGTTAAATTTATGTTTTTGCATATATAAAGATATATGGGCCAGAAGCTTATCAAACTTAATTAAAGGCTCTAGAAGAGAGATTATTCATCAAACTTAATTAATGTATCTAGAAGAGCGATTATAATGTTGTCAAAGGGCACAAAAACTTTGTATTGATGATTCTTTATATTCTTCTGAGACAAGCAGAAATTTGCTCAGCTTTAAGTATATACGTTATAATGCTTATTATATCGAAACCAATAATGAAGGCAGTGAAGAATTTCTTTATATTACTTCAATAGTATCAAGCTAGAAGCTCATATTAGAAAAACTGTCTATTTTCTCTTCTGGGTTATAATATACTAAAAGGAGAATGGTTGAAACAAATGTTGTAATACACCAAAAGTGTGCAATACACTAGAAATGTTCGATTTTTATAATTTGGCATGATCATCTAGGATCAATAATGATGCTTTGAATTATTGAAAACTCCCATGAACATCCCTTAAAGAACCAGAAGATTCCTTTACTTATTGATTATATTTAAGTAAATTAATTACCAATCTATCACATTTAATTATTGTTATTTAGTGTTCATCTTTCTAAGAAAGAAAGAATTCAGGGTGATATATGTGAACCAATACACCCACATTGTGGTATATTCAAGTATTTTATGATTTTATTTGATGCATTAACCAGGTGGTCATATTTATGTTAAACATCCGGTTGCACATACACATACTCAAAATGGTTTAGCTGAATCACTTATAAAGAGACTTCAATATATTGTTTGACCTTTGATTATGAAATCAAAATTACCTGTTTATGCTTGGGGTCATGCTATTTTACATGCTGCATCATTAGTTCGTATTAGGCCAACTGATTATCATAAATTCTTACCATTGAAACTTGTGTTTAGCCAACAACCAAATTTTTTTCACTTGCACAAATTTGGTTGTGCTATATATGTACCTATTGCACCCCCACAACGAACAAAGATGGGTCCTCAATGTAGACTTAGAATATTTACGAGTTTTGATCCCCCATCTATGTGATGCCCCCAAAATAGGTTTACATAATCCATTCTGAGTCGCCAAATACATGGTACAGAATCCAAATACAAACTTTATTAATACAACTATCGTGTAAAATAAGACAACACATAAACTATGAGTTTCAATACAAATAATAGTACTCACACTCCAAACCAATGATACTTTACATAAAGGTACAGTCGATAACTATTTTAGGAATTAAAATCTTTGGAAAATTCTCAAGGAAGCCTTCATACATGGGAGGCCATGCATCTAAGTTATAATAGATATCATAGGACTTGAGCATTAACCTTGGTTGACCCAATAGACCCCAAAGAAAAACGAGAAGATTACTATCCTGTTCATTCAAATGTTGTGTATTTTTTTGCCATATAATTATCTCCATTGTCTCAAACTGAAAATTATATTCCAACCATACTCCAAGATTATATAGATAATGCTCATAGATATAGTCAGCAAGTGGATGTGTACAACCATATCTTATGATAACACGAGTTTGTATGTGGTCAGAAATCATGTATGATAGTGGAAACACACCCTTTAAACTCTTAGTACAATTATGTCCTCCTTATTCTAATGGGGTGCATTTTTTACACTTTCAAAGTCGGGTTCTCATCACCCTATTGTTGTTCACCAAAATCAATTATTAAGTGACGTATAAAATATGACACACCAATCTTAAGTCCTCAATACAATTGTATATTGCATGTCATGCTGTTATATAATGTATTGAGAAATTTCCATAGTCTCAGACCATCACACTATTCCCCTGTTATCCCCGCTCGACCTAGCTACACTCTTACTACCTGAAAGGAATTGTGAAGTAAAAGGGTGAGCACAAATATCCCAATAAAGATTATTATGACTAAAGATAATTAATTTATCAATAGCCTTCATCAATAATAAATCAGATATTTAGAACATATGGTAGATGATAAAAGTTTTCAACCATAATTGTAGCGGAATCAACAATCCATTAGAAGAGTCAAGTAGAACATAATGTCTACTATCTCCTCCAAATTAAGAGTCCATCATTAATATTTTATTCCTATAATACTCATCACCCAAGACAAAGAGAACTTTCATCACATGTCTTCACCTGACCCATCAAAGATTATAGTTAAATTCACAATTCATATTTATAATCATGTAAATCAACAATTTATTCTTGTCATAAAGGCTAAAGACAGCAAATAATCATATCGTCTTTACACCCTACACCAAAGATATTCAATGTATTAACAATAGTCATTATCATACTAATCAATTGTCTATCTATGCACTACGTGCCATAGATGTTCAACTGAAAAAAATAATAATAATCAACAGTCCATCTTTGCAATACAGGCCAAAGACATACAACTGTAAAACCAATAATCAACAGTCCATCTTTGCACACTACGGGCCAAAGATGTTCAACTATAAAACCAATAATCAACTGTCCATCTTTGCATTACGGGCCAAAGAGAACTTTCACCGCATCATTTGCCTGTAACATTACAGGTCATGATTATAACAATACACAATTTCTGGTCATAATCATACCAATCAACAGTCCATCTATGCACTACGGGCCAAAGATGACTTTCACCACATCATTTGTCTGTAACATTACATGTTATGATTATACCAATACACAATTCCTGGTCATAATCATACCAATCAACAGTTCATCTATACACTACGAGCCAAAGAGGACTTTTACCACATTATTTGTCTATAACATTATAGGTCATGATTATACCAATACACAATTCCAGGTTATAATTGTAAGACCCCAACTTATTATTAATGAAATTGAATTTCCTCTATTTATTATTTTAAAATAGTAAGGGTTGATTTGATTAATGTGGTTAGTTATGGGTAAAATGCGCAAATATTTTAAATAAGCAAGTGGTTATAAAATATTCATTGTTGTCGGGGAATATTCGTTTGGTCGTGGAATATTCTTCTTTGTCGAGAAATATTCGCATTTACCGTATTAGCCTTGTGTGCATGATAATGAAAAGCGATTGGATGAAGAAAATGACAAGAATAAGTTGTTTATAAATAAAGGCGTAATTGTTACTATTAATACTGTTGAAATACTCGGTGGTTAAAACACAGTAGCACACGGTATTCCACCAATTATTGATTCTTACGTAAGAAGACACTACTCAATAATTATTACAGTAATTACTGATCAATATTTTATTTTATTGATTCAATAATTGCTACGTTGATATTTTATATTATCGTTGTTTCAATAATTGTCACTGCACAATATTTTTCATTATCAGATCAATAATTAATATTATTTGAATAATATTATTAGATAGCATTATTGGCAATGTCTAGAAATTTTTGTCTAAGGAGAGGTTTGGTCACCTAATTGCGCGCTAGTAAGGAAAAATCCTTATTGGAAAGCCCCTCTTCCTGAAACTACTTGGGTTGTCGATTGTGATTCTGTAATATTATTTGTGAATAATTAATTATTGATTTATATGATAAGGAAAATATTCATTTTATGTGGATATAGATGAAGAAAATTTTAAAGTGACAATTGTTGAAAAATTGATATTTTATCTTTTTTGATAAAATAATTCATTTAAATATATTATTATATTTTAATAATATAATAATGGTAATATTTTTACAATGAATGTGGGATATATGAATATATGAGGAGGAAGAGTATTTTTGTTATTAAAAATATTTAAAACATGTTTTTCATGTTTGTGGACCCCATTTCTTGACTGAAATTTGATTATAGCCTGTAAAATCGTCCGTATGTGGATTTCGGTCAATTTCTGTTTCGAATTTGGAAAAACTTAAAACTACAAAGATGTAGAAAATTGAATTTCATATGAAATGGGCATAAGATTCAATTTTTTCTGATAAAAAGGCTATTTACTATTAATTATTGAAGCTCCGAAGTTCTAGAATAATTGATTTTTAGAAGTTTTAGTTATTTTTTTAAGAAAAACATTTTTATTATTTAGGTGGGCCCCACAAGTGTTGTAAACATGATGAATTCAGTTGTTCTTAGGTGGGCGTGAAAAATTTTATTTATACTAATTTTTTTGCTTTGGTGTTCTAAGCAATTTTCTATAAATAGGGTGCTTAGGTTAGAATTGAAAATCACACCAGAAACTGAAATCTTCTCTCTCTATATTATCGAGCGTATTCTTGTGAGTATTTTGATACTTTGAGTGTTGCTATACAGTGTAAGTTCTCTTCAGCACTATATCCAGTATTCCAGTTAGAAGAACCGTCTTTTAAAGGTAAGGGATGTTGTTTTTTGAAAAATAATATTATTTCTTCTAATATCATTATGCCGGAATATTGGTAAGATTTTTCTTGTGAAATTCTTGTCTTTTAGTGTCGGGGTTACTATTTACGTATATGACACTATTCACGAATACGACACTATTCAAAGAAAAATTAATTTTTTGTTTTTTTCCAAAATATCTATTATAGATACTAGCTTTGATTGTATCCATATTTTGATCATTTTTGAATTTTACTCCACTATGATTATTTAAGAATTATTTTTGAACTCAGAGTGTTTAAAATACGAATCCTTAACATTTGTTATTTTATTTCACTGGATTCGTTGTCTTTAAAATATTTTCGCATCATCCTCAGTCCTAAATGATACTATTACTGATTATCTTTGGCATGTAGTGCAAAGATGGTTGATTTTCTTATGAATATATTTGGCCCGTAGTGCAAAGATGTACAGGTGTTGAGATGAACATGACCAACTGATGAATATCTTTGGCCTGTAGTGCAAAGATGAATATTTGATTCAAGAAGAATATTGATTGATGTTACAGGGATAAAATATTGATGATGGACTTTTAAATTCATAGATTATATTAGATTTCATTCTTTACGTAACTCTTCTATGAATTATTATTTCCGCTGCGAATATTGATCTAAAACTTGTTATCTATTATATTCTATCTAATTTTTCCCTGTTGAAGACTAACGATAATTTGTTCTATGTTATCTTAGTCATAATATTCTTTTATCGGGCTAGTTGAGCTCACCCTTTTCCTTTTTGTTCCATTTTTCTTCTCGTGAGGCGAGAATGTAATGAAGTTCTAGTGGGGTATGGAATGATGGTTCTAGAAAGTTGTTTTAGTAGTCCTCACTATTTGTGTAAAATAATGTATCAATAATTATAATGAGAACTTATTTGGGTGTGAATATTGTCAAGATGACAATATTTGTATTTAAACTCACAGTTTATGTGTTGTCGTATTTTGCACAACAATTGTATTAATAAAGTTGTAGTTGTTTCTGTACCATATTTTTGGCGACTCGGAATGGGTGATGTATACCTATTTTGGGGGTGTCACAATAATCATATCAATCAACAATCCATCTATACACTACGGGCCAAAGATGACTTTCACCATAATATAAGTATAAGGATGATGACAATGATATAAGAAATCAATCAAGTGAGATCAAGGATAAATATTAAAGATTTATAATTCAATGTATCCAGAGTTCAAGAATGTCCAAATTGTCAACATGATAACTAATTGTGGAGTAAAATTCAAGAAAGATATTCGTGTATCAAAAATTATTTGGACAAAAAAGAAATCAATTTTTATCATGAATAGTACCGTATGTATGAATAGTATCCATGAATAGTACTGTATGTATGAATAATATTGTATGCATAGTACCGTATGTATGAATAGTTTTCATGAATAGTACCCCGTAAATAGTACTTTGAATTAAAATATTAAAATTTTATAAGAAAGTTCAGACCAATATTTCAATGAAACGATACTAGATGAAGTACAAAACTCAAGGATATTATACTAATTTCAGAGATTATAGAAGCAATACTTATCAAAGTAAGTGTAGAATTAGGAATATGAAACGAAATAATATTACTTACGTACTATAGAGTAATATTACTTACGTACTATGAGTATGGAAGAAAATAATATTTCTTACGAATATTGAACGAAAATAATATCCCTTACGAATATTGAACGAAAATAATATTCCTTACGAATATTGAACGAAAATAATATTCCTTGCGAATATTAAACGAAGATAATATCCCTTCCGAATATTGAACGAAAATAATATTCCTTACGAATATTGAACGAAAATAATATTCCTTACGAATACGAAAAATAATATCTCTTACGAGTATAAAATAAATAATAACCCTTATGTAAGACCCCGAATTTTATGAAATGAAAGTATTCAATTTTATTACAATTATTATTTTATTTCGTAAATGGTTAAATTGATAAAATGTTAAAGTTAAGGGTGATACGTGATTTTTTTTTTGCAAAGTAAGCAAGTTGTTATAAAATATTCGTTTGGTCGGGGAATATTCTTTTTTCAAGGAATATCCGCATTTACGGCACAATCATTAGTGGACCCCTACAATGTAAGTATTGTCGTAGTAAGAAAACGCATGTAATTATCTTTTATAAAAATAATGAAGAAAAGTGTTACCGTTAAAACTGTTGAACTACCCTAGAGTAAAAGTACAAGAATATGAGTGGTTGCATAGTAACACACGGTATTGATTATTGATGCTTACGTAAGAAGTCACTCAGTTATACTCAATTATTGCTACAGTAATTACTGCATCATATCTCTCATATTATTTTAATTATTGTCACAGTATCATCTGCATAATATGTTATATTATTAAATCAATAATTGAGACGACAAAGTTATTCATATTATTATTTGCAATATTAACAATGTCTAGAAGTTCTGTCAATGAGAGGTTTGGTCATCTAATTGCGCGCCAATAAGGAGAAATCTTTATCGAAAAGTCCCCTCTTTCTTGGGAACGACCTGGTTGTTAAATATTGTGAATTATAATATTAATGATGAATAAATTCGTATTGATTAAAGATGAAATTAATAGTTCCATTGTGTTGGAATTATTAGTGTTAGTGGAAATCGACATTTATTTCGATAATAATTGATGTCTGGAGGTTATATTGACCAATCGGGTAATTAACTGGATAGATGAGCAATTAATTGCTATTGATTCATATGCTTATAACTATGTGTTCACATGTGTGTACTATTGATTCACATGGTTTACTATTAGGGGAGTTGGTGCAAGATTGATAATACTTGCATGACTAAATTAAAAATAGAGGTATAGATGAAGGTAATATACTGTAATTAGTTTTTTCACATGATTATACTATTGAGTCACATGATTTTACTATTGATTCACATGATTTACTATTAGGGGAGGTGGTGCAAGTTTGATAATACTTGCAGGACTAAATTAAAAAGGAAGGAAAAAGGGAAGGTATTATACTGTAATATTCTGAGCCCCAAAATGTATAATTATTGAAACTATATTTTTCTATAAATAGAAGCTCATTCTTCCTTCATTTCTCACCAATTCACTAAAGCTATAGAGCAATAATTATAGAGAGAAATTTAGAGAGAAAGAAGAAGAGAAGTCTGCTCCTCACCTATTTCATTATCAGATCTTTTTTTTTTTCGAGGTAATTTGTATTATTTCTTTCAGATTCATGAAGAGAGCTATTGTTATTTCATTCCTTATTATTATGTTGAATAACTCTGCTCTACGCCTGGCACCGCATACATGGTGAAATTCTTCTCATTATTCCATTCTTTATTATTACTCGTTGGAATAACTCGCCTATGTGGTCTATCGCATGCCTGGTGAATTCAGTTGTTATTCCATTCTTTATTATTCTGTTGGAATATCTTGTCTGTGCGGATTACGCATTACCTGGTTCCATTCTTTATTATTCTGTTAGAATATCCTGTCTGTGCGGATTATGCATGACCTGGTTCTATTCTTTATTATTCTGTTGGGAATGACCTGGTTCCATTCTTTATTATCATTTTTGAATATTATGGAATGAATTTGATATAATGTTATAGTTGTGGGTAATAGTTATAAATTTTGCAAAGTACGCAAGTTGTTATATAATATTCGATTAGTCGGGGAATATTCATTTTAATAGGGAATATTCGTACGACGGCACAATCATTGGTGGACCCCACAACGGAATTATTGTCGGATTGAGAAAACGACAAAAATATGTTATGAAAATAATGGCGAATTTTTATTGTTAATCGTTGAAACACCTTGTGTTAAAAAGTGCGAGAATACGCGGGTTGCATAGTAGCACACAGTATTGATTATTGATGCTTACGTGAGAAGTTTCACACTCGCTTTTGTTCAATTATTGCTTCAAAGAATTGCGACAAGATCTCACGTTAATTGATTCAATTATTGTCGATATTTTATATATTATTAAATCAATAATTGAGACGACGAAGTTATTAATATTATTATTTGCAATATTAATGATGTCTAGAAATTCTGCCAAGGAGAGGTTTGGTCACCTAATTGCGCGCCAATAGGGAGAAATCCTTATTGAAAAGCCCTCTTTTCTCAGGAACGACACAGTCGATTAATAGTGTAAATTATAATAATGATGATGAAGTTTTGTTTTATTAGTATTATTAATGTAATAAAATGTAAAAGCTTTTATATAAAATGTAATACTTTTATAAAGTTATTCATTTTATTAGACTATAAATAGAATATATTATATTATATTATGCATAGTATTTTGCATAGTAAAATCTTTTTATATAAAAATGTAATACTTTTATAAAGTTATTCATTTTATTAGACTATAAATAGAATATATTATATTTTATTATGCATAAGTGCTTGCATAGTGTTTTTCATATAAAGAAAATCTTTTTATATAAAATAGAATACTTTTATAAAGTTATTCGTTTTATTAGATTATAAATAGAATATATTATATTTTATTTAAATGATTTTGTTTTATTAGAATATTTTACAATGAAACCAATCTGGACCGTCTCGCTTAAAAGTAAATCAATACTGACCGCTCAGAATTGGTTACTTATTCAGATCCATTCTCCTATAAATGAAGCTCATTCCTTAATTATTTCTTACGGATTCACTGAAACTCTAGAGAGAAACTATAGAGAGAAAGAAGAAAAGTATTCTGCTACTTCACTACTCCTATATCCAGTTTGTTCTAAGGTAAGGGGTATTATTTCTTTCTTTCGTCTTCATGAAGAGAACTTCTGTTATTCCATTCTTTGTTATTATGTTGGAATAACCTGTCTATGCGAAGTACCACATACTTGGTGAAATTCTTCTGTTATTCCATTCTTTATTATTATGTTGGAATAACATGTCTATGCGAAGTACCGCATACATGGTGAAATTCTTCTGTTATTCCATTCTTTATTATTCTGTTGGAACATCCATTATATGCGCACGCATGACCGGTTCCGTTATTTATTATTTTTGTTATAACATCCTCGCTTGGCATGTAATTTCACCGACTTCGGTTCTCATTATTTATTATTCTGTTAGAATATCCTCACATGCGTGCGTTCGCACGACCGGTTCCGTTATTTATTATTTTGTTGGAATAACTCACGCGGTGCGATTACCTATCGCATGCCCGGTGATTTCTTTTGTTATTCCATTCTTTATTATACTCGCTTGGATAAAGTTTTGACTTCTATACTCCATGAAATTAGTGGAATATCCTTGATATTTGCGCTTCATCCAATATCTTTTCATAGAAATATTCTTCTGAGCATTCTTGAATTTTACTCTACAAAGAAGTATAATGTTGACAATTTGGACGTTATTAGTTCCTGGATAAATTAATTCTTGAACTTGTTTTATTGAATTCTTATATCATTGTCATCATCCTCATGTTTATATTATGTTGAAAGTCATTTGTATTCAGTAGTATATAGATTTACTTGGTATGATTATGACCAGGGATTAATCGGTATAATCATGACCGTAATGTTATAAATGATGTGGTAAAAGTCCTCATTGGCCCGTAGTGCATTAATGGACAGTTGTTGGCATGATTATGACCATTGATGAATACACGAATATCATTGGCACGTAGTGCATGGATAATTTGTGGTTGTGATACTAATGAATATCCTTGGCCGTAGTGCAGGGATGATGTGGATTATTTATTAAGCTGAGTCCCAGCGATAAAAGTGATGGAAAAACCTTTTAAATCATAAAAGATAGTAGATTTTATTCTCTACTTAACTCTTTTAATGGATTACTTGTTCCGTTGCAGTTAAACTTGATGTTTTTTATATTGTATCAGTTTAACACTGTTGAAGGCTAACGATAATTTATTATGTATTATCTTAGTCATAATATTTCTTACTGGGCTAGTTGAGCTCACCCTTTTACTTCATTGTTCTCTTTAGGAAATGAGAACATAGCAGGGACTAGTCGGGGAACGGAGTGACAATCCAGATAATAGCATTAGTAGTCCTCACTATTCTGTTAAATAGTGTGATAATAAATGTAATGAGGACTCAATTGAGTGTGGATATTGTCTAGATGACAATATTTGTATTAAAACTCAAAGATATGTTTTGTCGTATTTTACACGCATCGTGTATAATTAAGTTGTATTTGAATTTTGTACCATGTATTTGGCGACTCAAAATGGGTGATGTATACCTATTTTGGGGGCGTCACAGATATCATTTCTTTTGTACTCATCATGAAATATCATTTGCTTTGGTATTTTTCTTTTACGAGTTACTATTCACCCAGATTCTTATTCACTCGAAAGTATTGAGGTACTTTTTCAATCTTAGAGTATTATTCATGAGTTACTATTCACGGTTACTATTCACTGATTACTATTCACTCTAGTATATTCCGAATACTTTTCGTGTTAAGGTACTATTCACGGGGCACAATTCCTGAAGTACTATTCACCCGAAAAATATATTTCTTTTCTGTCCAAATTATTTTTGGTACATGTATATTATTCTTGAATTTTACTCTACAAAGCAGTATCATGTTGACAATTTGGACGTTATTAATTTTTGGATCAATTAAATTATAAATCTTTAAAATTTATCCTTGAACTTGTTTTATTGAATTATTATGACATTGTCATCATCCTCATGCTTATATTATGATTAAAGTCATCTTTGGCTTACGTGCATAGATGGACTTGGTATGATTATGACCAGGGATTATTCGGTATAATCATGACCGTAATGAGGACTTTTACCACATCATTCGTCATTCGTCAATAAACTACATGCCAATGAGGACTTTTACCACATCATTCGTCACATTACGATCATGATTGTACCGAATAATCCCTGGTCATAATCATACCAAATCCATCTATGCACGTAAGCCAAAGATGACCTTCATCACAATATAAGCATGAGGATGATGACAATGACATAATAATTCAATAAAATAAGTTCAAGGATAAATTTTAAAGATTTATAATTTAATTTATCTAGAAATCAATAACGTCCAAATTGTCAACATGATACTGCTTTGTGGAGTAAAATTCAAGAATAATATTCATGTACCAAAAATAATTTGGACAGAAAAGAAATATATTTTTCGGTGAATAAGATCCCGTGAATAGTACTTGAATAATAGTACCCGACACAAAAAGTGTTCCGAATACCTGAGTGAATGATACTAGAGTGAATAGTAATTGGGTGAATAGTAACTCATGAATAGTAACTCGTTAATAGTACTCCGACACGAAAAGTGTCCCGAATACCCGAGTGAATAATACTAGAGTGAATAGTAACTCATAAAAAAAATACCAAAGAAAATGATATTCCATGACGAGTACAAAAGAAATGATATCTCAGACAAGTATAATAGAATATACTGAAATCGCAAATGGATTTTCACCCGCCATGCGGCAATCCTCGTAGACAGATCATTTCCATAATTTAATAAGGAATGAATACAAAGGATCATTCACCATGCATGCGGTAATCCACAAAGACAGGTTATTGCAACAGAATAATAAAGAATGGAATAACAAAAGAATTTACCATGCATGCGATAGATCGCATGCAAGCGGAGTTATTCCCAATGTATAATAAACAATGGAACTAAATCATGCGTAATCCGCATGCAGCACAAGATTATTCAAGAATGGAACTGTGTCATGCGTAATCCGCATGCATGTGATATTCCAATAGAATAATAAAGAATGGAATAACAACAGAATTCACCAGGGCATGCGATAGATCATATGCATAAAAGTTATTCCAACAAAATAATAAAGAATGGAATAACGTAAGAATTTTACCATGTATGCGGTACTTGGCATGTAAAGTTATTCCAACTTAATAATAAAGAATGGAATAATGTAAGAATTTCACCATGTATATCAGTAGTCCACAGATACAAAGTTATTCCAATAGAATAATAAGGAATGGAATAACAATAGCTCTCTTCATGAATACGAAAGAAATAATACCCCTTACCTCAGAAGAAACTGGATACTGGAATAGTGAGGTTGCAGACTTCTCTTCTTCTTTCTCTCTATAATAATTGCTTTATAGCTTTAGTGAATTGGTGAGAAATAATGAAGGAATGAACTTCTATTTATAGGAAAATATAGTTTCAATAATTGCACGT
Organism: Panax ginseng; assembly: GCA_020205605.1. Lineage (NCBI taxonomy): Eukaryota > Viridiplantae > Streptophyta > Magnoliopsida > Apiales > Araliaceae > Panax > Panax ginseng. Next base: position 37,787,774 of record CM035130.1, on the reverse strand, counting down.
TTTGGGGCTCAAAATATTACAGTATAATACCTTCATCTTTTCCTTCATTTTTAATTTAGTCATCCAAGTATTATCAAACTTGCACCACCCCCCCCCCCCCTCCCCTAATAGTAAATCATGTGAATCAATAGTAAATCATGTGACTCAATAGTTCTAAACATGTGAAAAAAACAAATACAGTATAGTACCTTCAACTATACTTCCATTTTTAACTCAGTCATGCAAGTATTATCAATCTTGCACCAACTCCCCTAATAGTAAATGAATGTGAATCAATAGTACACACATGTGAACAAATAGTTATAATCATGTGAATCAATAGCAATTAATTGCTCATTTATCCGGTTAATTACCCGATTGGTCAATATAACCTCCAGACATCAATTATTATCAAAATAAATGTCGATTTTCACTAACACTAATAATTTCAACACAATATAACTATCAATTTTATCTTTAATCAACACGAACTTATTCATCATTAATATTATAATTCAAAATATTTAACAACTAGGTCGTTCCCAGGAAAGAGGGGGCTTTCTGATAAGGATTTCACCTTATTGGCGTGCAATTAGGTGACCAAACCTCTCCTTGACAGAACTTCTAGACATTGTCAATATTGTAAATAATAATATGAATAAATTTATCGTCTCAATTATTGATTTAATAATATAACATATTATACGATGATAATCTTGTGACAATAATTGATTCAATAATATGAGAGATATGATGCAGCAATTACTGTAGCAATTACTGTAGCAATAATTGAGTATAACTGAGTGACTTCTTACGTAAGCATCAATAATCAATACCGTGTGCTAATATGCAACCACGCGTATTACTATACTTTTACTACTGAGTAGTTCAACAGTTTTAACGGTAACACTTTCGCCGTTATTTTTATAAAAAGATAATTCTGTCATTTTCTAACTACGACACTACTTTCGTTGTGGGGTCCACCAATGATTGTGCCGTCATAAGGATATTCCCCGACAAAAAGAATATTCTCCGACCAAACGAATATTTTATAACATCTTGCATACTTTGCAAAATTTATAAATATTACTCACAACTATAACATTATATCAAATCCACACCATAATATTAAAAAAAATATTTCGAGAAATTTAAATCTTTATTCATAAAATTTGGGGTCTCACAATTATGACCAGGGATTATTCGGTATAATCATGACCGTTGATGATTACATGAATATCCTTGGCACAGAAGTCTTGAGGATGATTCGATGATGTGGTTTATTTATTAAAATTTGAGTCTCAAATGATAAAGTTGATGAAAAAAAATTTAAATCATAGAAGATAGTAGATTTTATGCTCTACTTGACTCTTCTAATGGATTGCTTATTCCGCTGCAGTTGTTGATCTAAAACTTGTTGTCTATTGTATTCTATCAGTTGTTATACTGTTGAAGGCTAAAGATAATTTATTATGCATTATCTTAGTCATAATATTTTTTACTCGGCTAGTTGAGCTCACCCTTTCTTTCATTGTTCTCTTCAGAAAATGAGAATATAGCTGGGACGAGTCGGAAAATGGATTGACGGTCCAAATGGTTATTTTAGTAGTCCTCACTATTCTGTGAAATAGTGTGATAATAAACGTAATGAGGACTCCATTGAGTGTGGATATTGTCTAGATGACAATATTTGTATTAAAACTCATAGCATATGTTTTTTCATATTTTACACGATAGTTGTATAATTAAGTTTTTATTTGTATTTTGTACCATGTATTTGGCGACTCAAGATGGGTTATGTATATTTTTTTGGGGGGCGTCACACCTTACCTCAGTAGGAGACTAATTATGACTGGTATAGCAGAGATATTGTTGAGGAAATCTTGCACTATTTGCTACACTTAAAGTATCCTTATACTAGAAAAAAATACGCACAATCAAATAGAGGAAGAATTCTCTGATTCTGGTGTGATTTTCATTTCTTAACTAAGCATCCTATTTATAGGAGAATGGCATGACACTATTTAAAATTTTCTCACGGGTGAACAGAAGAAAAAAAATTCACGGGCGTTCGGCGAATTCGTATGATTTTTCTTATTTTTACTATTCATCACTGTGCAATAAAATATTCTAATAAAACAAAAACTTTATATAAAATATAATATATTCTATTTATAATCTAATAAAATAAATAAATTTATATATAATATAAAAAGTATTCTATTTTATATAAAAAGTTTTTTGTTTTATTACTATTATAATAATAATAAATCAAAACTGAAACAAATTTTTATCGGCGATTTTAAAAAATGAGTAAGTAGGGGTCCATGTAATAAGCTAAACTTACAACAAATACTTCATTACAACCCCTCTATTTATATCAAAAATTGAATAAATATTTACCATAAATCACTTATCTTCAATCAACACATTTTTAATCTTTCAACAATTATTCATCAATTATATTATAACTCACAATATTGATAACCAGATCATTCCCAGAAAAGAGGAGGCTTTCCGATAAGGACTTCTCCTTATTGGCGCGCAATTAAATAACCTAACCCCTTTCCTTGACAGAACTTTCTAGACATTGTCAATAATGTAAATAATAACATGAATAATTGTGTCGTCTCAATTATTAATTTAATAATATAAAATATTGTGCAGATGATACTGTGACAATAATTGAATCAATAATATAAGATACTATGCAACAACTATTGTTATAATAATTGAATACAACTGAGTGACTTCTTACGTAAGCATCAATAATCAGAGATACTATGCAAAACCGTGTACTACTGTGCAACAACGCGTATTATTGTACTTTTATCATCGGGTATTTCAACAGTTAACGGTAAAAGTCTTGCCGTTATTTTATGAAAAAATTTATTTTTATTGTTTTCTATATCCTACAGTTATTCCATTGCAGGGTCCACCAATGATTGTGCCGTCGTACGAATATTCCCCGACAAAAAGAATATTCCCCGACCAAACATATATTTTATGACAACTTGTTTACTTTGTAAAATTTTCACATATCACCCTTAACTTTAACCTTTTACAAATATAACCATTTACTAAATAAAATAATAATTATAAGAAAAATTAAATACTTTTATTTCATAAAATTCGGGGTATTACAATCTCCTCTCTTTATGAAATTTCGTCCCCAAAATTTACATACCTTGTAGTTCGAAGAGATGAGAGTATCTTGCTTTCTTTTTAGATAGTATCTTCCCGGTCATTTTCTCTGTATCATGATTTTCCCATTGCGAATCTCTTGAATTTCAGATATCATTCTAGAATACAGGTTCAAAACAAAGGTTAATTGACATATCATAATTTGTCAATTTATTAAGTAAGAAAATTCAGCTTAGGTAGGACACACACTAGCGAAGGATATTACTCATCTCTCCCCTCCTAGTTCTAGTCTCAGATCTCCTCCAGAGACCATATCCCTAAGCTCTGATACCAAATGTGACGCCCCCAAAATAGGTTTACACAACCCATTCTGAGTCGCCAAATACATGGTACAGAATCCAAATACAAATTTCATTAATACAATTGTCGTGCAAAATAAGACAACACATAAGCTGTGAGTTTCAATACAAATAACAGTACTCACACTCCAAACCAATGATACTTTACATAAAGGTAAAGTCGATAACTATTTTAGGAATTAAAATATTTGTAAAATGCTCAAGAAAGCCTTCATACATGGCAGGCCATGCATCTAAGTTATAATAGATATCATAGGACTTGAGCATTAACCTTGATTGACCCAATAGACCCCAAAGAAGAACGAGAAGATTGCTATACTGTTCATTCCAATGGTGTATATTTTTTTTGCCATATAATTATCTCCATTGTCTCAAACTGAGAATTATATTCCAACCATACTCCAAGATTATATAAATAATGCTCATAGATATAGTCAGAAAGTGGATGTGCACAACCATATCTTATGATAACACGAGTTTGTATGTGGTTAGACACCATGTATAATAGTGGAAACACACCCTTTAAGCTCTTAGTACAATTATGTCTTCCTTATTCTAATGGGGTGCATTTTTTATGCTTTCGAAGTCGGGTTCTCATCATCCTATTTTTGTTCTCCAAAATCAATTATTAAGTGACATATAAAATACGACACACCCATCTTAAGTCCTCAATACAATTATATATTGCATGTCATGCTGTTTTATAATGTATTGAGAAAATTTCACAGTCTCGGACCATCACACTATTCCCCTTTTATCCCCGCTCGACCTAGCTGCACTCTTACTACCTGAAAGGAATTGTGAAGTAAAAGGGTAGGCACAAATAGCCCAGTAAAGATTATTATGACTAAAGATAATTAATTTATCAATAGCCTTCATCAGTAATAAATTAGATATTTAGAAAATATAGTAGATGATAAAAGTTTTCAACCATAATTGCAGCGGAATCAATAATCCATTAGAAGAGTCAAGTAGAACATAATGTCTACTATCTCCTCCAAATTAAAAGTTCATCATTAATATTTTATTCCTGTAATACTCATCAACAGTTCTTTGTTGTACCCAAGACAAAGAGAAATTTTATGACTCCCCCAAAACAGGTATACATCACCCATCTTGAGTCGCCAGATATCACATTACAGAAATCAAATACAAACTTAATTATACAACTGCTTGTAATAATATATATACAAAAAACATAGTGAGAGTTTAAACAAGAATATTGCCTTCTAGACAATATCCACTCTCAATGGAGTCCTCATTACAATTATTGTCACACTATTTCACAGAATAATGAGGACTGCTAAAATAACCATCTCGGACCATCACTCCAGTTTCCACAGGCTAAATCACGCCTATATTCTCATTTCACAAGAGAAAAGTTGAAAAGAAAAGGGTGAGCTCAACTAGCCCAAAGAAGAAATATTATGACTAAGATAATGCGAGAATAAATTATCCTTAGCCTTCAACAAGATAACAACCGATAGAATACAATAGACAACAATTTTAGATCAACAACCGCAATGAATAAGCAATCCATTAGAAGAGTCAAGTAGAACATAATGTCTACTATCTCCTCTAGATTAAAAGTCCATCTTTAATATTTCATTCCTGTAATACTCATCAATAATTCTTTGTTATACCCAAGACAAAAAGAACTATCATCACCTGTCTTTACCTGAACCACCAAAGATTATAGTTAAATCCACAATTCATATTTATAATCATGTAAATCAACAGTTTCTCCTTGCCACAAAGGCTTAATAGAACGTTACTCATTATCCTTACCCCAAAGGCTAAAGATATTCAAATGTAATAACAATGATCATACCAATCAATTGTCTACCTTTGCACTACGGGCCAAAGATATTCAACTATAAAACCAATGGTCATGATCATATCAATCAATTGTCTGTCAGTGCACTACGGCCAAAGACATTCAACTGTTAACTAATGATCAAGATCCTGCCAATCACATCATCGAATTATCCCTGCACTATGGCCAAGGATATTCGTTAGTATCACTAGTGGTCATGATCATATCATACACCTGTCCATCTTTGCACTACGGGCCAATGAGGACTTTTACCACATCATTTGTAACATTACGGGTCATGATTATACCGAATGATCCCTGGTCATAATCATACCAATCAAAAGTCCATTTATGCACGTAAACCAAAGATGACTTTCATCACAATATAAGCATGAGGATGATGACAATGATATAAGCAATAATCAAACGAAATCAAATCAAAAGAAATCAAGGATAAATATTAAAGACTTTAATTTTATCCAGAGTTTAAAATTATCCAAATTGTCAACATGTTACTGCTTTGTAGAGTAAAATTCAAGAATAATATTCGTGTACCAAAAATAATTTGGACAGAAAAGAAATTTTTTGGGTAAATAGTATCCCGTGAATAGTACTTCGAGAATAGTACCTTGTGAATAGTACCTCGACATAAAAAGTACCCCAAATACTCGAGTGAATAATATTCAGGTGAATAGTAATTGGGTGAATAGTAACTCATGAATAGTAACTCGTGAATAGTACTCCGGCATAAAAAGTGCCCCGAATACCCGAGTGAATAGTAATCGGGTGAATAGTAACCCATGAATAGTAACTCGTGAATAGTACTTCGTCATGAAAAGATCAATAATTATCAAGAAAGCTCAGAATAATATTTCCATGAAAAGATACTGGATGAAGCGCAAATATCAAGGATATTCTACTAATTTCATGGAGTATAGAAGCCAAAACATCAACAAAATGAGAATAGAATTCAAAATCTGAAACGAAATAATATTACTTACATACTATAGAGTATGGAAGAAAATATTATTTCAAGCTTAATATCGAACAAAAATAACATCCTCGAACGAAAAAAATAATATTCCAACGAATATTTAACGAAGATAATATTCCTACTAATATTGAATCGAAGATAATATTCTTTATGAATATTGAATCGAAAATAATATTCATACGAATACAAAAATAATATCTCTTCGTATATGAAATAAATAATACCCTTTACCTCGTAAGAAGATCGGATAATCGGAATAAAGAAGTAGCAGACTTCTCTTCTTCTTTCTCTCTATAGCTTCTCTCTCTATAATTGCACTTGTGAGACTTAGTGAATTGGTGAGAATGAAGGAAGAATGAGCTTCTATTTATAGAAAAATATAGTTTCGATAATTGCACGTTTTGGGGCTCAAATCTTTTCCTTCATTTTTAATTTAGTCATGCAAGTATTATCAAACTTGCACCACCTCCACTAATAGTACATCATGTGAATTAATAGTTCAATCATGTGAATCAATAGTTTTATACATGTGAAAATACAAATTACAGTATAATACCTCCATCTATACCTCTATTTTTAACTTAGTCATGCAAGTATTATCAATCTTGCACCACCTCCCCTAATAGTACATGAATGTGAATCAATAGTACACACATGTGAACAAATAGTTATAAGCACGTGAATTAATAGCAATTAATTGCTCATTTATCCGATTAATTACCCGATTGGTCAGTATAACTTCCAGACATCAATTATTATCGAAATAAATATCGATTTCCACTAACACTAATAATCTCAACAATGGAACTATCAATTTCATCTTTAATCAACACAAACTTATTCATCATTAATATTATAACTCACAATTTTTAACAACCAGGTCGTTCCCAGGAAAGAGGGGGCTTTCCGATAAGATTTCTCTTTATTGGCGCGCAATTAGGTAACCAAACTTCTCCTTGACAAAACTTCTAGACATTGTCAATATTGCAAATAATAATATGAATAACTTTGTCGTCTCAATTATTGATTTAATAATATAAAATATTCTGCAGATGATACTGTGACAATAATTGAATCAATAATATGAGAGATGATCGCAATTATCATGAAAGAATAAGTGAATATAATCGAAAGTGACTTCTTACGTAATCATCAATAATTAATATCGTGTGCTACTATGCAACCACGCCAGATTATTGTACTTTTACTACTAAGGGTAGTTCAACGCTTTAACGGTAAAACTTTCATTGCCGTTATTTTTATAAAAGATATTTCGCTATTTTCTAACTACGATAATACTTACATTGTGAGGTCCACTAATGATTGTGTCGCCGCATTTAATATTCCCCACCAATCGAATATTATATAACCACTTGCTTACTTTGCAAAGTTTATAAATATTACCCACAACTATAACATTATATCAGATCCACACCATAATATTCAAAAATATATTTTGAGAAAAATTATTCTTTATTCATAAAAGTTGGGGTCTTACAACTTTCATCACCTGTCTTCACTTGAACCACCAAAGATTATAGTTAAATTCAAAATTCATATGTATAATCATGTAAATCAACAGTTTCTCCTTGCCACAAAAGCTAAAGACACCAAATAATCATATCTTCTTTACACTCTACACCAAAGATATTCAATGTATTAACAATGGTCATGATCATACTAATCAGTTATCTATCTTTGCACTACGGGCCAAAGATGTTCAACTGAAAAAAAAACAATAATCAACAGTCCATCTTTACACTACGGGCCAAAGACATACAAATCAGAAACTAATAATCAATCGTCCCATCTTTGCACACTACGGCCCAAAGATGTTCAATCAGAAACCAATAATCAACAGTCCATCTTTGCATTACGGGCCAAAGTTGTCCCTTTGAACCTATTTCTTGGGATCTCCAATCATTTAGGTTGGGTTTCCATTATGGCGACTCTTTAGGATTTTACAGGCTTTAAAACCATTCCCCTTGATGAACTTTTCACTTGCTCTCCAGGTATACCTTTTCAATTACTCTTTCCTTTTCTTCAAGATGGAGGTCCAACTCCTCACTCCCATGAATCATCCATAATATGTAGATAGCACTAGTACTGTTACTATATATTATGCAAACGGCATCCATAGGGGTTATCGATATCTCTTTATTTCAAAAACAAAATACCAAGTATGTATTTATTTTTTATGGAGAATTTGGTCCAACCTAACTATAATCTAATCATCCAAATTATTATGTACAATGCACTCGACCGAATTTCATATAGATTAGCAAGCAATATCAGCGTATGTATCATTTTATCTCTTTTAATTTAAGCAAACTGATAGACAGACAGACAAACACGCATGCATTCGAGTATGAATGAAATTAGAGAACAAAATTGAACATAACTTTGAAGTACGATTTGAATCATTTTTTTTAAAGTGTTATTTGCCCCCACTCAATATGAGTCTGCTATAGGGTTCTTGGCAAACCACTTCCGAATACAACAAAGTATAAAAACTGCGAACAGTAAATTCGAAATTTCCCTTAGAAATTTCTATAAGGAAATTGTATGATTTATGTGAGAGAAGGAACGAAGTACTCAGAAATGCTACAAAGAAAGTAGCTGTTGTTCGTGTGCATGTAAAAAGAAGAAGAAATGCATGGCTGCATATTAAAGGCCTGGACAATCTTTTACTAAAGCGCCATGCACAAACTTCAGATTTATTAATCTCACAAAAAAGAATAAACATTAACTCGATCTTAACTTGATCAAATGTTTCATAAAATCATCACCATATAAATATATTATATATAACGTACTGATATATATATATATATATATATATATATATATATATATATATATATATATACACTAACGTACTAATATATATATATTATATATTATACTAACGTACTGATATATATTTATATATTAGTATAAAATAAATACTCAGAGAGTTCTATTTTTTATAAATTAGTATAAAATGAATACTAAGGAAGAACACGAAATCGCTTTTAAGATTTTTATTCCAAATTATTATTATATATACTAATTATATAAACAGAATTAGAAAATAAATAATTTTATAATAATGACTTACAAGATGTAATTGACAAATTTTTAAAATCAAGTCAACTGTTGGACAGTCTCTCCTTAAAGTAGATTTCGTTCCCGCTATCGGTGCTTATAGATGGAACAATGGACATCTACTTTTCAGGATAAAATGGTCTTCAACTCTCACAAGAAGCACTTCAATGGAAGAGTTCCACGAACCAACAAAATATTGAATACTCTCTATGACTTTTAATGAATGAAGAATGAATTTTGTCAGGAATAAGCATGTGAATGATATTCCTATTTACATATGATTTGATTATGATATATATATATATATATATATATATGAATGAATATGCAAGTATACTTGCATTAAGAAAAGTTGTAAAGTCCTTTGATAGATAATAGAAACATATGTACAAGAACTTAGAATGAATTGATCAAATGTGTTAGGTTGATCCTACATAAGCAAAACAGCTTTGTAAAGTCCTTAAAAAAGAATGATGTACAAGGACTATAAATATAGAAAGATCAAGCATGTTAGGTTGATCTTATGATGTAATAGATAGGCTTGTCTGCTCGTCGAGCACTGCACCAGAAATCGTAGTCTGCCAGGAGAGTCAAGGAAAACTCGAGTGCTATCGAGGCAGAATCGTAGTCTGCAAGATCTGATCTCAGAGTTCGTAGACTTCCAGGAAAGACGAGGAAGGATCGTAGTGTTTCAAGGAGAACTTTCTCAGGGCCGTAGTCTGCTGAGGAAGTCATGTTCAGAATCGTAGAGACAGCCTGCCTACGAGCCGACCGAGTATCTGCCAAAGCCAAGTCAAGAATCGTAGACTACACTCAGAGTCGTAGACTCTACTAATCATACCAGAGGCAGAGATCGTAGTCGAGCAAGATCAGATGAAGACAACAAGCACAACGACAGAAATCGTAGAGTGTCAAGATCTGATCTCGGAGTCGTAGTGTCTGCACAGCTAAAGCTGAATCGTAGAGTGCAGAACTAAGACCTCAACAGATGTGCTCACAATGCCAAGGTAGAATCGTAGAGCAAATACGATTCTCAATAAATGAGCACTCCCAGAATATTCAAAAGAATGAAGCCTCTGGTTGGCACTGCATAGATACGTCCCACCTGAAGGAAACCAGAGAGCACTCAACGAATGGCATACAAGCTAACAGAAGATCTAATTAATTAGCACCAACCCAATTAGCATCAAGATTTAGTTGTGAAGCCATTCGAGATGAAGTCTTCCACAAGGAGATCAGAAGAAGACTTCAGAATCGACTAAGGAAAGTCGGCAAGTCGCGAGCTGCAGCGTTAGAGAAGACAACGATCTTGGAAGTTACCAGGATCGTAGTGTTTGCCAAACAAAGAAAGAACTGATGGAGTGCATACAGAGATACTGGACAGCTTTTGAAGAACAAGGCTAAAGTGATTAAACATTGGGTCAGTCCATTGATGATAAGTGAACGGAGATCACAAGGAGAAAGCGAGCTGGACACGCCACATATCTGAAGTGTCTTGCTATTCAGAAGAGGCCAGAACAAAGAAGTCAAGCCATCAGTATCTAAGAGCTGCTGAGGCAAACAGAAGTGTTGAAGCACTACACAAGAGAAGGAAGAGATGTTCTACATTGAAGATCCAATCAACACTCTTCAAGATCGTATTATTGTCTCTACCAGTCAACAAGACACTACGATCAGGTCCATGAAGACATGCATTAGAATCGTAGAGCTCGAATAGCTGAAGATTGAAGCATTGACAACGGTTCAATCTGAAGGGTAATATTCGGACAAGAGCTTATTGAGAGCATCGATGCAAAAGGATAACCTCTGATCGAGAAATCAGAAGGAGGACTGCCCAAGACATTAAAGTGACATCTCTGATGGGGTAGGTGAAACAGTAGACTGCAGTGTCAAAAAAGTATAACATGTCACATCTGCAGTCTACCTCAGTCAACTCGAGATCTGTGAATATATTTGAATAGCTTTCAACAACTACTTTCCAACGGAAGGATTGGTAAGGAGTATAAATCAGCAAGAGCTTCAAAGATCGAGGGTTGTTAGAGTTGCTGAGTTTGGAGAAGTGGTGGACTGATCTAACCAACGTAAATAGTGAGTGACCAATGAAGGTCTGAAGACTCACTCTACGATCCACCAAGAACACTTAGAGACAGAAAAAGAAAGAAGTAGAAGTGAGAGTTCTACTACAAAAAGAGTGTTCTGAACTGCCGAGAGATAGAAGAGTATCAATGTCATCTTGATGTCCATCATGAGAAGACTCTAAGTACCATAGAGGAAAGCTCACAGTCATCTTAGCAAGTTCATCATGAGAAGGCATCAAGTATCAAGAAAGAAGATCACCAACGCCATCATGGTGGCAAGCATGAGAAAGTTTCTAAGTACCTAGCAGAAGTGCTTATAGTCATCTTAGAAACCCATCATGTGCAGCCATCAAGTATCAAGAGGAATGATCTTCAAGGCTGTTCATCAAGGGATGATCAGAAGTGGTTGAGTAACTAAAGAAGCTGAGCATCATGCAACACTCAACTGTACTTCAAGGATGATCACGCCAAGCTGCTAAGTACAGAAGATGTTCAGAGTTTAAAGACATCTTAGCAAACAAAGACCAACTCCAACAAACAAACAAACAACACAACAACAAGAAGCCGTGGCACGAGGGGTCCTTGTCCGGAGGACTAAAATGAAGTTTCAAGCTTGTTGGGCTTGAAGAGTTCCTAGGAACTAGAGAAGTTCCAAGGTCACTTTGGCTCAAGAGTTCTTAGTGAATTGAAGTTCCAAGGCTCATCGCCTCAAGGAATCTTAGTGATTCTGGTGCCGCCTTTCCTTGGTGGAAATCCTCGCTAGTTGAAAGCGGAAAGAGTGGATTAGAGCTTGAGTCTCCGAACCACTTAAAACCCTTTGTGTCTTTTACTTTATGTCATTTACATTATGTACATTAACTACTATAACTGTTATGTATGTTTTAACTGCCTACCACTGAACTAACTCTACGAACAATGTATGTATGATTATGAATATATCAATGAAGGGGATCTTTTACTTATTCCGCTGTGCTTGAAAAGATTCTTATGTTTGTCACATGCTAAATTATTAGCAATACAAAATAAACCAGAAAAGTATTTAAAATTAAAAAGGATCTATTCAACCCCCCCCCCCCCCTTCTAGATCTATTGTGCCTACTGGGAACTAACAAATTGAAAATTTTAAGAACTTGAGAAGGATTGAAGTTGAATTTAAAGTGATTGTTTTGGGTAGATTTGGAACCTATTTCTAGATTTCCAAATACCCCTTTGAAGATATACATCCTTTCAAAAGATTACATCATTTTGAAATGTTACATCCTTTTGAAAAGATACATCCCTTTGAAAGGATACATCCCTTTGAAAAGGAACATCATTTTGAAAAGGTACCTTTTCAATTAGAAAAGATATGAACCAAAGAAAAAAAATAATATATAATTTATATATTAGTATGTTACTAATACTTACTTTATATATTAGTAAGTTATATATATTTACTTTATATATTAGTACGTTATAATCTTCAATTTATGAATGATTCAACCAAATCACTATGAAGAAATTAATTTCTTCTACTCATTCATATGATACGAGATAGTGATACGTGCAGCGGTTATAGGATAAGCTATGCTTTTAATGATTCTTAAATCTTAATAAACATGTGGAGTATGGCAGGATACTCTTAGTAAGAATCACCTATGTGAGTGTGAACTAGGTCAATTCTATGAGAAGGATAAGGCTATACTTCTCTAAAGCACTCATAAATCTGGGATTGTTCGAGGCCAAGATGAATAAAATCATGAGAACCAAATAATGTCTAGAAAGATTTTGTGTGAATAACTATTGTCTCGATTTACACAAACGATTGGACAGTTCAAGACATCACGTTCACTGGACAACCAGTAAACCCGATAGTTTTTCACAAGGGAAGGTTCAAAGCCAAAAGATACCTCTCTCGATAAAGATGATTTTTAATTCTGTCTCTCTCTCAGAGTCTGTATAACATTTGCATAAGGCTAACAGTCAATATCATTCATGCGGGGGATTATTGGAATTTGAGCCTAAACTAATATGAGTGTCATTAATTATTTTTAATGATTCCATATATTAATGTGTTCTACTCCATGAGTAGATTAAATTAAATATTTGGAAGCTCAAATCTATGGATTAATGAATGAGATATTAACTCCCAAAGATCATAATAAAAGATAATAAATACATGTGGGAAAAGCCAAGTCCCACATAGGTTAGGAATTAAATATTTTATATGTTTATATACAAGGAAAATGCTCTTGGGTTTGGGCCCCAAGGGGCACCCCACTTTTGTGGAAGGGAGAGGACCTAGCCAAGGCTAGGTTCAAAACTGTGTCGTTTTGAAGCTGTATTTATTATATTATCAAAATTGTGTCATTTTGAGAAGCGGTATTATCAAAACTATGTCATTTTGAGGAAGCGGTATCTGTAAGGTTGAATGAGCGGTCCTAAACTATGTCATTTTTGTCGCGCCTTTTCTTCTAAGCCTAAAACTATGTAGTTTTGGTTCTGCTAACGCTTAAACTACGTCATTTTAATAGACCGAATAGATGGGCCTATTTTACAAATGGTCAAAAATACGTCGTTTTGACCAACAGATACAAATAATACCTCTTCAAGAGGCACCCCATGTCTTTTCAGGGGTGATGTGCCCATCCGAAGGGTCACCAACCCTCTTATAAATAGATAGGAGGGGGCAGCCTTCATTTCCATCCATTTTTCAAGCATTCTAGTCTAATAAAGCATTCTAGTATATAGTTTCTTCATTGGTTTCTTTAGTAAATTTGAGAGAGAGTTAGAGCATTTCTTTTGGTTTGAAGTGTATACTTTTAGTTAGGGGTGCTCAAAAAATTTGGTTTTTTCAATTTTTTACCGAATCGGTTGAAACCTAATCGCTGATTTGATGCACTGTTTTTTTTGTACCGATTTTTTTTCAGATTGATTTTTTGGTTTTTAATACTTTTCTTGCACTTGAATGGCGGTAATGAAAATTTTGAATTCGGTAAATACCGAAAAACTAAAAAAAATAAATTACTGAAAAGTTGAAGCTGACTATATGTGGCTTGGAAGGGTTTTGCTAACTGCTTTTACTAGCCATGTTGTGACACCCCCAAAATAGATATACATCACCCATTTTGAGTCGCCAAATACATGGTACAGAAACAACTACAACATTAATATAATGTCGTGCAAAATACGACAACACAAATACTGTGAGTTTAAATACAAATATTGTCCTCTAAACAATATCCACACTCAAATAAGTCATCATTACAATTATTGATATACTATTTTACAAATAGTGAGGATTACTATAACAACTACCATGGAATCATCACTCCACACCCCGGCTACTCCCGGTTATATTCTCGCTTCCTGAGAAGAAAAATGGAACAAAAGGAAAAGGGTGAGCTCAACTAGCCCAGTAAAGAATATTATGACTAAGAAATGAACAACAAATTATCGTTAGCCTTCAACAAATCAGATAAAATATAATGGACAACAAGTTTTAGATCAATATTCGCAGCGGAAATAACAATTCATTAGAAGAGTTTAGTAGAGAATGAAATCTACTATCATCTTAAGAATTTAGAAGTCCATCATCAATATTTTATCCCTGTAACATCAATCAATATCCATCTTGCATCAAACATTCATCTTTGCACTACGGGCCAAAGATATTCATCAAGTATCACCAGTTGGTCATGTTCATCTCAACACCTGTTCATCTTTGCACTACGGGCCAAAGATATTCATCAGATAATCATTCATCTTTGCACTACAGGCCAAAGATATTTATCAAGTATCACCATTAAAGACTGAGGATGATGAAAAATATTTTAGAGAATGAATCTAGTAAGATAAAAGGACAAAGATTATGGATTCGTACTTCGGTTTATCCATGTTCAAAAATACTCCATAATAAACCATAGTGGAGTAAAATTCAAAAATAAAGATCAAAACATGGATTCAATTTCAAGAATAAGGGTCACAACAGATAACTTGGAAGGAGAAAAAAAATATTTTTTTCTTTTGTGAATAATGCTGTGAACGATGAATCGTGAATGCGACCAGTGAACAATGAATCGTGAATAGTACCTGCATAAAAAGTTCCAAATTTGATAAAAAAAATTCAGACCAATATTCCTATAAAAGGATATTAGATGAAGCGATCATTTCAGGAATTATAGAAGCAATAAAATAATATCCTTTACCTTAGTAGAAACTAGATTTGCCTGAAATATCGGATATTATTCTGAGAAAAATCTTGCAGAAAACTACGCTCAAAGTATTCTTATACTCAAGGAAAATACTCACAATAATACGCTCGATAATCTAGAGAGAGAAAGCTTATGTTTCTGGTGTAATTTTCAATTCTAACTTAAGCACCTATTTATAGGAAAATGCTAGAACGCCAAAAGAGACTAAAATAATAAAATAATATTATTATTATCTTCTCTTCTACGCACACCCTAATTGAACCAAACTTTTCCAACTTTTCTCACCCACCCCATTTATCACATGTTTTTGAAAAATAAATAAATAAAAGAATTCAAATTCAATTTGAACACTAATTCAATTTGATTATCTTTACCCCATTTAATTCACAATAAATAATCCTTTTATCAAAAAAAAAATACGAATTTAATATCCATTCCATAGAAAATTGAATTCTCTACAACTTTGCAGAAGAAAGTTTTTCCAAATTCCAAACCGAAAATGTCCGAAATCTACATACAGATGATTTTTAATACCTCCATTCCGACAAAATACTAATAAAATACCTCAGCTTTAATTCCTTCATTTACAACCACATAAAATATATCCATCATTTATATCCACATAAAATAAATATTTTCTTATCATATAAATCAATAAATAATTATTCACAAATAATATTATAGAATCACAATAATGACAACCAGGCCATTCCCAGAAAAGATGGGGCTTTCCGATAAGGATTTCTCCTTACTGGCGCGCAATTAGGTGACCAAACCTCTCCTTGACAGAATTTTCTAGACATTGCCAATAATGCTATCTAATAATATTATTCAAATAATATGAATTATTAATTTGATAATGGGAAATACTGTGCCGTGATAATTATTAAAACAACAATAATATAAAATATCAACGCAACAATTATTGAATCAATAAAATAAAATATTGAATAATAATTATCGTAATAATTATTGAGTAAAGGCCTTTCACGTAAGAATCAATAATTCAAAAATACTTTGTGCAACCACATGCCAGATTATTATATTTTAACCATCGGGTAATCTAACAAAGTGTTAATTGTAATAATTACGCCAATTATTTATAAAAACTCAAATTTATCATTTTTTCATCCGACAGCTTAATCCAAGTATGGGCCCACAAATGACCGTGGTCGTCGCATTTAATATTCCCTGACAACAAGAATATTCCACGACCAAACGAATATTCTCTGACAACAATGAATATTTTATAACCACTTGCTTATTTTGTAAAATTTACACATTTCATCCATAACCAAAGTATTATATCAAATTAACTCATTATTATTTCAAAATAATGAATAGAGAAATTCAATTTTATTTATAATAAATTGTGCTCTTACACATGTGTCTCTTGTTACTTCTAATTCGTGCCAAGGTGCCGATGTTATCTTAAATATCTTGGTATTGAAAATACATGAAAATCAAAATTAATTGATCGAGTGGCATTTCTGGCTAATTAGAAACCCTACTATAACTAGTATTTTACATGATTAACAAATTGAGGCCAGTAGTGCATCTAAAGGAAATCATCAGTCAGATATTTAAGAGAAAAAACCGAAACCTGTTTATGTCGACTATGTATAAGAACTTAATAATAACGACCAATTAAAATATGATTTAATGCAAATAAGTTATAGTTTATTCCTAACTTCACATTATTTTAAGACATATATTAGATAATCATTTGAATATATTATAACTACAATAATATTATTTTGTTGGTATAATATTATGTTATGGGTGTATCAATAAGGTTATTATCTTTATGAGACATTAAGTAACTATCTTCGACATTAATTTAAATGGTATAATATTAATAAGTATTAATTTCATAGCAAGAAACATAATACTATTTGACCATGATATTTAAGAATTAGTTTATTTATCAGCATGTTCTATTAATTCGTATGTGACAACTTATGATAATTATTGCCACTAATAATTAATTAAATGTTAATTATTAATATTAACATTAGTCATGCGAGTGTATTAATATATGTGACATATTGTATACACCATCTTCAAATAGTGTATTTGACTAGAGATTACTAGCATCGTAGGTCTTTATTTAATTATTGCGGTATAATCGAAAATCGAACCAAAAAAATCGATATCGATTTTGAATCTAACCCAGATCGAAATCGATTATTCTTGATCTTGAAATTCTGCTTCTTGATTTTTTGGTATTTTGGTTTCGATCTCGATTCGGTTTTTTCGATCTGGGTTCGGTTTTTACCGATGAGCACCCTTTACTTTTAGTAGTCTTTGCGCTAAAGTGTACAAAGATCATCAGATTATCGAGAGATGTCTTATCAACTCTAAGACCATACGGAGGGCATAATTGTCTTAAGGACATAGTACTAAGTACTAGCCTTGACAAATATTTTTTCTACAATTCTGCTTAATTAAGATAAGTTAATATATATATAATTTCCTTTAAGATTTTATAACAATATATATATATATATATATATATATATATATATATATATATATATATATATATTGTTCTCTTCTTAATTTATTTTATCTATTATTTCACAACAAATCAATATATCAATTTTCATTCTATAATGTCAAAAGTGGTCATGATCTAAAAATGTAATATTTTAAATTATTAATTTCTAGAGATTTTAGGATTAGGAAAATCCAGCGTGACTCATGCTTGCGCAATATGAAGAGAGCAATAATCTCATCCCTGTTTATCCAAAACCTCGGGGCTCTAGTATCTATTACCTCCAATTATTCAACTATATTTTTACAAATATTCAACCGGATTACCGTTACTATACGGTTTTCACCCGAAAGCAACTGGATTACATTAGGTTGACTAAAGAATTGAAATTCGCCTCGAAATTGTATTAAAAATCGATCAACTCTTATCAATTGAGTTGAACCAATAATTTTGACGTATGTAACAATTTTAGAATGTCTAAAAAATCACATGTGTGGTCACATATGGTCACAAATATTTCTAATTAAATTATAATGGCTTGAAAAATGTTAAAGCATTCATGAATAACATATTTCAAACCTAAAACTTATTGCTTAATATTATTTTGCTAATTTTATGTATGATTTCTTATACATAAAAATGAATTTGATTGATTGAATATTATTGTTAACAATATCAATTGATTTTTGAACTAAAATCAAATCAAATGAAATCGCACCAAAAGCTTTAAAACCATACAACACCAATCACAAACGATATCATGTGCGGTTTTAGAATCGTTAAACCGCACTTAAGCGGTTTCATGTGCAGTTTGAACTTTCAATCGTATCAAACTATACGATGCTCTACACTAGATTACACTCATCTCATACTTTGACTTTTCGTTTTAGTTCATGTCCTATTTTTTTTTTGGATAATCATAATAGTATAAGTTTTGTTATGTGTTGTGAATTTTTTTTGTAGAATTATAATTGTAACGTATATATATACATACATGTCATATATATGAACTATTGAATTAAGAATGTTCATCATAATTTATTTTATATTATTACTTAAACTTTCACGTTAGTTGTATTTCAATTATGTCATATATTTATCGACATATAAATTATTTTCAGAATAATATACTTTCAAGTATAAATAAAACTCCTCCATTTTACATGAGTAATACCATACAACAAAATATTCTTATATAAAAATCTTATATAATAATGTGTCTGGTTGTAATTAGTTAATGATTAACCAATACATGAATAGGTCTTATGGTGAAAATCAAACAAAACTAACCACATTATGTACTCTTTCCGTCTCTTAAAAGATGACTAAAAGTATAAATTTTTTTATTTTAAAAAGATTAGATAAAATACATAAATTAAAGATAATTAAGTCATTTAATAGAGTTCATTAATATAAAAAAATTAAAAATACTCATCACTTTATATAATCTTATGGGGCCATTATAAATAAATTTAAAACTTTTTGCTCTCCTTTTACTACTTTTATTTTTTTTAATATATGTGCAAATTATATTTACTCATCTTTTGGGGATGGAGGGTCGAGGGAATATAAATAAAAGTCCCCCTATATATTGTCATAAATTTTTGCTGACACATGCGAAACTTATCAATTCATGCGATTGATAGGAATTATAAAAGGGTCCTATTTATTATAAATTAATTCAAAAAATTATCATTAATACTTATTCACATAAGTGACAATTAAATACTCTCTCCGTCCTCTAATATAAGTCTTTTTAGAATTGTGTACAAGTACTAAGAAAATGATTGTATAATATTAAATATAATATTAATTGTCTATATTATCTTTATATTGAAAAAAAATAATGTTATTTATTATGCAAAAAATAGTGAGAGTATATCATTTTCCTATAAAGTATTAACGAAGTAGTATTAATTCTATATTTAGGTGGACCCCATATCCTTAAAGTCTAGCCGGGTTAATATATTATTATATAGTAATATTTTCACAAAACACTAACCAAAATCAGCACGACCATTTAGATTAGTGCTTCTCCATTCTTTCTTTCTCGCCTACTACCATTCTTATTTCCGTCTCCACCATGGGTCCCACATTTGGTCCTGGTTCAGCGACAAATTGAACTGATAGACCGTTGATCACGGTCAACCAACATCAATACCAACCGTTGATTCCCACATCTACCGTCGGTCATGCTAACACTACCATCAACCTTAAGTTAAATGGGCCAATACAGTCTATACTCCTATTGTCCTTTGTGTCGCATCTTATTATAAGTATGTTGATATTGTTATAATAAATATGATGATATGAGAATAAATTTATATATATATATATATATATAAGGATGTTTAGTGAGATTTAAAATATTAAGTAACATTTATTATTTTTGTTCTAACTTCTAACAATATTGTCAATCTATTTTTACATAATTTAAAGCTTATTACTAGTTTTTTTAAAGCATTTAATTTAGTACTCTATCTCTTCTAAAATTAAAACTTTCTCTGTTCTTCTAAAATTAAAGATATAATTTAACTTTTGAGGTCAAACGAGATATAATATAAAATAGAGCGGCTCAAATCCTAAGACTTTAACATCCAACGGCCTCAAATCAATTTATGTTTTAACATCCAACGATTTAAAATCATTTGGAACTTCAACATCCGACGACCAATAATTTATCTCTCAAAAATTCAAACTCGCATCCATCATCTCACTCTCTCACTCCAAAGAATTTTTAATTGTCAAGTTACTATTTAAAAAATTACAATCAATCAAAAAAACATATAAATAATAAAAAATAAATATAAACTTAGTTTAAATTTATGAGAATTTGACTATTAAAGGTGGATATTCTTTATTTATTCATTGAAATTTGTCTATAAGAATTTTTGTTTAAATATTTTGTGGAGTATGTATGAAAAGTGCGGATGTGTTAAAAATTAATTTAGACTTTTAGTTTAGTGTGTCCATATTCAGTGCTTCATTTTTTTGTGTTCATGATTTATTTTTATTTATTTTTTTTGAATTATACAATACTTTCAGGTACGGGTTATCGCTAATGTGTGTATATATATATATATATATATATATATATATATATAAAAGGATGTTTAGTGAGATTTAAAATATTAAGTAACATTTATTATTTTTGCTCTAACAATATTATCAATCTATTTTTACATAATTTAAAGCTTATTACTGTTTTTTTAAAAGCACATTATTTAATAGCTTAAAGCATTTAATTTAGTACTCTATCTCTTCTAAAATTAGAATTCTCTCTATTTTAAAATTAAAGATATAATTTAATTTTTGAGGTCAAACGATGACATATTAAATTTTTAAAATTGATATGACTCATAAAAGTTTAAAATAAAATAAATTATGTATGCGTCGTTTAAAATTTAATGTGTCATCGTTTAACCTCAAAAATTAAATTAAATAAATTTATATCAATTTAAAATTTGAATTCAAAAATCAATTTGTATATCTAATTTTAAAATGAAGGAAGTATAATTTTTAAAACAATTATTACTAGACTAAGCAATTGTTTTTGACAAATAATTTTAAAATATATACTTAAAATGTTAAATATATTATACGCTGAAAAATAAGTATGTAAATATCAATTTTTCCTTTCGTACATCGAAGATATTGTACTTAATTATAATTTATTTTAAATAAGTTAAAATAAACACTATTTTTTAAACTTATTTAGAGAATTGATATTTTCACTAAAAATATTGATAATTTCACAAGTCCCCTTATTTATACTATAATCTATAAACTAGAAACTGTATATATAGAAAAGAGAAAACAAATTTTAATACGCAACTTATTTGTGGTGTGCTTATTATAAATAATCATAATCCTATTATTGACTCCACTACATTTATTCAAAGATATCATAAGAGGAGAAAAAAAAACAGACATCCTCTGTAACGGCCGGCTGGGTTTGTCGTCCATAAATTAGTACTTCTTCTTCTTCTTCGTCTTGCCGTTTGGTAATCTTCTCTTTCTTCCTCCTTCTCTTCCTTTCCATAAATATATATATACTGAGAAAAAAAAATATATATATATATATACATATATATACGTGCCCCCAACTACCGTAATTCTTCATTCTATATATCTATGTGGAGTATTTGGGAGAAAACTAAAAATTAACGGATTTCTGCTTAACCAAAAATAAGTTTTCCAATATATACATATATAGAAATATTGGGGTTTACAGAAAAAAAAAAATGGTGGTTTATTTTTGAGTAATATCCCAAATTGAGAATTATACAAGTCATCCTACACATATACATGTCCTCAATTTAATGCAGAGCAAATCCCATTTTCATCTGAAACAACATACATATTATGCTTTTTACAAACCCTGGCTAAAGGTTTTTCTTAGTTCATGCTTTGAAGTTTGAAGAATAAGAGATTAATGGCTTCTAATCCCTCAGAAATGCAAGAGCCCAGCATCGACACCGATAAGCTCAGTTACGAAATATTCTCTATTCTCGAAAGTAAGTTTCTCTTCGGTTACGACGATCAAAAGTTATGGATCCCCAAACATATTTCTCCGGCCATCGAACAACCCAAATTGGAAGCCGCCACCGTAATTACGCCCACAACTGTAATTTCCGATACCGGAGTTCAGGCGATTAAAAATCAGAGGGGCAAAATTTGTATACTCAGCATCGACGGCGGAGGAATGCGAAACATTTTGTCGGGAAAATCACTGGCTTATTTGGAACAGGCTTTGAAGGCCAAGTCCGGTAATCCCGACGCCAGAATCGCTGATTATTTTGATGTTGCCGCCGGTACCGGCGTTGGAGGAATTTTCACGGCGATGCTATTTGGTACCAAGAATCAAAACCGTCCGATTTTTAAGGCTGATGATACGTGGAGGTTATTGGCGGAGCAAGGAAAGAAATTCTACCGTGGTGGAAAGGGAAAAGGTGGCAGCGGGGTTTTCCGGCGGATATTCGGCGGTGGTGGGTCTGTAAATGCGACGGCGGGAATGGAGAAAGTCATAAAGAGCGCGTTTATCGAAGACGGACGGAGTTTAACGTTACGGGATACGTTGAAACCGGTTTTAATTCCCTGTTACGACTTATCCAGCTCGGCTCCGTTTCTGTTCTCCCGAGCCGACGCGCTGGAGACGGACAGTTTCGATTTCCGGCTTTGGGAGGTGTGCCAAGCCACGTCTGCTGAACCGGGTTTATTAGCGCCGGTTTGTATGAAGTCCGTGGACGGCCAGACGCGGTGTGTGGCGGTTGACGGCGGTTTGGCAATGAGTAATCCCACGGCGGCGGCGATTACGCACGTGCTGCACAACAAGCAGGAGTTTCCGTTTGTTCGGGGAGTGGAGGATATTATGGTACTTTCACTGGGAACCGGGCAAGTCCTTGAAGGAAGTTATGGGTATGACCAAGTCAAAGGGTGGAAGGCTAAGGACTGGGCTCGACCCCTGGCTCGGATTTCTGGGGATGGCTCGGCTGATATGGTTGACCATTCCGTAGCCATGGCGTTTGGTCAGAGCCGTAGCAGTAACTACGTCCGTATACAGGTACATACTGTTTTTTTTTTTTACAACATTCGCTGGCTGTGTTCATAAAGTATAATTACAAGAATTTGGATGAATTCCTTATATTTCAAGATAACAGATTTATTTCAACTTTTTGGTCCGTTCCAAAATATAAAATATAATAATTTTATTTTAGAATAGGTAAATGATTTATGTATGGATTAATTTTTTGCAAAATAGTAATATATTTTAATATTTAAAATTGACATTTTCATCATATATATATATATATATATATATATATATATATATATATATATAACACTTCTCACTATAAAAGAATATCAAATTATCATATTATTACTACTACATTTCTAGTCACTGTTATGAATAAATTTATATATAAAAAAATCATGTTTTTACATGTTTTTAAAAGCGTAACTTTAGTTTTATATACATATATATGTTGTGGAATTTTTGTTTAATTGGTTTTTGGGTTTTTCATTTTTGCCACTTTGAGTGCATGAGATAGGCTGTGGCTGGCAGGAGAGAGAGGAAGGGTTTAGGGTGTAAATCTTTGCTGGGTGGGATAGGAGTGTTTTTAGTAGCTACTTAGCTATCGTGAGCCGGTAGAATTGGGTTGGGGGCCTTGGGACTCATGCAATAATGTAGTGCAGCTAAGTGTAGTATGTGTTTTATCTGGATTAGAGGGGTTATTGGTTTAAGAAGAAGAATATGTGGAGGCATCGTGTAGGCAAAATAGTTAATCCTTAATAGGAGCATATATTGTCTCGTAGACAGTAGTGTTGTTGCAATGCTATCTGACAATGGTTGGCTCCCATAATTGAGAGACGCACCATGTTCATAATGCAACAGTTTATTTATCTTATTTTTGCAGTTTGGCGCATGTTAGCCAAACTTTAGTTACCAATTACAAGTTCTTTGTAAAAGATAATTTGATTCTTGAATCTTTTAATCCTAAGGGAATTATTTTTTGGGAATAAAAATCCTACTTTTCCTTATAAAATTTTCAATATTTAAAATAATATTCTTTCTTCGGACAGAATGAGTGAGAATATAACACATAAATATATTTTCCACATATGTTAAATTAGTAATATAAAACTCTCAAGAAAAGAGAATTTTTTGCTTGCAGGAAGGGGTAATATATTTGCTTTTATATATTTTTTTCTAATTAACATTTTCTTTTATATTTACTTTTACCTGAATTCTATTTTAATTGGAAACAGTTGCTTTCAGTGTTTCAAAAGTTGCTTCTCTTTTCCAGATTATACAAACCCTGGAAGCAACAAATATTGATCCAATAACATAGGATTGCTGAGACTACAAAATTCTTATTTTTTTGGGGCCAAGTTACTTCTTTTTGAAAATTTAATAACTTAGAACTTTACTTACATGTATTTAAGTTTACCCAATTACTTCACTCCCATTGAAAGAAACTATATATAGACATATTTCAGGATTCTCTATGTTTTTTGTGTGTTTCATCTTTTTGATGAAATAGCAAGAAAGAAGTAGCTTGATATTTGTGGTTTAACCTAGTACCTGTTGCATGGTGGCCCCCATGACCAAAAAATCAAAGAAGAAAAGTTTCGCCATTTATTACTATTAGTATCACTATATCAATCTTCATCTTATTCACCTAAAAGGGAATATAGGTAATGCTATTTTTTTGTGGGGATTGTTTTGCATTTGTCTTACAGCACCTATGCCTTGCCAACCAGGGCTGAAGCTTTACATTAAGTGGGGCAGTTTTAATGCTGTTGTGGAACACCACTTTGGTGAACTTAATTAATCAACTTAGGAATGGTTTCCATAATTAGCTACCTGTTTTAATCATGGTGCATGAGTATAGTGTATGATAAACATCGCCTGCTGGCAAAAATGGACCAGTGCTTGGTCTTTTGAGTTACTATTATTCTTCCTCTGACACCTAATATTTGTAATGAATGGTGGGGTTTTCTTGTATTTTTGATATGTTCCTTTATTTGATCATTCACACAAGAAAAGGGATGTTTTTCCTTTTCTCCTTGTTCAATTCAGAGCTTTTCGAGTCTTTGATTCCTGTTCTTTGAGTTTTAGGCACTTGTCTCATGAAATTAACAGTGCAAGCTAGTTAGAAACTTTTGTTACCAACAACTCCTTTTACTTTTAGATACTATATTGTTACTGTAAATATGAAATAATATCAAGTGGATGACATGTTATGATAAATTAAGAAAAAAAGGAGACAATAAAGTCTAAATAAGAATGTTACATATTCTAACTACTTTCCATTAAACTATTTGGATCACTTTTTCATGTCTATGGCGTCTTCTGTTTCTAGCTTTATTTATGGTCATTTGTTTATATTCGTGATGATTGAGACTCTAATTTTATGATTATTTACTTTCTGGTGAGTCACTTTAGTTTCTTTTGGTGTTCAGCATTAACATATCATTAGTAGACAATGCAAATATGGCATTTTACACAGGCTAATTTTTTTTTTTTAATGGCAGGCAAATGGATCCAGCTTGGGTCGTTGTGGGGCTAATGTAGATTCGGACCCTAGTCCCGGCAATGTGAAAATGCTGACAGAAATAGCCGATGAAATGCTGAAACAGAAAAATGTAGAATCTGTGCTGTTTGGGGGTAAGAGGATCGGAGAGCAGAGTAATTTTGAGAAACTGGACTGGTTTGCCAGAGAACTTGTATTGGAGCATCAGAGGAGGAGTTGCAGAATAGCTCCCACTGTTGCATTTAAGCAAGCTAACCAGAAACCCACCTAGTAAAATACTCAAAGACCTCACTTATTTAAATGGTAAGCTTTCCTTTATCATCTTATATATAATTTATTCATTTGGCACCGTCACATTACTTGACCTTTATCGCTTTCTAGTATAAAACATTCTGTATACCTACCCCATATAATTGAAACAAAATTGTCATCTAACCTTTTGTTTTACTTATCTCTTTGATCACGGGAAGATGTTGGTATCGTCTATTTGTGCACTCGTGGGGCTCATCTACTATCAATCTCTTGATCAAATGATTTAACAAGTGGTTGTTGCTCTCTATGTTCCACAAAAAAAGTGTCTTTTTTTAATTATAGTAATATAAATCATAAAATCATGCAATATCCTCAAGTTTATCATCACAATTTCATTATCATATCACCACGAGTAACAAAAGATTTACAAATTTTGCAAGCCAGACTTTTTTATGTAACAGTAAGAGTAGTACTTCATAGTTAAATAGGAACACATTGAGATTTATAGGATATGTTGGGGAGAGAAATAGCCCTCCCCCTTCTTTGTTGTCGGTCAACCGACACTTAATTCTTCTAAGAAGAATGAGGGCATTTGTGTCATTTACAGTAAGACCCTGAAAAAGGTTGTGGCCTTATGGAGGGAGGAGGGAGGAGGGAGGGGGGAGGGGGGAGGGGGGGAGGGGGGGAGAGGGGGGGTCTTGATGTCATTTATGAGGGTTTCATATCAGCGTGGTGCCCAGGAGACAATGTGCCTAGTCCTGAAAGATGGAGACTTTATTTTGCTGCCTTGATTATGTTTTCTTTGACTGTTGGAGTTCTTTTACCCTTTCAGCTTTGGGGTAAAGTTTTATTTATTTTTTTCTACTATGTGCATGTTTGATTTAGAACTTTTAGAGTTGAAACGCATTTGAGAATCTTATTTTTTTAAATACAACATAATTCAAGTGTAGTATTTTTTTTTAACTCACAATCGCGGTTTTTAAGCTCCAAATTCACTGCAAGAAAAATAGTATGATTTGTTTGGAGTTTAAAAGCCGCCTAAACGCGCCAAATAAACCCAAAGCCTTCACCTGATCACATATTTAGGTAATCAACAAATGTCAAATTTTGATTAAAAATCTAAGTGTCACATTGTGCACGAGGAATTAAAACCCTTCAAGTAAAATATTCTTATACAGTAGTACTATTTGTTGAATAAGATTATGGTTCATTCCGAAATTAATGAGATAAGAAGAAAAAGGGGTGTCACACTTTCTGAATTCTGATGAAGAACACAAGTCTTGTTGATTTCTTTTTTAGTATCAAGCTCTTTCCAACACCTGAGTAATAAAATTATAAATGGGTACTACAAGGCAAGAGTGTGTTGGGTGAATTATTAATGCTGTCAAGTGTTCAGTGGGGGTTCTGGACAAAATTAACTTGCATTATTACCGACCAACTTCAAGTCTTGGACAGTGAATGGTGGGTCCAAAATATGTTTTGTTAAAAAGAAGAGAATAAAGTAAAAACATTATACAATGATACAAACTTCAAAAAAAAAATACATTGCTGTCCTTTTTGTTTTGAATTACTGTATGTATGGTATGCACTTAACCCTTGAAATAGATGAAATTTATTATTTATAATATCTACAAGTTCTTGAACCTCCTGTTTATATATATATATATATATATATATATATATATATATATATATATAGAGAGATCCTGTCCGGACTCCCGGACAGGTTAAAATGCAGATCCAAAATTAATTTTTTTTAAAACAACTAAAAAAATAAATAAATTATGAAACTTGAATTTTTACATAATACAGTGTTTTGGGTGTGATTTGGGTACATATAGCAAAACATGTCTGTACAGACTGTACAAAAAAAAAAGCAAAAAAAAAAAAAAAGACCGGATTTTAAACCTTTCCGGGAGTCTGGACAGGATCCGGTTCCTATATATATTTGTTATTTTAGTTTATGGATGCTAAGCCATGCACTAGGTTAATACTTGGTTTCAAACCTTTTGGAAATATCTAGTAGTTAGAGGTTGAATCAGTAATAAAATTGTGCTTCATGCATGATATTGCACACTTATTTGTCACTTGTGTTGTGTATCATCTACTATGCATTGTTGCTAAACACTCGAGTGAAAGAGTTGATGTTTAACTGTTCGTGTAAATTTAAGCTCCTTATGAAATGCATGGTTATATACTGCTGATAAGCGAATAGGATCCTTACCTGTTTTAATGCAAAATATACAGGGTGCTGCTGCTGCTGCTGCTGCTTCTTCTTCTTCTTTTTCTGTATTATTTTTTTTTATT
The DNA here is from genome assembly GCA_020205605.1 of Panax ginseng. Lineage (NCBI taxonomy): Eukaryota > Viridiplantae > Streptophyta > Magnoliopsida > Apiales > Araliaceae > Panax > Panax ginseng. The sequence continues at coordinate 37,759,029 of CM035130.1, read as the reverse complement.
TTATCATAATACATGGGGTTTTTTGTTATGAATGCAGTAAAATCAAAAAATTGAAGATAGAGAAAAAAAAACATGAGGAGAAAGAATAGTAATATTACAGCTTTTACTTTTGAAAGAGAAGACATGCAGGAAGAGGTGGACAGCACAGAACTGAGTGAAAAAACAGAAAAGGGCACAACTGTAATAAAGATGGATAATCTTGATGGGATTTTTTTGCCTGCCATAGGACAAGCATTGTGGCCTCCTCTCCTCTTTCTACTGCCATGTCAAGGACTCAACAAAAAAGAAAAGATAGAGAGATACACAATTTGATGAAGTGTGAAGGTCAAAATCATTTGAATATTAAAACTTAAGGTGGAGGGAGAGGGTTGGAAAAATTGTTTCTTTGTTTGTTTATTTCCTTGCGCCCCCGCCCACTTGTGCTTCCTTTTTCTATTTGAAAATGTCTTTTTCAATAAGAAACTTGAATGTGGATGGTGGCGGTGGGCTGCTTTTGAAGAAATCCCATGCATATACCCAAAGTTCTTTTTAATTTTACACTTGGTCATTTTGTTGAGTCCGGCTATATATTGTAGAAAAGATTTGTCTGCGACGTAATTTATAATAAAAAAAATCAATATGTAAACTCGCAATATATATTATTTTTCTAAATTGTTTATATGATAGGAGTCCTCCTAGTTTGTGGTTAATATTTTATGTTTCTTTTCCATTTTATGCGAGTTCATCTTTCCATGTTTGAATTGAAACTTATCAATACATTGAATTGATAGGAACTCCACTTATTACACATATCTTTAAAAAAGTTACCGCTACTACTTATAAAAGTCGACCCAAATATTAACAATATATATCATTTTCCTAATTTTTTTTAATATTCACCTTTTACTAAAATGCCACATACTAATTCACCAATGATTTTTGTCAAATAAAATTAAACGCTCAAAACACTATCTAACTAGTTAATTAATCAATAGTATTAATCAAATATATTTAAAGTTTTAGTATTTTGTAAAATAATAATTTATAATATATTCAATTATTAATACATAAATAAAGATTAATTAATCAAGCCAATTTAAGCACAATAAAAAGTAAAAATCATAATAATAAACAACAAAACAAGATAAATAAGGACAAATTAGAACATTTATGTCCAAAATTTTAAAATAAAGAAGATTGTGTTTGCTATGTGTATTTGTTTGGTAAACTTTTTATGATGCAAATAAGAATATTTATGTTCGATTTACTAAAATATGATGATATTATTGTTTATATTAAAATCTCAAAATGACCAAAATGTGGTAGTTTAATATTACCACTTATTTTATGACCATCTGGATACCTACTTTAGGTGGAAATCTCGACACTTCACCGACAATAGAATTACCGAAAATATAAGATTATCAATTTAACAAACACAATTTATTACTAAATATTTAAGATGATTATTTCAAATGACATGTAACAATCCAAAGATAAGGAAAACATTAAGTTAGTGAGAAAAGAATTAGGTTAAAAGATTGAATTCCCCATCCTCAAGTTCTTTGGTCTAGTAATAACAAAAAAAACATTTTCCAAACATTGGTACTCAATTCATACATATAGGGAACTGATATTTCACATGTTAAAATAATATTTTTATATGAATTTCTCTCACATAAAAGCGGCACTACCATTCATTCACTATTCATGAGAGAGATCGTGTAAAATATCGCCATTTATATATAAGGAGGGGATCTGGTTATAATAAAGTTAACTTCATGGTAAGTTGATCAATACAGTACTAACACGCAGAGAGATCATCTTTCACTTGCGTGTCCGATTAATGTAATAGTAAAAATGAAAAATTAGAGAGTTAAGGTCTGTTTGTAAATTTTGATTTGGAGGAAATTTTTTCTCATCCCACCCCCACCCCCACCCCCAAATCAAAACCAACAGGCCTTAGGGGGCATGTACAATCAGTAAAGTGTGAAGTGCATGTTCCGTTTTCCACTACAAAAAGCTACTTTTAACTTCTTTTACCCTTTGACTATTTGATCACCCTAACTCCATCTTTTGTTAGTGTCACAACTTTTGATCCACATAGCTCTTAACCCCCTCTCTTGCACTTTTAAATTGGAGAGAAAAAAAATTAAGATAAAAGAGTGAGGGTATCTCGGAGTTTTTTAATATAAGAGAAAAGAAAAGAAAATAAATTGATAATAAAAAGATGTTTTTGAGTTATCAAAGGGTGAGTAAATAAGGAAGGAAAAAGGGATGATATAGAGTTTTATTTCCAAATTCCCTTGTTTGAGGTTTTTTGAGAAGAAAAAATAAGAGAAATTAAGAATGAGAAGTATTTGAGAAGAAAGTGGTAAATGTCTAATAATTTTTTAAAAAAATATTATAAATATTTGTTGAGATTTATTCATATTTCTGCGAATTCGATTAATGATCACTATAAAAGGGTAGTCGGGGATCTCGCTCAAGCGAGCGACTGTCCTCTCACCGGTGAGCGGGTAGGGGTAGCTCACCTTGAAAGCCAATCGTAATGTGGAATTAGGCTTGAAAATTTAATAGTACTCCGGTCTTGGATTTTAATAATGTATTGGAGCTTATGGGTTTGAGCCTAGGATATAGCAGTCAGGATTTTCTAGTTACTATATAATCTTTGTTTTGTGTGTGGATTATTGTAGAGTGCGCGAAATATCTAATGAATACTGACAGGGGCGGATCCAGCCCCGAAGTTCAGTGGGGTTAAATTCAGGAAAAAAAAATTTAAATAAAAAATTAATAAAATGAATCACAAAATTAAATAATACTCAAATATTATACAATAATATTTTTTGAGATTTCATTGTTTAAAATTATTGCACCTCATTTTTAATAATTACAAAAATATCACATTGAATATAAGTTACTAATGTACCATTTTATAAGTTTTATTGGGGTTGGATTTTGACCCAAAGCTTCACTAGGATCATGGACCTATGTATGTAGACTATATACACACGAGATATTATGGCCTAGTTAAATTGGGTTGGGTTGGTTGCTCCCTTTGGAAAAGATTACACCAAACGTTGTAATTGACTTTTCAACAAAATTTATTACATAAGCCCAACTTAATACTGTTATGTTTACCCTTATCTGTTTTTTTATTTGGGCCTGGGGGATGACAAGGTAGGGTCTTTGGAGCATTGGATCTACTTGACTACTTCATCCCTCTAATTCATTATTACATGTATTTATTACACTTTTTGCAAATACAAAAACGTCCCATTTTAATATCAGTCACTTACTTATTAAATACTGACAGATATAGGCTCATAAAATTTCAGTGGGGGCAGGTGACCCCCCTGCCCCTAACCTGGGACCGCCCCTGTGAATACATCAGATAAATATGATTAGCCAAATTGATAAACCTGAGTATGACATGTGTTCTTATTTTTCTCATTCTTAATTTAAGTTTTGTATGATTGTACTATATTTCGATCTTAAATTTTAACAATATTAGTGTAGACATCTATAGAATTTGAATTTGCATAGTAATTAGTAATGAACAATTTTATCTTTCCCTTTACTTTTAACAGGACTGAAGCTAGTATAGAATTTTGGAGGGTCGTGTCTCCCCCCACCCCAAGATTTGAGTTTTTTGTAAGGTCTACTTGGTATTCTATTGCTTTTGGCCTGACCTAATAATTGTTATAGTCTAATCCAAAATTTCAAAATCTAAATTCAAAATCTGAAATCCAAGTATAAAATTTTAATGTTCTAATCAGACTAGTTGTTGCTTAGTATAATAGTATTGACTAATGACTATTGTGAAGATAATTTCAGGAGTATATTTTTCCATTTTCTCATTTAGTATAATAGATGGATTTCGTAATTTGAAAGAACGTCGGGTGCAATTCTGACGAAGTTTTGATATGTTTTAAAAGACTTTTTTTTTGCTATATTTTGTTGTCTTTGTCAAAAAAAATTATATTACTACATTTTTTTTATTTTAGTAAAAATATGTTTTTTAATTGTGAAACTTTACTTTTTAATGACAAATATATATTATGTTAAAAAAATTATTGCCCCCCCCCCCCCCCTCCCCAAAAAATATCGAATCTTAGCTCCGTCCCTGAATACTCACAAGCACGTGAAAATAAAAAAAGCAATAATTTCTCTCAATTTTCTTCCTTCCCTTCTCACTTTCTTTTCTTCCCTTTCTTTCTTTTCTTTTCTTTTCAAACTCACGAAGTTAATTTTCACTTCAATAAGTCTAGGGGGACCGGAGGGATCCGGCCGAGAATTTATTTTTTTATTTTTTTGCTTTTGATTATCAAATAATTAATGTGATTTATTAGAACTGAAATTTTTATAAAATGCAGTGATTTAAGTGTTATTTCGATACATGTAAAAAAAAGAGTTGTACAGTTTGTACAACTCTATTTTTTATATGCATCCAAATGACACCTAAAATACTGCATTTTATAAAAAAATTAATTTTAATAAATCACATTAATTATTTAATAGTTAAAAACAAAAAAATTAAAAATAAATTTTAGATCGATCACTAACCGATCGGAATCCCCTTTCGCGGTAGAAGGATTCTTTTCACTTGGGCTCCCACTTGTAAGGTGTACTTTGTTGTGTCACATAGCTAAAGCCGCATATGGTGGTAACTAATTTTCAAAGTAGATGACTTCTTTTATATATCTAGATATGGAAAAGTGAGGGTTATGATGAATTTATGAATTTATGATTATATAATAAAAAATTATAATTACGTAGTACTTGTATAATAAATATGTAAAATGCAATTCTTTTCAAACGAATGCAACTTCTTTTTATAAACTTTCTAAATAAATTCCTTATTTTAAATTGTCTGAAATCAAAATGTATATAGAATGTTGCTTATATCATTCTCGTAGCATCACTAAGGGGGTATTTGATAAAACTAAATGAAATAGTTCTGAATGTTTAAGTAATCTGAATGAAGCAGAATGTTGAATACCGGATGAAAAAAAATTATTTGATAATTGACATGTCTGAAACATCTGGATAACAAATTTTTATTATTTAACCCCTATGAAAAAATTTAAAATTGTTGTAAATTTATTTAATATAATAGTTAATATTATATAAAAAAAATTAAATATAAAATAATACTTCATTCAACCCATTCTGCCTAAAAAAATTATACGTGACTATTCAGCCCAAAATTTTGTCCGATTCAACCATTCATACGATTTTTATTCAAAACAAACATACTGAATGACTAACCGATTCAGTCATTCAACTATTCAGCTCTAAACAAACATCCCTTAAATTTAAGTTTCGCAATAGGGCGAATATGGTACATGAAGCCCTTTTTCAAACCAACCCCGCTAATATGTAACTCTCCCCCGACCCCAACTCCGAAAATATATCTCATACTCACCCTGTCCCGATTATCCGATTGAAATTAAATTTCTCTAATCTTTTTTTTTATATTAAATGTCTCATACTGCAGTTTATAATTAACTGTCAATGCGTCAAAGGAAATTTCAATTCAATGATTAGATTAAAGAAGTCTAAACCTACCAGTCCTACCCTTTTAGAAAATTGAAGGAGGAAATTAAGAAGAAAGAGGAAGAAATTATCCAATCAACACTAGTGGACTAGGTAATTTTTAACAGATGGATGAAATGCTTGTTACTCTTTTAATTGGTTTTTTATATTTTCAAGAAAAAAAATAATTTTACTAGAATAAATATATATTTAACAATATTTTTGCAATTAATTTATTTATATATAATACAACACTTACTATTCTGACAATAATAATTTTATTTTAACAATAATAATCGCCTTCTATACACATACACGATGAGTTTAAACTTTCTTAAAACACTCCCTTTCTCTCTTAATCAATCACAAGTCATATCGTATTTTATAGATAATATATAACTTGTTTTGATATTGATAGAAATAATTTCATTTTAAGCTTTTTCTCATAATGTATAAATACTTATCCTTTCAAGCATTATATTTTCTTTTTCTTTATATAAGAAAAAAAGAAGATTTATATGGTCCAAAAATTTTCTTATTACGGTGAAGTTGGTACAAACTCCACCCTAACTGGATCTCAAATTTAGATTTGCAGACTAAAATAGTAATGTACAATTTTAACTTTCACTTTCCTTCCAATACTCACAAGCACAAGAGAAAATAAAAAAGCAATCCATTTTCTTCCTTCCCCTAAATCCCATTTCACTTTCTTTTCTTCCCTTTCTTTCCTTTTCAAACTAAGTTAGTTTTGTTTCCACTTGCTCTCCCACTTGTTAGGTGTACTTGTTGAGTTTAACATAGCTAAAGCCGCATATGGTGGTAACTGATTTTCCAAGTAGATGACTTGGGTAATGATGATAGGGGATCTAAATATTTTTATCTTAAATGGGTTTCAAATCACATAATATTAAATATTTTAATGATTTGTTATAGTATAGTCATATTTATATTATAGTAATACATCATTTGATATACTTTTTAAACTTGAGATACCTGGTATCACCCTATTTTATATATACTAATATTTGTGATCCACATAGTACGTGTGCAATTAAAAATACATAAATTTTGTAAAATATAGATGAAAAAATACGAGAGAAATATTAGGGATAAAAAAGTGAGTGAGAGAGAGAAAATGAGTTTAGATATGAGTATGACATAATTTCAAATGAGCAATTATTTTTATATTCAGTCGACTCATATGTTAAGTTATTTAAGTAATGACTTGAAGCCTTCAAGATACGAGTGTCAAGGCTATAAGTTGGTCGGATTATAATTGCCCGATAGAAGTCTAGGTTTTGGTATAAAAATGCAACTCTTTGTAAATTAATGCAACTTATTTTTATACACTCTCCAATACTCCTCATTTTAAACCGGCTGAAATAAGTATTCATACATAACGTTGCATCATAACATCACTAAATTTTCCCATAATGTAGTTTTTAAATGTCAGTGTCAAAACGAAATTTCACTTCAATGATGATCAAAGAAGTAAACCATGGTTTTAAAAAAAATCGGACTGAACTGTCAGTTTGATCGGTAAAAATTGGAATCAGTTGCACTCCAGTTCGGTTTGAATAAAAAAAACAATTTTGATAAATAATTCGGTTGACCCACCGGTCGGACCGATGATTCAACTGGTAAAACCGGTTATTGATCCAGTGACCCATTTTTTTTTTGTACAAAATTTTTTTTATATGAAAATTAACCACTTTTAGTAATATTGTAACTCAACTTTATTATGTTTTAGTTCATAACAAATGAGATTTTTTTAATTTTATTAATTATTAATAATACATATTCTTATATATTAATGATGTCATTGGGTTAATAACGGTTCGACCACTGGTTGAATCAGTAACTTATTTATCCGATACTTTTTTTAATTCGATGACCGGTCCGAGTATGAGAACGTTGGTATAAACCTACCGGTCCTACCATTTAGAAAATTGAAGGAATTTAAGAACAAAGAGAAAGAAATTATCCAATCAACACTAGTGGAATTTGTAATTTTTAATCAATTGTTGATATTTTTAGGAAAAAAAATGATTTTATCAAAATAAATATATATTTAACAACACTTATAATTAGAGAAAATAGAGTATGTGTCATAAACACACACAAATTTATGTGTGTCATGCACTTAATACCACCTAACTTTGATTGATAAAATAATAAAATGTCAAAATAATCATTATTGAAAATGGTGAAATATCAAAAATGTCATTAATAAAATCTCTTAAAATAATAAGATACACACAAGTTTATGTGTGTTCAAGACATATATTCATTTTTAACTTATAATTATTTTATTTATATATAATATTATAAATAACATTTATTATGACAACATAAATTTAGAAAACTGATAAATATACAACAAAAAATGATATTTTTACATAAAAATCGTCAATATAGATCCTATTTTATAGATAATACGACTTGTTTTGATATCCATAGAAATATAGACCTTTAATGGAATCTACTTTAAGTTTTCCATCAATTTATAAGTACTTATCCTTTCAAAAAAATAATAAAATTTTCTCAATCTTTTTAATTTGTTTTTTTAGGAAAATTTTAAACCCAGCAAACTCGTGCTTATGATAATGATAATGACGATGATTATGACAAGTGGGGTTCTTTGATTCGCTTTCATTTGCCCACTTGTTGTACAAACACTTAAATTAATAAACAAAACAAGAAAAACAGGGCAAATAAAATTTTGAAGGAATTGAAAGAGAATAGACATGATTTGAGAGGAAGGAAAGAACTAAAAAGAGGGAATAAGGAACGCCACACATGTGTTTATCATTACCTTAATCAATAGGGACTGCTCATAATAAAAATATTATGTAGCACTATTTTTAAAAAATATATATATAACATCATTATTAATTTTTTGAAATTAACTTAAAATATTTTTAAATTTAAAATTGACATAATCATATGTATTATAAGCTATCTAATAAGTATTACTTATTGTTACGTTGTCTTCAATGAACAATAAATTTGAAAATTTTTAAAATTGATTTTTATAAGTAGTTAATAATTTATAATTTAAAACGGAAATAATATTATTTTATGAATTGTTTTTGTGCATATATAATTTTGTGGGCAAAATACAGCAGTACTACCAAAATATTGGTCCCAAATAGAAAATAAATCCAGATACCATGCATGAGACAACACCTCGCTAAGAAATCTGAAAGTTTCTGGCTTACGAAACTAAAAAGTTGCGGATACTCGCGTTAACTACAACACTGCACGAGTCGATACACACAGCGTCTAGTATCCATCATTTACGATTATAATTAGGACTACTGGGATATATAATCCCATTCGATCACCTAAATTTTGTCTCTCAGTGTCTGTGTCAGCCTAGTAGAGAGGGTTTTCGTCGTTTGTATTCTTTTCGATCTCTACATATTTTACCGCTCCACCGAAAATTCCCTCTACCCTACTGTACTCCAACTTGGTAATTTCTACCGACTGTCCACAGTTAAGCCCAGGACTTAAAATAAAAGCCAAAACCAATACTTTCATTAATTCATATATAAAAAATATCACATGCTGAGTTTTTATTTTGTAAAGCACCACAATGAATTGGTGCACAGTTTTTTGCCTCCAATTAAACAAAAACGGACCGTTTCGAAACAGATGTTATAAATTTTCACTACAACAAATACACTCTTTAATGGTAGGAAAAATTCCAGTAATACAAGGCAAAGAAGCTTTTGTTAGAGATGCAAGAAAGATGTAAAAATCCAGTTTGCTCTGTTTATAGATGAAAGGTAGCCGACTCAAGTTTAGGTAATTGCAATGTTTCCTGCAGATCTTTGTTGATGGGGAATAGCTGATTTTGTGCAACTTGCGCCAATAATTGATCCACAAGCACCAGAGCTACCATGCTTTCCACCATAGGAACAGCTGCGTTAACCACACCAAAAAAAAATATTAACAAAAGGAGTAAATTTTTAACTACTTGTATATTTTATATACAAAAATGCATACACCAATTTTCATATTATAACCGAGCATACGCATACACCAAGAACTAGTTGAATGTGACGAGGAGAAAATAAGAATAAAGGTAGATGCCAATTAAACTATCCTAGACTGTATTAACTCTAGGGCTAATAGTGAACGAAAACAGAACGGATTACAGCCACTGCCATTTATTTCGCATAAAAATTATAGTAGTAACTAGAAGTCCCCGACTATAATATAAAGGTTACTGATTAACTATTGTTATTGCAAGTACTTGGTGACAGATTAGGAAAAAGATATCATTTGATACGAACCTCGTGGCACAACACAAGGATCATGGCGACCACGGGCAATAAGCTCCGTCTCTTGTTTATCTCTGGTCACTGTATTCTGTTTCCTCTGCATGATCATCATTATAAAAATATAAAAATGGCATTTAATTAGGAAAGAAAAAAATATCCGAATCTGTTCAAAAGATTATAAATTAATATAGATGACAGAAATTGTTTAATGTAGTGATATACTCGGGGCGAAAAGGCATCCTCGAGGTTTAACAGCTAGTGTCCATGATTTTACTACTCTAATAGACCAATACAACCAGGCAATGTAAAAGCCATAATACAAGACACTATCACATTGGGGAATTTTAGAAATTAGGAATGTTGCAATAAATCCTCTGTCTATGCATGAGGCCACACATTTATAAATGAAACTATTGTTTTGTGGTCATCATTTATGAAAATTTAGTAGAACCTCCAGGTAAAACGAGATTATTTCTAGATTAAGACCAACATTTATTACAATCCATTTGACTAATGATTTATTTTTGTATAAGGACGTGTGTTTGACGGGAGGGATGTTCAAGAGAGAGAGTGTGTAAACTTACTCCAATCGTAGACGTTGGCTTGAAGGCTATTCTCATATTTATGATTTCTCCATTGGATATGCCGCCCTGCACATCATAGATTATGAGGAACCACAAACATTACAAAAGGGAACAACTAATTCAGCCACATAAATCTCCAAAAAGTTAAAACAAAAACAAAATACCTGTATCCCGCCAGATCGGTTTGTTCTTGTCCTGATTCGACCATCTTCATTAAAGAATTCATCATTGTGCTCACTCCCAGTCAAGAATGTACCTAGGAGAATTTTCACTTAGAAGGTTAAAAAACACAATATCCAACTTAAAATTTAGTCCTCCTCGTCATCACAACAAATAAATATATAATCAATAAAATACAGTCACCCACACAATTATATGATTTTGCATCATTAATTTCTGGAGACCAACTGGATTATGTAATATTATGGAACATACAAACCACACATACAGTAGTACCTGCAAATCCACTGCCAAACTCGAAACCCTTTGTTGCAGGCAATGACATAGCAGCTTTAGCCAACTCGGCTTCAAGTTTGTCAAATACCGGTGAACCAAGACCCTGAGATTCAATAACAACTATTCAGGCATATATTGTAGATTGTTAATATGGATTATGTAAAATATACATGTCAATTGTCAAGCAAATCCACAGTTTTCATTAAGAACTCCTCTGCGCGTTTGTGCGCTCGCTCGTGCACACACACAGAGACAGATAGATAGAACACACATACAGACAGACAAATAGATACACACACACAGAGACAGAAGAGAGCTTACACGAGGAACGTTTCTCACAATGCATGTGACGACACCACCAACAGAATCACCCCTCACCCTAACAGCATCGATGGCAGCAATCATCTTCTCTGCATACTCGGGATTCGGGCACCTTACAATGTTACTCTCAATCTGATAATGTTTCATACAGAAGATTATTGTACCGGTAAAGAATAAGATTAAAGAACAAATATTTTCTTTGGGTGGGAGGATGCCCTCACCCAACCTAGATCATCTAATTAATTCCTTGCTAATACTCAAAGTGGTGCAAGACGTATGTTAAAGGCTACATACATATATCATGGATTGATTATCAAGTTTTTAGGCTATTTAGCTATTCGGGGTTTTGTTATACATTTAGATTGGTAGAAACCAGTTTAAATTGGTATATACATATTTTTATTATTTCCAAGTTAAGGTCCAAAACACCAAATACTAGTAGTCTAACGGTTTTACTTAGTAGTCCTATACAAAAAAAAAATAGTAACCCCTATAATTTAAAGAATAATGCTACGGTGCCCAGGAGTTCATGCCCGGAACACCCGGACCACTCACAGCAATGGACCCCACTACCATGCAGTGTGTTCCATGGTTGTGAGTGCTCCGAGTGTTCCGGGTATGAAACACCTGTGGACTAGTTATATCGTAATTTAAATAGTGTTAAGCTTAAGCACAAAGTTTTGTGTTTTTGGTCGTCTGCCTGCAGGCATTGTGGATGCCTTGTGAGTATGAAACATTTTCGTTCTTAACTCTTTTTCTGGGGATCTTGTTCTTGTCGTTGACGAATAAGCTACATTACCAGTCCTACACACAATGTTCCTTGAACTCTCTCTCAATCTAAGGTGGAAAGGGAACAAATGGGTAATTAGGCTAAATGGATTGAATTTTCACCATTATGATTTTATTTTCGCTATAATTCTTCTTATAACATAGACGTCCATCTAATTTGCTAATCCTCTAACAAGATTTCCCAATTTCATCAAAAACAAATGGTTTCTTGTTTATCACCAAATTTGAAGAACTTCAATAGAAAATTCCAATATATTCAACATTATCGCAAATCCCTACCTAGTGATTCAGCGCAGTAGGAGCAAAAAGTTTGCAAAATTACAGAATCAATAGAAGAATAATTAAGATAGGAAGTTAGGAACTCAAAATTAAGTTTTTAGGTCAAAGACCAAAGAAAACCCTAAATCTGATTATACTATAAAGTGCAAGTAACAGCTACTGCCTAACGACTTAAATATTGTTTAACCATAGAACTGTAGCTCTTCATAACACATATTCTCTTCATCCCACACGTTATCTGTAACTTTCTTTTTGGAGTGGCACGGATTTTATGACATGGAAAAACATATTTAAATTTTATATTTTCTATATAGTTGTATATTTTAATATATTCAAAACTTATACTTTCAAATATATTATAAATATTTTATAGATATAATATTTAAATATATTTGTAACGTCTTAAAATGACACACCAAAGTGTTGCAAATAATGTGGGATGGAGGTAGCATATCTTATTTAGTACTAACCCTACCCTATAATCTATACCTTATATATAAAAATCCGACCAACAACTATCTCATGACCATCTGAGTTAACTCATTCTAATCGACAACTAATTAGTAAGTTAACTCGGGTAATCATTAGTTAACTTGGACGGTCATTATTAAATTTAATATAATAACTAATAATTGCAATTAATTTTCGTTGAATCATGAAGGAAGAATATGAAAAGTTTAAGTTTTTTCTTGAAATACTAAAAGTTAGATGTAATTTCAAAGTTCCTTCCTGACAATTAATTTGTAATTTTCAATCACCAAGTAATAAAAGCAATTAAATTTCCTTTAATTGTGTTAGAATATGAAGTGTTCATTGCTCTTGCTTATCTATTTCTGTGTAATGTATTATACAATTGTAAATAGGATATTATATATGTAGTATGTTAATAAAAAATGATAAATGTATATCAATAAAAAATTATTAAATATCTATGAAAAAGGTGATATAAACTAGGCACGGGCAATCAAACTTGTGTCATTAAAATCACATGATACTCACGTGACTTTTAGAGACCCAATATACTCCCTCCTAGAAATAAGACTATTGTTTCTTCTGTTTAACTTTTTTTTCAAATATTAAGGTATACACTGAAAACACTTGGAGCTAATTTTTGGATAATTATTTTTCTTATATAAAATTTCAAAGAGTAAATTTATGACTATGAAAGTTTTTACAGAAAAATTATGTCCAAGTGTATCAAATGCAAAATTCAAAAAAAATACAATAGAAGTTGGACACTCATTCCCAGACTGAGATAATATTAAAAAAATACCCTGCAATGGCTAGCCCTAGTAGAGTAGTGGACCTGCTGGGTCATAGATGCTCCCGTATTGCAACTCACAAGGTAAAGGGAATATCTACTCCAAGGAAGCGATGCTTTGGCTATGAGCTCACATAGCCTACTAACCAACTGAATGCAATATATGTTTCTATATCCGAACTTGAATATTTCTTAAGAAAGAAAGTTAAGAATCTAGAGAGAGGCATAGGATATATTCTTATATGCTAGTGGTATGGACTATGGAGACAATTGGATGATGTACTTCTAAGTTTACAGAGATTTTCCTTTAAATGATTCATTGTAAACCTTACTGTCACATGAACTCCTTTTTTTCCTTTCTTTTTTCTTATTGTTTCTTTATTTGTTGGCATGTGTGGGTACTTCAAAGGGTTTTTATCAAAACGTGTCAGCTTTGTTACTGTCTTTCTACACAGACTTGATATTATTTGAGAAGACCACCTCCAAAATGAGCTGCAGCTTAACTATCTCTGTAAACGGGTACCAAGAAATCATATGGCATGAAGGAAGTCCAATTTCCACCCTTCACAAAACTCATTCTACTGTACTCAAACATCTTCTAGTGAAACCATATTAGTGAAAAAATTAAATGAGAAAGAAAAACACACCTGATCCATTGTCAGAGTCTCATGATCAACCAAATCCTCTGGAAGTACAACCTTGTGGGCTTGAGAGACGTAAGCAAGAACCTGAGATATTACAAAATTTATTGCAGAGGCGTTAATCGCAAATAAACTCAGGAACATATGTGAACAAAGTGAACAATATTCTGTACCCACAGTTCATTATGATAAGTAGGATTTAGAAATATAATAAGCAAGCACCCACAATTCTCTCTGTTATAACAGCTATTGTAGGCATGTGTGACGTGTCACAACTAGTTAGTTAAGTTGTGAATTCTGATAGGTAGTTGGCCTATGCTATACTTGTTGTCAAGTTGCCTAAGGACCTTTGTGTCTTTTCCATGAGATGGTGAATTCTTTAAATAGGGGAGATAACAGTAAAAGTGAGTAGTGGAATCCCCTAATCTCCTTCTGTAAGTTCACCTCTAATGTACTGAAATCTAATTTCATAATCCTAGAGTGTGACAGCCTGCCTTGTTTAAGAGGCTCCTGACAAATAAACATACAAATAAAATGGACTTCCATAACCATATGAAGAAACAAGTCAAGTATGTGCATATGTAAATGAAATAAAGAATCTATACTTGCATCATATGTCTATAAAAGTGTGTCCAAACAACCTTTAAATAACCTTTAAGGTTAAAAAAATCAACCATCATCTCAGAAGTCATCTAGTCAAACCCACCTCGGTTCCTGAAAATAGCTTGAGAATTTTCTTAGCAACAGCTCCAGCTGCAACTCTCCCTATGGTTTCTCTAGCTGATGATCTTCCACCACCCTAGATTAGATTATCAACGAGATGTAATCCATGAAGTTTAACTGAGAGTGATCTATTTTAACAAATTCTCAGTCAATCACAGTTAAAGACTCTGGAAGAAGTTACCTGTACTGATCTCACACCATACTTGAAGTCATATGTTGCATCAGCATGAGAAGGCCTATAAGCTAATGACATTTCGGTATAATCCTGGAAAGTCAAAAAAACACAACTGTGAACCTTACTAGTGCCATAGATATAACAAAGATGATAGCTACAGAATTTTCTCTATAACACTTGAAGTTTGTCATTTGGATGCAAATGTCAGTTAGTGCATCAGCTAAGCTTTCCTACACATCAAAATGATGATGATCCAGATTCTTTATATGTATTTTGTCATTTGGGTGAAAATGCAAGTAATGCCATTAAGTGGCAAATGTGTCTCTGCATCCACAAAATCTTCGCGCACATAAATGATTATGATGATTAATTAATATCAATTATCATCCCAGATTCATTTTAATAATTTTATCATTTGTATGCAAATGCAGGTCGGGTATGGCTGCCATATACATAAAAATCAAGTTTACAAATTTGAATGCACTCAAGCTGAATTCCATTACCGAAAGTGATTATCCAAACAAAATGTCTCATTCTTCTGCAATCTGTATCCTAAGCATGATATTCAAACAATAAACAAGCAGACGCCAAATGATGTGACAGTACCAACTGATGCAGAAAACGATGTATACAGAGTTCACTAAGGCAATATTTTAACGATACAAAGACGTTGCTTTGTTCTCATTTTTAGATTCCACATTACTTTTTCAAACCCAACATCAAGTAAGATAGCATAATTAGGTACACACCTGTCCTCTTTGATCTGTATTTGGCACCTTTACCATGATTGGAGTGCCAGTAGTCAATCCTGCAGTTTGTGCACCAACAATTAGGCCATTTCAAGAAGATAAGAAGCATCATATTTCATTTGAATAATATTCTTTCAATGCATATAAGAACGAGGAGAAATGCCAATAAAGATATTACCTACAGAAACACCAGAATATATACGGCATGTGTCGGTCTCTTTTCTAGGGGTAGTAATTCGGCTCTGACCAGGTCTCCTGGAAAGAAGAACTTAGTTTGTAAACGAAAAGAACCTTTTGCAACAGAAAAGATCAGCACAAGAACTCTCACATAATTCCTTCCTTTATTAGAAGGTAAAAGACTAGGGAGAAGTGGGGATGGGGGAGTGGCAGGGAAGGACAAAAGAATTGTCACTCATTCAAACACTTTTTCTCAGTTTATTTGTTTCAAAAGGTAAACAAAAATCAGAGGATCTGACCACTACAGCAAGGACAGATTTTTTCGTTTTATATTTATTTATTTATAAGTAGCACAGAAAGACTTCCATGTCAAGAACTTGATTGTCTATACTGGCATTAAATTGAATAGTAGATGGACCGGAACTATTAAGTACAGAATACCTTCTGTCAAGATCTACTTGCATATCAGCTTCAGAGAGAGGCAACCGAGCGGGACATCCATCAATCACACAACCAACACCTCCTCCATGTGATTCACCAAATGTTGTAACGCGAAAATTTGTTCCATATGTACTGCCAACCGCCTGAATCTCTGTAAATATGAAAGACATTAAATATGAATTTATTTAGACAGTAATTTTAGTTTGGAAAGCAGTACAACAGCATGAAAATCTTTCTTCTCAAAAGGGAAGCTTTTATTCATGTTTGCTGTTTGTTAGTATTTGATTATTTGTTAGGGATGGGGTGGGGTGGATAGTAATCAACTAGCTTGGGGTTATTGCATAATCCAATAAAAGTGATAGTAACAAAGAAAAATAAGTTGCTCATAAATTGCAACTGTTGTGGCAAACAAGTTCTGGAAGGTACCATTTCAATAAAATGCCACTTTGCTCACGTGCAAAAATAAATGAGTTCGACCTATTTCTAACACTGTATTTTATGATACAAAAAATTGTAACCCTATATATATGATATATCACACAGATGAAGATATTGATATGCAATATTAATCCTGACTATATAATTGTGGATTTAACATTTTTTTCTATGCATTTTTCTATTTAATTGTTTCAAGTATGTCGCAAGCAAAAGTTGATTGCTGTAGGCAAACTAAGTTAGCACGAACTCAGAAAAATAAAGCTTCACTGCATAAAAAATACCCTTTTAAATTTGTTAATTTCCCCTATAAAGCATTGGATACTTTGTGTTATGGGGTAAGGTATAACTGTCTGACATGTCAAGTTGAATAACTGCGCACCAAGTAAGCATGTCAAGCTCATACAGAACTAATATAAATTTCTTTTGATGTGTTCCTTATGTTGTGTGGTTGCTTTAAATAGAATAAAGTGCCATTTGAATATTCCATGATACACATAACATCATAGAAAAGTAATAAAGTATACACCATAATTAAAAGTGAATCAACTGCGAAGTGGCTCGTCGAATGTAGCATGCTCTATTTTCATTCTTTGGAGTTTAATGAGTTATGCCAAGCTAAGTTGGTGCACTTTTGTTTTGTTGGAGAGAAACGGAGATTCTTTTGAAGAAAGTGGTGGGCTTTTACTTCTTTTTGTTTGATGTTGTCTTAAAATTAAATACACATGCAGAACATCCAAACAGAGGTAGGCTTAAAAACTGATGTTCATAAGGCTAGGCAGAGTATATCAAAGCAAGATATAGATGGCATGTTGAAATTCTTGCAATAAAGTTATCTTCAATCCCAAAGTTAGCGTGTGGTGGTGGTGGTGGTGGTGGTGGTGGTGGTGGGGTGGGGGGGGGTGCTCTATGATGAGTAATCTGACAACCAAGGGTAGAATTCTAAATACATTTCAATTAACTAGTGTTTGCTCTGATAACTTATTTATAGCTGCAATAATCAACCCTACATAAGCTTTTCAAAATACATAAAAAAGTGCAAATCACAAAGGAAATTGATATTTTTACGAATAAAAGTCTTAGCCCTACAAGACCCTCGCTCAGATGAGGGTGGACACCACTTACTATTCATGTGAGAAAAATATTGTAAAAGTAACATTTTTACTTGTGGAAATATCAATTCCCTTTACAAAATGTATAATGTGCTTCAAATCTTCTTTGAAGAGACCGTACACAAAAACAATAACCACAAACAAAGGAAGGAAGAAGGAAACATTAACAAAAAAACTCAATACAGTTGGCTGATCACACAAGGGTGAATGATAGGAAATAAATCCTCTAATATTCCTCCCAAGTCCCAATCCAATTGGCGTATCACAAGTTATACCTCTCATATTTTAACAGCACTAAAATTTCACTTATTAACCATATGTCAGCTTCAAATACGTAAGAGTACTGTATTTCCTATAGATAGAACAACAAATGTACGTGAACGAATGACTTAGAAACAAACATTCACACAAACTCAATAATTGTTATGAAAGAGCCACCAAATCTATAAATAACATGACCTTTAACAATATATTGATACTAGTAAGTAGTAACAGCACAAATTCAATATAAGTCATTTAAATAATGCATTCATAAACTTGTTACTAATGTAACAAATTATTGAAACAACAAAACTTCAATTTATACTTTTTCACAGAATCATAACAAAAGAAAACACTCTCGCAACAGAGACCAATTCAGTTAATTGAATCAATTCTATAACAAACCAATGAAAGACAACAAAGACCCATAAAAATCTTTAACCCTGCTCAACAATTTCAAAGCATCCATACCCATAAAGCAAAAGCTTTAAACTAATTAATTGGAAAAAATACTAGATTAAATAAAAAAGTTATTTCCTTTTTATTTTCCCTCATCTTTAATTGTAATTTCTCTGGGAACCAAACAGAGCTATAGCAATAAAATTAAAAATAACAAAAGAAGACAAAGGGGGAAACAAGAACTGACCCAGCTTTTTGTATTGCGATTGGCGAGTGGAGAATTGGAGTGTAGGAGAGAGGAGATTCCGGAGATCCGATGGTAAAAGAGATCCTAATCGCGAGGGTCCATCGGAGTTTGAAGCTCCGAGAAACGACTTGGTTGAGAGAGAGGAAGCCATTAATGGAAATCAAAATTCTGCAAATGAGAGAAGATATGGCTGCTGAATTAATAAGAAGAAAGACTTTTTGTAAATGAAAAGAAGGAGAAGGGGGTTGGTGGGAAAAGGGGTTGGTGGCGTTTGGTGAATGTATTAGTACTACAGTATTATGTAGAGGCTCACCTAAAAAATAGCCCGTTGTGCCAGGCCTATGTAGAGCCGACTCACCTAAAAAATAGCCCGTTGTGGTTGAAACTTGTTACTGTACTCCCCTTGCACTCTGTTTCTATTTTTCTAAGTTTAAAAAATGGGGGGAAAAAAGGGGAGCAAAAACTTAAATTTTTTGTTATTGAGTTTTTATAAAATAAATATATTTTTAATATTTATTAGAAATATAGTAATAATGTCATATAATATTTAATTTAACTGAATATAAATAATGACATTAAAAACTTTTAATAATATTTGTTTTTGAGGATGTTTGCCAAAACTAGGTTTTAAAGTTTAAATCCAAAATAATGTTTCTGTTTAAAGGAAAGTGGAAATGAATTTCATGGAATTCCTTTCCTTAAAATGGCATGATTTTATTACTTTGTTATTATCTTTTTATATTTTAGATTGTTAATAATTGATCCGGGTCGAACCGATCATGGACATTCACTTAGGTATTAATATTGAATAACCCAATTGAGATTGGAAGAATCACATATCACTTGAAAATATTTTAAATAATACTTGATATGGTTAATATTCTATACGAGACAACTCTCCTGATTTTGTCAATAGTAGACTTATCCCATATTAATTGGGATTCACTGCAAAGTGTAAGTCAAAAGGAAAAATAACATATTATTTTTCCCAAACAATTTTCTCTCTAAATACTCTCTCAATCTAAAATTTTCAAACTTTCATCAATAGGTTTGGATGTACTTGGTGTGAACACCTGAGTTCGTTCGCATCGTTGTTAGTAAGAACTCCATATTGATGAGAAGCGTTTGTACGAAAGATCATAGTATCTGTATTCGTGGCATTATTTGTAGATTTGGCATGAATCGTTTCTACTTCGTGGATATTAACCGATTCATATGTAAGTTTACATGTATTTACGTGTTAGTTTCTATTAAATTTTAACATTGGTATCAAAGTCAATTCTCATGCTATGCTTAATGTCACATAAATGTTTTGTCATTTTTTTACACTAGAAAACTTGAAATAAGACATTAATGGCATAATATGCTAAAGTACATATTAGAGGCTGAAAATAAAGTATGATATAATCCATATGCATGTTAAGACACCTGCAAAATATTGTTGCAATCAGATTTGTATTTTGAGAGAAAACGCAAACCCGAATTCACATTAACGTTTTTTCAAATGAAAATTTGTTTTTCTACAGAAGTCAAAATTATATTTTCCTTTACATAATAAAATAGTTTAAGTCGTCGTGATTCCAAAAATATAAAGTTTGTATTTTTTGGATATTTGTAGAATTAACTATGAATTTTTGAAAAAGGTACCAAATTGTAATTTTACTTCTGATTTGTTGAAGAAGAAGACAACGTTGCTTCAACGTGTGGAGTCCACGCCTGCTTCTGGATATTTTTTGAAAAAAATTTATAGAAAATTTTGTTTTTATGTTTTGGTCACTTTAATTATTTTTTTTATTTTTCTAGTAATGAAAAATATTTTTAGAAATTGTTTTTAGGTATTTAAAATGCTTTAAAAAATGTTTAAAAACTGTCTAAAAATGTTTTTTTAGGTCAAATTTTTTTCCTGTAAAATTGGAGGCATGTTTACAAGTTCTACACTTAGAGGTGTTGAGAAATGGTATGTTTTAGTGTCTTAAATTATGTTATTTTCAAATATTATTTATTTGAAAAATAATTATATTAAATAGTAATAAATTTTCAAAAAATCCAGAAAATTCACAGTATTACATTTTCATGTATACATAATGTTAGAAAAATATTTTGTCAATTTTGAGCAACATTGAATACTTTTTCACATTTATCGTTGTGTATTTATGTGTAAATATTATGTTCATTATGTATATTTGTTGCGTTCATCCTCTTAGGACTTGACCAAATACATCTGGCTTTCTAATGGGAGTTGTGGTGGGCCATTCATGCACATACCCTTTATTTGTAATTTCATGGTGTTTTGGATGGACCAAAAAGAGTTAATATTTAGTTGTATTTGGAGACGGACTTTCACTTTGTGATAGAGACCTGAGATAAAATAATTATGAGATGGCAAGTGCAGCATTCCCAATTTTATTGATAGATTGATGTAGTAGGAATCTTTGATGTAAAGTATTGATATTGATGTATTTATATCGAAGCCTTGTAATGGAATGTAATTTTGCACTTGTTCTTCAATTAATTGATTTTACCTCCTAAAGTACAATTAAATTATCAATAGGGTTTTTTGTTTCATAAACCTCGTCCTTATTTTTGTTATAACGGGCTATTTGAATTTTTTATCATATAGAGTAAAATTAATCATAATTATTTATCTTATGACATGGAATGATGATTATGAGCTCAGCGATTTTTCGATTTCTATCCATAGACTAAATAATTGTGATTAATTAGGATTTAATGACAAAATTATTATGTGTGTTCTAATATTTATATTTGGTGCAACCTTATTGTAGTGAAATTGCCTCTAAAAATGTGGTTGTTGACCTTAACAAATGTGAAAAATTAGATGATAAAAATTATTATCTTTGGTCGAAGAAAATTCAATATCTACTTAATGAGTTAGATGTACTAGAAATTTTAACTTCCACTATGGAACCGCTTGAGGAGGGCACCACTGTACAGCACCGTCGAGACAAACAAACCTATGATGAATGGGCCAAGAAGAACCGTTATGCTTGTTTTAACATGTGAAGCAGCATGCACAACGACCTTATTGGCGAATTTGAGTTCTGCAAAACTGCAATGAAAATATGGGATATGCTTAGGAAGTCCTATGGTGGGACTATTTTTACGAGGTTGCGCGAGCTTAATTATAAGTTGGACCATTACAAGGAGCCCAAACACACTATGGTGAAACTACCTTTAATGTTGGCCATTATCCGCGAGGTTAGTTTAGCTGTCACGACCCTTACTGAAGAGCAATAGATTCAAGTTATGCTTAGGTCTTTACCTGATGCCTAGGAGCCTTTCACGATGACTGTGATACATAATGACAGTATCAAAACTCTTGTTGATCTCAAAAGACATCTTTAGCTTGAATATGAGCGTGGTGGTGCCATATACACTTCTTTGACTCCTTTGGCATGGATGCAGATTTTGACGTCATCAAGTATACATTTTAAGAACGTATTCTTGAATTCAAGTAATTCTGGCTGCATCTTCACTTCCTTATAGATATATAGCTCGATTTAATGCTCTATCATTATCTTGTTAGAGTTATCTGATAATATCAAAGACTTTGTTTAAGCGCTTAGTTCTGGATAGCATCAAGCAGATCTGTTAGTTCCCAGTAGGCACAATAGATCTAGAAGGGGGGGTTGAATAGATCTTTTTTAAATTCAAATACTTTTTTGGTTTATTTTGTATTGCTAATAATTTAGCATATGACAAATATAAGAATCTTTTCAAGCACAGCGGAATAAGTAAAAGATCCCCTTCATTGATATATTCATAATCATACATACATTGTTACTAGAGTTAGTTCTGTAGTAAGCAGTTAAGTCATACATAGCAGTTATAGCAGTTAATGTACATAATGTAAGTGACATAAAGTAAAAGACACAAGGGGTTTTGAGTGGTTTAGAGACTCAAGCTCCTAATCCACTCTTCTGCTTTCAACTAGCAAGATTTCCACTAAGGAAAGGCAAAGACTGAATCACTAAGATTCCTTCAAGGCCGGCTGACCTTGGGACTTCAGTTCACTAAGAACTCTTCAAGGCCAGCAGCCTTAGAACTTCTCTAGTTCCCTAGGAACTCTTTAAGCCCAGCAGGCTTGGAACTTCATTTAGTCCCTCCGAACAAGGACCCCTCAAGCCTTGGCTTCTTGTTGTTGTAGTTTTTGTTGTTGGTGGTGCTGAGCTGCTAAGATGTCTTTAAGCTCTGAACATCTTCTATACTTAGCAGCTTGGTGTGGTCCTCTTTGCATTCTGCTTCGAGTCTGAACCACATCTTCTTTGGTGCAGCTGATCTTTACTCCTTTCTGCTCATCTTTATCTGATGTCAGTTGTGCACCATTACCATCTGGATTTGCTAAGTCTCTGAGCTTTTGGTAGACTTCGTCTAGCACTTAGCAATCCTTGAACCCTTATTGAATGTTCTGCAGACATGATTCTGCTTCTGTTCCTTTTCTTCTTTTGGTTCATGGTGATCTGTAGAGTGGCTCTCTTGATCTTCTTTGTATTCGACCACCTTTTGGAATGCTATCTCTTTGGCCTTCTCGGCTCTCAGCTTGGCTGCCATCTTCAGTGGCATTCTCATCTTTGTTGAGTGAAGCTCTAATCTGTTTAAGTCCTTCTTCAAAGCTGCTTCACTTCCACCTTTGTAGTCTCACTGTCACTGAGACTTGTTCTGTTGATCTTTGGTGGAACTCGTAGAGTCAACAATAGCATTCCCACCAACTCAACGATTCTGCAACGTAGCAATCATCATCAGCTTTTGATCTTTGAAGCTCTATTGATTTATACTCCTTCCCAATCTTCCCGTTGGAAAGTAGCTGTTAAAGGCTTTTTGAATTGCTTCACAGATCTCGAGTTATTTGGTGCAGACTGCAAATGTGACATGACATGACTTTCTGACACTGTAGTTTACTGTTTCACCTACCTTGTCAGATATGTTACTTTGATGCCTTGGGCAGGTCGACGACTTTATTTCCCCCTTTTGACTTCTAGATCAAAGGTTGTCCTTGCATCGATGCACTCAATAAGCTTTTGTCCGAATACCAACCTTCAGATTGAACTGTTGCCAATGCTTCAATCCTCAGTTGTTCGAACTCTACGATTCTGATGCACATCTCTTGGAACTGATCGTAGTGTCTTGTTGACTGATGCTTATAGACATGTAGAGTCAACACTACGATCTTTGAAGAGTGTTCATTTGATCTTCAGTGTAGAACACCTATTCCTTCTATTGTGCAGTGCTTCAACGCTTCTTGTTTACTTTGACTGTTCTCAGATACTGATGGTTTGACTCCTTATTTTGGCCCTTTATAAATAGCAAGACACTTCAGATTTGTGGCGTGTTTAGCTCGCTTTCTCTTTGTGATCTCTCATTCACTTATCATCAATGGACTGACCCAATGCTTAATGACTTTAGCCTTATTCTTCAGAAGCTGACCAGTATCTCTGTGTACACTCTATCAGTTCTTTCTTTGATTGGCAAACACTACAATCCTGGTTACTTCCAAGATCGTTGTCATCTTACCACTTTGACAGCTACTGCACATACTGACTTTCTTTAGTTAGCTACTGAAGTCTTCTTATGATCATCTTGTGGAAGACTTCATCTTGAATAGCTTCACAACTCAATCTGCATGCTGATTGGGTTGATGTTTAGATCTTCAATTAGCTTGCATGCCATTCGTTGAGTGCTCTCTGGCTTCCTTTAGGTGGGATGTATCTTTTTAGTACCAACCGGAGGCTTCATTCCTTTGGATATTCTGGGAGTGCTCAATTATTGAGAGTCTTGTTTACTCTACGATTCTACCTTGGCTTTGTGAGCACATCTGTTGAGGTCTTAGTTCTGCACTCTACGATTCAGCTTCAACTGTGCAGACACTACGACTCCGAGATCAGATCTTGACACTCTACGATTTCTATCGTTGTGTTTGTTATCTTCATCTAATCTTACTCGACTACGATCTCTGCCTTTGATATGATCAGTAAACTCTACGACTCTGAGTGTAGTCTATGATTCTTAACTTAGTTTCGCGGAGATGCTCTACTTCGGCCAGTAGGCGTGTCGTCTCTACTATTCTCAACATGGCTTCCTCAAAGACTACTGGCTCGAGGAAGTCTTTTCGCCACACACTACGATCCTTCCTCGCTCTCTCCGCAGCCATCTACGATCTCCGAGATCTACTATCTTGCAGTATATAATTACGCCTCAATAGCTCTCAATTTTTCCTCGACTCTTCCGGCGGACTTATTTTACAGTGCGGTGCTCGATGATCAGACAAGCCTATCTATTACATCATAAGATCAACCTAACATGCTTGATCTTTCTATATTTATAGTCCTTGTACATCATTTCTCTTTAAGGACTTTACAAAGCTGTTTTGCTTATGTAAGATCAACCTGACATATATGATCAATTCAATCTAAGTCCATGTACATATGTTTCTATTATCTATCAAAGGACTTTACAGCTTTTTTTAATGCAAACATACTTGCATATTCATTCATATATATCATAATCAAATCATATGCAAATAGAAATATCATTCACATGTTTATTCCTGACAAGATCATTTACACTTCTTTGAATATACATGCATATATAGATTTCAGCATGTGAGTTTATCTTTGTTTAGAAGATGTGTTTGACTTTCATTGCTCAGTTTAGAACAAGTTTTAGATTAATGCCTTGGATTAAATCAAAGTGTAAGCTTTATGTTCGTGAGAACCTGCTCTGATACCAATTGTTATTTCCTAAAGGCATAATATAGATCTAGAAGGGGGGGTTGAATAGATCTTAAAAAAAATCTTTTATAATTACTTATTTAAGAGTTACCAAATATTTAATTATTCAAGATTATCTATACGCAGTGGAATATCAGTTTTGAAAACTCCCCTTAAAGATTTACTCAGATATCTTAGTTCTTCACACAAGTTATATGGATGTTCAAACACATAACAAATATAGCAGTTTATAGAGTACGTAATGTAAAATGTAGAAAGTAAAAGACACATGAGATTTTAAGTGGTTCGGAGACTAAACAACTTATACTCCACTCTTCTACTCAATAAGTAGGATATCCACTATTGGATATAATCCCAACATGCCATTTAGAACTTAATCCCTAGGATTCCTTCGAGTCACAAAGTCTCTGCATCGAGTCACTAAGACTAGGCAATTCGGTCACTACTGACCAGGATCCATTGACCCTAATTCGGTCTTCAAGACCAGGATCTATCGACCCTACTTCGGTCACTTAGAACAAGATCCACCGACCCTTCTTCCTATTGTAGAGGAGTTTAAGGTGCTACTAAGATAACTTGAATGCTCTTCATCTTATGGTACTTAACAGCATTGTTGATCATCTTCTTGATGCTTGTTGTACTCTTGTTGTTGAAGCTTGGTTCCTTCTGATTGTCAGCAGCTCTTCATGATCAATGTTGATGTACTGCTAAGCTATTCACTTAAGTTGTTTATCTTTTGAGCTTAGCAGCTTTAAATAATCTCTTGATTATAGACTTGTGTTCATAATCTTCGACCTGTTGATTCTGAATGTTCATGATAAATCGTATAGTGGGTCTTTAAGAGTAGTCTTATGATCGACCACTATTACGTCATCAGCATCAACCTCATGGCTTCTTCATATTTGAATCTTCAGTTTAACCATGTCCTCCATTTTCTTATCTTTGCGGCTCTGGCTCTTTTTCTCCGGAGCTTCCTAGCTCTTTTGGTCTTTGTCTCTGCGGCTCTGACCTTTGCATATACTCATCAGCCTCTTGTAATCTGATGAGGTGCTTCCAAGATTATCTTGTTAATCTCCTTCTCTTTTTGGGCTAGGAAACTTTGAACATTTCTCTGTTCGTAGAATTTTCCTTACTTTACGTTCTCTCTTGTTCAACTCGATGTTCATTTTTGATGATGCTCCTATTTATGTATTAACGTTCGGTGCTCATCATCATCTTCTTCTTTTGAATGATGTTATTTTTTATACTGCTCTGAAATCTTCTCATTGAGAAGTATCCGTTGGAGTATTTAATGCTTAGATATTTTGATATCTCTAATGTTGACTTTCTGAGGCTCTATCTCAGTGTACCTTCTGACTTAGGACTTTTCACATCAGTCAATATCTTTTCTAGCTTTGCAGACAACTTTCTTTCGACTAACTAGCCAGTAGATATACCTTTGTTTTCTTCCAAGAATATATCTTTTGATATCTTGAGATCATCTTCTTGCAACGTTCAATTTTTCAATCTTATTATCAGACTTGACATGAAATCTACGATTTATTGTTGCAAGAATCATAGAATTGAGCCGTACAATTAGTTTGACCTTTTCTGTTCTTGTACTCTTTTCACTGTTGATAATATAATGAGGGATATCACAGTCTTATGTTTTGTATCCTCACTACTACTACAAACTTATCTTCTTTTTCGCTTTCTGATAACTTCATAATGCTTTTGTTTGCTTAGCAGAATATTCTTCGTTCTCTTGATACTTCAGTTGTCTTGTTAAGTTGATAACCTTTTCCTGGGTGAGTTGTTCTTTTTTGTTCTTATATACAATATTCTGATGGCTCTTCGATCTGTACTGTGATCATATAGAATGTCCTTGCAGTTTACCTTTAGATTTCTTCTAGAGATCTCTTCTTGTGAGAGATATACTCAGTTATCATCAGAGTATATTCTCTTGCCATATACTTCTTCTTGAGTAATATATCTTCACTTTATATCCAACACATAAACTGAGCTTAGTGATCTCCTTTAGTTCGTGTAGTCAGCACTTCACATTTTGCTCAACTATTTTGAAGCTGCTTTACGATCTTGGTCTCACTAAACGATCTTAGTGTAATTTTTAGATATTACTTTCATTCAGCGTCTGCTTAAGTATTCTACAATCATTATTTACGGAGCAATCTTTACTCTGCTATCTATTGATTCATTTATCTATTTTTGTGAGGTGATGTTTAACAACTTCTGTTAGGATAAGCATGTGAATGATATTCCTATTTATATATGATTTGATTATGATATAAATAAATGAATATTCAAGTATGCTTGCATCAAGAAAATCTGTAAAGTCCTTTGATAGATAATAGGAACATATTTACAAGGACTTAGAATGAATTGATCAAATGTGTTAGGTTGATCCTACATAAGCAAAACAGCTTTGTAAAGTCCTTAAAAAGAAATGATGTGCAAGGACTATAAATATAGAAAGATCAAGCTTGATAGGTTGATCTTATAATGTAATAGATAGACATGTCTGATCGTTGAGCACTGCACCAAAAATCGTAGTCTGCCAAGAGAATCAAGGAAAGCTCGAGAACTATCAAGGCGGAAAAAATATAGAGAGCCACTCTATAAATCACCATGAACCAAAAGCTAAAATAGAACAGATGCAGAACCATGTCTGCAAATCATTCAAGAAGGGTTTAGGGATTGCTAAGTGCCAGACGAAGTCTACCAAAAGCTCAAATACTTAGCAAGCCTAAATGGTGATGGTGCACAACTAACATCAGATGAAGATGAACAGAATAAGGATCAGCTGCATCAGAGAAAATATGGTCCAGACTCGAAGCAGAATGCAAAGAGGACCACTCCAAGCTGCAAAGTATAGAAGATGATCAAGCTTAAAGACATCTTAGCAGCTCAGCACCAACAACAACAACACCGACAACAACAAGTAGCCAGGGCTTGAGGGGTCCTTGTCCTGAGGGACTAAATCAAGTTCCAAGCCTGCTGGGCTTGAAGAGTTCCTAGGGAACTAGAGGAGTTCCAAGCTTGCTGGGCTTGAAGATTTCTTAGTGAACTGAAGTTCCAAGGCTGTTGGTGAAAGTAGTATGCACACAAGCCAATCATGTTTGATGATAAAGCATATACTTTGTAACAATCTTATTCATTTATTAATAAAAAGTATTAATTTATTAAAGGCTTTTAATTATCTACATGATGCTGTTTTATAATATGTGATAAACCCATAGTTTTAAGCAATGCTTTTAGAATAATGATGATGATCATTCTAATGAGATCTAAATTCTTAGAAAGCTTAAAACTAAAATAGTTCCCAATCGTTGGATTACTAAATTGGGGATTAGTGAATCCGGATAGATTGGTATATACGTTCTTGCTTCATTGGATGAGGATGATTGATCTCATGATCATTTGTGTGGAGACACTAAAGCAAGTATGTAGGTGTTTATTAGAGAATAAGTTCACTGAACGTGGCTCGCTAAGGAATACCTAATGGAGTTTTATTTGTCTGTCAATAGGAATTCCTGTAGTGATAGTAGTACAAGTGATCCTTGGACTTGAGATCATCATAGTATCTTGTGTATGATGAGTTATACTTTGACTTATTCCTTAAGACCCTTAGGGTATATCAAAGGGTATGCTTGGGTATAATAAGTTGTACATGGAGATAATGTATGATCAATAAAGAATCTACCACTTCTAGTAAAAGAAGAGAAATGTCCTATGTGATTCGATAAATGACAACTCAAGAGTCCTTGGCGAGCATGAATGAAATTAGAAAGGAGTTTCTAATTTGCATTATTTGGAGTTGTGCATTTAAGAGTCGAAATACATATAATTAAATAAAATAAGACTTGACAGTAATCCCATGTCTTATATTTAATTGGGACATTGTATGGTGGAAGGATTGAATTGTACGGTAACTATTTACTCAAAGGTTCTTTTATGATTAATGTTGAAATCTATATTATCTGGAAAGTCGTTGATCGCTAGGGAGGCTTATCCCTATTATAGAATAAATATTATTTATTTAAATAAATTAATAGTTTAATTTATTTATTTAAATAAGATTAAAATTGTTCTAATTGATTTATTCACAACCGGTTCAATATGGAGAACCTAAAGGGTCACACAATAAAAGGAAGAATAATTATTTAAGAAGTTAATGACATAATCATAATAATAAGTTAAGTATATTTAATTTAATCTATGGTGATAGAATAAATTAAATAACTTAATATTTATTATTTAATATTTTAGAAATATTAAATATAAATTAATAAGAGGAGTCTTATTATTATTATTACTATTATTATTATTTAATTCCTAAAGAAGTTTGGGAATTAATTAATAAAAGTACTCTCAAATATTCCTAATAAGATTAGGAGGCTAATTAATTAAAAGTTTAATTAATTATTCCTAATAAGATTAGGAGCCTAATTAATTAAAGGAGTTTAATTAATTAAAATAAAACCCAATTACTTAATTGTTAAGGAGGGTTGCCTACTATAAATAAGAGGAGCCTTATTATGGGTGAGGGGTTGACACTTTCACAAAACACGTGAATACGTAATTCCAATAGTTGGGAGAGTACGCTCCTTTTCTATAGAGATAGAAAAACTAGGGTTTAGCCAACTACCCATCTTCTTGAATCTTTATTCTTTCTTGGTGGATCACCTCTAGAGGCCAAACACTTGGGTGGCTAACGTTAATTGAAGGAAGGAACCAAACCCGGTGGATTCAAGTTGAACACGAAAAGGATTGGAGGTGAACTTGTACATGAGGAAGCTTGAATCTTCAAGGGTATGATTCTTATTCTTTATCTTTTCGTTTAATTAATAATTGCGCATAAAGGGTGATTCGGGTTTATGGTTTGTAAAATTTTAAACTCTGATTTTTTCAAGTTTTCGCTTATTTTTGCTATTTGATTGCGTTCATGAATATTACAAACCTAACAGTGGTATCATAGCCAAACTTTTATGCAAATTATTAATTGTTCAGATTTGATATTTATATTGATATGTGTTTAGAACAATTTAATTGGGCATATTTTGTTGTATGAAATTTAAATAAAATTATTTTAATTTTAAAATAAAAGATTTATTTTAATCTTAAAATAAAAAGTTTATTTTAATCTTAAAATAAAAAGGTTTATTTTAATATTAAAATAATTTATTTTAATTTTAAAATTAAATTTTATGTTAACTAATTAGAGTTGGAATTGGATTCCATGATAACTAATTGGAGTTGAAATTGGATTTCATGTTTCCTTAAATAAAAGAGTTTATTTAGATATGAAATAAGATTTCATATTATTTAAAATAAAAGAGTTTATTTGTGAATAGGAAAAGAGAATCCGTGTTTCCTTTTATAAAAGAGTTTTTTTTACATGGAATTGGATTCCATAATTAATTAAAATAAAGGAGTTTATTTTGATTAAAGATTTTGATTAAAATAAAATAGTTTATTTTATTCAAAATTAGATAAATTAAAATAAAATAGTTTATTTTATTCAAAATTAGATAAATTAAAATAAAATAGTTTTATTTTGATTTAAATTTGGATTAAAAATAAAAGAGTTTATTTTGATTCAAAAATAGATTTTATACTAACTAAATTTACCCATTAAATGATATCAATATATATATTGAATGTTTATTATTCATGAGATGAATGTTATTTATTAATGTATATGGTGATATGTATGATAATAAATGGGATTGATTATGGACTATTGACCAATGTGATTGGATTTTATTTTAGTTGGATGCATGAATGTATGGGTTTTATTAAATGGGGTCTGCATACCTCGTCTTCTCTAATTTTTCTTAATGTAAATTCTATCTCCCTCATATGTACTTCCCCTTGACTGTTGATCAAGGTTTCTATTTATATTAAATAGTTTTGTAATAGGAATAGTTAGAATTAATTTTAAAAAAAATTGGAGATCAAGGAACAAGGAGCGCTTGAAGACCCGTTTGTAATGGAGCCCGGGTTTAAATGTAATAGTTATATTTAAATATTAATTCTTTCACCCCTAGGGTTTGACCTTTTGGTTCACTTGGTGTCTCTAGTAAACCAAACTAGAACAAAAGTCCATAATCAATTCGGGTAGAATATAGTATTCTATATGTGCATGCTTATACTATATATATTATATATTATGCAAACATGCTTCGCATGTTAATTAATATGACGCGTATTTTATATATATATATATATATATATATATATATATATGTGCATGCACGCTAAAAAAGATGAGACAAATTAATAACAAACCCCTCAAATATTTTATATTAAGTCCTAAGCGTTCAAAGATATTTGGAATATAGAACGTCGCCTTCTAGCATGATAAAATTAATAAAGTATTAAATATTTAATATGAGTTTGTTGTGTCACCACAAGGACAATATTTTTCTTTTTTGAATATATAGAGTGCTAGGTTGGACTTAACTTGGATCATTTTAGTTAGGATGTGCACACACTTAACCATTATGATCTAAGAGGCAAAATACAAGGAGTTGCATAGTTGATGTAATTGACAAGAGTTGTCTACCTATTTATTTATATATAGTTTGTTGTGTCACCACAAGGCTATATACATTTGAAATGGGATCTTTATTCTCACTAGCATATCTTTAATTAGATATTGCCGAACTATATAAATGAGGGTAATATAGTTTGAAGAAAATAGTGGGAGATACCAATTTAAAACAAGACCTAATTTATTTTGGTAATTAATAAAAGAATGTATGCTAAAATGTTGTTAATTACAAATTCATTTATAGAATTTTACAATGTCTAATTTACTATCACTACAAAGCATATTAGATGCTAATTAACCAGATCGAATTACTTGGATTGGTTAAGGAATTTGAGAATAGTTCTCATGGCTGAAAAGCTATCATATGTCCTTAATACGCCTATCTCTGCTATGGTTGCAGACAATGCCTCTGAGGAAGAGATTGTTACTTTTAGAAAGTGGCAAGATGATGCACAGTTGGCTCAATGCATCAGACTCGCATCCATGAGTAACGAGCTTCAGCGTTAGTATGAAACTATGGATGCTCCTACTATATTCCTGCACATCAAGTAGTTGATGGTGAGGAAAGTAGGACTAATAGATATCAGATATCTAAGGAGCTCTTCCAATCTAGAATAATCGATGACACTACAGTATAGACACAAGTCCTTAACATAATCAATTTGATTGATCAATTATGACAACAGGTTTTGTCATGGATGGAGAGTTGAGCCAAGATGTGATCTTGCACTCACTCCTAGACTTCTTTCATAATTGTTGTGAATTTTTCATATGAACAAGCTAGATATCAGCCTAGCTGATTTACTTAACATGTTGAAAAATGTTGAGAGTCACTTTCCAACGACCATGTCTTATTGGTAGGGGCCAAAGAATCTTTTGAAAAGAAGAACGATTCAAAGATGGTAAATAGAAAGGCAAAAACAAAGGATAATAAGAACAAAACTGATACGGATAGCAAAGGATTTTACTTCCACTGCAATAAGCCTGAACACTGGAAAGAAACTGCGAGAAGCATCTTGCAGAGGCTAACCAAAGAAGCTTAGTGAAGTTTTGGTTACAAATACAAATTTGTTCATGATTTAAAATAAATTTTTCTTTAAGTCAAGGTTCTACTTGGGTATTGGATACCGACTTTGGTTATCATAAATATAAATTTATGAAGGGACCAAGTAGAAGTAGAAAGCTAAACAAAGATAAGTAATCCTATGTGTGGGAAATGAAGCAAAGGTTTCCACATTAGCCATAGAAACTTATAGTTTAGCAATGCCTACATGCAAGTATATTAAGTCAATAAGTTGTTATTGTATTCCAGTTCTCGTTAGAAACATTATTTTCATTTTGTTGTTGGACAACAAAATTTTTGGTATTATATTTCAGAACAATTGTTGTTCTATTTATAATTATAATATTTTTATAGAACTAGAATATTACTTAATGGATTTTGTGTACTTGACTTACATGAAAAATTATTTTACAAATTGAACAAACTAGTATAAGAAAAAGGAGATGATCATTCAAAGAGTTGAATGTTTGTATTTGATGAAATACAAGTGTGAATTATTTGAAAGGTTCAAAGAATTCAGAAGTGAAACAAATTGACAAAGTATTAAGATTCTTTGATTAGATCAAGGAATAAATACTTGTGCAATAAGTTTCTAAATCAGCTTAAATGGTTTTCTCATAATGGACGCCTCCCGATACGTAATAAATGATTGATGTATCTGAAAGGAAAAATTGTACCTTATTGGATATGGTACGGTCCATAATGATTTTATCGACATTCCAGTATCCTTCTGGGATAATGCCCTAGAAATGGTTGCATATTTACGAAAAAGGTAACCTCAAAATCCGGCCCCAAGACTCTATAAAAGTTATGGACAGGGAGGATTCTTAATCTTAAGTATGTTAAGATATGGGGTTGTCCAACTTATTTGAAAAGATTTCAAAGGATAAGCTTGGGACGATTGGCTTTAGTGCAAGTGGGAGATTGAAAGTAGTATGCACACAAGCCAATCATGTTTGATGATAAAACATATACTGTGTAACAATCTTATTCATTTATTAATAAAAAGTATTAATTTATTAAAGGCTTTTAATTATCTACATGATGCTGTTTTATAATATGTGATAAACTCATAGTTTTAAGCAATGCTTTTAGAATAATGATGATCATTCTAATGAGATCTAAATTCTTAGAAAGCTTAAAACTAAAATAGTTCCCAATCGTTGGATTACTAAATTGGGGATTAGTGAATCCGGATAGATCGGGTACATACGTTGTTTGCTCATTGGATGAGGATGATTGATCTCATGATCATTTATGTGTGAGACACTAAAGCAAATATATAGGTGTTTATTAGAGAATAAGTTCAATTGAACGTGGGCTCGCTAAGGAATACCTAATGGAGTTTTACTTGTCATCAATAGGAATTCTCAGAGTGATAGTAGTACAAGTGATCCTTGGACTTGAGATCATCATAGTATCTTATGTATGATGAGTTATACTTTAACTTATTCCTTAAGACCCTTAGGGTATATCAAAGGGTATGCTTGGGTATAATAAGTTGTACATGGAGATAATGTATGATCAATAAAGAATCTACCACTTCTAGTAAAAGAAGAGAAATGTCCTATGTGATTCGATAAATGACAACTTAGTAGTCCTTGGCTAAAAGCGTAATGAAATTAGAAAGGAGTTTCTAATTTGCATTATTTGAGTTGTGCATTTAAGAGTCGAAATACATATAATTAAATAAAATAAGACTTGACAAAGAATCCCATGTCTTATATTTAATTGGGACATTGTATGGTGGAAGGATTGAATTGTACTGTAACTATTTACTCAAAGATTCTTTTATGATTAATGTTGAAATCTATATTATCTGGAAAATCGTTGATCGCTAGGGAGGCTTATCCCTATTATAGAATAAATATTATTTATTTAAATACATTAATAGTTTAATTTATTTATTTAAACAAGATTAGAATTGTTCTAATTAATTTATTCACAACCGGTTTAATATGGAGAACCTAAAGGGTCACACCATAAAAGGAAGAATAATTATTTAAGAAGTTAATGGCATAATCGTAATAATAAGTAAAGTATATTTAATTTAATCTATGGTAATAGAATAAATTAAATAACTTAATATTTAATATTTAATTTTTTAGAAATATTAAATATAAATTAATAAGAGGAGTCTTATTATTATTATTACTATTATTATTATTTAATTCCTAAAGGAGTTTGGGAATTAATTAATAAAAGTACTCTCAAATATTCCTAATAAGATTAGGAGGCTAATTAATTAAAAGTTTAATTAATTATTCCTAATAAGATTAGGAGCCTAATTAATTAAAGGAGTTTAATTAATTAAAATAAAACCCAATTACTTAATTGTTAAAGAGGGTTGCCTACATTTATAAATAAGATGAGTCTTATTATGGGTGAGGGGTTGACACTTTCACAAAACACGTGAATACGTAATTCCAATAGTTGGGAGAGTACGCTCCTTTTCTATAGAGATAGAAAAACTAGGGTTTAACCAACCACCCATCTTCTTGAATCTTTATTCTTTCTTGGTGGATCACCTCTAGAGGCCAAACACTTGGGTGGCTAATGTTGATCAAAGGAAGGAACCAAACCCGGTGGATTCAAGTTGAACGCGAAAAGGATTGGAGGTGAACTTGTACCTGAGGAAGCTTGAATCTTCAAGGGTATGATTCTTATTCTTTATCTTTTCGTTTAATTAATAATTGCGCATAAAGGGTGATCCAGGTGTATGGTTTGTAAAATTTTAAACTCTGATTTTTCCACGTTTCCGCTTATTTTTGCAATTTGATTGCGTTCATGAATATTACAAACCTAACAGTTGGCCTTGAAGGAATCTTAGTGATTCAGGGTGCTGCCCTTCCTTTGTGGAATTCCTGCTAGTTAAAGCAGAAGAGTGGGTTAAGAGTTTGATTCTCTAAACCACTTAAAATCACTTATGTCTTTTACTTTCTGTTATTTACTTTATGTACCTAACTGCTATAAATGCTATGTATGTATTAACTGCTTACAATTTAACTAACTCTACGAATAATGTATGTATGTTCATGAATATATCAATAAAGGGGATCTTTTACTTATTCCGCTGTGCTTGAAAAGATTCTTATATTTGTCATATGTCGATTTGTTATCAACACAAAATAAATTGGAAAAGTATTTGAAAATTAAAAGGATCTATCCAACCCCCCCTTCTAGATCTATTGTGTGCCTACTAGGAACTAACAATTGGTATCAGAGAAGGTTTTCATGCTATATTCAAAAGCTAATCGCTTTGAGTCTGATCCTAGGCACAAACATTTCTAAACATAGTTTAGTGGTAAGTCACTTGTAAATACAGATGGGCTCACACGTTGGAGATATTGTGTACAGGTAAATGTGTATATACATCTGAAGCTGCTCAGATTGGTCCATGTTCTTAAATGCCATAGTAACAAGAGCAATCTTTGTCCACAGTCAATCTTGTAGTTTGAAGACCAGACAAGGAAGCTTAAGAGGCATCAACAACAAAGAGTCAAGCATCCACCAGTCTGAAAGATAAGATGGCCATATAGTACTTATCTAGAGGAGAAAGAGGAATTTCTCAAATATATATTTGGCTAACCAACAGCTGGATTTGAACCTTGAGGCTCAAGGTCGTCAAAGAACTAAGGATGCCAAGACTTTCTTCGCTTACATCGTCAAGACTATGACTGATTGATCGAATGACAACTGAATCAACAAGCTGTTAGAAATGAATGTAAAGATATGCACATCAATGTCTAACATCATTTTATGAAGATAAATAACTGTCAAGAAACTGACAGTGGAAAGGTACGGTTCCTCCTTAATATAAATGTGTACATCATGTTACACCACCTTATGCACTATAACAGTATTCTATCAAGAGACTATACTCTACCTAAAAAGGGGAAGAGAGAAAGTATACTAAGGATGAAAACTCAAATGCTAACAAACTTTCTCTCCATCCAAGTTTTAGGTTGAAGATAACATCTTAAAAGAAGTCTGAAATAGGTCATAAGCATATTAAGATTTAATTATCTTAAGTGGAGTAATCTTTGCTGATGGGTTAGTATGTATGTACAAACCTATGTTCTAAGTTTTTGATAACACATAGAGTATAATCAATTCTATAAGAGTATCTTGAAGATTCATAGAAACTGATCACCTCTATGAATTAACTAGATACAAATAAGTGATAGAGTCGATTCTCACTCTGTGAACATTTAAAATCCGTGAACATAACCAAGCAAATGATGAAACCATCAAAGAAAAAGAATGCTTTGTTAAATTGGTTAATCTTATATATACTCATCATCATGCATCTTAAAATGTCATATCTAAATTGGAAACATGCATGAATATGATTGTTGGTGATCAATATGATGAAAATTCAAATATATGAGGAATAAGGATTTTGAAAGCTGACCTAGTAGGACCCATTTAACCATGGGTACCAAAAATAGAAATTTATCTAACCCGTAGGTGCTTGGTCTATCTGACCACACTAAGGAATGCTGAAGCAGAAGACTTCAGTCAAGCAGATTCAACCAGTAGAAGGCTTGAGACATTTCAGAAGAGTTTCTGACTAAATCTTTATCTGTCAAAGTCTATTCTTGGAGACTTGCTGAGCTAACATGAATGAAGCTCACATGGTTGCTTATCTCCATATGAAAGCACACCAGTAGTGCTAAGATGAAAATGACCTCCTATGCTTCTTCATCCAAAGCATATCATTTGAGAAGAACACTTGAGAAACTCATTATAAAAGTAGAACTCGACAAGTACAAATTGTCAAAGAAGACTACGTTCGTAGTTATGTAGAGGGATCAGTTCTGAAGATATCTACTTCTATGATCCAAGGAGGTTTAAATGATTGAGATGACTTCAGTCAGAAGGAGATATGAAAGGATGTCCTGTGATGCAGATGAAGAAGAAGAACTCACATCTCTTTGAGAAAATAGTATCAACTATGGGGGAAAAGTGATCTGGTAAAGGACATCAACACAAAAAGTATCAGAAGTGCACTATGAAGCAATATACCAGTTACAAAGTCCCAAAACTTTGTGGCTGATGAACCAAATGAAGATCTATAGTCAGTAGGAAACGTACTACTGATAACCTTGTCAACCACCCAACTCAAAATTGTGAAGCACCTATGATCAAAACATCTGATCGTAGTGTAAGAGCAGGAGAACATCACGATTATAGCCAATGTAAATGTCTAAAGTTGATAGATGAACTTCTCAACAAAAAAGGTCAAATGAGATATCACTACTATTCACTTCTAATGTTTTTCATCTGGAAAGCACCTCAGGGACAAACCTGATCCTTAGTTTAATCTAAGAGGTTGGCCCTTCTTGAGCTACCTTAACCCAGAAGGAATGCTTATTTAAGTTCATCACAAGGACTAGGATAGACAATAATCGTAGACTAGATTCTGAAGCAACCTCGACGATCATAGTGCAACCTCAATGATCGTAGAGTAGGCTCGACGATCGCCGTCTTCCCAGAGGATACACTAGCTTATGGGGAGCTCGGAAGAACTAGACACATGCTCAATCATTCCGATTGTGTGGAGATAAGTTTGGAAAAATGCCTTGCAGACTCACCTCATAAGTTCAGTGACCAAACTATCATGAAGTACATCAGTGGTTAAGCTATACAACTTCAAGATAAGGATTAATGTCCAATCATCCACTGAAGAATCTCTCAGAAAACGATTGTTGAGTCGACAAAGAAAACTGTAGAATCCACAAGCCACTCTATGTACTGAAAAGGTTAATGGCCACTCTACGTCAGTAATGCTTATTTTCTTAAAAGGAAATTAAAACTGAAAAGCTATTCAGTTAATGGGGAGTTACAGTTTCTTATTGGGCGTCATGCAATCAATGACTGGTTGACACATCACAACTTATGTAGAGTTAGAAGGAACTGTCATAAAGATAAATTCAAATTCTCAAAATAGTTATAAGAAGTTATCGAACCTTTCTCCCTCCCTTTTTCAAACCCTAAAATCTTCTTCAAAGCCTGAATCCATTAAACAGCTAGATTCGCCCAAATCGCATTCAACAATCTCTCATAGAAGTTCTGAAACTAAATACCCATACATCTCAAACTCTCAAAATGGAAGAATGACGTGTTATAACCGGAATCCAATTTGGCTTCAAGAAGTTCGAAAGATCAGAAAAGAAGTTCAAGGATATACTTGAACTTGTAAAGAATGTTGGGTTTTATGAGTGCTTGGAAGCTAACACTCCAGTCTATACCGAACTAGTGAAGCAATTCTATTCCAATGCAACAATATGTTCTGGGTTTCTGTCCACAAAAGTCAGAGGAGCAAGTCTGAAGATAAGGGTATCAGACTTCAACCAATGTCTAGGGTTTCCCAACCAAGGTCTGATAAACCTCGATGAGGTTGACATTGAAGAAGGCAAGAGGTTAATGCATTACAAGAGGAAAGCACATCTAAA
Organism: Panax ginseng; assembly: GCA_020205605.1. Taxonomy (NCBI): domain Eukaryota; kingdom Viridiplantae; phylum Streptophyta; class Magnoliopsida; order Apiales; family Araliaceae; genus Panax; species Panax ginseng. The sequence goes on along the minus strand of CM035130.1, from coordinate 37,719,350 downwards.
GGATATGAAGAATAAAAAGTTTCCAGAAGAGTTTGAATTTCTAGTTGAGATTACAGGAAAATACATCTTGTGCAAGGACACTGCACATGTTACTGTAAGTGATCTACAACTAAGAATCATGACTGCAATCGTCATGAAACAGCAAATAAACTTTGGAGCTCTTCTAATTGATTGGTTAACCAAATGGGTGGAGAAGTCTAAGATGAAGAAGTCTACAGATAAACCTCTCACGAAGGTATTTCATGGAAGACTCTTAAGCATTGTGCTGAAGAAGAAACTGGGAAGCAAGATAAAGGATGATGAGGGAGAACCACTGAATGTTCATAAAGTGATGTCCCCACAGTTGTTCAAAAACTGGAAGAAAAATCCCAAGGAAAACAAGAGGCTAATGACATCTGGTAGCAACATCAAGGTCTCTGCAAAGAAGAGGAAGGCACAAGAGGTGGAAAGCAAGCCATCCCAATCTGATGACTCTGTATCTGTAAAAGCCACACCAGCAAAGAAGAAATCTAAGAGTGTGAAGAAAACAGAGGCTCCACCAAGCAGTCTCTCCACTGACAATAAGAGACAAGGAGAAGAACAAGCATCAACATCAGAAACCCCAAAGAGAAGAAGGAGTAACATATTACTCAAAGGACTATCCAAAAAGAAAGCAAAGGTGATAAAGAAGTCAGTTCCAATTCCTCAAAGAAGCCTATCTACTCAAGAAGAAAGAGACGACATAGAGTCTGAAAATGAGAAGGGAACTAAGAGCTTCAAGATTGAACTCTCAAAGAGCAAGTCCAACAATGAAGAAGAAGCTGAGTCTATGAAAGAAATAGCCAAATCTGGTGGTGAAGGAGAATGTGCAAGTCCTGTGGCTAACACTCAGAGTCGCCACTCTACTGATGAAGAAAGGTTAGAAGTTGAAACAATTGCATTTCCTACTAAAAATGCTCCAACAAGTTCACATGATGACTCAAAAGATGTTGAGTCCGAAGAAGAAGGACCTGCCCCTAATAATGATGAATATCAAGGAAACTTGTCTGGTGATTTAGAGGCTTCAAATTCTGAAGAAGAAGAAAAGTCCGACTCTTATATAGCTGACCTTCCAATAAGAAGAAAAAATAACAGACTGCTTGCTAAATCTATCTCAAAAAGGACAGGAGAACACTCTAATGTAATCATTGAATTGAGCGATGATAAGTCTGAATCCAATGGAAAAGATGATGAAGAAGGTGCCAGTAATGAAAATTAGAAGGAAGGATTCACCTATGAATCAGATGAAAGAAGTCAGCATGACTCAAGCTCAGGAGGTGAAGAGATGGAGGAATCAGAGGAATCAACAGACCATTACCATGTCCTCTTTCCAGTAAGAATTCGCAGAAGAATAGTGGTAGAAGGCTTTGATGAACCACCAGTTGCACCACCAGCAAGATGGATAAGCCATGGAAATGAACAACTCAGAGTTGTAAGAATGACTACAGACGAGGTGCTTAATAACTGGAAAAATATGGAGTTAGATTGCACAACAATACTGTACAATCCTGATGATCTTCTGATGAGGTGGTTCTTCCCTTGGATACCCTGGTTAAAAACACATACTGATAAAGATGAGAGCTACTTCAGCTGGTGTTACTCAAAGTTTTCAAACTTGGAGCTAGTATCTCAAAACTTTCCAAGGGTAAAGGAGTTTTCAACTAAGATGATCAAAGACCAGTCTCACTTCAAAGTCTACCAACATGCTGGTAACCACTACATTCCCTATGATTGTAGAGTGGGTTCTGATGGCAGAAAGAGTATGCCCAAGTGGATGATCGTAGAGTCTCTTCACTCTACCACTAAAGATGATCAAGTTAAGTATGAGAAGATTCCCTCTACTCAAGCAAAATTGTCTGATATTCCTTCATCCTCCCACAGTAATTGGCACTCAACGATTTATCAAATTCTTACTGCTTTCGAGAATCTGTCCAAGAATCGTGGAATCCAATCTAGTGCTTAAAAAGAGTTTGCCCAACCCAATAACCAAACTCCTACGAAACATGAGTTATTGAAGAATTCTGATGAGTTGGTTGAGAAGATGTCTATCACCACTAAAGAGGCAAAGATGTTGACAGAAGCAGGAGATAATGAGGTTCAAGACAGACTTCAAGCCACTATAATTGATATATCTCTCAAAATTAAAGAGAGAGAGAGAGAGAGATCAAATCTACCTGAAGGCTATGATTGATCAAAAGGAAGAAGCTCTACGAGCATAGAAGGCTAATGAAGAACAAATCCTATCCCTCTTTGACAAGATTGACAATTTGAATCAGTCTATTTCCCTACAGCTTGAGCTGAGCCAACAAGAACTTAAGATGGGGGTTGGTAACTCATCTTACTTGATGGAGCAACTTATGTCCAAAATGGAGCATCTCTCATAAGTGATTAATGACAAAAATGGGGAGAAAAAGGAACTCAAGGAAGAGCAAGGAGATCAGAAGAAAGGAAGATAAGAAAGCCAAAAGGAAGGCAAAGAAGAAGATAGCAACAACAGTAGCAAAATCATTATCTGAGGGGGAGTCAAAGGATGATTATCCCATGAATGCAAAGGTTGAGGGGGAGCCAGAAAAAGAAGAAGAGCATGAATCTGAGGAGGAGCAGAGAAAAGAAATGGAGTCACCATCTCAAGGGGAGCAGGAGCAAAAAGATCAAACAGATAAATAGCTGATTAACAGACATCCTGGAAGACACACACAGAGCCAAAAAGGTACATCTCTATCTAGTTAGGTATGTTCTAGATCCAGGATGTAAAGGGTCATAGTTTATGTAATTCCATATTATTATCAATGACATTCATGATTATCTGTTTTAGAAATACAGCTGCTCACTGTATATAAGATTCATTCATATCATGCATATGCACTAATTGTTTTTGTCATAATCAAATAGGGGGATATTGTTAGGAATAAGCATGTGAATGATATTCCTATTTATATATGATTTGATTATGATATAAATGAATGAATATGTAAGTATGCTTGCATCAAGAAAAGCTATAAAGTCCTTTGATAGATAATAGGAACATATGTACAAGGACTTAGAATGAATTGATCAAATATGTTAGGTTGATCCTACATAAGCAAAACAACTTTTTAAAGTCCTTAAAAAGAAATGATGTACAAGGACTATAAATATAGAAAGATCAAACTTGTTAGGTTGATCTTATAATATAATAGATAGGCATGTCTGATCATCGAGCACTGCACCAGAAATCGTTGTCTGCTAGAAGAGTCAAGGAAAGCTCGAGAACTATCAAGGCGGAATCGTAGTCTGCAAGATAGTAGAACTCGGAGTTCGTAGACTGCTAGGAGAGACGAGGAAGGATCGTAGTGTGTCGAGTAGAACTTCCTTTAAGTCGTAGTCTGTTGAGGAAGTCATGTTCAAAATCATAGAGACAACCTGTCTAAGAGCCGACCGAGCATCTGCCAAAGCCAAGTCAAGAATCGTAGACCACACTCGGAGTCGTAGAGTCTACTGTTCAAATAAGAGGCAAAGATCGTAGTTGAGCCAAATTAGATGAAGACAACAAGCTTAAAGGTAGAAATCGCAGAGTGTCAAGATCTGATCTCAGAGTCGTAGTGTCTGCAAAACCCAAGCCAAATCTTAGAGTGCAGAACTAAGGCTTTAACAGAAGTGCTCACAACGCCAAGACAGAATCGTAGAGTAAACACGATTCTCAACAAATGAGCACTCCCAGAATATCCAAAGGATGAAGCCTCTGGTCTGAGCTGCAAAGACACATTCCACCTAAAGGAAACCAGAGAACACTCAAAGAATGGCTTGCAAGCTAACAAAAGATCTAAGTACCAACCTAATCATCATCCAGATTGAGTTGTAAATCCATTCATGATGAAGTCTTCTACAAGTAGATAAAAATAAGACTTCAGTAAAAGTGACTGGCTAAGGAAAAGTCAGCAAGTGCAGTAGCTGTCAAATGAACATAAGACAACGATCTTGAGGTCAACCAGGATCGTAGTGTTTGCTAAGCAAAGAAGGAACTGATATAGTTTACACAGAGATATTGGCCAACTTCTGAAGAACAAGGCTAAAGTGATTAAGCATGGGTCAGTCTATTGATGATAAGTGAACGGGAGATCACAAGGAGAAAGCGAGCTGGGAATGCCACAAATCTGAGGTGTCTTGCTATTCAGAAGAGACCAGAACAAGGAGTCAAGCTATCAGTTCCTGAGATCATTCAAAGGCAAACAGAAGTGTTGAAGCACTGCATAAATGGAGAAAGAAGTGTTCTACATTGAAGATTCAATAAACACTCTTCAGGATCGTAGTGTTGTCTCAACTAGTCAATGAACAACATTCAACAAGACACTACGATCAGGTCCAAGAACATATGCATCAGAATCATAGAGTTCGGTCATCTGAAGATTAAAGCATTGTCAACAGTTCAATCTGAAGGCTGATATTTGAACATTGCTATTTGATGGCATCGATGCGAAAAGACAACTCGTGATGTTCTGATTGAGGAATCAGAAAGGAGAAATAAAGTCAACTACCTGCCTAACATAGAAAGGTGACAACTCTAAGGTGGTAGGTAAGGTAGCAGACTGTTGTGTCAGTAAATTTATAAAGGAGCTGTCACGTCACATCAAGCAGTCTACACCAAAATAACTTGAGATCTATGAAGCAATTCAAATAGCTTTCAATGGCTATATTCCAACGGGAAGATTGGGAAAAGTATATATTAGCTAGAGTTTCAAAGATCAAAAGTGGCTGAAGTTGAAGGATCATTGAGTATTTGGAATGCTATAGTGTTGACTCTACGAGTTCCACTAGAGCTAAACAGAACTAGTCTTAGTGACAGTGAAACTACAAGGTGGAAGTGAAGCAGCTTGAAAGAAATACTTGAACAAACTAAAGCTCCACTCAACAAAAATGAGAACGCCATTGAAGATGGCAGCTAAGCTGAGAGCCGAGAAGGCCAAGAAGATAGCATTTAGAAAAGTGGCAGAGCACAAATAAGATCTAGAGAGCCACTCTATAAATCACCATGAACCAAAAGCTAAAATATAATAGATGCAGAACCATGTCTTCAAATCATTCAAGAAGGGTTCAGGGATTGCTAAGTGCCAAACGAAGTTTACCAAAATCTTAAATACTTAGCAAGCCTAAATGGTGATGGTGCACAACTGACATCAGATAAAGATGAGCAGAATAAGGATCAGCTGCACCAGAGAAGATGTGGTCCAGACTCGAAGCAGAATACAAAGAGGACCACACCAAGCTGCTAAGTATAGAAGATGATTAAGCTGAAAGACATCTTAGCAGCTCAGCACCAACAACAACATCACCAACAACAACAAGTAGCCAGGGCTTGAGGGGTCCTTATCCAGAGGGACTAATAAAGTTCCAAACCTGTTGGGATTAAAGAGTTCCTAGGGAAATAGAGGAGTTCCAAGCCTGCTGGGCTTGAAGAGTTCTTAGTGAACTGAATTTCTAAAGTTGCTGGCCTTTAAGGAATCTTAGTGATTCAGGGTGCTGCCCTTCATTTGTGGAATTCCTGCTAGTTAAAGCAAAAGAGTGGATGAGGAGCTTGAGCCTCTGATGTTTTTTACTTTCTGTCATTTACTTTATGTACCTAACTGCTATAAATGTTATGCATGTATTAACTGCTTACAACTTAACTAACTCTACGAACAATGTATGTATTTTCATGAATATATCAATGAAGGAGATCTTTTACTTATTCCGCTATGCTTGAAAAGAATTTTATGGTTGTCATATGTTGATTCATTATCAACACAAAATAAACTGGAAAAGTATTTGAAAATAAAAAGGATCTATTCAACCCCCCTTTTAGATCTATTGTGTGCCTACTGGGAACTAACAAATTCTTTGACTCTTTGTGCAGTTCGGTGTTAGCCTTGCAAATTTGAAATCATTTAATTCCTTTATGAACTGATTCTCTGTTTCAGAGATGGAGTGAATTTTGAAATCTTCTGATGTTTTGCAACCATGGTTATCTCTGTGAAGCATCTTCATACTGTGAACTGGCAGAGTGACTTTACGAACATGATTTTCTATCATCTATACATTTGATTTATTTCCAAAAGATCAACCCAACATTATTTGATCTTTCTAATCTAAGTTCTGTACATCAATTCTTTTGAAGGACTTTACAAAACTTACTTGTACAAATATACATTAATCACATTTTACTTTAAAGCACATGTAGATTTACTCTACGATTAATACTTCTATCATGCAAAGTAGTCTATTTATAATGATCCTATCTATTACATATGCAGATATGATAAGGATAAATCTAACAAGTTTGATCATACTATTCTAAGTTCTTGTACATAGATATCTCAGTTAAGGACTGTACAAAACTTATCCATACAAATATAATTTATAAGTTTCATCATTAAGTCACATACATGCTTCATCATCAAATCATATATATATATATATATATATTTGGAATCTAATCGAGGATCTAATTAAACTCCCCCTTAATTAAATACTCTTCTAATCTACTATTAGATTCCCAACAAATACTTTGTGTTCACATGTTTTTCTTACTCAATTTGATCCTTCGTGGATTATTAACATAGGAGCAACCAAGCATGTAACTCGCGATAAGGAGGGATTCATTACTGACAAGTTTCTAAAAGGAGTCAAATTTTGTTCATGGGGAATAGTTCAAAGGAGTAAGTACTTGGTTTTGGTACTTAACAACTGAATTTACAAAATCGCCACACACTGATCCTTAAGGACACACTTTATGTACCAGGAAATCGACGGAACTTAATATCAGATATAAATTTAGTTACAGTAGGATATTTTTTTCCTTCGACTGTAGTAGCGTATCTATTTATTTTTATACTGATTTTGTAGGACATGGTACTTTATCAGATGGTTTTTATATTCTGAATAAAGGTGAATCCCATTTTTCTTATTTTATTTCTCACGATGATACTATTATTGAATAATTAAAATGCATGCTAGATTAGGTCATATTGGCCAAGATAGGATGACTAGGCTTGCTCGAGAAGGCCTTTTAGGCTCACTCGCTAATGTTAATCTACCAGTATGTGAACCTTGTTTAGCAAGGAAGGCAAAAAGAAAAATATTTGAGAAGACAGTGATCCTTTATAACTAGTTCATTTTGACATTTGTGGTCTAATGAATGTTAGAGCATGATATGGTGGTAACTATTTCATCACTTTTATAGATGATTATTCATGATATGGATATGTCTATTTCATTTCTCATAAGTCAGAAGCATTAGATTATTTTAGATGTTTTATTGCTGTAGTTGAGAATCAAAGGGTTAGATCCATAAATGTTCTTAGAACTAATCGTGGACGCAAATATTTTTCTGAGCAGTTTAAAGGACTCAATGAGGAAAAAGGTATCATCAGACAGCTAAAGATTCCTAGTACTCCGCAACAAAATGGTGTTGTTAAAAGAAGGAATTGTATGCTATTAGAGATGACTAGATCGATGATGGCGCAAGTTGATCTTCTAATTAATTTTTGGGGAGATGCACTTATGACTGCTGCCTACATCCTTAATTGTGTGCCTAGTAAGTCAGTTACTTCTACATTATATAAGTATTGGGAAGGCAAAAAATCAACCCCAGATCATTTAAGACCATGGGGGTCGGCAGAATATGTGTGCATTCCTTCCAAATAACTTGGGAAGTTAGACTCTAGAGGAAGGAAGGGTATCTTTATAAGGTATCCTGAACACTCAAAGGGTTATGTGATGATATGTGAACTTGATGGATTAATGACTGAGATTGAATCACAAGATGTGGAATTCATAGAGTAAGTTTCCAAGGAGGGGTGACGCGAGAAAGGATTTTGAGCTATATGAAATAGTCGAATTAGTGGGAGACATTTCACCATCCTTTAGCGAGAAGGAAATTTAATTCTCATCGTTTTGTAGCTAAATATGGTGGGAGTGATCTATCGCCAAACGGGTCACCTAATTCACAAAATCATGAGCCACGTTGGAGCAAACGCGTAAAAGCACCTCCAAAAATTTTTGGAATTGAAGAGGAATCCCTTCTCGTGCTTGAAGTAAAGGCCCTTGTGTTCACTCTAAAAGATGATAATGAGCCTACTACATATAAGGGAGCTCGCACTTCACCTTCTCGTAATGAATGGATAAATGCTATGAAGGATAAAATTGGTTCCATAGGAAAGAACCAGGTTTGGGAGTTGGTTGATCTACCACCCAGTCGTAAGGCCATTGGAAATAAATGGGTTTTCAAAATTAAATGTATGGCAGATGGATCAATCGACAAGTATAAGGCTTGTCTTATGGCAAAAGGGTTCACCCAAAAGGAGGGTGTGAATTATGATCAGGCATTCTCACCAGTTATGAGAATTGGCTCCATTTTCCTTATTATAGCTATTGTCACACGTTTAGATTTGGAGATTTATCAAATGGATGTTAAAACTGCATTTGTATATGGAGAACTTGATGAGGATATTTACACGAATCAACCAGTTGGCTTTAAGGTTTAGGGACAAGAGGGCAAAGTGTGCAAGCTCAAATGTTCCATTTATGGCTTAAAGCAATCATCTAAATAATGTTACTTTAGATTTCATTGAGCCATCATTGTTGATGGGTTTACGATGATTTAGGAAGATCAATGTGTGTATGTTAAAAGGGTTGACAAAAGCTTTATGATCTTGTGTTTGTACATTGATGACATCTTGATAGCTGGAAATGATATGGGATTGATTGTCGCCACTAAAAAGTAGTTGTCATCTAATTTTAAGATGAAAGATATGGGTGAGGTAGAATTTGTACTCAAAATTAAGATCTATATGTATCACTCTAAAATATTTTTAGTTTTAAGTCAAGAGACTTATATAAGATCTATTTTAGAGCATTTTTATATGTATAATTCTAAATCCATTGACACTCCCATTGAGAAGGGTCATAAATTAAGCCAGGATCTTTGCCCTAAGACTGATCAAGAAAAAGAGCAGATGACTCGTGTTCCTTAAGCAAGTGTAGTTTATAAGTTGATGTATGCAATGATATGTACACGCCCTAACATAAGTTTTAAAGTGGGGATGATTAGTCGATTTTAAAGCAATCCTGAATTTGCTCATTGGGAGACAGTTAAGATGATACTTCTATACTTGAGAGGCACAATGAACTATATGTTATGTTATCAGGGTGGTGAGCTATGCTTAAAAGGGTACAACGATGCAGATTGGGCTAGCGACTTGGATGAGCGTTATTCTACCACTGGGTATAAGTTCTTGCTTTGTGGTGGAGCCATTAGCTGGTTGAGCAAGAAACAACCATGTGTTGCTTTATCCACTATGGAGTCATAGTATATTGTATGTTACCTTGCATTATAAGAGGTAATATGGTTACACATATTTTTCTAGAGCCTGCGTGTTGGATCACATTCGAATGACCCTGTCACAATTCACCATGATAATACGTCTGCTTTGTCTTATGTTAAGGATCCCAAGTACCATGGAAAGGTAAAACATATTGAGACTAAATTTCACTACATTAGGGATATTGTGGAACGAAAGAAGGTGGTCCTTAAGCATGAATGGTTGTTGATCCCTTGACTAAGCCCATTCCTAGGGATTTTTTTTTTCGAGCTCATGCTAGGAGCTTGGGACTTCGTAGGCCTTGATATGTTTTATGTTTGATAATGGACATCTTTTGTATATTATTTTTTTATGAAATAAAGATTATTACATACTGTTGATTTCTATTCAGTTCTATGTTTTAACTTATTGTGTATATATAAACACACATATATAAAGTGCCAAAAGGCAAAAAAGTTGATCTACTCACACGAATAACCTCCCTCGACGCTTGTAATAGAAAACGAGATGAGACTATTTTGCGGTGGTCTAAATGGTCGGGCACCATTTTTGAGACACTACGATTTAGTCGCCTTGGTTGGGTCCAAGAAGAGGTATCATTATATACCGAACACTTTTAAGAGGTTTAGCCTTATTTTTGGGGTTACCGGACATTAGATTCATACTAAATACTATTTGAAGTAGTTAGGGATGTTTTCTAAGGTTAAACGCTAAAGAAAGATTAACTTATGTCAGTACAGTGTTATTTTAGCCAGAGAGACATTTTTTAGAGCTCCATCGTAACATGAGAATTGTACCTTGTGCGCAAAATAAGCGACATGGTACAGAAGAGCCATATGGTGGATCCCTATCCAACACTTTGTGAGCCCTATACATTAATGATTGTCCTTAGTAACTTTAACCTATGTCATGAAACAAAGACTTTGTGTTGCTACTCTAGTTTTTATTCCTAAGTTCACATAATGAGGTTCCATGGGTACTTATCTAGGAAAGCAACAAAGTTAATGAAGATTTATATGAAAGTTTAGGGAAGACATTTTGTCTGGCATCACATTCAGTAGTTGGTTATGCAATGTGTGCCCAACTATTTTAAACTTTAAATATTATACTATATGTATATTTTTTTAGTGAGCATACCAAGGCAAATAGGGTCGAGTGTATTTTTGAAATATAATTAATGAAGGATCAAAATACTCAACAGAATGTGATCGACTGGTCTAGGACATGACGAGTTTTTTTGGAGATGTTTCATATTAGTTATGATGGAGACTTAGTATGTGAGCTCTTGCCCTTTATATCATTTATTTCTTGTCAGTCGCACGCCAAGGCACCTGTACGAGGAAATCTAGAGATGATTGATTTGAGATGAGTACGTACCTTTATAACCCAAGTGTCTGAGTGGGAGATTTTAGTAATTGATCCGAGTCAAACCCGTGGATCATGGACATCCAATTGGGTATGGATATTAGATAACCCAATTAGGATTAGAAGAGTCTCATATCACTTGAAAGTATTTTAGATAATACTTGATATGGTTAAGACTCTATATGATAACTCTTTTGATTTAGTCAGTTGTAGACTTATCCCATATTAATTGGGATTCATCGTTAAATACTAATTCCTGCAGAGTGTAGGGCAAAAGGAAAAATAATGTATTATTTTTTTTCAGACAATTTTCTCTCTAAATATTCTCTCTAGTATTTCCAAGTTTCCATCAATAGACTTGGGTGTACTTGATGTGAACACCTGAGTTCGTTCGCATCGTTGCTAGTAACAACTCCATATTGACAAGAAACGTTTGTACGAAGGATCGCATTAGCTGTGTTCGTAGCATTGCTTGTAGATTTGACATTTCGGTTATATCGCTTTCGTTTTGTGGATACTAACTGAATCATATGTAAGTTTATATGTATTTACGTGTTAGTTTTTATTTAATTTTAACATAGATAATAATAAGATAAAAGTTCATTTATATCTATGTATCATATCTATATCGTTATATCGTTATAGTACTACTACTAAATTCTTAGTTAATTTTAAAGATAACTTTGACTTTAGGTTTTAATCATCTTCTCTAAAAAAAATAATATGGTTTCAATCCTACGAGTCTAGAAAAAACAATTGAGAATAGGCCAAGAGAAGAACTAGGAAAGAAAAAGGGAATTTATAGAATTTCTTTCTTTTCTGGTCTTTATAAATAATTCCTCTTCGACTACAATTTTAGACTTAAGATTCTCAATATTAATCATAAGAGTAAGCAAGAAAAAAAATTAAGTATTCTTAGGCAAATTTTAATATGCCTTTATAAATCTAGAATTCAAATGTGAATCTCATTTTCATAAGATGAAGGATACATAACATGAGTAGTTAAGGTTCAAATTTTGCTAATCATGCAAGTTATCTATTCTAGAGTTGTGATCTATAAAACAAATTTCAATGAAAATTAATGAATGAAAAAAAATAAGTTTTTTTTTTAAAAAATAAATCTAATTCTTGCATCTGAAATTTGTTACATGAACATAGTATGATGGTCGTTGGGTAAGTATACACTCCCATCATCTAGTGATTCAAAACATCTCTCTTTCAAGAAGGCAACGAAAATTCGATAAATGGATTCTTCCTAAGTCAATGCCTAAGAGATTATTGGGGACGAACTGTAAATTCGTTCGCAAAAGGTCTATGCTGGTTAAATCCAGGCCAACCCAACAATTCGCCTATATACCATGAGATGGTATTACTCCCTTGTTCTTCAAAAAATCCCGATACGTAGAAATAAAAAAGAATCAAATTTTTTGCTAGATCCCTTATTTCCCTAGAATTTTAGTTCAATTGGTTAAAACAATTTCTTGTCAATCCCGATGAATCCAATAAGTACATCAATCTTCTCTCTTACTTTTATCAGCAAGGGAGCCAAAAGCATAATTTTATACTCCCAAGAGGGTTCTTTTTTATTTCTTTTTTTCATTTTTTAACCAACATAAAATAAAGAAATAAAATAAAAAAACCTTAACAATTTTCTTTCCCCAAGTTTTCTCTTTAAAACTGAAAAGATTTTCAGAGAGAAAAGAAAACTATTTAGGTCAAACTTTAATGGCTTAAATATATTTCACTAACATAAACTATTAGCCATATTATACTTTGGTGATTCACTTTTCAATTTTGTCAATTAAATGATTGAACTATTATTGTTTTCTAATTCCATTAAATTGAGTTTGCCATGTCAGAATTTACGGACGTGACTTATTAGGTGGAGCATAACTTAACTGATGTGTGGTAAAAAATAGTTTTTAATTTTGTGTTTAAACATTTTTGATATATTAAAAGGTAAAATCGTCATATTATATTCTTTAATTCAGTCAGACTAATAAAAAAGGATCAAAAGCTACAAAACTAAGCCCCAAAATCAATCGGAAAAAACCCTATGTCTGAGACAAAACATTTCCACTTTGTTCAAATGGCTCTTAAAATCTGCCATTACCGAAAAACTCTTCTTGTTACACCTGCTACACGAATACATTTTGGCACAATGGTTCCTCTTAAAATGATTCTTCACACTAATAATTGATTTCAGGGTTAAATACATTTTTTTTCACTCTACTCGACTTCAATTTATAAATGCATCATTGAACTAATTTTTTTTTCAGTCAACTCATTAAACATTAATTTCTTTACAAAAATTGAAAAAACCGTTAGCTCCGTTAAAATCTTAACATCTAATCTATGTGGCATCTACATAGTGGAGAGAGAAGTTCACATCTAATCTATGTAGCATCTACGTAAGGTCAGCTGGAGAAATAAATTAAATCAAATTGACATTTGTGTAAGACCCTCTTTATAAAAATAATAAACTTTTTTTTTCAACAAAAAAAAAATATTCGATATATAATAAATAATTAAATTAATTAAATTAATTAATAATAAATAAATTAGTAATAAAATATATTAATGTATAATTTTACAAATATATTTATATAAAATTAATGAATTAAATTTGTTAGATATATATTAGGCAAAAATAAAAAGAGGCAATATTAGAAGAATATTTTGATATATTAAAATCTGTTTATATTTTTTTTTTTTGAGTGTACTTAAAAAAATATACAAGCTAAATATATTACTTAAAACAAACTTTTATACAAAAAATAAAAATAAAATTACATTTAAGTAGTAATAAATTTACATTTTTATTTTTTATACAAAAAAAAAAATCATTTTTTTTCTTCTTCATGTTCATGTTCTTCATCTTTGTTCATCCTCAATCAATAACGTAATAACAGATAATCTCAATAGTTCCAATTTGCACACAATTTTCTCTTTCAAAACTTAATTAGAAGAAATTAAATTCAAAATTTAATTTGTTAGAACTCAACAAATTCAAAATAACTCACATCTATGCCACAAATCCAAATCCAAAATAATTCGAAATCAAAATTTTAAAACTCATCAAAATCAAAGCAACCAAGTTCTAAAACTCCAACAATCCAGATCCGTAGCCGAAAGTTGCCGAAATCCAAATATAAAGCAAGCCCCAAATTCGGATCCTTCCCTTTATCCCTTGGTCTCAAGCTGCCAATGTTCTCAGGGATCCTTCCCTTTATCTGATTTCCTGCCAAATTCAAATTTTACAGCCCAGCGAGATCCATCAACTCTATTGGTGGAAGCAGAGGACGTCGTAATAGGACTGATAGTGGTGGTGGATCATTTCTACGTTTTTGGAGAGGAGATTGGTGGAAGCAGAGGACGGCGGAGGAGCGGCAGAGGACGGCGGAGGAGCCGAAGAGAGCTGTAAGCATGAGAGAGAATTAAGCAATTAGGGGTTTAGGGTTTATCATTTCTTGATGAAAGTAGAAGAAACAGAGGTAGAAGAACATATAAATTATACATATATATGTAAATATATACACAAAACATGATTTAAGCGAAAGAGATAGAAGAAGACTTTTGGGTTTGATGGGAATGAATTTTGGGTTTGATTTGATCTGTGCAAATTTTGAGTTTTGATTCTTGATGTGAACAAATTTGGGTTGCCTCAGATGCAAAAATTTTGGATTATCTTTCTCTCTTCATATCTAATGCTTTGGAATTTGAAAAAAATAATAATAATGGATATTTAAAGTGTTTTCATATTTTTTTCTTTTATATTGAAGCTTAAATTTAATAATTTCATAATATAAATAACAATTATATTAATTTTTAAAAATAAAAATAATAATTAATTTTCAAAATTTTAGTTATATTTTTTAAGTTTGAATTTATTTTTATGAAGTTTAATTTTTAATCTGTACTTATTATTAAACCGCTGACATGAATTTTCATTACATGAAACAGCTGACATGGATTTTCATTTTAAAAGTGACGTGGATTTTCCGTTAAAAGTCAACTCATTTAACGAATTTTGTAACGGTTTGAAAATAATTTGTAGTTCAATGAATCGATTGTAAAAAATTTCAGTTCAGTGATATATTTGTAAACCGATGTCGAGTAGAGTGGGAAAAATAGATTTAACCCATTGATTTCAAAGGCTTAAAAATTGACAATCTCATCATCTTCACTCCACAATCTCTGAAACAACTTATTCTTTTGATCATCTTTCGCTCTATTTTCTTCATCTTCTGAAACAGGTAATTTCTTCTTTGCCCGCTTAGAGTCCTGTGATTCGTTCTCCGGAGGTCGTTTGAATTCTGCCCCAGACTTCACCGTCGAATTTGTGAAAGCGGGTAAGCTGGATTTGGATATGGGTTTCTTAGTAGAAGACTTGTCTGGGTCTTCCACGGGCTTGGAAACATTAGGCTTGATAGTCGGGTCGATTTTCTGGGATTTCTCGAAGGCAGAGTCGAACAGTATTGAAAGAAAGGAGAATAATAAAGCATCACAATAATTACATGCCATATTAAAAAACACAAAGGCCACTAGATCTGGTAAATATGGCCCAAGCCCGCGGGCCAGTTCGTCCGTCACGAATTGGGTTGCAGTTTTTTAGTCCAGAAAAATGCGGGTCATTTTAACCCGACTTTGATCCAAATTTCATGGATGGTTGACCGACCTTTACCCGACCGTGGCCCGTGACTTTTGCCCTTTTAAAAATAAAATGTATGTCAAACCTTTTTATACATTTGAATCTTTGATAATGTAAACGAAGCTGTGTCATTTGTTAGTTATTATCGTATATGCCTGACATCAGTTTTTTATTGTTGCCTATTGTCTTGCAAATTGTCAAATAATTTTGGAGCTGGTTATCATCATAAAACATGGTTCTTTCTTGTTGGGGGATGACATGGTATGTATGCAAGTTAATTTAAATACATGCATGACTAATTGATTGATGTGTAGTCGCAACCAAAAGCAGATTTATGTGGGTTGCTTTATTTTCTAATCCAAAAAAATAAAAATAAAAATGTACTCGAGTTTAAGTTCTTTGCTGTACTGACAAGTGAGAACATTATGTGCTTGTTTCCAGACTACTAGTAGTTCTATTTGTGAGTTCTTTATATTTCAAATTCTTATTAATATAGTATATTGTGTTTTGGGGATTCAATATTAGATGAAATTTGATTATCTACCCCAAGGAAATTCCAAATAATATATCGTAAAAATATAAAAATTTCAAATTCCAATTGGACAGAAAAACATATGATAATATGTAAAATAACATACTATTTTTGGTGTAGCAAGATTTATATAAAAAAAATAATAATAAAAAAAGAAGCACGCGGCCGGCTCGTCGTTGACCCGACCCACCCCACCCCACCCCACCCCACCCCACCCCACCCCACCCCACCCGTTTGGCAGGTCTAAAGCTCACAATGCTTTTAATATGAATAAAATAGGCTATTTTATATTTTGTATCCAAACCAATAAACCATACATGCATGCAATGGATTTTTCTTGTTCCTCATAATAAAATGCTATCCATTATTCTGTTTTGATAATTTTTCTATGGGAAATACAATGTCAAATAGGAAAAACCATGAAAAAATTAAAATTAAAAACGGCTAAACTAATGAATTATTCATTATAGTTGACACGTTTTATTGATTACACCATTGAACTTTTAATTTTTCAAATTACCTTAATAAATTAATTATTATTTTGAAATTGGGTCATTCCGTTAACAATATTAAACAAACGTTAATTTTTTATCGACAAAACTAATGAATTATCCATTGTAGTTGGCACGTTTTACTGATTACACTATTGAACTTTTTATTTTTCAAATTATCCCAATAAACTAATTATTATTTTGAAATTATGTCATTTTATTATCTCTCAGACAACCCTAATTTTCATAAGTTATTAAAATAAGAATTTAATAATTAAAATTCTTATTATGAGGTGTATATATTTTGAATTATGTGATTTGATGTGAAGAGAATTATATATTCATATGTTGGAGAAAATGAGATTTAATAGTTAATTAAACTATTAAAGAAATTAAATAATATTAGTTAATTTAATTAAGTGAAATTATATTATGAGATAATATAATTTTAATTTTTATGCTTTGTGGGCAATGGAAATTATTATGAGTTAAGTTTCGTGAATAGTGTGAATAATTCACTTAATTAAAATAGTGAATTAATACAAGTATAATTGATTTAATAAAGTGAGAAGCTAATATATTGCATGAAAATGTAAATGTTAGTATAATGCGAGTAAAATATTTATTAAGTACACTAAATATTTTAGTTGGAAACTTTATGGAATAAAATGAATATTTACTGTATTAAATAAATATTTGATGAAAATTGTTATGGGATAATTTATTTAAGTGTGATAAAATAGATGAGGTTTATACGTATTTTATTACGCGAGTATAATGGTGATATTCTAATTTAATTAAATGATTAAATTAGAGGAGTGACAATTTGTTAAATAAATTGTGACAATAAAACTATATGATAAATGAGTTATTAACATAAATTAAAAGAGTTTTAAATTTGGTTTTACCAAACAAAGCCTTAGAGCTTTTAAATTTCTTGTTTTAATCTTGTTTTGCCAAACAAGGCTTAAGGAATGATTAAGTCATTATTTTAAATGGTTTTACCAAACAAGACATAAGGGTTGTAAGTTATTAATTTTTAAAGTGGTTTAGCCAAACAAGCCTTATGACTTTTGATTTTTAAATAATATAACTGACATCAGTTATATATGTATTTATGTTTTATATTAATAGGTATTATTAGTATACGTATATTATATTATCATATATTAGTTTATATTACGTATTAATAAAAGAGAAAGGAAGAACAAAGAGAAGAAGAGAGAATACAGAGAAGAAGAAGAAGAAGAAGAAGAAGAAGAAGAAGGGAAACCTTGAGAAAACAAAAGAAAAGCTTTCCTTATCTCCATCTTTTCTCCTAATTCAACCTAGAAAGGTATCAAACTAACCCTTATACTAAATTAAGATGTTTTGTATTTAGTCTTTGTAAAATTAGGTTTTCATGATTGTGAATTTATATGCATATATGGTGTTCATATGTTTTCATGTATACGCTTACATGAGATTTTTATAGTTGTTCAAAGGTTTCAATTCACAAAGATATGATGAACATGATGAAATCATGTTCATAGTTTTTGATTATGAAGTTAAGTTGAAAATTGTGCTTAAATCTTTGATGTGAGCATGAGTTATGTGTAATATGGGTTATATTATGATATATTATGAGTTATATGGGTTTTCTAGCAATTCAATCCATGTAATTTTGATAAACAAGAGGAATTTTGTTCATAATGATTTTCTATAAATTAATTTCTGAAAAATGGCTTTTGAAACTATCAAATTGATGTTTGGTTATGATTTATTGTTGAATTTGATCATGTATTATATTAGTATGTTAAGAAATAAGAGAAATAGTGAAATTAAAGGTTGTAATCTTTGATGTTTATGTTTTTTATGTGGTTAGAAACGTGTTAGAAACATTAGTTTATGTTTCTGTAAACATATTACACCTTGGGTAGGTTGGTATGGTTGTTAGAAAGGAGTTTGTAGGCCTAATTTGGCTTTCTGTAGTGTTTGGGATGAAAATTCGCGAATTAGCAGAAGGGACCCCCGCCCCGGCGGGCTATCCTAGAGCAAAAACCCCCGCCCCGACGGGGGGTAGTCTGTCTAGCCAAATTTTGAAAAAATAACTGACCGGACATGTTTTACTAAAACGAGCATAACTCTTTCATACGAACTCCGATTGAGGTGATTCAAGATGATCCAGAACGAGGACAAGTAGACTACAACTTGTGCTTTAAGTTTTTCAATTTGATGTCAGAAACAGTGGTCAAAATGGTCATATTTAGGATTGTTGTGTTTTTGGGGGCAATCGGAGGGCGTCGGGCATGCACGTATGCATGTGTAGTGGTTCTGACGATAAAAGATGTTGTTCTAAGTTATAAAACATGAATGCTAGTAAACATAATGATGCTTAAAATTAATAAATAATGTATTAGATAAGTTGTATAAGCATAGTAAGCATACACAATAGAGACAAATCGGGCGTGTGACGAATAAACATCGAAACACCGTGATAAGTGTTAATGAACGTAAAAAGTGTATTAAATCAAATGAAATGAATATTATAAGATATGAAATGCGGTTAATATAAAACCCATAAGTATTCCTAGCAAGACTTAAACACTTGAATGAATTTTGAATATTACATAAGTCGAAAAGTTAACACAATCTAATTGAACATTGTGTGCTAATTAGCAGGAAGGATTATAAGATGTGGAGTAGAGTTTAAATTACAATTACTATGTGTTGTTATGTGACTAATAGTTGATGTGTATGATTATATAATTGTGTAGGGCACGTGAAGTGCAGATAACTGTAAGTTGTTAAACTGTTATTGGTAAACAACGATCAAGGCAAGTCTTTCAGTTCCTATTTGTTATGTGAACTTGATGATGAACTGTTTTAAATATTTGTTGCAAAGAGCATGATGTGTTCTATACATATTGAATGTATGAAAAGTTAAAGTTAATTTATGACTACGTTGATTGAATAATGAATGTTGATTGAGTAAGGAACTTAATCTTTATACTTGTTATATGAAATGCAGCATGTATATTATGTTAGTCCAATGTTTATGAGATATATGTTGAGCATGTTATTATGTGCTATGTGATGCATGAAAAATGTTAGATTTTGCTAGGCCGTCGAGCTCAACCTTGCAAATAACCACTTTTACAGGTTAAAGATTTAAGGTAAAGTTATGTGCTACTTGAAAGATATGAATCAGATGCGATACTTGAAGATTTATATATTTTGGCTGAGTTATTATTATTTAAACCATGTTTAAGGTTCCGAATAATGTATTAAGGTTGAATTGTAATATCATTTTGCGATGTAAACTTTTGTAGTATTACAATGATTCTGAGATATTTAGATGTAAAGGTTGAATGTTTTGGGAACGAGAATAGTTTGTAATAGAAAATTTTAATTATTCCACAAATTTCAATGTTTGTATTATCGTTTAATGATGTAAAATTAGATATTGAATGTATTGTTAACGACCGAAGTCGAGAATTAAATTGTATGAATTTTGGGGTCGTTACAATCTCTGTCTCACGACTGTTAAATCATTTCAGTTTTAATCCTACGTGGACGTGAAAAATAAAAACAAAAATAAATAAATCTAATTTATTCTCTCTTTTCCTTCCTCCCATCTCTCTTTTCTCCCCCTTCTTCTAGATCAAATAGATCTGCGTATTTTCTCTCTCTAAAAATTATGAAAATTTCATGATTTGAGTACCCAAAACATTGAATTGAGCTTCAAAGTTCAACATTAAATATAATAATGGAGTCTGAATCCCCCACAATAACAACAAAAGAAGTAATGGTATTGCCGTAGATTTTTTCTCTCTCGCCTCCGACTCTTAGCAGCCTTATGTCTCTAAACTCTTCTCCTTCACTCTCGATCTCCTCCACAAGGTTTACCCTTTCCCCAATGTCTCTCTCTCTCTCTCTCTCTCTCTCTATATATATATATATATATATATATATATATATATATATATATAGGCACACACACACACACGTGGTAGTAATTATAAGGCCTCAACTTTTTATGAATAAGATTTAATTTTCTTTATATATTATTCTAAATAGTAAGGTGTCGATTTAATAAATGTTATAGTTAAGGGTAATATATGCAAATTATCAGATAAACAGTTGTTAAGGAATATTCGTTTTGTCGGAAAATATTTGTTTTGTAGGGAAATATTCTTTCTGTCAGAAATATTATATTCGGTAAAGTACGACGACGTCAAAATAACCAATCATTGGTGGGCCCCACAACGGAATAACTTTCGGATATAGAAAGCGACCGAAATAATCTTTTTAAAAATTGACGGCAAAACTTTTACTGTTAAACTGTTGAAATACCCGGTGATAAAAGTACAAGAATGTCTGGCGTTGTTACACAAGAGACACTGTACGGTATTACAAGATGAGTACCAGTATTATACAAAGATCTCTAATTATTGATTTTTACCTAAGAAGTCACTCAGTATTTCATTCAATAATTGCCACAGTAGTTACTGCATAGTATCTCATATTATTGATTCAATAATTATTACAGTAATATCTGCATAATATTTTATACTATAAAATCAATAATCGTCACGACACAGTAACTCATATTATTAAAATAATATTATTGAGTAGCATTATTGCGACGCCCCCAAAATACGCTCACACAACCCATTTTGAGTCGCCAAATACATACCACAGAATCCAAATACAAACTTTCCTATTTACAACTATTAACTGTCGTACAAAATACGACAACACATATACTGTGAGTTTTAATACAAATATTATCCGTAGACAATATCCACACTCAAATAAAGTCTTTATTATAATTGTTTTCACACTATTTCACAACATAGTGAAAACTTCTATCGTAACTATCTCGGACCATTACTCCACTCCCCGACTAGTCCCAACTACACTTTTATTTCCTGAGAAGAACAATGGAACAAAAAGGAAAATAGTGAGCTCAAATAGCCCAATAAAGAATATTATGAATAAGATAATGAGGAATAAATTATCTTTAGCCTTCAACAATGATAAATCAGATAAAATATAATGGGCAACAAGTTTTAGATCAACAACTGTAGCGGAAATAACAATCCATTAAAATGTTTCACCAGTGGTCATGATCATGCCAAACACTTGGCTATGCACTACGGGCCAAAAAGGACTTTCACCACAAACCTTTATCTGTAACATTAAAGGTCATGATTATACCAATACACAATTCTTGGTTATAATCATACCAATCAACAATCCATCTTTGCACTACGAGCCAAAGATGACTTTCACCATAATATAAGCATGAGAATGATGATAATGATATAAAGAATGAATCAAGTGAGATCAATGATAAATATTAGAGATTCATAATTTAAATTATCCAGAGTTCAAGAATGTCCAAATTGTCAACATGATCACCAATTGTGGAGTAAAATTCAAGAATGATATTTAAAATTCAAATTTCAAAGATAATTTGGAAAAAGAAAATAAACTAAATTCCATCATGAATAGTACTCCGGCATGAATAGTACCCCAGTATGAATAGTATCCCAGATGAATAGTACCCCGACATGAATAGTACCCTAGATGAATAGATTAAAATTTAATAAGAAGGTTAAGACCATTATTTCAATGCAATGATATTAGATGAAACGCAAATTATTAAGGATATTATACTAATTTCAGAGATTTTCACCATTTAACAATAAAGTTATGGAAACAAACAATAATTTTGTACCATAAATGGATAAAAATATGAAAGAAAATGATATCCCTTGATGAGTACAAAAGAATTGATATCTCATACAAGTATGAAAGAATACACGAAACTGCAAATGGATTATCACCCGTCATGCGGTAATCCGCGTAGACAGATCATTTCTCCAACTTAATAAAGAATGAATACGTAGGGTTATTCACTAAACATGTTGTAATCCGCGTAAACATGTTATTCCCACAGATTAATAAGGAATAGAATGACAACCCTTATGAGTATGAAGAAAATAACATCTTTTACCTTAGTAGGAGACTAAATATAACTGGTATAATATAGATTATCTTGAGGAAATCTTGCACTATTTGGTACACTCAAAGTATCCTCATACTTAAAAGAAATACGCACAATATTATAGAAGAAGAATTCTCAGATTCTGGTGTGATTTTCATTTCTTAACTAAGCAACCTATTTATAGGAGAATGACATGACACTATTTGAAAGAAAAATCACGGACGAATATTAAGTTTTTTCACGGACGCACAGTAAGTTTAAAATAATTCAAATAAAATAAATAACTTTATATATACTATAATATATTCTAATAAAATAAATAACTTTATATAATTATAAAAACTTTTCTATTTTATTACAATTATAAAACAAAATTAAGATAAATTTTTACCGATGGTTTGAATAATTTGGCACGTTCCCCCATGGAATAATAAGCTAAACTTACAACAACCGCCTCATGAAATCTCTCTATTTTATCAAAAATTGAATAAATATCTATCACAAATCACTTATCTTCAATCAACACATTTTTAATCTTTCAACAATTATTCATCATTAATATTATAACTCACAATATTGACAACCAGATCGTTTTCAGAAAAAATGGGGCTTTCCGATAAGAATTTCTCCTTATTAGCGCGCAATAAAATAACCTAACCCTTTTCCTCGACAGAACATTCTAGACATTTTCAATAATGCTAATAATAATATGAGTAATTATGTCGTGTTAATTATTGATTTAATAATATAAAATATTGTGTAGATGTTATTGTAACAATTATTGAATTAATAATATGAGATATTATGCAGCAGCTACTGTGGCAATTAGTGAATATTGGGTGAATTCTTACGTAAGAATCAATAATCATAGATAGTGTGAAATATCGTGTGCTACTGTGCAACATTGTGTATTACTGTACTTTTATCACCAGGTATTTCAACAGTTTAACGATAAAAGTTTTGCTGTTATTTTTATAAAAATGTTATTTTTGTTGCTTTCTATATCCGATAGTTATTCCGTTGTGGGGTCCACCAATGATTGCGCCATCATACGAATATTCCCCGACAAAAAGAATATTCCTCGACCAAATGAATATTCCCGACAAAATGAATATTTTATGATAACTTGCTTACTTTGTAAAATTTGCACATATCACCCATAACTATAACATTTATTAAATTATCACTTTACTATTTAGAAGAAAATTAAATCTTTATTCATAAAAAGTTGGGGTCTTACAATTATCGATAATGTCTAGAAAGTTCTGTCGAGGAAAGAGGTTAGGTTATCTAATTGCGCGCTGGTAAGGAAAAATCCTTATCATAAAGTCCCCTCTTCTTAGGAACGATCTGGTTGTCAGTATTGTGAATCTAGAATATTAATGGTGAATAATTGTTGAAAGATTAAAAATGTATTAATTGAAAATAAATGATTTGTGATAGATATTTATTAAATTTTTGATATGAATAGATGGGTTTGTCATAAGGCGTTTGTTGTAAGTTTGACTTATTATTCAATGGACCCCCAGGTGACAATTTGTCAAACCGTCGGTAGAAATTTATCTTAGTTTTGTTTTATTATTATTATTATAATAGTAATAAAACATATTTTTTTTATAATATATAAAGTTATTTATTTTATTAGAATATATTATATTATATTTAAAATTGTTTGTTTTATTCGAATATTATATATTTTTTTAAATTGGACGAACTAATTATTTGTCCGTGATTGTTTTACTATTTATTCTATGATTATTTTTAAATAGTGGTTCCCTACCATTCTCCTATAAATAAGTTGCTTGGCTGAAGTATGAAACTCACACCAGAATCACAAAATTCTTCTTCTATAATATTGTGCGTATTTCTTTTGAGTATAAGGACACTTTGAGTGAGATTTCCTCAAGATAATCTTCGTTATACCAGTCAGATCTAGTTTCCTATTAAGGTATGAGATATTATTTTCTTTCAATACTCGTAAGGGATATCATTTTCTTTCATACTCCATATTATGTAAGTGATATTATTTCATTTCATATTCCTAAATTTAAACTTACTATGATAATTATTGCTTCTATAATTTCTGAAATGATTAAAAATTTCTTGAGATTTGCGCTTTATCTAATATAATTTCACTGGAATATTGGACTAAACTTTCTTATTAAATTTTAATCTTTTCATTCCGTGATACTATTCATCTGTGGTACTATTCATGCCAGAGTACTATTCATTCGGGGTACTATTCATGCCGGAGTACTATTGATGAAATTAATTTTTTTTCTATCCAAATTATCTTTGAAATATGAATCTTAAATATCATTCTTGGATTTTACTCCATAATTGGTTATCATGTTGATAATTTGGACATTTTTGAACTCTAGATAAATTAAATTACAAATCTCTCATATTTATCCACATGTATTCATCCTATATATCATTGTCATCATGCTCATGTTTAAATTTATGGTAGAAACTTATCTTTGGTTCGTAGTGCAAAAACGAACTGTTGATTGGTATGATTATGACCAAGAATTGTGTATTGGTATAATCATGTCCTTTAATGTTACAGACAAAAGCTTGTAGTGAAAGTTCTCTTTGGCCCGTAGTGCAATGATGGACTGTTGTCTGGCATGATCATGACCACTGGTGATACAAATGAATATCTTTGGCCCGTATTGCAAAGATAAAATGTTGATTTGCATAATTATTGATTGGTGTTATAGAGATAAAATATTGATGATGAACCCTTAAATCATAGAAGATAGTAGACATCATTCTCTACTTGACTCTTCTAATAGATTATTTGTTTCGCTACAGTTATTGGTCTAAAAATTGTTGTCCATTATATTTTGTCTAATTTATCATTGTTGAAGACTAAAGATAATTTATTCCTCATTATCTTAGTCATAATATTCTTTACTGGGCTATTTGAGCTCACCCTTTTCCTTTTTGTTCCATTGTCCTTCTCAGGAAATGAAAGTGTAGCTAAGACTAGTCAGGGAGTGGAGTAATGGTCCGAGATAGTTACTATAGGAGTCTTCACTATGTTGTGAAATAATGTGATAATAACTGTAATAAGGACTTAATTTGAGTTTGGATATTGTCGTATTATGTATGGTGTAATATTTGTATTAAAACCCACAATATGTGTGGTCATATTTTGCACTACAGTTTAATAGTTGTAAATAGGAAAGTTTGTATTTAGATTTTGTGGTATGTATTTTGGAGACTCAAGATGGGTTGTGTGGACCTATTTTGGGGGCATCACAGTTGGTATCAGAGATTAGGGATATGATCTCTTGTGAAGATCTGGGATTAGAACTAAGAGGGGAGAGACGAGTAAAATACTTCGCTAGTGTCCTACCTAAGCTTTTTCGTCATTTAATTGGTCAGTCAGAATATAGGGATAATATGTGACACATCAATTTCTTTAACTAACCTTTTTTTTGTGGCCATATTTCAGAAGGAGATTTGAAAATCAAGAGATGAATTATGAGACAATTGTGGCTGAGAATCAGGAAGCTACAAATAATATTGAGAATCAAGAAGCTACAAATAATATTGATAATCAGGAAGCTACAAATAATGTTGTTGCAAACTCAGAAAATCATGCTGGTAAAATATGAGGAGTGATGATATTTTAGAAACTTTATGCAATTCTTGCAAAACTAGGCACGAGAGACTCCTGCTCATAATACCGGTAGAAATGCGAGTAACTCATGAATGGTCACTGCAAAACAATTCAAAGAGTTTGGACCAACTGAATTTCATGAAAAGCCGGACCCACTCAAGGCAGAGACGTGGCTTAAACAAATGACGAAGATATTCAATATACTATGTTGAGCTGATGATCAAAAAGTTTCTTTCGCCACCTTTATGTTTCGAGCAGAGGCATATCAATGGTGGGAATCAGTGAAGCGCACACATCACTCATCACTCAAAATGTCTTAGGCAGAATTTCAAGAGCTGTTTAATGACAAGTATTTTTCGGAGAGCATTCATCACATGAACGAGGTGGAATTTATTAAGTTGGACCAGAATGATATGACTGTCTCGCAATACGAGGCCAAATTTGTTGAGTTATCCCGATTAGTGCCCCACTTGGTGGATAACGAAGAACGTATGACCCAAATGTTTTTACGAGGTTTAAAATTTGAGATTCGTCAACACCTTATTTCTCATAAACATTGTTTATATCCAAATATAGTGGATATGGCTCAATTAGTGGAACGAGAGAAAGAAGTAGTGCAACCAAAAGACAACAACCGACAAATAGAAAGAACTTAAGATAATAATCGTAGCAACAATCATCGAAGAAATGATAACCAACATGGAAATTATCATGCCAGAAATGGTAACCATTTCGGTGGTAATCTTGGCCCAGATAATAAGAGAAGCGAGTCAAGTGGAAACAACTTTAAGAAGAGGAGATTCAACAA
The DNA here is from genome assembly GCA_020205605.1 of Panax ginseng. Taxonomy (NCBI): domain Eukaryota; kingdom Viridiplantae; phylum Streptophyta; class Magnoliopsida; order Apiales; family Araliaceae; genus Panax; species Panax ginseng. The sequence goes on along the minus strand of CM035130.1, from coordinate 37,692,524 downwards.
TGATAATGGAAAGGCACCAACACCAGCACCATCAACAGTTTCAAGGAGAGGAGAACGACCATCGGTTAGCTGTTACAGATGCAGACATGAGGGACACATTATTCCAAACTGTACACAACCTTCCAAGGCGTGTTTTAGTTGTGGAAATGACAGTCACATAGCTCGATTTTGTCTTGTAACAAAGTCAAGTCCAGTTGTAATGCTGACACCAAAGACTACTACGGGCAAGTCAAAGTCGGTGGTCTAAGGGAGAACATTTGTCGTAACTTCCCAAAAAGTGTTTGTCAGGAATATTCATGTGAATGATATTCCTATTTATATATGATTTGATTATGATATATATATGAATGAATATGCAAGTATGCTTGCATTAAGAAAAGCTGTAAAGTCCTTTGATAGATTATAGAAACATATGTACAAGGATTTAGAATGAATTGATCAAATATGTTAGGTTGATCCTACATAAGCAAAACTGCTTTGTAAAGTCCTTAAAAAAAGAAATGATGTACAAGGATTATAAATATAGAAAGATCAAGCATGTTAGGTTGATCCTATGATGTAATAGATAGGCTTGTGTGATCGTCGAGCACTGCACCCAAAATCGTAGTCTGCCAGGAGAGTCAAGGATAACTCGAGAGCTATCGAGGAAGAATCGTAGTCTGCAAGATAGTAGATCTCAGAGTTTATAGACTTCTAGGAGAGACGAGGAAGGATCGTAGTGTGTCGAGTAGAACTTCCTCAGAATCGTAGTCTGCTGAGGAAGTCATGTTCGAAATCAGAGACAACTCCTTTACAAGGTAAACCGAGCATCTGCCGAAGCCAAGTCAAGAATCGTAGACTACACTCAGAGTCGTAGAGTCTACTGATCGTATCAGAGGCAGAGATCGCTGTCGAGTAAGATCAGATGAAGACAACAAGCATAATGACAGAAATCGTAGAGTGTCAAGATTTGATCTCGGAGTTGTAGTGTCTGCACAACCCAAGGCAGAATCGTAGAGTGCAGAACTAAGGCTTTGACAAATGTGCTCACAACGACAAGGCAGAATCGTAGAGTAAGCACGATTCTCAACAAATGAGCACTCCCAGAATATCCAAATGAATGAAGCCTCTGGTTGGCACTGTAAAGATACATCCCACCTAAAGGAAACTAGAGAACACTCAATGAATGCCATGCAAGCTAACAGAAGACCGAAGCATCAACCCAATCAACATTCAGATTAAGTTATAAAGCCACTCAAGATGAAGTCTTCCACAAGCTGATCATAAGAAGACCTCAGTAACTGACTAAAGAAAGTCAGCAAGTGCAGTAGCTGTCAAGTAAACAGAAGACAACGATCTTGGAAGCAACTAGGATCGTAGTATTTTCCAAATAAAGAAAGAACTGATGGAGTTAACACAAAGATACTGGTCAGCTTCTGAAGAATAAGGCTAAAATGATTAAGCATTGGGCCAGTCCATTGATGATAAGTGAATAGGAGATCACAAGGAGAAAGCGAGCTGGACACACCACAAATTTGAAGTGTCTTGCTATTCAGAAGGGGCCAGAGTAAGGAGTCAAGCCATCAGTATCTGAGAAGCAGTCGAAGCAAACAGAAGTATTGAAGCACTACACAAGAGAAGGAAGAGGTGTTCTACTTTGAATATCCAATGAACATCCTTCAAAGATTGTAGTGTTGTCTCTACGTGTCATATGAGCAACAGTCAACAAGATACTACGATCAGGTTCAAGAAATGCATGCATCAGAATCATAGAGTTCAGTCATCTGAAGATTGAAGCGTTGGCAACGATTCAATCTGAAGGCTGGTATTCGAACAAGAGCTTATTGAGAGCATCGATGCAAAAGGACAACCTCTGATCGAGAAATCAGAAGGAGGAAATAAAGTCATCGACCTGCCCGAGTCATCAGAGTGACATCTCTGACGTGGTAGGTGAAACATTAGACTGTAGTGTCAGAAAGTCAGAAAAAGTTAACATATCACACCTGCAATCTACACCAAATAACTCAAGATCTGCGAAGCATTTCAGAGAGCTTTCAACGGCTACTTCTCAACGGGAAGATTGGGAAGGAGTATAAATAAGCCAGCCCTTCAACGATCAAAGAAGTGCTGATGATTGTTATGTTGCAGAATCGTTGAGTTGAAGAATGCTATTGTTGAATTTACGAGTTCCACCAAAGATCAACAGAACAAGTCTCAGTGACTGTAAGACTATAAAGGTGGAAGTGAAGCAGCTTTGAAGAAGGACTTAAACAGATCAAAGCTTCACTCAACAAAGATGAGAATGCTACTGAAGATGGCAGCTAAGCTGAGAGCCGAGAAGGCCAAGGAGATAACATTTAGAAAAGTGGCAGAGTACAAAGAAGATCAAGAGAGCCACTCTACAGATCACCATGAACCAAAAGCTGAAAAAGAACAGATGCAGAATTATGTTTGCAAAACATTCAAGAAGGGTTCAAGGATTGCTAAGTGCCTGACTAAGTCTACCAAAAGCTCAGAGACTTAGCCAATCCAGATGGTGATGGTGCACAACTGATATCAGATGAAGATGAGCAGAAAAGAGTGAAGATCAGCTACACCAGAAAAGATGTGGTCCAGACTCGAAGCAGAATGCAAAGAGGACTCCACCAAGCTGCTAAGTACAAATGATGTTCAAGCTTAATGACATCTTAGTAGCTCAGAACTAATAACAACGATAACTACAACAACAAGAAGCCGTATTCTGAGGGGTCTTTGTCCGTAGGGACTAAATGAAGTTCCAAGCTTGCTGGGCTTGAAGAGTTCTAGGGAACTAGAGAAGTTCTAAGGTCACGGCCTTGAAGAGTTCTTAGTGAACTAAAGTTCCAAGGTTGCGGCCTTGAAGGAATCTTAGTGATTCGGTGGTGCCGCCTTCCTTAGTGAAAATCTGCTAGTTGAAAGCAGAATAGTGGATTAGGAGCTTGAGTCTCTGAACTAATTAAAACCCCTTGTGTCCTTTACTTTATGTCATTTACGTTATGTACATTAACTGCTATGTATGTTTTAACGGCTTATTATTGAATTAACTCTACGAACAATGTATGTCTGATTATGAATATATCAATGAAGGGGATCTTTTACTTATTCCGTTGTGCTTGAAAAGATTCTTATGTTTGTTATATGCTAATTCAGGAACAATTTCAAATAAACGAGAAAAGTATTTGAAATTAAAAGGATCTATTCAACCTCCCCTTCTAGATCTATATTGTGCCTACTGGGAACTAACAATTGGTATCAGAGCAGGTTCTCATACTATGTTCAAAAGCTAATCGCTTTGAGTTTGATCCTTGGCACAAACATTGTTCTAAACTTAGTTTAGTAGTAAGTCACTTGTTATATGCAGATGAGCTCACACGTTGGAAATATTGTGTACAGGTAAATGTGTATATACAACTGAAGCTGCTCAGATTGGTCAATGTTCTTGATTGTTATATCAACAAGACCAATCCTTGCTCGCGGTCAATCTCGTAGTCTGAAGACCAGGCTAGAAAGCTCAAAAGACATCAACAGAAAAGAGTCAAACATCCACCAACTAAAAAAGATGAAAAGGCCACACAAGCTAAGAAATGCTTATCCGGAGAAGAAAAGAAGAACTTCTCAAACATGTATCCGCCCAACCAATAAATTGGATGTAAACCTTGTGAACTCAAGGATGTCAAAGAACTAAAGATGTTGATATTCTCTTAGCTTGCATCTTCAAGACCACGACTCGATTGATTAAAAAGTCAACTGGAGCAACTAGTCATCGAGAGCAAATGAGAAACTATGCACATCAATGCCTAAATTTAATATATCTAAGATAAATGACTATTAAGAAACCGATAAAGAAAAGGTACGGTTCCTCACTAATATAAATATGTACATCATAATTGCACCCCCTTATGAACTATAACAGTATTCTTTCAAGAAATTATAATCTACCTAAAAGGTGAAGAGAGAAAGTACACTAAGGATGAAAACTCAAATGCCTATAAACTTTCTCCCCATCCAAGTTTTAGGTTGAAGATGACATCGTGAAAGAAATCTGAAATGGGTCATAAGAGCATCACAAGTTAAATCGATTTTATGTGAAGTAATCTTTGTTGATGGGTTAGTATGTATGTGCAACCTATGGTCTAAGTTCTTAATAACACACAGAGTATGATCAGTTCTACAAGAGTATCCTTAAGATTCATAGAAACTGATCACCTCCATGAATCAACCAGATACTAATAAATCGTAGAGTTGATTCTCACTCTGTGAACATTTAAACCCTGTGAACATAACCTAGCAAATGATGAAACCATCAAAGAAAAAGAGTTTTTTATTAAAATAGCAAATCTTACACACACTCACCAGCATGCATCTCAAAATGTATTATCTAAATTAGTTACATGTATGAATATGACTGGTGGTGATCAATATGATGATTATCCAAATATATGAGGAACACGGGTTTAGAAAACTAACCTAGCAGGACCCATTTAACCATGGGTACCAAAAATAGGAGTTTATAACCTACATGTACTTGGTCCATCTAGCCATACTAAGGAATGCTGAAGCAAAAGACTTCAGTCAAGAAGATTCAACCAGCAGAAGGCTTAGGACTGTTCAGAAATAATTCTAATAAAACTCCTATATGTCAAAGCTTGTCCTTGAAGACTTGCTGAGCTAATCTAAATGAAGCTCACATGGCTGCTGGTCTTTATATGAAAGCAGGCCATTCAACCAAAGATGAAAAAGGGTCTTAGATGCTCAAGCATGCAAAGCTTGTCCTCAAAGAAGTGCACCAGAGGATCATCGAGCATCAAACATGAGGAACTTATTAAGGAAGCAGAACTCCACTAATACAAACTATAAAAGAAGACTACGTTCGTGGTGATGTCAAATAATCATAGAATAATTAGTCCTGGAGATATTCATGTCTACGATGTAAACAAATTTGACTGTTAGTGATGATTCCAGTCAGAATGAAACATGCAAGGATGCCTCCAAATGCACATGAAGAAAAGGAAATCACACCTCACTGAGAAGACAATATAAACATGGGGTAGCAATGATCTGTTAAGGAACAACAACACTAAGATATACTATGAAGAAATGTACCAGCTACAGAGTCCCAAAACTTTGTGGCTGATGAACCAAATAAAGATCCATAGTCAGTAAGAACGTCTCAAAACGTACTATTGATAACCTATCAGCCACCCAACCCAAAATCGTGGAATGCCTATGATCAAACATCGGATCATAGTGTAAGAGCAGGAGGACACCACAATTACAGCAAATGAAATTGTCTAAAGTTGGTAGAGGACCTCCCCACCAGAAAAGGTCAAATGAGATATCAGTGCAAATTACTTCTAAAGTACTTCATCTAGAAAGTGCCTCAGGGACAAACCTGACCCTTAGCTCACTCTAAGAGGTTGGCCCTTCTTGAGCTACCTTATCCTAGAAGGATTGCTTGATCAAGTTCATCTCAATGACCAAGATAGTCAAAAGTTGATCGTAGAGTAGAGGTTGAAGAGAACTCAAAGATCGTGATGTAACCTCAATGATTGTAGTGCAACCTCAGCGATTGTAGAAACAAACTCGACGATCACAGTCTTACAAGAGGTTACTCTAACTCATGAGGAGTTTGAAAGAACGGGATAATTGCTCAACCATTCAAATTATGAGAGAAATAAGTTCGAATACAGTTTGGAGAGATATCATGCAAAAGCATCTCAGAACTTAAGTGCCCAAACTAGCTTGGGGTACATCAGTGATCAAGCTATACAGTTTCAAGATGAGGATTAATGTCTAAACCATCCACTGCAGCATCTCTCAAAAGTTGATCGTTGAGTCAACAAAGGAAAACGTAAAGTCCATAGCTGCCTTACCATGCTACTCTACGAACCAAGATGGTCAACGATCAATCCACGTCATTGACAACTATTTGTTTTAAAAAAGGACATTAAACTGAAGAGTTAATGGGGGAGTTACAGCTCATTACTGGGCATCGTGCAACCAATGGCTAGTTGACACATCACAACGTATGCAGAGTCAGAAGGAACTGTCATAAAGACAAATTCAAAATCTGTAAACAATTACCAGAAAATATCTAACCTCTCTCCCTCCCATTTTCAAACCCTAAAATCCTCTTCGAAGCTTAAATCAATTAAACCTCCAGAACCCAAATCACAAGCAGCTATCTCTCATAAATCTCTCTGAATCACATACCCATATACCTTGAACTCTTCAAATGGCAGAATGGTGAGTTATAACAAGAATCTAACTCGGCTTCAAAAAGTTCAAAAAATCAGAAACGAAGTTCAAGGACATACTTGAGCTCGTAAAGAAGGCTGGATTTTATGAGTGCTTGGAGGCCGACACTCTAGTCTATACAGAGCTGGTGAAGCAGTTCTACTCAAATGCTTTACCGAATTCTGGGCTTCTGACCACTAAGGTGAAAGGGTCAAGTCTAAAGATAAGAGCATCAAACATCAATCAATGTCTAAGGTTTCCCAATCAAGGTCTGATAAACCTGGATGAAGTCGACATTGAAGAAGGTAAGAGGCTAATGCGGTTCTAAAGAAACCCTAGTCTAAAGGACATGAAGAAGAAGGAGTTTCCTGAGGAATTCGAGTTCCTTGCTGAGATAGTAGGCAAATGTATACTATACAAGGATACGGCACATGACACTGTGCTTGATCAAAAACTAAAGATAATGTCTGCAATAGTTCTGAAGAAGCGAATTAACTTTGGAGTTATCCTGTTTGATCAAATCTCCAAATGGGTAGAAAAGGCTGAGTTGAAGAAGTCTACAGATAAACCCCTGACAAAGGTGTTTCATGGAAGACTGTTGAGTATAGCGCTAAAGAAGATGCTAGGAAGCAAAATCAAGGATGATGAAGGAGAGCCTCAAAATGTTCACAAAGTAATGTCTCCTCAGCTATTCGTAAACTGGAAGAAGAACCCAAAGGAAAACAGGAGGCTAACAACAACTAGGGGCAGCAGAAAGAACTCTGCTAAGAAAAGAAAGGCAAAAAAGGTAGAAAGTTCTAAATCTGATGACTCTGTACCAGCAGCAACCACACCAGCCAGAAAGAAATCTAAAGGTGTGAGGAAAACTGAGGCCCTACCAAAAAGTCTCTCCATAGAAGACAAGGTTGAAGAAGAAAAAGTCCTGACTACAGAAACAACTAAGAGGAGAAGTAACAGACTGCTTCAAGGTCCATCAAGAAAGAGAGCTAAGGTGGAAAACAAACCAACCCCAGTTTCCCAAGAGAGTACATCTGACGAAAAGGAGAACGTAGAGTCAGAAGAAGAAAATGGAACTGATAATCTCAAGATTGAGTCCCCAAAGAACAAATCCAGCGATGAAGGTGGAGCTGGATTCATGAAAGAAAATGTAAACCCTTTTGATGAAAATGAATATGAAAGCCCTATAGCTAACTCTCAGAGCATTCACTCTAATGATGAAGAAAAGATACAAGCTGACCCAACTGTATCTCCAAATGCAAATGCTCCAACAAGCCCAGATGATGGGTCAAATAATGTTGATTTTGAGGGAGAAGGACATGCCCCTGCCAATGCTGAACCTCAAGAAAGTTCGTCTGATGATCCAAAGGCCTCAGAGTCTGAAGAGGAAGAAGAGTCTGACACCTCCATAGCTGAACCTCCAAGAAGAAGGAAGAGCTACAGATTACTTGCTAAATTTGCCTCCAAAAAGAAAAATGATCACTATACTGAAGTCATTAAATTAAGTGACGATGAATATGAATCACAGAAAGAAAGTACTGAAGATGGGACTAACATTGAAGAAGATGATTCCGAGGAAGATTTTGCTAAAGAAGGTTCTAAAAATGAAAAACAACAAGAAGACTTCACTGATAAAGAGGATGAAAGGAGTCAGCAAGATTCAGGTTCAAAAAGAGAAGAAATAGAGAAAGATTCTAATTCTGCACATCAGGAAGCAGAGGAACCAGAATACCATCCTGTCATCTCTCCAGATGGGAGTAACAAAAAAATAGTAGAGGAAGTCTCGAATGAACAACCAGAAGTACTTCCGAAAATTCCAAGTCTTGAGCTGCTGGCTCAGAACTTCCCAAGGGTGAAGAGTCATGTAACAATGATGATCAAAGACCAGCCCCACTACAAAGTCTACAGACATGCTGGCAATCACTATATTCCCTTTGATCGTAGAGTGGACACTGAAGGCTGAAGGATTATGGCCAAGGGAATAATCGTAGAATCTGTTCACTCTACCACTGATGGTGTTCAAATTCAAATTGAGAAGCCTCCATCTACTCATGCTCAGCTATCTGACCCTTCTTCATCCTCCAATAACGATTGGTACTCAATGATTTTTTAGATTCTCAACACCTTCGAAAATCTATCCAAGGATGAAAATCGTAGAGTCCAATCTGAGGTTCAACAAGAAGCTGCCCAACCAGATAACCAAACTCCTATGGAGCAGGAGCTGATGAAAAATTCTAATAATGTGATTGAGAAGATGTCTCTACTCACTGAAGAGTCTAAGAGGCTGACAGCAACAAAAGATAATTTAGTTCAAAATAGACTTCAAGCTACTATGGCTGATGTATCTCTTAAAATCAAAGAGAGAGATCACATCTATTTGAAGGCCATACATGATCAGAAGGCAGAAGCTCTACGAACAAAGAAGGCTAATGAAGAACAACTCCAAGTCCTCTTCGACAAGATTGACAACATGAATCAGTCTTTCTCTGTGCAACTTGAGTTAAGACAACAAGAACTCAAGATTGAAGTTGCTAACTCCTCTTATCTGATGGAGCATCTTATGTCCAATATGGGACAGCTCTCCCAAGTGATTAATGACAAAAAGGGGGAGAAAAAGAGGCATAGAAAGAGGCAGAGTAAGAGGCACTCAAGAAAGGACAAGAAGAGCAGAAGGAAAGAAAAGAAGAAGGCAGCACAAGAAGAAGCTGAGTCATCATCTGAGGGGGAGCCAAAGGATGATGAGCCTGTATCTGCAAAGGCTGAGGGGGAGCCAAAAGAAGAAGAGGAGCAGACAAAAGAAATGAAGATAACATCTCAAGGGGAGCAAGAGCAAACAAATCAAATAGATGAATAGCTGATCAACAGACATCCTGGAAACATACATGGAGCCAGAAGAGGTACATCTCTAACTAGTTAGGTATGTTCTGGATCCAGGATGTAAAATGTCATAGTGTATTAAATTCCATATCATTATAAATGACATCCATAATTATCTGTTTTAGAAATACAGCTACTCACTGTATATAAGATTCATTCATAACATGCATATGCACTTATTATTTTTGTCATAATCAAATAGGGGGAGATTATTAGGAATATTCATGTGAATGATATTCCTATTTATATATGATTTGATTATGATATATATATGAATGAATATGTAAATATGCTTACATTAAGAAAAGCTGTAAAGTCCTTTGCTAGATTATAGAAACATATGTACAAGGACTTAGAATGAATTGATCAAATATGTTATGTTGATCCTACATAAGCAAAACAGCTTTGTAAAGTCATTAAAAAAAAGAAATGATGTACAAGGATTATAAATATAGAAAGATCAAGCATGTTAAGTTGATCCTATGATGTAATAGATAGGGTTGTCTGATCGTCGAGCGCTGCACCAGAAATTGTAGTCTGCCAGGAGACTCAAGGATAACTCGAGAACTATCGAGGCAGAATCGTAGTCTACAAGATAGTAGATCTCGGAGTTCATAGACTGTCAGGAGAGACGAGGAAGGATCGTAGTGTGTCGAGTAGAACTTCCTCAAAATCGTAGTCTGCTGAGAAAGTCATGTTCAGAATCGTAGAGACAGCCTGCCTACGAGCCGACCGAGCATCTGCCGAAGCCAAGTTAAGAATCGTAGACTACACTCAGAGTCGTAGAGTCTACTGATCATATTAGAGGCAGAGATCGCAGTCGAGTAAGATCAAATGAAGACAACAAGCACAACGATAGAAATCGTAGAGTGTCAAGATCTGATCTCAGAGTCGTAGTGTCTGCATAAGCCAAGGCAGAATCGTAGAGTGCAGAACTAAGGCTTTAACAGATGTGCTCACAATGCCAAGGCAGAATCGTAGAGTAAGCACGATTCTCAACAAATGAGCACTCCCAGAATATCCAAAGGAATGAAGCCTCTGGTTGGCACTGCAAAGATACATCCCACCTGAAGGAAACCAGAGAACACTCAACGAATGGCATGCAAGCTAACAGAACACCCAATCAGCATTCAGATTGAGTTATGAAGCCACTCAAGATGAAGTCTTCCACAAGCTGATCATAAGAAGACCTCACTAACTGACTAAGGAAAGTCAGCAAGTGCAGTAGCTATCAAGTAAATAGAAGACAACGATCTTGGAAGCAACCAAGATCGTAGTGTTTTCCAAATAAAGAAAGAACTGATGGAGTGAACACAAAGATACTAGTCAGCTTCTGAAGAACAAGGCTAAAGTGATTAAGCATTGGGTCAGTCCATTGATGATAAGTGAACGGGAGATCACAAGGAGAAAGCGAGCTGGACACGCCACAAATCTGATGTATCTTGTTATTCAGAAGGGGCCAGAGTAAGGAGTCAAACCATCAGTATCTGAGAAGTAGTCGAAGCAAACAGAAGTATTGAAGCACTGCACAAGAGAAGGAAAAGGTGTTCTTCATTAAAGATCCAATGAACATCCTTCAAAGATCGTAATATTGTCTCTACTTGTCATATGAGCAACAGTCAACAAGACACTAGCCATAAAGTCATTCATTTATTAAAAAATAGATATCAAGCTTTATTATCCCATGTCACCGATTTAAATAAAAATACGTCAGATTTGAACGATATTTCTGTTGTTAATAAATTTCCTGACCTATTTCCCGAAGAACTTCCTGGCCTACCCTCGAAACGTGAAATTGAATTTTGTATCGACCTTGAACCGAGTACAAAACCTATTTCCAAAACCCCTTATCGAATGGCTCCTATTGAACTTAAGGAGTTAAAATCCAATTACAGGAGTTGTTAGACATTGGTTTTATATCTCCCAGTACATCGCATTGGGGTGCTTCTGTTTTATTCGTAAAGAAGAAAGATGAGAGTATGAGGCTCTGCATTGACTATCGGGAGTTGAACCATGTCACCATCAAAAATAGGTACCCATTACCTCGCATTGATGACATGTTTGACCAGTTACACGGTGCTCAATTCTTTTCAAAGATCGATATCCGTTCTGGATATCATCAGTTAAAGATTAAAATTGATGACATTCCAAAGACTGCCTTCAGAACTCGATACGAGCGTTATGAATTCTTAGTCATATTTTTTGGTTTGACTAATGATATTTCTACCTTCATGGATATGATGAACCGAGTATTCAAGGAATATTTAGATCATTTTGTTGTTGTCTTTATTGATGACATCCTCATTTACTCCATAATCCATGAAGATCATGAGCAACACTTGAGGCTGATATTCCAAAAGCTTTGTGAAAATAAGTTTTATGCAAAGTTGAGGAAGTAGCATTCCTTGGGCATGTGATATCGAAACATGGAATATCAGTCGACCCGACAAAGATTGAAGCAATACAAAGTTGGGAGAAACTTAAGTCAGTAACTGATGTACGTAGCTTTCTGGGCCTAGCTGGTTATTATCAGAGATTTGTAGAAGAATTTTCCCGAATCTCCACTCCATTAACTCAACTAACTCGAAAAGATACAAAATTCAATTGGAGCATGAAATGTGAGACAAGTTTCCAAGAAATCAAGAGGAGACTCATTTCAACACCTATCCTAACCATACCATTTGGTACCGAGGGATTTGTCATCTATAGTGATGCGTCAGGCAGAGGTCTAGGTTGCGTTCTCATGCAACACATAAAGGTCTTAGCCTATACCTCTTGAAAACTTAAAGAATATGAGAGGAATTATCCTACTTATGATCTAGAGTTGGCAGCAATCATTTTAGCATTAAAGATCTGGAGACACTACTTTTATGGGGAGAAAGTAGAGATCTATAGAGATCATAAAAGCCTCAAATATTTCTTCACCCAAAAGGAACTTAACATGCAACAATGACGTTGGCTTAAAATTTTGAAGGATTACGATCACACCACCCAATATTATCCTAAAAAAGCGAATGTGGTAGCTGATGCGTTGAGTAGAAGATCATATGCGGGAACGAGTGCAATGTTGTCAACACAAAGACCCATTTTATATAACTTATAAAAGATGGAGATAGAGTTAAAGACTCTAGGGACCCACATGAAGATAACACATGTACGAGTAGAACCGACTTTAATCGATAAAGTTAAAGCTGCTCAAGCTATAAACCTAGAGTTGATGAATATGAAGAAGAAAGTACAAGAAGGTGCTATTCTAGAAGTAAGAATCGACAAAGAAGGGATACTTTGAGTCAACTATAGACTTTGTGTTCCTAACGACCCTGATTTGAAATATAAAATCATGATGGAGGCACACAACACACCGTTTGTAATCCACTCTGGAAGTACCAAAATGTATCGTGATCTTCGACATACATTTTGGTTAAGCAATATGAAGAGAGAGATCGCGGAGTTTATCTCAACGTGTTTAACTTGTCAACGTGTCAAGGCAGAGTATCAAGTGCCAAAGGGTCCATTGCAACCACTTGAGATTCCAGAATGGAAGTGGGTACACATCAACATGGATTTTGTGATGGTACTTCCCAAGGTTTCTCAAGGCTTGGACGCAATTTGGTTCATTATTGATAGATTAACCAAGTCTGCTCATTTCTTGCCTATATGAGAAACTTATTCACTTGAGCGCTTGGCTGGTATGTACATAAACAATATTGTAAGATTGTATGGCATGCTAGTATCCATAGTTTCTTATCGACACCCTAGATTCACTTCATAATTTTGGGTCAGCTTGCAAAAAGCTATGTGCATTAAATTACGATTCAGTTCTGCATACCATCCCTAGAAATATGGGCAATCAGAAAGGAATATTCAAACTCTTGAAGATCTATTGAGACTCTGCGTACTAAAATTCAAAGGAAGTTGGGAAAATTACTTACCATTGGTAGAATTCTCTAACAACAACAGTTATCAAGCAAGTATAGACACGACTCCATTCGAGGCGTTGTATGGACGAAAGTGTCGTTATCCAGTATGCTAGGATGAGGTGGGTGAAGCAACATTGTTGGGACCAGAATTGGTATGCATGTCTACGGAAAAGGTTCAAATGATCCGGCAACATATACAAACAACACAAAACCGACAAAAGAGTTATGTTGATCTTCATCGAAGGGACGTGGAATTCAATGTAGGAGACCATGTATTGTTACATGTTGCTCCATGGAAAGGAGTTACTGTAAGACCCCGAATTTTATAAAATGAAAGTATTCAATTTTCTTATAATTATTATTTTATTTTGTAAATGGTTAAATTAATAAAAGGTTAAAGTTAAGGGTAATATTTAAATTTTTTGTAAAGAAAGCAAGTTGATATAAAATATTCGTTGTGTCGGAGAATATTCATTTTAACAAGGAATATTCGTGCGACGGCACAATCATTGGTGGACCCCATAACGGAAGTATTGTCGTATTTAAAAAATGACAGAATTATCTTTTTATAAAAATAACGGCGAAAGTTTTACCGTTAAACTGTTAAAACTACCCGGTAGTAAAAGTACAGTAATACTCGTGGTTGTATAGTAGCACACGGTATTGATTATTGATGCTTACATAAGAAGTCACTCAGTTATACTCAATTATTGCTACAGTAATTGCTGCATCATATCTCTCATATTATTAATTCAATTATTGTCACAGTATCATCTGCATAATATGTTATATTAGTAAATCAATAATTGAGACGACAAAGTTATTCATATTATTATTTACAATATTGACAATGTCTAGAAGTTTTGTCAAGGAGAGGTTAGGTCATCTAATTACGCGCCAATAGGGAGAAATCTTTATCGGAAAGCCCCCTCTTTCCTGGGAACGACCTGGTTGTTAAATATTATGAGTTATAATATTAATAATGAATAAGTTCGTGTTGATTAAAGATGAATTGATAGTTCCATTGTGTTGGGATTATTAGTGTTAGTGGAAATCGACATTTATTTCGATAATAATTGATGTCTGGAAGTTATATTGACCAATCGGGTAATTAATCGGATAAATGAGCAATTAATTTCTATTAATTCACATGCTTATAACTATGTGTTCACATGTGTGTACTATTGATTCACATGTATGTACTATTAGGGGAGGTGGTGCAAGATTGATAATACTTGCATAACTAAATTAAAAATGAAGGTATAGATGAAGGTACTATACTGTAATTAGTTTTTTCACATGTATAGAACTATTGAGTCACATGATTGTACTATTGATTCATATGATATACTATTAGCGGAGGTGGTGCAAGTTTGATAATACTTGCAGAACTAAATTAAAAATGAAGAAAAAGATGAAGGTATTATAATGTAATATTTCGAGCCCCAAAACGTGCAATTATCGAAACTATGTTTTCCTATAAATAGAAGCTCATTCTTCCTTCATTCTTACCAATTCACTAAGACTCACAAGAGCAATAATAGAGAGAGAAGCTATAGAGATAGAAGCTATAGGAGAAAAGAAGAAGAAGCGCGATCGATACTTCACTACTCTAGTATCCGGTCTTCTTCCGAGGTAAGGGTATTATTTATTTCATATTATTCGAAGAGATATTATTTTTCATATTCGTATGAATATTTTTTCGCTTCAATATTCATAAAGAATATTATCTTCGCTTCAATATTCGTAGGAATATTATCTTCGTTAAATATTCGTTGGAATATTATTTTAGCTTCAACAGTTGTAAGGATGTTATTTTTGTTCAATATTCGCTTGAAATAATATTTTCTTCCATACTCTGTAGTATGTAAGTAATATTATGTCATTTCAGATTTTGAATTCTATACTCATTTTGTTAAAGTTTTGGCTTTTATACTCTATGAAATTAGTAGAATATCCTTGATATTTGCGCTTCATCCAATATCTTTTCATGGGAATATTATTCTGAGCTTTCTTGATAATTATTGATCTTTTCATGATGGAATACTATTCATGAGTTACTATTTATGAGTTACTATTCACCCGGTTACTATTCACTCAAATATTATTCACTCGGGTATTCGGGGCACTTTTCATGCCGGAGTACTATTCACGAGTTACTATTCATGGGTTACTATTCACCCAATTACTATTCACCCAAATATTATTCACTCGGGTATTTGGGGTACTTTTCATGTCGGGGTACAATTCACGAGATACTATTCCCGAAGTACAATTCATAGGATACTATTCATGGAGTAATATTTATCGAAAAATATATTTCTTTTCTGTCCAAATTATTTTTGGTACATGAATATTATTCTTGAATTTTACTCTACAAAGCAGTATCATGTTGACAATTTCGATATTTTTAAACTCTGGATAAATTTAAAGTCTTTAATATTTTTCCTTGATTTCGTTTGATTAATGCTTTTATCATTGTCATCATCCTCATGCTTATATTGTGATGAAAGTCATCTTTGGCTTACGTGCATAGATGGACTGTTGATTGGTATGATTATGACTAGGGATCATTTGGTATAATCATGACCCGTAATGTTACAAATGATGTGGTAAAAGTCCTCATTGGCCCGTAGTGCATTGATGAACAGTTGTTGGTATGATTATGACTAGGGATTATTCGTTATAATCATGACCATTGCTGATTACATGAATATCCTTGGCCCGTAGTGCAAGGATGATTCGCTGATGTGGTTTATTTATTAAACTAAGTCTCAACGATAAATTTGATGAAAAACTTTTTAAATCATAGAAGATAGTAGATATCATGCTCTACTTGACTCTTCTAATGGATTGCTTGTTCCGCTGCAGTTGTTGATCTAAAACTTGTTGTCTATTATATTCTATTAGTTGTTATACTGTTGAAGGCTAAGGATAATTTATTCTGCATTATCTTAGTCATAATATTTCTTACTGGGCTAGTTGAGTTCACCCTTTTGCTTTCATTGTTATCTTCAGAAAATGAGAATATAGCTGGGACGAGTCGGGGAATGGAGTGATGGTCCAGGATAAGTGGCTGTAGTAGTCCTCACTATTCTGTGAAATATTGTGATAATAATTATAATGAGGACTTCATTGAGTGTGGATATTGTCTAGAAACTCAGCTATGTTTTGTCGTATTTTTACACGATAGTTGTATAATTAAGTTTTTATTTGTATTTTGTACCATGTATTTGGCGACTCAAGATGGGTGATGTATACCTATTTTGGGGGCGTCACAGTTACGATATTCGAAAAGAGGGGAAAGCTCAACCCTTGATTTATTGGTCCATTTGAAATCCTCGAACGAGTAGGAACTGTGGCCTATAGACTAGCCTTACCGCCAAGAATATCTCGTGTTCATAACTTTTTTCACATATACATGCTACATAAATATGTGGAAGTCCCAAACCACATTATTGAATTAGAACCAGATAAGATAGCCGAAGATTTAACGTATGAGGATGTACCTGTCAAGATCCTAGATAAGTAGGAACATATTTTGTGACGCCCCCAAAATAGGTCCACACAACCCATTCTGAGTCACCAAATACATGGTACAGAATCCAAATACAAACTTCATTAATACAAATGTCGTGCAAAATACGACAACACATACGCTGTGAGTTTTAATAAAAATATTGTCTTGTAGACAATATCCAAACTCAAATAAAGTTCTTATTACAATTATTGTCACACTATTTTACAAAATAGTGAGAACTACTATAATAACTATCTTGGACCATTACTCCACTCCCTAACTAGTCCCAGCTACATTCTCGCCTCCTGAGAAGAACAATGGAACTAAAAGGAAAGGGTGAGCTTAACATGCCCAGTAAAAAATATTATAACTACGATAATGAAGAACAAATTATCCTTAGTCCTCAACAGGGAAAAATCTGATAAAATACAATAGAAAATAAGTTTTAGATCAACAACTGCAGCGGAAATAACAATCCATTAGAAGTGTGACACCCCCAAATTTGGTACTTCCATTTCCACAGGATTTGGTGTTCACTGTACAAACATCATCTATCTATCTACCCATAAATAAATTGCAAACCATGCAATAGAATAAATAAATAATAAATCTCTCCCTTTATGGGGTTACATCAACTGAATAATAATAAATCCCATGTTACTCTAACCTTAAAACATCTGTGCGGAAAGCATAAACAAATAAGTCTTAGTAACATCAACTCTAATTACATCGCATAACCACATTAATAAAACAGTCTTCATTACTTGCTAAGCTTGCCCTTGCCCTTACAGTCTGCTCTTTCGTTCTTAACTGCAATGTTATTATTACGCAAGAGTGAGCACGATTGCCCACAAGTATAACAATATAACAGTGAATAATAACATGCGAGAGAAATAATAACTTCTTATATAAAGCTCAACTTTTGAATCAAGAATGAATAACAAGAATCAAAAAGAAATTACGAGGTCATAAGACCTTGAACTATATCCTAGGTTGTCAAGTGTTTTTACTTGAAACCTTTAATGATCATAAGACTATGGACTCTTCTTCTCGTACTTAGGGGGATCAGTCCTTAGTACCATACTGTGCACAATATCTTAACGCTAAAGCATAAATAATCCCCTATACAGGGTTGTTCATCTCAGTTTGATATTCAAGTCCGCACCAAAGGAAGTTTGGTTTGGATAATTCATCAAGGGATTCTAAAATTTAGAACGCTCATCAACTATGGACTAGTCGAATCAATAAGGGTTCGCTAGTCTAATAATGTTTAACAGTAAATGAATATTTAACTTGAATAACATCTCAAAGGGTATACAATAGAATAATTATTGTATAACAACATCATGCTTGAAGATTAATAAACTTTAATATCCAAGACAGGCTTGATCAATAATAATGAGAACTTGCTCAATATCGAAAGAGGAATTAATCAATTTATATAACGATAACAAGTAAGGTTAGGAAACTTGCTCAACGAAAGTTTAGGGTAAGAAACTTGCTCAACGTAAATGTAGAGTTAGAAAACTTGCTCCATGTAATAAGATAAGGTTTAGAAACTTGCCTCGTACGTAGATTACACTTAACATGCATTCAAGTTTCATTTTGTTCAATTGATCACAGAATTAAAGCATGCAAATTAGACTGTTCTTGAAGTTCTTGAACAAAAACATGGATTTTAATGCTACAGATTCGTTATAAAGCCAAATCCAACCATTCAAGTTTCATTTTGTTCATTTTAACATGCATAATCATATCAATGTGTGAATTTTGCAAAATAATTTATGTTTGGCATATAAAAATCACGTATAAGGCCATATGGCCATATCACGTACTCAAATCTTTTCTTTATATAATTTCATGAAATCAAGATATGAAACCCACAATATATACATAAAATATGCCATACAACTCGAATTATTACATATATTCTTATAACAACTGAATTTCCCAAATACAGAGACTCACAGAAAACTTAAGCCATATTCATGAAACTTAAAAGACGTAAAATATATAAATTGGGTTGAAGAGATTACCCAAGCGTAGATTAATTTACTAGGAAGTGAATTCCTCCTCCACCAAAACTCTGAATTCTCAACTCTCTCTTGTATCTTTCTCTGAAACTCTCTCTGACACTATCTAGACTTAGGAAAACTAATGAAGAAAAAGGGAGGGGAAGACGTATAATAAAGAAGCATCTGACGAGTTGTGGTCAGTTACCCAGTCATGGGTAACTGCTCTCAACTCCCTCTAAGGCCATGTTTGGCTAGTAAGGAAATAATTCAAAAACCATTTAATTTAATAAATCATTATCATATAGTTTAAATAATGTCACATCCATATAAAATAAATCCAATATCTTATTTAATTTACTTTAAATAAAATATAACAATTTCTCATTAATTCACATAGTCACATAATTCAAATTCTCTTTGATTAATAATGTCAAATTATTAAATCTCTAATTAATAATTAAATTAATTAAAATAACATAGGCTTATTAAATATTTCTTTTAATCCAATAAGCTCACATAATCACATACTTCGAATAAAATAATTCTCCACATTAATTTAATAAATGTAACACATATAATTAAATTAATCTATTACAACTTCATCAATTAATTATTTAATCTAATAATTAATTTATCGAAAAATATTTATTCAATCAAATAAATATTAAAATTAAATTGCGAAAGTACGGTTGTCACAAGAAGAGTCAAGTAAAGCATGATGTCTACTATCTTCTATGATTTAAAAGTCCATCATCAATATTTTATCCTTGTAACACCAATCAATAATTGTTTCAAACCAACTAATTATCTATGCACTACGGGCAAAAGATAATTGTTTGTTTCACCAGTGGTCATGATCATGCCAAACAACTGTCTATCTATGTACTACGGGCCAAAGAGGACTTTCACCACAAACCTTTATCTGTAACATTATAGGTCATGATTATACCAATACACAATTCCTGGTCATAATCAAACCAATCAATAGCCCATCTTTGCACTACATGCCAAAGATGACTTCCAGTACAATATAAGCATGAGGATGATGACAATGATATAAAGAATCAATCAAGTGAGATCAAGGATAAATATTAGAAATTTATAATTTAATTTATTAAGAGTTCAAGAATATCCAAATTGTCAACATGATAACTAATTGTGAAGTAAAATTCAAGAATGATATTTATGTATCAAAAATAATTTGGACAGAAAAGAAAATTAAATTCTGTTATGATTAGTACTCATGAATAGTACCATATGAATAGTACCCATGAATAGTAACCCGACATGAAAAGATTAAAATTTAATAAGAAAGTTCAGACCAATATTCTAGTGAAATGATATTAGATGAAGTGCAAATCTTAAGGAATTTCTAATCATTTCAGGGAATATAGAAGCAATACTTACCATAGTAAGTTTAATTTAGGAATATGAAATGAAATAATATCACTTACATAATATGGAGTATGAAAGAAAATGATACACCTTACGAGTATTGAAAGAAAATAACATTCTTTACGAAAAAATAATATCCTTTACGAATATGAAATAAATAATATTCGTTACCTTAGTAGAAACTAGATTTGACTGGAATATCAAATATTATTCTGAGAAAATCTTGCACAAAAAGTTACACTCAAAGTATCCTTATACTCAAGAGAAATACTCACAATACTATAGAATAAGAATTTCTGATATTGTAATGGTGTGTTTAGGAAGGATGGTTACCCCTCTTTTATAGTGCAACTTTGGAGGGAAAAACAAACTAATCAGCCTAACTCTGCCAAACATTTTCTCCGCCTAACTTTCATTCTCTGCCTAACTCCTCATTTCCAATGGTTGAGGGCCCACACCTTTAGAAAACATGGCTATGCAGGCATTCTTTCAAGCCATCACTTTGGGAAAGAAAAAAATGTGCAGGAGATGAATTCAAAATATGCACGGAAGGTTTTGAAAAGAAATTCAAAACCAAAATGATAACCTTCACTCCACTTTTATTCACATGTTAAAAATTATATATTACAATAATAATATTACCATTTAAATTATAAAAAAAAATTATATTATTATATTATCACATTATTATAATGTAATATTATAATAATATATTTGAATGAATATTTTATCGGAGAAGATAATTTTCCAACTTTCAATAAATATTTCATGCTAAATTCCTTCATTTATATCAAAATTGAATCAATATCCACCACATAATAATTATTCACAATTAATATTATAAGCTCACAATATTAACAACCAGATCATTCCCAGGAAAGAGGAGGCTTTCTGATAAGGATTTATCCTTGTTGGCGCGCAATTATATAACCTAACGCCTTTCATCGACAAAATTTTCTAGACATTGCCAATAATGCTAACTAATAATATGAATAATTGAGTCGTGTCAATTATTGATTTAATAATATAAAATATTGTGCAGATGATACTATGACAATAATTAAATCAATAATATGAGATACTGTACAACAATTACTGTGGCAATTATTGAATGAAACTGAGTGACTTCTTATGTAAGAATTAATAATCAAAGATATTGTGCAATATCGTCGTGTATTTCTTGTCTTGACCACAGCAGATTCTTGTACTTTTATCACCGGATATTTAAATAGTCAACGATAAAAGTTTTGCCATTATTTTTTTTTATAAAAAGGTTATTTCTGTTACTTTCTATATCCAATAGTTATTCCGTTATGTGGTCCACCAATGATTGCGTCATCGTACGGATATTCTCCAACAGAAAGAATATTCCCCGACCAAACGAATATTATATGACAACTTGCTTTCTTTGCAAAATTTGCACATATCACCCATAACTAAAGCATTATATCAAATCAACACCTTATTGTTCAAAATAATAATTAGAGAAATTAAATCTTTATTCATAAAAAGTTGGGGTCTTTCATATTCTACGCTCAAAGGTTATACCACAAGTCAAAGTTTTATGGAGAAACCATGATATTGAGGAAATGACCTGGGAGTTAGAATCTGAAATGAAAGTAAGGTATCCTCACCTCTTCTAAATACCAGGTACGTACACCAATTTCGAGGATGAAATTTTATAATGAGAGGAGGTTGTAAGACCCCAACTTTTTATGAATAAGATTTAATTTTCTTTATATATTATTCTAAATTGTAAGGTGTTGATTTAATAAATATTATAGTTAAGGGTAATATATGCAAATTATTAGATAAATAGTTGTTAAGGAATATTCGTTTTATCAGGGAATATTCTTTCTGTCGGGAATATTATATTTCATAAAGTACGACAATGCCAAAATAACCAATCGTTGGTAAGCCCTACAACAAAATAACTTCCGGATATAGAAAAAAAACCGTAGACACTCAAAATTTTATTTTCCTGTTACTAACTATGCAGGAGGGCAAAAGTATCTTTTTCACACTCCAGAGATAACCTTGGAGGACAATAACATCAAATCTAACCACGGAGACATCCCCGTGGAACATGAAATTAAACTTGGAGATCTACCCTAAGAAAAAAAAAAGTTGGCAGCAATCAAACCTTAGAGACAACCCCAAAGGACAACCAAAAGCCCCGTCAATCTTGGAGACAACCCCCGGAAGGGAAAAATAGTTATTTTGACAATTCAACTTCAACAAACCTAATACAGCTGCAAATAGGGTCATAAAGAGCCATTGCAGCACTTTCGAGCGCAAACTACGCAAAATAGATTAAATATCTATTTTATTTTAGTATATTTGTTATGTAGGATATTCATAAAATATTATGTGAGCCTAGGAGCCACGGGATCTAAGATCCAATTGACGGATCGAGATCTGGTTCCCATGATGGACCCTTTTCAGTTGTACATCTAGCTTGCAAATTATATTTGTGGTGCTTGGACATCCTTGGATGGCTTTCATGCCCATAAGGAGCCTAACACTTGTATGTATATTATTTTATCGAATATGCTTCACATCTCGAGAATAAAATCAAAACAAGCCGAATACGGAATAAAATGGAAGTATAAAAGGCCTCAATTACTATGTGAGCATAAGGGTTTAAAAATTTGTTTTCAAAACATCATTTATGTATTTTTTGCATAAAATTGAACTTTTATATAAGTCAAACCCTTTGTATATAGGTGCAAACGAGGCATAACACTACTTCCAAATAATGCACTTAGGCCCAATTAACTGCTCACAGACACACACTTCAAATAATTAGGGATTTGAAAAGATGCGGTAACCTTATTTTCATGAAAGTCGGGGGGGTGCCTAACACAGTCCCCCCACTTAATCAAGGCCCTGAACTCTATGAATCTTGGTTTCCAAGGCCTCTTAAACAAAGTATGATCATTGGGCCTTTTTGCAAACCTTTTTAAATTCAGTTGAGTTGGTACAACCATTTCACTACTACCAACTGGCGACTCTTAATTTTCAAATCGTCAACATTTTGTGTTGGACCCTTTTGTCAAACTCGCTCTTTTAAATAAAATTCAACACGTAGAAAACATAAAGGGTAGAAAGACTAAAATTGGAATTCCAAAAAAAGGAATTTTTTCCAACGTCGACAGGTGGCGACTCTGCTGAGGACAGTAGAGGGCTTAAACTACATTTCAATCTTTTCAAAAACCCTTCTTATCTTCTTGTGTATGAATGTTGTCTTTACATTGAATGGATGTGAATGAATGCTCTATTTACTGCACTTTAGTGCCTCACACAATCTTTGCATTTTGTATTAGTGCCTCACACAATGTCATAATTTCATACGGTGAGACACGATGTATGTGAATATATGTTGTTTGATTCCTCCACCAGAAGGCGAATCCATCGGTGTTTGATTACTGGACTCAATGGAGAATAATCCCGCGAGGCTCAGGAAAGGCACCACTCAATTATGCTCCAATTAAAAGATCGGATTAACTTCCCATCTAGTAAATTGCAATGATCTGGGGACCTTTATGCCAAAAAGCCGTGAGAGTAACCTAAGATAGGTCATCCTCTGATAAACCAAACGCGAAGGGAAGTCTCTTTATGCCTTTCCCTTTTCAATTCCATGTAAGTTTTGATTTAATGTAAATTACGATTCCATGTAAATGTAAAGAAAAGAAAAAGAAAAGAAAGATGTAAATATACATTCCATTCCATATCAAAACCTGTCATGTTATCCTGTCATCAAAATAACTGACATCTAATTTGCAGGAAAACATTAAAAAACCCCTAAAACAAACAAATTGCATAGCATGCAGACTATTAATGTTTACCAAGACTGAACTAAATAATATTTTTGTAGGGAAACAATTGGTCCTGTTATCCGATCAAAGTCCAAAAAGGCACTAAGACCACCTTCAGACATGGCTGTAAGTGCCCAACCTGAATCTACTTCTATTTCTCGAGAGGAGTTCGAGGGACTAAGAAACCAAATAGTAGAATTTCTTGTCTTTTTGAAAGAACAAAATAAAAGGACTCAGGGTCAACAAATACCCACTCAAATAGAGTCCTCTGCACAAGGAGGAAGCCATGATACTGACAAGAAAGAAAAGGAAGTACAGATACCTGAACGTCAAATCCATGAAAAATCCAACAAAACCCCTGAAATCACCAATCTTGAAGAAGATCGGGAAACTGGTGATATTCGAGAGAAAGTTTAGTAAATGGAAGAAATAATCCGGTCAATCAAAGGGACTAGAGCATATGGAAGTGTGACTTATTCAAACCTTTGCATCTTTCCTAGGGTTCATTATCTAGACAAGTTCAAAACTCCTAATTTTGAGAAATATGACGGATTGGGAGATCCTTACATTTATTTGAAGGTGTATATTGGAGAACTTAGGTCATATGCCGAGAATGAAAAGCTAAGGATGCAGTTGTTCCAAAAAAGTTTAACTAGAGAGGCCAGAACATGGTATGTCAGATTTGACAATTCCAAAATTCATAGCTGGGAAGAACTAGCCCATGCTTCTCTAAACCAATATAGTTTCCAATTACAAATGTCTCCAGATAGATATCAAATTACCAAAGTTAAAAAGCAGAATACTGAGTCATTCGGAGAATATGCCCAAAGATAGAGACATCTGGCTTCTCAAGTAATCCCATTAATGACAGAAACTGAGATGGTAATGACCTTCATTGACATACAAAAAGCATAATTTTACGAGAAGGTCCTAGCAGGAATAGGAAAATCATTCTCAGAAATGATTAAACACGGAGATATGGCTGAGATGGGGTTAAAGTCTGGAAAAATTAAAGACCTCACTGCTTTAGAAGCCGTGGCTGAGCATATTCAGGTCAAAAATTATGGGAATAATCCTCAGAGGGTTCATAAAAAGAAAGAAGATGTATCCTTGGTACTATAAGGAAAAACTCAGAGAGGCAATCAAAACTTTCCCATTCAAAGGAAAAATTATTCCCCTTTTCAGGCATCTGCATAATCGTCAAATCCTCCATAGCAAAAAGTTGGAGAGATTAGACGTCAAAGAGTTTTCACACCCTTAGGGGACTCATTGGAAAATATAATGAAGCTTCTGATGGCACAACAGAAAATTGTCCAACTCCTTCCTCCTGTCAATCCAAGTGGAAGGAATTTTGATACAAACAAGAAATGTGCTTATCATTATGGAGCTCCGGGTCATAATACCCAAGATTGTTGGTCTCTCAAACACAAAATCCATGGTCTTATAGATAATGGGGAAATTGTGGTGACTACACAAGAGCAACAACATGTGAAAGATAATCCTCTGCCTCAACACAAGGAAAATAATGTCAATATGATCAGCAAGGGGAACGGAGAAAGTTCCAATTACCTCAACTATATAGGTGATTCTCCCCAAATAAGCAAAGATAATTCTGATAAATGGAATTATTCAGAATTCTAGTTTATAATAGTGAGAAATGAAGTATATCAAAGAACAGGTTAATCAACTGGCAAAACTGGTGACACATCAACATCAAGTAACTCAATAGCAGATCAGTTAGGGGCACACAAGTCTCCTTTCCCTTATCACAAGGAATCAACAACAAGTTCAAGAGACTGAAACTTTGGAAAAAAAACTTGCAAGAAAAATTAGACCCCAGTCTCGTCGGGACTACGCAGACCAAATGAAGTTCAATCCTTTGGGTCAACCGATGGAAGAGATTTTGCAGATGTTGATCAATGAAGGGAAGATCACATAACTGTTACCCCCAATCAATCCACGTTCCAAGAGATTTAATTCTACTAGGGTCTGTCAATACCACTTCAATAATCGGGTTCATAGAACTAAAAGTTGTTGGGCACTTCTTCATCTAATCAAGAATATGATTGACAGTGGTGACCTGCAAATGGAAAATAATGGTGTTGTCTTGCCTGAAGAAGAGAAGATATTTCATTCTAGAACACATAGATGGAAGGAAGTCATAGCAGTCATATCCTCTGAAGGAGACTTGTCAGCAACACCTCTTGCAATCCAAGGAATGAAGGTTAAAGGAGTAAAGAATCCTTTTAAAGTGGTTGCGCCTGAGCCACTAATGTTGCCCTTCAAACCGCAGTATCCTATTATCAGCTTGAAAAAAGTCCCCTGGAACTATGGGAGAGATGAGGGATCAACTTTAAATAAATTTGCTGATATAATAAAGTTGAAGAATTCATTCGCATGATGGGACATAACGAAGCCAAAGTGGTGCACGGATTAAAAGAAGATGCGACAACCTAAATTTTTAGAAATTATTAAATAAGAATTTAGTAAATAAAATTCTTAGTATGAGATATTTTGAGTTGGAGTATGTATATATACGTGCTATATGATTTTGAAATATGTGTTGGTATGAAGAGATTGAGTGCGAATATAGAAGAGAAATATGTATTTATATATATTGGGAAAATGAGGTTAATAGTTAGTTTAACTATTGAAGAAATTAAATAAAATTGTTATGAAAAAGAAATTAACTGAATAACATTAGTTAATTTGATTAAGTTGGAAATTATATTACGAGATAATATAATTTGATTATTAAGCTTTTAGCAATGGAATTGTTATGAGTTAATCTCATAAATAAAGTAAGTAGTTCATTTAATTAAAATAGTGAATTAATGTAAATTTATTTGTGTTAATAAAATAAGAAAGCAATATATTACATATAAATGTAATATGTTAATGGAATACTGATTGTAAATAGTTAAAATATTTATCGAATAAAATAAATATTTTAGTTGGAATATTTACTAAATAAAATAAATATTCGATGGAAATTAGTATGGAATAATTTATTTAATTGTGATAATATTGACTAAATGATTTTATAATCGGTGCATATTTTATTACGCTAATGGAATGGTAGTATTCTAATTTAATTAAATAATTAAATTAGAAGACTAATGATTTGTTAAATAAAATTATAAATTTATTGGGTAAGTAAATATGGTGTTGGATAAATAAAGATTATGGTTAAATCAAAAGAAGTGTGACATTTGGTGTAGCTTATAATAGGAATAATATTAAAATAAATGGATATGGAGGTTAAGGGTTCTAGACAAATATGGCCTTGTGACCCTTTGCCTTTTTAACAGATGGGAACCCTTGGTATTTTTAACTAATAGACCAAATAAGAAATACGTTAAGTTGTGCTAAGTCTGAGAAAGAAGAATAGAGCAGAGAAGAGAGAATATTGAGAGAGAAAAGGAGTTTTCTGTAGGAGAAGAGTCTTAGAGAATCAAGGAGAACAAACCTTCTTCATCCTCTGATTAAAGCTAAGGAGGGTTCAAAAGGTATGAAGAAATTCTTAAGTTCCTAATCTTTGTTCCATAAGTTCATTGTTAGAAATTACTATGGTTATTTGACCTTAGGAATTGGTGAAGAATCTATGTATATTGATTATATAATGAATTGCTAGTGTTGTTCATATCTAAAATCAAACCAATCAAGTCTAAATTGTGTAAAAGATGGAAAAATTAGACTCTTAGTTTATTACATATTATATGGTATGTTTTGGAGGTAAAAATTTGGTGTAATCCTGTGATTTAAGTTGTAAATTGATAGTGATTTGTTTTTATCCTCTGATAAATGAAAACAACCCAATTGGAATGAACTAAAATGGAATTAAAACGAATTCATAGTGAATGAATTTGCTAAATATGTTTAAAATATAAAAATATAGCATGAAAATTAAATTGGAACCCTTAAAATGAATTGTTAATGTTTTTGAAGTGTTATAATTATTCTGTAGATGAGTAGTTTAGAGTTTAACAAATCCATAGAATCGAAAACGGACTAATTTGGATGTGTATAACTCAAGTTATGAAGATTAGAAGGAGGAAAAGTTCAAAAATCGCGGGAATAGTTAACTACATAATCTGCTCTCTGCTTCTTGGTAGCAGTAAAGCTATATGCCTTAAGTCTTTTGAGAATTGCAATCGCATGACTGTGTCCAAGGCTTAATTGGGCCCAGTTGCGCTCTAGGTGTGTCAGATGTGACTGTTTTGACCTCATATAATAAAATTGCCATAACATTTTCATACAAACTCCGATTGAGGAGTTTTAGGATGATTCAAAAAGATAATGAGTAGACCTACAACTTTCATTCTTTACATTTGTCGATTTGAGGTCAGGAATAAGGGTCAAAATGGCCATCTTTGGGACTGTTGTGTTTTTAGAGGCACTCGGAGGGCGTCGGGTATGTACGTATGCATGTGTAGTGCTTCTAACAATAAAAGATGTTTTTCTAAGTTATAAAACATGAATTTTAGTCAATATAATGATGCTTACCATTAATAAATAATGTATTAGATAAGTTTTATAAGCATACTAAGCATACACAATAGAGACAAATCGGGCGTGTGAAGAATAAACGTCGAAATATCGTGACAAGTGTTAATGAACGTAAAAAGTGTTTTAAGTCAAATGAAATGAATATTATAATATATGAAATGGGGTTAATATAAAACCAATAATAATTCCTAGCACGACTTAAACACTTGAATGAACTTCGAGTATAAAATATAGTGAGATGTAAGTTGAAAGTTACACAATCAAATTGAACATAGTGTATTGATAATAGGAAGGGTTATGAGATATAGAGTAAAGTTTACATTAAAACTACTATGCATTGCTATGTGACTAATAGTTGATGTTCATGATTATATAATTGTGTAGGGTACGTGAAGTGCAGATAGCTGTAAGCTGTTAAACTATTATTGGTAAACAACGATCAAGGGAAGTCTTTCAGTTCCTATTTGCTATGTGAACTTGATGATGAACTATTTTAAATCTTTATTGTAAATAACATGATGTGTTCCCATGTCTCCTTCAGAAGATATAATTGGTACAACTTCCTTTCATCCTGGAGGAAATGTGTTCCCACTGTCAGATGATACAACGTCATTATCTGCCATTTGCAGGTCACCGCTGTCAATCATGTTTTGAATAAGATGGCGAAGTGCCCAGCATTCCTCAGTGCTGTGACCGCGAGAGTGGGAGTGGTATTGACATACTCCAGTAGCATCAAACCTCTTTGAACGTGGATTGACTGGAGGTAGCAGTGCTATGATTTTTCCTTCATTAATTAGCATCTGCAATATCTCTTCCATCGGTTGGCCTCCCTTTTGTCGGTGAAGTCCCAACGGGCTTTGGTTTTCACTTTTCTAGCAACCTTTTCCTCTAATGTTTCACTTTCTGGGATAAGTGGTGGAGTACTTATGATAAGAGAAAGGAGGCTAGCATGCTCCTGACTGAACAACTGACGTGTGATTTGGTGTTGATGAATCACCAGTTTTGCCAATTGATTGACTTGTTCGCCAAGAGATTTTAACTCCCGTTCCATCATGAACTTGAACTCTGAATAATCCCATTTATCAGAATTATCTTTGTTGATTTGGGATGAACCACCCATATATTTGTAGTTCTTTCCACTGCCCCAGTTGATCATGTTAACCTCCTCTTCCTTGTGTTGAGGGAGATGGCTGTTTTGAACATGTGGTTGGTTGGGCTTGGTCACCACGATCTCACAATTGTCAAATAAATCCTGGATCTTATACTTAAGGGCCCAACTATCCTGAGTGTTATGTCCTGGAGCTCCAGCATGGTAAGCACACTTCTTGCTTGTGTTAAAACCCTTTCCACTCGGATTGGCTGATGGAAGAAGATGAGTGATTTTCTTCTGATTTGTCAGAAGTTTGAGAATTTTTTCAAGTGAATCCCCTAAGGGTGTGAACACTCTTGTACGTCTGACTTCTCCACTTTTTGACAATGGAGGGTTTGAAGACTGTGCTTGAAAAGGGGAATAGTTTCTCCTTTGAATAGGCAAATTTTGATTGCCCTTTTGTCCTTACAGTATTAAGGAAACATCCTTTTCTTTCTTCTTATGGACCCTCCAGAGGTTGTTCCCATAATTTCAGATTGGATGTCCTCAACTACGGCTTTTAATGCGGCGAGGTCTTGAATCTTCCCAGACTTCAATCCCGTTTTAGCCATTTCTTCTTGCTTAATTATTTCTAAGAATGGCTTTCCTATTCCAGCTAGGACCCTCTCATAAAATGGAGCTTCCTGAATATCTATGAAGGTCATCACCATTTCGGACTCTGTCATAGATGGGATAACTTGAGCAGCCAGATGCCTCCATCTTTGGGCATACTCTCTGAAAGACTCATTGACTGGTTTCTTGACCTTGGTAATTTGATATCGGTCTAGAGCCATCTGAGTTTGGAAGCTGTATTGACTGAGGAAAGCATGGGCTAACTCCTCCTAGCTATAAATTTTGGAGTTATCTAATCTGGTGTACCATGCTTTGGCTTCTCTAGTCAGACTTTTATGAAATAGCTGCATTCTGGGCTTTTCATTTTTGGCGTAGGATCCGAGCTCTCCAATGAACACCTTTAAGTGGGTATAAGGATCTCCCAATCCATCATATTTCTCAAAATTAAAGTCTTGAATTTTTTCGGATAATGAACCCCAGGGAAGATGCAAAGGTCTGAATATGAAACACTCCCATGTGTTCCAATCCCTTTTGATGGACCGAATGGCCTCTTCCATTTGTAGAACCTTCTTTCGAATCTTGATCTTCTTTAAGATGGGTGATTTTAGGGATTTTGTCGGTCTTATCAGTCTGATACTTAGGTACTGGAACTTCTCTGTCCGGACCCTGGGTTCCTCCATACGTAGAGGGTTCTGTGTGGATGGGTATTTGTGGACCTTGATTTGACCTGTGTAATTCTTTGAGTAGAACAACCAACTCTGTGATTTGATTACTTAATCCTTTAAACTCCTCGCGAGAGATAGGAGTAGGATTAGGCTAGCCCGATGTAGCCATGTTTGGCTGTAGGCTTAGTTCCTTCTTGGACTTTGAACGGGTAACGGGACCAATCTTTTCCCTATAAAAAGACTTATGTAGTTTAGTCTGGGGAAAAGTGGTAATGTTACATGCTATGTAATGTGTCCATTTTTAGGAGTATTATCCTACAAAATGGATGTCAGCCGTTTGAATGACAGGATAGCATGACAGGTTTTGTTATGAAAAGGGAATGCATGTTTACATATTCCATAATATTTTCCATTACATTGAAATGAAAGTAATTAAAATGGGAAGGTATGAAAAGACTTCCCTCTGCGTTTGGTTTATCAGAGGCTAACATATCTTAGGTTACTTTCGTTGCCTTTTGGCATGAAGGTTCCCAGATCATCGCAATTTACTTGATGGGAAGTTAATCTGATCTTTCAACTGGAGCGAATCTGGGTGGTTCCTTTCCTGAGCCTCGTGGAATTAGTCTTCTGACGAGTCTAGTAATCAAACACCGACAAGAAGCCTCTTGGTGGAGGGACCATACAACATACATTCACATACATTGCGTCTCACCGTATGGAAATGATGACATTTACGAAGCAGTAATATCACAGGCTGATATGGTGCGAAGCACCAAGTGCAGTAAGTAAAACATTAGTACACATTCATTCAAATGTAAATGCAACATCCACACATAAGCAGATAAAAGTTTTGAAAAGCTTTGATAGCGGCTTAAGCCCTCTTACTGGTGTCCCCAATAGAGTCACCACCTGTCGACGTCGGGATTTTTATTTGTCCTTTTCTGTTCTTGTCTTTTGGTGTTCTCATGTTAGGTGAGATTTATTTGAAAAAACAAGTTTGAAAAGGTCCGACATGTATATGTCAACGATTTGACTGTAAGAGTCGCCAGTTGGTATTTTTAAATGGTTGCACCAACTCAACCGAGAAATAGTTTGCACATAGACCTAGTGATGTGACACTGTTTAACTGGTCTGCAAAACTAAAATTCATTAGGGTCCGGGGGCTTGATTAAGCGGAGGGAAGGCGTTAGGCACCCCCCGACTTCTGTGATAACACGGTTACCGCCACTTTTCCATTTAAACTTTTATCTGAATGCGTGTGTGTGTAGGTATATGTGCAGTTGTCTGGAAGTAGTGATATTTTTGTAAAACAGGTTTTTCAAACCCTTATGCTCAATAGTAATTGAGGCCTTTGATACTTCTATTTTATTATGTGTTTGACTTGATTGCTTTAATTATTTTCGAGATGCGAAGCATCTTCGAGAAAATAGGATACATAGTAGTGCCAAACTCCTTGTGGGCATGAGAGCCATCTAAAGAAATTCAGACACCGTAAATAATTTACAAGCTGGTTGCAACTAAATTGTCCATCACGAGAATTAAATCTAGATTCGGGAACTGAATCTATGATCACATGATTCCTAGGCTCACATGATAATGTAATATGTACAAAAGCTAAAACAAGAACTAGATTTGAATAAATCTAAACCATTTCAGCTTCATCGGTTCCAATTTAGTCACCATGAACCGGTTAAAGTGAGAAATGGCTAGATTGAGACAAATCTAGCCCGTAGAAAATGCTAGAAAACGAATTAGATTTAAGTAAATCTAAGCATTCTAGCTTTAACGGTTCCAGTTTAGTTACCATGAATAGGTTAAAGTGAGAAATAGCCAGATTTAGGCAAATCTAACCCGCAAGTCGATAAACAGATATATATATATATATATATATATATATGTGTGTGTGTGTGTGTGTGTGTGTGTGTGTGTGTGTGTGTGTGTGTGACCCCGAATTTTATGAAATAAAAGTATTCAATTTTCTTATAATTATTCTATTTAGTAAATGGTTAAATTGATAAAAGGTTAAAGTTAGGGGTGATATGTGAATTTTTTTTCAAAGTAAACAAGTTGTCATAAAACAATCGGTGATAAAAATATAGTAATACACGTGGTTGCATAGTAGCACACGGTATTGTACAGTATCTTTGATTATTGATACTTACGTGTGAAGTCACTCAGTTTTATTCAATTATTGTCACAATATTTTATATTATTAAATCAATAATTGAGATGACACAGTTATTCATATTATTATTTGAAATATTGACAATGTCTAAAAGTTCTATCAAGTAGAGGTTAGGTCATCTAATTGCGCGCTAATAGGGAGAAATCCTTATCGAAAAGCCCTCTCTTTCCTGGGAATGACCTGATTGTTAAATATTGAGAGTTACAATATTAATGATGAATAAGTTCGTGTTGATTAAAGATAAAATTGATAGTTCCATTGTGTTGGGATTATTAGTGTTAGTGGAAATCAACATTTATTTCGATAATAATTGATGTCTGGAAGTTATATTGACCAATCGGGTAATTAATCGGATAAATGAATAATTAATTGCTTTTAATTCACATGCTTATAACTATGTGTTCACATGTGTGTACTATTGATTCACATGATTTACTATTAGGGAAGTTGGTGCAAGATTGATAATACTTGCATGACTAAATTAAAAATGGAGGTATAGATGAAGGTACTATACTATAATTAATTTTTTCACATGTTTAGAATTATTGAGTCACATGATTTACTATTGATTCACATGATTTACTATTATGGGAGGTGGTGCAGGTTTGATAATACTTGCAGGACTAAATTAAAAATGAAGAAAAAGAGGGAGGTATTATACTGTAATATTTTGAGCCCCAAAATGTGCAATTATTGAAACTATATTTTTCTATAAATAAAAGCTCATTCTTCCTTCATTTCTCACAAATTCACTAAGTTTCACAAGAGCAATTATTATAGAGAAAAATTATAAAGAGAAAGAAGAAGAGAAGTCTACTACCTCACTATTCCAGTATCTAGTTTCTTCTAAGGTTAGAGGTATTATTTATTTCATATTCTGAATAGATATTATTTTTCATATTCGTATGAATATTATTTTGTTCAATATTTATAAAGAATATTATCTTCGTTCAATATTCGTAGGAATATTATCTTCGTTAAATATTCGTTGGAATATTATTTTCGTTCAACAGTTGTAAGGTATGTTATTTTTGTTCAATATTCGTTTGAAATAATATTTTCTTCCATACTCTGTAGTATGTAAGTAATATTATTTCATTTCAAATTTTGAATTCTATACTCATTTTGTTGAAGTTTTGGCTTCTATACTCCATGAAATTAGCAGAATATCCTTGATATTTGTGCTTCATCCAGTATCTTTTCATGGAAATATTATTCTGAGCTTTCTTGATAATTATTGATCATTTCATGACGGAGTACTATTCACGAGTTACTATTCACGGGTTACTATTCACCCAATTACTATTCACCCAAATATTATTCACTCGGGTATTTGAGGTACTTTTTATGTCGGGGTACTATTCATGAGGTACTATTCCCGAAGTACTATTTACAGGGTATTATTCACCAGAAAAATATATTTCTTTTCTGTCCAAATTATTTTTGATACATGATTATTATTCTTGAATTTTACTCCACAAAATAGTATCATGTTGACAATTTGGATATTTTTAAACTCTAGATAAATTTAAAGTCTTTAATATTTATCCTTGATTTCGTTGATTAATGCTTATATCATTGTCATCATCCTCATGCTTATATTATGATGAAAGTCATCTTTGACGTAGTGAATAGATGGACTGTTGATTATTGGTTTTAAAGTTGTATATCTTTGGCTTACGTGCAAAGATGGACTGTTGATTATTGGTTTTATAGTTGTATATCTTTGGCTTACGTGCAAAGATGGACAGGTGTATGACATGATCATAACCACTGGTGATAATAACGAATATCCTTGGCCCGTAGTGCATGGATAATTTGATGATGTGATTGGCATGATTATGACCATTACTTAACAGTTGAATGTCTTTGGCCGTAGTGCACTGACAGACAATTGGTTGGTATGATCATGACCATTGGTTTTATAGTTGAATATGTTTGGCCCGTAGTGCAAAGGTAGACAACTGATTGGTATGATCATTGTTATTACATTTGAATATCTTTAGCCTTAAGGGTAAGGATATTGAGTAAACGTTCTATTAAGCCTTTGTGGCAGGGAGAAACTATTGATTTACATGATTATAAATATGAATTGTGGATTTAACTATAATCTTTGGTGGTTCAGGTGAAGACAGGTGATGAGAGTTCTTTTTATCTTGGGTATAACAAAGAACTATTGATGAGTATTAAAGGAATGAAATATTAACGATGGACTTTTAATCTAGAGGAAATAATAGACATTATGTTCTACTTGACTCTTCTAATGGATTGCTTATTCCGCTGCAGTTGTTGATCTAAAACTTATTGTCTATTTTATTCTATCAGTTGTTATACTGTTGAAGGCTAAGGATAATTTATTCTGCATTATCTTAGTCATAATATTTCTTCTTGGGCTAGTTGAGCTCACCCTTTTTTTTTCTTCACACTCGCTCTCTTGAAATGAGAATATAGCTGGGATGAGTCGGGGAATGGAGTGATGGTCCGAGATGGTGGCTATAATAGTCCTCACTATTTTTATAAAAATAGTCTGATAATAATTATAATGAGGACTCCATTGAGTGTGAATTTTGTCTAGAAGGCAATATTCGTGTTTAAACTCTCAGCTATGTTTTGTCGTATTTTGCATGACAGTTGTATAATTAAGTTTGTATTTGATTTTTGTACCATGTATCTGGCGACTTAAGATGGGTGATGTATACCTGTTTTGGGGGCGTTACTATATATATATATATATATATATATATATATATATATAAGTAATAAATGCACCAGATATTATATCCAGGCTCCACCAAACAAAATTTGATAACAGTGTATACATATAAGTATTTATATATATATATATATATAAGTATTTATATATAGAAGCAGTAAACGCTCAGAATATTATATTCAGGCTCAATCGAAGCATAGTTTGATAATATATATATATATATATAAAAGCAAGAAAAGGCCATGGATCGACGATCCAGGCATACTCACCCAATGCGACTCTCAACGTGAATAGATATATATGTATAGATATAATAAAAAGCTTAAAAATATGAAATATCTGAAATATGTTATAGTGGGCTGCCAAGAAGACTTCATATAGCTTTTAACATATGAAAACTCGGTTTCCACCGGTTAAATTTCAGTATGTTGTAAAACACGAGCTTATAAGTGTTTAGGAAAAAGAAGCACTCAGTTTGGATCACTATATAAGTGTGTACGGAGTGAAATGGACAAGATTTCCTCGCTCTTTCTTTCCTTAAAATGGCCACCCCAAGCCCTCTATTTATAGAGGGGGGAGCCGCGGGTCCACCTGCGGCTGCTCGGGGTGCCCTGCCGTCTCGAAGAACGTGTACTCGCGCAACGTGTTGTCCACTCGAACATTCATAACTTTCAATCCGGGTATCCGATTGAGGCATGCTATACCTTTCCAAAATGCTGTTGTCGGGAGCTACACAATGACATGGGATAAGAGGTTGTACGAAGCCAGGAAGATGGGTCCATGACAAGATCTTCAAGTCTTTAAATTATATCCGGTGTGTTGTCTTGTGTAGTAGTCACTCAGGATTTTGAGCTATGGTTCTTGTGAGACACTTCTATACGAAATGTGGGATAAAATGATGTTGAGATGGCGTGAATGTAGAATCGAGGTGGAAAAATGATGATTTTGCCCCTTACTGGGGTTATCTCCGGTTCTGGGCTGATATAGCAGTCGTTGCTCAGGGTTATCTTTGAGATTTGGTTGTTTTGAGTACTGAACATCCTCAGGGTTATCTCTGAGGTGTATTTGACCTCCCGGGTTATCTCCGGGGTTGGAACTGAGTGTCCCAGAGTTGTCTCTGGGGTTGAAATAGATTATTTCGGGGTTATCTCCGGAACTGGAACTGGTTTCCTCGGGGTTATCTCCGAGGTTTGGAACTGAGCATCCCGGGATTGTCTCCAGGATTGGAACTGAGTATATCAAGGTTTTTTTCTTCGAGATTAAAGACTGTATCTCCCGGGGTTGTCTCCAGGGTTGAGTTGATTTGACTTCCAGGGTTATCTTTGGAAGACAATTTTGCCCTCCTGCAGGGTTAGTAGCAGGAATGCAAAATTACGAGTGTCTACAACGTACTCCTAGGGGGCGGCATTGTTAGGATATTTTTATAGAGATTTATACACTACTAGTAGAAAAAGAGTTAAATATATTAATGGGTGTGTCACACTATTATAAATAATAATTATCTCATAAATCAAAGATATTTCATAATTTGTGTTACAAGAATATTATGCATATTGTTGGGTAAAATCTAGTTACGCACAACACGCAAGTATACGTGATCAACAAGTAATATAATGAT
Organism: Panax ginseng; assembly: GCA_020205605.1. NCBI lineage: Eukaryota > Viridiplantae > Streptophyta > Magnoliopsida > Apiales > Araliaceae > Panax > Panax ginseng. The sequence continues at coordinate 37,655,356 of CM035130.1, read as the reverse complement.
AAGTTGAGTATCAAGGACATAAATTAATTTTAATCTAAAAAGTAATATAATGATAAGTTAAGTATCGTTCCCACAAAAACAGAAATTAATTTTAATCTAACAATTACCAGCTTTATATTATTTCAATTTTATTAAACTAACCGAATTAATGATTTAAAATAATGAAAAAACTAATAAAAAAATCAAATCAATTCAACTAGCTACCGCAAATTTTAATTAGATAATGGAGAATTAAGCCTACAACTTTACTTTATGCTTCACTCAGATTATCACACTTCTTTTCAATTCACTTAACTATTCCAGTTCATTAATCAAGAACACTAAAGTAAAATTAGCCATCTCTCAATGCACTAACACCATATAAACTTAAATCCACAGACGATACAATTAGCCAAACACCCTAATTAACTAATTCACTATATCTCTATGTGAATTACAATTAAAGAAGGTTTAAATCCCAAGTTCTCATATGATTACATGCGATGTATAGGTATATCTATATCCTAAACATACATCATGAATTCCATCAAAACACAAAAATCACAAACACATGCTATTATGACTAAGTCTAAACTCATATCTCATCTCTCGATTCCATACAAGTCCACATATAAATTGGTGATCAAGCAATTCATAAATTACGCACAAATCATAATAGATGAACTAAAAAATAGCTTTATTGAATTGAGATCAAAGCATGATAATCATCGTTTCACTTAAAGATCTATTGTAAGCTTAATAAGATAATTTAGTTCATAACTAATGAATCAAACACTGAATAGATTAATAGCAGCTAATTACATTCTCAATCTAGTCCCAATTGAATCCAAAGTCCATCAGTCCATGCCATAGTAGCAGTAGAATTGCAATAAAACTCTTCCTTTCTGTTTGCGTACCCCCGCCCAAACGGGATAATTTGACTCGGGAATCCCCACCCCGGCAGGGTACTTAGTCTCTGCCACATGCACCCTTGCCCCGACGGGTGTTTCCTTTGTTATATGGTGTAAGACCCCAACTTTTTATGAATAAAGATTTAATTTTCTTTAAATATTTTTTTAGAATAATAAGGTGTTGATTTGATATAATGCTTTAGTTATGGGTGAAATGTGCAAATTTTGCAAAGTAAGCAAGTGGTCATAAATTATTCGTTTGTCGGGGAATATTTGTTTTGGTCGGGGGATATTCTTTTTATCGAGGGAATATCCGTAAAATGCAGTGGTATAATCATTAGTGGACCACATAATGAATAAGCTTGGATATAGAAAGCGATAGAAATAATCTTTTTATAAAAATAATTGCAAAACTTTTACCGTTAAAACTGTTAAAATACCCAGTGATAAAAGTACAGTAATACGTATGGTTGCACAGTGGCATACGGTATTGCGCAATATATCTGATTATTGATTCTTACGTAAGAAGTCACTCAATAATTGATACAGTAAAAATTGCACAGTCTTTCATATTATTGGTCAAATAATTGCTACAGTGATAATTGAATAATATTTTGCATTATTGATTCAATAATTGTCACGAAACAGTAACTCATATTATTGAAATAATATTAATAGATAGCATTATTGATAATGTCTAGAAAGTTCTATCGAGGAAAAAGGTTAGGTTATATAATTGCACGCCACTGAGGAAAAATCTTTATCGGAAAGCCCCCTCTTTCCTAGGAACGATCTGGTTGTCTGTATTGTGAATCTAGAATATTAATTAGAAATAATTATTGAAAGATTGAAGAGTTGTAAATAATTAATGAATAAAATATAAATTGTTGATAAATATGATAAGTAAATATTTGTTTAATTTGATATAAATGGAGGACTTTTAGCATGAGATATTTGTTAAAATTTTGGCATATTTGCTACGGAACCATAATTATCTTCTCTTATTAAATATTCATTTAAATATATTATTATAATATATTATAATAGTATAAATTTATAATTTATAATTTATAATTGTTTAAATAGTAAAATTAGTATTATATATATAAACATGTGAAATAAATGGGTGGAGGTGAGAAGTTTGAATTTGAATTCTCTTTTTCAAAAGGTGTGTGCTGCATGATTTTCAAAAAATAATGTGCGTATAAATTTTGTCAAAAGTGGTGTGCTACCACTTTCCTATAAATAGGCTGCTTAGTTAAACAATAAAACTCACACCAGAATCAGAAAATTCTCTCTCTATAATATTGAGCGTATTTCTTATGAGTATAAGGATATTTTGAGTGTTGATAGCAGTGCAAGATTTCCTCAACATAATCTCCGTTATTCCACTCAAAAATACTTTTCTATTAAGGTAAATGATATTTTTTTCGTAAAGGATGTTATTTTCTTTCAATACTCGTAAATGATATTATTTCCTTCCATACTAGTGAGGGATATCATTTTCTTTCATACCCCATATCATGTAAGTGATATTATTTCATCTCATATTCCTAAATTTAAACTTACTATGGTAAGTATTGCTTCTATAATTCATGAAATGATTAGAAATTTCTTAAGGATTGTGCTTCATCTAATTTCATTTCACTTGAATATTAGTCTAAAATTTCGTATTAAATTTTGAATTTTTTTATGTCTGGGTACTATTTATATGGTACTATTCATGGGCACTATTCACATGGTACTATTTATACGGTACTATTCATGGGTACTGTTCACAAACAGAATTTAATTTCTTTTCTTTGTCCAAGTCATCTTTTATGAATCTTATTCTTGAAATTGAATCAATGTTATGGTCTCACTTGATTCATTCTTATTGTCATTATCATAATTTTCAGACTTAAATTATGTTGAAAGTTATTTTTGGCTCGTAGTGCAAAGATGAACTGTTGATTGATGAATATCTTTGGCCCGTAGTGCAAAGATAAACTGTTGATTGATATCTTTGGCCCGTAGTGTAAAGATGGACAGGTGTTTGGCATGATCATGACCACTGGTGATAGAAACGATTATCTTTGGCCCGTAGTGCATAGATAATTCGTTGATTGGAAATAATTATTGATTGATGTTACAAGGATAAAATATTGATGATGAACTTTTAAATCATGGAAGATAGTAGACATCATGCTCTACTTGACTCTTCTAATGGATTGTTATTTTTGCTGCAGTTATCGATCTAAAACGTGTTGTCTATTGTATTCTATCAGATTTTTCCCTATTGAGGACTAAGGATAATTTTTTTTACCTTATCTTAGTCATAATATTCTTTACTAGGCTAGTTTAGCTCACCCTTTTCCTTTTTGTTCCATTGTTCTTCTCAGGAGGCGAGAATATAGCTGGGACTAGTTGGGCAGTGGAGTGATGGTTCAAGACGGTTATTATAGCAGTCCTCACTATTTTGTAAAATAGTGTATCAATAATTTTAATGAGGACTTTATGTGAGTTTGGATATTGTCTACAAGATAATATTTATATTAAAACTCACAGCATATGTGTTTTCGTATTTTGCATGACAGTTGTATTAATGAAGTTTGTATTTGGTTTCTCTACCATGTATTTGGCGACTCAGAATGGGTTGTGTGGACCTATTTTGGGGGCGTCATATATGGCCCGCCCCGGCGAGGTACTATCCTGCAGTATACTATTTTCCTTGCTTTTTATGCTAATTTCCGCCACATTGCCACCATCATACCTTAGCTAAGATATACTGAAACTTGCAAACAAAACAAGCACAAACACATAAAATTGTACTAAAATAAATGGGTTAGGCAATGTTTAAGTTCGAATAGGTATCCGATTCGTAGGTATAAAACCTACTCATCAAATTCTCCCAAACTTAAACCGTTTTAAACCTTGAGCACAACAACATGCAATGCAATCCAGCTAACTACATGCCTATGAATCCATCTATCAGACAGAACAAAGTTTATTAAAATTGCCTCAGAGAAACTACAATAGGCTTGACAGTACATCATACCAAGACAAATCAATAACTCCATATCAATCACCAAATCTTTCCATGTTATGACTGATATAGTACGCGTGTGCTTAGCAACTATGCTAACTGACATAAAGTTAAATAAAACACATAATATTCCTGTTTAATGGAATCGAACAACTGAAAGTCAAAAAATCCAAAAACAAGCATGATTCGGTTAAAACCAAACAGTTACCAAATTTAGAAGTCAAAATGGGATAGTTATGCTTTATTTATTCACATACAGGGTGTAAAACCCCGAATTTTATGAAAATAAAAGTATTTATTTTTTCTTATAATTATTATTCTATTCAGTAAATGATTAAATTGATAAAAGGTTAAAGTTAAGGGTGATATGTGAAAATTTTACAAAGTAAGCAAGTTGTCATAAAATATTCATTGTGTCAGGAAATATTCGTTTGGTCGGAGAATATTCTTTTTATCAGAGAATATTTGTACGACGGCGTAATCATTGGTGGACCACATAACGGAATTACTGTCGGATATAGAAAGCGACATAAATAACTTTTTTATAAAAAATAACGGCAAAACTTTTATTGTTAACTGTTGTAATACTCAGTGATAAAAGTACAGTAATACGCATTGTTGCATAGTAGCACACGGTATTGTACAATATCTCTGATTATTGATTCTTACGTAAGAAGTCACTCAGTGTTTGACTCAATAATTATCACAGTAACAACTTAATAGTATTTCTGATTTTTAAATCAATAATTATCACCCATATTATTGAAATGATATTATTAGATAGCATTATTGACAAGGTCTAGAAAGTTCTGTCAAGGAAAGAGGTTAGGTTATTTAATTGCGTGCCAATAAGGAGAAATCCTTATCGAAAAGCCCCCTCTTTCCTGGGATCAATCTAGTTGTCAGTATTGTGAATCTATAATATTAATTAGGAATAGTTATTGAAGGATTGCAGAGTTGTAAATAATTGATGAATAAAAATTATGGATAAATATGACAAATAAATATTTGTTCAATTTTAATATAGATGGAGGAATTTTAGCATGAGACATTTGTTGAAAGTTTGACATATTTTTCTATGGAACCATAATTATCTTCTCTGATAAAATATTCATTCAGATATATTATTATAATATATTATAATAGTATAATTTTATAAATTATAATTGTTTAAATAGTAAAACATGTGAAGAAATGGTGGAAGTAAGAAGTTTGGTTTTATAAACCTTATTTTCAAAACAAGTATGCTATAAAAATCATCCGCATATAAATTGTAAGACCCCAACTTTTATGAATAAAGATGATTTTTCTATAATTATCATTTTTGAATATTATGGAATGAATTTGTTATAATGTTATAGTTGTGGGCGATTTATAAATTACGCAAAGTATACAAGTTGTTATATTATATTCGATTGGTTTGGAGAATATTCGTTTTAGCGAGGAATATTAAATACAACGACGCAATCATTGGTGGACCCCACAAATGTAATTATTATCGGATTGAAAAAGCGACAAAAATATATTTATGAAAATAACGAGGAAGTTTTACCGATTATCTTGTTGAACTACTCGGTAGTAAAAGTACGATGTCTGGCGTGGTTGCATAGTAGCACACTACAGTATTGATTATTGATGCTTACGTGAGAAGTCACTTTCGGTTATACTCAATTATTGCTATAGTAATTCTTTGCATCATATCTCTCATATTATTGATTCGATTATTGTCACAAAGATCATCCGCATAATATGTTATTTTATTAAATCAATAATGGAGACGGCAAAGTTATTCATATTATTAAATTGCAATATTTACAATGTCTAGAAGTTACATCGAGGAGAGGTTTGGTCACCTAATTGCTTGCGCTTGATAGGGAGAAATCCTTATTGAAAGCCCCTCTTTCCAGGAGCGACACGGTTGATAAATATTGTGAGTTATAATATTAATGATGAATGTTATTAAAATTGAAGTTGTGCTTTGAGTTGAATTTGGAGACGCAAACGTGATATTTGAGTCGAACGATGAAATTAGTAAAATAGACTATAAACACAAAATTTTCCGAATTTTTCTATTTGGTCAAAAAATCAACAATTGACTTTTTTCGGGAAAGAATCAAACTTCGAATTTCAAAATTTATATTTTGATAAAAATAGTTTCATTGTGTTGGAATTATTTGTGTTAGTGAAAATCGACATTTATGTCGATAATAATTGATGTCTGGAGGTTATATTGACCAATCGGGTATTTAACCGGGTAAATGAGCAATTGATTGCTATTATTTCACATGATTATAACTAATTGTTCACATGTGTATACTATTGTTTCACATTCTTGTTACTATTAGGGTAGTTGGTGCAAGATTGATAATACTTGCATGACTAAGTTAAAAATAGAGGTATAGATGGAGGCATTATACTGTAATTCATATTTTCACATGTCTAGAACTATTGATTCACATGATTTACTATTGAATCACATTATTTACTATTATGGGAGGTGGTGCAAGTTTGATAATACTTGCATGACTAAATTAAAAATAAAGAAAAAGTTGGAGGTATTGTACTGTAATTTTTCAAGCCCCAAAACGTGCAATTATTGAAACTATATTTTTCTATAAATAGAAGCTCATTGTTCCTTCATTTCTCACCAATTCACTAAAGCTATAGAGCAATTATTATAGAGAGAAATAGTAGAGAGAAAATCTGTAGAAGAAGAGAAGCCTGCTACTTCACTACTCCTATATCCAGTTTCTTTCAAAGGTAAGGGGTATTATTTCTTTCTTTCGTCTTCATGAAGAGAACTTATGTTATTCCATTCTTTATTATTATGTTGGAATAACCTGGTTATGCGAAGTATCGCATACATGGTGATATTCTTCTATTATTCCATTCTTTATTATTCTGTTGGAATATCTTGTCTGTGCGTTTTACGCCGGACCTGGTTCCGTCTTTATTATTCTGTTGGAATATCCTGTCTGTACTTTAAGCCGGACCTGGTTCCGTCTTTATTATTTTGTTGGAATATCTTGTCTATGCATTTTACACCGGACCTGGTTCCGTCTTTATTATTCTCATTGAATATCCACGTCATGCATTTTTTACGCCGACCTAGTTCCGCTTTTATTATTACTGTTGGAATAACTTTGCGTATGCGATCTACAAAGATGCTTGATGATTTCTTTTGTTATTCCATTCCTTATTATACTCGGTTGGTTAAAGTTTTGACTTCTATACTCCATGAAATTAGTAGAATATCCTTGATATTTGCGCTTCATCCAAGATCTTTTCATGGAAATATTCTTACGAGCATTCTTGAATTCTACTCTGAAAAGAAGTATCATGTTGACAATTTGGGCGTTATTAGTTCTGGATAAATTAATTCGTGAACTTATTTTATTGAATTCTTATATCATTGTCATCATCCTCATGTTTATATTTTTTGAAAGTCATCATGGGCACATGGTGCATAGATGGACTTGGTATGATTATGACCGTGGATTATTCGGTATAATCATGGCCGTAATGTTATAAATGATGTGATAAAAGTCCTCATTGGCCCGTAGTGCATTGATGGACAGTTGTTGGCATGATCATGACCATTGATGAATACACGAATGTCCTTGGCCCGTAATGCATGGATAATTGTGGTCGTGATACTAAAGAATATCCTTGGCCGTAGTGCAGGGGTGATTCGATGATGTGGATTATTTATTAAAATTTGAGTCTCAAATGATAAAAGTGATGAAAACCTTTTAAATCATAAAAGATAGTAGATTTTATTCTCTACTTGACTCTTTTAATGGATTGCTTGTTCCGCTACAGTCAAACTTGATGTCTATTGTATTTTATCAGTTTAACATTGTTGAAGACTAATGATAATTTATTCTGCATTATCTTAGTCATAATATTTTTTACTGGGCTAGTTGAGCTCACCCTTTTGCTTTCATTGTTCTCTTCAGGAAATGAGAACGTAGCGGGGACTAGTCAGGGAATGGAGTGATGGTCCAGAGGATAGCATTAGTAGTCCTCACTATTCTGTTAAATAGTGTGATAATAAATGTAATGAGGACTTATTCTGAGAGTGGATATTGTCTAGAAGACAATATTTGTATTAAAACTCACAGCTCTTTTGTTGTATATTAAAGATTGTATTTGTATTCTGTACTATGTATTTAGCGACTCAGGATAGGTGATGTATACCTATTTTGGGGGTGTCACAGTTGGTATTAAAGCTTAGGGATATGATCCCTGGCTAAGATGTGAGACAAGAACTAGGAGGGGAGAGACGGGGAATTCCTTCGCTAGTATGACCTACCTAAGTTTATGTGGTATTTAATAGGTCGGTCAGAGTATAGGGATAATATGTGATATGTTAATTAACCCTTGTTTTGTGGCAGTATTTGAAAATGGCATCTGAGAATGTTGAGAACATCAATGGAGCACAGGAGACCGTTGAGTCTCCACAGATCAATAACCAGGACAATGTGCATAAGGAAGGCGAGAATCCTCATGCAAACAACAACATTGACCAAATGATGAACGATGGAATGTTCCGAGGCTTCATGCAATTCATGCAATATCAGGCGAGGGCGGATCCTATCCAAAATGCAGGTGGAAACACTGGCAACTCTCAGACGGTCCCCCCCAAACAGTTCAAGGAGCTGGGACCACCAGAGTTTTTTGGAGAGCCAAAACCTCTTAAGGCGGAGACGTGGATAAAACAGATCAACAAGATATTTGATGTCTTGGGTTGCTCCGAGGAACAAAAGGTTCCCTTCTTCACCTTCATGTTGCGGGCAGAGGCAGATTACTGGTGGGAATCTGTAAAGCGTACCCAACCTGCCGCACTGAAGATGTCTTGGGAGAAGTTTCAAGAACTGTTCAACGACAAGTACTTTCCTGAAAGTATTTGTCATATGAAAGAGGTAGAGTTCATTAAACTGGAGCAAAACAACATGACAATGTCACAGTACGAAGCCAAGTTTGCCGAGCTGTCCCGGTTTACATCCCATTTGGTTGATAATGAGGAGAAAATGATGCGAATGTTTCTAAGAGGTTTGAAACCTGAGATACGTCGATATCTTATCTCTCATAAACCGTGTTTGTATTCAGACATCATTAATAGGGCTCGATTATTGAACGCGATAACGAGTCAACCCAACCAAAAGAAGAGAGCAAATGGAAAATGATAATACCAAATGAGAAGCGATCATCGAGCGGTGACAACAAGCGTGGAGGAATCAAAGATGCGAGAAATGGTAACCACTTGGTGGTAATCGAAATCAAAACAATACGAATGGACATTTCAAGAGGAGGAGATTCAACAATGATGGAAAGACGTCAGCACCAGCACCCGTTGTGAAGGAAGGAGAATGACCACCTATTATATTCTTCAAATGTGGAGGGGAGGGACATATTAGTCCAAACTGCGCAATGCCGTCCAAAGCATGTTATAATTGTGGAAGAGAAGGTCACCTAGCCCAATTTTGTCGTTCACCCAAGACAAGTTCAAATTAGGATAGAGGCACCAAAGGTAGTCTAGAAAAGTCAAAGCCGGTGGTGCAAGGAGAAGCGTATGTTGTGACCTCCCAGAAAGCAAGGAACCCGAACGAGGTCATCACGAGTAATCTTATCATAAACTCTAGCGAAGTCTATACCTTATTTGATACCGGTTCTACCCATTCTTTTATTTCTCTTACTTGCGCTCAAAGTTTAAATTTGACTTTGGAGAAATTGGACTTTAACTTATTTGTTGAAACTCCATTGGGAGAAACCTTCATTACATCCACTATTTATAAGTCTTGTTTAGTTCAAATCGGTACCCTCACATTACCTGTCGATCTTATTTCATTGAAAATACTTGCATTTGACGTAATTCTAGGGATTGATTGGTTAACTACTCATTATGCAAAAATTATTGTTTTCGTAAGGTTGTTAGCTTTCATATTCCTAACCAACCTATTATGAGAATTCAAGCAACCAAACCATTAAAATCAATCACTATCATCTCAAGCCATAAAGCTATTCGTTTATTGAAAAACGGATGTCAAGCTTTCTTAGCTCATGTCACGGATCTAAATAAAAATACGTCAGTTTTGAATGATATTTCTTTTGTTAATGAATTTCCGACGTATTCCACGAAGAACTTCCGTGCCTTCCCCGGGCGTGAAATTGAATTTTGTATCGACCTTGAACCCTAGACAAAACCTATTTCCAAAGCCCCATATCGAATGGCTCCTATTGAACTTCGAGTTAAAGACCCAACCGCAGAATTGTTAGACATCGGTTTCATTCATCCTAGTACGTCTCCTTGGGGTGCTCTGTTTCTATTCGTGAAAAAGAAAGATGGGAGTATGCGACTTTGTATTGATTATCGGGAGTTGAACCATGTCACCATCAAAAATAAGTACCCATTGCCACGTATTGATGACGTGTTTGACCAGTTACAAGGAGCCAAATTCTTTTCAAACATTGATCTTCGTTCCGGTTATCACCAATTGAAGATTAGAACCGATGACATTCCAAAGATGGCTTTCAGAACTCGGTACGGGCATTATGAATTCCTAGTCATGTCTTTTGGATTGACTAATGCTCCTGCTACCTTCATGGAAATGATGAACCGAGTATTCAAGGAATATTTGGATCACTTTGTGGTCGTCTTCATTGATGACATCCTTATTTATTCCAAAAGCCGTGAAGATCATGAGCAACACGTGAGGCTGATACTCCAAAAGCTTCGTGAATATAACCTTTATGCCAAGTTGAAGAAACGCGAGTTCTGGCTTGAGGAAGTAGCATTCCTTGGGAACGTGGTGTCAAGTCATGGAATATCTGTTGACACAGCAAAGATTGAAGCTATTCAAAGCTGGGAGCAACCTAAATCAGTGACCGAAGTACGTAGCTTTTTCGGCTTAGCTGGTTATTATCGGAGATTCGTAGAAGGGCTTTCTCGAATCACTACTCCCTTAACTCAGCTAACTCGGAAAGATACAAAATTCGGTTGGAGCAAGAAATGTGAGAAGAGTTTTCAAGAACTCAAGAGGAGACTCATTTTAGCACCTGTTCTGACAATACCATCTGGATCGGAGGGATTTGTCATCTACAGTGATGCTTCGGGCAAAGGGTTAGGTTATGTTCTCATGCAACATGGGAAAGTCATAGCCTATGCCTCACGACAACTCAAAGAATATGATAGGAATTGTCCTACTCATGATCTAGAGTTGGCAACAGTCATTTTTGCACTAAAGATTTGGAGGCATTATTTGTATGGGGAGAAAGTGGAGATCTTTACGGATCATAAAAGCCTCAAATATTTCTTCACTCAAAAGGAACTCAACATGTGACAACGACATTGGCTTGAACTATTGAAAGATTATGATCATACCATCCTAGAAAAGCGAACGTGGTAGTTGACGCATTAAGTAGAAGATCATATGCGGGTATGAGTGCGATATTGTCAACGCAAAGGCCCATTTTGTATGACTTGCAAAGGATGGAGATAGAGATAAAGACTCCAGAGACCCACGTGATGATGGCAAATATACGAGTAGAACCGACTTTAATCGATAAGGTTAAAGCTGCTCAAGCTACAGACCTGGAGCTGATGCGTATGAGAAAGAAAGTGCAAGAAGGTACTATGTCAGAAGCAAGAATTGATGATGAAGGAATACTTCGAGTCAACTCCAGACTTTGTGTTCCTAATGACCCTGAGTTAAAGTATAAAATCATGATGGAGGTGCACAACACACCGTTTGCAATCCATCCTGGGAGTGCCAAAATGTATCGTGATCTTCGACATACATTTTGGTGGAGCAATATGAAGAGAGAGATAGCGGGGTTTATCTCAAGGTGTCGAACTTGTCAACGAGTCAAGGCGGAGCATCAACTGCCAAAAGGTCCATTGCAACCACTTGAAATTTTAGAATGGAAGTGGGAGCACATTACCATGGATTTCGTTACTGGTCTTCCCTAGGTTTCTCAAGGCATTGATGCAATTTGGGTCATTGTTGATAGATTGACCAAGTCTGCTCATTTCTTACCGATATGAGAAACTTATACACTTGAACGTCTTGCTAGTATGTATATAAACGAGATTATAAGATTGCATGGTATACCAGTATCCATAGTCTCTGATTGAGACCCAAGATTCACTTCAAGATTTTGGGTTAGTTTGCAAAAAGCTATGGGCACAAATTTATGATTTAGTTCAGAATATCATCCTCAGACGGACGGACAATCAAAGAGGACTATTCAAACTGTTGAAGATTTATTAAGACTCTGTGTCCTTGACTTCAAGGGAAGTTGGGACAAGTTCTTACCATTGGTGGAGTTTTCCTACAACAACAGTTATCAAGCAAGTATTGACATGGCTCCATTCGAGGCGTCGTATAGAAGAAAGTGTCGTTCTCCAGTATGTTGGGATGAGGTGGGTGAAGCAACGTTGTTGGGACCGGATTTGGTATGTATAACTATGAAAAAGATTCAAACAATCCGACAACGTATAAAAACCTCACAAGATCAACAAAAGAGTTATGCTGATCTTCATCGAAAGGACGTCGAATTCGATATTGGAGATCATGTGTTGTTACGTGTTGCTCCATGGAAAGGAGTTACGAGATTTGGAAAGAGAGGAAAGTTCAATCCTCGATTCATTGGCCCATTTTTAATCCTCGGTCGAGTAGGAATTGTGGCGTATAGACTCACTTTACCGCCAAGTATGTCTCGTGTTCATAACATTTTTCACATATCCATGTTACGTAAATATGTGGAATACCCAAACCACATTATTGAATTAGAACCGGATGAAATAGCAAAAGATTTAACGTATGAAGAGGTTCCTGTTCAAATCTTGGATAAGAAGGAACATATTCTACGCTCCAAGGTTATACCTCAAGTCAAAGTTTTATGGAGGAACCACGATGTTGAGGAAATGACCTGGGAGTTAGAATCTGAATTGAAATCAAGGTATCCTTACCTCTACGACATACCAGGTACGTACCCTAATTTCAAGGGCGAAATTTCATAAGAATGGGAGATTGTAACACCCCAACTTTTATGAATAAAGATGAATTTTCTATAATTATCATTTTTGAATATTATGGAATGAATTTGTTATAATGTTATAGTTGTGGGTAGTATTTATAAATTTTGTAAAGTATGCAAGTTGTTATATTATATTCGATTGGTCGGAGAATATTCGCTTTTAGCGAGGAATATTAAATATAACTGGCAAGAATCATTAGTGGACCCTATAAATGTAATTATTGTCGGATTGAGAAAACGGACAAAAATATATTTATGAAACTAACGACTTTTAAGTTTTACCGTTAATCTTGTTGAACTACTCGGTAGTAAAAGTACAGTCATACGCGTGGTTGTATAGTATCACACGGTATTGATTATTGATGCTTACGTGAGAAGTCACTCAGTTATATTCAATTATTGCTATAGTAATTGCTGCATTATATCTCTCATATTATTGATTCGATTATTGTCACAGTATCATCTGCATAATATGTTATTTTATTAAATCAATAATGGAGAAGGCAAAGTTATTCATATTATTAAATTGCAATATTTACAATGTCTAGAAGTTCTGTCAAGGAGAGGTTTGGGCACCTAATTACGCGCCAATAGGGAGAAATCTTTATTGGAAAGCCCCCTCTTTCTTGGGAATGACCTGGTTGATAAATATTGTGAGTTATAATATTAATGATGATGTTATTAAAATTGAAGTTGTGCTCGGAGTTGAATTTGGAGACGCGGACGTGATATTTGAGTCTAGAACGATGAAATTAGTAAAAATAGACTATAAACACAAAATTTTCTGAATTTTTCTATTTGGTCAAAAAGTCAACAGTTGACTTTTTCGGGAAAAGTCAAACTTTGAAATTTCAAAATTTATATTTTTGATAAAAATAGTTTCATTGTGTTGGAATTATTTGTGTTGGTGAAAATCGATATTTATGTCGATAATAATTGATGTCTGGAGGTTATATTGACCAATCCAATTATTTAACTTGGATAAATGAGCAATTGATTGCTATTATTTCACATGATTATAACTATTTGTTCACATGTGTATACTATTGTTTCACATTCTTGTTACTATTAGGGGAGTTGGTGCAAGATTGATAATACTTGCATGACTAAGTTAAAAATAGAGGTATAGATGGAGGTACTACACTGTAATTCATATTTTCACATGTCTAGAACTATTAATTCACATGATTTTACTATTGAATCACATTATTTACTATTAGGGGAGGTGGTGCAAGTTTGATAATACTTGCATGACTAAATTAAAAATAAAAAAAAAGTTGGAGGTATTGTACTGTAATTTTTCGAGCCCCAAAACGTGCAATTATTAAAACTATATTTTTCTATAAATAGAAGCTCTTTCTCCTTCATTTCTCACCAATTCACTAAAGCTATAGAGCAATTATTATAGAGAGAAATTGTAGAGAGAAATCATCAGAAGAAGAGAGAAGCTGCTACTTCACTACTCACTCATATATCCAGCTTTTTTCAAAGGTAAGGGGTATTATTTCTTTCTTTCGCTCTTCATGAAGAGAACTTCATTATTCCATTCTTTATTATTATATTGAATAACTCAAGGTTATGCGAATTACCGCATACATGGTGAAATTCTTCATTATTCCATTCTTTATTATTCTCGTTGGAATATCCTCATTTCATCTTTAATTTTAACTTCGTTCCGCTCTTTTATTATTTTGTTGGAATATCTTGTCTATGCATTTTACACACAGGACCGGTTCCGCTCTTTATTATTCTGCTGGAATATCCTCATTCAGCATTTTACATTTAGGACTAGTTCCGCTTTTTATTATTCTGTTGGAATAACTCTGCGTATATGCGATCTACAAAGATGCTTGATGATTTCTTTTGTTATTCCATTCCTTATTATACTCGGTTGGTTAAAGTTTTGACTTCTATACTCCATGAAATTAGTAGAATATCCTTGATATTTGCGCTTCATCCAAAGATCTTTTCATGGAAATATTCTTACGAGCATTCTTGAATTCTACTCTACAAAGAAGTATCATGTTGACAATTTGGGCGTTATTAGTTCCTGGATAAATTAATTCGTGAACTTATTTTATTGAATTCTTATATCATTGTCATCATCCTCATGTTTATATTTTTTTTGAAGTCATCTGTGGCTTTCAGTGCATAGATGGACTTGGTATGATTATGACCGAGGATTATTCGGTATAATCATGACCGTAATGTTATAAATGATGTGATAAAAGTCCTCATTGGCCCGTAGTGCATTGATGGACAGTTGTTGGCATGATCATGACCATTGATGAATACACGAATGTCCTTGGCCCGTAATGCATGGATAATTGTGGTCGTGATACTAAAGAATATCCTTGGCCGTAGTGCAGGGGTGATTCGATGATGTGGATTATTTATTAAGTTGAGTCCCAACGATAAAAGTGATGAAAAACCTTTTAAATCATAAAAGATAGTAGATTTTATTCTCTACTTGACTCTTTTAATGGATTGCTTGTTATCACGCAGCTTAAACTTGATGTCTATTGTATTTTATCGCTTTAACATTGTTGAAGACTAATGATAATTTATTCTGCATTATCTTAGTCATAATATTTTTTACTGGGCTAGTTGAGCTCACCCTTTTGCTTTCATTGTTCTCTTCAGGAAATGAGAACGTAGCGGGGACTAGTCAGGGAACGGAGTGATGGTTCAGAGGATAACATTAGTAGTCCTCACTATTCTGTTAAATAGTGTGACAATAAATGTAATGAGGACTTATTCTAAGAGTGAATATTATCTAGAAGACAATATTTGTATTAAAACTCACAGCTCTTTTGTTGTATATTAAAGATTGTATTTGTATTCTGTACTATGTATTTGGCGACTCAGGATAGGTGATGTATACCTATTTTGGGAGCGTCACATAAATTTTGTCAGAAGTGGTGTGCTAGCACTTTCCTATAAATAGGCTGCTTAGTTAAACAATGAAACTCACACCAGAATCGAAAAACTCTTTATCTATAATATTGAGTGTATTTCTTGTGACTATAAGTATATTTTGAGTGTTGATAACAATCAAGATTTCCTCAACGTAATCTCCGTAATTCCAGTCAGAACTACTTTCCTATTAAGGTAAAGGATATTATTTTTCTCGTAAAGAGTGTTATTTTCTTTCAGAACTCGTAAGGGGTATCATTTTCTTTCATACTCTATATTATGTAAGTGATATTATTTCATTTTATATTACTATTCATGCGGTATTAGTCATGGGTACTATTCATATGGTACTATTCATACAGTACTATTCATGAGTACTATTCACAACATAATTGAATTTCCTTTTCTTTGTCCAAGTTATCTTTTATGAATTCTTGAAATTGAATCCATGTTATGATCTCCATGTTGACAATTTGGACATTCTTGAACTCTAGGTAAATTGAATTAGAAATCTTTAATATTTATCTTTGATCTCACTTGATTCATTCTTTATGTCATTGTCATAATTCTCAGACTTAAATTATGTTGAAAGTTATCTTTGGCCTGTAGTGCAAAGATGAACTGTTGATTGATGAATATTTTTGGCCCGTAGTGCAAAGATAAATTGATGATTGATATCTTTGACTTGTAGTGCAAAGATAAACTTTTGATTGATGAATATCTTTGGCCCGCAGTGCAAAGATGAATTGTTGATTGATATCTTTGGCCCGTAGTGCAAAGATGAATTGTTGACTGATATTTTTGGCCCGTAGTGTAGAGATGGACATGTGTTTGACATGATCATGACCACTGATGATACAAATGAATATCTTTGGCCCATAGTACAAAGATAGACAATTGATTGGTATGATCATTGTTATTATATTTGAATGTCTTTAGCCTTTGGGGCAAGAATATTTAGTGAAAGTTCTATTAAGTCTTTATGACAAGAAGAAACTGTTGATTTACATTATTATAAACATGAATTGTGAATTTAACTATAATCTTTGGTGGTTCAGGTGAAGACAGGTAATGGAAGTTCTCTTTGTCTTGGGTACAGCAAAGAACTGTTGATGGGTATTACATGAATGAAATATTAACGATGGACTTTTAATTTTGAGGAGATAGTAGACATTATGTTCTACTTGACTCTTCTAATGGATTGTTGATTCCACTGCAATTGTGGTTGAAAACTTTTATCATCTACCATATGTTCTAAATATATGATTTATTACTAATGAAGGCTATTGATAATTTAATTATCTTTAGACATAATATTCTTTACTGGGCTATCTGTACTCACCCTTTTGCTTCACAATTCCTTTCAGCTAATAAGAGTGTAGCTGGGTCGAGTGAGGATAACAGGGGAATAGAGTGATGGTTTGTAACTGTTAAAGTTTCTCAATACATTATAAAATAGTATGACAATATATAATTGTATTGAGTACTAAATATGTGTGTGTCATATTTTATACGTCATTTAATAGTTAATTTTGGTGAACAACAATAGGGTGATGAGAAACCGACTTTGAAAGCGTCAAAAATGCACCCCACTAGATTAAGGACGACAGAATTGTACTGAGAGCTTAAAGGGTGTGTTTCCACTATCATACATAATGTCTAACAACATACAAATTAGTGTTATCATAAGATATGGTTGTGTGCATCCATTTGCTGACTATATCTATGAGCACTACCTATATAATCTTGGAGTATGATTGGAATATAATCCTCAATTTGAGACAATAAAGTTAATTATATGGCAAGAAGATACATACCATTGGAATGAACAGGATAGTAATCTTCTTGTTCTTCTTTAGGGTCTATTGGGTCAACCAAGGTTAATTCTCAAGTCTTATGATATCTATTATAACTTAGATGCATGGCCTCCCATGTATGAATTCTTCCTTAAGCATTTTCCAAAAAATTTAATTCCTAAAACAGTTATCGACGGTACCTTTATGTAAAGTATCATTGGTTTGGAGTGTGAGTACTGTTATTTGTATTGAAACTCACAGCTTATGTGTTGTCATATTTTGTACGATAGTTTAATTGTTGTAAATAGGAAGTTTGTATTTGGATTCTATGGTATGTATTTGGCGACTCAAGATGAGTTGTGTGGACTTATTTTGGGGGAATCACACGGGGGCTTTTTCGCTCTTTTTCCCGTTTTTACTTTTTATTCTACTCATGACTGTGCAATGTCTAGTCCTCTTAGGCTTTTTCAGTTCTACTCATTAGCGAGCTTTCGACCAACGACTCCCAAACCATAATGCTTTAGGGCGTTGGGTGTAGATACATCCCCTCGGGCGTACTTACTCAAGTAACAAAGGCCACAAAACTAGACTAGCCACAATGTTCATTCATATATATATATATATATATATATATATATATATATATATATATATATATATCCCCAAATCTTCCCTCAAACTCAGGTTTCTTTCTAAATTTAGCCATCACCACTTATTTATGACTTTCTTTCAAACTAGCATTATCCTTAAGAGTTCAATTATGTGTCAATTTAAACCCAATCAGTCAACATAGTCATTTTATAGTGCTAACCTAATTATACTAGTTTCAAACAGACAAAGATTTAGATCATGATAAGAAATTATATCAAAACCTTGACAGTCAATACTATGTTTGTCTATGCAATTCCAATCTCATCATTAGCCCAAACAAACTTTAACCATCTAAAAGATGGAATCATACAAATATGAACTAAATGCAACACAAAAACAGTAAACTAACTAATATTTTTGAGATTTTCGATTTTTTATTTTTTTATTTTTTTTATTTTTTAATATATATATATATTTTAACAAAAAACAAAAATAAAAAACTATTTACAACATTAAACTACTAAACCACAAAAAACATAATTATACTAAACTAAAGATGGAACTACATGAATGCGCATGGACTGGCATGAACTAATAAATGCAAAGCTTAACTAACATAAGCAACCAACATATGACATATTTAACAGACTAAAACAAAACTAGACAAAACTAATACTACTACACTACTCCCCTAAACTTATTAGAAATAATGCCCTCATTGTGCAAATAAAACATTAAAGCATAAGAGGACTTCCCTGTAATAGCTAGGTAGGCGGTGGTGGCATTTCCTCAACGTCAAAATCAGATGGTGGATATCCTGGAAGTGGGCATGGAATCAAAAATTGGAACTGATCAGCAGCAGCTGGATTCATTCTGGCAAATGTCGCTGCCAACGAAGCATTGAAGACATTCTGTGTGGCAAAGGCATGATCTTGTTGTGCTGCTATTCGCTTCAACTTCCTATCCTCTTGTATGTCTCTATCATCAATGTGACTCTACATACTGTAGCACTGGGTGCTGAACATATACTTTGTGGACCAACTACCCCTTGCAGCCTCCTCAATACCCTCAGACATCTCGTCAGCATTGAATTCATCATCCACAGAGGAATCTTCTGCTTCTTCCTTCTTAGGAGCATTGGGAAATACAAATCCTAACCCTATAGGGTGTGACTCACCTCCAGCCCAGACTGAATATCTAACAATCAGATGTTGGGTAAAATCTAATTACGCACAATACGCAAGTATACGTGGTCAACAAGTAATACAGTAATAAGTCAAGTATCGTTCCCACTGAGATAAATTAGCAAATACCTTAACTTATAATTACCAATCTTTTATTAACCCTAATTTTATTAAACAAACCAAATCAATAATTTAAATAATCAAAACTAAAATTAAGAATAATTAAATTAGCACAAAACAACCACGAATATCAAAATCTGAATTTTAAACAATTAATGGAGAATTAGACTTATGATTTCACACCCTAAGCGTCACTTTGATTTTAACACCTTTATTCCAATTCAACGCACTATCCCATTTTATTAATCAAGAACACAAACGTAGTATTAATCACCTCTCGATGCACTAATACCATATTAACTTTAATCCACAATTAAGATAGAAATCCGTTAAACACCTTAATCAAGTAACCCACTATATCTCTATGTGAATTATAATTGAAGAAGGTTGAAGAATAAGTTCTCTATCCGATTACATGCAGCGTCAAGCATATCTCTACCTTAACACACATCAAGTTTAAGCTACTAACAAAATCCTGAACACATGCTATATTAACTAGGTCTAGAATTGAATATCCTCTCTCGATTCCACCCAACTCCACAAAGAATTGTTGATCAGGAAATTCATAGATTCAAGCACAAATTAATATATATAAACTGGAGATAGCTTATTAAATTGGAAATCAAAGTTTACAAAATCATCGATTCACTCAAGGATCCATCACAAGCCTAAAAACTGAATTAGTTCATAATAAATGAAATAAACGCTGAATAAATCATAGAAATCATTCTCTCAATTACAAATAATAATCTAACACAAAGAATATTAGAAAACACCCTTCACGTAGACTAGAGTTGCAATTGTCTTGAAAAACTCCTCGAAATACCCTCCACACTTGTTCTCCAAAACTCAAACTTTTTTTTTCGTAAACTGCCTTCTCAGAATCTCCCTTTTTGTGTTTAATAGAGTCCTAGATATCTAGCCTCCAATTCCAACCGCAATCTCTATCCATTAGAGTTATACTGACATGCAAAAAGCTAAAATTCATACTCTAAAGGAATTATAACTGAAACAGGACACTCAGGATTTCTTTCACCCCCACCCCGGTGGGGGTTTGTACACTATAGATGCCCGCCCCGGCGGGCTTGCCTCCTGTTTTCTCGAATGAAGACCCCCACCCCGGCGGGGGTGTGTAGCTTAATAATGCCCGCCCCGGCGGGCTTGTGTTCTGTTAACTGATTTGAAAGACTTCCCTTCCTGCCAGGGTTTGATATCTTTATTAAGGCCCGCCTCTAAGTGGGTACCTCCTCAATAATCTAACTTAGTCATAAATCTTGAGTTGCTTCCAAATATGCTCCATTTAAGTTCCAAATGCACCGAATACCATCAATTATTTGTTAAATGCCACAACCACCAACCTACACCTAAAATAACATAGAACAAGTAAAAATGCACATGATTACAAGAATATAGCAACGAATAAGCATAAATTAGATATGAAATTGCGTATATAAAATACACTTATCAAAATCCCCCAAACTTAAACTGTGTTAGTCCTCGAGCACAAGACAACTACATGCAATGCAATGATATGAATACGAATTCACTTAAATACTATCAAATCCAACAATACCGCAGAATCAAAATTATCTTAACGGCCTCAGCGAAAATAAGCAACTATACAATATCAACCATCTAAAACCAATATACAAATACGCTTTAATCCTCGAATCTCAAGCCATCATCACTGGTATAGTGTGTGTGTGTGTGTGTGTGTGTAACATCCATGATAACTGATACCGACTCAAATTCAATACATAACCAGTCTCTTAGAAGGAATCATGCAGCACTAACTTAAAAATTTTAAGAATAACTAATTCCAACTAAAAATCAAGCAATCACAAACCTCAAAGGTTCACGCGGGGTACTTATGCTTTATTTTCATCTACGGGGGTTTATTGCTCTTATTTCCCGTCTTCTTCATATATATATATATATATATATATATATATTTTATCACATAGATGTGCAATGTCTTATTCCCTTAGGCTTTTCAATGCTACCTTAACGAGCTTTCGACCAACGACTCCCAGACCATTAGGACCTTAGGGCGCTAGGTGTAAAGACAATCCCCTCGGGCTTACTTGCTCATGTAACAAAGGCCACAAAACTAGAAAAGCACACTACGGTGTTTATTCATATTTTTTTCTTTTTTTTTATTTTAGATAAGCTTATATACCCCACATAATCTCCCCCAAACTTAAGTTCTTGCCTAACTTTAGCCTTTACCATCCATCCTTGTCATTTTATCATTCACTCTAGCATTATCCTTTAGAGACCATTTAGGTACCGGTTTAAACTTAACCATTAACACAGATGTTTGTTAAACGTATTATCCTTTTATACCAGTTTCAAACAAACTCAAGATTAGATTCATAAACGATCATTATGTCATAGTTCTCATACTCAATAATGTATTTGCTACTTATTTGATAATCACATCATAGGCCCCCAATAACATGAAACTCAACTTTGATAGACTTAAATAACACAATAATTACTAATTAACATATTTATTTTTATTTTTTATATAGATGTGAATAACAAAATGCATTACACTATTATCTACTATGGAAAACCTAAACTACCATGAATGCCCTAAGCTATCATGCAATACTGAAAATAAAATGCAATATAGAAATTTAAGTGACCAAAATTAAAAATGAATCCTAAAAGCTGTAATGCATGCAAACATGAATTTAAATCCCCCAAAATTAAACAATACAATGTCCTCATTAGATAATTGATCAAAATTAGTACGTGAGGACTTCCTTGTCAATGCTTAAGCTTGAGGAGGTGGTTGTTGTCCTTTCTCATCGGATCACTCGGTGGGAACCTTGGCATTGGACTGGGCTGTTGATATGGAAATTGTGCCGCCGGGTTGAAACTTTGAAGTGTTGTGTTCAACAAGGCAAAAGATGTATGCATAGCGTCAAACATGTGCTCTTGCCTTATTACCAATCAGCGCATTTCCCGATGAGTTGCCTTTGTGTGTGCATTCAGTTGATTTTGGAAATCAAGGAATTGAGTTCGGGATATAGCCTTGGCCTGCGGTATCTCTTCATCTCCTTGATCGCTCATTGTGTCATCATCGTCCCCCGAGGCCTCTATAGCATCCACATCATTTTCCGATGATGACGAAAAAATGAACCCCACTCCACGCGGGTGTGATTCACCTCCTGCCCATACAGAGTAACGCGCTATCATTCTGGAATCCAAAGAATCATGGCGGCATTTAAGTGGGCTCGTCATCAGACCATCTAACTCCTGTTTGACGGAACAACCCACATATGAGTGATGGGTGTGGCAAGCCTCCAGAAAAATTCCCACGTAGGCACCGACGGATGGAGAAGCAAATGATAGCACTGACATCAATTATAAAATCTTGCATGATGGGGTACAACAACAACGCCTTCTCTTTGGTGACGTCCAAGGTATGTTAGGATGGAAGTAATTTTGCGCAGAGGAAGGCATACCAGATTTTTCCATACCTGCTAAGGGTCTTGCTGGGGAACACGGTGCCGCCCTTCCGCCCTTTCGTCCATGACGTTCCCGGCTTTGTTATCTCCATGATTATGGCATCCCAGTCAGGATCGGAATCACGAAGGTGCACATACTGGCAATGATGATGCACCCACAGTTGGTAGTATGTGTTGATGGCGTCGGTACTAAACAGAACCAACTGTCCTCGCACAAATGCTTGAAATGGTTCCTTATCCACCACATTTGCGTAAAACTCCTTGACAATGTTGACAACTACTGGTTCCGGCTCCTCGGTGAATTTCACTCATCCCTTTTGGTAAATTTGTGGCATGAGCTCCCCATCATTAGGTTCCGGTGCCAACCCCCGCTCCGGTGTAAGGGCTTTGGTAAGCATATAGTCATACCGGTCGGCGGCGGCGGCACTTGCAAATTTTTGACGATCGAAGGTGCGGATAGGTTGGGATGGGCGTGAACTCTCCCCCCCGTTGGCATTTAGATGATGATTGTGAAGCCATTTCTCCCTATTGCTGGTTTTGCCCTAACTCTCCCCCAAACTTTTCAATTGTATTTCTCTAGCTCACAATTATGCTCTCTTGTTGCCTTATATGAAGTGTGGTGTAGGAGTTTGGAAGAGTTGTTGTGGTATTTATAGATGGAGAGGGAAGGCTAGCATTGGTGGAGTGAGGAGGTGGGAAGGTGGAGAAGAGTAATTGAATATTGGGAATGTGGGGAAAGTGGGTGGTGGTTATGGAGTAGTGGGGAAGTGTAAAAGTGGGAGTTATTGGGAAGGAGAGAAGACTAGCAAACTGCGACGTCTATCAAAATTCCAGGACCTCATTTGCGTGGGGTAAAGAACTAAAAAGGCCCGCCTTAAACTTGTCCCCGATTTACGATTTTGAGGACCCGCCCCGTGGGGTTATATCGCTTAGGGCCCCCAATTGGCATATAATCACTTTTTTTGCGATCATGTTTTTGCTTTGTTGGGTAAAATCTAATTACGCACAACACGCAAGTATACGTGGTCAACAAGTAATACAATAATAAGTCAAGTATCGTTCTCACAGAGATAAATTAGCAAATACCTTAACTTACAATTACCAATCTTTTATTAACCCTAATTTTATTAAACAAACCAAATCAATAATTTAAATTATCAAAACTAAAATTAAGAATAATTAAATTAGCACAAAACAACCACGAATATCAAAATCTAAATTTTAAACAATTAATGGAGAATTAGACTTACGATTTCACCCTAAGCGTCGCTTTGATTTTAACACCTTTATTCCAATTCAACGCATTATCCCAGTTTATTAATCAAGAACACGAATGTAGTATTAATCACCTCTCGATGCACTAATACCATATTAACTTCAATCCACAATTAAGATAGAAATCCGTTAAACACCTTAATTAACTAACCCACTATATCTCTATGTGAATTACAATTGAAGAAGGTTGAAGAATAAGTTCTCTATCCGATTACATGCGGCGTCAAGCATATCTCTACCTTAACACACATCAAGTTTAAGCTACTAACAAAATCCTGAACACATGCTATATTAACTAGGTCTAGAATTGAATATCCTCTCTCGATTCCACCCAACTCCACAAAGAATTGTTGATCAGGCAATTCATAGATTCAAGCACAAATTAATATAGATAAACTGGAGATAGCTTATTAAATTAGAAATCAAAGTTTACAAAATCATCGATTCACTCAAGGACCCATCACAAGCCTAAAAAGTGAATTAGTTCATAATAAATGAAATAAACGCTGAATAAATCATAGAAATCATTCTCTCAATTACAAATAATAATCTAACACAAAGAATATTAGAAAACACCCTTCACGTAGACTAGAGTTGCAATTGTCTTGAAAAACTCCTCAAAATACCCCTCCACACTTGTTCTCCTCAAACTCACTTTTTTTCTTCGTAAACCATCTTTCCTCAGAATCTCCCTTTTTGTGTTTGATAGAGTCCTAGATATCTAGCCTCCAATTCCAGCCGCAATCTCTATCCATTAGAGTTATACTGACATATAAAAAAGCTAAAATTTGTACTCTAAAGGAATTATAACTGAAACAGGACACTCAGGATTTGGTTTATACACTATAGATGCCCGCCCTGCGGGCTTGCCTCCTATTTTCTCGAATGAAGTCCCCCACCCCGGCGGGGGTGTATAGCTTAATAATTCCCGCCCTGGCGGGCTTGTGTTCTGTTAACTGATTTGTAAGACCCCCCCGCCCCGGTGGTGGTTTGTATCTTTATTAAGGCCATACAATGGGTACCTCTATAATCGACTTAGTCATGCAGATCGAAGAGTTACTTCCAAATATGCTCCATTTAAGTTCCAAACGCACCGAATACCATCAATTGTACGTTAAATGCCACAACCACCAACCTACACAAAAATAACATGTAACAAGTAAAAATGCACATGATTACAAGAATATAGCAACGAATAAGCATGAATTAGATATGAAATCGCCGTATATAAAATACACTTATCAAAATCCCCAAACTTAAACTGTTTAGTCCTCGAGCACAAGACAACTACATGCAATGCAATGATATGAATACTGAATTCACTTAAATACTATCAAATCCAACAATCTGCGAGAATCAAAATTATCTTAACTACCAAATAAAATAAGCAACTATACAATATCAACCATCTAAAACCAATATACAAATACGCTTTAATCCTCGAATCTCAAGCCATCATCACTGGTATAGTGTGTGTGTGTGTGTGTGTGTGTAACATCCATGAGTTAAGTAACTAGAGTGGCGGCTGCACGGGTTCATCTGCCGACCATCGATCTACACAGTCCATAAATAAGTGAGGGGTATGGCAATCCTCCTAAAAATGCCCCGCGCAAGCAGCGTCTGATCAAAAAACTGATAATGGCCCCAATATCAAAATCAAAATCCTTAACGATGGCATATAGGAGTAGAACATTTTCTTTAGTTACTTCACAGGTATATGTTGATGGAAACAACTTTGCATAAAGGAAAGCATACCAGATCTTGCCATACAAACTCAAATCTTTACTCATAAATAGGGTTCTTCATTTCTTTCCTTTTGCCCATGTGGTGCCCGGTTTTGATATGTTAACAAGGATTTTATCATAATTGGGGTTATTGTCTCTAAGCTGAACATACTGGCAAGCATTTGGGGCTCGCACGTTGTCGAATTCATTGATTACCTCCGGACTGAATAGTAATTGCTTGCCACGAACAAAGGCTACAAATGGTGCTTTATCCTCTCCGTTGGCATAAAACTCTTTCACCATTATCACAACTGCAGGTTTTGACTGATTAGTAAATGTATCCCAACCCTGTTCATTGATTTTTCGCCTCATTTGTCCATCGAACGAATCTGGCCTCAACCCTCTCTCCGGTGTCAACGCTTTTGGTGTGAAGTAATCATATTTGTCAGTCATATAAGCACTGACAAATTTTTGTTTGTCATAACTACGTGTTGGTGGTGAGGACCCTTCGGCACGTTAACGTTTAACCGGCGTTTTCGGTGCCATGATATCATAATGCAAGTAAAAAATCCCCTAAACTTTTCACTCATGCAATGTTTCAAACACTTGGCGTGCACAACAATGCACTATGCCCCAAATTGAAGAATGAAAACCAAATATGGTGAAAAATTGATAAGATTTGATTACCCACATTGATTTCCTCACTTGATAATGATAATAGAGTGGTTGAGCAACCAATTACTGAATTTCCCCCTCCTTCCTTGCTTGTAAACCCGAAACTTGAAGAAACCCTAGTTTTGGTGTATGAAATTCTGAGAAAGTGATGTATATTATATGTGGAATGGATGAATTTGGGGTTGGGTTTATATAATATGGAAGTAGTGGTCAAATTTGGTGTGAAGTGGGGGATATGGGAACAATTTTGTGGGTTTTGTGGTGCTTAGGTTTGGTTTTGAGCAATAGAAGTGGCTTCTGGACGATCTGCAGAAGCTATTTTAAAAACAAATTTCCCGTACCCCAGCTGGGGCGGGGTGTATTTGCCTTAGAAAGCCCGTCGGGGCGGGTAGATATAGAGGCCCCCCCCAGCTGGGGTGGGCATATGTTTTTTGCAGGACTTCTGATTTTCAGCTAGTTCACTCGCATGCGTGTAAAACTTTATCCTTAGTTCCTAAAATCCAATAAAACCAACATTTTAAGTTAAATATATGGAGTTTGAGTAAGAATGTTGTAAATTACTTACAATAACTAACTACTTACCTAAGATTTGCACAAATTTGAACTAATGAATACTAAAATTAGTAACTAAACTACGAGTTATGCAATATGAAACTAAAATACTGTAATTGATAAGAAAATTGGGTTGCCTCCCAATGAGCGCTTGTTTTTAAGTCTTTCAGCCTGACTATTCCCTGTGTCATGACGCATCGGGAAGAGTAATCATGTTGGCTTAATTGTCGATGTCACCACCCCAATAGTGCTTTAGACGCTGCCCGTTAACTTTGAATGTTTCCAGCAGATTCCTGCTGTAGAGTTCAACGGCGTCATGTGGGTAGGTTGTCTTGATGGTGAATGGCCCCGACCATCGTGATTTAAGTTTCCCGATAAATAATCTCAATCGAGAGTTATATAATAACACAACTTGGATCGGTTCAAACTTCCTATTCAAGATCTTCTTGTCGTTCCACTGCTTGACCTTTTCCTTATACAACTTAGAGTTTTTGTAGGCTTGCAGACGAAACTCGTCCTGCTCATTGAGTTGCAACAGTCTTTTCTCGCCTGCAACTGTTTGACCAAAATTCAACTTTTGAATGGCCCATTACGCTTTTTGTTAAATTTCAACTGGTAGATGACACGCTTTCCCATAGATAAGTTGATACGGAGACATCCCAATTGGTGTCCTGTATGTTGTTCGATAAGCCCATAGAGCGTCATCCAATTTCAGAGACCAGTCCTTTCTGTTTAGATTCACCACTTTCTCTAAAATTTGTTTCACCTCTCTATTTGACACTTCAGCTTGGCCATTCGTTTAGGGATGATAAGTCATCACAACCCTGTGATTAACCCCATATTTTGCCAAGAGAGCTGTAAAGAACTTATTGCAGAAGTGACTTCCCTCATCACTTATTATTGCTCTCGGCGTGCCTAATCTCGTGAAGATGTTTTTCTGTAGGAACTTCATAACAACTTTGGCATCATTCGTAGGGAATGCCACAGCTTCAACCCACTTCCATACATAGTTCACAGCTAGTAGAATGTATAAATTATTATATAAAGGCGGAAAAGGTCCTATAAAGTCGATCCCCCATACATCGAAAATTTCAAATTCTAAGATTGTGTTTAGCGGCATTTCATTCCTTTTTGAAATATTACCCACCCTTTGACATCTATCACAGTTTTTTATGAACTGGTGGGCATTTTTAAACATAGTAGGCCGATAGAATCTTTCTTGAAGAACCTTTGTCACTGTTCGCTCACTTCTATAGTGTCCCCCATATGCAGATGCATGGCATGCGTGCAAGATGTTATTCACTTCACTGTAGGGTACACATCTACGAATCATCTTGTCCGCACACTGTATAAAAATATAAGGCTCATCCCATATATACCACTTGACATCATGTTGGAACTTCTTTTTCTTTTGACGTGTCAAATCAGGAGGAAAGATCTTGCTCACCAAGTAATTAGAAAAATTTGCATACCATGGAAATTCTGAATTTACCCCAAATAATTGTTCATTTAGAAATGACTCGTTGATCAAACACTTATCTGCCTTGTCTTTGTCCGAATTTTCCAACCTTGAAAGATGATCAACTACTTAATTTTCTGTCCCCTTTCTATTCTTGATTTCCAAATCAAACTCTTGAAGGAGTAGAATCCATTGAATAAGCCTAAGCTTTGCATCTTTCTTGGAAATTAGATAACGAATTGCCGACAACCTTTGTTCCTATCAAATATGCTCGAAATTTGTCAAAGTCATACACGACTGCAAGTACCTCCTTCTTGATATTTGTATAGCTTAATTGAGCATCCGTGAGGGTTTTACTTGCATAGTAAATAGCATGAAAGATCTTGTCTCGGTGTTGTCCCAAAACAACCCCTACTCGCTAGCATCACACATCAATTCAAACGACATCGTCCAATTTGATGCTACGATTACGGGAGCTGTTGTCAAACTCTTCTTCAATTGTTCAAATGCTGTCAAACATTCTTCATCAAATTTGGAAATTTCCTCTTTCTCTAATAGACTGCATAGCTGTTTCGCAATCTTTGATAAATCAACGATAGAATCCGGCTTGCCCGAGGAAAGTGCGAATTCCTTTAACTGAGGTCGGAGGTGGAATATTCTCAATAGTTTCCAACTTTACCTGGTCAACTTCCAAACCTTTCGCAGAGACTTTGTGCCCGAGGATGATTCCTTCTTCGACCATGAAATGGCATTTTTCCCAGTTCAACACAAGATTGGTTTCCACGCAGTGTTTCAATACCATAACCAGATTCTCAAGACAACTATCAAAGGTATTCCCCTAAACTGAAAAGTCGTCCATGAAAACTTCAACATTGCGCTCCACCATGTCTGAAAATATAGTCATCATACATCTCTGAAAGGTCACCGATACATTACACAACCCGAATGACATCCTCTTGAAAGCAAAAGTGCCATATGAGCACGTGAATGTAGTCTTCTCTTGTTCTTTAGGAGCAATGACGATCTGATTATACCCAGAATACCTGTCCAATAGGCAATAATACTCATGTCCGGCCAAACGGTCCAACATCTGATCGATGAAAGGTAGAGGAAAGTGGTCCTTCCGGGTTGCCTTATTGAGCTTCTTGTAATTCATGCATACCCTCCAGCCGGTCACTGTCCTCGTCGGTATCAATTCATTATCATCTTTAGTCACAACCTTCATTCCACCTTTCTTCGGGATACACTGAACTGGACTCACCCATGAACTATCTGAAATAGGGTAGATTATCCCAGCATCCAACCATTTCAGAATGTCTTTCTTGACAACCTCTTTCATGATTGGATTGAGCCTTCTTTTTTGTTCTACTATCAATTTTGCATCCTCTTCCAAGAGTATCTTATGCATACAGAATGAAAGGTTTATTCCCTTGATGTCAGCAATTGTCCATCCTATTGCATATTTGTACTTTCGAAGAACCCTCACCAACTTACTTTCCCGCAAATCGTTAAGTGCAAATGCAATAATAACAGGTAAAGTATCAGAATTATCCAAAAATGCAT
Organism: Panax ginseng; assembly: GCA_020205605.1. Lineage (NCBI taxonomy): Eukaryota > Viridiplantae > Streptophyta > Magnoliopsida > Apiales > Araliaceae > Panax > Panax ginseng. Next base: position 37,625,065 of record CM035130.1, on the reverse strand, counting down.
ACCTGAGGTGTTTAGAAAGAGGCTTTAGCTCAAGAGTGGGTGGTTTCTGAAGTGAGGGTTTCATCCATGTCGATGCTTTCTCTTCCATATGTAATGGTTCGAATGGCACCTTGAATCTACTCAGTCTAGGAAATGCATCCAACATATACAAATAGTCCACAAATTTTGAATCATCCAAGTCAGTATCCCCCATCAAAGTGTTATCCAACGGATCCCTATCCAAACCTCTTATCAAATCTTCATTAACCATCTTTTCGATCACATCCATTCTGAAACACTTTTCCTCATCTGTAGGTAATCTCATGGCTTTGAACACATTAAATTTCACCTCTTGGTCTTGTACTCTCATTGTTAACTCCCCTTTCTGAACATCAATGAGAGTCCTCCCAGTTGTAAGACCCCAACTTTTATGAATAAAGATGAATTTTCTATAAATATCATTTTTGAATATTATGGAGTGAATTTGATATAATATTATAGTTGTGGGTAATATTTATAAATTTTGCAAAGTACGCAAGTTGTTATATTATATTCGATTGGTCAGAGAATATTCATTTTAACAGGGAATATTTGTACGACGGCACAATCATTGGTGGACCCCACAACAGAATTATTGTCGGATTGAGAAAACGACAAAAATATCTTCTATAAAAATAACGGCAAAAGTTTTTTCGTTAACTGTTGAAATACTCGGTGGTAAAAGTACAGTAATACGCGTGGTTGCATAGTAACAAACGGTATTGATTATTGATGCTTACGTGAGAAGTCACTCAGTTTTGTTCAATTATTGCTACAGTAATTGTTGCGTAGTATCTCACGTTATTTGATTCAATTATTATCGATATTTTATATATTATTAATTCAATAATTGAGAGGATGCAGTTATTCATATTATTATTTACAATATTGACGATCTCTAGAAAGTTCTGTCGAGGAGAGGTTTGGTCACCTAATTACGTGTCAATAGGGAGAAATCCTTATTGGAAAGCCCCCTCTTTCCTGGGAACGATCTGGTTTTTAAATATTGCAAATTATAATAATGATGATTAATGTTGTTAAAAATATAGAGGGGATTTTTATGAAGTATTTGATGTAAATTTTGCTTATTATATGGACCCCCATTTACCCATTTTTCAAAATAATCGGTAGAAAATTATTCAGTATATGTATATATATATATATATATATATATATATATATATATATTAATAAAAGGTGGGGCCCACATGTGATGATGACACATGGGTGGGGCCCGCGTGTGATGAAAATATGATTGTCAGGAAAAATAAATGGTCATGGGTGGAGTATATTTATATATATATAAGTTTTATAAATTTTGTCTTATATATATATATATATTATATATTATTATAAGTTTTGTTTTTTTATGAAAATAGAATATATTTTATTTTATTTGAATAGTATTTTACTATGCAGTGCATAGTAAATCTTGTGAATCAGAAAGTTGCGCCCGTGAATTCGTTTAATTTCAAAACACTGTGCGTCGGTGATTATTTCCAAATAGTATCTTTTCCATTCTCCTATAAATAGGATGCTTAGTTAGAATTGAAAATCACACCAGAATCAGAGAATTCTTCTTCTATAATATTGAGCGTATTTCTTTCGAGTTTTAGAAAGCTTTGAGCGTAGAAAACAATAAAAGTTTTCTTCAAGAATATCCCAAATTTCTACCAAATTGGAATACTCTTCTTTTTAAGGTAAGGGATATTATTTTTGTTCAGTATTCATATGAAATAATATTTTCTTCCATACTCTGTAGTATATAAGTAATATTATTTTATTTCAGATTTTGAATTCTACACTCATTTTGTTAAAGTTTTGGCTTCTATAGTCCATGAAATTAGTAGAATATCCTTTATTTGCGCTTCATCCAATATCTTTTCATGGAAATATTATTCTGAGCATTCTTGATAAGTTTGAACTTTTTCATGCCGGAGTACTATTCACGGGGTTACTATTCCCGAAGTACTATTCATGGGTTACTATTCACCCAGGGTGCTATTTATGATAAAAATTGATTTCTTTTCGATCCAAATCATTTTTGATACAATATTATTCTTGAATTTTACTCCACAAAACAATATCATGTTGACAATTTGGACATTATTGAATTATGGATAAATTAAATTATAAATCTTTAAAAATTTATCATTTGCTTTCTTTTAATTGAATTCTTATATCATTGTCATCATCCTCATGCTTATATTGTTATGAAAGTCATCTTTGGCCCGTAGTGTATAGATGGACTTGGTATGATTATGACCAGGGATTATTCGGTATAATCATGACCGTAATATTACAAATGATGTGGTAAAAGTCCTCATTGGCCCATAGTGCATTGATGAACAGTTGTTGGCATGATCATGACCATTGATGAAAACACGAATATCCTTGGCCCGTAGTGCATGGATAATTCGTGGTTGTGATACTAATGAATATCTTTGGTCGTAGTGCAGGGATGATTCGATGATGTGGATTATTTATTAAGCTGAGTCTCAGCGATAAAAATTGATGATAAACTTTTTAAATCATAGAAGATAGTAGATTTCATGCTCTACTTGACTCTTCTAATGGATTGCTTGTTCCGCTGCAGTTAAACTTGATGTCTATTGTATTTTATCCGTTTAACACTGTTGAAGGATAACGATAAATCATTCTGCATTATCTTAGTCATACTATTTCTTACTGGGCTAGTTGAGCTCACCCTTTGCTTTCATTATTCTCTTCAGGAAATGAGAATATAGTTGACTAGTCGGAAAGCGAATAATTGGTCCGTATATTTGCATTAGTAGTCTTCACTATTCTCGTGAAATAGTGTGATAATAAATGTATTGAGGACTTATTTTGAGTTTGAATCACATGCAGAAGACAATATTTGTATTAAAACTCACAGCTCATGTTGTATATTTAAGTTTGTATTTGTATTTTGTACCATGTATTTAGCAACTCAGAATGGGTGATGTATACCTATTTTGGGGATAATATGTGGTGTGTCAATTAACCTTTGTTTTGTTGCAGTATTTGAAAATGACATCTGAGAATGTTGAGAATAGCAATGGAGCACAGGAGACAGTTGAGTCTCCACATATCAATACCCAGGATAATGTGACACCCCCAAATCTAGGTACTTCATTCCCACAAGACTTGGTGTTTACTTTTCATTCATTCATATCTATCTACCCAAAATATAATAAAATTAAATCAGAAATCCTATCTTTAAAGGGTTACATCATTAATCAGAAAGTCTTCCCAGGTTGTCTAACCTTAAACATCAATCAAGTGCGAAAATAAAATAATTACATCACATCATTAAATATAAAATCTAACATCATGACAATAAATGAAACTACAAGTCTTCATCACTTGCACATTTTTCCCTTTCCTTTGCTAGTCGTAGGTTCATTGACTTTCTCAACTTTAGCTGCAATAATTATATTTATGCAAGAGTGAGCAAAACAAATGCTCACTAGATATAGCAATGAATCAATAAGAGAATAATAACTGCCAATGAATTGGCTCATCAAAACTAAATAGTACTCTATCAATGATAACCCAAAAACTGGAATCAAAATATGAAATATATATCTGAGGGTCATAAGACCACGAACTATGTTCACGGTTACAAGTAATCTTTCAACTCTAACCTTAATAGTTATACTGTAGGGACTTCACGTACTTAGGGGGATCAGCCCTTCGTACAATGTATTGTGCACAAACATTTAAACGCATTGTGTATCCCCTATAATAGGGTTGTTCTTCTCAATTTTAGAGTACAAGTCCGCACCAAAGAAAGTTTGGGTTGGATAAGCTTCAAGGGTAATTTAGAGTTTAACGACCATCAACTAAAGGATTAGTTGAATCAACAAAGTTTGATAACACTACAGTTGATCACTAACAACATAGCATGGAACAATGAATAATCATAGACGAACTAATTTCTTATTAACTCATGTTTGGAAGTAACTAAAACATAAGTATTGAATGAAACAATAAACCTTGCTTGAACAATATTAAGCTAAGGCTACGTTCTTGAGATAAGATAATTAACTTATGAATATGTACTAAGGAATAACAAGCTTAAAATGAAACTTGCTCAATATAACAATAATATTTCGAATTGCGTTAAGTAAATGAAATAGAATAATTCACTTAGAGCTTTGAGTTCAAGAATTTGCATTTATCTTAAAAGAATAGAACTCAAGAAAAATTACTTAACTATAAACAAGTTAGAATAACTCAATCATGATTAGAATACAAAACTTGCTTGGATAACGTTAGAATTAGAGCTTGCTTGAATAAAGATTAAGAATAAAAGAATTTGCTTAATAAAAGTTTAGAGAAAGAAACTTGCTCAAAGTAAAGAGGTAAGGTTTAGAAACTTGCAAACCCACACGAGACAAACCCTTCTATGAAGGATATCAAATGGAAAATATTGAGCTACTGGATTTAGTTTATGAAGATTGTGAGGTTTAATGTCAAACAAATGGCAATAAACAAAGGCGCTGCTTGGGAGGCAACCCAAGGGGAGTTCATTTCTTTTTATTTTCGCATTTATATTTTGATTATGTTGTTTTTCTTTTCTTTGTATTTTACTTTACATTAGGGACAATGTAAGTTTTAAGTGTGGGGGAAGGATTTAGGGTGTTTTAAAATTTAGGGTGTTTAAAAAAAAAATTGATTTTGTTAGTTTGAATTTTGAATTTTGTGGGAATAACCATTCTTTATTATTCTGTTATTCCATTCTTTATTATTCTGTTGGAATAACCTGTCTATGTGGATTACCGCATGCATGGTGAATTATCCTTTGTATTCATTCCTTATTAAATTGTGGAAATGATTTGTTTACGTGGATTACTGCATGGCGGGTTAAAATCCATTTGCGCTTTAAGTAATTTTTTCTGGACATTCAAAAATTCTTGAAAAATTTGAGAGGATATTATGATAAGTTTTCTAACATCTCTAAGTGGAATCACTGAAAGAGGAGTTGTAGATTTTTGTATGGACTATTTTTAACAAAGCACGAAAAAAATAAAAAAGGAGAAAAAGCTACTGTCCAAACTTTTGTAAGGGCTATTTCGGCCACTTAATTTATGAGAAAAATTCCGGCCTTTTGTGACATGGAAATATATGGTATAAAGTGCCTTCTGTCCAAAAATGAGCTCATTCTGACTTAAAATGAGCAAGTTATGACTATTTTAATATTTAAATTTTTTCGACGAAAAATGCTATAACCGGAGTTCTATAACTCCGATGACCATGAAATTTAAACTGGAAGCACACGTTAACATGTGTGTAGATCCCTTAAGATTTGGGAATTTCTGGAGTTAAACTTGAGGTAGCTAATTTCTTAAGGAATTAATTAGAAATTGATTTTTAAAAAATACTTAAGGGAGTTAAAAAATTATAAAAAAATACTTGTTGTGTATGAATATATGTATATATGTTTGGACAAATGATAAAAAATAATAAGTTAATTTGGTAATTTTTCATGAAAATGATTTAATTCTGAACATATGAGTTAAATATGTTATGTGAAGTTGAAAAATTGGTAAATAGGATTTTATGGCTTGAAAATCCTATATAAGGTATATCTGAAATTTTTATGAGGATTTGATCATTGGTGATGAAATCTTATGAGTATGGCATTTTGAATGATTAAATGCATTATTTTGTAAAGTGTAAATAATTAAAATAAATTGTTTATAAGTTTAAGAAATGATTAAAATATTATTATAATATTAATGATATTAGATTATGAGATTATTAAGTGATTGATAACATTGACATATTCTTGAACCCTGGATAAATTATATTATAAATATTTAATATTTATCCTTTATCTCATTTGATTGATTCTTTATATCATTGTCATGATCCTCATGCTTATATTGTGTTGAAAGTCATCTGTGGCTTACCTGCATAGATGGACTTGGTATGATTATAACTAGGGATTATTAGGTATAATCATGACCGTAATGTTACAAATGATGTGGTAAAAGTCATCTTTGGCCCGTAGTGCATATATGGACTTGGTATGATTATGACCAAGGATTATTCGGTATAATCATGACCGTAATTGAAAACACGAATATCCTTGGCCCATAGTGCATGGATAATTCGTGGTCGTAATACTAATGAATATCCTTAGCCGTAGTACAGGGATGATTCGATGATGTGGATTAATTATTAAGCTGAGTCTCAACGATAACATATTGATAATACACTTTTAATTCGTAGAAGATAGTAGATATCATGCTCTACTTGACTCTCCTATAATACAGTTATATGTCTTTGGCCTGTAGAGCAATGATGAATTGTTAATGAATATCTTTGGCCCGTAGTGCAAAGATGAATTTATTTGTATGATTATGAACAAGAATTGTGATTTGGTATAACCATAATTTTTAATGTTTCAGGTAGAGACAGGTGATGAAAATTATCTTCGTCCTGGGTGCGAAGAGGAATTTAGAATCACAATTATGATTATGAGTTATTCGTATGATTATGGACAGGAATTGTTGATTGATGTTACAGGGATAAAACATTATTGGTGGACTTTTAACATGGAGAAGATAATAGACCTAATGGTCTATTTGACTCATCTAATGGATTGCTTTCGTTCACACTAAACTATGGTTGAAAAGTTTTATCATCTACCATATGTTCTTAATCTCTAATTTATTACTGATGAAGGCTATTGATGATGTAAATTATCTTTAGTCATGATATTCTTTACTGGCTAGTTGTGCCCACCCTTTTGCTTCACAATTCCTTTCAGGTAATAAGAGTGTAGCTGGGTCGAGCGGGGGTAACAGGAGAATGGAACGGTGGTCTATAGTTGTTGAGGTTCTCCCTAAATAGTATAGAAATAATTTTATTGAGAACTTTAGATAAGTGTGTCGTATTGTATACGTCGTGAACCGAATAGGGTGAGGTGAACCCAACTTTGGAAGGGTGTTTTGCCACTATCATACGAGATGTCTAATGACATACAACCTCGTGCTATCATAAGACAGGGTTGTGCACATCCACTTGCTGAGTATATCTACGAGCACTACCTATATAATCTTGGAGTTTGTTTGAAATATGATTCTCAATTGGAGAAAATGGAGATAATTATAAGTCAAGAGAATGCTCACCATTGGAAAGAAGATGATAGCAATCTTCTTATTTTTCTTTGGGGACTATTGGGTCAACCAAGAATAATTCTGTGGAGATATGATATCTATCATAACCTAGACGCATGACCTCCCATGTACGAAGGTTTCCTTGAGTATTTTCCAAAGATTTAATTTCTAAAACAGTTATTGACTGTACTTTTATGTAAAGTACCATTATAAGGTTGTGGTCGAGGCACCATGAGAGTTACATACATTTGTATTAAAACTCACAGTTTAACTGTGGTCGTATTCTGCACGACGGTTCAACAGTTGTATAAATGAAGTTTGTAAATAATTTTTATAGTGTGATATCTGGCGACTCAGAATGGGTCGTGTGGACCTATTTTGGGGGCGTCACATCGGGCCTTTTATTATTACTGACATTTTTAATAATGGTGCAGTGGAAATTCAAAGTCCAAGCACATGGAAGATTTTTAAAGTGAATGGTCACAGGCTCAAACCCTTCTATGAAGGATATCAAATGGAAAATATTGAGCTACTGGATTTGGTGGATCCAGTTTATGAAGATTGTGAGGTTTAATGTCAAGCCAATGGCAATAAACAAAGGCGCTGCTTGGGAGGCAACCCAAGGGGAGTTCATTTCTTTTTATTTTCGCATTTATATTTTGATTATGTTGTTTTTATTTTCTTTGTATTTTACTTTACATTAGGGACAATGTAAGTTTTAAGTGTGGGGGAAGGATTTAGGGTGTTTTAAAATTTAGGGTGTTTAAAAAAAATTTGATTTTGTTAGTTTGAATTTTGAATTTTGTGGGTATATTCTCTCTGCAAACCCTCACGAGACAAAACTCGTCCACTTGGGGTAACCTTTGGGTTTAAAGGCTTGTTGTACATGCTAAGTGCAATCGTGTTTCCTACGAAAATGGGGTAGTTTTTAAAATAAGTCACTTGAGAAATGAGTTAATTTGGATTTTGATTTTTTACCAATGATAAAATCTTGATTCTCGTTGATAACATTTTGGAAAATTGATAGACGTTGTGTAGTTTGAATTTGGTTTTCTTTGTTGATTTTTACTTTATTTGAGACCCTTCTCTTTTGAGTACTTGTCCATTTGGTCGACCTAGTTTTAACTTGGAAAGGATTTATTTATTTTTTTCGATTAAATGTCGAGGGGAGAAATTCTTGAACTCTTTCATTTGTTTGATCATAACTTGAAGTAAACATGAGGTTTTATTTAAGAAAGGGGAAATGATTTAGGCAAAGGTTAGATGTTTGATTTAACAATAAAAAAAGGGAAATAAAAAATAATGATTCATGTGGTGAGTTGAGATGGAGCGTAAAACACACTCATTCATAAACACGTGGCATACTGAGATGGAGCGTAAAACGCACTTTTCATTGGTAAGACGAGACATAAAATTCACTTCTACCGAAGGAAGAAAAAAGTCTCTTGATCTTCTAGTGTTATTTGCTTATGTTAACTGAGAGTAGTATGAAAATAGATGTTTAGAGTTTTTCTTTCTCCTTCAAAGCTTTGACTTCACAAATTTTTCTGAGTTCTGATTGAGTTGGTACATGTGGATTCACACACACACGAAGGTTTAGGAGTAGAGTAAGATTGATAAGTAAGCTTGAATTTTAGATTAGCAGTGTTTTGAAGTTTTTCAAGAGTTACTGTTTTGAATCTTTGAGGTCAATGTTGAAGTTCATTTTAATTTGTGGCTCAAGGTTGTCAAGTTTGTTAGTTTGATTAGTTAAATTTTTGTTATAGTTTATTTTTGTTTTGCCCGAGGACGTGCAAAAGATAAGTGTGGGGGAATTTGATAAGTATAAAATATGTTATATTTTTATCTCTTAATGCCTAGTCTTTTATACTTATTTGGCACCTAAATGTACTCACTGTTCTTATATTTTGATTTAGGTTGCAAATGGAGCTATAAAATGAAAAAAGAGTTATTTTCGCACTTTTGGATTGTTTTGAAATCAGTCCGTCCATTTGAGGCTCAATTTTGTCCTTCGTCCAACCAATATCTCTCAAAGCTCAAAGAAAGAAAGTTGTAGATCTATTTCCTAACTTTCCGGATCATCTTGAAACGCCTAAATCAGAGCACGGGTGAGAAAGTTATGACCATTTTACCGACGGACGTCGAAGCTGAAAATTTCAGATTGTTTGGCTTTTGGACAGATTGATTCGCTTGCGATTTGAATTATGTTAGATTTTCCAAATGAGAATGTGGTCTTCTTGAAGTTTTTAGTGGACTTCTCAAGCTTTCCGGAATGGTATGGTGAGAAAAAATCCGAGTTCATTTGGGCCTCCAAACATTGCTTTTTAGATAGCTGACCCGAATCCCGCATGGACTGGATTCCTGTTCGGACCAGTTGGAGTATTTGGGCCATAACTTGAGCTTCCCAACTCCAAATCAGGTGATTCAAAAGCCCAAATTCATTATAAAATCCAGGGCTACAACTTTTGTTCTTTGCCCAAGTCCAAAATCGGTGGTCTGCTGATTCAAAAATTGGCTTACAAGGTGCTGATCAGTTTAGTTGTTAAATTTGGACTTTTAGCACATCACATGGGAACGTTTTTGGGATGTTATTTGCCTTAGATGGCTGATGCACATGACCAAGATTAGTTGTTAGATCTTGACTATCTTGTATACTTGAGTGCCTATAAATAGCAAGTGAAGCTAGGGGGAATTCACACATTAATTCACACACCATTCTCCATCTTCTCCGAATTCTAGTGTATTTAGTAGGGAAAGAGGATCACCTCCATAGTGAGGTTGTTGTCCTCACCCCTTTTATAATTCAAAAAAGTATTCATTGGACTTATTATGTTAGGCTAGTTCCTTTATTCAGTTCGAAGGGGATGTTGAACCTTGTTTACAGGTAATGGTTTGATTAAGTATAAACTATTTATTCGTTCTTACATGAAGTTCATTCTTGATAATCTATTTTAACTGTTGAATGATATTTATTTTGATTGGTTTAATGTGATCGGTTAAGTCAATTTGATTCATCTCATCTGCTAGATTAAGGGACAATATTTTTTGTAATTGATATTGTTCCTAATCATAAGTAGCAATTAATGATACATGATTGTGGTCAAGCTTTTGAGTATTGCTATGATTATCGGAAGACAAGTAAATAATCCGAGCTTGTGTGATTGTTGCTTGGATTAGTCTAATTCCCTAGTTCTTAATACTGCTATTATATTAAATCTAGAGAGTTTGTTCTAGGTTATGTAATAGTTAGAATTTTGTGAAGAGCTTATTTCATTAAGTGATAATCTAAGGGGAGTTTCGGATAGTAGAGCTTGTTGCTATCTAGGGCTATTAATTTCATTGAAGGATAAATATTGTTTTACTTAATTATTCTATTGTTGTAAAAAGGTGATAATTTGACCTAAGAATCAAATCTTTAATTCATTGGTAATTCTTATCACTTTAAATTATGTTCTTGTTAATTAGTGAAATCAAATTATAAACACCCCCTTTGGTAAACAAAGCATAAAATAAGACTAATCATTCTCTGTGGGATCGACTCTTACTTGCACTGCTACATTATTATCTTTCGCAGTAAGGTTTTATTTATGGTTGCTCGCGACAGCACACCAAATTTTGGCGCCGTTGCCGGGGAATGATTTTAGTTTATTTTCTTTGTTATCATTATTTTTATCTTTATTTATTATTATTATTATTATTATTATTATTATTATTTGTTGTACTCAAGTAATTTGAATTTCATTTGATTGTTTATGTCCAAAACTCGATCTACTAATCAAGATGATTTAAAGTGTGATCCAGAAATAGAGAGAACCATTTGTAGATTAAGGAAGGTAGCTCGGGAAAATTGTGAAGAGAAGGACACCATGGTAGAAACTTGAACTTTGAAGGAGCTTGCGGCCCCTACTTTGAATCAACAACCCTTATGCATAACCTTCCCTAATCTAGATGCTAATACTCATTTTGAATTAAAATCTGGACTAATACATCTTTTACCTACTTTTCATTGTTTGGCAGGTGAAGACCCTCACAAACATTTGAAGGAATTTCATGTGGCATGCACAAGTATGAAGCCTATCGGAGTAACGAAAGAACAAATCAAGTTGAGAGCCTTTCCATTTTCTCTAAAAGATTTGGCTAAGGATTTGCTTTACTATCTACCCTATGGAAGTATCACCAAATCGGAAGAGATGAAAAGATTATTCTTAGAAAAATATTTTCCCGCTTCAAGAGCAGCCAACATTCGAAAAGAAATCTGTGGTGTGAGGCAGAATAATGGAGAAACCCTACACGAGTATTGGGAACGTTTTAAGAAACTATGTGCAAGTTGCCCCCATCATTAAATTAGTGATCAACTCCTCATCCAATACTATTATGAAGGTCTTTTATCTACAGATAGGAGCATGATTGATGCTACTAGTGGAGGAGCTCTGGTGGACAAGACTCCCGAGGCTGCAAGAAATCTCATTGCAAATATGGCAGCTAATTCTCAATAATTTGGCAGTCGACTTGATTTCTCACTTAGGAATGTGAATGAGGTAAAAGTTTCTGCTATTGAACAACAAATTGCAAGTCTAACTTCTCTTGTTTGTCAAATGGCTACAGGAAACATACCAACAGCAAAGGCTTGTGGTATTTGTTTGTTAACAAATCACAATACAGATGCATGCCCAACACTACAAGAGGATGATACTATGCAACAGGCAAATGCAGTGGGGAATTATCAAGGACATTCCCAGCGAAAATTTGATCCCTACTCTAACACTTACAATTCTGGATGGAGGGATCATCCCAATTTGAGCTATGGAGGTACTAGGCCACCAGTGCAAGGTGTTTTCCCAAATGGGCAGCAAAGTTTTCAACCAGCTCAACCACAGTACCAACCTAGACAAGCTGCTCCTGTTAATTCTGGAACATCTCTTGATGACATGTTCAAGGCATTCATGAATCAAACACAACAATTCCAGTAAGAGACAAGGACTTCCATCCATAATCTAGAAAATCAAATGAGTCAACTTGCTACGACAGTTGGTCGATTGGACTCTAAAAATTTAGGGAAGCTACCTTCTCAAACTATTGTCAATCCGAGAGAGAATGCATGTGCCATAACTTTGAGGAGTGGAAAACAATTGGAAGCACCAAAAGCTACTGGTGAATTTGAGGAAGATAAGGCTGAGGAGGATGCAAAAATATCAAAGGTAAAACCTAACACTCCTATTTAGTTAAAGACTAATCCTTTACCTTTTCCTCCCAGGAATCCCAAAATTTCAAAGAAGGATGAGCAAGAGAAAGAAATTCTAGAAACTTTCGGGAATGTAGAGGTAAATATTCCTTTACTAGATGCAATTAAGCAAGTGCCTAGGTATGCAAAATTTTTGAAAGAATTATGCACTAATAAAAAAAATTAAAAAATGATGAAAGAGTCATTGTTGGTGAGAATGTATCAGCAGTCCTTCAAAGAAAAATGCCCCCTAAATGTAAAGATCTAGGCATGTTTACAATTCCATGTAGAATAGGTAATACCAGATTTCAGAAAGCTATGCTAGATTTAGGAGCTTCAATTAATGTCATGCCATTATCTATTTTTGCTTCTTTAAATCTAGGTCCTTTGAAACAAACTGGTGTTATTATTCAATTGGTTGATCGTACTAACACTTACTCCCAAGGGGTAATTGAAGATGTCTTGGTGAAGTTGAATGAACTAATCTTTCCTGCAGATTTTACATAGTGGATATGGATGATGATAAATCCCCAAATCCTGCACATATACTTTTAGGGAGGCCATTCTTGAAAACAACAAGGACTATGATTGATGTGCACAATGGAACCTTAACCATGGAGTTTGATGGTGAAAAGATACAATTCAACATATATGAGGCCATGAGGTACCCTTGTGATATTCACCCTGTTTTTGTTATTGATGTACTTGACTCTTTAGTGCACAAGTCTTTTGAACACACACAAAGGGAAAGTTTGGAGGTCGCCATCACCAATAGTCTGGAATTAGATGAAGAGGAAGAGATTGAGCAAAATCAGGATTGAAGGAGACTGTAGCCGCATTACATTCTTTACCTAAATCCTCAGATAAATATGCAGTTTATTCTATTCAATTGCCTAGTTCTCATCAAAAGTTATTACCATCTGTTGTGCAGGCCCCAACCTTTGAACTGAAACCTTTACCTATACACTTGAAGTATGAATTCTTAGGGAAGAATGAGACACTACCAGTGATTATTGCTAACAATCTAACCAAAGTAAAAGAGGACAAACTGCTCAGAGTCCTAAAGGACCACATAACAGTCTTTGGTTGGACTATAGCAAATATCAAATGTATTAGTCCTGCTACGTGCATGCATAGAATCCTTTTGGAAGATGGAGCCAAGCCCACTAGAGACACACAAAGAAGACTTAATCCACCCATGATGGAGGTAGTGAAGAAGGAGGTGCTGAAGTTACTTGATGCAGGTATAATCTACCCCATCTCAGACAGTCAATGGGTAAGTCCAGTACAGGTAGTACCAAAGAAATCTGGAATCACAGTCATCAAAAATGATGATAATGAGTTAGTGCCAACACGTATGCAGACAGGATGGAGAGTTTGTATTGATTACAGGAAGTTAAATGTTGTAACTAGAAAAGATCAATTTCCTCTCCCTTTTATTGATCAAATGTTAGAAAGATTAGCTGGCCATGCTTATTACTATTTTCTAGATGGTTTTTCAGGTTATAACCAAATTGTGATTGCACCCGAAGACCAAGAAAAGACCACATTCACATGTCCTTTTGGTACATTTGCGTATCATAGAATGTCTTTTGGACTGTGTAATGCACCAGGTACCTTCCAACAATGTACGATAAGCATCTTTTCTGATTTTCTTGAAAACTGCATTGAAGTATTTATGGATGACTTGACAATACATGGTGATTCTTTAGATGTATGCGTCGATAATCTGACTCGTGTGCTAGATAGATGCTTAGAAACTAATCTTGTTCTTAATTGGGAAAAGTGTCACTTTATGGTGGAGCAAGGTATAGTACTTGGCCATGTAGTTTCAGCTAAAGGATTAGAAGTGGATAAAGCTAAGATAGAAATTGTTACTGCTCTGCCTTACCCCGTAAGTGTGCAGGAGATTCGTTCTTTCCTTGGTCATGCAGGTTTCTATCATAGATTTATCAAGGACTTCTCGAAAATAGCTTTGCCATTGTGTAAGTTGCTGCAAAAGGATGTGGAATTCCAATTTGATGACAAGTGCAAGGAGGCGTTTGAAAAATTGAAGAAGCTATTGACCTCGGCACCGGTAATACAACCACCAAATTGGAAGTTATCGTTTGAGATCATGTGTGACGCAAGTAACTATGCAGTAGGAGCTGTCTTAGGCCAAATGGTTGACAAAGTTGTCCATGCCATTTATTATGCTTCTAGGACTCTAAATGCTGCTCAGATTAATTACACTATGACTGAAAAAGAACTCTTATCTGTTGTATTTGCTTTAGATAAGTTTAGATTGTATCTGCTTGGTACTAAAGTTGTAGTTTATTCTGACCATGCTGCTCTCAGGTATTTGCTAACCAAGAAGGAATCCAAACCAAGAATCATTAGAAGGATTCTATTGCTACAAGAATTTGACTTGAAGATCAAGGATAAGAAGGGAGCGGACAACTTGGTGGCGGATCACTTGAGCCGGTTGATTAAGGATGAAGAGGCGCTACCATTGCATGATTCTTTTCCAGATGAGCATTTATTTTCCATTGATGAGGCTATACCTTGGTATGCCAATATCGTGAATTACTTAGTGAGTGCTTATGTTCCTAGTGAGTTCTCTAAATTCCAAAAATAAAAGCTTAAGAGTGATGTCAAATATTATATATGGGATGATCCATACTTATGGAAATTTTGTGCTGACCAGATAGTTAGAAGGTGTGTGCCTAAAAGTGAGTTCTTATCTATTTTAACTTTTTGTCACTCTTATGCTTGTGGAGGCCATTTTGGACCAAAAAGAACATCTCATAAGGTTTTGGAATGTGGTTTCTTTTGGCCAATAATTTTTAAGGACTCTTATCAATTCTGTAAGTCATGTGAAAATTGTCAAAAGACAGGAAATATATCGAGTAGGAATCAAATGCCACAAACACCTATTTTAATTGTTGAAATTTTTGATGTTTGGGGTATTGATTTTATGGGACCATTTCACTGCTTCTTATAATATTTTACATTCTTTTCGGTCATTGATTATGTTTCTAAATGGGTGGAAGCTAAAGCCACCAGGACTGATGACTCTAAAGTTGTTGTAGATTTTGTCAAGACTAACATATTTGTCAGGTTTGGAACGCCAAGGGCCATAATCAGTGATAAGGGAACCCACTTCTGTCATAGGATGCTAGCAACACTATTCAAAAAATACAATGTGATGCATAAAGTTTCTACATCCTACCATCCACAGAGAAATGGGCAGGCTAAGGTATCCAACCGAGAGGTCGAGTCCATTCTGGAAAAAGTAGTCAAGCCGAGTAGAAAAGATTGGAGTCTGAGGTTAGAAGATGCACTTTGGGCCTATAGAACAGCTTATACAACTCCAATAGGTATGTCATCTTATAGGTTAGTGTTTGGGAAACCATGTCATCTACCAGTGGAGTTAGAACACAAGGCTTTTTGGGTAGTTAGATAATGTAATATGAGCTTAGATTCAGCTGGAGTCCATAGGAAGTTGCAGTTGCAAGAGCTAGAGGAATTGAGGAATGATGCATACGAGAGCTCAAAAATTTACAAAGAGAAAACAAAAGCCTTTCATGACAAGAAGATTACTAGAAAGAACTTTGTTGTTGGACAGAAAGTTCTCCTTTATCATTCAAGGCTAAAATTATTTCCAGGTAAGTTGTGCTCCCATTGGGTGAATTTTATAAAATGAAAGTATTCAATTTTCTTATAATTATTCTATTTAGTAAATGGTTAAATTGATAAAAGGTTAAAGTTAAGGGTGATATGTGAAAATTTTTCAAAGTATGCAAGTAGTTATAAAATATTCATTTGGTCGGGGAATATTCTTTTTGTTGGAGAATATTCGTAGGACGGCACAATCATTGGTGGACCCCACAACGGAAGTATTATCGTAGTAAGGAAATAACAGACTTATCTTTTTATAAAAATAACAGCGAAAGTGTTACCGTTAAAACTGTTGAACTACTCGGTAGTAAAAGTACAGTAATACGATGTCTGCATGGTTGCATAGTAGCACACGGTATTAATTATTGATGCTTACGTGAGAAGTCACTCAGTTATACTCAATTATTTTTATAGTAATTGTTGCATCATATCTCTCATATTATTGATTCAGTTATTGTCACAGTATCATCTGCATAATATTTTATATATATTATTGAATCAATCATTGAGACGACAAAGTTATTCATATTATTATTTGCAATATGGACAATGTATAGAAGTTCTGTCAAGGAGAGGTTTGGTCACCTAATTGTGCGCCAATAAGGAGAAATCCTTATCGGAAAGCCCCCTCTTTCCTAGGAACGACCTGATTGTTAAATATTGTGAGTTATAATATTAATGATGAATGTTATAAAAAAATAGAATTTGAGTTCGGAGTTGAATTTGGATACGCGGACATGATATTTGAGTCCGGAACGATGAAATTAGTAGAAATAGACTATAAACACAAAATTTGTCGGGGTTGACTTTTTGGTCAAAAAAGTCAACAAGTTGACTTTCAGAAAAAGTCAAACTTCTAAATTTCAAAAATGAAATTTTTGAGAAAAATATTTCCATTGTGTTGGGATTGTTAGTGTTAGTGGAAATCGACATTTATTTCGATAATAATTGATGTCTAGAGGTTATATTGACCAATCGGGTAATTAACCGAATAAATGAGCAATTAATTGCTATTGATTCACATGATTATAACTATTTGTTCACATGTGTGCACTATTGATTCACATTCATTTACTATTAGGGGAGTTGGTGCAAGATTGATAATACTTGCATGACTAAGTTAAAAATGGAGGTATAGATGGAGGTACTATACTGTAATTCGTATTTTCACATGATTATAACTATTGAGTCACATGATTGTACTATTGATATACATGATTTACTATTAGGGGAGTTGGTGCAAGATTGATAATACTTACATGACTAAATTAAAAATGAAGGAAAAGATGAAGGTATTATACTGTAATATTTCGAGCCCCAAAATGTGCAATTATGGAAATTATATTTTTCTATAAATAGAAGCTCATTCTTCCTTCATTTCTCACCAATTCACTAAAGCTATAGAGCAATTATTATAGAGAGAAATTATAGAGAGAAAGAAGAAGAGAAGTCTACTACCTCACTATTCTAGTATCCAGTCTTCTTTTGAGGTAAGGGGTATTATTCTTTCGTATTTATTAAGAGAGTTATTTTTTTCAATACTCGTAAGAGTTGTTATTCCATTCTTTATTATTCTGTTGGAATAACATGTTTGTGCGGTCTATCGCATGCCTGGTGATTTCTGTTGTTATTCCATTCTTTATTATTCTCATTGGAATAACTTTTATCATCTTGATCTATCACATGCCTGGTGATTTTTGTTGTTATTCCATTCTTTATTATTATGTTGGAATATCCTGTCTGTGCGAATTATGCATTACCTATTTCCGTTCTTTATTATTCTGTTGGAATATCATGTCTGTGCGGATTACGCATGACCTGGTTTCATTCTTTATTATTCTGGTGGGAATAACCTGTCTGTGCAGTCTATCGCATGCATGGTGAATTCTTCTGTTATTCCATTCTTTATTATTCTGTTGGAATAACCTGTCTATGTGGATTACCGCATGCATGGTGAATTATCCTTTGTATTCATTCCTTATTAAATTGTGGAAATGATTTGTTTACGTGGATTACCGCATGGCGGGTTAAAATCCATTTGCAGTTTCGTAATTTTTCGGACATTCAAAAATTCTGGAAAAATTTGAGAGGATATTATGATAAGTTTTCTAACATCTCTAAGTGGAATCACTGAAAGAGGAGTTGTAGATTTTTGTATGGACTATTTTTAACAAAGCACGAAAAAAATAAAAAAGGAGAAAAAGCTACTGTCCAAACTTTTGTAAGGGCTATTTCGGCCACTTAATTTATGAGAAAAATTCCGGCCTTTTGTGACATGGAAATATATGGTATAAAGTGCCTTCTGTCCAAAAATGAGCTCATTCTGACTTAAAATGAGCAAGTTATGACTATTTTAATATTTAAGTTTTTTCGACGAAAAATGCTATAACCGGAGTTCTATAACTCCGATGACCATGAAATTTAAACTGGAAGCACACGTTAACATGTGTAAGATCCTGCCAAGATTTGGGAATTTCTGGAGTTAAACTTGAGGTAGCTAATTTCTTAAGGAATTAATTAGAAATTGATTTTTAAAAAATACTTAAGGGAGTTAAAAAATTATAAAAAAATACTTGTTGTGTATGAATATATGTATATATGTTTGGACAAATGATAAAAAAATAATAAGTTAATTTGGTAATTTTTCATGAAAATGATTTAGTTACGAACATATGAGTTAAATATGTTATGTGAAGTTGAAAAATTGGTAAATAGGATTTTATGGCTTGAAAATCCTATATAAGGTATATGCAAATTTTTTATGAGGGATTTGATCATTGGTGATGAAATCTTATGAGTATGGCATTTTTGAATGATTAAATGCATTATTTTGTAAAGTGTAAATAATTAAAATAAATTGTTTATAAGTTTAAGAAATGATTAAAATATTATTATAATATTAATGATATTAGATTATGAGATTATTAAGTGATTGATAACATTGACATATTCTTGAACCCTGGATAAATTATATTATAAATATTTAATATTTATCCTTTATCTCATTTGATTGATTCTTTATATCATTGTCATGATCCTCATGCTTATATTGTGTTGAAAGTCATCTGTGGCTTACCTGCATAGATGGACTTGGTATGATTATAACTAGGGATTATTACGTATAATCATGACCGTAATGTTACAAATGATGTGGTAAAAGTCATCTTTGGCCCGTAGTGCATATATGGACTTGGTATGATTATGACCAAGGATTATTCGATAATCATCGACCAGTAATTGAAAACACGAATATCCTTGGCCCATAGTGCATGGATAATTCGTGGTCGTATACTTAATGAATATCCTTAGCCGTAATGACAGGGGATGATTCGATGATGTGGATTAATTATTAAAATTTGAGTCTCAACGATAACATATTGATAATACACTTTTAATTAAGTAGAAGATAGTAGATATCATGCTCTACTTGACTCTCTATAATACGCTTATATGTCTTTGGCCCAGTAGAGCAATGATGAATTGTTAATGAATATCTTTGGCCCGTAGTGCAAAGATGAATTTATTTGTATGATTATGAACAAGAATTGTGATTTGGTATAACCATAATTTTTAATGTTTCAGGTAGAGACAGGTGATGAAAATTATCTTCGTCCTGGGTGCGAAGAGGAATTTAGAATCACAATTATGATTATGAGTTATTCGTATGATTATGGACAGGAATTGTTGATTGATGTTACAGGGATAAAACATTATTGGTGGACTTTTAACATGGAGAAGATAATAGACCTAATGGTCTATTTGACTCATCTAATGGATTGCTCGTTCCGCTGCAACTATGGTTGAAAAGTTTTATCATCTACCATATGTTCTTAATCTCTAATTTATTACTGATGAAGGCTATTGATGATGTAAATTATCTTTAGTCATGATATTCTTTATCAAGTTAGTTGTGCCCACCCTTTTGCTTCACAATTCCTTTCGTGTAATAAGAGTGTAAATTTGGGTCGAAGCTGGGGTAACAGGAGAATGGAACGGTGGTCTATAGTTGTTGAGGTTCTCCCTAAATAGTATAGAAATAATTTTATTGAGAACTTTAGATAAGTGTGTCGTATTGTATACGTCGTGAACCGAATAGGGTGAGGTGAACCCAACTTTGGAAGGGTGTTTTGCCACTATCATACGAGATGTCTAATGACATACAACCTCGTGCTATCATAAGACAGGGTTGTGCACATCCACTTGCTGAGTATATCTACGAGCACTACCTATATAATCTTGGAGTTTGTTTGAAATATGATTCTCAATTGGAGAAAATGGAGATAATTATAAGTCAAGAGAATGCTCACCATTGGAAAGAAGATGATAGCAATCTTCTTATTTTTCTTTAGGGGACTATTAGGTCAACCAAGAATAATTACGTGGAGATATGATATCTATCATAACCTGGACGCATGACCTCCCATGTACGAAGGTTTCTTGAGTATTTTCCAAAGATTTAATTTCTAAAATGTTATTATTTGACTTTTTTATGTAAAAGTACCATTATAAGGTTGTGGTCGAGGCACCATGAGAGTTACATACATTTGTATTAAAACTCACAGCTTTAACGTGGTCGTAATTCTCGCATTTACGGCTCAACAGTTGTATAAATGAAGTTTGTAAATAATTTTATAGTGTGATATCTCATGACTCGTAATGGGTCGTGTGGACCTATTTTGGGGGCGTCCACATCGGGCCTTTTATTATTAATTGACATTTTTAATAATGGTGCAAAGGAAATTCAAAGTCCAAGCACATGGAAGATTTTTAAAGTGAATGGTCACAGCTCAAACCCTTCTATGAAGGATATCAAATGGAAAATATTGAGCTACTGGATTTGGTGGATCCAGGTTTATGAAGATTGTGAGGTTTAATGTCAAGCCAATGGCAATAAACAAAGGCGCTTGGGAGGCAACCCAAGGGAGTTCATTTCTTTTTATTTTCGCATTTATATTTTGATTATGTTGTTTTATTTTCTTTGTATTTTACTTTACATTAGGGACAATGTAAGTTTTAAGTGTGGGGAAGGATTTAGGGTGTTTTAAAATTTAGGGTGTTTAAAAAAATTTGATTTTGTTAGTTTGAATTTTGAATTTTGTGGGTATATTCTCTCTCAAGAAACCCTCACGAGACAAAACTCGTCCACTTGGGGTAACCTTTGGGTTTAAAGGCTTGTTGTACATGCTAAGTGCAATCGTGTTTCCTACTTAAAATGGGGTAGTTTTTAAAATAAGTCACTTGAGAAATGAGTTAATTTGGATTTTGATTTTTACCAATGATAAAATCTTGATTCTCGTTGATAACATTTTGGAAAATTGATAGACGTTGTGTAGTTTGAATTTGGTTTTCTTTGTTGATTTTTACTTTATTTGAGACCCTTCTCTTTTGAGTACTTGTCCATTTGGTTTAACTAGTTTTAACTTGGAAAGGATTTATTTATTTTTTTCGATTAAATGTCGAGGGGAGAAATTCTTGAACTCTTTCATTTGTTTGATCATAACTTGAAGTAAACATGAGGTTTTATTTAAGAAAGGGGAAATGATTTAGGCAAAGGTTAGATGTTTGATTTAACAATAAAAAAAGGGAAATAAAAAATAATGATTCATGTGGTGAGTTGAGATGGAGCGTAAAACACACTCATTCATAAACACGTGGCATACGAGATGGAGCGTAAAACGCACTCGCTGGTAAGACGGAGCATAAAATTCACTTACCGAAGGAAGAAAAAGTCTCTTGATCTTCTAGTGTTATTTGCTTATGTTAACTGAGAGTAGTATGAAAATAGATGTTTAGAGTTTTTCTTTCTCCTTCAAAGCTTTGACTTCACAAATTTTTCTGAGTTCTGATTGAGTTGGTACATGTGGATTCACACACACACGAAGGTTTAGGAGTAGAGTAAGATTGATAAGTAAGCTTGAATTTTAGATTAGCAGTGTTTTGAAGTTTTTCAAGAGTTACTGTTTTGAATCTTTGAGGTCAATGTTGAAGTTCATTTTAATTTGTGGCTCAAGGTTGTCAAGTTTGTTAGTTTGATTAGTTAAATTTTTGTTATAGTTTATTTTTGTTTTGCCCGAGGACGTGCAAAAGATAAGTGTGGGGGAATTTGATAAGTATAAAATATGTTATATTTTTATCTCTTAATGCCTAGTCTTTTATACTTATTTGGCACCTAAATGTACTCACTGTTCTTATATTTTGATTTAGGTTGCAAATGGAGCTATTAAATGAAAAAAGAGTTATTTTCGCACTTTTGGATTGTTTTGAAATCAGTCCGTCCACTTGAGGCTCAATTTTGTCCTTCGTCCAGCCAATATCTTTCAAAGCTCAAAGAACGAAAGTTGTAGATCTATTTCCTAGCTTTCCGGATCATCTTGAAACGCCTAAATCAGAGCGCGGGTGAGAAAGTTATGACCATTTTACCGATGGACGTCGAAGCTGAAAATTTCAGATTGTTTGGCTTTTGGACATATTGACCTCTGGGCCTTCGCTTGCGATTTGAATTATGTTAGAGTTTCCAAATGAGAATGTGGTCTTCTTGAAGTTATTAGTGGACTTCTCAAGCTTTCCGGAATGGTATGGTGAGCAAACATCCGAGTTCATTTGGGCCTCCAAACATTGCTTTTTAGATAGCTGACCCGAATCCCGCATGGACTGGATTCTTGTTCGGACCAGTTGGAGTATTTGGGCCATAACTTGAGCTTCCCAACTCCAAATCAGGTGATTCAAAAGCCCAAATTCATTATAAAATCCAGGGCTACAACTTTTGTTCTTTGCCCAAGTCCAAAATCGGTGGTCTGCTGATTCCAAAGTGGCTTACAAGGTGCTGATCAGTTTAGTTGTTAAATTTGGACTTTTAGCACATCACATGGGAACGTTTTTGGGATGTTATTTGCCTTAGATGGCTGATGCACATGACCAAGATTAGTTGTTGGATCTTGACTATCTTGTATACTTGAATGCCTATAAATACCAAGTGGAGCTAGGGGGAATTCACACATTAATTCACACACCATTCTCCATCTTCTCCAAATTCTAGTGTATTTAGTAGGGAAAGAGGATCACCTCCATAGTGAGGTTGTTGTCCTCACCCCTTTCATAATTTAGTATGGAAAGAGGATCATCTCCATAGTGAGGTTGTTGTCCTCACCCCTTTTATAATTCAAGAAAGTATTCATTGGACTTATTATGTTAGGCTAGTTCTTTTATTCAGTTCGAAGGGGATGTTGAACCTTGTTTACAGGTAATGGTTTGATTAAGTATAAACTATTTATTCCTTCTTACATGAAGTTCATTCTTTATAATCTATTTTAACTGTTGAATGATATTTATTCTGATTGGTTTAATGAGATCGGTTAAGTCAATTTGATTTATCTCATCTGCTAGATTAAGGGACAATATTACGTGTAATTGATATTGTTCCTAATATTATATTAAATCTAGAGAGCTTGTTCTAGGTTATGTAATAGTTAGAATCTTGTGAAGAGCTTATTTCATTAAGTGATAATCTAAGGGGAGTTTCGGATAGTAGAGCTTATTGCTATCTAGAGCTATTAATTTCATTGAAGGATAAATATCGCTTTACTTAATTATTCTATTGTTGTAAAAGGTGATCTTTGACCCAAGAATCAAATCTTTAATTCATTGGTAATTCTTATCACTTTAAATTCTGTTCTTGTTAATTAGTGAAATCAAATTATAAACCCCCCCCTTTGGTAAACAAAGCATAAAATAAGACTAATCATTCTCTGTGGGATCGACTCTTACTTGCACTGCTACATTATTATCTTTCGCAGTATGGTTTTATTTATGGTTGCTCGCGACAACACACCACTAAGTTATAATGGTATCCAAGGTTTGCAGCAGTAGCAGAAACCACTGCCTCAGATAATAGTATGGCGCATTTACGCCGCGTACTTAAGCTCCGAATCAATAGCAGCATTTGTATTTTTCAGTTTGCATTACAGCCAGAATTGCTTTGGTGCAAGCATGCATAAAAACAGACCGCAACATAACAGTGTTCCTTTTTTAGCCCAACAAACACGAATTTCACCCACAAAACAGTAATATTAACATAGACAATTGGTATAAAACTAACACAAACATGATTCCTAAC
Source organism: Panax ginseng (assembly GCA_020205605.1). Classification (NCBI taxonomy): domain Eukaryota; kingdom Viridiplantae; phylum Streptophyta; class Magnoliopsida; order Apiales; family Araliaceae; genus Panax; species Panax ginseng. Next base: position 37,600,923 of record CM035130.1, on the reverse strand, counting down.
ATATTCAACCACTTAGAACAATTTAACAACAACGTTAACTAATTTAATTCCTTAAATTTCATGTTTTCATATAAAAAACTCTATTCTTGACATCCTTCATAGAAATTCACACTGTGATCACAATTCTACACCAAATTACTTCATTCAAGCTACGTTCTCTTCGTTTCTTACCAAATTAGCATAATCAAGACTCAATTTACAGATTATCATACAAATTAACCACGATATTTGGTACTTTCACAAGCCATATATAAAATATACACTGGAAATAGTTTTTCTTTCTTTTTAAACGTAATTAGCATACAATTCCCTATCTAAACATAAACACTAGCATTACAATTACTTACAATTGTAATAATTCAGTTTATACAATAATTCAAGAGAATTTGAATTCACAGAGAATAAAAATTACATGACGTAAAACATATTATAACATATATGTATATGTAATATTAAGGTTATGAAAATACCTTTAATTACTCGGTAATAGACTTTGATAAACTCAGAGAATTGCTTTGGAATACTCAGCCTTTTCTCTCAATTCTCTCTAGTCTCTTTCAACTCTCTCTCTGTAATCTTCTTCTCTCTTTCTCAGTATAACGTAAAGCCAACTAACGCTCAAGCGTAAACATAATAAACTGATAGGCTAGCCATAATACGTATACTAAATATATCAGTTACAAAATATTAACGTATAGATTATAAATATATTTTATTTATTTGATTTATTATAATAAAATTCAAAATTTAAAAATCCAAAAGACATAATGCTTTGTTTGGTAAAAACTCTTTGAAAATTAAAGACTTAATATCTTTAAGCCTTGTTTGGCAAAAAACTAAATTTAACTCCATTAATTTATTTTAATAAATAATTTAGTTTATAATTTATAATCACATATTATTTATTTGGATTTCCATACCCCACATTAATCAAATAAATTAATTACACATACTATATTTTAAATAAATATTTCACTTAAACAAATATCACAAAATTATAATTTTATTTAATAATTTAACATATCATCTTAAATTATTAAATCAAAACAACAATATAACATCTCATGTTATCTTACAACTCTCTAATCATAAATTAAATTAATTTAGAATTTTATTAATTCATAAATATTTATTAACAACAATCACATCAAATAAATATTTACTAACAATAATCACATCAATAAAATATTTATTTCATTTAATAAATATTTTAAATTACAACTAATAGAATATTGGATTGTTACATCCTTCTCTCCTTACAAGGATTCTGTCCCCAGAATCACAACTCAAATAATAAAGTCTCTTGGATTGTTACATCCTTCCCTCCTTACAAGGATTCTGTCCCCAGAATCGAAGACACAGATTACACAAATAACTCAGGGTAATTCTTCATCATTTCAGCTTCGAGTTCCCGCGTAGCCTCTTCGACATTGTGTTTTCTCCATATCACCTTCACAGAAGGTATCACCTTATTTCTGAGCACTTGTTCTTTCCTGTCGACTATCTGGATAGGAACTTCTTCATAGGATAAATCTTTACTGAATTGCAACGATTCATATTCAATCACATGTTTATAATCGAGTTTACGGTCCCAACACCGATACATGAAAAATGTTGTGCACATGTTCTAATTCTGGAGGTAAAGCTACCTCATAAGCTACTTCTCCCACTATTCGTAGCATCTCGAAAGGTCCAATAAACCTTGGGCTTAGCTTTCCTTTCTTGCCAAAACGAATTTTCCCCTTCCAAGGAGAAACTTTCAAGATAACGAAATTTCCTGCTTCAAATTCGCGATTCTGCCTGTGTTGATCAGCATACTTCTTCTGTCTATCTTGAGCGGCTACCAGTCTTTCTCTAATAAGTTTGATAACTTCGGCGGTCTGTTGTACCAGTTCTGGTCCTAACAATTGATGTTCACCAACTTCATCCTAGCATAGTGGAGTTTTGCATTTCCTGTCGTATAATGCCTCGTATGGCGGCATACCAATGCTTGCGTGGTAACTATTGTTGTATGCAAATTCCACCAACGGTAAATGATCATCCCAGTTTCCTTTGAAATCCATGATGCACGCTCTAAGCATATTTTCTAACATCTGGATTGTTCGTTCACTTTGACAATCAGTTTGTGGATGATATGTTGTACTCATCTTTAGTTGTGTTCCCATGCATTCTTGTAGTTTCTTCCAGAAATTTGATGTGAACCTCGGATCTCTATCTGATACTATTGACAGAACTCCATGTCTCGACACGATCTCTTTGACGTATAGTTTTGCCAGCTGATCAAGATTAAATCTAATCTTTATTGTCAAAAGTGTGTTGATTTGGTTAATCTATCCACTATCACCCAAATCGCATCGTATTCTTTCTGAGTCGCTGGAAGACCTACCAAAAAATCCATTGTGATTTGCTCCCATTTCCATTCTGGTATTTCTAACAATTGAAGTAATCCGCTTGGCCTTTGATGTTCTGCCTTCACTCTCTGACATGTCAAGCACTTTGCAACGCATTCTGCAACGTCTATTTTCATATTTGGCCACCAAAAGTGTTGCCACAAATCTTGATACATCTTTGTACTTCCCGGATGAATCGAATATCTTGAGTTATGAGCTTCTGTCAAGATTTCTTCTTTAATATCCTGTATTGCTGGAACCCAAATTCGTCCCTCAAATCTTATCATTCCCTCAGTATCAAGCTTATACTTTACCTCTTTACCCTCGACCACAGTTTCTTTTATTTTTCTGCATTCTACATCCTGTAGTTGAGCATTCTTCACCTTGTCCACCAAAGTTGGACTAGCTTCCATCTGGTACAATCTTTCGTCAGATTCTTTTGGAAATTTGATTTCCAACTTTAGCCTTTCCATTGCTGAAATGAGCTCCTCGTTATCGGTTAATAACATCAACTTTTCTCGACCTTTCCTACTCAAGGCATCTGCAACCACATGAGCTTTGCCCGGATGATAAAAGATCTCGTAATCACAATCTTTTATCAATTCCATCCATCTTCTTTAACGCACGTTCAGGTCCTTCTGAGTGAAAATATACTTCAGACTCTTATGGTCTGTATAGATCTCACACTTCTCTCCATAGAGATAGTGTCTCCATATTTTTAGCACAAACACTACTGCTACCAACTCTAAATCATGAGTCGAATACCCTTTCTCGTAGTCTTTCAACTGCCTAGATGAATACGCAATGACCTTGCCGTTCTGCATAAGGACACAACCTAATCCTTTGTGTGAAGCATCACTATACACCATAAAGTTTCTTGTATTATCTAGTAATGAAAACTTAGGTGCCACACTGAGCCTCTTCTTCAATTCCTTAAAACTCTCTTCACACTTCTCCGTCTAATTTGTCAACGGAGTGACAATCTTGGAAAAATCCTGAATAAATCGTCTGTAATATCCTGCCAATCCCAAGAAACTTCTCACTTCTGATGGAGTTCTAGGTTGTTTCCAATTTATCACAACTTCAACTTTTGATGGATCCACTGCAATTCCATCCTTGTCAATTACATGCCCAAGAAATTGTACACATTCCAGCCAAAATTCACATTTAGAGAATTTTGCGTATAACTTTTCTTTTCTTAGCGTTTCCAGTGTCAGACGTAAGTGTTCCGCGTGTTCTTCTTGAGATTTAGAGTACACCAGAATATCATCGATAAATACCACCACAAACTTGTCTAAAAATGGTTTAAACACCCTGTTCATCAAATCCATGAACGCTACAGGGGCTTTTGTCAAACCAAAAGACATCACCAAAAATTTGTAATGTCCATAACCAGTTCTGAAAGCCGTCTTCAGTACATCCTCCTTTCTTACTTTCAGTTGGTGATACCCACTTCTCAAATCTATTTTTGAGAAATATCTAGCACCCTTCAATTGATCAAACAAGTCATCTATTCTTGGCAACGGATACTTGTTTTTAATAGTGACTTTGTTTAATTCCCTATAATCAATGCAAAGACGCATTGACCCATCCTTCTTCTTCACGAATAAAACCGGCGCTCCCCACGGTGATACACTCAGTTGAATATACTTCTTATCTAACAGTTCTTGCAATTGCACCATCAGTTCCTTCATCTCTACCGGAGCCATTCTGTACGGGGCCTTCGATATCGGAGCAGTTCCTGGTGCTAAGTCAATCACGAACTCGATTTCTCTATCAGGCAGAAGTCCTAGAAAATCTTTCGGAAACACGTCTACAAAGTCCCTAACCACTGGTATTTCCTCCAGTTTCACACCCTTCTTCTTTTGAGTATCGACTATATAAGCTAGGTACCCTACACAGCCCTGACTCAACAACTTCTTGGCCTGCATAACCGTCAGACACCTTGCTTGTCTAGGAGATTTGCTACCAGAGTCATAAGGTTTACACTGTGACACCCCCAAATCTAGGTACTTCATTCCCACAAGATTTGGTGTTCACTATCCAATCATTCATATCTATCTATCCAAGTATAATAAAATTAAATCATAAATCCTCCCTTTAAATATGGTTACATCATTAAATAAAAATCTTCCTAGGTTGTCTAACCTTAATCATCATATATGTGCAGAAATAAAATTTTACATCACATCATTAATTAAAAGTCTATTATCATAACAATAAATGAAAATTACAAGTCTTCATCACTTGTACATTTTTCCCTTTCCTTTGCTATTTGAAGGCTCATCAACCTTCTCAACTTTAGCTACAACAATTATATTTAAGCAAGAGTGAGCAAAACAAATGCTCACTAGATATAGCAATGAATCAACAAGATAATAATAACTGCCAATGAATAGGCTCATCAAAACTGAATAGTACTCTATCAATGATAACCAAAGATTGGAATAAAAATATGGAATATATATATCTGAGGGTCATAAGACCACGAACTATGTCCATAGTTGTAAATAATCTTTCAACTTCAACTTTAACAGTCATAAGACTATAAGGACTCCTCGTACTTAGGGGGGTCAGCCCTTCGTACAATGTATTGTGCACAAACATTTCAACGGCAATAGTAAATTATCCCCTAGTAATAGGGTTGTTCATCTCAGTATTTAGAGTACAAGTTCGCACCAAAGTAAGTTTGGTTTGGATACATTTCAAGGGTAATTTAGAATTCAACGGTCATCAACTAAGGATTAGTTGAATACAATATTGATAATGTCATGCTATGGAATAATCATAACTGAATCGACATTGTAAATTAAGATCATGCTTTAGGAATAAACTAATAGCATAAACATCGAATAATCATAACGTACCTTGCTTGAACAATATTAAGCCAAGGTTATTTAGAATTGAGTACTAAGCATGCATAACCAATAGTAATTTAAATGATAAAACTTGTTCAACATGAGTATATCAGAATATGTAAACTTGCATGCTAGATAACAAGTTAAAGATAAGAATAACTTATTCAATATCAGAATAAGATTTAGAAATCATAAACAAACTAGATGCAAGAACTTGCTCAATCATAAGAATAGACTTGCACAATGTAATAAATGAACTAGCTCAACGAAAGTGTAGAGTTAGAAAACTTGCTCAATTGTAAAAGTAGAATTAGAGAGCTTGCTCAATGTAAAAAGATAAGTTTAGAAACTTGCCTCGAGCGTAAGCTATAATATTAAACTCACTTTCACCTACACATAGGTTTAGAACCACAATATCTCTTAGACATACTAAAAGACCATAACATATGCATTTCTAGTTAGACTTGTTATTTCAGTACAAGTCTTATGCTACCATATACATTTTAGAATTTCCAAGTGTTAACATCACAACACTTATCTAACATTCATTGTATAAACTAAGTTATAACATAACACGTTCGTAACTTACTAATCACTTTTACAAAGTTGAAATCATCATTGACATGACACGATTCTGTTTTAAACTCCTTACTAAATGTTTAACACATTACCATAACCTTAGAGCAAGTGGTAAGGCATTTCAAGGTCTACGATGGCAATGAGACTTCACTATTTCAGATGGGTATGGCGCAATTTCGCTTATACCTAAAAACTCAGACCAGACTAGTAATTGCTGTATAAAGCAATTGCTTGCTAGGCAGGTACCTGATTAAAACTAGAAAGGCATGAACGCTAGCCGACTTTAGCCCAACTAACACGAATTTCACCCACTAAACAGTAATACTAACACATACAATTGCTATAAAACTATCATAAACATGTTTGCCAACATATTCCTCAACATAGAACAATTTAACAACAATTATACTAGTTTAATTTATCAAATTTCACATTTTCATACATAAACACCATTTTTTGACATCCTTTACGAAATTCATCACTGTGATTTCAATCCTACACCGAATCACTTCGTTCAAACTACGTTATCTTCATTTTTTAACGAACTCGCATAATCAAGCCACAATTTACAATTTAACATACGAATTGACCATCAAAACTTGGTACTTACATAAGCCATATGAGAAAATATTCATACACACATACACTGCTAATTTTTCTCTTCCTTTTTAATCGCAATTAGCATACAATTCATGTTTAAACATAACTCTAGCATTACAATTACATACAAATGCAATAATACAGTCATATAGCAACAATTCAAAAAGTATATATATATATATATATATATATATATATATATATATATATATATATATGTAATATCCTAGATTTTTCCATGTAATTAAACAATTTCAATAAACAAACTTATGTGAAATTCTTACGTGACAATTATTTTTAGATGACAATTATTTTTAGATTAATTATTTATTTTTATTATATGTTATGTGATAAGATGCATATTAATGGTTGTTACGGTTAGGCCAATTATTTAAATTGGTTAAGGATGGAATTAATTCTAATTAATTTCGTGGGATGACTTACAAATATGAGTTTGTGTTTGGAGCGGAATTTAGAGACGCTTGATTCAAGTATTTGAGTCTGAAACGTCGAAATTAGTCAGGATAGACTGTAACCACAAAAATGTGTCACGGTTGACTTTTTGGTCAAAGTCAACTAGTTGACTTTTTCGGGGAAAAAGTATACTACAAAATTTTGAAGTTGAGTTTGACGAAATGGATAGTCCCATGACGTTCGGGACGTCAACTTTAGTAGGAATCGATATAAGTATCGAACACATTCGACTACGAAGGGCAAAATGGTCAAACTTATTATTTGATTAAAAGGTTAAATAATATTTTCATTTAACAAGATCAGCAGCTGGGGTACTTGGTGACCATCAAATTGGGACAAGAGAGGAGCAGACGTATATTGCATGATAGCCAAGAAGGGAGTATTTCATGTTATTCCTTAAACCAAAAAAAAAAAAAAAACTTCAATTTCTCAAACTCCCACTTCCCTATTTAATTAGCTAGACTAATGAAGGCAATTGATGGTCGGAATGAGTTACGAATGGGAGGGGGCTCAAGTTATATCAACTCTCATATACATGTTTTCCTTCCCAACTACTTCTTCACTTTGCAAAGAAAATTCTACGTGAGAGAAAAATATTGGGAGTTGAGAGTGGTGCTAGGTGGCCTAAGAATTCTGGAGGTTGCAAAGGAGTTAGCAAGCAAAGGGGTGAGACTCTAGCAAGATTAAACCAAGAGGAAATTTTCGTCCAAAAGGTAAGCTTCAAACCATTTCTTATGTTATGAGAAAACTAGTAAGAAAATTAATGTATAAACATGGTAGATGGTTTGTTTTGACTTTGTAATGTAATGCTAGGGTTTGTTTCTGATATTTGGTAGTAGAGAGTGAAAATTCTGGTTTAGTACATGCTCTAATTCATAGAAAGTCAAGAAATCATGCCATGTATGCTAGTTATTTGATAAAATGCCTCTTAGATGCTAATTTGATGAAAACATGAAAAGTTAGAGAATTGAATGGTTGTAACATGTGTATATATATTATTAGAAGTGGTCTGGATAATAGGAATAAAACCCATGCATGCTAGAATCAAAATCATGATTTTCTCAAAAGTTGGGTTAAACTAGTTTGCATGATTTTTTTTAGGATTTTTGGTCACTCGAAATCATGTCTTAGATAATCCATTTGGTGCATGTAATAATTTTGTAAAATAGTATGTAGCATGAGGTATAACATGTCCAAATTTCATTCGGATCGAAGCTATATTGAGTGAGATATGAAAATAGTAAGCAAACATGTTAGAAACCGAAAAAAAGAGACTGTGAACTGCTGACCCTAAAGACAAAATTCGGTGATAGCTACAGTTTCCAAAAAATTGTGGGCTTTTGGGTTATTATAGTACACTGAATAAGCTTTCCATAGACTCCGGAACGGACTAATTCCGACTTCGGAACAAGGAGTTATGACTTTTCAAAGTAGTTGTGTCAAATCTGTCCAACAAATTCGGTGTAGTCCTCTTGTACTGATTTTTTGGAATTTTGTGCTTGAAATTTGAAGATGGTCCATGAATAAAAGTTGTAGCCCCAGAAGTTAGCTTCACGTGAGCGCAAGAATCGCTCAAAAATGTTTTAAAACGAATTAGTTATGACTGTTTTAGCGAGATATGGTAAAGCTGAAAAAAAAATGTAAAAACTGTTATGTTTGGGCATTTTAATTTCGCTTTTAATTTGCCTATGATGTCTAAAATGGGTGGCATATATTTTCTAAATATATTCTCTTATGATGTTTATAGCATATCCAATAGGAGACCCTTATACTTCAAACTAGATTGTGTATGAATGGTGATTAACGAGACACATGTAATTAGGTTACGTGAAGGTTAATTACTAGCGTGTATTAGAAGGCAGCTCATCAAGCAAGTTTCCTAACCCTAATTTCTTTTGTGTATTTATTAAATCCTTACTAATATTATCATAGTAAGGGGTAAGTATTGGACTTGTGTTAGTTATTTATTCGCAAAGTTTCTTCGCTTGAAAAGTCATACAAACTCCAATTATCTTGCTAAGCTTTTCAATGGTTATTCAGCTTATTATTCTAACTGACTATGCTTTTAAGTTTCATGTCATCATAGAACTGCTTTATGTATAATCCTAGCCTTTGGTTCCTACGCTAGTTATTATTGATGAAAATGATTTAAAACACATCTTTCGGGCTTATTGAATGTTTACCAATCCAAGTTGCCTTGGTGAGGTCTCGCATGATTACTAAGATGAACAACCCGAATGAACGGGAAAAACAGATGTCGAGCAAATAGTCCCATTTATGCTTATGCATTTTAAACTTAATACATGTGCACAATGTAGGGTACAATGGGCTGATCACCTGGCATACTTGCAGAGATCGTTTACAGTCTATTTGATTGTTAAACCGTCTGATGGTTTTTTATGAAAGAAATATATTCAGGGTATTTTTACACCCCTTAGTATGATATTGAAAATTCTTAAATTTCCATTCTTGATGTTCCTATTTAACACTTAATAATCTTTTCAACTGTTGAGGTTTAGCTATTCAACTATTTTCACTCCTGATGTATGTTTTCAAATTTCTGTATATACTTGCTGGGCAATTCGTGCTCATTCTTGCTTAAACCTTTCAGTTAAGGGTGAGAAGGCTGAGGGTTCTAAAGCAAGGACAAGGGAAAGTCCAAGATGAAGTGATGCTAATGATTATGTAATAAGTTAATTATTTTCGCATATGTGTAATGTAGCGATAAACGCTAAGACTAAGTTCCAGTATGTTTTAAGGTTGTAAAGACTTGAGATTTTATTTCGACTATTTGTGTAATGGGTAATATAATATTATTATTATTATTAAAGTTTACTTAGATAGATGATGTTGTATGTTGTATCGTGAGCACCAAGTCCTGTAATCGATGTTACACGGATTTGGGGGCGTCACAGGTTGGTATCAGAGCCTTAGGTTATAAACCTTAGGTGGGGAACCTTGGGCTATAACCTTAGAGAGAGTTAGTGGAGATAATAGGGAGTTGAACTCACATAGATTTATACGTGTAGTGTCAAATCTATTTTCTAAAAACAAAATCAATATCTATTTTTCTAATTGAGTTGCTTTGTGTTTTGATTATAGGATGTCAGGAGAAGAGGAAGTTAGAGATATTCACGTAGTAAGTGAGCAGTTAGTGACAATTTGTATTTGAGCCTATAGTCGAGGCAAAGAATGAGTCGTACCCTTTGAGGAGTATCCTAAGAGGAAGAGGAGCCCGAGGAGGACCCCGAGGAGGTACCTGAAGACACTATGCTGGATGAGTTGATGGACAGGATCGCCGAATCGACGACACACAGTCCACGAGTTAGAGGAGCTGTATCAGGGGGAACAACAAGCTGCAGCTTTGCTGGGAGCGTTGGTGGACCACCTGGTAATTAGGAATGGGGATCTGGCTGACAAGCTGCGGGTTGAAGGCCAGAAGTCGGTTAGGCTAAATGATGAGAGGGATGCTATCAGAATCCACTTGGGACATACCATTAATGGGTTGGAGTCGAGGATTCAAAGTCTCCAACTTGACAAGAAGATTATTACCACTTTCTAGGGAGATGAGAGAAGAGACCGTGTTAGGATGAGAAGCTAACCGGAGAGTTGGACGGAGAAGTTAGAGACAAGAAGGTTAAGATAGACAAGATGAAATACGTGTTTAAGTCGGCATATGGAAGGTTCCAGCATAGGGTGCGTCACTTTCCACGTGAGGAGCGCTGGTCTGGCCGGGTTATAAGCCAAGAGATGGTGAAAGAGATAGCGGATGAGGAGCATGAGGATGCCATTAGGCGGGGTCTTTAGTTATTATGATAAACTTTTTCCTAGTAGCAAATAAAATGCTTATCTATGTAATAAAAAGCTTGGTTTCTGTTTTTACCAAGTGATTGATGCCACGTGATGTAAATGGCGTAATGCCATAAAACGATGAAATACTTTGAGTATTATGTTTATAAATAAATATGTTTTTATTTAAGTATGTGATGTGATGGTTTAGCTTTTTACAAATTTTATATACCGAGAGTAAATTATGAGAGAATAATATTAAGTTCATTTTGAATGATAGATGGCTAGAGGAAGACGTCATTCAAGCACCCGAGGGGTCGACGGTAATCTTTGGATCCACCGAACCCTATGCAAAGCAGCTTGTAGACATGTTAGTGGGGTCACTTCAAAATCGAACCCCGAATGTCAATAACCCTCCAGTGGCCCCTGTGGCACACTTTAAAGACTTCAAAAGTGCGGGACCACCTGAGTTCAAAGGAACTACGGAACCCATCGAAGCCCAAACTTGGGTTAAGGAAATCGAAAAGGCATTCACTATCGCCTTTAGAGTAGAGATTTACCGAAAACTATCTTCGCCATGATATATGCTTCGAAAGGTGAAGCCAACTCACCGGTGGGAGGCAAATCGGACCGAAATGAGAAGGTGTGATACCTTGGGAAGGGTTCAAGAAAATCTTTTTCGAGAACTATTTTCCGTTAGATGCAGAGTCGCATGGAGATGCGATTCTGGAGCCAAATAAGAAGATATGATGCAGTGCATCAAGAAAGACGTCAAGCAAAGTTTAACGAAATGGGCGAGGTTCGCACCTCATCAGGTCAACACTAAGGAGAGAAAGATGAGGAGGTTTGAGCAAGGCCTCAAACCATGGCTATATAAACAGACTTTCTCTTTCAGCAGACGAATGAAGCCACGACTCTCCCGAGAAAGCTATAATCGCTGAGGGCGGAAGTGAAGCCCTAATGAAGTTCAACAAGGAGAAAAAGAAGAAGACTGAAGAAGGAAACCGTGGAGAAGGCAACAGCAGCAATGGTGCAAATAAGAGGAAGTGGAACAGTAACAACAATAACAACAACAACAATAATGTCAACTCGAGAAACCCTGGGGGCAAGTCAGGGGAAGCAAAAAAGAGGACTGAGGCGTGCAAGGAGTGTGGAATGAATCACTCGGGGGCATGTCTAAAAGGGAAGAATGTCTGTTTCAATTGCGGGCAGGAGGGGCACATCTCTCCCAACTACTCTTGCATCAAGAGAAATGGATGTTTCAACCGGAGCATTAGATCATCGGTGAGGAGCTTCCCAAAGAAAAACTCAAATGAGGAGGAAATGGAGGAGGGACCAAGCGGTGGAACTCTCATAATTGGTGGACCACCAACTCAGAATCGACCAACAGCAAGGACTTTCAAAATGACGGCTCAGGATGCGGTTGCATCCAGGGGCGTGGTTTCGTATCATTCCGATCAATGATATATCTCGCTATATATTTATTTGATTCAGTGCTTGTTCCTTCGTTTTGCATGAATTCTCCCAACGACTAAACTTACCTCAGGAAGAATTAGATTATCCTATGAACATAGAAGTTGTTAATAAGGAAGTCATTCCCGTTAACCATGTCCATAGGAATTGCGTTGTAGATATCAGGGGATATAAGTTACCTGTGGACTTAATCCCAATTCAATTAGGAGAATTTGATGTAATTCTAGGGATGGATTGGTTATTTAACCATGGAGCGATGATAGATTGCCAGAAAAAGTGTATAAACCTTAAGACTCCCGAGCAGTCGAAGGTAGTGTTCTATGGGAGTAGGTCGCCAAGACTCTCGAGCTGTCTGACGATGATGCAAGCGAGGAAGTTACTAAAAAATGGATGTGTAGGTTATTTGGCCCATATCGTCGATACTCATAAAGTAGGGTTAGAAATGGGACAGATACCTGTGGTGAATGAATTTCCAGATGTATTCCCGGAAGAATTGCCAGGTCTTCCGCCGGATAGAGAGGTCGAATTCGTTATAGATTTAGTCTCGAACTACCGATCTCGAAAGCCCGTGCATGTAATGGCACCCGCAGAGTTGAAGGAGCCGATGGTATACAGTCAGGAATTATTAGATAGGAAGTATATTCAACCGAGTGTGTCTCCTTGGGGAGCACCAAAGTTGTTTAAAAAGAAGAAGGACGGGTCGATGAGACTGCATCGATTATCGAGAGTCGAACAAGGTGAAGATTAAGAACAAGTACCAATTACCTCAGGATAGATGACCTATTTGATCGCTTGAAGGAGCGAAATATTTTTCCAAAATCGATTTGAGGACGGGGTATCACCAATTGAAGGTGAGAAAGGAGGATGTACCTAAGATAGCGCGCTCGTAACTCGTTACGATCACTACGAAGTTTACGTAATGTCGTTTCGTTAACAAACGCCACCAAAGAAATATTTATGGACATGATGAATCGGGTATTCAAACATTATTTAGATAAATTAAGTAGTTGTGTTCATATGATGATATCCCGATCTTTCCAAGACTCGGGAAGATCATGCTTTGAACATTTAAGATTAGTATTGGAAGCATTGAGAAGGGATAAATTATACGCAAAATTTTCAAGTCACGAGTTCCGGTTAGAAAAAGTTCAATTTCTGGGTCACGTGATCGACAAGGACGGAATCTCTTTGGATCCAACAAAGGTGGAAGCGGTTCAGAATTGGGAACAACCAAAGACACCGACGGAAGTAAGAAGTTTCTTAGGATTGGCGGGCTACTACAGGCGGTTCATTCAAGATTTTTCGAAGATAGCAGGAACATTGATGAATTTAACGAAGAAGTCAGTGAAGTTTGTCTGGACTGAGAAGTGTGAAGAGAGTTTTCGAGAACTCAAGAAGAGATTGAGTGAGGCACCGGTGTTGTCGTTACCAGACAATACAGGTGACTTCGTGATTTTCAGTGATGCGTCACACAAGGGGCTTGGCTGTGTGCTTATGCAACATGGTAAAGTCATTGCGTACGCATCGCGCCAATTGAAAGATTATGAGAAGGGATATCCTACCCACGACTTGGAATTGGCAGCGGTAGTATTTGCCCTCAAAATTTGGAGGCATTATTTATATGATGTGAAGTGTGAAATATACACGGACCATAAAAGTCTGAAGTATATTATCACGCAAAAGGAGTTAAATATGAGGCAGAGGAGATGGTTGGAGCTAATAAAGGATTACGATTGCGATATTTTGTATCTTCCGGGGAAAGCGAACGTGGTAGCGGATGCGTTAAGCGAAAAAAGACAAGTGGTAGATTGGCAATGCTAATAAATTCAGAGGAGTTAATCAAGGAGATGGCCATTTTGGAGCTAGAGATAAAGAGGCCGAGAGAGCCAGATGGGAAATTGTTCATGAGTGGAGGTTCGTCCGACTCTATTGGACAAGATCAAGGAAGCACAAGGCAGAAATGAAGAATGTGAGAAAATGAAGAAAAAATTTCCAACGGAGAGGAGCTTAAATTCAACATGGGTGGTGATGGTCTCATTAAAATTTGAGGAGAGAATTTGGGTGCTAGCGATCTCGAGTTAAAGGAAGAAATCTTGCAGGAAGCTCATAGTTCAAGTTACTCAATCCACCCGGGAAGCAAAAAAATGTATCAGGATCTTCGTCAACATTATTGGTGGCCCAATATGAAAAGAGAAGTAGCAGAGTGCGTCAGTAAGTGTTTAACGTGCCAGCGGGTCAAGGCGGAACATCAGAAACCGAGCGAGTTACTTCAACCGTTAGAAATTCCGGAATAGAAGTGGGAGCATATCACGATGGATTTTGTGGTAGGACTTCCAATTACGCAGAAGGGTTATGATGCAGTGTGGGTGATCGTCGACCAATTGACCAAGTCAGCGCATTTCTTGCCAATCAAGATCAGATATACCTTGGATCAGTTGGCTAAACTTTATATCAAAGAGATCGTTTCCAGGCACGGTGTACCAGTTTTAATTGTGTTAGATCGCGATCCGCGGTTCACAGCAAACTTCTGGAGAAGTTTTCAAGAACGCATGGGAACGCATCTGAGGTTGAGCACCACGTATCATCCTCAAATAGATGGGCAGAGCGAGAGAACTATTCAAACATTAGAGGACATGCTGAGAGCATGTGTGATGGATTTCAAAGGGAGTTGGGATGACCACCTACCGTTGGTGGAATTTGCATACAACAACAGCTATCATGCGAGCATCGGGATGCTACCTTATGAAGCTTTATATGGAAGAAAATGCAGAACGCCATTGTGTTGGGATGAAGTAGGAGAATGTCAACTGCTAGGGCCAGAATTGGTACAGCAGACTGTGGATGTGATCAAAACTATTCGAGCGAGGCTAGTGACGGCTCAGGATCGACAGAAGAAATATGTTGATCAACACCGGCAACAACGAGACTTCGACGTCGGCACTTATGTGTTTTTGAAAGTATCACCTTGGAAAGGGAAAATGAGATTTGGGAAGAAGGGAAAACTTAGTCCCAGATTCATAGGACCCTTTGAAGTTCTGAGACGAGTCGATGAGGTAGCTTATGAAATAGCTTTACCTCCGGAGCTAGAACATATACACAACATATTCCACATTTCAGTCTTAAGACCATATAAGCAGGACTACAAACATGTCATAGAGTATGAACCCATTCAGTTCGAAAAAGACTTAACTTACGAAGAGGTTCCAGTGCAGATAATTGATAGAAAAGAACAAGTGTTAAGAAATAAAATAATACCTTCTGTTAAGGTAGTATGGAGGAACCACAACGCCGAGGAGGCTACGTGGGAACTCGAGGAGAAAATGATGAAAAACTACCTTAACTGCTTTTGTTTGATGTGTAATGATTCCGGGACTAATCATTATAAGGGAGGGTGAATGTAATATCCTAGATTTTTCCATGTAATTAAACAATTTCAATAAACAAACTTATGTGAAATTCTTACGTGACATTTATTTTAGAGATTAATTATTTATTTTATTTATTTTTATATATGTGTGATAAGATGCATATTAATGGTTGTTACTAAGTTAGGCCAATTATTTAAATTGGTTAAGGATGGAATTAATTCTAATTAATTTCGTGGGATGACTTACAAATATGAGTTTGAGTTTGAGCGGAATTTAGAGACGCTTGATCCTGCGTGATTTGAGTCCAAAACGTCGAAATTAGTCGATAGATCAGAACCACAAAAATGTGTCACGGTTGACTTTTTGGTCAAAGTCAACCGGTTGACTTTTTTAGGAAAAAAGTAAACTACGAAATTTTGAAGTTTAGTTTGACGAAACGGATAGTCCCATGACGTTCGGGACGTCGACTTTAGTAGGAATCGATATAAGTATCGAACACATTCGACTACGAAGGGCAAAACGGTCAAAATTATTATTTGATTAAAAGGTTAAATAATATTTTCATTTAACAAGATCAAGAATTTGGGTACTTGGTGACCATCAAATTGGGACAAGAGAGAGCATATACATATATTGCATGATAGCCAAGAAGGGAGTATTTCATTTTATTCCTTAAACCAAAAAAAAAAAAAAACTCTCTCAATTTCTCAAACTCCCACTTCCCTATTTAATTAGCTAGACTAATGAAGACAATTGATGGCTGGAATGAGTTACGAATGGGAGGGGGCTCAAGTTATATCAACTCTCATATATATATGTTTTCCTTCCCAACTACTTCTTCACTTTGCAAAGAAAATTCTACGTGAGAGAAAAATATTGGGAGTTGAGAGTGGTGCTAGGTGGCCTAAGAATTCTGGAGGTTGCAAAGGGGTGAGACTCTAGCAAGATTAAACCAAGAGGAAATTTTCATCCAAAAGGTAAGCTTCAAACCATTTCTTATGTTATGAGAAAACTAGTAAGAAAATTAATGTATAAACATGGTAGATGGTTTGTTTTGACTTTGTAATGTCATGCTAGGGTTTGTTTCTGATATTTGGTAGTAGAGAGTGAAAATTCTGGTTTAGTACATGCTCTAATTCATAGAAAGTCAAGAAATCATGCCATGTATGCTAGTTATTTGATAAAATGCCTCTTAGATGCTAATTTGATGAAAACATGAAAAGTTTGAGAATTGAATGGTTATAACATGTGTATATATGTTATTAGAAGTGGTCTGGATACTAGGAATCAAACCCATGCATGCTAGAATCAAAATCATGATTTTCTCAAAAGTTGGGTTAAACTAGTTTGCATGATTTTTTTTAGGATTTTTGGTCACTCAAAATCATGTCTTAGATAATCCATTTGGTGCATGTAATAATTTTGTAAAATAGTATGTAGCATGAGGTATAACATGTCCAAATTTCATTAGGATCGAAGCTATATTGAGTGAGATATGAAAATCGTAAGCAAACATGTTAGAAACCGAAAAAAAAAGACTTTGAACTGCTGACCCTAAAGACAAAATTCGAAGTGCTAGCTAGCTACAATTTCCAAAAAATTGTGGGCTTTTGGGTTATTATAGTAGTACACCGAATCAGCTTTTCCATAGACTCGGAACGGACTAATTCAAACTTCGAGCAAGGAGTTATGACTTTTCAAAGTAGTTGTGTCAAATCATCCCAACAAATTCGGTGCATATCCTCTTTTACACGAATTTTGAATTTTGTGCTTGGAATTTGAAGATGGTCCATGAATGAAAGTTGTCGTATGCAAGAATCGCTCAAAAATGTTTTAAAACAAATTAGTTATGACTGTTTTAGCGAGATATGGTAAAGTTGAGAAAAAAAAAATGTAAAAAGCTGTTATGTTTGGGCATTTTAATTTCATTTTAATTTTATGATGTCTAAAATGGGTGGCATATATTTTCTAAATATATTCTCTTATGATGTTTATAGCATATCCAATAGGAGACCCTTATACTTCAAACTAGATTGTGTATGAATGGTGATTAACGAGACACATGTAATTAGGTTACGTGAAGGTTAATTACTAAGCGTGTATTAGTAGCAGCTCATCAAAAAGTTTCCTAACCCTAATTTCTTTTGGGTATTTATTAAATCCTTACTAATATTATCATAGTAAGGGTAAGTATTGACTTGTGTTAGTTATTTATTCGTGCAAGTTTCTTCGCTGAAAAGTTATACAAACTCCAATTATCTTACAAAGCTTTTCAATGGTTATTCAGCTTATTATTCTAACGGCTATGCTTTTAAGTTTCATGTCATCATAGAATCTGCTTTATGTATAATCCTAGCCTTTGGTTCCGCTAGTTATTATTGATGAAAAATGATTTAAAACACATCTTTCGGTTATTGAATGTTTACCAATCCAAGTTGCCTTGGTGAGGTCTCGCATGATTACTAAGATGAACAACCCTAATGAACGAAAAAATGATGTGTCGCAAATAGTCCCATTTATGCTTATACATTTTAAACTTAATACATGTGCACAATGTAGGGTACAATGGGCTGATCACCGGCGTATTTGAAGAGACCGCTTTACGCCTATTTGATTGTTAAACCGTCTCGATGGTTTTGATGAAAGAAATATGGTCGTGTATTTTTTACACCCTTAGTATGATATTGAAAATTCTTAAATTTCCATTCTTGATGGTCCTATTTAACACTTGATAATCTTTTCAACTGTTGAGGTTTAGCTATTCAACTGCTTTTCACTCCCTGATGTATGTTTTCAAATTTCAGATATACTTGTTTGGGCAATTCGTGCTCATTCTTGCTTAAACCTTTCAGCTTAAGGGTGAGAAAGGTGAGGGTTCGAAAAGGACAAGGAAAGTCCAAGATGAAGTGATGCTAATGATTATGTAATAAGTTAATTATTTTCAGATATGTATAATGTAGCGATAAAACGCTAAGACTAAGTTCAGTATGTTTTAAGGTTGTAAAGACTTGGGATTTTATTTCACTATTTGTGTAATGGGTAATATAATATTATTATTATTGTTAAAGTTTACTTAGATAGATGATGTTGTATGTTGTATCGTGAGCACCAAGTCCTATAATCAATGTTACACGGATTTGGGGGCGTCTCACACACACACACACACACACACACACACACACACACACACACACACATATATATATATATATATATATATATATATATATATATATATATATACTATGGAGATTATGGAAAATACCTTTTGTTACTTTAAAAATCCTTGCTAACCACTGAAATTGTTGGGAAAATTCTTAGACTCCTCTCCAATTCTCTCTCGATTCTCTGTAAACCTTCCTCTCAGACTTAGCAAAACTAGAATACGCATAACCCACTAATAACCAAGTACGCATAATAACAAAAGAAAACTGATATGGTCATAATAAGCCTAATCAATTACAACATATAACGTATAGATTATAAATATATTATATTTATTATTTAATTTATTTAATTTATATTATTTACAAATTCAAAATTAATAATTCAAAAGCCATAAGGCTCCGTTTGGCAAAATCCTTTAAAATTTAAAGACTTAATATATTTAAGCCTTGTTTGGCCAAAAACTAAATTAGCTCCTTTAATTTATTTTAATAAACAATTTAGTTTATCATTTGCAATCACATATTATTTATTTGGTTTTTCATATCCAACATTAATCAAATAAATTAGTTACACATATTATATTTTAAATAAATATTCCACTTTAACAAACATAACAAAATTATAATTTCATTATTATTTCATTTAACAATTTAATATACCACCTTAAATTATTAAATTAAATCAACAATATAACATCTCATATTATATTACAACTCTCTAAATTATAATTTCAATTAATTTAGAATATTATCTAATAAATTTAATTCATAAACATTTACTAACAACAATTACATCAATAAAATATTTATTCAACAATAAACACCTCAAATAAATATTTATAATTCAATAAATATTTAAAAGTACAAATTAAAATTCTGGATTGTTACATACACACTTCTTTTGGTAATCAATTATTGCTCCATAATTAAATAGTCAATCCATTCCCAAAATAACATCGAACTCTTTGAGTTTTATCGGAATTAAATCTACCATCATGACATTCCCCTTAATGTTCACCCTACAATTCTTGTATATGAACATAACAGGAATTACTTCCCTATTCACAATTTCTATGTTTAAAGGGAAATTCAACTCTTCACTAGGTATTTCTAACTTCTTAGCAAATTCATCAGATATAAACGAGCAAGTAGCACCCAAATCAAATAACACATATGCATTTATATCATTAATTGGGATAATACCTGACATGACATCTTTTAATTGCACCGCGTTCTGTACCGTCATGTTGAAGGTTCTGGATGTGGGCTTATTTGATGACGTTGGTCCAGCAATAGACAATGTACCTCCACTGCCACTTCCCTTGCTTCCAGTTGCCTCACCAGATTTCTTCTTTGGACACTCGCGAGCAAAATGATCCTTCAACCCCCAGGTTTAGCAAGCATTCTTCTTGGGTTGATTACAATTTGGGGCAATGTGACCCTCGTGGCCACAGTTAAAGCATACCCGCTTCCCCCTTAAGCACATACCCATGTGAAACTTTCCGCATGTAGCACATGCGTCAATCTTCTTCTTCTGCTGGTTACCTTGCTGATTTCCAGTTCCCATATTTGCATTCCACTTTCTTTTTAAATTATTGCTATCATTTCCACCGTTACTACCACCATTCTTAGCTTCACCCTCATTCTTCTTCTTTCTCTGCTCTTAGTTGTGCTTTGTTACAGCTTCGCCTCCACTCTTAGCGAGAATTGCCTTCTCAAGCACCACCACAAACTTCTTTAACTAGAACAGGGAGACTCTGTTGTACAACCATGGCTTCAGTCCCTGCTCAAATCTCCTTGCCTTGCGCTCATCCGTATTCACTTGATATGGCGCAAACCTCGCTAACTCATTGAATTTCATGGCATACTCCGATACTGTCATTGTGCCCTATTTTAGTTCTAGAAAATGCACTTCCATCTGATTTTTTGAGCTTTCTGGGAAATAGGTCTCGAAGAATATTTCCTTAAATCTATCCCAAGTTATTATCCCTTGACCTCCTCTAGTTTTATTGGCTTGCCACCAATAACCGGCCTCTGCTTTCAACATGAATGTTGCAAAAATAGTCTTCTAGTTATCCTCTACCCTAGCAATGTCGAAAACTTTCTCTATCTCCATGATCCAGGTCTATGCCTCAACCGAATTCATGGACCCACGGAACTCTGGTGGCCCAACCGCCTTGAAATCCTTAAATGTTGCAGCTTGATTCTGTGGCTGATTCTGTAATGCTCCCGTCAGTAGCATTACGAATTGCTGAACTGGATTAGCCTTAGCATTGATGTTATTCTTAGGGGTCCTTTGTCGTGATTGACGTCTTAGAGGCATTTTTTGTTAAAATACACTCATTAGATTCTATTCAATCTTCTAGGTATTATGTACTTAATTTTCACATCACAAAATTACTATATAGGACATAATATCTTGAATAAATAGTAACTTTTATTTATTCATAATATTTTAAAACATAATAATGATAGCATTCATACTATCTACATCACTTTCCTGAACTACAAAAATTTCAGGATAACTTTATCATCATCCTATCCCATTGTTTATATCATACCCGGGATTTACATCTTATTTACTCACTAATCACATAATAATTACATTTATGACGTCCTATTAAAATGCTACATGGCCTTACGACGCTCATCTTCCATAATGCGAAACATTATTCGGCGATCTAAAATGTACGATGGCAGCGTCTCGAATTGAATAGGATAACACGTGACCCGATCTTGAGCTTAATTGATCACGGTATTGAAAACACTATTCATCTCTTCCATCTTGATCCTCTTTACTTGTACATCTCTCTCTACTACCCTGGCTCGTTGAAAATTTTTCTCATATGCGTCTTCGGCTCTTGCCTTCTTCGTAGATTCTTCTTTCAATTTGTTCTCCAGCTTTGCAATCTTCTTTGTCAGTTGCTCATTCTCTCCTTTAGTGTGGATCTGCTTCTCTTCGACATTATTAAGATGTTCATCTCGATCTTGGATCTCATTGTCCTTTTGCGCCATTGTGATCTGCTGTTCAGCTACTATCTCTTCCAACTCCTCAACGGTATCCTGAAGTTCTACATTGCGATCGTATACCTCATCGTACATACGGGCGGCGATCGAGTTAAGTGGAAGCTCTTCTTCCTCGTCATCCTCATCCTCATTCGACTGTGGCAGCTCAACAGGGTCCTTCTCGCCTGTCTCTATCTCATCATCCTCATCAGGTAAACCCTCCTGCTCATCCACTATGACCAACGAAGTTGATTCCCGTGGTAGTAGTTGTTCCCAAATCACCTGAATATCTCGAGGCTCTTCTTCCCTAGGCATTTGGGATCCTTCCTCCCTAGCCTGACTGGATTCTCCTACATTAGCTATCCCAACAACAAAATTTTAAGTTTTTAATTACTAATCATTACTACTCGACACTCACGAGCACATAATTTACAATCACATAAGCACATAAGTGTTTTATTACTTCTTTCTAAACAACTCGATAAGAGTTTATCACCACTATATTTTCAAAGGTTACTTCCTAAGGCTTTCCCCCACCTAAGGTTCATAACCTAAGGCTTTGATACTAACCTGTGACCCCCCAAATCTATGTACTTCATTCCCACAAGACATGGTGTTCACTTTCCATTCATTCATATCTATCTACCCAAATATAATAAAATTAAATCAGAAATTCTCCCTTTAAAGGGTTACATCATTAATCAGAAAGTCTTCCCAGGTTGTCTAACCTTAAACATCAATCAAGTGCGTAAATAAAATAATTACATCACATCATTAAATATAAAATCCAACATCATGACAATAAATGAAATTACAAGTCTTCAACACTTGCACATTTTTCCCTTTTCTTTGCTAGTCGTAGGTTCATTGACTTTCTCAACTTTAGCTGCAATAATTATATTATGCAAGAGTGAGCAAAACAAATGCTCACTAGATATAGCAATGAATCCACAAGAGAATAATAACTGCCAATGAATAGGCTCATCAAAACTGAATAGTACTCTATCAATGATAACCCAAAAACTGGAATCAAAATATGAAATATATATCTGAGGGTCATAAGACCACGAACTATGTCCACGGTTACAAGTAATCTTTCAACTTTAACCTTAACAGTTATACTGTAGGGACTTCACGTACTTAGGGGGATCAGCTCTTCGTACAATGTATTGTTTACAAACATCTAAACGCATTGCGTATCCCCTATAATAGGGTTGTTCTTCTCAGTTTTAGAGTACAAGTCCACACCAAAGAAAGTTTGGTTTGGATAAGCTTCAAGGGTAATTTATAGTTTAACGACCATCAACTAAAGGATTAGTTGAATCAACAATATTTGATAACACTACAGTTGATCACTAACAACATA
The DNA here is from genome assembly GCA_020205605.1 of Panax ginseng. Lineage (NCBI taxonomy): Eukaryota > Viridiplantae > Streptophyta > Magnoliopsida > Apiales > Araliaceae > Panax > Panax ginseng. The sequence goes on along the minus strand of CM035130.1, from coordinate 37,577,853 downwards.
GCATGGAACAATGAATAATCATAGATGAACTAATTTCTTATTAACTCATGTTTGGAAGTAACTAAAACATAAGTATTGAATGAAACAATAAACCTTGCTTGAACAATATTAAGCTAAGGCTACGTTCTTGAGATAAGATAATTAACTTATGAATATGTACTAAGGAATAACAAGCTTAAAATGAAACTTGCTCAATATAACAATAATATTTCGAATTGCGTTAAGTAAATGAAATAGAATAATTCACTTAGAGCTTTGAGTTCAAGAATTTGCATTTATCTTAAAAGAATAGAACTCAAGAAAAATTACTTAACTATAAACAAGTTAGAATAACTCAATCATGATTAGAATACAAAACTTGCTTGGATAACGTTAGAATTAGAGCTTGCTCGAATAAAGATTAAGAATAAAAGAATTTGCTTGATCAAAGTTTAGAGAAAGAAACTTGCTTAATGTAAAGAGGTAAGGTTTAGAAACTTGCCTCGCGCATAAGCTATAAATTTACAACTCACGATCACCTACACATTTTATTGGAATCACAATATCTATTAGATATATTAAAATCCACTTTTCAACATAACACTCACTCCTAGCTAAACTTGTTATTTTAGTACAACTCTTATGCTACTATATATATATATATATATATATCAGAAATTCCAAGTGTTAACTTCACAATACTTATCTACCATTCATTGTGTACACTAAGTTCTAACATATCGCGTTCATAAATTATAAATCCTTTTACAAATTTGAAATTATCAATGACATGACATGGTTCTGTTTTAATGTAACAATCCGGAATTTCAAATTTAAATTTTAAATATTTATTGAATTATCTAAATATTTATTTGAGGTGTTTATTGTTGAATAAATATTTTAATTGATGTTAATATGGTATATTTATTAAATTAAATAAATATTTTAGCTGATGTTGATGTGATTATTGTGATTAAATATTTATGAATTAAATATTTAATTTGGTGAATCAAGCGATATAACTTGAGATGTTATATTGTAGTTTTAATTTAATAAATTATAGTGGTATATTAAATTATTAAATAAAATTATAATTTTGTAATATTTATTTAAGTGGAGTATTTATTTAAAATATGGAATGTGTAATTAATTTATTTGATTTAATGTGGATATGGTAATCTATATAAATAATATGTGATTATAAATTATAAACTAAATTGTTTATTAAAATAATTAAGGCAGTTTTAAATTGATTTAACCCAAACAAGGCTTAAAATATTAAGTCTTTATATTTTAAAGACTTTTTGCCAAACAAAGCCTTACGTCTTTTGGATTTCTTAATATTTGAATTATAATAATATAAATAAATTAAATTAAAATAATAAATATAATATATTTATAATCTATATGTTATATGTTATAACTGATTAGGCTTATTATGGCCATATCAGTTTTCTTTTATTATTACGCATACATGGTTATCAGTTTTAGGGGATTATACACATTCTAGTTTTTCTAAGCCTAAGACTACAGAGAGCTTGAGAGAATTGAGAGGAGGTTCTGAGGATTTCAAAGCATCTTCACTGTTTAGCAAGAATATCACGATCCATCTTCAAAAAAATACCGAATTAAATCAATATTAATTAATTAATTAATCTGCAATTTGTTGAGGAGACGAGAGGACAAAACTGACAAAACTGTGACCCTGTGTCATCTCCTGTTTGCCTTATATTCTTCATGTTCATAGTTTTGTCAAATATATTATTTGAATAAATTTTTAATTACATATTATTCCATAATTCATGCATAAAGTCAATAAATTAATTTATGTTCACATTGATGCCCCATACACATGCTGACATGCATGACAGATACATGTTCTTTTATTTCCTATCAACCACTTGCTTCTTTGTTGCATCAACTCCTTAATTGTATTTAATGACCAAATTCAATATTCTATCATTCTTAGTGAAGGCATTACTCCTTAACCCAATTATTTTGCAATTTAAAATTCTCTCTTTTTACTCTAATGTGATTTTTTTTCTTACTCACTGCAGTTCATTTGTCTTTTGTGGATAAAAAAATATTTCATAAACCTCTGTACATATGCACAATTATTAAACACACTTAACACACGTATATAATATTTTTTTTAATAATATGAATATCATAATGTTATTCATATTATACGTTCTCACAAATTTAACAATATGAATATCAAAATAATATGGTCTTACTATTGAGATATTCTATTAATATAACGTATATATGGTTCAGCGTAAGTTTAGGAATTAGATTAGATTTACAGCTCTAATTTCCTAATTTCTAGTTAAGCATGAGTTTAGGAATTAGATTAGAGTTAGAGCCTATTTTCTTGCCTATTTTCTTGCTATTCTTTTGTATATATTGATGACTAAATCATATCAATAGAGCAGGCCATTCACGATTTCTTCATGGTATCAGAGCCATTCGGCTAAGATACACGATCGACATGGCTCGAAACAACCATACATCTCCTTTTTTTTCTTGGCTCACAAGATAGACCTGGAGATCTCATCACTGTGGTTCGTCTCCGACACGACAATTATGATGTATGGGCAAAGTCTGTGCGCCTTGCTCTACTATCTCGCCGGAAATACGGATTCGTCGATGGCACGATTATGGAACCTAAAGCACGTTTCACCATGGAGGACTGGCTTACCATTCACTCGATGCTTGTTTCCTGGCTAATGAACACTATTGATCAGGAGGTTAAGTCTACTATCTCCTTTTATGATGATGCTAAACTTTTGTGGGATGAATTGCGGGCTCGTTTTTCTGTTGTTAATGGACCCCGAATTCACCAGTTAAAAACTAATTTAGCTAAGTGTGAGCAATCCAAGGTCATGTTTGTTTCTACATATTTTGGGAAGCTTAAGGTCTTATGGAATGAGTTGGCCAATCATGAACCAGTTATTGCATGTACGTGTGGAAAATGTGAATGTCATTTGGGTAAGGCACATGAAAACCGACGAAATAATGAACGTTTTCATCGGTTTTGATGGGTTTAAATTACGATTATTATGCCCCATTACGTCTTACTTTCTTTGTCCCCAAGAACCTTTACCTTCTCTTGATCGGGCCTATCAACAAATTACCCAAGAAGAACGTGTTCGTGGAATCACTCATGCTTGAGAATCTCTACCGGAAGTGGTGGGTTTTGCTGTTCGTCCAGAAATTCGTGGCCGAGCGAAACCAAATAAGATTGAAAAATCTGGGCTAATGTGTTCTCATTGTAATAGATCCAGATATGACATTGTTACATGTTTTTAGCTTCTTGGGTATCCAGAATGGTGGGGTGATAGACCTCGCACTCAAGGAGTCACTCATGCTCGAGGCAAAGGAGGTGGTGGTCGTGGTACAGACTCACTCACGACTGGTCAAGGAGGTGGTGGTGGTGTACGCTGCAGACTCACTCGATGATGATCGTGGTAGAGGAGCTAATGTCGCGACGGTGGTGGTAGCACTTTACCGCTGCAACGCTATGGTTGGAACTTCGGTTAATGGGCAGAGAAATTCTTCCAATGCCACTGCCAGCACGTCAAACACTCCTGCCTCTTTTCCTAATTTGAGTGCGAAACAATGGCGGACTATAGCTACTATGTTTGGTAATGTTCACTCCTCTCACCGATCGCTCACATGGTGAGTTTTCTAAGATATCTTGGATTATTGACACCGGCATGCATCTAATCATGTGACGGGGATGAATCATATTTGTTTGATGTTCATGATATTGCCGCATGTCCTGTTGGGCTCCCCGATGGCCAAAAAATAATTGCTACTAAAGAGGGAAGTGTGAGGCTCTTGGAAGGATTGTATCTTAAAAATGTTTTTATGTCCCTAAATTGCACTGCAACTTAATTTCGGTTACACAACTCATTGATGACACGCACTTTTTTGTACAATTTAATTCTAATATGTGTGTTATACAGGACCGTCATACGAGGAAGCTGATTGGAACGGGTGAACGGAGAGATGGACTTTACTACTTCCGGCAACCGTCTACAGTGCAAGCTATTTCAGTGGATGGTTCTTCATCTTCGTTGGAACTTTGGCATCAACGTCTTGGACATCCTTCAGAGAAAGTAGTGAAGGCATTACCTTTCTTACGTAATTCTAGTGCTAAATTAAATAAGGCATGTGATGTGTGCCCTCATGCCAAACAATCTAGTGATTCTTTTTCTCTTAGTGATCATAAAGCCTCCCGAGTTTTTGAATTGGTTCATTGTGATTTATGGGGTCCTTACAATACAGTTTCCTCTTGTGGGGCTCAATATTTTTTAACTATTGTGGATGATTTTTCCCAAGCTGTATGGGTTTATTTGTTGATTGATAAATTGGAGGTATTTAAATTGTTTATGTCATTTTTTGCTATAGTTGATCGACAATTTGGTCAAAAGGTTAAGATTGTTCGGAGTGATAATGGGACGGAGTTTCAATGTTTGACAGATTATTTTCTTTCAAATGGGATTTTATTTCAAACCTCTTGTGTGGGAACTCCACAACAGAATGGCAGAGTTGAACGTAAGCACCGGCCATATTTTAACAAAGGGTAGGGCTTTACGTTTTCGTGAAATCATCTTCCTCTTTATTTTTGGGGTGAATGTGTCTTGGCGACTTCATTTTGATCAATCGAACACCTTCAAGTGTTCTTCAGAATAAAACACCTTATGAACTTTTATTTAATACTTTGCCAGTTTTTACTGAATTGCGAGTGTTTGGTTCTTTATGCTATGCCCATAATCAACGAGCAAAGAATGATAAATTTGCAAGTCGAAGTCGCAAATGTGTCTTTGTTGGGTATCCTTTTGGAAAGAAAGGGTGGAGACTTTTTGATCTAGAAAATAAAAGTTTTTTTGTTTCTAGGGATGTTAAGTTCTTTGAAACTCAATTTCCTTTTGCCGAAAATACTCCTACTACTATTCGTTCTACATATAATTTTGGTAGCATGAATTTGGGTGATGATGACTTCGATTTTAATATTTTGGGGGATCCTACATTCTTGTCCGATAAACTTGAGATCACAAACGATGTCACCATCCAAAACCCAAAAACTACCACTTTAGAGTCTGCTCCCATGTTACCTCCCGCAACCAATGATTCACTGTCTGGCACGGCTGCTACACAAAGGCCAATTCAGCCCACCTATCTACTCCAACATCCATCTACAGGGGGGGCAGTTGGGGCTGCTCCGGATTCCATTCCTGAAACTCACATGGGACGTGGATTTCGTGAAAAGGTTCCATACGTTCGGCTTCGTGACTATGTTACTAACACTGTGCTCACAAAAAGTCCATCTACACTCTCTCCAAGTTCACTCGCGCCATTCGCTTCCTTAGGTACGCCCTTTCCTATAACACATTATATTAATTGTGCAAAATTTTCTGTTAGCCATTGGAAGTTTCTTGCCATTGTTACTGCAGGTTCTGAACCGAAATCATTTAAAGAAGTTATGACAGATATAGGATGGCATCATGCTATACAAACAGAAATTCGTGCTTTAGAAGATAATGGTACTTGGACTATGGAAAAATTACCACCTGGTAAATGTGTTCTTGGTGGTCAGTGGGTCTATAAAATTAAGTATAACTCTGATGGCAGTGTTGAATGTCTTAAAACTCGTTTGGTTGTTTTTGGTAATCATCAAATTGCTGGGATTGATTATCACGAGACTTTCGCGCCAGTTGCAAAGATGGTCACAGTTCGTGCTTTCTTAGCCATTGCAGCATCTAAAAATTAGGAGCTGCATCAGATGGACGTGCATAATGCTTTTTTGCACGGGGATCTTAATGAGGAAGTCTATATGAAGCTTCCTCCTGGTTTTGTGTCTTCTCAACCTGATATGGTGTGTCGTCTTCGAAAGTCCTTATATGGCTTGAAACAGGCACCGAGGTGTTGGTTTGCCAAACTTGTTACTGCTTTAAAAGAGTATGGTTTTCTACAATCCTATGCTGATTATTCTCTCTTTACTTATACTAAGGGCGATATTCAAATCAATGTTTTGGTGTATGTTGATGATTTAATTATTTCTAGGAATAATTCCGCTGCTTTGAGAGTCTTTAAGAATTATTTGAGCACATGTTTCCATATGAAGGATCTCGAGGTTCTTAAATATTTCCTCGGGATTGAGGTGGCATGACATTCTGCTGGTATATTTCTTTGCCAACGAAAGTATTCTCTTGACATTATTTCTGAGACTGGTCTTCTAGGTGCCAAGCCCGCATCCTTTCCCATTGAGCAAAACCATCGGCTTTCTCACGCTTCAGGAGATTCTTTGTCTAATCCGGAACCTTATCGTCGTTTGGTTGGTCGTTTGATTTACTTAACGGTCACTCGCCCTGATTTGGCATACTCTGTTCATGTTTTATCACAGTTCCTACAACAACCACGACAGGAACATTGGGAAGCCGCTTTGCGAGTTGTTCGCTATTTGAAGGGTTCTCCTGGACAAGGAGTTTTACTTCGAGCTGATAGCTCTCTCTCTTTGACAGGTTGGTGTGATTCTGATTGGGCAGCTTGTCCTCTTACTCGTCGCTCTCTCACAGGTTGGCTTGTGTTTCTTGGTCATTCCCCGATTTCTTGGAAAACCAAGAAACAACCTACTGTGTCACGTTCTTCGGCAGAGGCCGAATATCGCTCTATGGCTTCTCTTACTTGTGAATTGAAATGGTTGAAGGGTCTTCTCCTTAGCTTGGGTGTTCACCATCCTGCTGCTATTGGTTTATACTGTGATAGTCAGTCCGCTTTACATATTGCACAAAATCCTGTCTTCCATGAACGCACAAAGCACATTGAAGCAGATTGTCACTTTGTCCGTGATGTTATCTAAGATGGAACTATTCTCCCTTCATATGTTCCTGCAACAATTCAAATTTTGCGAACATCTTTACCAAGCCTTTGGGGACACGCCAATTTCGGGCTACGCTTTCCAAGTTGGGCATTTATGATCCTCATGCTCCAACTTGAGGGGGGGGGGGGTATTGCGATATTATTGAGATATTCTATTAATGTAACGTATATATGGTTCAGCGTAAGTTTAGGAATTAGATTAGATTTACAGCTCTAATTTCCTAATTTCTAGTTAAGCATGAGTTTAGGAATTAGATTAGAGTTAGGGCCTATTTTCTTGCCTATTTTCTTGCTATTCTTTTGTATATATTGATGACTAAATCATATCAATAGAGCAGGCCATTCACGATTTCTTCACTTACAAACTTAACAATATAAATATCAAAATGATACGATCTCTCAAAACTAATGAGAACTTAAAAGAATGGTCGTTAAGCATCTTCTCTTACACCTCAGAATTCATTTTATAAATTTGTAAATTTCTTGATGGACTCCACGGTACGTTTGGGTGAGGTGGTTGTACCAAAAAATTAAGACCTAGTTTAGGAATTCTTAAAGAACCAAAAGATGAGAAACCTCTTAATTGTATTGATAATCTGAAAATAACATAATAATGTCTTATTACATGAGCCTCGTATCCTATTTATACTAATACAAGAAAATCCGAATTCTATAAGGAATAAACAATTTGAATGAAAATTCAATTCTTAGCTATCAAATCAATATAGAAATCAAATCATATCTAATAAATATCTTAGATACATTAGAATTATAACAAAAAATATGAAAATCATGTCACGCGTGCACAGTGCGGCGGCAAATCGACGACGTTAGGTTTGGGCGACGGTATACTGTCCCTCCAGGAATCTTTGTTGACATAAGCGACAAATACCGCCTCCTTCACTAGCAGATTAAGACTGCAGCAACGTTCCTCACGAACATGGCAAAATCCCTGGATACATGGAACTGTCGCACCATGTTTTTCACTAAATTCGGCGTGGTAGCACCGGTTGGCCAAAGTTGATTCATTCATGATGCCTTTAAGTTCTAAACTTGATCCTTTGTCCATCCCTTCTCCTTTCCACCAAACTTGAAGCTTTGTATGAACCAAATGAATGAACTTAGAATTAAATCCAACTATCAAATCCAACTATGAACGTTTTGCCATGTAGCTTAAATCTTTTTCCAATATAAACAACCTCGAATTGTTTTCATCCCAACTAATGAAGATTATTTGTTGAATCTCTAGAGCTTGAGTTGAAAGATTGCCATAAATTTCTATAGCGGAATTGTACGATCCATCCCACATCAATTCATCACCATGCACCTCCTTACCTAAAAGGTTAACCTATTAGGTTGAGACTCTACCATACTTATTAACCCATCTACACTCTTGAATACCCATCACAAGTATCATACTAGAGTATTCACCTTTAAGCACACCTTCTTTGAATCCTTTCAAGAGCTCTGCTCGACTCTAATACTACTCTCCACCACGCCAGAGCCAAACGTGTCTCCACCACGCCTGGGGCAAACGTATCTCAGCAACTTCCCTAGAGCCATCCTAAGCCTGCTCCACCCGACTCAAATCATCCCGTGCTCCACCTAATTCAACTCTATTTGCTCCACCCACGAGACTTGCGAATTTACCCTCGCACTCCCCTCGCACCTTGGAGTATGTTGGACCACCTCCTTACCTAAAAGGTTAACCTATTAGGTTGAGACTCTACCATACTTATTAACTCATCTACACTCTTGAATTTATCCAATGTTAGATTCATGTGAAATATCCCAACAATTTCTAACTCCTCCCCTCCCCTCCCCTCCCCTCCCCTCCCCAACCTCAACCTCTTTTATTTTGTGGGATCACAGCAGTGAAGTGTGAAATAAGGATTCAGATACACTTGAGCTACAAATGCTGAAATCTGAGTCAGATTCTTCTGTTTGACTTCATTACTGTCTAAACTCCAACTTGTGCAGTACTATATTTAAAACTTCACAAAAACAAGAAATGGCCACAGCCAACTTCCTTCAAGCTCACCACTCCATCTTCAACCTCACCAACACAATTTCAATCCCAAAACAACACAAAAACAAATAAAAACACTTACAATTACATGATACAATTAGATCACTAAAACCCACAAACCAAAACAACATATGATCACCCAAACACACCTCTGCAGCTCCCATTTTCTGCTTCTTCTCTTTCTACTGCCAGCAATGGCAATAGGGGCATTTGGGTATGGTTCAATAGGCCCAATTGCTGCTGCGTTTGGCGAAAATGGGTTCTTTTGTGCCATTGATGCGGGTGGAAAGCAGGAGATCATATGTTGGGAGAAAAAAAATAACGATTCATCATTGTCATCATCATCTACATATGTCAATTCTCTGCCGGCTATGGCAGGTCTTTCCGGTGGCGAGGGGTTTCTGTGCGGCATTACATCGAACAGTTCGCAGGCGTATTGTTGGACATTGTCCAGTTCAGGTATAGATCTTGTCCCTCCGAGCTTTAAGTACAATACTTATTCGAAAATAGCTGCTGGAATGAATCATGTATGTGCCATTAGAGGATCTTATAATTCAAGTGTTGAATATGGCATTGTAGATTGTTGGGAACTTTATCAAACACCAAGTAGTGATAATGATGTTCCTAAAGTTCTTATGCATATTTCTTCATTCCATGATCCATCTATGGGGAATGCTGTTTAAAGGGAGATTTTTTCTGGGGATGGTTTGAGTTGTGGTGTTTTGAGAGATGGCGGTGTTGTCTGTTGGGGCCCAAAAGCAGGTAAGTTGGTGGTTTCAGGGGATATAAAGTCCTTAGTTTCTGGGAGAGGTTCTGTTTGTGGGATTTCTAGTAAATCTGGTGAATTAAAATGCTGGGGTGATTCCAAAGAATTTGGTGTTCTGCCCGTGGGTATTCATTTTGTGGCCTTATCGGCAGGTGCTCGCCATTTTTGTGGGATTCGTGAGGATGATCACGGAATTGAATGCTGGGAAAACATCAAAACTTCTTCAGTTCCAAAAGGTTCTGGCTTTATGGCCATTGCTTCATCTGACTTTACAACTTGTGGGGTTCGGGAAGCTGACTTGGTTCTTGATTGTTGGGATGTTAATGGACAGTCCCCGCCAAATTATAGCCCTCCGCTGCAATTATGTAGTCCGGGCATTTGTTCTCCAAGCTCATGTGCTTATGGGAATTTTGCTTTCAATGCAAGCATGCTTAATGAGGCTGAACTGACAAGTTTATGTGTTCAGGAGGACCTAAAAATCTGCCTGCCTTGTGGGTCAAATTGCTCCGAAGGGGTTTTTCCATCCAGTGTATGTAATGAGAATGCAGACAGAGTATGCACTGCCTGTTCTGTTTGCCAGAACAGCTCTTGTTGGGATGTTTGTGGACATCCTTCTTCCTCCAAGAGTTTGCCTAAGGAGCAACGTGAGATTAAGAAATTAGTGATTATCATTGGATCTTGTGTATTAGGTTCAATTTTAGTTTTTATTGGGTGCTGTATTATTCATCGCTTGATTGAAACTGTTAATGAAGAAAGTGATAAAAAACATTGCTTTTCTTGCTTTCGCAAGCAGGTGGTAGAGGCCGAGCCTAGCCCTGACCCTGAGATGTCCATCTCTGTAATACCTGCTGTTGGAACAGCACAGGTCTTCCGTCTCTCAGAATTAAAAGATGCTACAAATGGGTTCAAGGAGTTTAATGAGCTAGGCCGTGGAAGTTATGGATTCGTGTACAAAGCCACTCTTACTGATGGTAGCCAAGTGGCTGTGAAAAGGGCTAATGCTGCCACCATAATTCACACCAACAGCCGGGAATTCGAAGCAGAACTAGAAGTTCTTTGCAATATCCGACACAACCATATTGTAAACTTGTTGGGTTATTGCGCAGAAATGGGAGAGAGGTTGCTAGTATATGAGTTTATGCCACATGGGACGCTTCATGACCATCTCCATGGGGAGCTTTCTCCTCTAGATTGGAATCTGAGGTTGAAGATATCACTGCAGGCTGTGAGAGGGCTTGAGTACCTTCACAAAGTAGTCAGCCCTCCCATTGTTCATCAAGATTTGAGGACTTCAAACATTCTTTTGGATTCTAACTGGGAGGCAAGAATTGCCGACTTTGGGCTTCTGAGTGTCAACGACATGGAGTTAAATGGAAGTATGGAGAATGATGTTTATAACTTTGGAATTGTTCTCCTAGAGATTTTGAGTGGGAGGAAAGCTTGTGACACTGAATATACACCTCCAGACATTGTTGAATGGGCACTGCCTTTGATAAGACGGGGCAAGGCAGCTGCCATTATTGATAGGAATGTTGCATTGCCAAGAAATGTGGAACCTCTGCTTAAACTCGCTGATGTTGCAGAGCTAGCTCTAAAGGAAAATCAAAATGAACGTGCTGTTATAGTGGACATCGTTGTTTTGTTGGATCAGATTGTAAAGACTGGATTGACCTTGTGACTACTCTTGGTTGGTCACATTTCAAATGTTTATCGTGTGTCACAGGATTGGGAAGTGTTTTTCCTTGCAATGTATATTTGTTGCAGGTATGTGGTAGATTCTCTTTTTGATGATTTTTCCTTTCCTTGAAGGACAGCAAGACTTGAGGCAGCATTTTTTTGCTTGTATTTTCCTAGTGACACAGTTATCAGGTTCTGCTTTGCGCAAGCATACATCAGCTATTTATTCTTGCAATAAGGCAATTTTGGTGAAGGAACAAGATATTTTCTAATTACTGGCACAACGGAAGACAGGTAAAAAAACAATTACAGGAATTGAATATAAACTTTGAAATCACGAAAATCCACAAAAGAGAGATAAAAAATTGTAGAATTAGAATAATCTGACAATTCAATAATAATGAGAAATAATGAGTCATAATAATAACCATAAAAAACTATTTATACTCCCTAAATCCTTTGCCTTCGAGACAAAGTAAAATTAAGTGTTTTCGGAACAATTACATTTTCTAGTATATTTTTTAAAATAATTACAACAATAGCGCATTCTTAAAATATTTACATAATTAATGTATTTAAATATTTTATTTACACAATTAGTGTTTCTCTTTATTACAACTCTGTTGTAATTGAGAAGAAATTCTTCTGCCATTGACAACGGAAATTTAAAAATTAACTTCGAAAATTGAAATTATTGAGAAGATCATGCATTGCATAGTTTGGAAACAGAAAGGAATCTGCAATTCTGCAAGCCATTTGAAGCAGAAAGGAGACCCCCCACCCCACTGAAGATGATAAGCCAAAAGGCAGTCTTATCCTTCCCTTTGGCAATGCGGATGCAGATAATGGGAAGGTCCTCAGGCTCAGAAGGAGACACCTCCATGACTTCTCATTTAAGGATTAGCTTCAAAAATTGAAATTAATGAGAAGATCACGCATTGCATAGTTTGGAAATAGAGGGTTTAGAGAGAGAAAAATTGAAGAATTTTTGAAGTTTTTAGAGAGAGAAAAAAACGATCCCAGCTTACACAACTGGATCTCTCTTATCCATCCAACACAAATGTCTCTCACCTCACCTCATCTCTGCTGCAACTCATTTTATCCCAATTCAAATCCCTAAAGTTCAGCTCCCCATTCCTCCATGACTTCTCACTAATATCCCCCTCCTCTTGAACTACTCCTCCGAAATCCCCCAACTGGTGCCCACTTTTCTTCCTCCAATTCAGGCCATGAAATCCCTTCAGGCTGAGTTGGTAATGCAACTCGTCTACTATAGTCACGGAGTATTTATAATAAATACATAAATAATTAAATGTTAAAAAAGTCAGATTTACTCTAACAGGATACCATATTATTTAAGTTCGTCTCGTTTAACTAACAAATAAAAAAGTGTATTCAAAATCAACTCATTCAACGAGTTTGAATCAAACTTAATCAAGCCGAATTAAGTCGAATTCATATACAACTTTTAGTAGCTTTTAGGTCCACTACATTTTTATGTAAGTTATGTTTTAAGCACTTAGTGTTTCTCGTATTCCTAATTTCTAATAATAACTCTATGTTTTAACTTTTAAGAATAGATACATTTTCAAAAATCCTTTAATTTTAATTTTAATTTTAATTTTTTAACTATATTTTTCAAATTTATTAGAAACATAATAGTAATAGTGATGACATAATAACGTTAAATATGGTAAGAATTTCATGATACTTAGAAATGAGTCTCTAATTTTGAAATTCAATAAAATAAAAAATATATATCTAGAGGTGGCAAGCAGTAGGCGGGCCCGGCCGAAAATGGCGGGCTAATCGGGGCCGGGCCAAAAAGTTCGGATTTTATAATTCGAAAATGTTAGGTCCAAGTGGCCTATGATGGGCGGGGTCTACCACTACCCACTTCTTCTTCCCTATTTTTTTTTGAAAATTTTCTTCTGTAAAAATAAGAATAATAATAAATATTAAAATAATAAAATAATTTATAATAAACAATAATTCTAATTACCTACATTAACTACATACCTCAATCAATTAAAATTTTAATAGTATTATAAATTACTTTCAAAGTATATAATCAAATTTGATTTTTAAAATTATACTTTAAAATTAATATAATTTATTTAACTTTAAAAATGCATTCATGACTCCACAAATATTGTTCCAAGAGATATCTAATTAATTTCCAAGATTTATACTGGTTGGAACTTGGAGATGCCAAGATTTTAGCAATTTGAATATTTAAATTGATTTTCGTAAGATTTGCATGACATGATTTTAGGCATTACCCAATATCTCATTATTAACAACCACATCAATTAAGAAATTTCAAACTACAATTATTATTTACTACAACTACAATAATTAAAAATATATTTTATATATTGAAGATCGCATTAAAAATAAATAGTTATTGTAGCTCAGGTTGGTTTGAACTCTTATTTATTTACTTATGTTTCTTGTGTTCAAGCCCTCATAACCCACAAGTAGCAATTTTTTGTAAAAAAAAAAAAAAAAAAGTTTCACTACCATGTAAGCCAAAAAAACTAATCTAGATTTTCCTGACTAAAAATCATGTACCAAAGTCCAAATCATGACGGACGGGCTTACCCAAACTCATGGCCTGGGCCATCTTTGCCAAGTCTATATATATCTGAACAAGTTTTACATTCAATAATATTCCTTCCGTTTTATAAAAGAAAAGTGTCTTATTTGTTGATTTTTTTTGTTTCATAAAAGGAATCTTATTTATTTGATTTCACCATAAAATAATAACACAATTTTTGTAAGTTTACTATTATAATTTCTATATATATCATTATTACTAAGCTAAACACTGCATAAGTTTAGAGATAAGCATAAAATAAAAAATATATATATTTTAAATTAAAATTTTAAAACAAACTCTTTTTTGTGAAACGGATGAAGTAGGTATTTTCTGCTTTAATGATCCATTAGGTCCACAGATAATACTGGGCTAGCCCGATCTTATAAACCTAGTTAAAAATAGTAGGATATGGACATATGGTAGAAACATTTTTTTAATATTTTTTGTATTTTTTATTCAATATCTAAAATTTAATTAAACGGTATTTGTATACACAACGTGTCCGCCATTAAAATTAATACTCCTATATTAACAATAAGTAGGATAATAAGTAGGATTCTCTTATAATTCTTATCAATTTCATATATTAATAAAATTCGTAATTATAATTTGATATAAATTTATGGCAATATATAGCGGGACTTATAGCAGACGGAGAAAAGATAAGTTTTAGACATAGAGAGAAAACAGTACTAGTAATTGCCCGTGCCTGAATACACATCGTAACGAAATCCTCTTTCTCCCTCCGTTTTAACGAGAGTGGCTAACATGAAGTTCATTTTTGAGTAAGTTGGTTAATTGGCCAATAGAGTGCTGACACGCAGATGAGACTCTATGTGTGACAGCATTTTATTGGCCAATTGACCAACTTACCCAAAAATAAACTTCATGCTATCCGAATCCCGTTTTAACAATCACATTTTCATTTTCTCTCTCCTCCTTTCTCTCCCACCACCCTTTCCCGCCCAAATTAATTAGAATGAATCTGAATCGTCCTTATGTTTATTAGAATGAATTTTAACCGTCCTTGTGCTTTTCTGCTCAAATTTAAAATAGATTCTATCTCATTACTATATATATTTTTTCTAATTATCATAATACCCACCTTTTTTATTCTTTTTCTTTTTTGTATGGAACGCGAAAAAGCGATGAAAGCAATGTAAATCATATATTGTTGTTATTGTAATTATAATATTAATATTAGTTATCGATGTTTTTTGAGTGGCGGACAAAGAAATTATAATACTCCTTCTGTCCCAGAATAAAAGTCCTTATTATTATTTTGGGTAGTCCAATATTAAATGTCCACTTTTCTTTAATAAACAAATTTTTATACATTTTTTTTTCTATTATGCCCGTAGCATTAAATATCTCATACTTTTCTTATTATAATTCTTTCTCCATATTTAATAAGTATGGATAGGGCTGTAAATGGTAACCGGAAAATTCGTATTCGTCCGCATCCGTATTCGAAAAAAAACGAATATTATTCGCATTCGGGAAAAAATGGATATATCCGTAAATAAACGGATACGAATACGGATACGAATACGGATATAGGCGTATTCGTATTCGATTAACATCCGTCCGTAAATATATCCGGCAGATACGAATATCTAGAATCCGATATCCGGAATCCGTATCCGAATAACTTTTATATATATATATATATATATATATATATATATATATATATATATATACACACACACACACTTAATATTTACATTAATTAAGTTGTTAATAATTTAATATATATATATATATATATATTAATATATATATATATATATAATATGTATTTATTTATTAATAACTTATATCATATATATATATATATATTAATAAATCATAACTTAGATTCATTAATTAATCACTTTAACTTATATTCATTAATTAATAACTTACATATACATTTATATATATAAGTTATTATTATATATATACACACACATATATATTAATAACTTGGATTAATTAATTAATAACTTATATATATATATATATATATATATACACACACACACACACATATATATTAATAACTTACATTCATTAATTAATCACTTACATTCATTTATATAAGCTATTAATATATATTTATATATACACACGTATATATTAATAATTTACATTCATTTATATAAGTTATTAATATATATATATATATATATATATATATATATACACACACACACACATATATAAATTAATAACTTATATTTATTATTTAATAACTTACATATATAAATTATAAATATTCATCCATAATCCAAAGATTACTTAACAAACATAAAAGGGACATCTACTTATTAATGGATATCTAAACATCAATAAGTAGAGCATTCATTCATTAATGAACTATACTTTAATTAAATTTGACAAAGCTCTAAATTAAAACTATAATTTAGAATTCTCAGATCAACGGTCGAGAGGCGGGAGCAATGGACAATATAATTTATTTGTTAAAATGTGTTAGATCTGAATTAATAAATAACACAACAATACACACTATTTATTTTATGTTCCTTCATTTTTAAAATTAAAATTGCACATGAATTTATTTAATAAAATAATTAATTATTCATTATTTAAAAAGTTAATTTTATTGTGATATTTTTTTTATAAATTATATTAATTTTAAAAAATAAATTAATTTATAAAAGATAAATTAATTAAAAATTCTTTTTATACAAATAAGAAGGAGGAGACAAATTAAATGCAACGGATGTATTTAAGCAGATCTAAATTAGAAAGCTTCTCTCTCCAGACTCCAATCCTTCTCTATCAGAGTCTCAGTTTAATTAATAATTTCTAAACTTTTCTAGATCCTCTGCTGCTCTGGATATGCTTTATTTCGTGGGTCTTTTTTTTTTTTTTTTTTTCTTCTTCTTCTTCTTCTCCTTCTGTGTTAGATCTGCAGATTAATCAGATTCAGGCCAAGTCCTTTAGTAGATCAAGCCCCTCACCTTCACCGTCCCGTCCCCGTCGCCACCGCCTGCTCCGGTTAGATCTGCTTATTTCTAGTTAGATCTGTAAATATTTAGATAAATGTTGTGGTGTTTCGATCTGTTAATATTTGGATTGCGCAAACATTAGTTTACTCATACACCAATTACATCTTATGTGTATAGTACATATCGATAGTTATTTAATGTGATAATGTGATAGTTTTTCTGATATTTATGTGGTATATGTATATTTGTGATGAATCTGTTAATATTTACTTATTTAGATCCGAAAAGCAGATATATTATAAATCCGACAAAAAATTTGAATCTACAGTGGTGTTTGTCTGCTTTGGAAGTGAGTATTTTCTCTCCACTGAGGAATTGGAAGAAGTAGCAATTGGGCTAGAGATTAGCGTGGTTAATTTCAAACCCCAAGAAAAAAACAGAGGACTGCTCCCTTTTCACTTCACTTATTTGGCATGTATATTTTCTTTTGCTGTTTATATTTACTGGATCTCTTCTTTTTTTTTTCCATGATTGATATATAGAGGTTAATTAATTGCAGGTTGAAAAATGTCTCAACAAGTAGGTAGTACCAGTGATGCCTCAATTGCACAAGTTGATAGTTTAGCTTCTTCTACTAATGCTACAACTAATGTCCCTAATGATACATCTACTCCGATTGGTGAAGAGACAGCCCCAACAGCGAGTGGTCGTAAGACAAGAGTTTTGACATCAACTGTTTAGGCAGATTTTGATAGGGTTGGAACGAGTAACAATGTTGTTGCTACTTGCAAACGTTGTAAAAGAAAATTTGACGGGGCAAGTAATAAAGGCACAACTCATTTGAAAAATCATCAAAAAAATTGTGCTCTTGCCAAAAGACAACGTGTTGACCCTTTGCAACCATTTCTTGGGAAGTGTGTCACCAAAGACAACCCTATTCCGAAGGTAACTACATATAAATATGACCCATTAGTTGAAAGATCTTTGTATGCGAAAATGGTTGCAAAACATGATTATTCTTTTTTTATGGCTGAGCATAGCTACTTTCGTCTTTGGATTTCATATGTTATGCCAACTTATAAATTCCGTTCACGAAACACCGTGAAAAAAGATTTGGGTGATGTGTTTGAAGAAGAGAGGGCAAAAATTTATACAGAAATTGAGAGTTCATCATCTAGAGTTAGTTTAACGACCGATGGATGGAAACCAAACTTTCAAAATTAGGGTTATTTTTGTGTGACTTGTCATTACATTGATGATGCATGGGAATTACATAAAAAAGTAATTGCTTTTCATGCTGTTGAATATCCACATCATGGTGTGAATTTAAGTGAGTGGTTAAAACATCACATTCTTGAGTGGAATATTGATAGAAAGTTATCTAGTGTTGTTGTTGACAATGCTTCAAATAATTTCGAAATGTTAGAAGGTGTCAAAACATAGTTGAATGGTAAGAAAGCTTTGTTGCATAATGGTGACATGTTTTATCTTCGATGTTGTCCTCATATTATAAATTTGATTGTTAAATAAGGTTTGAAGATAGTTCATGGTTTAATTGAGGATATTCGAAAAACTGTCAAATATATTGATAGTTCACCTGCTAGAGATGAAAAATTTGCTCTTGCTTTGACCCAAACAAGATTCAATTCTAAAAGGCGTATTCCATTCGATGTGGAAACTAGATGGAATTCTACCTTTGATATGCTTGTGAATGCTTTGGAGCTTCGGGATGCAATTGAGCGTTTAGCCGATTTAGATAGTGGTTATAAGTTTTTGCCTTCTTTAGAAGCATGGGAAAGGGGAAAGAACGTTTGTGATTGTTTGAGTTTGTTTAATGACGTGACAAAAAGACTTTCGGGAGTTAAGTATCCTACGTCAAATTTATATTACATGGAAATTCATTCTATTCGCATGAAGTTGGTGGAGTGGAGAGAGAGTCATATTTATTATATTTCTACAATGGCCATTGAGATGCAAATAAAATTTGATAAGTATTGAGAGGAATCTAACTTGCTTCTTACGATTGCGGTAATTCTTGATCCTCGTTATAAGATGAAAATTGTTGAGTGGGCTTGTAGGAAAATACATGGTGATTATGCCGAAATATATGTAAACAAAGTTCAAAAATTTTTGCTTAAGTTATTTACCGAATATGATGATACTAGTGGATTTGAAGCAAGGGGTGACACTAGTATTTCATCCATAAGCCATGGAGATAATTTATCAAAGTCAAAAAATAATCCAAGTGGAATTTTCTCATTTAAGAAGTTTGTAGCAAAAGATTGTGCATCTAATGTTACGAAAAAAAGTGAGTTGGAGGAATATCTTGAAGAGACTTTGCACACTTTGGATGATGACAATCCACTAGATTTTAATATTTTGCATTGGTGGAAACATTATGGACCTAAGTTTCCAATACTTGCAAAGATGGCTCGGGATATTCTTGTTATTCCTTCTTCTTTCGTTGCTTCGGAGTCATCTTTTAGCCACGCACATAGACTTATCACCGACATTCGTGCATCATTAAATTCGGCAACGGTGGAAACTCTAATGTGTGTCAAAGATTGGTTACCGGAAGTTGAAATAGGTAAATGTAAGTATGATTAATTTAACATTTTTTTAAATTATTCAATACTTGTACTAATTTTATTTATGTTTACTATTTATATACAGCTGGAGAATCCACAATTGAAGTTGGTGCTACCATTGGAGATAGTGAGGATCATGAGCTTAACATTTGTAAGTTTTTCTAATGCAGTAGCTTAATATTACTTAAGCTTAACATTTGTAAATTTTTCTAATGCAGTAGTACTACTTAATTAATTCGTTGCCAATGCTGTCAGTGTGATTGTTCATTGGAAAATGTACAAAGAGAAGAATTAGAGGGGCATACACAAATTATTACTAATATTACCTTCAAGTCATGACTTTTTAGATAACCTTATGATGAGTTAAAATAATCCAAAAAGATAATATTGGATGAGTGATTTAAACACTTATTTTTATTTGGATGTTTCAATTTTTCATCCTAAATTCATAGCTTTAATTACCATATATTGGAATCTTGAAATTGAAAAAGGTAATATCCAAGGTCTATATAGACAATATAAATAAAAGTGAGGGTAAATATGGGTAAGAAATACAAGGATCTAGAGGTTCAACTTTATCATGCTATCATCTACTTGATCTAAAACATTTATTGTTTCCTTTTTTCTTTCTTGCAAGAAACAATTCTTAGAGCTACAAGCAGCTGTATAACAATGATAAAGGCTCCTCCATATTTCAACAATGGGATTCACAATTTCAACTGTAAACTCTAGTTAACCCAACATACATATATATAAATCTCTGCACTTAGCTTCTTTGAAAGTCTATTATTATTTTTTTGAATCTTTGTTGAGAGTAAAGGAAATGAAATACTTTGATAATAGTATATATGGAGATTGGTTGTTCATGAAAATGATAGAATTTTCAATTTTAGAAGTATATTTTTGATAAATATACCCAGAATTTAAAGTAGACAACTGAATATTAATTAGGAGAGAAAATGTTAAAGCAGAAATGGGACCAATTAATATTCTGAAGGGTTTTGGTTTTGCACAACGTACATATATATTACTAGTAGTTTTATTGAAATTAACACCACCATTAATGTTATAATTAAGCTCCTTCCAGTTCCAGGTAAATATATATTTCTAATGCAGTAGCTTTACTGGGATCATACTCTTTCTGTACTCCCTCCCTCTGTCCCTCTATTTCAATGTACTTGCCACATTTTCTTGGAGACTAATAAATCATGTAGTATCATATTTATCTATGATATAAAAAAGGCAAAAATCCATGAGAAAAAGAAAGACATGTAGTAGCATAGTTCGATTTGATATAAAAATAAATGGGTAGTTTGTTAGAGAATGTTTACACAGTTTGTAATCACAAGTGTAATAGTTATACTAATATTATTTATTTTTCTCTTGCAGGTACAAGTTAAGATGCAATCAATGTTGTATTATGATGTGAATTAAGTTAATCTTCTTGTATGATAATGTTCAATGAAGGATGATCAATGGTGTATGCATCAAGTTAAGTTAGGATGCAAATTAATCTTGTAATTTTTATGATGATGTGTTTGACATTTTCCTCCCCTTGTGATTAGGATGTTTAATTAATATGTATGGTTTAAATATTAAATTGTGTTTAATTAATATGTATGATTTAAACTTTAATTTTTTTTAGTAAATATTTTGAATGAATTTTATATTAGGTTCTTGATAAACGAATTGGATATTCGGATAATTTGTCTATTCGGATAAAATAAATTAGTAGCGGATATTATCCGTATTCGAATATTTTCCGAATACCTGATACGGATAATATTTTTAAAATCCATGGGATCTGGGATACGGATAGCGAATTGGTTTTCCGGATACGGATACGGATATATCTGTATCCGTATCCGTTTAATACCGTTTACACCCCTAAGTATGGAGAGAGAATATTTGAATTGAATAGCTAGAAAGTCACTCTCTCACCTACATTAAAAATAATTAATGACATATTATTATGGGCAATTTTGTCATTTTATTCCTCTTCTTAATATGCGTGAAAAGTCTATCAGGACTTTTATCTTGACACCGGGGGGGAAGTATATTGTTTTTTGTTTTTTGTTTTTTTTTGAAGTCAAGACATACTCTAACCAAAGAAGCAAAAAATAAAGCACCCATCAAATTTTTTTAAATAAATTATCCATACAGAAATTCTAAATAAAGAATCAGGATCCTCTATGAGGATTTCTCTGTGAGGATCTTGTGAGAATTTTGTTGTGAGGTCGACAACACATTAAAAAGGAGATCCAATGGCTCATAACGTTTTGATAAGATTTTTTTTTTTACAAGTTGACAGAAAATTAGAAGCCACCAAACGCGTTTATTTTTACATATAATTTTTTTAAATTTCTTGATAAAATTTGTGAGCCATTGGATCTCCTTTTTAATGTGTTGTCAACCCCACAACAAAATTCTCACAAGTTCCTCACAAAATATTGACTTTCAATATTATTATTTTTTGTAAAATTAAAATAATATATGCCACGAACTGCTAATAAATATATATTATATTTGAAATATAAAGATATTATTAACTTGCTATGTTAGAAATCGCAAGTATAAAATAACTTACTCTTAAGTTTATCATTATATAATTATATTATCGTAGGGTCACTATTAAATTACAAACTCAATAAATTTAAGAGTAAACTTGAAAAAAAAAAATACATCGTTAAAATTCATAAAATTTATAAATGGGGAGAGTGAAATTTATGATTACACTGTCTAAAATAAAATTATGTCACATAAGTTATAAATATATAGTCTCGTTCCTTAATAGGGGCCAAGTTTTATTAAAAATATAATATAACTTTTAATTTTTTTTCCCTTGTAGAAAAAAGATGAGGACTGCTACATGGCAAACTCTCTCCTTTTATATATTAAGATAGATAATTAAATAAAAAATAATATGCTAGTTTGATTTTAAGTTATGTTTTTCCTCTCTTGTACCATATACTGATCGCAAGTGTTAAGACTTTCTTTATTAATATAAAATAGATTGTAATTTTGTTGTGCTCTTACTCAAATTTTATGAATTTTTGACATTTATATTTTATATTGGAGACTAATGAATTTTTTTTTTCGGGTAAAAGAAAAAGAACTAATATGTCTAAAATAATCTATAAACATACTAAATTTTTATGAGTAATGTTACATACACAAAATATTCTACAAATATTTTATAAACTGCTGATGTGGCATACTTCACCTCAACATATTGATTAACAAATTTCTTCAATATAGTCTTCGGCCCCGCAAAATATGCTGAGGTGGAGTATGCCACATCAATAATTTATAAAATATTTATAGAATAGTTTGTCTCTCTAATATTATTCAATTTTTATATAGAAGTAAAGAGTTATTATGAACTTTATATATAAGCCATTTAGTTTCTTATATTTTTTCATGCTATGTTTGTAAAATATATTTTTAATTTTCGTTAAAATTAAAGCCCGTAAGCTTGAAAAAAATGTGATAGTATAAGAATTGAAAAAAAATGGCAATCAAAGAGATTTATTTTTCTCTAATTTATTTTTCAATTTTATTGTTTATATTATTTCATATATATCCTTTTCTTACATATGCCAAATACATTCATATATCAAACAATTAGTCTCTTTTTAATAAAAGAGCGGCTAGATAAACTTTCTAAAGGTTTTAAATTAACATTTGTCGTATTTGAACCATGGTTAATAGAAAACAATAATATTATGATAATAAATTATGTTTTGATACAAACTGTTAGGACAAATGCATATATGATTTGATGATAATAAAATAATATATATTTGTAATCATTTAAAATGAAATTGATATAAAAAGATTTAAGGTAGAAGATCAAGCATATTAAATTGATCTATTGAATGAAT
Organism: Panax ginseng; assembly: GCA_020205605.1. Taxonomy (NCBI): domain Eukaryota; kingdom Viridiplantae; phylum Streptophyta; class Magnoliopsida; order Apiales; family Araliaceae; genus Panax; species Panax ginseng. Next base: position 37,554,483 of record CM035130.1, on the reverse strand, counting down.
TGAATATATAGATTATAGGAAATTAAACGATCGCAAAGATGTGTAGACGATCGTAAATCTTATTGAACGATCGTACAACATAATGATCGAGATCGCAGAGTCTGTTCAGAGATCATATGACAAATGAAGATTGCAGAGTTTGCTTAAGGATTGTAAGGCAAAATAAAAATTGTAGAGTTTGCAAATAGATCGTAAAACATATTGAAGATTGTAGAGTCTGCAGATTGTAGAGCTTGTAGATTGTAGAGTCATCTTGCCGGACACTCTACGATCACCATGAAACTCTACAATTAGAAAAATCGTAGAGTATGTCAGCTTTGGCAATAGACTGACAATGTGAGGACTTGTAGAGTGAAGATTCCAAGATAGTTGTTCAACATTATAAGTTTAAAAGGAAGATCAGATCAAGTTGTCTCTAACAACTAGTTCGCCGAAGTGACAACACCCACGTGGTTGTCACTGTAGCAGTCTGATGTGACATATCACAACCGAAAGCAAGCCGACACATCCTCCCCAAAAGTCAACAATCAGATATATTCTACGACAACTTTTTAATGGGAAAGTCTCACGAACTTCTATAAAAAGACACGCAAATTCAATCCAACAAAAAAAACATGATCAAGATTTGAATTGTTTCACAAATTTCAAAAAGCTCTACTCGAAAAAGAATATCTTGTTCTATTGTAGTTAAGTCATTCTTCATTGCACTTAAAGTTACTTAGCAGCATCTCAAAATCACTTATTCTCTTTGTGATTCCTTGGTCTTAGTGACATTCTTGTAACCAAGTCTAAGTGGCTTGAAGAGGTTTTAGTGAACTAGTTTTAGTGACAAATACCAAGTTTGAATGACTTGAATGAATCTAAGTGATTCATTGTAATAGTTCTTAGTGAACTGATCTAAGTGATCACCCTCATCCTTAGGAAATTTCTTACTCGAAGAGTAAAAGAGTGAATTAGGAGATCTTTGTACTTCGAATCACTTAAAATTTAATGCGTCTCATTTACTTTCCGCACTTTTATGCAAAGTCTATATTTATTTATGACTTAATTCCACTTGCATGCTAAATTCAGAACTGAGAATTCTTTTAAATCTTTGAAGGAGTTTTTCAAACTAATATTCCGATGTGCATAATTAAACTAACTTGTTTAATTTATAAGTTGATAATACTCTTTAAAATAAATTTTTTTAAAGGATTTATTCAACCTCTTTTAAATCTCTTAGTGCATTTGGGAAACAACATGAACTTTTCAAAATATAATCTGGTTTCATTTCGAAATATCTAATGTAGGAATCCAAAAAAAAATTCTCATAGTTACTTAAACTTCTATTGTATAAGCATGATTTATTACAACTTTTTTATGAATTAGAACTTTTTAATTAACTAAAATTTAAATTAAAACATTAATAATAGATGACAAAAATAGGTAATTACTACAAATCAATATGAACTCAATTTATTGGGTGCATTAAGACATATTGGACTCTTGGGCTAGAGGGAGTATTGAAACATAGAGGTAATTACAAGAAGATTTTTTTTTTCTTTATACCTAAAATGAAACAAACTAATATTAATACAATTTGAAAGTCTTGAAATAGTTTTGAATTTGTAATGTAGTTTTTTTGGAAGCAGAATGGACTTTTCGATCAGTCTACCTGATATACATGTTTTCTTAACTTTTTCCTTTCATAAAAATAACCGGAACCATGTGCATACCCTTAAACATCCTGCAAATTTCCAAAAGTCCCAAACATTTTGTAATACAATGATATCACTTTGATACTTTTACCTAACTGACACCAACTATTCATCTATTTTACTTTTGCAATTATTAACTTAGTTACAAAAAATTAAGAGTTTACTTTTAGCTCTATTTAATTTAGTAGTAATGATACGATAATAGATGTTGGGGCATGATTTTTTAGTTTTGGATGATTTGATGGACCATAATTGGTGGCAAAATATTTTAGTTAGGAAGTTTGATATTTTAAAGAATTTATAGTCCTAGTTGACATATGATTCCCTTTTTCGATTTGACATTCTACCTTTAAGGAAATCAAATCTCATTCAATCAGTAAAGTTGTGCAATCCGAATTAATTTTGACTTCTCATTTTAAAGGAGATTAAAACTCATCTAAGTATGGTAATTAACTTAATAAGGAGTCCTATTCCTATTGGGGACGGGCGTGTTGAGACAACGTAAGTAAACTATAAATACACTACTATACCCTAAGTTACAGGTAATAACATTTTGTCTATTTCATACACTAGAGCTATAATGTGTCTCCATTGTTAACATTCTACAACATGTACTTTTTCTCACACCGGAGCTATTCCCTGACGGCCTCAATTGTCAGGCTCCTCAATGTGTTTCTTTATTTTCAGTGCAGGATTTGACTCGTTATTTGGTGATTGGGCGAGCAAACGGATGTTGGTATTAACATTGTGGTGTTAGAAGGAGGGCTTTTTAGTGCAACTTGTTTCAATCAACCATTTTTTCTGTTGGAGGAATGGCGAGCACAGGAAAGACGGTTCTGACTAGGAGAGATTTTCAGTCACCCGCAGTCTAGATCCGGAGATCAGTTAAGGATAGGTTTGGTCCTAACAAATTCATTGCAGGCTAGGCACAAACTTAGTCTGCTCTGGCCCGGTGGTAGTTGGTTTCCATAAGTTAGAGGACTCCCAACTCCCACAGTCGTAGGATGGATAGTCGTTCTCTAACACACACTCTCCAGGAGCGAGATCGGGACCTAGACAGACAAGACAAGCGGGAATTAATTCTGATGCGAAAGGTCTAGCAGGCGAAGGATGCTTTGGAGGCTTTGCTCCTTCAACAGAAGGAGTTGAATGCACAATTATCCAAACTCGAAGGAGAATGAGAGGATTCCTCGAGTCAGCATAAGCGTCGGGAGTCGACATCGCATAGCCGACCCAGGATATACAGTTCGGGAGGCTCTCGGGGAGAAAGAAGCAGACAGAAGTCACATTTAGGTTTGTAATATTCGTATACATAATGAAAGTAGCGGAAGCATGGTAGAACATGTTTTAAAATTTTACAAACTATATACCCGGATCATCCTTATGCGAAATTATTAATTAAACGAAAGAGAAGAAGAATCAAATTCGTACGTTTGAAGATTCGAGCTTCCTTAGGTACAAGTTCAACTCCTAGTCCTTCGTGCTCTCCTTGAATACGTGGGATTGATTCCTTCCTTTGATCAACATTAGCCACCCAAGCGTTTGACCTTTAGAGGTGATCCACTAAAGAAGAACAAAAATTCAAGAAGAAGGGTGTTTGGGTAAACCCTAATTTTTCCTATCTCAAATAGAAAAGGCGTACTCTCCCAACTCTCAGAATAAAGTGCGTAATTTATGTCACTCTCTCCATAAAAATACTTTCTTATTTATAGACGTAGGGAATCCTCCTAATGTAAGACCCCAACTTTTTACTAAATAAAATTGAATTTCCTCTATTCATTATCTTGAAATTATAAGGAGTTAATTTGATATAATGCTTTGGTTATGGGTGAAATATGCAAATTTTACAAAATAACCAATTGGTTATAAAATATTCATTATTGTCGGGGAATATTCGTTTGGTCGTGGAATATTCTTCATTGCACGGGGGAATATTAAATGCAATGACCAGCGACCATTTATGGGCCCCATAACTGAAAAAAGCATTTGATGAAAAAAAATGACAAGTTTAAGTTTTAATAAATAACTGTGTAATTGTTATTCAAATTAACAACATTGGATTACACGGTGGTTAAAGTATAGTAATCTGGCGTGGTTGCACAAGAAGCACACATATTATCACATATTCTTGAATTATTGATTCTTACGTAAGATAAGGCACTACTCGATAATTGTTACGATAATTCTTGCTTCAATATTTTATTTTATTGATTCAATAATTGTCTTTGCGTTGATATTTTATATTATTGTTGTTTCAATAATTGTCATTGCACAAGATTTTTCCATTATCACATCAATAATTCATATTATTTAAATAATATTATTAGATAGCATTATTGGCAATGTCTAAGGAAGTTACATGCTTCAGGAAAGGGGTTTGGTCACCTAATTGCTACGATGAGAGTGAGAAATCCTTATCGGAAAGCCCTCTCTTTCTTGGGAACGACCTGGTTGTCATAATTGTGATTCTGTAATATTATTTGTGAATAATTAATTATTAATTTATATGATAAGGAAATATTTATTTTGTGTGGACATAAATGATGGATAGGAAAATATTTATTTTGTGTGGATATAAATGAAGGAATTAATGTTGATGTGTTTTATTAGTATTTTGTTGGAATGGAGGTACTAAAAATCGTCCGTATTTGAATTTCGGGCATTTTTCATCTGGAATTTGGAAAAACTTAAATCTACAAAGTTGTAGAGAATTTAATTTCCTATGGAATGGACATAAAATTCGTATTTTTCTGCTAAAAAGGCTATTTATTATGAATTATTAAAGTTTCTGATTATTGTTTAAATGGTAAAATATTTTGGAAATTTTTAGAATGGGTGGACCCCACTTTTGGTTTGTGAGAAATGTGCTAAAATTTTATTTCAAAAATGGTGGGCATGAATAGTAATAGGTAAAACCATCAAGTAGTAGGTTAGTCTGCTTTGGCTGCTTTGGCATTTTAGCATTTTTCTATAAATAGGGTGCTTAGTTAGAATTGAAAATCACTCCAGAAACATAAGTTTTTTCTCTCTATATTATTAACCGTATTTTGTGAGTATTTTGAGAGTTACTATTCAGTGCAAGTTTCTCAAAGATTACATCCGATATTCCAAATGTAAATCTTTTTCTTTTTTTGTAAGTGGTTATTATTTTCTTCGTAAATGATATTATTTCTTTCAATATCATTATGTTGAAATATTGGTATAAATTTTATTGTGGAATTTCTACCTTTTTGTGTCGGGGTTACTATTCACATATACAACACAATTCACATATACGACACTATTCACAAATACGATACTATTCACCAAAAATAAAATTTTCTCTTCTTTGTCCCATATGTCTATTATGGTTACTATCTCTGATTGTATCCATGTTTTGATCTTCATTCTTGAATTTTACTCCACTATGGTTTATTATGGAGTATTTTTAAACTTGGATTATCTAAAGTACGAATCTCTAATCTTTGTCCTTTTATCTCACTGAATTCGTTCTTTAAAATATTTTTCATCATTCTCAGTCCTTAATGGCGATACTTGATGAATATCTTTGGCCTGTAGTGCAAAGATGAATGATTACCTGATGAATATCTTTGGCCCGTAGTGCAAAGATGGACAGGTGTTGAGATGAACATGACCAACTGGTGTTACAAATGAATATCTTTGGCCCGTAGTACAAAGATGAATATTTGATTCAAGATGTATATTGATTGATGTTACATGGATAAAATATTGATGATGGACTTTTAAATTCATAGATGGTAGTAGATTTCATTCTCTACTAAACTCTTCTAATGAATTGTTATTTTCGCTGCGAATATTGATCTAAAACTTGTTGTCCATTATATTTTATCTGATTTGTTGAAGGCTAACGATAATTTATTGTTCATTATCTTAGTCATAATATTCTTTACTGGGCTAGTTGAGCTCACCCTTTTCCTTTTTGTTCCATTTTTCTTTTCAGGAAGTGAGAATTTAGCAGGAACTAGCCGGGGTATGGAGTGATGGTTCAAGATAGTTGTTTTAGCAGTCCTCACTATTATGTAAAATAGTGCATCAATAATTGTAATGAGGTCTTTATTTGAGTGTGGATATTGTCTAGAAGATAATATTTGTATTTAAACTCACAGTTTATGTGTTGTCGTATTTTGCACGACAATTGTATTAATGAAGTTGTAGTTGTTTCTGTACCATATATTTGCTGACTCAGAATGGGTGATGTATACCTATTTGGGGGGGTCCAGGTTGGTATCAGAGCTTAGGGATATGGTTCTGGAGGAGATCGGAGAATAGAACTAGGAGGGGAGAGATGAGTAAATCCTTAGTGTGTCCTACCTAAGCTTATTTGTTGGTTGGTCATAATATAGGGGTATTATATGGTATGTCATTTTCTTTAATTAACCCTTGTTTTGTGGCAGTATTTGAGAATGGAAGCTGAGAACGTTAACAATGGAGTGTATGATACCGTGGAGACACCTTTAATCACCAACCAGGAGAACGTGCAACAGGAAGGCAATATTCCTCCTGTAAACAACACTACCGAGCAAATAATGAATGATGGGATGCTTAGAAGCTTTTTGCAGTTCATGCAAAATCAGACGAGGGAGACTCATGTATTAAATACGGGTGGAAATGATAGCAACGCGCGGTTTGTCACAGCCAAGCAGTTTAAAGAGTTGGGACCACCAGAGTTCTGGGGAAAGCCGGATCCGATTAAGGCGAAAATGTGGGTCAAGAAAATTACCAAGATATTCGATGTCTTGGGATGCACCAAGAATAGAAGGTTCCATTCACCACCTTTATGTTCCGTGGTGAGGCGATTCATCGGTGGGAATCACGAAGGCGTACTCAACCAGCCGCACTCAACATGTTTTGGGAAATATTTTAGAAACTGTTCAATGACAAGTACTTTCCTAAAAGTATTCATCATATGAAGGAGGTAGAGTTTATTAGACTGGAACAGAACAACATGACGGTGTCCCAGTACGAGGTGAAATTCGCGGAGTTATCCAGGTTTGCACCTCATTTGGTAGAGAATGAGGAACGTATAACGCAGATGTTTTTGAGAGGTCTAAAACCCGAAATTCGTCAATACCTTATCTCTCATAATTTTTTTTTATATTCAGATGTTGTTAACAGGGCTCAATTATTAGAGCGAGATAATGAGTATGTTCAACTGATGGACCACAACCAGGGTCATACCGATGGCAGCAGTCATCGGAGCAATGATAACCAACAGGGAGGAAAAAGTATGGACAAAAACGGTAACCACTCGGGTGGTAATCGTGGCTATGATAATAGGAGAGGCGAGTCAAGTGGAAATTTCAAAAAGAGGAGATTCAACAATGACGGGAAGACATCAGCAGCAACACCAGCACCAACAACAAATTCTAGGGGAGGAGAACGACCGCTAGTTAGATGCTACAGATGCGGAGAGGAGGGACATATAATTTCAAACTGTTCACAACCTTCTAAGGTGTGTTTCAGTTGTGGAAAAGATGGTAAATAGCTCGATTTTATCTGGTAGCGAAGTCAATTCCAGTTAGGACGACGACACCAAATGCGACTACGGACAAAACAAAGTCGGTGGTTCAAGGGAGAGCGTTTGTCGTGACTGGCCAAAACGTAAGAAACCCGAACGAGGTGATCACGGGTAAGCTAATCTTAAACTCTTACGAAGTTTATACCTTACTAGATACCTGTTCTACCCATTATTTTATCTCTCCTGCTTGTGCTCAACGTTTGAACTTGACTCCAAAGAAATTAGACTTTGACTTATCTGTTGAGACTTTGTTAGGTGAAACTTTCATTACATCCACTATTTATAAATCTTGCTTGATCCAAGTTGGCACCATCACATTATTTGTTGATCTTATCTCTTTAAAGATACTTACATTTGATGTGATTTTAGGGATTGATTGGTTAACTACTCATCATGCCAAAATTGATTATTTTCGTAAGGTTGTTAGTTTTCATATTCATAACCAACCTGTTATGCGAATACAAATAACCAAACCACTAAAGTCAATCACTGTCATATTAAGCCATAAAGCCATTCGTTTATTAAAAAATGGATGTCAAGCTTTCTTAGCCCATGTTATGAACTTGAACAAAAACACGTCAGATTTGAATAATATTTCTGTTGTTAGTGAATTTCCTAACGTATTTCCTGAAGAACTTCCTGGTCTACCCCCAGAACGTGAAGTTGAATTCTTTATTGACTTTGAACCTGGTACAAATTCCATTTCTAAAACCCCATATCGAATGGCTCCTATTGAACTTCAGGAGTTAAAGGTCCAACTATAGGAGTTGTTAGTGTAATCCCCGAAAAATCAAACATTTGTAAATTAATTTAATAATGAATAAAATAATATTATTTATTATTATTACGTGTTGATTAAATGAATGTCGTTCTATAACCTAGAAACCCCGAAACGTCGTAGTATTTTAACTATGTGGGAGATTTAAAGTGTTTGAATTTCTAAGACGAAAATAAAAGCTTTCCGAGAAATTTTCTGAAAAACACTATTCATCAATTTCTGCTCGGGAATTATTTTTGAATTTCTGAGAAATATGTAACGTTATAATATCAAGATAAGATAGGTTATGTAATAATAATCTAAGAATGGAAAATATAATATTTCGCATGCGGACTTAATTGGAGAACGTTAGGTTTATTAAGCGTTAAGGAAAGATAGTATTAATCAAAGGATGTGTATGCATTGTACGAGATAATGAACGTAAGTATAATACGACGTATTATACTATTAAGAATGGAGAATGAAATAACGTATATTATGAATAAATATACGAGCCAGCATACGAGAATTATAAGTGGTGTATGTATGTTAAGTTGTTTAATTAAAGGTAATAGACTTGTAGGGTTATTAGCATAATGGTAGAAGTCTAATAGAAAGTGATATACAAGCCAAGTGTTTGTTACATCATAAGTCCAAACTATTGTAATGCAAGCCCAACAAGAAATTAACTAGATTAAATAGAAAGCCCAATGTGATTAAGTCATGATCCATGGAGCAAACCAAGTGTAATGTGGGTAGTCTTGATGGGCAAGCTTTTTGTGTGATGAGCAAGTGATGTGCTAGCCAAGTTTACTTAGTTGTAAGGTTATGAATAGTAAGGAGGTGGGATTAAGGAGGTTAAGTGAGGAGGTGCAATACCTAATTGACCATAATGCCCTCACTTTGGATAGCCTATAAATAGGAGAGTTGGTTGATCATTTTTCATTGTTCAACTTTCATCCAAAATAAAGTAACTTATTGGTTAGAGAGAGTAAGCCACATAAGCACTTATAAGCCACTTCAACCTTTGCTAGATTTTCCAAAGTGAAGTGAAGTAATAGTCTTCAAGGGTAAGACTCATATCTATTATCTTCATCTCTTCTATGATAGGATTGATAGAGAAGGGGGATTGTTTGTTAAGAACATGTAATAAGTTATTAATGAATGAACTTAAGCCGAATAAGTTAAATAAACAACTTGAATTCTAAGAAGTTGATAGAATCATAAAGAACTTGTCATATGTTTGTCATATGATGTTAGTATGTTCAATATAGTATGAGAGCATTGTTTTATGGACATAAGTTCATAGTAAGTCATAAGCATGAGAATTTGTAGTTAATAAGTTGATTAAGTCATTGACTTATGAGAATAAGTCAAAACCTACTTTGATAATAAGTTGGTGTAATAAGTAACTTGAAATGTTCATATGTTGGTTAAAATCCATTTTGAATCATTAATAATGAGGTTTTGCCTGAATTCACACGATTGGACGATAATCATCGAATTCGTGAAATTCTCGGAATGGAAGTCGTATTTTGTGTTTGAAGTCGGAAACGTTAGTTTTCGATGGAGACAAGTCATATTTGGTATTATAGAGTTGTGGACTCAAAAATGACCGAATTCCTACTTAGAACGAAGAAATGAGCGTTGAACGTTCACGGACGTTTATCGTTTTTGTTAAAAATGAACTAATAGGTGAAATTTTAGTAAACGAAGTCAAATAGATAAAATTCTTGTATGAATGCATAGAGTATATAATTTGTGAACCGTAGGCTTTTGAACGAGCCAATTTGGACTTATAACGAAGAAGTTATGCGTCCGGAAGTTTCGTAAAATTTTCAAGTTTTGCAAACTAGTTTGAGAGACAGTTGTCATGATGCCATACCAACCCAAGGCCAAATGAGTGGCGCCATGATCTTGAGACAAAGTCTAAAGACATCTCTGTTAACTCAGCCGCAAAGTGTGACCTAAAATGAGACTCACACCACAGTCACGAGTCCCGGCCTATACTATCGTTAACTCAAATAGCAAATACGACTTGTAGAGTAATGGGTGGGTGGCCACAATGGCCAACCCTAGGAAGTGGACAGTAAAGAATGTTTATGAGTATAACTTGAACAGTAACTCAATAATAATAAACTGAGGAACTTAGTAAGATATTGTAAGGTACTTTTAAACCTTATGTATGATGATTAGAGTTAATAACCAATTGAATGTGAACGTAATGTGAATGACGTAATGAAAAGCCGGAAACCATAATAACAGATCTATGTCAGAATTTAGATTGAGATGAAGGGTAAGATATAATAATATACCTACTTGATTATATAAGACCTAATGTGGTACATTATATGATCATGTGTTGTAGAGACTTAGAGACTTAAAGTGTACGTGTGATAATTAGTAAGCAGACGCTGAAGGCAAGTATTCTAACCCTTGTTCCGATTCGACCGACAAGCTTTGTAATTCATGTATCCTTTCGCATGAAGTTTTGTATGAGGAAGTCAAAGCCAATTCTTTCGGCTAGACTTAAATTATGTTTCTATCAAATCATGTACAATGTTTACCAAGTTATATTGGTATAGTTTTCAATCGAAGACTGAGTATGCTAAAATGTTTTCGTCGTTTAACGACAGGCACGTGAGGTTGCCACAACTTAAACGTATACACATTTAATGAATGTAGTGTTGATCAACATAGAGTACTATGGGCTGATCACCCAGAAGTGCTCGTAAGTAATGTCGGACTTACGGACTTAGTGCTGGGTTGTCCTTTTCAAAAGAACTTATGAAATGCTTAAGGTCTTGGACCGGAATTGATGTTTTACTGAATATTGTTGTTGTAAAATGTTTTGAATGAAAAGAAGTGCTATTTTGAATTATCGATAGTACTTCGTAACTATTGTTCAGTTACTGAAGATATATGAGTTCTATGTTTCAAGCATGTTATTTATTAGAATTGCAGTACTTGCTGAGCTAGTCATGCTCACTCTTGCTTGAACCATATGAACACAGCTAAGATCGAACGGACCGAAGGCTCCGGCAAGGATAAAGGCAAGGCGAAGACGAACCCTTAGAGTTCTGATGTAATAGTATAGGTGAGCGATTGTAATATATTTGATATTATGACAAGAACAAATGTATGGGTTATAAAGAACCTGGGGGAATGCAATATTATTTCTAATATATAGAAGACATATTCATTCTTTTGAGACTTTTCAATTGAATGTATATGTGAATGGTAGTACCATGTAGCACCATCTGTCGGGTTGGAAGATACCCGAATTTGGGGGCTTCACAGTTAGACATCGTTTTCATTCGTCCTAGTACATCTCCTTGGGGTGCTCCTATTTATTCATAAAGAAGAAAGACGAAAGTATGCGACTCTGTATTGACTACCGAGAATTGAACCATGTCACCATTAAGAATTGGTATCCGCTACCTCGCATTGATGACCTGTTCGACCAGTTGCAAGGAGCACAATTCTTTTCAAAGATCGATCTTTGTTCTGGATATCATCAGCTGAAGATTAAAATTGAGGATATTCCCAAGACTACCTTCAGAACTTGGTACGGGCATTATGAATTCTTAGTCATGTCTTTTGGATTGACTAATGCTCCTGCTGCTTTCATGGATATGATGAATCGTGTATTCAATGAATATTTGGATCAGTTTGCTGTTGTCTTTATTGATGACATCCTCGTCTATTCCAAAAGCCGTGAAGATCATGAGCACCATTTGAAGCTGGTAATTCAAAGGCTTCGTGACAACAAGCTATATGCCAAGCTGAAGAAATGCGAGTTCTGGCTTAAGCAAGTAGCATTCCTTGGGCATGTGGTGTCAAAACATGGAGTATCTGTTGACCTAGTGAAGATCGAAGCAATACAAAGTTGGGAGCAACCGAAGTCGGTGACCGAAGTACATAGCTTTCTGGTCTTAGCTGGTTATTATCGGAGATTCATGGAAGTATTTTCTCGAATCGCTACTCCGTTAACTCAGCTGACTCGAAAAGATACAAAATTTGTAGGGAGCGAGAAATGCGAGAAGAGTTTTCAAGAGCTCAAGAGGAGACTCATTTCGGCACCTGTTCTAACAATACTATCTGGTTCGGATGGATTTGTTATCTACAACGATGCTTCAGGCAAAGGGTTAGGATGTGTTCTCATGCAACTTGAAAAAGTCATAGCCTATGTCTCGCGACAACTCAAAGAATATAAGAGGAATTATCCTACTCATGATCTGTAGTTGGCAGCAGTCGTTTTCGCATTAAAAATCTGGAGACACTACTTGTATGGGGATAAAGTGGAGATTTATACGGATCATAAAAGCCTCAAATATTTCTTCACCCAAAAGGAACTCAACATGCGATAACGATGTTGGCTTGAGCTGTTGAAAGATTATGACTATAGCATTTAATATCATCCTGGAAAAGCAAACGTTTTAGCTAACACATTGAGTAGAAGATCGTATACGGGTACGAGTGCGATATTGTTAACACAAAGACCCATTTTGTACAACTTACAAAGGATGGAGATAGAGTTAAAGGCTCCAAGTACCCATGTGATGATATCAAACATACGAGTAGAATCGACTTTAATCGATAAAGTTAAAGCTGCTCAAGCCACAGACCCAGAGATGATACGTATTAAGAAGAAAGTACAAGAAGGTGTTATTCCAGAAGCAAGAATTGATGAAGAAGGAATACTTCGAGTCAACTCCAGACTTTGCATTCCTAACGATTTTGACTTGAAGCATAGAATCATGATGGAGGCACACAACACACCATTTGCAATCCATCCTGGGAGTACCAAAATGTATCATGATCTTCGACATACATTTTGGTGGAGCAATATGAAGAGAGAGATCGCGAAGTTTATCTTGAGGTGTTTAACTTATCAACGTGTAAATGTGGAGCATAAAGTGCCAAAGGGTCCATTGCAACCACTTGAGATTTCGAAGTGGAAGTGGGAACACATTACTATGGATTTTTTTATGGGTCTTCCCAAGGTTTCTCAAGGCATAGAGGCGATTTGGGTTATTGTTGATAGATTAACCAAGTTTGCTCATTTCTTGCCTATACGTGAGACTTATTCCCTTGAACGTCTTGCTCGTATGTACGTAAATGAGATTGTGAGATTGCATGGCATGCTAGTATCCATAGTTTTGGATCGTGACCCAAGATTCACTTCACGATTTTGGGTTAGTTTACAGAAAGCTATGGGCACGAATTTAAGATTCAGTTTTAACATACCATCCTCAAATGGACGGGCAATCAGAAAGGACTATTCAAACTCTTGAAGATCTATTAAAACTCTATGTCCTATATTTCAAAGGAAGTTGGGATAAGTACTTGCCATTGGTGGAATTCTCCTACAACAATAGTTATAAAGCAAGTATAGGCATGGCTCCATTCGAGGCATTGTATGGACGAAAGTGTCGTTCTCCAGTATGCTGGGACGAGGTGGGTGAAGCAACGTTGTTGGGACTAGAATTGGTACGCATGACTACAGAAAAGATTCAAACGATTTGACAATGTATACAAATGACACAGGATCGACAAAAGAGTTATGCGGATCTTGTAACGTCCACAAATTTTAAACTCCTTATTAATTAAATATGTGATTTAATTTTAATGAGTTAGTTTTGTGAGTTTATTTAAACCTTAAGTGGTTATGTGAATTTATGAAATAATTAAAGGGAGTCACTAATAGTTGATTTAAATTAGTGGACTAACCCTAAGGTTTTAATATCAAGAAATTGTTAGGATTCTTAATGATTAAATATTCAATTTATTTGAATATAGTGGCGAGAGTTGAACATATTGATTTATGGCAAGTATGGATATATCACCATTGAAGAAGTTAAATTACCTCATATAGGACTTATGTGGTGATAGAAATTGAAATGGCTTTCGGTTAACCCATTTTTAGCACTTTGCCGAGGATTGGCGCAATGCGCCCTCCCAAATATAAAAATGGCACTATCAAGGCTTGAGTGTCCAAACTTAGAAAATTAGTTCTGTTGTTGTTAATGAAATGGAACATTAGTGTAATGTGTGACATGCATAAAATCATATAATAAGATACATTATGTTGATATGGAGTATCAAGTAGTGCAATAAAATCATAAGTGATTGTTAAACAGAAATAATTAAATATTTGTGTAATCTAGAAATTGGAAAAGAAGTTGTGTGTACACTAAATATATAATATTAAATAATGTTATAATATGACTATGTGAGTAGTAGAGATAATTATGGAACTACCAGGTCAATAATACTTAATTGTGTTATTTTAATCGCGTGTATTTAGTGTACTTGGATTATATTATGTGAATACATAAATAATCCACAGATTTCCTTTGTGTAGTAGCATTAACACATTTATATTACATTATGGGAATTATAGTGTCCAAAGCAAGCCTTAGAATAACAAATGCTGAGATTTTGCTCTTGTCCCAAAATGAGTGTCACTATAGTACATGAACAGTAGTCTACATTTGATTTATGTAACTTCCATTTAGGCTAAACTTAGACAATGATTTCAAGGCCAATGGCCTAATGGTGGGTTGTTCAACCACCCTTGATTAACCAATGAGTTCTTTCTTTGCACCATGAGCTCTAACATTGTGTAATGCAAATGTCCAGTTCATAGTTCCTTTATAAATACAAGCCCCATTTTCAGTTTTGTTGTTTGTTAAGTTTGATATTGAGAGTTCTAAGTTGCTGAGAAAGTTTGGGAGCATACTTAGTGTATAAGGAAGCCAATCCAAGCTTAAGGAGGTATAAACTTTACTATGTTCTTGAAATGGGTCTAGTTAATTAATAGGAATTACTTGAAATTCCATGTCAATTGATGTGAATTAACATGCCATGATATGTTTCTGAAGTATGTTTACATGTTTAAACTCTTAAATGGTAGGTTGTAGTATGTTTAAAACTGAAATGAACCAAGGTGGCTAAGGCTCAGAGAATAGAGAAAGCAGTCACCGCTTCTCTCTGGTGTATGGCATGGCAATTGCGCATATTTGTTCTAGGGTGCAGTAGCAATTGCCACTAAAGCTCTCAAAATCAGTTTCTGGTTTCTGTTGGTTATATGTGTTACTAACTTGATGTTATGACCTAGATACATACTTATAGAGGAGTATAACATGATATGTAAAGCTTTCGTATGTGGTATGAAGTAATCAACTTGGATTAGTAAGGAAGTTGTAGCAAAACTTAAAGTTTTCAAAACTAACTTTGTGGAAAACTTGTGTTCACGAGTTCTGAATTTATAAGACCATATACACAACTGATTTGGAACCTAAATGATCATGATATGTGATCCATAGATATTGTATCCATGACCAACTTGACAAGCTTTGTACTAGAACTTGGTTTGAAAAGAAAAGCTTAGTTAAGGCTAATGAACATAAACGCTAAAAGATTTAGATTCTAATCTTGAAAAGAGGTTAATATGAGTTAACTCCTTATGATAAGAGTTTTGAAGTTGTCTTATATGTGCTATCTTACATCATTCATGCTAAAATGATTTCAAAGACAACCTTGGACATGTTTTCAAACATAAGTTGTATATTACGTGAGTACTTAGAATCTAAAGTAGTAAGATGTCATGTTATAGATATATCACTCCTAAACATGATTCATATGTATTAAGCATGATGATTACATGACCTTTTTGTTTTTAATGACATATAGATGGTAAGTTAAACTTGTGGTAATGAACTCGAGTATGGTCATGTGTTATATGTGAAACTCTAGCATGTATGTATATTAACATAGGTGTGTAATTAGTGTGTTAGAGTTGGATTGAAGTCGAGAGAAGCGAAGCTCAATCTCAGTTCGACCAGGGGACAGTGGCAATTTACTGCATCAGTCCCTAAGCTTCCAGACCAGCGCAATTGCGTCAGAATCCTGCAGTCTTGCCAAGATTTTGTTTTTGGTTCTGAAATTTAAGGCATGCTTACATGATCTCTTTATCTTTTAATATGTGACCAATGTGCCATATAATGTGTTGAAAAGCATGCTATGTGAAGACTTGATTATTGTAAGTGTAGACTCGTTTTAGTTTACACATACTAATTGAAATGATCGACTTGATAATGTTAGGTCATTTCAACGCGAGTTAGTTAAAGCTAGTATTATATTGTAGCTGGGAAAACAGGCAAGTTTTCCTAAACTTACTCCAATTATTATTGATCAAGTTTCCTAACTTACACAAACTTTGGATTTTGTGCAAGTTCTTGAATGTCATACGATTCGTATGTTGAATGCAAGTTCCCTAAACTTACTCCAATTATTATTGAGCGAGTTTTCTTTGAACTTCACTCTTTGATTGTGCAAGTTCCTTGAATCATACTTTTATTTAGCAAGTATCCAAACACTATTTTATTGTGTTGCAAGTTTCCTAACTTACAGAACTTTATTTGTTGTGATAGTTTCTTATCCTTCTCATATTGTATTGAGTAGGTTATTGTTGAATTGAAAGTTATTCATTTAAGCTTGAATCTTATTTCCAAGCATGCTATAAAGTGGTTTAATTACTTTACAATTATTCCACATCGATATTATTGATATTCGTACTTAGTGCACTTGAGATCGTACAGTCTTGGACTTGTACATCATTTAAAGTTCAAATAATTCTTGAACTATGTGAGATAGAGTCTGAACCTTTGTTCGGTTAGACAAGCATATGAAGTTTTATAAAATTTATCCAAACCTATTGAGGGTAAGGATTCTTAGATTGAAAGAACACCCCTTTTCTATGATAGGGGAGTACCAGGTATGTAATATAAGATACACAGAGCAGATTTAAATGTTATGCATATACATAAAGTACGTGAGGCTGATCCCCTCAAGTACTTATTCTATAGCCAATAACCAAAGGGTCAATTAGCTATTGATTCCATTGGAGTGTTATAGTCCAAAGTCTATTTGACTAGCAGTTATTCTAAAAGCAATCATTATCTTTGCTTGCGATATTCATATTGTTGAATCCTTCAGATATTCCTATTGTTGAATTCATTGCCAGATATTTTTCCATTCATCATGATATATCCTTATTGTTGTATTTAAACTTGTTGAGCAAACTTGTTGCTCATCCTTGCTATATCATGAATATATTGCAGCTAAGCCCGAGACCTCAGGGAAGGACAAGGGTAAAGGAAAGATGTAGACTAGTGTCAAGGAGCAGATTTTACCTTGCGCTTAGTTTAAATTACTGTTATGTAATATGAAACCTAATGCTTATTTTAGGGTATGTTTGTAAGATGATATTAAGGTTATCATATCTTGGGACTAGTAACACCTTTTGAATGAACAATGTACGTTTATTATATTCCACATTTTAGTTATCATACGTTGTTTAGAGGTGGATGTTAGTATTTTATTGTGATGACCGAACCGAGGTCAGAGGACCCGGATTTGGGGGCGTCACAGATCTTCATCGAAAGGACGTGGAATTTAATATTGGAGATTATGTTTTATTACGTATTACTCCATGGAAGGGAGTTACAAGATTTGGGAAGAGAGGAAAACACAATCCACGATTTGTTGGTCCATTTGAGATTCTTGACCGAATAGGAAATGTGGCCTATAGACTCGCATTACCTCCGAGCATGTCTCGTGTTCATAATGTTTTTCACATATCTATGCTTCGTAAATATGTGAAAGACCCAAACCACATTATTACGTTAGAACAAGACGAGATAGCCAAAGATTTAACGTAAGAGGAGGTACCTGTCAAGATCTTGGATAGGAAGGAGCATGTTCTACGCACAAAGGTTATACCACAAGTCAAAGTTTTATGGAGGAACCATGGTATTGAGGAAATGACCTGGGAGTTGAAATCGAAAATGAAAGCGAGGTACCCTCACCTTTTCAAAACACCAGGTACGTACGTCAATTTCGAGGATGAAATTTCATAAGGAGGGAAGGTTGTAAGACCCCAACTTTTTACTAAATAAAATTGAATTTTCTCTATTCATTATCTTGAAATAATAAGGAGTTAATTTGATATAATGCTTTGGTTATGGGTGAAATGTACAAATTTTACAAAATAAGCAAGTGGTTATACAATATTTATTGTTGTTGGGGAATATTCATTTGGTCGTGGAATATTCTTGCTGTCGGAGAACATTCGTATGACGACGCATGTAAGACCCCAAATAATTGATAAATGAAATTTATTTTCCTCTATTTATTATTTTTTTAATTAGTAAGGGTTGATTTGATTAATGTGGTTAGTTATGAGTAAAATGCGCAAATATTTTAAATAAGCAGGTGGTTATAAAATATTTATTTTTGTCGAGAAATATTCGTTTGGTCGTGGAATATTCTTACGCTTCGGGGAATATTCGCATTTACTGGCCAAGCCTTTGTGGGCCCCATAACGAAAGTGATTGGATGAAGAAAAAAACGACAAGAATAAGTTGGTTATAAATAACAGCCAGTAGTTATTCTTTAAAAAACTCATTTGGAATACCCTATGGGTTAAAATACGAAGAATACGCGTTGTTGCACAATGAAATACAAAGATTGCACCAATTATTGATTCTTACGTGAAGGCACTACTTAATAATTGTTACAAAGAATTACCGCTCAATATTATATTCTATTGATTCAATAATTTCTACGTTGATATTATTTGTTGTTTTAATAATTATCAACGCACAAAGATTTTCTATTATCGAGCAATAATTCATATTATCTGAATAATATTATTAGAAAACATTATTGTCAATGTCTAGAAAGTTCTGTCGAAGGAGAGGTTTGGTCATCTAATTGCGCGCTAGTAAGGAGATATCCTTATTGGAAAGCCCCCTCTTTCCTGGAACCGCCTGCAGTTACAATTAATAATGTGATTCTGTAATATTATTTATGAATAATTAATTATTGATTTATATGATGAGGAAAATATTGATTTTATGAGGATATAGATGGAGAAAATTTTTAATGTGACAATTGTTGAAAATTAATATTTTATCTTTTTCTGATAAAATAATTCTTTTAAATATATTATTTTAATAATATATTAACAATGATATTTTTACAATGAATGTGGGATATATGAGTATATGAGGAGGAAGAGTATTTTTGTGGCATTAAATGTTTAACACATATTTTGTGTGTTGGTGGACACAATTATTGATCAAATTTGATTATAAACAGTAAAATCGCCTGCTTAGGGATTTCGATCAATTTCTGTTTGAAATTTGGAAAAACTTTCTTCTGCAAAGTTGTAGAGAATTGAATTTCCTATAAAAACACGTGGGATTTGAATTTTCTGATAAAAGGGCTATTTATTATGAATTATTGAAGTTTTGAAGTTCCGAAATAATTAATTTTTGGGAGTTTTAGTTAATTATTTTGAGAAAAATGTTTTTTGTACAATTAGTGGGCTCACATGTGTTATCAATGTGCTGAATTCAGATCATCAAAGGTGGTCTAAGGAAATTTATAATATATATTAATATTTTATTAAATTTTCTACTTTGGTGTTCTAAGCATTTTCCTATAAATAGGGTGCTTAGGTTAGAATTGAAAATCATATCAGAAACTGAAAACTTCTCTCTCTTTCTCTCTCGATATATTGAACGTATTCTTGTGAGTATACTTTTGAGTGTTGCTATATACGCAAGTCATAGCCTATATATCGATGTTTCAACTAGAAGTAAGACTGCCTTTCGAGGTAAGGGATATTATTTTTTCGTAATGATATTATTTTTCAATATCATTATCTTTGAAATATTGATCCAAGTTTTATCAAATTTGGAACTTTTGGTGTCTGAGTTACTATTCACGATACTAACACTTATTCACGATATCTGACTATTATTAACGAATACACAGACTATTCATCGAAAAATGAAAATTTTCCTTTTCGCCTAAAATATCTATTGTGGATACTAGCTTTGATTGTATCCATGTTTTGATCATTCTTGAATTTTACACCACTATGATTATTTTTGAGGTATTTTTGGACATGGATAAAACAAAGTACTAATCCTTAATCCTTAATCCTTGTCATTTTGTTTCAATCGATTCGCTTTTTTAAAATATTTTTTTCATCATCCTCGACCATAAATGATGATATTATTGAATATCTTTGGCACCGTAGTGCAAAAGATGAATGATTTCGATGAATATCTTTGGCCCATAGTGCAAAAATGAACAGTGTTTAGATGAACATGACTTAATCGATGAATATCTTTGGCTCAGTAGTGCAAAAATGAATATTTGATTCCGGATATATATTGATTGATGTTACAGGATAAAAGATAGATGATGAACTTTTAAATTCATACATAGAAGATAGTAGTTTGCATTCTCTACTTAACTCTTCTAATGAATTATTATTTCACGCGAATATTGATTTAAAACTTGTTGTCTATTGTATTCTATTAGATTTTTCCTCGTTGAAGACTAACGATAATTTGTTGTATATTATCTTAGTCATAATATTCTTTATCGGGCTAGTTGAGCTCACCCTTTTCCTTTTTCTTCCATTTTTCTTCTTAGGAGGCGAGAATGTAATGAAGTACTTAGTCGGGGTATGGAATGAAGATTCTAGAGAGAGTTGTTTAGTAGTCCTCACCATTTTGTAAAATAATGTATCAATAAATGTGATGAGGATTTATTTGGGTATAGATATTGTCTAGAAGATAATATTTGTATTCAAACTCACAGCCATTGTTGTAATAATAAAGTTGTAGTTATTTTTGTACCATGTATTGACAACTCGTAATGGGTGATGTATACCTATTTTGGGGGCATCACACTTGGTATCGTAGCTTAGGATATGATCTCCAAGCGAGATCGGGGAATAGAACTAGGAGGGAGAGACGAGTAAATCCTTCGCTAAAGGTGTCCTACCTAAGCTTATTTGTTAGTTGGTCAAGATATAGGAATATTATGTGATATATTGATTTCCTTAATTAACCCTTATTTTATGACATGATTTGAGAATGTCGATCGAGAATATTAACAAGGAGTAAATGAGACCGTGGAGACGCCTTGACTCACCAACGAGGAGAACGTGCAAAGTGCGGGCAATGTTCCTCCCGTGAACAACACCAATCGAAAGCGTATGATGAATGACGGGATGTTTAGGAGCTTTTTGAGGTTCATGCAAAACCGCATTTAGGAGACTCGTGTACGTGCAATCTACGGGTGGAAATGATAAGAACGCGCTTGCGACATCACGACCAAGCAGCTTCAAAGAGTTGGAACCACCGTAATTTAAGGGAAAGCGGATCCGATCATGGCGAAAAACATGGGTCAAACAAATTACCAAGATATTCGATGTTTTGGGATGCACGGAGGAATGAAGGTTCCATTTGCCACCTTTATGTTCCGTGGCGAAAGCAGATCATCGGTGGGAGTCTCAGAAAGCGGACCCATCCGACTGCCGCAGACTTAAGCATGTCTTGGGAAACGTTTGAAACTTTTCAACGAAAAATACTTTCCCGAAAGTGTTCGTTATATGAAGGAAGTGAAGTTTATTAGACCGAGCGAATAACATGATTGTCCCAATCTGAGGCGAAGTTCATGGGTTATCCAGTTTGCACCTCATTTGGTGGAGAATGAGGAATGTATGATGCGATGTTTCGAGAGGTTTGAAACCCAAGATACGTCGAGATCTCATTTCTCATAAATTTTCTCTATTCAGATGTTGTAAACAAGGCTCAATTATTAGAGCGAGATAACGAGTACGGCCAACCGAGGGACCACAACCAGATCATACCGGGGATAGCAAATCAACAAAACAACGATAACCAAATGGAGAAAGAAAAAGACGGACAAAAAATGGTAACCACTCGGTGGTAATCATGGCCATGAAAATAGAAGAAGCGAGTCGAGAGAGATTTTAAAAGAGGAGATTCAACAACGACCATGTGAAGACGTCGGCCAAAGAATAACCGGGTTCCAAGGGAGGAGAACGACCACCGGGCCATATGCTATAAGTGCGAAAAAGAAGGACATATCACCCCAAACCGTCCACAACAGCTCAAGGTATGTTATAATTATGGAAAGGAAGGACATATCGCTCGCGATTATGCGCAGAACGAAACCAAGTCCAATGGGGGTGGTGACTCAAAAGGTCGTTTCTAGAAAAGTCAAAGTCAGCAGCCTCACGGAAGAGCGCTTTGTTGTGATCGGGTCGAAATGCGAGGAACCCGAACGGTTAAGCGCGGGTTAGTTAATTATAAATTCTTGAAGTTTATACCTTATTAGATACCTGCTTCTACCATTCTTTTATCTCTCTTGCTTGCGTTCAACGTTTGAACTTGACTACGGAATAATTAGACTTTAACCTATCTGTGAAGACTCCGTTAGGAGAAACTTTCATTTCATCCACTGTTTAGAAATCTTGCTTGATTCAGGTTGGCACTATCACATTACCTGTTGACCTTATTTCTTTAAAGATATTTACTTTTGATGTGATTTTAAGGTTAACTATTCATCATGCCAAAATTCATTGCTTTCGTAAGGTTGTTAGTTTTCATATTCCTAAGCAACCTGTTATTCGAATTCAAGCAACCAAACCATTTGAAGTCAAACACTTTCATATCAAGCCATAAAGTCATTCGTTTATTGAAAAACGGATGTCAAGTTTTCTTAGCTCATGTCATGGACTTGAACAAAAATACGTCAGATTTGAATGATATTTCTGTGGTTAGTAAATTTCCTGACGTATTTCCTGAAGAATTTCCTGGCCTACTCCCAGAGCGTGATATTGAATTTTGTATCGACTTTGAACCCGGTACAAAACCCATTTCTAAAATCTCATATCGAATGACTCCTATTGAACTTCAGGAGTTAAAAACCCAACTATAGAAGTTGGTACCCGAGCCTCTATCCGGTGACTTCCTTTGTGGAATGCACCGCTTTACTCTCCGTAGGGGCGCCATATTTGTCGCAGAGTAAATCGATAGGTGCCATTGTGACGTCTATATCCAAGATTGGGATATGAGTCACACTTGAGAGCAACCTAAGTCGAAGAATCGAAATACGTAGTTTTCTTGGCTTAGCTGGTTATTATCGGAGATTCGTGGAAGGGTTTTCTCGAATCGCTACTCCATTAACTCAGCTAACTCGGAAGGATACAAAATTCGTTTGGAGCGAGGAATGCGAAAAGAGTTTCCAAGAGCTTAAGAAGAGACTTATTTCGTCACTGTTTCTAACAATACCATCCGGTTTGGATGGATTTGTTATCTACAAATGATGCTTCGGGCAAAGGGTTAGGATGTGTTCTCATGCAACATGGGAAAGTCATAGCCTATGCCTCGCGACAACTTAAAGAATATGAGAGGAATTATCCTACTCATGATCTAGAGTTGACGGCAGTCGTTTTCGCGCTAAAGATTTGGAGACACTATCTATATGGGGAGAAAGTGGAGATATATTCAGACCATAAAAGCCTCAAATATTTATTCACTCAAAAGGAACTCAACATGCGGCAACGACGTTGGCTCGAGTTGTTGAAAGATTATGACCACACTATTCAATACCATCCTGGAAAAGCGAACGTAGTAGTGACGCATTGAGTAGAAGAACATATGCGATGCAAAATTAGTACGATGATGTCAAGTATACGCGACAGAGCCAACTTTAATAGAAAAAGTTAAGGTTGCTTTCGCCACCGAATCTTGAGCCGATGCGATGAAGAAGAAAGTACAAGAAGGTGTTATTCCTAAGCGAGAATCGATGAAGCGAGAATACTTGAGTCCACCTGCACTTTGTGTTCCTAACGACTCGATTTGAAGTACAAGATTATGATGGAAGCACACAATACACCATTTGCGATCCATCTCGAAGTACCAAAATGTATCGTAATCTTTGACATACATTTTGGTGGAACAATATGAAGAGAGAGATCGCGGAGTTTATCTCGAGGTGTTTAACTTGTCAACGTGTAAAGGCGGAGCATCAAGTGCCAAAGGGTCCATTGCAACCACTTAAGATTTCGAAATGGAAGTGGGAACATATTACCATGGATTTCGTTACGGGTCTTCCCACAGTCTCTTAAGGCGTAAATGCTATTTGGGTTATTGTTGATAGATTAACCAAGTCTACTCATTTCTTGCCGATACGAGAGACTTATTCCCTTGAACGTCTTGCTAGTATGTATGTGAATGAGATTGTGAGGTTGCATGGCATGCCAGTATCCATAGTTTGGGATCGTGACCCAAGATTCACTTCAAGATTTTGGGTTAGCTTGCAAAAAGCTATGGGCACGGATTTACGATTTAGTTCGGCATACCATCCTCAAACGGACGGACAATCAGAGAGGACTATCCAAACTCTTAAAGATCTATTAAGACTCTGTGTCCTAGACTTCAAAAGGAGCTGGGATAAGTATTTACCATTGGAGGAATTCTCCTACAACAACAGTTATCAGGCAAGCATTGGTGTGGCCCCATTCGAAGCATTATATGGATGAAAGTGTTGCTCTCCATTATGTTGGGATGAGGTGGGTGAAGCAACATTGTTGGGACCCGAGTTGGTACGTATGACTACGGAAAAGATCCAAATGATTCGACAACGTATACAAATGGCACAAGATCGACAAAAGAGTTATGCGGATCTTCATCGAAAGGATGTAGAATTTAGTATTGGGGATCATGTACTGTTGCGTGTTGCCCCATGGAAGGGAGTTACAAGATTCGGGAAGAGAGGAAAGCTCAATCCACGATTTATTGGTCCATTTCAAATTCTTGACCGAGTAGGTAATGTAGCCTATAGACTCGCGTTATCTCCGAGTATGTCTCGTGTTCATAATGTGTTTCACATATCTATACTTCATAAATATATGAAAGACCCGAACCACGTTATTGAGTTAGAACCAGACGAGATAGCTGAAGACTTAACGTACGAGGAGGTACCTGTTAAGATCTTGGATAGAAAGGAGCATGTCCTACGCACGAAGGTCATACCACAAGTCAAAGTTTTGTGGCGAAACCATGCTATAGAGGAAATGACCTAGGAGTTAGAAACGGAAATGAAAGCGAGGTATCCTCACCTTTTTGAAACACCAGGTACGTACGTCAATTTCGAAGATAAAATTTCATAAGGAGGGGAGGTTGTAAGACCCCAAATAATTGATAAATGAAATTTATTTTCCTTTATTTATTATTTTTTTAATTAGTAAGGGTTGATTTGATTAATGTGGTTAGTTATGGGTAAAATGCGCAAATATTTTAAATAAGCAGGTGGTTATAAAATATTTATTTTGCTCGGAGAATATTCGTTTGGTCGTAGAATATTCTTACTTGTCGAATATTCGAATTGATGCGACAGCACCGACCTTGTGGACCCCATAACGAAAAAGCGATTGGATGAAGAAAACGACAAGAATAAGTTGGTTATAAATAACTGCCGTAGTTGTTACCAAGTATCTCGTTGGAATACCCGGTGGTTAAAACACAAGAATACGCGTTGTTGCACACAAGAAGACACAATGTTGCACCAATTATTGATTCTTACGTAAGAAGGCACTACTCAATAATTGTTACAAAGAATTACTTTATCAATATTATATTCTATTGATTCAATAATTGCTACGTTGATATTACCGTTGTTTTAATAATTATCACCGCACAAGATTTTCTATTATCGAGCAATAATTCATATTATCTCAATAATATTATTAGAAAACATTATTGTCAATGTCAGAAAGTTCGCCGTCAAGGAGAGGTTTGGTCATCTAATTGCGCTATTAGTAAGAAGAGATATCCTTATTGAAAGCCCCTCTTTCCTCGGAACCGCACTGGTTGCCTAATAATGTGATTCCAGAATATTATTTATGAATAATTAATTATTGATTTATATGATGAGGAAAATATTGATTTTATGAGGATATAGATGGAGAAAATTTTTAATGTGACAATTGTTGAAAATTAATATTTTATCTTTTTCTGATAAAATAATTCTTTTAAATATATTATTTTAATAATATATTAACAATGATATTTTTACAATGAATGTGGGATATATGAGTATATGAGGAGGAAGAGTATTTTTGTGGCATTAAATGTTTAACACATATTTTGTGTGTTGGTGGACACAATTATTGACCGAAATTTGATTATAGCTTGTAAAATCGCCCGTTTGTGGATTTCGATCAATTTCTGTTTGAAATTTGGAAAAACTTTCTTCTGTAAAGTTGTAGAGAATTGAATTTCCTATAAAAACACGCGAGATTTGAATTTTATGATAAAAGGGCTATTTATTATGAATTATTGAAGTTTCGAAGTTCCGAAATAATTAATTTTTGGGAGTTTTAGTTAATTATTTTGAGAAAAATGTTTTTTGTACAATTAGTGGGCTCACATGTGTTATCAATGTGCTGAATTCAGATCATCAAAGGTGGTCTAAGGAAATTTATAATATATATTAATATTTTATTAAATTTTATACTTTGGTGTTCTAAGCATTTTCCTATAAATAGGGTGCTTAGGTTAGAATTGAAAATCATATCAGAAACTGAAAACTTCTCTCTCTTTCTCTCTCGATATATTGAACGTATTCTTGTGAGTATACTTTTGAGTGTTGCTATACGGTGCAAGTCATAGCCTATATACGGTGTTTCAACTAGAAGTACTGTCTTTCGAGGTAAGGGATATTATTTTTTTCGTAATGATATTATTTTTTCAATATCATTATCTCAAAATATTGATCTCAAGTTTTATCAAATTTGGAACTTTGGTGTCTGAGTTACTATTCACGATACGACACTATTCACGATATACACTATTCACGAATAATATCGACTATTCATCGAAAAATGAAAATTTTCCTTTTCGCCTAAAATATCTATTATGGATACTAGCTTTGATTGTATCCATGTTTTGATCATTCTTGAATTTTACACCACTATGATTATTTTTGAGGTATTTTGGACATGGATAAAATAAAGTACTAATCCTTAATCCTTAATCCTTAATCCTTAATCCTTATTCCTTGTCATTTTGTTTCACCGGATTCGCTTTTTTTAAAATATTTTTCATCATCCTCGGTCTTAAATGATGATATTATTAAATATCTTTGGCCCAGAAGTGCAAAGATGAATGATTTCGATGAATATCTTTGGCCCGTAGTGCAAAGATGAACAGTGTTTAGATGAACATGACCAATCGATGAATATCTTTTGGCCAGTAGTGTAAAAGATGAATATTTGATTCCGATATATATTGATTGATGTTACAGGATAAAAGATAGACGATGAACTTTTAAATTCATACATAGAAGATAGTAGTTTGCATTCTCTACTTAACTCTTCTAATGAATTATTATTTCATTGCGAATATTGATTTAAAACTTGTTGTCTATTGTATTCTATTAGATTTTTCCTGTTTGAAGACTAACGATAATTTGTTGTATATTATCTTAGTCATAATATTCTTTACTTGGCTAGTTGAGCTCACCCTTTTCCTTTTTGTTCTATTTTTCTTCTCAGGAGGCGATAATGTAGCGAGTACTAGTCGGGGTATGGAATGAAGATTCTAGAGAGAGTTGTTTAGTAGTCCTCACCATTTTTGTAAAATAATGTATCAATAAATGTGATGAGGATTTACTTTGGTATAGATATTGTCTAGAAGATAATATTTGTATTCAAACTCACAGTTTTACTGTTGTAATAATAAAGTTGTAGTTATTTCTGTACCATGTATTGACAACTCAGAATGGGTGATGTATACCTATTTTGGGGGCGTCACAGCGCAGCAATTTGTGGGCCCCATAAAGTTTAAGTTTTTATAAATAACGACGTAATTGTTACCTTTAACACTGTTGGATTACCCGGTGGTTAAAGTACAAGAATACGCGGCGGTCAGATGTCTGATGGCACCAGATTGCACGCATATTCTTTAATTATTGATTCTTACATAAGAAGGCACTACTCAATAATTGTTACAGTAATTAGTTTAATATTTTATTTTATTGATTCAATAATTATTGCGTTGATATTTTATATTATTATTGTTTTAATAATTGTCATTGCACAATATTTCCTATTATTAGATCAATAATTCATATTATTTGAATAATATTATTAGATAGAATTATTGGCAATATCTAAGGAAGTTCTGTATAGGAAAGGGGTTTGGTCACCTGATTACGCTACCAAAGAAGGAGAAATCCTTATCGAAAAGCCCCTTTCACTGAAACGACACCGTTGTCATAATTGTGATTCTGTAATATTATTTGTGAATAATTAATTATTGATTTATATGATGAGGAAATATTTATTTTGTATGGACATAAATGATGGATAGGAAAATATTTATTTTGTGTGGATATAAATGAAGGAATTAATGCTGAGGTGTTTTATCAGTGTTTTGTCAGAATGGAGGTATTAAAAATCATCTGTATGTGGATTTCGGACATTTTTCGTCTAGAATTTGGGAAAACTTAAATCTACAAAGTTATAGAGAATTTAATTTCCTATGGAATGAACATAAAATTCATATTTTTCTGATAAATGGGCTATTTATTATGAATTATTGAAGTTTCTGATTATTGTTTAAATGGTAAAATATTTTGAAAATTTCTAGAATGGGTGGGCCCCACTTTTGGTTGGTGAGAAACGTGCTAAAAATTTATTTCAAAAGTGGTGGGCATGAATAGTAACAGGTGAAGCCATCAGGTAGCAGGTTAGTCTACTTTAGCGTTCTAGCATTTTTCTATAAATAGGGTGCTTAGTTAGAATTGAAAAAATCACACCAGAAACATAAGTTTTCTCTCTCTATATTATCGAGCGTATTTTGTGAGTATTTTTGAGAGTTGCTATCCAGTGTAAGTTTCCTTCAGCATTACATCCGATATTCCAGTCAGAAATACTGTTCTTTTGAGGTAAGAGATGTTATTTTCTTCGTAAATGATATTATTTCTTTCAATATCATTATGCTGAAATATTGGTATAAATTTTATTGTGGAATTTCTACCTTTTTGTTTCGGGATTACTATTCACGTATACGATACTATTCACAAATACAACACTATTCATCGAAAAATAAATTTTTTTCTTCTTTGTCCCATATGTCTATTATGGTTACTATCTTTGATTGTATCTATGTTTTGATCTTTATTCTTGAATTTTACTTTACTATGGTTTATTATGGAGTATTTTTAAACTTAGATTATCTAAAATACGAATATCTAATCTTTGTCCTTTTATCCACTGAATTCGTTCTTTAAAATATTTTTCATCATCCTTAGTCCTTAATGGTGATACTTGATGAATATCTTTGGCCTGCAGTGCAAAGATGAATGATTACTTGATGAATATATTTGGCCCGTAGTGCAAAGATGGACAGGTGTTGAGATGAACATGACCAACTGGTGTTACAAATGAATATCTTTGGCCCGTAGTGCAAAGATGAATATTTGATTCAAGATGTATATTGATTGATATTACAGGGATAAAATATTGATGATGGACTTTTAAATTCATAGATGGTAGTAGATTTCATTCTCTACTAAACTCTTCTAATGAATTGTTATTTCCGCTGCGAATATTGTTCTAAAACTTGTTGTCCATTATATTTTATCTGATTTGTTGAAGGCTAACGATAATTTATTGTTCATTATCTTAGTCATAATATTCTTTACTGGGCTAGTTGAGCTCACCCTTTTCCTTTTTGTTCCATTTTTATTTTCAAGAAGTGAGAATTTAGAAGGAACTAGCCGGGGTATGGAGTGATGGTTCAAGATAGTTGTTTTAGTAGTCCTCACTATTATGTAAAATAGTGCATCAATAATTGTAACAAGGACTTTATCTGAGTGTGGATATTGTCTAGAAGATAATATTTGTATTTAAACTCATAATTTATGTGTTGTCGTATTTTGCACGACAATTGTATTAATGAAGTTGTAGTTGTTTCTGTACTATGTATTTGGCGATTCAGAATGGGTGATGTATACCTATTTTGGGGGCGTAACACCTAAACTATTTAGAAATTGGGTTTTTATTTAATTAATTAAACTCCTTAAATTAATTAGTCTCCTAATCATATTAGGAATATATGAGACTACTAATATTAATTAATTCCCAAACAACTTTAGGATCGAAATTAAATTAATATTAATAGTAATAATAATAATAAGACTCCTCTTATTAATTTATATTTAATATTTCTAAAATATTAAATAATAAATATTAAACTATTTAATTTACTCTATCACCGTAAATTAAATTAAATATACTTAACTTATTATTACAATTATTCCATTTAATTCTTAAATAAATATTCTTCCTTTTATGGTGTGACCCTTTAGGTTTTTCATATTAAACCGGTTGTGAATAAATCAATTAGAACAATTCTAATCTTATTTAAATAAATAAATTAAATATTAATTTATTTAAATAAATAACATTTATTCTATAATAAGTATAAAACTACTTAGCGATCAACGACTTTTCAGATAATATAGATTTCAACATTAATCATAAAAGAACCTTTGAGTAAATAGTTACTGTACTATTCAATCCTTCCACCATATAATGTTTCATTTTCAGGTATGGCTTCGGGTGTAGTTTGTTGTGAGGGTTTGACATTGGTGGCTTCATGGATAGGTTCAGGGATGACTAGTAGGGGTGGTATGGTGAAAGGTGTTTTGGAAGATGCCTTCACCAACTTTCTTTTGTTCTTGAGCAGAGTCCTCCTTTCTTCGATTGTCATATCCAAGCGGCTCTTCTTAGGAGGAGGTGGTGTCGGTGTGAGGATAAAGGTCATGGGTTTGGTGATAAGGGGTGGTGTTGGCATCGGGATGACATAAATTGGTTTTACTAGGATAGGGGGTTCAGTTTCACTATAAAAAAATGGGCCTTTAGCAACGATTTTTTGGGCAACGACTTTATAAGTCGTTGCTAAAAGTATATGTTTAGCAACGAAACTTTTCCTTCATTTCAGATTGTGTCAGGCTTTCACTTTTTGCAACGAAATTCATAAGTCGTTACAAAATTTAGTTGCTAATTCATTGGCGGGAAAAAATTTCGTTAGAAATTTGTTGCAAAATTTTAGGCCAATTGCTTTCCCGTCATCGTGGGCAACGAAAGTTTTTTGTTGCTAAAAATGGGGCATTTGAAAATCTGTATGGGAGAGAAGATTCGAGAACCTTGTTTAGTTATTAATAATTGAGAAATTTTTTGTTATAATTGAATTGGCTGATATGAATAAGATCTGAAAATCTTGATGTTTACTACAGAAATTTCAAAGTAACTTGTGTTTACAAACACTAAGACGTGGAGCTGTGTTACTTTGTTCATCTCTTTTTCATATCTTCTTTGTTTCAGTTCTTTAATATTTTTGCCCTATTTGGTTTCTGAGAAAATGTAGAACAGCTAGAGAATCTTAAATTTTATGCTTTATAATTTTTTCTACTTGAGACCTGAGATTACAGCTATTTCCCCCTAATTGAGCTTCATGCAAATGTGTGCTTATGAAAATTTTTCAATTGTCCTTTGAATTACTCAGTTTCTATGTTTGTCCTTTCCTTGTATTTGGTAAGTTTTTTATTTGGCTCTCTGTAGTTTCTGCGTTGTTTGCTTATTAAAAATGCAGGAGAGTAAGTATCTGAAGAGTTTATGACTTACAATTTTTTATTAAATTAAGACCCAAGATTGTAGAAATTCCACTTCATTCTGGGTAAGTGAGCATTTGGGTATTTGAATGACAGCTTTGGGTTTTAAAATCATTTGGGGTATTTTACTTGTTGGGGTGTTGTAGAAATTAGTTATTACTAGTATTCTTTAGTTATTTTGCTTTTGATTCGAAGTTTTGCTGAAAAAGGTCTTTTCATTTATGTAGAGTGGGGATTTGTTTTAGGTCTTGTCGAAAGGGAAAAAAAATATTGTTGATTTCCCCTTGTAAATTTCAATCTCTTTTTTCTCTGTTTTAAGGAGATGGGTAGTTGTTATCTTTCAATACAATGGACTATTATTAAGCACAAAGAGGAAGAAAAATGAAGCAATGGATTTAAAGGACTACTGGAGAAAGCAAAGATCCCTCTTTTTTTTAAATATACACATCATCGATTGGTCCTGTTTCTCTCTGTACGTGCTTTATTTACTTCTATCAAAAGACAAGAATTCATGATTGGTGTAGCCTCCTTAAATGTTGCAGACAAGTCAGTAAAACTTAAGTTTTTTTTTGTCGTATACTTTTCTATTTCCCATCTAAGACCCAATACTTGTAAGTTTGCTCTTTGGTCTTTGACATTTTGCAATTTCTTCTTTATATACAACATTTGTATAACTTTCCTTTTTATATCGAACCAGTGGACTTGGAAATCAAAGATCTCACATCAATCCTTCACAATGAGATGCCTCAATTTGTGAATGAAACTCATGTTGATCATACCATTGGCAAAGGATATACCACAAAATGTGTCAGTTTTTGTAATGAAACTAATGGCTAATACACAAACTGGGCCCATCAACAAGTGGAACTGACTCAATAATCAGAAAATTAGAGGCAAAATTTACACTGTTATTTCATTTTTTTACAACCCATAAATCTTAGCAACATATCTTGGTCAATCTACACCCCAGATACTAATAATCTGCCAATGATCTGGATACAAAGTGTTAATTACAGTAAAACGTGCAAAGTGACCTCCCATTATTATGACCCTCTGATAAATTTGTGTTTGAGGTTAAATTCCAATACATGGATGGACTGGGATCGACTAGGATGTGTTACGATGTTGTATTTTCCCATCTTGTTGAGTGTTTTATTTTGGAAGGGGGTGGGATAGAGGTAGTTGGTTAGATTCATATATTTATATGATCTTTCAATCCTTTATTTGCTACTATGAATAGTTGTCTTTGACAATATTCTTTTGGGTGTTGTTCCTATTGTAGTTCTGATACTATACTTAAGCATTTATCTACTGGTTTGATTTATTTTGGTTGGGATTTGTAGATGTGGTGATGTATGACCCAACAAACAATGTTCCAGATTTCATATTTTCAAAACTTGGAATGCAACTTCACATAAGGGATTAACATCCTCTTGGGATACTGAAGAATGCAATATTTGACTATTTTGACACAAATTTTCCAAACAAATTTGGCAAGTTTGATAATCTATGCCCACTTGTTTCCACTAAACAGGTATGGCTTTAATTATGTAAATGAGAATGTTTCAGAAAACACTTTGCCTTATAAAGTCATAAGGCGACTTTTTTTGAGGCCTGGTGTCTCTTGTTTTTGTTTTTAATCTCTGTTGTTAACCTTATGAATAATCTATTAGTTTTGTGTTATCTATGGTTTATGGTTTTTGATTGTTCTCTTTTAACTTGACATGGCAAAAATGATCTTCTTTCAACTCCCTTGAATCCAGTATAAGTTAGTTTGGGTGATCCAATAAAATCTTCTTTTTTTTTCCTACCTTAAATATATCTTAGGCTAGTAATAGTATAAGTTAGTTTGGTTCCTTTATTATCAAAGGATCACCTTTTAAAAACTGAGCATTGCTTACACAAGATCAATTTCCTTTCTATCACATTATTTTCATTCTTTCTAGTTTTTCTTGTGCTTGACTTCCTTTGTAAATCGGGACTTTTTATCCATGTCTAGATTTTACATATATATATATATATAATATTGATAAGTATATCTAGATGTCAAATTATACATGTCAGCTGACATTGTCTCAACATTGAACATGTTTTTACCAGCTAAATTGATAGACTTGTCTATTGATTTCCATATGGCTTCACTATCATATATGATGGTTCTCTGAAAATGATGAATGGTTTATCCCACATTCCCATATGACTAGCATATGCTTTGTAAATCACATTTTTTTGACTGTTATATGCGTTTCATAGTTTAATTTGGTGAAGTTTCATAATATATGTTTTAGAGAAGGTGAATTGAGCAAAAGAGCCACAACAGGATTCACAACGACAATTACAGCAACAACAACCAAATATATTACAACAAGACATGCTTTGCTAAGGCACCAAACATCGACTTCGCTCCGAAAACATCATGCAATTAAGCGGAAAAGCAGTTATTGCAATCAACAATTTCATTTCCAGCAGAATCATCAAGTCTATTTCTGACTTTCGCTACACGCACGAACATATTTATCAAGTTGTACTGTCATCATTATAAGCCTGTAAAATGTCTGTTCACTTGTAGCATTATTTATGAGCACCAATTATTATCTTGATTCGTGTGTTAATGTATACCCACCAGGAGGAGGTTCATGAAGCACATGTTTGTCTTCTTCAGGATATTTGATTTAGATATTAATTTGGTAGTCATAAAAAGGGTATTACCTAATTCTTCTATGTCCCTTGATTAGTAAGAAAATAACACAACATTATTGTCTTTGTGTATTGATTTTGGCACTAAGTGCCTCTGGTGACCTATTTGCTTCATTTTCCTGACTTGCTATTATTTTTAAATATGTGCAGAAAGACTGATTCTACAACCTGCCTTACAATGATAGGTATCAAATTTTCGTGCTACGTTTACGGAAGACAAGGGATGAAATTATGAAGTGTACTCTCTCTATATATGTAGATATATACTTTGATTGAAGAACTGTGGTAACTTTTGATGGTTAATTGTAAAGATAATGAATGATTATGTAGTGGATGATTTTATTAAGTTAATAATATTTTAGTTTTTTGTATTTTTGCCATTATTTGCTATGGGGACATTAAGCTAGTCAGGTACACAAAAAGAATGTCAAATTTTGATTTGGAAACAATATAATTCGTTACCAAAGCATTGAACAAGTTTTAATATAGAAACAATTTTTTATACATTTAGCAACAAATTTTCTTTGCTAATGGCATTAAAAATATAATATTTGGCAACGAAAAATTAACCTAATAACAACGGAGAGGATATTGTTGCTAATACTAAAATAAAAGGAAACATTTTTTATCGTTGCAAATCATATCAACTTTCGTTGCACATATAAAGAAATGACAACATATAATGTCGTTAAATCGATTTACTTTCGTTGCTATTGAAAAATAACCAAAGAATAAACATTTTTGTTGTTTGATTCAAAGATAATGTCGTTGCAAAATAATATAATCAATAACGAAAAATCGTTGCCAAAAAGTTTACATTCCGCAACGAAAAGCACGCTTTAGGCAACAATTTTCATAATTTCATCGCAACAAAAAATGTCGTTGCAAAATGGTGTCAATTGCAACGAAAAATGCATGGTCGCTGCAAAGAAAAAGAGTTCATTTTGTTGCCAATTAGCAGGCTTTTGCAACAAAATGGGGTTTTTAGCAACGAAATTTTAATTATTCTGCAACAATACATTTTGTTGCTAAAGGATCGATGTCTCTGTACGAAAGCCAAATTTCGTTGCAAAATGTATTAGTTTTGGCAACGAAAAAAATACGTTCGTTGCAAAACAATTAGCAACGCTCATTACGCAACGAAAGACGCAATGACAGTAAAGTTGTTGCCAAAACCCATTAGCAATGAAATTTGGCACCTTTAGCAACGAAAATCGGTTGTTGCTGAAGCCCCATTTTTTTGTAGTGTTTTTTGGTTAGATTAAAGGTTTATTTCATTAGACGGTTTGGTTGGTTGGTTGGTTTGACTTGGGAGCGACTTCTTTGGCGAGTGGGAGTGTCTTCGGTTGGTACGACATCGGCAGATAATTGACCTACCTCTATGGTTGATTGTGATTTGAGAATAGACATTGCAGATGGAATGAAGTTAGTAAAAAGTAATATTTAACATGATTTATTTGAAGAAAATGGGTTCAGACTTACATTTGTGGCTATAAAGCCAGGCTTGGTCGAATAACAAATCCATCAGCAATTATGTTGATGGTACCATAGAGTAAAATGACTTGAACTCCTTGACTCGATCCTTGGGAAATTTATCAAACACGAAGTTGGTCCTTGAGGGTTCGGCCTAGTTAGGTAAGAGGTGGGTGTCGTGGCGTCGGATGTAGAACTAGTAAGAATGCCACCCCTTATTGCTGGAAGGAGTCTTCATCCAAATCCATCGGCTCTACTATTTTTTCAGCTGACAGAATCTGGGTTCCTTAGAAAGACCTAAGAAGAACATGGCGAAGAAGAAATCAATAGAGGGTTAGACTCCGCATTTATTATAGAAAGCACTGAAGCAGATGAGGTGGATGTACGATTTTGACACTAGTTGTACAAACCCGATCCCAACGAAACCCAAGAATGTGGAGATGAATTCTTGGAGGGATAATCGGACACCATATTTTAGGGCGTAGAGGGGAATGGTGACCCAGCCTTCTAGATGCCAGTATATTTTCTCATCGAGGTTCGACATTTGAAGTTTATATTGGTTGGGGATCATGTATTGTTGGCGTATGTTTGATAGTTGTTGTGAGTGGAGAATCTGGTACTGCCATGGGAATAGGCCTTCTCTAATGAATACTTTTTTCGGATCTTTTGTACTGTAATCTCAACTTTACTTTTCGTTGGTGATGCAATGATGTTGGTAGCAGCAGTGGGGATCAGATAGTTGGGACAATGTTATCACCTGACATGGTTGGTCAACGAGTATGGATATTTGATAAGATATAACCGGAGAAAGGGATCGTTGTGACGCCCCCAAAATAGGTATACATCACCCATTCTGAGTCACCAAATACATGGTACAGAATACAACTACAAACTTAATTATACAATTGTAGTGTAGAATACGACAAAATATAAGCAGAGAGTTTAACACGAATATTGTCTTCTAGACAATATCCAAACTCAAATGGAGTCCTCATTATAATTATTATCACACTATTTTACAAAATAGTGAGGACTACTAAGAACCATCTTGGACCATCACTCCGTTCCTCGACTAGTCCTGACTACGTTCTAATTTCCTGAAGAGAACAATGAAAGCAAAGGGTGAGCTCAACTAGCCCAATAAAGAATATTATGACTAAGATAATTCATTTATCAATAGCCTTCATTAGAATAAATCAGAGATTTAGAAAATATGGTAGATAATAAAAGTTTTCAACCATAATTATAGCGAAATCAACAATCCATTAGAAGAGTCAAGTAGAACATAATGTCTACTATCTCCTCCAAATTAAAAGTCCATCGTTAATATTTCATTCCCGTAATAGTCATCAATAGTTCTTTATTGTACCCAAGACAAAGATAACTATCATCACCTGTCTTCACCTGAACCACTAAAGATTATAGTTAAATTCATAATTCATATTTATAATCATGTAAATCAACAGTTTCTCCTTGCTACAAAGGCTTAATAGAACGTTTACTCAATATCCTTACCGCAAAGGCTAAAGTTATTCAAATATAATAACAATGATTATACCAATTAGTTGTCTATCTTTGCACTACGGGCCAAAGATATTCAATAATAAAACCAATGGTCATGATCATACCAATCAATTGTCTGTCAGTGCACTACGACCAAAGACATTCAACTATGGTCATGATCTTACCAAACACATCATCGAATTATCCATGCACTACGGGTCAAGGATATTCGTTAGTATCACCAGTGGTCATGATCATGTCATACACCTGTCCATCTTTGCACTACGGGCCAAAGCTATCAATCAACATGCCGTCTTTGCACGTAAGCCAAAGATATACAAACATGAAACCTAATAACCAACAAATTCATCTTCGCACGTAAGCCAAAGATATACAACTGTAAAACTAATAATCAACAGTCCATCTTTGCACGTAAGACAAAGATATACAACTGTAAAACCAATAATCAATAGTCCATCTATACACTACGGGCCAAAGATGACTTTCGTTACAATCTAAGCATGAGGATGATGACAATGATATAAGGAATTAATCAAGTGAGATCATGGATAAATATTAAAGACTTTAAATTTATCAAGAGTTTAAAAATATCCAAATTGTCGACATGATACTACTTTGTGGAGTAAAATTCAAGAATAATATTTATGTAACAAAAATAATTTTGGATAGAAAAGAAATCAATTTTTGTCATGAATAGTACCCCGGGTGAATAGTACCAGAGTGAATAGTACCCCATGAATAGTACTTCAGGAATAGTACTCCGTGAATAGTACCCCAGCATGAAAAGTACCCCGAATACCCGAGTGAATAATACCCGAGTGAATAGTACTTGAGTGAATAGTAACTCGTGAAGAGTACTTTGGCATGAAAAGTACCCCGAATCCCTGAGTGAATAATATTCGAGTGAATAGTATTTGAGTGAATAGTACATCATGAATAGTACCCCGGGTGAAAAAATTAAAATTTAATAAGAAAGTACAGACTAATATTCCAATGAAACGATACTAGATGAAGCACAAAGCTCAACGATATTCTACTAATTTCAGGAATTATAGAAGCAATACTTACCATAGTAAGTTTAGATTTAAGAATATCAAAAGAAATAATACCCCTTACGAATATAAAAGAAATAACACCCCTTACCTTAGTAGAAGACTGGATACTGCAATAGTGAAGTAGCAGAATACTCTTTTTTGCTTTCTATAGTTTCTCTATCTATAGTGTCTCTTATGAATCTCAGTGAATTAGTGAGAATGAAAGAAGAATTAAGCTTCTATTTATAGGAGAATGGAGTAAATAATAACTGATTCACGAACGATCCAGATTGATTTACTATTAGAACGGACGGTCCATATTGATTACTATTAAAATCACAACCAACGGTCAAGATTGAT
Source organism: Panax ginseng (assembly GCA_020205605.1). Classification (NCBI taxonomy): domain Eukaryota; kingdom Viridiplantae; phylum Streptophyta; class Magnoliopsida; order Apiales; family Araliaceae; genus Panax; species Panax ginseng. The sequence goes on along the minus strand of CM035130.1, from coordinate 37,515,819 downwards.
TTACTTTTAAAAACACCACCGACGGTCCAAATTAATTTACTTTTAAAACCACCACCGACGGTCTAGATTGATTTACTTTTTAAAACCACCACCGACTTCGGTCCAGATTGATTTACTATTAAAACCACCACCAATCGATTTCGGTCCAGATTGATTTACTATTAAAACCACCATCGACAGTCCAGATTGATTTACAATTAAAACCACCACCAATGGTCCAGATTGATTTAACTTATTACACTTTAGTACCTATAAAGTTTTCCAAGTTTGCATTATTCCCCTCTAACTTTTGTAATTCACTTATCTTCAATAAACACATTCTTAATACTTCAATAATTATTCATCATTAATATTATAACTTACAATATTGACAATCAGATCATTCCCAGGTAAGAGGGGGCTTTTCGATAAAGATTTCTCCTTATTGGTGCGCAATTAGGTGACCAAACCCCTTTCCTCGACAGAACTTTCTAGACATTGTCAATAATGTAAATAATCATTTGAATAAATGTGTTGTCTCAATTATAAAATATTATGCATATGATACTGTGATGATAATTGAATAAAATAACGTGAGATACTATGCAACAATTACTGTAGCAATAATTGAGTAAACTGAGTGGCTTCTTACGCAATCATCAATAATCAATACCGTGTGCTACTATGCAACCACGCGTGTTACTGTATTTTTACTACCGGGTATTTCAATAGTTTAACGATAAAAGTTTTGCTGTTATTTTTATAAAAAGTTATTTCTTTCGTTTTCTAACTCCGAAAGTTATTCCGTTGTGGGGTCCACCAATAATGGTGTCGTCGTACGGATATTCCTCGACACAAAGAATATTTTATATCAACTTGCTTAATTTGCAAAATTTTCAAATATCACCCTTAACTTTAACCTTTTATCAATTAAACTATTTATTGAATAGAATAATAATTATAAGAAAATTGGATACTTTCATTTCATAAAATTTGGGGTCTTACAATCTCCCCTCCTTATGAAATTTTGCCCTTGAAATTTACGCAACTGGTAGTTCGAAGAGGTAAGAATACCTTGATGGTCATTTCCTCTGTAAAATGATTTTTCCATTGCTCATCTCTTGGATTTTAGATATCGTTTCATATCACAATTTTTCAACTTATTAAGTTAGAAAATTTAGCTTAGGTAGGACACATACACTAGCGAAGGATATTACTTGTCTTTCCCCTCCTAGTTCTAATCCCGGATCTCCGCCAGAGACTATATCCCTAAGCTCTGATACCAACTGTGACGCCCCCAAAATAGGTATACATCACCCATTCTGAGTCGCCAAATAAATGGTACAAAATACAACTATAAACTTAATTATACAATTATCGTGTAGAATACGACAAAACATAAGTTGAGAGTTTAACATGAATATTGTCGTCTAGACAGTATCTAAACTTAAATTGAGTCCCCATTACAATTATTATCACACTATTTTACAAAATAGTGAGAACTACTAAGAACCATCTTGGACTATCACTCTGTTCCTCGACTAGTCCCGACTACGTTCTCATTTCCTGAAGGGAACAATGAAAACAAATGGTGAGCTCAACTATCCTAGTAAAGAATATTATGACTAAGATAATTCATTTATCAATAGCCTTCATCAGAATAAATCTGAGATTTAGAACATATGGTAGATAATAAAAAGTTTTCAACCATAATTGAAGCAGAATCAACAATCCATTAGAAGAGTCAAGTATAACATAATGTCTACTATCTCCTCCAAATTAAAAGTCCATCGTTAATATTTCATTCCCGTAATAGTCATCAACAGTTCTTTATTGTACCCAAGACAAAGATAACTATCATCACATGTCTTCACCTGAACCACTAAAGATTATAGTTAAATTCACAATTCATATTTATAATAATGTAAATCAACAGTTTCTCCTTGCCACAAAGGCTTAATAGAACGTTTACTCAATATCCTTACCCCAAAGGCTAAAGATATTTAAATGTAATAACAATGATCATACCAATCAGTTGTCTATCTTTGCACTACAGGCCAAAGATATTCAACTATAAAACCAATTGGTACGATCATACCAATCAATTGTTCACAACAAAGGCACTACTACTACCAAAGACATTCAACTATGGTCATGATCTTACCAAACACATCATCGAATTATCCATGCACTACAGGCCAAGGATATTCGTTAGTATCACCAGTGGTCATGATCATGTCATACACTTATCCATCGTTGCACTACGGGCCAAAGCTATCAATCAATAGTTCATCTTTGCACGTAAGCCAAAGATATATAACTATAAAACCAATAATCAACAGTCCATATTTGCACTTAAGCCAAATATATACAACTGTAAAACCAATAATCAATAGTCCATCTATGCACTATGGGCCAAAGATGACTTTCGTTACAATCTAAGCATGAAGATGATGACAATGATATAAGGAATTAATCAAGTGAGATTTTATCCAGGGTTTAAAAATATCCAAATTATCGACATGATACTACTTTGTGAGTAAAATTGAAGAATAATATTCATGTATCAAAAATAATTTTGGACAGAAAAGAAATTAATTTTTATCGTGAATAGTACCCTGGGTGAATAATACCAGAGTGAATAGTACTTCAAGAATAGTACCCCATGAATAGTACACCGACATGAAAAGTTCCCCAAATACCCGAGTGAATAATACTCGAGTGAATAGTAACTTGTGAATAGTAACCCGTGAATAGTACTTCAGCATCAAAAGTACCCCGAATCCCCAAGTGAATAATATTTGAATGAATAGTATCTGAGTGAATAGTAACCCATGAATAGTACCCCGGGTGAAAATATTAAAATTTAATAAAAAAGTACAGACTAATATTCCAATGAAACAATACTAGATGAAGCGCAAAGCTCAAGGATATTCTACTAATTTCAGGAATTATAGAAGCAATACTTACCATAGTAAGTTTAGATTTAAGAATATCAAAAGAAATAATACCCCTTACGAATACAAAAGAAATAACACCCCTTACCTTAGTAGAAGAAATAGTGAAGTAGCAGAATACTCTTCTTCTTGCTCTCTATAGTTTCTCTCTCTATAGTGTCTCTTGTGAATCTCTGTGAATTAGTGAGAATGAACAAAGAATTAAGCTTCTATTTATAGGAGAATGGACTAAATAATAACTGATTCACGAACGATCCAGATTGATTTACTATTAGAACGGACGGTCCATATTGATTACTATTAAAACCACAACCGACGGTTCAGATTGATTTACTTTTAAAAACACAATCGACGGTCCAAATTGATTTACTTTTAAAACCACCACTGATGGTCTAGATTGATTTACTTTTAAAAGAACCACCGACGGTCCAGATTGATTTACTATTAAAACCACCATCGACGGTCCATATTAATTTACTATTAAAACCACCACCAATGGTCCAGATTGATTTAACTTATTACACTTTAGTACCCCTAAAATTTTCCAAGTTTGCATTATTCCCATCTAACTTTTGTAATTCACTTATCTTCAATAAACACATTCTTAATACTTTAACAATTATTCATCATTAATATTATAACTTACAATTAGGTGGCTTTTCGATAAATATTTCTCTTTATTGGCGCGCAATTAGGTGATCAAAATCCTTTCCTCGACAGAACTTTCTAGACAAGTTCAATAATGTAAATAATCATATGAATAAATGTGTTGTCTCAATTATAAAATATTATACAGATGATAATATGATAATAATTGAATCAAATAACGTGAGATACTATGCAACAATTACTGTAGCAATAATTGAGTAAACTGAGTGGCTTCTTACGTAAGCATCAATAATCAATACCGTGTGCTACTATGCAACCACGCGTATTATTGTATTTTTACCACCGGGTATTTCAACAGTTTAACGGTAAAAGTTTTGCCATTATTTTTATAAAAAGTTATTTCTTTCGTTTTCTAACTCAGACAGTTATTCCATTATGGGGTCCACCAATGATGGTGTCATCGTACGGATATTCCCCGATACAACGAATATTTTATATCAACTTGCTTAATTTGCAAAAAATTCAAATATAACCCTTAACTTTAACCTTTTATCAATTAAACCATTTATTAAATAGAATAATAATGATAAGAATATTGTATACTTTCATTTCATAAAATTCGGGATCTTACAATCTCGTCTCCGTATGAAATTTCACCCTCGAAATTTACGTAACTGGTAGTTCGAAGAGGTAAGAATACCTTGTTGTTCATTTCCTCTATATCATGATTTCTCCATTGCTCATCTTTTGGATTGTAGATATTATTTCAGAATACAGCTTCAAAACAATGGTTAATTAACATATCATAATTTTTTAACTTATTAAGTTAGAAAATTTAGCTTAGGTAGGACACACACACTAGCGAAGGATATTACTTGTCTTTCCCCTCCTAGTTCTAATCCCGGATCTCCACCAGAGACTATATCCCTAAGCTCTGATACCAACTGTGACGCCCCAAAAATGGGTATACATCACCCATTCTAAGTCGCCAAATACATGGTACAGAATACAACTACAAACTTAATTATACAATTATCGTGTAGAATACGACAAAACATAAGCTGAGAGTTTAACACGAATATTGTCTTCTAGACAGTATCCAAACTCAAATGGAGTCCTCATTACAATTATTATCACACTATTTTACAAAATAGTGAGGACTACTAAAAACCATCTTGGACCATCACTCCGTTTCCCAACTAATCTCGACTACGTTCTCATTTCCAGAAGAGAACAATGAAAGCAAAGGGTGAGCTCAACTAGCCCAGTAAAGAATATTATGAACAAGATAATTCATTTATCAATAGCATTCATCATAATAAATCAGATATTTAGAACATATGGTAGATAATAAAAAGTTTTCAACCATAATTGAAGCGGAATCAACAATCCATTAGAAGAGTCAAGTAGAACATAATGTCTACTATCCCCTCCGAATTAAAAGTCCATCGTTAATATTTCATTCCCTCAACAGTTCTTTATTGTACCCAAGACAAAGATAACTATCATCACCTGTCTTCACCTGAACCACTAAAGATTATAGTTAAATTCATAATTCATATTTATAATCATGTAAATCAACAGCCTTTTGCCAAAAGGCTTAATAGAACGTTTACTCAATATCCTTACCCCAAAGGCTAAAGATATTCAAATGTAATAACAATGATCATACCAATAATTTGTCTATCTTTGCACTACGGGCCAAAGATATTCAATTATAAAACCAATGGTCATGATCATACCAATCAATTGTCTGTCAGTGCACTACGGCCAAAGACATTAAACTATGGTCATGATCTTACCAAACACATCATCGAATTATCCATGCACTATGGGCCAAGGATATTCGTTAGTATCACTAGTGGTCATGATCATGTCATACACTTGTCCATCTCTGTACTACAGGCCAAAGCTATCAATCAACAGTTCGTCTTTGCACGTAAGCCAAAGATATATAGCTGCAAAACCAATAATCAACAGTCCATCTTTGCACGTAAGCCAAAGATATACAACTTTAAAACCAATAATCAACAGTCCATCTTTGCACGTAAGCCAAAGATATACAACTGTAAAACCAATAATCAATAGTCCATCTATGCACTACAGGCCAAAGATGACTTTCGTTACAATCTAAGAATGAGGATGATGATAATGATATAAGGAATTAATCAAGTGAGATCAATGATAAATATTAAAGACTTTAAATTTATCAAGAGTTTAAATATATCCAAATTGTCGACATGATACTACTTTGTGGAGTAAAATTCAAGAATAATATTCATGTATCAAAAATAATTTTGGACAGAAAAGAAATCAATTTTTGTCATGAATAGTATCCTGGGTGAATAGTACTAGAGTGAATAGTATCCCATGAATAGTACTTCAGGAATAATACCTCGTAAATAGTACCCCGACATGAAAAGTGCCTCGAATACTCGAGTGAATAATAACCGAGTGAATAGTACCTGAGTGAATAGTAACCCGCGAATAGTACTTTGACATGAAAAGTACCTCGAATCTCCGAGTGAATAATATTTGAGTGAATAGTAACCCATGAATAGTACCCCAGGTGAAAATATTGAAATTTAATAAGAAAGTATTGACTAATATTCCAATGAAACGATATTAGATGAAGCGCAAAGCTCAAGGATATTCTACTAATTTCAGGAATTATAGAAGCAATACTTATCATAGTAAGTTTAGATTTATTAATATCAAAAGAAATAATACCCCTTACGAATACAAAAGAAATAACACCCCTTACCATAGTAGAAGACTGGATACTGCAATAGTGAAGTAGCAGAATACTCTTCTTCTTCGCTTCTCTATAGTTTCCTCTATAATGTCTCTTGTGAATCTCAAAGAAATTAGTGAGATAGAAAGAAGAATTAAGCTTCTATTTATAGGAGAATGGACTAAATAATGGCCCATTCATGAACGGTCCGTTAATTTACTATTAGAACATGATTTTATCCATATTGATTACTATAAAAACCACAACCGATGGTCTAGATTGATTTACTTTTAAAAACACCACCGACGATCCAGATTGATTTACTATTAAAACCACCATCGACGGTCCAAATTGATTTATTATTAAAACCACCATCGACGGTTTAGATTGATTTACTATTAAAACCAGCACCAATGGTCTAGATCGATTTAACTTATTACACTTTAGTACCCCTAAAGTTTTCCAAGTTTATATTATTCCCCTCTAACTTTTGTAATTCACTTATCTTCAATAAACACATTCTTAATACTTCAACAATTATTCATCATTATTATTATAACTTACAATATTGACAACCAGATCATTCCCAAGTAAGAGTGGACTTTCCGATAAAGATTTCTCTTTATTGGCGCGCAATTAGGTGACCAAACCCCTTTCCTCGATAGAACTTTCTAGACATTGTCAATAATGTAAATAATCATATGAATAAATGTGTTGTCTCAATTATAAAATATTATGAAGATGATACTGTGACAATAATTGAATCAAATAACGTGAGATACTATGTAGCAATTACTGTAGCAATAATTGAGTAAATTGAGTGGCTTCTTATTTAAGCATCAATAATCAATACCATGTGCTACTATGCAACCACGCGTATTATTTTATTTTTACCACCGAATATTTCAACAGTTTAACGGTAAAAGTTTTGCCGTTATTTTTATAAAAAGTTATTTCTTTCGTTTTCTAACTCCGACAGTTATAATTCTTTGTCATAATCATATCAATCAGCAGTGCAAATCAATAGTCCATCTTTGCACTACGGGTCAAAGATGACTTTCAACACAATATAAGTATGAGGATGATGACAATGATATAAAGAATGAATCAAGTGAGATCAAAGATAAATATTAAAGATTTATAATTCAATTTATCCAGAGTTCAAGAATGTTCAAATTGTTAACATGATAACTAATTGTGGAGTAAAATTTAAGAATGATATTCATGTATCAAAAATAATTTGGACAGAAAAGAAACCAATTTTGTCGTGAATAGTACCCCATGAATAGTACCCTGAGTGAATAGTAACCTGTGAATACTACCCCGAATGAAAATATTAAAATTTAATAAGAAAGTTTAGACAAATATTTTAGTGAAACGATACTAGATGAAGCGCAAAACTTGAGGATATTCTACTAATTTCAGGGATTTTCACCATTTAATAATAAGGTTATGGAAACAAATAATAATTTTGTACCATAAATGGAGAAAAATATGAAAGAAAACGATATCCCTTGACGAGTATAAAAGAAATGATATCTCATACGAGTATGAAAGAATATAGGAAATTGCAATTAGATTTTCACCCATCATATGGTAATCTGCATAGATAGATCATTTGCACTATTTAATAAAGAATGAATACGAAGGGTTATTCACCAGGCATGCGGTAGTCCACGTAGACTGGTTATTCCCACAGATTAATAAGGAATAGAATGGCAACCCTTATGAGTATAAAGAAAATAACATCCTTTACCTTATTAAGAGATTAAATTTGACTGGTATAGCGGAGATATTCTTGAGAAAATCTTGCACTATTAACTACACTCAAAGTATTCTTATACTAGAAAGAATTACGCACAATATTATAGAAGAAGAATTGTCTGATTCTGATGTGATTTTCATTTATTAACTAAGCAACCTATTTATAGGAGAATGTCATGACACTATTTAATCACGGATGAAGATTCAAATTTCGGACGAATTCACGGGCAAAAATTTGATTTTTACTATTCATCAATGTGCAATAAAATATTATAATAAAACAAAAACTTTATATATAATATAATATATTTTAATTATATTCTAATAAAACAAATAACTTTATATATATTATAAAATGTTTTTGTTTTATATATAAAATTTTCCATTTTATTACTATTATAATAATAATAAAACAAAACCGAGAAAACTTTTTACCGACGATTTTGAAAAATGAGTACGTGGGGGTCCATGTAATAAGCCAAACTTACAACAAATGCTTCATGACAAACCCCTCTATTTATATCAATAATTGAATAAATATCTACCATAAATCACTTATCTTCAATCAACATATTTTTAATCTTTTAACAATTATTCATCATTAATATTATAACTCATAATATTGACAACCAGATCATTCCCAGGAAAGAGGGGACTTTCTGATAAGGATTTCTCCTTATTGGTGTAAGACCCCAACTTATTACAAATAAAATTGAATTTTCTCTATTTATTATTTTGAAATAGTAAGGGTTGATTTGATTAATGTGGTTAGTTATGGGTAAAATGCGCAAATATTTCAAATAAGCAAGTGGTTATAAAATATTCATTGTTGTCGGAGAATATTCGTTTGGTCGTGGAATATTCTTACTATCGGAGAATATTCGTACGACGGCGCAGCCTTGTGTGGGCCCCATAACGAAAAGTGATTGGATGAAAAAAACTACAAGTATAAGTTGTTTATAAATAACGGCGTAGTTACCGTTAATACTGATGAAATACTCAGTGGTTAAAACACAGTAGCACACGGTATTGCACCAATTATTGATTCTTACGTAAGAAGGCACTACTCAATAATTGTTATAGTAATTACTGTTCAATATTTTATTTTATTGATTCAATAATTGCTACGTTGATATTTTATATTATTGTTGTTTCAATAATTGTCACTACACAATATTTTTTATTATCGGAGTAATAATTCATATTACTTGAATAATATTATTAGATAACATTATTGGAAATGTCTAAAAAGTTCTGTCCAAGGAGAGGTTTGGTCACCTAATTGCGCCACCAGAAGAAGAAGAAATCTTATTGAAAGCCCTCTTTCCTAAGAACCGCTTCAGTTACGATATTGTGATTCTCAGAACATTATTTTTGAATAATTAATTATTGTTTTATATGATGAGGAAAATATTCATTTTATGTGGATATAGATGGAGAAAATTTTTAATGTGACAATTGTTGAAAATAAATATTTTATCTTTTTTCTGATAAAATAATTCATTTAAATATATTATTATATTATAATAATATAATAATGGTGATATCTTTACAATGAATATGGGATATATGAATATATGAAGAGGAAGAGTATTTTTGTTACTAAAAATATTTAAAACATGTTTTTCATGTTTGTGGACCCCATTTCTTGACTGAAATTTAATTATAGACTGTAAAATCGTCCATATGCGAATTTCGGTTAAGTTCTGCTTGGAATTTGGAAAACCTTAAAACTACAAAGTTGTAGAGAATTGAATTTCCTATGGAATGGACATAAGATTCCAATTTTTCTGATAAAAGGGCTATTTATTATGAATTATTAAAATTCTAGAATAATTGATTTTTAAAGTTTTAAATATTTTTTTTAATAAAAGCATTTTTTTTTCATTTTGTGGGCCTCACTAACATGTGCAAAGTGCTGAATTCAGTTGGTAAAAGGGGCCGTAGGAAATTTATATAAATATATTATTATTTTATTAAATTTTCTGCTTTGGTGTTCTAAGCATTTTCCTATAAATAGGGTGCTTAGGTTAGAATTGAAAATTACACCAGAAACTAAAGATTTCTCTCTCTATATTATTGAGCGTATTCTTGTGAGTATTTTGATACTTTGAGTGTTGCTATACGGTGCAAGTTCTTTCAGCGTTATATCTGATATTCCAGCCAGAAGTACTATTCTTTCGAGGTAAGGGATGTTATTTTTTTTATAAATGATATTATTTCTTTCAATATCATTATGCCGAAATGTTGGTAAGATTTTTCTTGTGAAATTCTTGTCTTTTAGTGTCGGGGTTACTATTCACGTATACGGTACTATTCACGTATACGACACTATTCATGAATAAGGCATTATTCACAGAAAAATTAAAATTTCATTTTTTGTCCAAAATATCTATTATGGATACTAGCTTTGATTGTATCCATGTTTTGATCATTCTTGAATTTTACTCCACTATGGTTATTTATAAAGTATTTTTGAACTTGGACGATTTAAAGTACGAATCCTTAATATTTGATCTTTTGTTTCACTGGATTCGTTTTCTTTAAAATATTATTTCATCATCCTCAGTCCTAAATGATGATATTACTGAATATCTTTGGCCTGTAGTGCAAAGATGGTTGAATTTCTTATAAATATCTTTGGCCCGTAGTGCAAAGATGTACAGTTATTGAGATGAACATGACCAACTGATGAATATCTTTGGTCTGTAGTGCAAAGATGAATATTTGATTTAAGATGTATATTGATTAATGTTACAGGGATAAAATATTGATGATAAAATTTTAAAATCATAGAAGATAGTAGATTTCATTCTCTACGTAACTCTTCTAATGAATTGTTATTTCCGCTGCGAATATTGATTTAAAACTTGTTGTCTATTGTATTCTATCAGATTTTTCTCTGTTGAGGACTAAAAATAAGTCATAATATTCTTTACTGGGCTAGTTGAGCTCACCCTTTTCCTTTTTGTTCCATTTTTCTTATAAGGAGGCGAGAATGTAACGAGTACTAGTCGGGGTATGAAATGAAGGTTCTAGAAAGTCGTTTTAGTAGTCCTCACTATTTTGTAAAATAGTGTATCAATAATTATAATGAGGACTTATTTGAGTGTTGATATTGTCTAGAAGACAATATTTGTTTTTAAACTCACAATTTATGTGTTGTCGTATTTTGCACGACAATTGTAATAATAAAGTTGTAGTTGTTTCTGTACCATGTATTTGGCGACTCAGAATGGGTGTTGTATACCTATTTTGGGGGCGTCACAGTTGGTATCAGAGCTTAGGGATATGGTCTCTAGCGGAGATCGGGGAATAGAAATAGGAGGGGAGAGACGAGTAAATCCTTCGCTAGTGTGTTCTACCTAAGCTTATTTGTTGGTTGGTCATAATATAGGGATATTATGTGATATGTTAATTTCTTTAATTAACCCTTGTTTTATGGCAGTATTTGAGAATGACAACTGAGAATGTTAACAGTGGAGTAAATGAAACCGTGGAGACACCTTTTTACTCACCAATGAGAGAGAGAACGCAATATGCTCAAGAATGTTCCTCCTGTAAACAACACCACTGATAAGACGATGAACGACTGGATGTTTAGAAGCTTTTTGCAGTTCATGCAAAATCAGACGAAAGAGACTCATGTATAAAATAGAGGTGGAAATGATAACAACGCACGGTTTGTCACAGCCAAACAGTTCAAAGAGTTGGGACCACCAAAATTCTGGGGAAAGCCGGATCCGATTAAGGCGAAGACGTGGGTCAAACAAATTACCAAGATATTTGATGTCTTGGGATGCACGGAGGAACAGAAGGTTCCATTCGCCACCTTTATGTTCCGTAATGAGGCAGATTACTGGTGGGAATCTGTGAAGCGTACCCATCTAGCTGCACTTAGCATGTCTTGGGAAACATTTCAGAAACTATTCAATGACAAGTACTTTCCTGAAAGTATTCGTCATATGAAGGAGGTAGAGTTTATTAGACTGGAGCAGAACAACATGAATGTCTCCTAGTACGAGGCGAAGTTCGCGGAGTTATCCAGGTTTTTACCTCATTTGGTGGAGAATGAGGAACGTATGACGCGGATATTTCTGAGAGGTTTGAAACCCAACATACGTCCGTATCTCATTTCTCATAAATTTTCTCTATATTCAGATGTTGTCAACATGACTCAATTATTAAAGCAAGATAACGAGTACGTTCAACCGAGGGACCATAACCAGGGTCATACCGGTGACAACAGTCATCGGAGCAACGATAACTAGCGGGGAAAGAAAAATGCGGACAAGAGCGGCAACCACTCTGGTGGTAATCATGGCCATGAAAATAGAAGATGCGAGTCGGGGGGAGATTTTAAAAAAAGGAGATTCAACAATGATAATGTGAAGATGTCAAAGACCAAAGAACAAGCGATTCTAAGGGAGGAGAACGACCACCCGGTCATTATCTTGCTATAAATGCGAAAAGAGGACATATCATTAAACCGTCCACAACAGTTTAAGGTATGCAATAATTGTGGAAAGGAAGGACATATCGCTCAAGATTGTACGGTAGCGAAACCAAGTCCAGCGGGGATGGTGACTCAAAAGGCTGTCCCAGAAAAGTCAAAGTCAACGGTTCCTGGAAGAGCGTTTGTTGTGATTGGTCAAAATGCAAGGAACCCAAACGAGGTGATCACGGGTTAGCTAATCATAAATTCTTGCGAAGTTTATACATTACTAGATACCGGTGCTACCTATTCATTTATCTCTCCTGCTTGTGCTCAATGTTTAAACTTGACTCCGGAGAAATTAGACTTTGACTTATCTTTGGAAACTCCGTTAGGAGAAACTTTCATCACATCCACTGTTTATAAATCTTGTTTGATCCAAGTTGGCACCATCACATTACCTGTTGATCTTATCTCTTTAAAGATACTTGCTTTTGATGTGATTTTAGGGATTGATTGGTTAACTACTCATCATGCCAAAATTGATTATTTTCGTAAGGTTGTTAGTTTTCATATTCCTAATTAACCTGTTGTTCGAATTCAAGCAACTAAACCACTAAAATCAATCACTGTTATATCAAGCCATAAAGCCATTCGTTTATTAAAAAATGGATGTCAAGCTTTCTTAGCCCATGTTATGGATTTGAATAAAGACACGTCAGATTTGAATAATATTCCCATTGTTAGTGACTTTCCTAACGTATTTCCCGAAGAACTTCCTAGTCTACCCCCAGAACGTGAAGTTGAATTCTTTATTGATCTTGAACCTGGTACAAAGCCCATTTCTAAAACCCCATATCGAATGGCTCCTATTGAACTTCAGGAGTTAAAAGTCCAACTGCAGGAGTTGTTGGACATTGGTTTCATTCGTCCTAGTACATCTCCTTGGGGTGCTCCTATTTTATTTGTAAAGAAGAAAGACGAGAGTATGCGACTTTGTATTGACTATCGAGAATTAAACCATGTCACCATCAAGAATATGTATCCGTTACCTCGTATTGATGACCTGTTTGACCAGTTGCAAGGAACACAATTCTTTTCAAAGATCGATCTTCTTTATGGATATCATCAGTTGAAGATTAGAACTGAGGATATTCCAAAGACTGCCTTCAGAACTCGGTACGGGCATTATGAATTCTTAGTCATGTCTTTTGGATTGACTAATGCTCTCACAATTTTCATGGATATGATGAACCAAGTATTCAAGGAATATTTAGATCAGTTCGTTGTTGTCTTTATTGATGACATCCTCATATATTCCAAAAGCCGTGAAGATCATGAGCACCATTTGAAGCTGGTACTCTAAAGGCTTCGTGAAAACAAGCTATATGCCAAGTTGAAGAAATGAGAGTTCTGGCTTGAGGAAGTAGCATTCCTTGGGCACGTGGTGTCAAAACATGGAGTATCTGTCTACCCGGTGAAGATTGAAGCAATACAAAGTTGGGAGCAACCGAAGACGGTGACCAAAGTTCGTAGCTTTCTGGGCTTAGCTGGTTATTATCGAAGATTCGTGGAAGGGTTTTCTCGAATCGCTACTCCTTTAGCTCAGTTGACTCGGAAGGATACACAATTTGTATGGAGCGAGGAATGCGAAAAGAGTTTTTAAGAGCTCAAGAGGAGACTCATTTCGGCACCTGTTCTGACAATACCATCTGGATCGGATGGATTTGTTATCTACAGCGATGCTTCAGGCAAAGGGTTAGGATGTGTTCTCATGCAGCATGGGAAAGTCAAAGCCTATGCCTCGCGACAACTTAAAGAATATGAGAGGAATTATCCTACTCGTGATCTAGATTGGCAGCAGTCATTTTCGCGCTAAAGATCTGGAGCCACTATCTATATGGGGAGAAAGTGGAGATATATTCAGATCATAAAAGCCTCAAATATTTCTTCACTCAAAAGGAAGTCAACATGCGGCAACGACGTTGGCTCGGGCTGTTGAAAGACTACAACCACACCATTAAATATCATCTTGGAAAAGCGAATGAGGTAGCTGACGCGTTGAGTAGAATATCATATGCGGGAACAAGTGCAATGTTGTCAATGCAAAGGCCTATTTTGTGTGATTTACAAAAAATGAAGATAGAATTCAAGACTCCGGGGACCCATGCGATGATGTCAAGTATACGCATAGAACCAACTTTAATCGATAAAGTTAAAGTTGCTCAAGCCACAAACCCGGAGCTAATGCATATGAAGAAGAAAGTACAAGAAGGTGCTATCCCAGAAGCAAGAATCGATGAAGAAGGAATACTTTGAGTCAACTCCAGACTTTATGTTCCTAACGACTCTGATTTGAAGTACAAGATCATGATGGAGGCACACAATACCCCATTTGCAATCAATCCTAGAAGTACCAAAATGTATCATGATCTTCGACATACATTTTGATGGAACAATATGAAGAGAGAGATTGCGAAGTTTATCTCGAAGTGTTTAATTTGTCAACGTGTAAAGGCGGAGCATCAAGTGCCTAAGGGTCCATTGCAACCACTTGAGATTCCGAAATGAAAGTGGGAACACATTACCATGGATTTCATTCGGTCTTCCCACTTTGCTTTCTCAAGGCATATAAATGCTATTTGGGTTATTGTTGATAGATTAACCAAGTCTGCTCATTTCTTGCCGATACGGGAGACTTATCCCCTTGAACGTCTTGCTCGTATGTATGTAAATGAGATTGTGAGATTGCATGGCATGCCAGTATCCATAGTTTTGGATCGTGACCCAAGATTTACTTCAAGATTTTGGGTTAGCTTGCAAAAAGCTATGGGAACGGATTTACAATTTAGTTCGGCATACCATCCTCAAACGGACGGACAATCAGAGAGGACTATTCAAACTCTTGAAGATCTATTAAGACTCTGTGTCCTAGACTTCAAAGGGAGTTGGGATAAGTATTTACCATTGGTGGAATTCTCCTACAACAACAGTCATCAGGTAAGTATAGGTGTGGCTCTATTCGAAGCATTATATGGACAAAAGTGTCGCTCTTTAGTATGTTGGGATGAGGTGGGTGAAGCAACATTGTTGGGACCAGAGTTGGTACGTATTACTAAAGAAAAGATCAAAATGATTCAACAACGTATACAAACAGCACAGGATCGACAAAAGAGTTATGCGGATCTTCATCGAAAGGACGTGGAATTTAGTATTGGGGATCATGTATTGTTGCGTGTTGGTCCATTTCAGATTCTTGACCGAGTAGGAAATGTGACCTATAGACTCGCGTTACCTCCAAGTATGTCTCGTGTTCATAATGTTTTTCACATATTTGTGCTTCGTAAATATGTGAAAGACCCGAACCACATTATTGAGTTAGAACCAGACGAAATAGCCGAAGATTTAACGTAAGAGGAGGTACCTGTCAAGATCTTGGATAGGAAAGAGCCTGTCCTACGCACAAAGGTCATACCATAAGTCAAAGTTTTGTGGAGAAACCATGATATAGAGGAAATGACCTGGGAGTTAGAAACGGAAATGAAAGCGATGTATCCTCACCTTTTTGAAACACCAGGTACGTACGTTAATTTTGAGGACTAAATTTCATAAGGAGGGGAGGTTGTAAGACCCCAACTTATTATAAATGAAATTGAATTTCCTCTATTTATTATTTTGAAATAGTAAGGGTTGATTTGATTAATGTGGCTAGTTATGGGTAAAATGTGCAAATATTTCAAATAAGTAAGTGGTTATAAATTATTCATTGTTGTCGGGGAATATTCGTTTGGTCGTGGAATATTCTTACTGTCGGGGAATATTCGTATGACGGCGCAGCCTTGTGTGAGCCCCATAACGGAAAGCTATTGGATGAAGAAAACGACAAGTATAAGTTGTTTATAAATAACGGCGTAGTTGTTATCGTTAATACTGTTGAAATACTAGGTGGTTAAAACACAGTAGCACACGGTATTGTACCAATTATTGATTCTTACGTAAGAAGGCACAACTCAATAATTTTTATAGTAATTACTATTCAATATTTTATTTTATTGATTCAATAATTGCTACGTTGATATTTTATATTTTTGTTGTTTCAATAATTGTCACTACACAATATTTTCCATTATCGGAGCAATAATTCATATTATTTGAATAATATTATTAGATAACATTATTAGCAATGTCTAGAAAGTTACATTCATCCAGGAGAGGTTTGGTCACCTAATTGCGCGCCATGAAGAGGAGAAAATCCTTATTGGAAAGCCCCCTCTTTCATGGGAACTGCCTGGTTGTTAGTATTATGATTCTGTAATATTATTTGTAAATAATTAATTATTGATTTATATGATGAGGAAAATATTCATTTTATGTGGATATAGATGGAGAAAATTTTTAATGTGACAATTGTTGAAAATAAATATTTTATCTTTTTTCTAATAAAATAATTCATTTAAATATATTATTATATTATAATAATATAATAATGGTGATATCTTTACAATGAATGTGAGATATATGAATATATGATGAGGAAGAGTATTTTTGTTACTAAAAATATTTAAAACATGTTTTTCATGTTTGTGGACCCCATTTCTTGACTGAAATTTGATTATAGACTGTAAAATCGTCCGTATGTGGATTTCGGTCAAGTTCTGCTTGAAATTTGGAAAAACTTAAAACTAAAAAGTTGTAGAGAATTGAATTTCCTATGGAATGGACATAAGATTTGAATTTTTCTGATAAAAGGGCTATTTATTATGAATTATTGATGTTCCGGAATAATTGATTTTTGAAGTTTTAAAAATATTTTTTAATAAAAGCGTTGAATTCAGTTGGTAAAAGTGCTGAATTGCTGAAGTGCTGAATTCAGTTGGTAAAAGTGGGCGTGGGAAATTTATATAAATATATTATTATTTTATTAAATTTTCTGCTTTGATGTTCTAAGCATTTTCCTATAAATAGGGTGCTTAGGTTAGAATTGAAAATTACACCAGAAACTAAAGATTTCTCTCTCTATATTATCGAGCGTATTCTTGTGAGTATTTTGATACTTTGAGTATTGCTATACAGTGCAAGTTCTTTCAGCGTTATATCTGATATTCCAGCCAGAAGTACTATTCTTTCGAGGTAAGAGATGTTATTTTTTTTTATAAATGATATTATTTCTTTCAATATCATTATGCCGAAATGTTGGTAAGATTTTTCTTGTGAAATTCTTGTCTTTTAGTGTCGGGGTTACTATTCACGTATACGGTACTATTCACGTATACGACACTATTCATGAATACGACACTATTCACAAAAAAATTAAATTTTCATTTTTTGTCCAAAATATCTATTATGGATACTAGCTTTGATTGTATCCATGTTTTGATCATTCTTGAATTTTACTCCACTATGGTTATTTATGAAGTATTTTTGAACTTGGACGGTTTAAAGTACGAATCCTTAATATTTGATCTTTTGTTTCACTGGATTCGTTTTCTTTAAAATATTTTTCATCATCCTCAGTCCTAAATGATGATATTACTGAATATCTTTGGCCTGTAGTGCAAAGATGGTTGAATTCCTTATGAATATCTTTAGCCCATAGTGCAAAGATGTACAGTTATTGAGATGAACATGACCAACTGATGAATATCTTTGGTCTGTAGTGCAAAGATGAATATTTGATTTAAGATGTATATTGATTAATCTTACAGGGATAAAATATTGATGACGAATTTTTAAAATCATAGAAGATAGTAGATTTCATTCTCTACGTAACTCTTCTAATGAATTGTTATTTCCGCTGCGAATATTGATTTAAAACTTGTTGTCTATTGTATTCTATCAGATTTTTCTCTGTTGAGGACTAACGATAATTTGTTCTATATTATCTTAGTTATAATATTCTTTACTGGGCTAGTTGAGCTCACCCTTTTTCTTTTTGTTCTATTTTTCTTCTAAGGAGGCGAGAATGTAGCGAGTACTAGTCGGGGTATGGAATGAAGGTTTTAGAAAGTCGTTTTAGTAGTCCTCACTATTTTGTAAAATAGTGTATCAATAATTGTAATGAGGACTTATTTGAGTGTTGATATTGTGTAGAAGACAATATTTGTTTTTAAACTCACAGTTTATGTGTTGTCGTATTTTGCACGACAATTGTAATTATAAAGTTGTAGTTATTTTTGTACCATGTATTTGGCGACTCAGAATGGGTGTTGTATACCTATTTTGGGGGCGTCACAATTGGCGTACAATTAAATAACCTAACCCCTTTCCTCGACAGAACTTTCTAGACATTATCAATAATGCAAATAATAATATGAATAATGGTGTTGTCTCAATTATTGATTTAATAACATAAAATATTGTGCAGATGATACTGTGACAATAATTGAATCAATAATATGAGATACTATGCACAACTACTGTGAAAATTATTAAATTAAACTGAGTGACTTCTTACGTAAGCATTAATAATCAGAGATACCGTGCAATATCGTGTGCTACTGTGTAATACCGCGTACAACTGTAGAACAATGCGTATTACTGTACTTTTATCACCAGGTATTTCAACAGTTTAACGGTAAAAGTCTTGACGTTATTTTATGAAAAGGTTATTTTTTTCACTTTCTATATCCGACAGTTATTCTGTTGTGAGGTCCACCAATGATTGCGTCATCATACGAATATTCCCCGACCAAATGAATATTTTATGACAACTTGCTTACTTTGTAATATTTGCATATATCACCCATAAATATAACATTATATCAAATAAACACCTTACTATTCAAAATAAAATTTAGAGAAAATTAAATCTTTAGTCATAAAAGTTAGGGCCTTATAGTTGGGGCATGATTTCATAGGCCCATATGATTCAGTGGGCCATAGAACGTGGAAAATTATTTAAGTCCTAGTTGACTTATGATTCTTTTTTTTGTTTTAACTTCCTACCTTTAAGGAAACCAAATCTCATTCAATTATGAAGGTTGTGCAGTTCAGATTGATTTTGACCTCCCATTTTAAAGGAGAATAAACCTATCTAAGTATGGTAACTAATGTAATAAGGATTCATATTCCTACTCAGGGATGTGCATGTTGAGATGGTGTTAGTAAGCTATAAATACATTGACTACAAAAAAGGGTCATTTATGACGGGGTCAGTGCCAGCGACAATGTTACCGTCGATAATAAGGTCAATGTTGATGGAGTAGTCGTCGCTAATGGGGCCTATCGGCAATGAGGTATTAATTAGTGGGAAATTTTCATGGTACAGGGAAAAGGTACTAGCGACAAGGCCTAGAATGAAGGGCGAAGGTGTTCTCGTCGCCAATGAGTCATTATCGACATGGTTAAAAGCGACGACATTGCCGTCGAGAATGACATTCTATTTTTAGCCCTAACCTCGACTCTAACTTTTTTCCCTCTCTATTTTTGCTTTTTCCCTCTCTATTTTTGCTTTTTCCCTCTAAGTTTTCCCACTCCTCGTCATTCATTATTAGCCTAGCTCAACATAACTTTCAATTGAATTGCCTAATTGATTTTCAGCCCCTCCGTCATCATTTCACCTTCATCATCTCGCCCGATTCATTTCTTGGCCGCTGTAATTTACTCATTCATCATTTTTCCTCTTGTAATCAACTCTCAAAAGCCACGTTTTTCATCTATTCCCTCTGTATATGTGTGTGGAGGGGTGTTTCATCGAGCTTCTAGAGGTACCGTTCCTCCATCTCTCTGTTTTTGCCATTTCCCAGTCGCCACTCTCTCTACCAGTACCTTTCGAGGTACAAAATTTGGTCTTTTTGCATTTGGTTTGATATTAACTCTTTGTGCATTTCATTATTTAGTTTGATAATTTATAAATGATACTTTCTAGAAAGATTTTACTGGATAACTCAAAGAATAATCTAGCTTAATGTCCTAATTTTCTCTGTTGTAATATTAGATGTATTTTTCACTATTTATAACTGCTATAGAGTAATGATATGCGATGTAGTTGCAAAGCTTTACTGATAGTTGCACATATGTCTTCTCCCAGTTTATGGATACCCTATTTTCTACTGTAATTTTAAGCATAATAAATATGGAATGGACGTCTGGGGATGCCATAGTGATTTGTTGGTGTATAAAGTTATAGTGTAAACCCTGGATCAACTTATTCTTGTGAATTGGTTAAGCAATTGATTGATGTCAGCTTTCAATTATTTATCTTTGTTATAAAGTAGTTTGACGACGATGAGAGATGTTATTTTCTTCATGAGGTGTAATACTTCCTTCCTAATTCATAATCTTTGATTTTGGAGAATTCATCTTTTGATGGTCTCCTATTCTTTCCATTTTAAAATTTCTTACCCTCTTCTTACATCCAAAAGGATAATTCTATTCTCTTTGTCATGAAGGTGTTAGTGTAGCCAATTTGTCAGGCTAATTTAGGATTATATTTTTAATTATAGATATTTATATATGTAAAGATCTTTAGTTATTTCCATGATATTGTTTATTCTTGGAACATCCACAATAGCAGGATGAGAAACCACACAAGTTGATATTGTTGTTTAGTTGAAATTTTCAAAAGTTGATTTTTTAATTAATTTTTAGTTTGGTGCAAATGGGGCTCTTCTTAGTTTAACTTTTTTTACAAGATAAACAAAATCAAAGAGATAATATTTGAATTGTGTTGTTATTTGTATTTTTTAATGAACAAAAAAAGAAAGAAAACAGATGGAGTTTTTGTAATCTCTCACACCCTCTACATTACTAACATAATGGAACTAGTTAAAACTCAACTCGTTTGACTATATTAGACAAGCTCGAGTTCAACAAACCAAAACTCGAATAAATGTGCATAAATATGGACAACCAAATCTTCATAAACATTGAGGTAATAAAACAATTGTTCAAATAAACATAACTCAAATCTCTATCAAATATAATGCTGGAGATCTAAAAAATCGCTTTAACCCCTCTTTGTTGCAAAAAAAGAGGATTGTAAACTATAATACTAACACTTTAACTATAAGTCTATAACTGGTATTAACCCCTCTTTGCTGCAAGTACCAGAAAAATGGTGAGGTAGTTTCTTCTCTTGAATAGTAACAACAATATTGCATTACTAGCTACATAATAAACTTACAAATAGTTAAGTCAAACCATTACATATGAGGTGTTATGAAGGAAACTAGTAATGAGTGCTTTCAACTCTAAAATATCTTTAAAAGATTTAAAAAAATAGAAAGAAAGACGGAGTTTCTTATTTGTCAAATTTATTTTGCTTCACATTGTTGGCATTAATGGTTTGAAAGGTATATATGTAGTTATATAACATAATCCTTACTTTCAAATATGCATATTCATATAGTTTAGAAAGCTTAGAAACTCGTTTGAGATTCACTTAGTATGAGAGAATCTCAAAGAGTCCCCGTTTAGGGACTGTTCCTGTATGTATCGATCTCACTTAGGTCAGTGTTAACGACTTGAGCACGTTTTTATATTTTTTGAATTTTTGGTCAGTATATATCTCTTGATGTTCTCTGGGTACATATTTAGACTATGATGTGTTAGTCTATTTAGTGTACTTGAAGACCATGGGGAGGTGCTGTCGAAATTTCTGAAAAAATTAAAGATGTGTTCAAGTTGATGGCATTAGTGAGGCGACACATCCAGGAATGGGATAAAAGCCTGACCCTTTAGAGTGGGAGATGAAGTTAGGAAACTCATAAGCTTGCATATACATTAACTTGGAGACTTGATTATGTTTGTCTAACTTTCTATATATTTAGCAGACATTTGTCCCAGATGTCTTTTGATCGAAGTTGGATGGAACGTAGGGTAGCCACTTATAAGAGCGGGCTTAGCTCTGAGTACTGTAGTGGGGTTGAACAATTTCTCAATTTTGCATTTAATCAAGTTAGCGGTGATGAGATCAGATGTCCTTGTAAGTGGTGTGTGAATGAATTGAGGAAGGAAATGAGTGATGTCATGTGAGACTTATTTGCGTATGGGTTCAAGCGGGGTTATACGACATAGATCTATCATGGGGAAACCTGGTTGGATGAAAATGAATCAGAACCGAAATCCAGAGGTGAAGAAACCTTTGACCGTACTAACATGATAGTCGAAGCTGTTGCTTCATACTTCTAGTGGAATACAGACAGGGATGGCAGTAGCATCGAGCAAAAGCCAAAAGACGGGCTAAGGGTTTCTATGAGTTATTACATGAAGCAGCGTTGCCACTGTATGATGGGCACGAAAATCACACCATATTATCTATAGTGACTAAGTTTTTACACTTCAAGAACGAGCATGACTATAGCGAGAGAGGTTTTAATGAACTGCTAAACATTGTGAAGGATTGCTTACCTGTAGGCAATAAGTTACCGAAGTCGTACTATGATGTGAAAAAAATGGTTAAAAGACTCAATCTAGGGTATGAGAAGATTGATGCTTATGAGAATGACTGTATGTTGTATTACGGTGATGTCAATAAAGATAAGAGGTCATGTGATATTTATTGTACAAGTAGATACTGTGAACAGTGCAAGAAAAAGGGAAAATACGTGCCAAGAAAGATCTTACTTTAGTTTCCCATTGCGCCGAGGCTTCAACGGTTATTAATGTTAACACATACCGCCGAGTATATGAGGTGGCAATCTACACGGGACATAGCCAAATGTTAACTGACGTACTCGACAGATGGGCTTGAGTGGAAAATTTTTGATAAAAAGCACCCCTCGTTTGTTGAAGAGGTTCACAATGTTAGGCTTGGACTTGCTATGGATGGGTTTAATCCGTTTAATGGGCCTTACACCAAGCCTTATTCAACTTGGCCGGTGATTATTGTTGTGTATAACCTCCCGCCTTTGATGTGCATGAAAGATCCCTACATGTTCATGCCTTTACTGATTTCGGGTGATAAGAGTCCGAGTAAAGACATCAATGTATACCTCAGGTCATTAGTGGATGAGTTGAAGATGTTGTGGGATAAATGGGTTCAAAATTATGATGTATCTCTTAAACAGAACTTTGACATGAGGGCTTCTTTATAGCGGACCATAAATGACTTCCCGACGTTAGGAATGATCAGTGGATAGTCGACTCACGGGGGCTTGTCATGTCCCGTGTGCATGGGGTCAGTTAAAGCTATGCGGCTCAAACATAGGGGAAAATGAGTTTCTTTGCAACATCCATATAGTTTTTGCCTATTAAACATCGTTATCGATGGATGAGTAGACAATTCAATCGAAAAATATAGAAATGTCAAATACTTGGCCGTCTTTCTGGGACAACAGTGTTGAGTTAGATTACTCACTTGAATTTTCGACCTCCAGGGAAGAATCACATATTAGAGGGATATTATGTTTACAGAAAGGTTCAAAACTGGACACACAGATCCATGTTCTTTGACCTGCCTTATTGGGCTACACTATGCATCCGTCATTGTTTAGATCTGATGCATACTTAGAAGAACGTATTTGATAACATTTTTTATACAATCCTAGATGCAAGTGGTAGAACAAAGGACAATAATAAGTCGAGGCTTGATTTGGTAGAAATGAACATAAGGGAACATCTATGGCTGTATCAGGAGGGTAGTAAGACGGTAAAGCCTAAACTTGATTATTCTTTGACCAGGGAACAATTACTATTGATATGTAATTGTATCAGGGGACTGAAGCTCCCAGATGGATATTATTCGAATATAGCAAGGTTTTGTAAAGTCAAAGAGCTGAAGTTTTGGGGTCTCAAAAGTCATGATTGTCATGTATTCATGCAGAAGTTGATCCTCGTGGCATTTATTGACTTGTAACCGAAACGTGTGGTTGAAGCATTGACAAAGCTTTCTAATTTCATCAGAGATCTATGCTTAACAAAACTCCAACTCAAAGACATAGATAAAATGGAGATGCAGATAGTGGAAATAATGTGTAAGTTAGAAATGATCTTCCCTCCATTATTTTTTGATTCAATGGAGCATTTGCCTATTCATTTGTCATACGAAGCTAAGTTTGGTGGTCCCGTGCATTATAGATGGATGTATCCATTCGAGAGGTAATGGCATTAATTATTTTAATACGCTGAAATGTTCATTCTCATTTACTAATGTATACATACATATATAATACATAGGTATATGTGACATCTAAAAAAAGAGGTGAAGAACAGAGCCCGTGTAGAGAAGTCAATTACTGAGAGTTATGTTATGAATGAACTTGTTAATTTATGTTTGTTGTAATTTGAGTCGAATGTTCAAACAAGGCACAATTGCTTACGTCGGAATGAGGCTATCACACACGAGGAAAATGGATAATTAAAGGCCTTTAGTCATTTTGTACAACCATTTGGCGGGAAAAAAACGATTCTTGACTGATAATGAGTATGCATCTACCATATTGTATGTACTTGTCAACATAAGTGAAGTAGAGTCATACATTAAGTAAGTAGCCATGACTATATATGTCTTATGTTACTACTATAATTTCCTTCCATACGCATTAAGTATATAACTGTATTGCAGTCAATATAATGTTGAGATACGTGAAGCGAATCGTATTATATCGGACGAGGATTTACAAAATTTGAGGAATAGAGAATTTGTGCAATGGTTTAAAGATCATGTAAGTCTAACTAATTAAAAACTCAATGAATATACCATCATAGACATAACTTATGGCATAATTAACTGTAAAATATGTTGTGTTCATGTACATTAGGTCCTCATAGAGGAGTAAGCTGACATTCTGCTAAAGCTTATAGTCGACAGCCTTGAAAGATCTGTGTATACTTATACATGTTGCATCGTCAACAGTTATAGATTTAAGTGCTGTGATATTGGGGAAGTCGTTTCTTCTGATTCTAGTGTTGTGGTTAAAGGTAGCTGCTATGATAATCTTTGGGATGACTGGTATGGACGATTACTAAAACTTTTCGTTCTCAAATATTGGGGTCATAAAGAGTTAGTTTGCTTCAATTGTCATTGGTTTTATGTTGAGAATGGAGTTAGAGTAGATAAATATTCAGGACTGGTGATTGTTAATGTTAAGTCAAAACTAAACTCAAACTAGCCTTTTATTTTATCAAGTCAAGCAACACAGGTGTACTACGCGCGGAGTGTTAAGACTCCTGCAAGCCCATGGTATGCTGTTATAACCACCAAAGCGTGTGGTTTTCAAGGCATAGCTCCTCGTCCAGATGATGAACCTTTACAAGTCGAGACTACTATAGTGTCACACCTGCTGATGTGACAATTATTAGTGAGTCTAGTGAAGAAGAGGATGATGTCGTCGCTATCGAAAGTGAAGACGATGTTGTTGAGGAGGTAGATATAATTGAAGAAATCATTGAGAATGACGAAGATGGTGATGACAACTATATTGAAGATTTACTGCATGAAGATGGCGATTCTAATATTGATAGCTTTGACGATATAAATTATTAGGAGTATGTGTGATAACCCAAAAAAATTTATGAGACTTGTAAATAAGATCTCAAATAATTAAATAAAGGTTTAAAGAACAAAACCTAGATTTGAAAATAGAAGAATGATTACAAATTTTGAAATAAAAACAAATATGGTTTAATATCTGAAAGAAGGTAAAGAAATTAAATGTGAACGATAGAAATGTTGAAGAGTAAGATATTACTAAGGGATTAAGAATATGGCAAGTCAAAATAATATATATGGCAAGCCATATGATCATAGTAAACAAGCCTAAATATTTAATTATTAAGAGGACTTGTAAAGATGACACAATTTATCAATATGATATTCTAAAATTAAGAATATGATCAAACGATATTGAAAAGTTGGATTAATAAAATCCATTAGGTCAAGTCATTTAAAAAAGGCTTATTGAATGTAGCAAACTAAATAAACATGTTTTAAAAGATGTTGAATTAAATGTCTAGCCTAATATAGGAGAATATTAATTATTTATCAATGAAGTTAATACTTATGACTAATGTAGAGAATTTGCATGATTGAAGGAGTAATTATTTAAATTTCAAAGTAGACTAGAAACCCTAATTGAATAATTAGGGAAATGTAAAATTTATGAGACATGTTCCAAACAATTTATTGGATAGTACAGACTTGGGAGGACTTTCTAGAAGCAATTTAAAACTCAAAATTGGAGTTAGATATAGAATTTTGAAGCACAGACTACTCGGTTCCGTCCGGAATGTCAAGTTTAGTCAGAAAAGACTGTAAATACGAAATGTGTCAAGGTTAAATTAATTTTTGGTCAAAGTCAATAGTTGACTTTTATGGAGAAAAGTTAAAATCAATGTTAGGAGTGGAATTTGGAAACATGGATTGTATATTTGAATCTGGAATGTAAAAATTAATAAGAATAGTCTGTAAATACAAAATGTATCGGGGTTCACTTTTTGGTCAAAGTTAATAGTTGACTTTTATGGAAAAAAGTCAAACTTAAAATTCAGATATTAATTTGAAGAAACGGATGGGTCCATGACGTTGGGATCATTGATTTTAGTAGGAATCAACTATATACTTGAAAATTTGAGTTTTTGGGTCTGAAAGTTAAAGACGAGATTAAATACGCAAAACGAGGAATTAAAAATGGGACCCAAAAGGGCCAAATCTGTTGGAAATTCCAGCACATGGGAAGCCACCTACCCTCGCCCACCCCTCACCAACTCTCACCTATTCCTAACCACTCCCTCTCTCTCCTAAATGTTTATTCTTTTAACTAAAGGAAATGGCAAATAAAGAGAAACATTTCCTCTTCTTTCCCCTAGAATACCCAACCAAATAGAGAGAGAAGAAGAGGGAGAAGGCTGCCATTGATGGAGAAAAAGAAGAGAGGAGAAGAAGATGAAAGAAGAGGAAAAAAAACCTAAAGGTATAAAACTCTAACTCTAAAACTATGTTTATAGTTGTTAATCTTGTGTTTATGGGAGTTTGATGAAATAGATCATGGATCATGATGGATCCATGAGTATAAGAGGTATTAGGATGTATTAAGATGTATTATGTTGATTAATGTTTGATTAATCAAGATATCATGGAAGTTTTCTTAGAAAACATTCAAGTATGAAAAATTGATTTTCTAGAAAAACGAAGCATGAAATTTAAACGATCACATCTCTCATTACATTTTGAATTTTTGCATGTAGTCAAGTTTTGGAGTTAGATTTATGAGTCTTCTAACTTCTCCAAGTGGAATCACCAAAAAAGGTGTTGTAAATTTTCGCATGGACTATTTTTGGCAAAGGCAAAATCTAGAAAATGCCCTAAATTTTAGTCCACTTTGGACCTTCACGATTTGAAATCTACAACTTATTTTTGAGATCCGTCAAAGACATGTGTTAGATCCATGAAATATCTAACATCTCCAAGTTGAATCACTAAAAAATTCCTTTTATATTTTTGTATGAACTGTTTTTTGCAAAGTAGGCAAAATCTGGAAATACCAAAAAATAAACTGTCCAAACTTTTAAAAGGGTATTTTCAGAAACTTAATTATTGAAATAAATTCCATACTTTTGTGACATGAAAATATATGATATAAAGTAGCTCCCGTCTAAAGATGAGCTTATTCCGACATATATCGACCAAGTTATGACAATTTCAATTTTTGGGTTTTTCCGACGAAAAATGACTATAACTGGAGTTCTATAACTCCGATGTTCACAAAATTTAAAATACAAGTTCATGTTAATACTTTTAAGGTTATGCCAAGATTTGAAAATTTTTGGATTTAAGCATGATATAAATAATTTTCTTAAGTTACCAACTAAAAATGGACTTTTGAAAAATACTAAAGGAAATGGAAAAATTCCAGAAAAATTATTGTTGTGTATGGAATATATGTTTATATGTGTGGCCAAAAGATAAAAAAATAATAAGATGATTTGGTATTTTTCATGCTTATGATTAAGTTATAAATAATTGAGAAAATTATATTAAGTCCTAAAATTTGTTAATATGATTTTAGTGACTAATGATCATTAATATGTTAGATTAAGACTATATAAGGGTAATTTGGTCATTTTGATAAAATGTTATATGAAGGGTTTGATATGTTTGTTAAATGAATTAAATAGTAAGAGATAAACAATTAAATTAAAATTTTTATAAGTTTATAAATGGATAATATATTATTAAATTATTAATAATATTAGAAAGTGATTAAAATATTATTAAGTGATTAATAATATTAGTAAGTAATTAAAATATTATTAAATGATTAATAATATTAAAAATAAATAAAATATTATTAAATGGTTAATAGTATTAGTAAAGGAATAAAATACTATTAAATGATTAATAATATTAGACAAGAATTTAAGATGAATGATAAAATTGTTAAGAAGACTTAAATGAGAGTATTAGGCTTTCAGTGAAATGAAAAGTTTAATCACATAATTTTATGTGAATATTATAAAAGTAATATGAAATGATGTATACTTTGGTATAAGTCGAAGGGCAAATACTAGGTTAAGTTGCGAGATGATGATTAATTACTTAATCAAATAGATGTTCATCGATGCTGTGAGTTATCATCTGAAGTAAATTATGAATGAAGATGAAGTAGATGATAAAACGTCGATGCGTGCAAGTTTTTCAGAACTTGAGTTTATATGTTAAGTGTAATTAAAGAAAGAGGAAACATAATAAGACGTAAAATAAAGTTTAATGTAATAACTGAATGGATAATAAACTGTCCTAGAAAGACTCGAACACATGATTGAGCATTTTGTATCAAGATTTAAAAAGGGAAAAATAATGAAAGGTAAAGTAGAGCTAGCATAAATGACTAATAAACGTCGTTATGTAGCTAATTGTGGTTGTATATATATGCACTTAATTGTGTAGGTCAATAGAAGGAAAAAATTTTCTAATCGCAAGGAACGCTTTGTGACAAGTTCTTCATTAACTTGCTCTTATGTGATAATGTGTATTAAACCATGCTTTTAGTAGTTAATGATATATGTTACTTTATGTGAAATCGTTGATTACATGAATGTTATGTGACTAAATGCAAAGCATGGAATTTGTGAAGTATGGGTTAAATATACAATACGAAGATTATATTGTATTGTATGATAAGTATGATGTATATAAAGATGCATATCATGAAATGTATGATGCATATAGAGATACATGAAATATGTGTAGACGCATTGACTAAAATTTTTGATGCATGAATATATGAAATTTGTATGCTATGTGAAGCATGAAATGTGTAGACTGTTGGACTTGCTGAGCCGTCGTGCTCAACCTTGCAAACAAATTTTGCAGTTTAAGGTCGATAAAAAAGATGACCATAGCGTCAAAGATTTCAGAATAGATGAAGGTTCACAAGGAGGAATTGGAATAGAATATCGTTTGTGCTATAGTAACAAACTAAACCATTGGTGTATTCTCTTTAGAGTAAATATACTTAGAAATGCTAAGGGCTAGAACACTTAATAGCGTAGTTTCTAGCTATGTTATATGAACGTTAATGTTATACATTTGTAGTTGAAGAACATTGCGCAGAAACATATTTAATTTGGATCGTGAGATAATAAATACTCGCAATAAGTTTATCAACATGAAATATATTGTTTAAATTTTTAGATGAATAGATTAGATCATGAACGATCTACATATATAATAACCGATTGTAAAGGTTCAAATTCTAGAATAGAAGGGAATAATGTATTAATTGGTATATAAGCCAGGTTGTGTTTAGTTATTTATGAATAACAGTTTTATATATTGAGATGAAGATAGTATCGTGACGTACCAGGCCCGAGGTTCAAGGGACCCGAGTTTGGGGGCGTTACAGTATGTACTCTTTATGTCCTT
Source organism: Panax ginseng (assembly GCA_020205605.1). Taxonomy (NCBI): domain Eukaryota; kingdom Viridiplantae; phylum Streptophyta; class Magnoliopsida; order Apiales; family Araliaceae; genus Panax; species Panax ginseng. Next base: position 37,485,535 of record CM035130.1, on the reverse strand, counting down.
TTAGTTGTATTCAAATTTAATAATTTGTAGTAGTGGAATCATTATCTGAAAATTATATTAATCTACTAAATAAGGTGTTAGTTGTATTAGGTTACTATTTATGTTGTATCCTTTTAGGTTACTATTTATGTTGTGACACCCCCAAATCTGGGTAGTCCAATTCCCACGGGATTTGGTGTTCACTGTGAAAACATTATGCGTCTATCTACCCATAATAAATGAAAACCATAAATAGATAGAAATAAATCCTCTCCTTATGGAGTTAAAACATCTGATTTTAAATACATCAATCCCAGGTCATACTAATCTTAAATCTCAAATACGGAAGCAAGTAATAAGTCTTACACAACTTAAACATAAGTCTGAAACATAACATAACAAATAAACAACAAGTCTTCATCACTTGTTGACCTTGCCCTTGCCTTTTCTAGTAGAAGTCTCGTCGGACCTTTTGTTCTTAACTGCAATGTTATTATTACGCAAGAGTGAGCATGATTTCCCACAAGTATAATAATATAGCAATAAAATAATAACATGCGAATGAATCAAAGACTTCTGAAATAAGAAACTTATCTTTTGAATCAAGAATGAATAACAAGAATCAAAAGAACTTCTGAGGGTTATAAGACCTTGAACTATGTCATAGGTTGTTAAGTGTTTATACTTGAAACCTTTAACAGTCATAAGACTATGGACTCTTCTTCTCGTACTTAGGGGGATCAGCCCTTAGTACCATACTGTGCCTAATATCTTAACGTTAAAACATAATTAATCCTATATAACAGGGTTGTTATCTCAGTTTGACATTAAAGTCTGCACCAAAGGAATTTTGGTTTGGATATACTCAACAATGGTTCTGAAATGTAGAACGTTCATCAACTATGGACTAGTCGAATCAATAAGGGTTCGTTAGTCTTATAAGGTTCAACATTAATTAATATTCAATTTGAATAATAAAATTCCAAGAGGTATACAATCGAATAAGTATTGTATAACAAGAATCATGCTTTTAAAAAATGATAGCATCTAATATGAAATCTTAACTTGAATAATAATAAACAAGATAGAATAAGGAACTTGATTTATGTGAAGAAACAAGGTTTAAGAACATGCTCAAAGAAAGTTAGGGTCAGAGAACTTACCTCGTGTGCAAGCTAAAATTATAGTTACAAATCAATTTTTTCAACGTCCTACACATTATATGCATTCACAACATTCATTAGTTACCTTCATATTAACCTTATAGGTTTAGTTCCTTCTTTTTAAATCTAATTTGTTAACATAATTCAAATTCTGACTTTTGAATTAAGGTCACGTCATCAATTTGAAATCATAAGGCTATCATAGCAATGTAACTTTTAAACACATCTCAAGACTTAAACAATTAACAAATTAAAGCTTTTCACAACTTATTAACTTTCACAATTTGAAATCATTGAACGCATGCTTACAATTAATTATAAAACCTCATTACATGTTTAACATACTATCTTGCACCTTAGACTAGGTTAGGCCAACATGTCATGGTCTGAAAACTAAAAGAAAACAAATTATTACGCTTCGGGGTAGCAATTGCCGCCACCCTAAGCTAAGCTTTGACAAACCTTAATTTAAATTGCTACCGGTGTTCAATACTCATATACTCAATAAAGTAGCAATTGCTTATTTCTCGCCTTTAGTACTTGTATTTGATGCACGCAGAGAAAAACTGTAGTTGTGTTTCCTGCTTCACAATTTAATCCAAGCAACCAATTTTTTTTCTTTAATTAAGCATAAATTCATAATTCCAGAGGCTATATACTAACTTACAACAACGCCAAACATGCATATCATGATTCTAACAACATAAACATCGTACACAACTAATTTTAAAGGATCAAAACCATATTTTTACTAGTTTTCTTTATACTTAACACGTTTAGCGAATTTAATCACCAAATCTTCATTTCTTAACCAAATAAAGCCATTTCAGTCGCATTCTTTTCATAATTCAACATACTAACATATTCTGAAATCAATTTACATGTTACAATAAGAATTGAACACTAATTTTGGTTCTAAAATCAGCCTTTTTGTACTTTTTATAACAAAACCCAAATCTTTACTTAAAAACTTCTTTCATACAAATTTAACTTCTGAAAATCATTTCTAATTCACATATAATAGATTATATCTATTAAACAACGTAAACATCCATTGTTCTAACAAATCATCAATCAAAACTCAAATTTTGACTTCAAAATCATATATTGTTACTATAAACTTAAAACCCTCTTTTTAAACCAAAGTACATGGATTAATTCACTCAAAATCATTAATAAACATCATATATTAGATTATTCATGCATATAACAATTTATAACAACTTTTCAACAATTATTCATGAAATTCCAATTACATAAACTAAAAGCCAATTTTCATGAAAAGTTCCTAAGTACGTAAATTAGAGTTTAGATTAAGGAATTACCTTTAATTTCTCTGTTAAGATTGCTAAAGAGTGGAAGAACACTCCTTAATTCTCCAATTTCTTCTTCAATTCTCTCAAACTCTCTATGTTTTTCTCACTTAGGTTTTAGGAATAACGTACATAAAAGAAAAAGGACTGATATATGTGCGCACATATAACTGACATAACATGGGTATCGGTTATGCGCATCATGGCTTAACTGATCCCATGTTCTTAAGGCCATGTTTGGATTGAACATTAACTCGCTTCTAATTTATTTTAATTAACTTATTAGTATATAGTTTATTTGTCACACTTTAATTAATTAAATAATATTATTTAAACTCAATTAAATAAAAGGCAAAATTACTTATTAATTCAAATTATCACATAATTAAAATTCTCATTTATTAATTATGTCAAATCATTAAATCTCTAATTAATTATTAAATTAATTAGAATAACATTATATATGCTTATTAAATAATTCATTTAATCAAATAAGCTCAGTTAAATACATACTTTTGAATAATAAATTCTCCACATTAATTTAATCAATGTAACCCATATAACTAAATTAATCTACCACAAATTCATCAATTAATTATTTTACCCAATAATTAAATCATCAAAAAATATTTATTTAATTCAATAAATATTCAAATTAAATTACAAAAATCTCGTTTGTCACATCTTTCCCCCCTTAAAAGGATTATGTCCTAGAATCATGACTCAATCCATTCATCCCATTACATATTCTATCCCCAGAATCGCTACACATATTTAAACAAATAAATGAGGGTAATTCTTCATCATATGTTCTTCGAGTTCCCACGTAGCTTCTTCAAATTACCTTAACAAAAGGTATTACTTTATTTTTGAGTACTTGTTCTTTCCCTTCGACTATCTGAACATGAACTTCTTCATAGGATAAATCTTTCTCAAATTGCAGAGGTTTATATTCAATCACATGTTTGTAATCGGGTTTGTAGGGTCGTAAAATAGAAACATGGAAAACATTATGGATATGTTCTAAGGCCAGAGTTAAGGCTACCTCATAGGCAACCTCACCAATTCTTTGCATAACTTCGAAGTGGCCAATGAATCTCGTGCTCAACTTCCCCTTTTTACCAAATCTGATCTTTCCCTTCCAGGGAGAGACTTTTAGAAATACCAAGCTACCCGATTCAAACTCAACATTCTTACGGTGTGGATCGACGTATTTCTTCTGCATATTCTGAGCTGTTACTAGTCTTTTCCAGATTACTTTGACTATTTTTGTTGTTTGTTGTACCAATTCTGGTCCCAGTAACAGTCTCTCGCCAACTTCATCCTAGTAAAATGAATTTTTTCACTTTCTACAGTACAATGCTTCATAAGGCGAAATGCCAATGCTTGCATGGTAGCTGTTATTGTAAGCAAATTCCACTAGCGGTAGATGATCATCCCAATTTTCTTTAAAATCCATAATGCATGTTCTTTACATATCCTCCAATGTCTGAATTATTCTTTTTGTTCTGCCTGTCTTGCTGAGGGTGATATGTTGTACTCATTCTCAACTGCGTCCCCATGCACTCCTGTAGTCGCTTCTAGAAGTTTGACGTAAAGCTAGGGTCCCTATCTGAGACAATTGACACCGAAACTTTGTGCCTCAAAACAATCTCTTTCACATATAACCTTGCCAACTAGTCTAAGTTGAATTTGATTCGGATCAGAAGGAAGTGTGCGGATTTTGTCAATCGGTCAACGATAACCCATACTGCGTCATAGCCTTTCTGAGTTGTCAGAAGGCTAACCACAAAATCCATTGTGATATGTTCCCATTTCTATTTTGGGATTTTTAATAGTTGTAACAACCCACTCGGCCTCTGTTGTTCTGTTTTCACTTTCTGGCATGTCAGACACTTGGCAACACACTCTGCAACATCTCGTTTCAAATTTGTCCACCAAAAATATTGTCGAAGATCTTGGTACATCTTGGTACTACCAGGGTGAATCGAATATCGTGAGCTATGAGCCTCGCTCAAAATGTCTTCCTTAATCTCTGGCACTGGCGGTACCCAAATTCTGCTATCAAATCTAAGTAGTCTGTGAGACCCCAAATTTTATGAATAAAGATTTAAATTTCTCGAAATATTTTTTTCAAAATTATGGTGTGGATTTGAGATAATATTATAGTTGTGGGTAATATTTATAAATTTTGAAAATTATGCAAGTTGTTGTATAATATTCGTTTGGTGGGGAAATATTCTTTTTATCGGGGAATATCCGTACGACGGCACAATCGTTGGTGGACCCCACAACGAAATTATTATCGGATTGAGAAAACGACAAAAATATTTTTATTAAAATAACGGCGGAAGTTTTACCATTAAAACTGTTGAACTACTCGGTAGTAAAAGTACAGTAATACGCGTGGTTGCATAGTAGCACACGGTATTGATTATTAATGCTTACGTGAGAAGTCACTCAGTTTTGTTCAATTATTACTCTGAAGAATTGTTGCATAGTATCTCACGTTATTTGATTGAATTATTGTCGATATTTTATTATTAAATCAATAATTGAGATAACAAAGTTATTAATATTATTATTTGCAATATTAACGATGTCTAGAAGTTCTGCCAAGGAGAGGTTTGGTCACCTAATTGCATGCTAATAGGGAGAAATCCTTATTGGAAAGCCCCCTCTTTCCTGGGAACGACCTGGTCGATTAATATTGTGAAATATAATAATGATGATAAATGTTATTAAATATATTGAGGTGTCTTTTTATGAAGTCACGGAAGTTTATATATATATATATATTATATATATATATATATATATAAATTTTGTTTTATTAGTATTATTAATGTAATAAAGCGTAAAAGCTTTTTATATAAAAATGTAATACTTTTATAAAGTTATTTGTTTTATTAGACAATAATTAGAATATATTATATTTTATTATGCATTGTGCACGCATAGTATTTTTCACAAGAAAATCTTTTTGTATAAAACAAAATAATTTTATAAAGTTATTTATTTTATTAGACAATAATTAGAATATAATATATTTTATTATGCATAGTGTTTGCATAGTACCTACATAGTGTTTGCATAGTAAAATCTTTTTATATAAAACAGAATACTTTTATAAAGTTAATTTTTTTTATTAGATTTTAAATAAAATATATAAATATATATATATATATATATTATATTTTATTGCATAGTATCCTTTCTATTTTCCTATAACTAGGATGCTTAGTTAGAATTGAAATCACACCAGAAATTCAGAGAATTCTCTTTTATAATCTTGAGCGTATTTCTTTAGCGTTTTAAGAAGCTTTGAGCGTAGTGCAAGTTTTCTTCAAGTATATCCCATACTACCCGGCTTGAGTACTCTTCTTTATAAGGTAAGGGGTATTATTTCTTTCAGTATCCATGAAGAGAACTTCTGTTATTCTATTCCTTATTATTATGTTGGAATAACCTGTCTATGCAAAGTACCGTATACATGGTGAAATTCTTCTGTTATTCCATTCTTTATTATTATGTTAGAATAACTTGTCTATTCAAAGTACCGCATATACATGGTGAAATTCTTACATTATTCCATTCTTTATCATTCATTTGGAATATCTTGTTCGTGCATTTTACGCATGACTTCGGTTCCATTATTTATTATTACATTGGAATAACTTTGTTTGTCAAGGCGCTCTATCGTATGCATGGTGATTTCATTGTTATTCCATTCTTTATTATTCTGGAATATCCTATCGGTCTTAATTTACTTTGACTTCGTTCCGTTCTTTATTATTCTGCTTAATATCACATGCATGCGTTCGCATGACCGGTTCTATTATTTATTATTACGTTGGAATAACTTGTGCATGCGATTCATCGCATGCATGGTGAATTCTTTTGTTATTCCATTCTTTATTATTTTGTTGGAATAACCTGTCTATGTGGATTACCACATGCATAGTGAATGACCCTTCGTATTCATTTCTTATTAAATTGTGGAAATGATCTGTCTACGTGGATTACCGCATGGTGGGGGAAAATCCATTACAGTTTTATATATTCTATAATACTCATTTGGTTAAAATTTTGGCTTCTATACTCCATGAAATTAGTGGAATATCCTTGATATTTGCACTTCATCCAGTATTTTTTCATGAAAATATTCTATTGAGCATTCTTGAATTTTACTCCACAAAGAAGTATCATGTTGACAATTTGGACATTATTGAGTTCAGGATAAATTAACTTATAAATATTTAAAATTTATTCTTGAACTTGTTTTATTGAATTATTATGTCATTGTCATCATCCTCATGCTTATATTGTGATGAAAGTCATCTTTGGCTTACGTGCATAGATGGACTTGGTATGATTATGACTAGGGATTATTCGGTATAATCATAACCTGTAATGTTATAAATGATGTGGTAAAAGTCCTCAGTGGCCTGTAGTGTATTGACAAATAGTTTTTGGTATGATTATGACTAGGGATTATTCGGTATAGTCATGACCATTGATGATTTAATGAATATCCTTGGCCCGTAGTGCAAGGATGATTCAATGATGTGGTTTATTTATTAAGATGAGTCTCAGCGATTAAGTTGATGAAAAACTTTTTAAATCATAGAAGATAGTAGATTGTATTCTTTACTTCACTCTTTTAATGGATTGCTTGTTCTGCTGCAGTTAAACTTGATGTCTTTTGTATTTTATCAGTTTAACATTGTTGAAGGCTAATGATAATTTATTCTGCATTATCTTAGTCATAATATTTTTCTTCGGGCTAGTTGAGCTCACCCTTTCTTTCAACTGTTCTTGTGAAATGAGAATATAGCTAGGACGAGTCGGGGAACGGGTGTGACGGTCCGATATGATAAGCATTAGTAGTCCCACTATTATTACATTAAATAGTGTGACAATAAATGTAATGAGGACTCCTTTGAGTGTGGATATTGTCTAGATGACAATATTCTTATTAAAACTCTCAGCTATGTTTTGTCGTATTTTTTACACGACGTTTGTATAATTAAGTTGTATTTGTATTTTGTACCATGTATCTGGCGACTCAAGATGGGTGATGTATACCTAATTTTGGGGGCGTCACAATTGGTATCAAAGCTTGAGGATATGATCCCCGGTGAGATGTGAGACCGAGAACTAGGAGGGAGAGCAGAATTCCTTCATTAGTATGACCTACCTAAGTTTATTTTGTATTTAATTGGTCACGTAGTATAGAGATAATATGTGATATGTTAATTAACCCTTGTTTTGTGGGCGATGATTTGAAAATGGCATCTGAAAATGTTGAGATAAGCAATGAAACACATGAGACCATTGAGTCACCAACGATCAATTCCTAGGGTAATGTGCAACAGGAAGACAATAATCCTCATGAAAACAATAACACGGATGAAATGGTGAATGATGGGATGTTCAGAGGCTTTATGCAATTCATGCAACATCAGGCGAGAGCGGCTCCTGTCCAAAATACAGGTGAAAACACTGATAACTCTCGGACGGTCCACCGCTAAGCGATTCAAGGAGCTGACCACCACGTAGTTTTTGGAGAGCCAAAACCACTTAAGGCGGAGATGTGGATAAAGCAGATCAACAAGATATTTGATGTCTTGGGATGCTCTGAGGAGCAAATGGTTCCCTTTACCACCTTCATGTTGCGTGCAGAGGTAGATTATTGGTGGGAATCTGTAAAGCGTACTAAACCTGCCACACTGAAGATGTCTTGGGAGAAGTTCCAAGAATTGTTCAACGACAAGTACTTTCCTGAAAGTATTCGTCACATGAAGGAGGTGGAGTTCATCAAGCTTGAGCAAAACAATATGACCTAAAGCGCGATGATCTGAAGCTAAGTTTGTCAAATTGTCTCGGTTTACGTCCCACTTGGTTGATAATGAGGAGAGAATGACGCGGATGTTTCTAAGAGGTTTGAAACCCGAGATACGTCAATACCTTATCTCTCATAAACTGTGTTTGTATTCAGATGTTGTGAATAGGGCTTAGTTATTGGAGCGCGATAATGAGTCAACCCAACCAAGAGAGAGCAGCCGACAAGTCGATAATACCAGTGGTAGCAGTCATCAAAGCGGTGACAACAAACGTGGAGGGAATAAACATGGCCAATACAATAGGAGTGGAAAGTTCAAGAAGAGAAGGTTCAACAAAGATGGAAAGACGTCAGCACCAGCACCCACTGTTAAGGAAGGAGAACGACCGTCGGTCGTATGTTACAAATGTGGAGGGGAAGGACACATAAGTCCAAACTACACGATGCAGTCCAAAGCATGTTACAATTGTGAAAAAGAAGGTCACCTAGCCCGATTTTGTAGTGCACCAAAGTCAAGTCCAGGTGGGATGGTGGCACCAAAGGCGGAAATGGACAAAACAAAGTCGGTGGTTTCAGGAAGAGCATTTTTTGTGACTTCTCAAAAAGCGAGTAACCCGAACGAAGTTAGCACGGGTTAGTTAATTATAAATTCTTGCGAAGTCTATACCTTATTAGATACCGATTCTACCAATTCTTTTATCTCTCTTGCTTGCATTCAACGTTTAAATTTGACTCCGAAGAAATTAGACTTTGACTTATCTGTTGAAGCTCCGTTAGGAGAAACCTTCATTACATGTGCTATCCAAGTCTTGGATGAGAGTCACAGTTTTGAATGATATTTCTATTGTTAATGAATTTCCTGACATATTCCCGGAAGAACTTCTTAGCCTACCCCTAGAGCGTGAAATCAAATTTTGTATTGACCCCAGTACAAAACCCATTTCTAAAACCCTCAAGTATTTCTTCACCCAAAACGAACGTATAATGCACCAAAGACGTTGGCTCGAGCTGTTGAAGATTACGATCATACCATTCAATATCATTTTGGAAGAGCGAACGTGGTAGCTGACGCGTTGAGTAGAAGATCATATGCGTTTAAAAGTGCGAATATACGAACCTACGTGAAGATAACGAATATATGATTAGAACCGACTTTAGTCGATAATGTTAAAGCTGCTAAAGCTACAGACCCGGAGCTGATGAATACGAAGAAAAAACTTCAAGAGGACGTTATTTTAAAAGAAAGAGTTGCTGAAGAGAGGACATATCAACCCTCGATTTAATTGGCCCATTTAAAATCCTCGATCGAGTAAGAACTGTGGCCTATAGACTCGTTTTACCGCCAAGTATGTCGCGTGTTCATAATATTTTTAACGTATTGATGTTACGTAAATATGTGGATGACCCGAACCACATTATTGAATTAGAACTAGACGAGATAGCAGAAGATTTAACGTATGAGGAAATACGTGTTAAAATCTTGGATAAGAATGATCATATTCAACACTCAAAGGATATACTTCAAGAGTTAGAATCTGAAATGAAGTCAAGATATCCTCACCTCTTCGGCATACTAGGTACGTACGTAAATTTTGAGGGCGAAATTTCAAAAGGAGGGGAGATTGTGAGACCCCAAATTTTATGAATAAAGAATTAAATTTCTCGAAATATTTTTTTCAAAATTATGGTGTGGATTTGAGATAATGTTATAGTTTTGGGTAATATTTATAAATTTTGAAAAGTATGCAAGTTGTTGTATAATATTCGTTTGGTCGGGAAATATTTTTTTTGTCGGGTAATATCCGTACGACGGCACAATCGTTAGTGGACCCCACAATGGAATTATTGTCAGATTGAGAAAATGAAAAAAATATTTTTATGAAGATAACGGCGGAAGTTTTACCGTTAAAACTATTGAACTACTCGGTAGTAAAAAATACGATGTCTGCGTGGTTGCATAGTAGCACACCAGTATTGATTATTGATGCTTACGTGAGAAGTCACTCGGTTTTGTTCAATTATTGCTACGATGGTTGTTGCATAGTATCTCACGTTATTTGATTCAATTATTGTCGATTTTTTATTATTAAATCAATAATTGAGATAACAAAGTTATTAATATTATTATTTGTAATATTAACGATGTCTAGAAGTTCTGCCAAAGAGGTTTGGTCACTTAATCAAGCGTCAATAGGAGAAATTCTTATTGAAACCCCCTCTTTCTCGGAACGACACAGTCGATTAATATTGTCAATTACAATAATGATGATAAATGTTGTTAAATATATTGATGTGTCTTTTTATGAAGTCACAAAAGTTTATATATATATATATTATAAATTTTATTTTATTAGTATTATTAATGTAATAAAATAGAAAAGTTTTTTTTTATATAAAACAGAATACTTTTATAAAGTTATTTGTTTTATTAGACAATAATTAGAATATATTATATTTTATTATGCATAGTATTTGCATAGTACTGCGTAGTATTTTGCATAGTAAAATCTTTTTATATAAAAAAATGTAATACTTTTATAAAGTTATTTATTTTATTAGACAATAATTAGAATATAATATATTTTATTATGATAAGACTGCATAGTGTTTGTATAGTAAAAAATTTTTATATAAAATGTAATACTTTTATAAAGTTAATTATTTTATTAGATTTTAAATAAAATATATAAATATATAAATATATAAATATATATTATACTTTATTGCATAGTATTCTTTCTATTTTCCTATAAATATGATGCTTAGTTAGAATTGAAATCACACCAGAAATTCAGAGAACTCTCTTCTATAATCTTGAGCGTATTTCTTTAGAGTTTTAAGAAGCTTTGAGCGTAGTGCAAATTTTTTTTAAGTATATCCCCGCCCTACCCATCGGAGTACTGTCTATGCGAAGTACCGCATACATGGTGAAATTCTTCTGTTATTCCATTCTTTATTATTATGTTGGAATAACCTGTCTATGCGAAGTACCGCATACATGGTGAAATTCTTCTGTTATTCCATTCTTTATCATTCTGTTGGAATATCCTGTCTGTGCGTTTACGCATGACCTGGTTCCATTATTTATTATTCTGTTGGAATAACCTATCTATGTGGATTACCACATACATGGTGAATGACCCTTCGTATTCATTTCTTATTAAATTATGGAAATGATCTGTCTACGTAGATTATCGCATGGCGGGTGAAAATTCATTGCATTTTCATATATTCTATAATACTCATTTGGTTAAAATTTTGGCTTCTATACTCCATGAAATTAGTGAAATATCCTTGATTTTTGCGCTTCATCCAGTATCTTTTAATGGAAATATTCTTCTGAGCATTCTTGAATTTTACTCCACAAAGCAGTATCATGTTGACAATTTGGACATTATTGAGTTCAACTTATAAATCTTTAAAATTTATTCTTGAAGATGTTTTATTGAATTATTATGTCATTGTCACCATCCTCACTCTTATATTGTGATGAAAGTCATCTTTGGCTTACGTGCATAGATGGACTTGGTATGATTATGACCAGGGATTATTCGGTATAATCATGACCTGTAATGTTATAAATGATGTGGTAAAAGTCCTCAGTGGCCTGTAGTGTATTGACGGATAGTTTTTGGTATAATTATGATTTGGGATTATTCGGTATAGTCATGACCATTGATGATTTAATGAATATCATTGGCCCGTAGTGTAGGGATGATACGATGATGTGGTTTATTTATTAAGCTGAGTCTCAGCGATTAAGTTAATGAAAAACTTTTTCAATCATAGCAGATAGTAGATTTTATTCTCTACTTGACTCTTTTAATGGATTGCTTGTTCCGCTGTAGTTCAACTTGATGTCTTTTGTATTTTATCAGTTTAACATTGTTGAAGGCTAATGATAATTTATTCTGCATTATCTTAGTCATAATATTTCTTACTAGGCTAGGTGAGCTTCACGTTTTCTTACGTGACAGTCCAGATGATAGCATTAGTAGTCCTCACTATTCTGTTAAATAGTGTGACGATAAATGTAATGAGGACTCCTTTGAGTGTGGATATTGTCTAGATGACAATATTCTTATTAAAACTCTCAGCTATGTTTTGTCGTAATTTTACATGACGTTTGAAAAATTAAGTTGTATTTGTATTTTTTACCATGTATCTGACGACTCAAGATGGGTGATGTATACCTAATTTTGGGGGCGTCACATAGTCCCTCACTTTCTATCTTGAATCTTGGTTCATTTGCCTCAGATATCTTCTTTTTCACATTCTCACATTCTTCTTCCTGAAGCTGAGCCTCCTTAACTTTATCCAACAAAGTTGTACCAGCTTGCATCTGGAACAAGTTCTCGTCAATCTCCATAGGATACTTCACTTCCAATTCCAGCTTCTCCATTGCTAAAATTAAGTCCTCTTGGGCGGTCAACATCGTCAATTTCTCCAGACCATTTCTACTTAAGGAGTCGGCAACCACATTTGCTTTACCCGAATGGTATAAAATCTTATAATTATAGTTCTTAATTAACTTCAGTCACCTTCTCTGGCGCATATTCAAGTCTTTCTATGTAAAAAATATATTTTAGACTCTTTTGGTCTGTATATATTTCACATTTATCCCCATAGAGATAGTGTCTCTAGATTTTCAAAGCAAATACCACCGCAGCTAACTCCAAGTCATGGGTCAAATACCCTATCTGATCATAGTCCTTCAATTGTCGTGACGCATACGTAATGACCCTGCCATTTTTCATAAGCACACAGCCAAGTCCTTTATACGACACGTCACTTTAAACCATAAATTTCATGTGTCTCCGGAAGAGATAACACAGGGGATGTACTCAACCTCTTCTTAAGTTCTTGAAAGCTTTCCTCACACTTCTCCATCCAAATGAATTTCACAGCTTTCCTAGTCAAATTCGTCAGCAGGGTTGCGATCTTGGAAAAATCATGAATGAATCTTCTGTAATAACCTTCCAATCCAAGAAAACTTCTCACTTTCGAAGGCGTCTTTGGATGATCCTAGTTCATCACAGCTTCGACTTTGGAGGGATCTACTGAAATTCCATCCTTATCAATCACATGTTCGTGAAATTGTACCCGCTCAATCCAAAATTCATATTTTGAAAATCTAGCATACAACTTCTCCCTTCTCAACGCCTCTAACGCCACCTTCAAATGCTCTACATGTTCTTCCTTGGTTTTAGAATATACCAGAATATCGTCAATGAACACCACTCAAATTTATCCAAAAATGGTTTAAACATCATGTTCATCAGGTCCATAAACGCTGCAGGAGCATTCGTTAGACCAAATGACACCACCAAAAACTTGTAATGACCATAACGAGTTCTAAACGCTATCTTCGGTACATCTTCTGGCCTCACCTTCAGCTGATGATAACCACTCCTCAAGTCTATCTTTGAAGAGTATCTCGAACCCTTCAATTGATCAAACAGGTCGTTGATCCTTGGTAATGGATATTTATTCTTAATCGTGACCTTGTTCAATTCTCTGTAATCGATGCAGAGCCGCATCATCCCATCCTTTTTCTTCACAAATAACACTGGCGCTCCCCACGGCGATACGCTCGATTGAATGTATTTCTTGTCTAGTAACTCTTTCAGTTTTACCATCTATTCTTTCATCTCTATCGGAGCCATGCGGTACGAGGCCTTCGATATGGGGGAAGTTCTCGACACCAAGTCGATCATAAACTCAACCTCTCTGTCTGGCGGAATTCTTGGCAAATCATCCAGAATTAAATATGTCTGTGAAGTTTCTCACTTCTGGTATTTCCTCTATCTTCGGGTTCTCTTTTCGACTGTCGAATATATAGGCTAAATATCCTACACAACCTTGTCTTAACAACTTCGTGACCTGATTCATCGTCAGATAACTAGCTTGGCTAGGTGATTTGTTGTCATAAAACACAACCTATGACGAAGTCATAAGGTTTATACATTTCTTCTAGCAATTAATTACAGCCCCGTAATTGAATAACCAATCCATTCCCAAGATAACATCAAATTCCCTAAGTTTGATAGGGATAAGATCTACGTTCATAATGTTACCCTTAATATCCACCATACAGTTCTTATATACATACTTAACAGGGATTATTTCTTTATTCGCAATCTCTATGTTCATGGGGTATTCTAACTCGTCCTTAGGTAATTCCAAGTTCTTATCAAAGTCGTCAGATATAAATGAACAAGTAGCAGCCAAATCAAATAATATATAAGCATTAACTTTATTGATCAGAATGATACCTGACACCACATCGCGATACTGCACAGCATCCTGCACTGTCATGTTGAATGTCCTAGCAGTTGGTCTGTTGGTTACGGTTAGGAGTGAGCAAAAAACGGATAAAACTGAATTACCGAACACAATCGAATTTTTTAAACCGAATTATTTTGGTTTTTCGATTTTTTCTGTAATTTTGGTTATATCCGATTTAATAATCAATATTCAGTTTTTGATACAGTTTTTAAAAATGGGTTATTCGGATACCCGAATAACCGAAATTTTAATTAACAAAATACTAATTTTATAATTATGTTGTGTGACTTACTGACTTGTGTTTGTGTCTGGTCTTAACCCATATTCGCAATCCCTATTTTCCAAATCTCAGATCTCGCCTCTTGGCTCTTTCACTTCTCTTCTGAGTTCTGACTTCTCTCCATACTCAGTCTCTCTCTGAATCCTCTCCGGCTCCACCTCTCCGCCTCTTCGCCTCTCTGTCTCTCTAGACTGGCTATCTCTCGGCCCCTGCGTGTTGTGACCTCTTTCGAGTTCCGAGTTCTTCAACCTCGACTGCTCGATCTCTTCCGAGTTCTTCAATCTCAACTGCTCGATCTCTTCCGACTTCTTCAACTCTCGTCTCTTTTATTTGTACTCTGTTTTGTATATGTTATGATTTTAAGCCTTGTGTAGTTATGTATAATGTTTTACCCAAATAAAGTGCCATATTTTGGGCATCGATTGCTGTTGGGATTTCACTAGAATAAAAATTTGGGGTTTTTATATTTTTTGGGGAATTTGATTTCTTTGCTATTGGGATTTGGATTGAAAATTTGGGGTTTTTATATATTCTGTGGAAGTTGTTGGATTTCACTGGATTGAAAATTTTGGGTTTTTATATTTTCTGGGTAATTTGATTTCTTTGTTGTTGGGATTTCACGGAATTGAAAATTTGGGGTTTTTATATTTTTTGGGGAAGTTAATTTTTGGGCTGGTCGAGATTTCAAATATGGGCTGGTCGAGATTTCAGTTATGGGGATTGATTTCGTCAGAATTCATTTGAAACTGAAATTCAATTCATTTAAAACTAAGGTTAGGATCTCTTTGTTTTGCTTTTGTTTTGCTTTTTTTACATGCTCCTCGCTTGTTACAGTTGTAAAATAGACATTTTTTGGGTTGAATATTTCTTTTGAGTTTTGAGTCTCTGTAAATTTTGTCCAACCATTTTAGTTTTAGTTATTACCTGAATACCTGAACATACAATTTGGTAATTCGGTATTCGGTAATTCGGTGATTATCCAAATTTGATTAGTAGTTTGGATAGTTAAATTATGAACATTTTGCTATTCGGTTATAACTGAATAGCCTATTCAGTTTGGTTATAACCGAATGATCAATCCTAGTTGCGCTTTGTCCTATGATAGTTAGAACATGGCCACCGTTGTTTCTGATAAGTGGTATTTTTACCTACTTATTGTACCAATTCATACGAATAGTGTCCATCTCAAGTACATTTTAGTGTGTTTTAGTTGCATTTAATGTTATTTTGCATTGCATTTACTTAAAACTCCTTTTGTGAATAAGTGCAGGAATCGGCTTAATTTTGGTGTATTAGAGGGCATGAGGCTAATGGATTCGTTAAGGCGAGGCACAAGCGGTGAAGTGCATGGAGGTACAATGAAGCGTGGAGACTAAGCATGGAAGAAGATCAAGCATAAAAGAGCAAGTAATAAGTAGCAGCATGACATGGCAATGAACTGTAACCAGACTGCGAGAATTCAAGCCGCATGGCCAGCCTTCAGCAGAATGGCTTTGAGAACGCTAGCGCACCGAGAGAGCCTACCGACAGGCAAACTTTCATAAGTTCTTGGCGCCGCATGAAACATAGTGTAAGGCTTGTGCATGTGCGATCTTGGCTGATGAGTTGTTTTATTTTAATTTTCATTTTTAAAAGATTATAATCGATTAAGACGATATCTGACGAGCGTCAGACACATACCAGGGGAGTTTTTGTCGTATTTTGAGAAGAGTAACTAGGGTTTACACCTTGGGAGAGATTCCAACGTAGAACAAAGCCAAAACGCCTACTTCTCCAATTCTTTTTGGGATTCTCTGTCATTGTGGATTTCTATTAATGTTTACTGGATTTCTATGAGGATTTAATCGTTAATCATTGGTTTTTATTCAGCGATTGGGTTTGATCGTTCTATCTTTCATATTTCAATTGTTTGCTTATTGATCATGTTTAGCGTTGATCCCATAATGGCTTTTGGTTCAGTCATGAACTAAACTCCATTATGGGATTCTAACGGATTTTAATATGTAGTTTGGTTGCACGCTTAAATGCTAGGGTTGTTTTGCATATTATATGGGAAGTCTATCGTGATTGTTTTACATGTATGAATGTTTGATCACCATTCGTCTCAGTATTTGTATGGAATTGACAATGAACATGCAAATATGGATTGTAATCATGATAGCATACGAATATGGGGCTATTTTATATGTCTTGTGTATTTTGTGAACCAGATAGACATATATTGTTTCACCGTATGAGCTAGGGTAAGGGCTTGTTCTTAAAATCAATATAATTGCAATTTCACATAGACATATAGTGATTTTGGTTGTGTTGATGATTACACAAAGTCTATCATCTATGGATGTTGTGTAAGTAGGTTATAGTGCATTGAAAAATGGTTATAACTCTATTCGTGCTCTTGGCTATTTTCCTATGATATGTGAACACTTCTTGAATGATAGTGGCGATTAGATGAAATATTAAATGAAGTTAGGTTCACATTATTTCCAGTTCATATTTATTCCATTTTTATTCTTATTTTTAGTTTTTAGTACAATTAGTTCAATTCAACAATTCTAGTTATTAGTCTAAGCATATAAATACAGTGAGTTAATTAATGCATAAGAGTTTATAATTTGACAACTTTCTCTATGGGATCGATATTCTACTTACTCTGTATTACTTGTTGGCACATGTATGTTTGTATGAGTTAGAGCTCTTTTATTAGGACTGTAAAAGAGGCAACAAGTTTTTGGCGCCGTTGTCGGGGAAAGGCGTTGAATTTAAATAATTATCATTAGTTTAAAACTATATTGTATGACTTAGACGATTCTAATCGTTTCTCATTTCTATTTTTGTTGCATTTTTTTTTCTTTTTTCGTTTCAGGTACTTGTGGATTTTTATGCACACGCGATCATCCAACTAAGAACTAACACCAGTGCAAGATAACATAAACGGAAGAGGTTGGAAAACGAGTGTGCAGAGAAATTTGCAAGCTCAGTTAGATAGTACAACATCTGAAATGGCGGAAGAACAAAGACTTGAGCATAGAGAAGAGCATCGGGCTCTAAGGGAGTATTCCATGCCAAACATAAATGGACTACAATCGAGCATAGTTAGGATTAGGACCGCGATAGCGGTAATACCTTTGAAATCAAACCGGGCACTATTTAGATGGTGCAAAACTCGGTTCAGTTTAGGGGTGCTGCTACGGATGATCCGAATGAACACTTATTGAGCTTCATCGAGATTTGTGATACATTCAGATACAATGGTGTAACGGAGGATGCTATTAGACTACGACTATTTCCATTTTCATTGAGAGATAAGGCTAGAAGTCGGCTACATTCTTTGCCGTCAGGGTCAATCACTACATGGGAGGATTTAGCACAGAAATTCTTAGCTAAGTTCTTTCCAATGGCTAAGACTGCAAAGATGAGGACAACTATCTCTCAGTTCGAGCAACAACAGGGCGAGTTCTTATATGAGGCATGGGACCGATACAAAGAGATGCTCAGGAAATGTCCACATCATGGTATGCCAGATTGGATGGTGATCAACTCATTCTACAAAGGTTTGGGATGGCAGTCGAGACCGATTGTGGATGCAGTCGCATGACGGGCGTTATGGGCAAAGAGCTATGATGAGGCCTATACACTTATCAAGACTATGGCTGCAAATGACTATCAGAATCCTACAGCTCGGATGCCACAGCCTAAGGTTGCAGGTGTGTTGGAGGTAGATGCGATTACACAGTTCTCGGCACAGATGGCAGCTATGGCTAAGAAGATAGATACTTTGGCAGAGAGCAAAATGAAAACAGTTATCTTCATTTGTGAGATTTGTGCGGGGTCACACTCCACGGATCAATGTGCTATCAGCTCGGAGTCAGTACAATATGTGAGTAACTATATAAAAAACCAAGGTCAATTCCAGAACACATACCACCCCAACAACCAAAATCATCCGAACTTTAGATGGTCGAATAACCAAGGAAATCAAAAAAATTAGTTTCAGCCGAATCATCAATTTCAGTCACAAGCATCTCAGCCACAAGCATCTCAGCCACAATTTACACCAAAACCACCGTTTCCACCAGGATTCTCTCATCAACAACAACATCACACTCCAGCTGCACCACAGCTAGAAAAGAAATCAGAGATGGAGTAGATGATATTGAAATATATGGAAAATACGAAAGTCATGATCAAAAGCCAAGCAGTGGCTATCAAGAATTTGGAGACTCAAATGGGGCAAATGGTGAGTATGCTTAACAACAGGCCCCAGGGTTCATTGCCAAGTAACACTAAGACAAATCCTAGAAAAGACGGGAAGGAGCAATGTCAAGCGATCACATTGAGATCAGGAAAAGATTTAATAGTCTTCGCAAGTCGCGCTACCGCTACCGATAAATACTGAAAGGAGGCCACATGGCCATGCGAGAGCAAAAAGCGGTGACTGACTTACGAGGAAGAAAATCTGGAAAATTCTGAGGTTCAGAAGGACGAGCAAGACAAAGCAAATTCAGAAGAGAAGGTCAAGAGTCAAGTACAACCAATTCACCCTTAAGTACCATATCCGCATAGGTTAGTTAAGCAGAAAGAAGACAAACAGTTCAGCAAGTTTCCGGAAGTATTCAAAAGTTGCGGATCAATATCCCTTTCGTAGAGGCATTGGAAAAATGCCAAGTTACGCAAAGTTCATGAAGGTATATTGTCAGGAAAAGAAGATTAGATGAGTTTGAAACGGCGGCCTTGACGGAGGAATGTAGTCACGGTGCTTGAAAGACAACTACCTCAATCTTGAAAGATCCGAGCGACTTCACAATTTCGTGCACAATTGAGAAGATGAACTTTAGCAAGTGTTTATGTGATCTGGGGGAAAGTATAAATTTAATGCCCTTATCAGTGTTTAACGAGTTGGGATTGCTGGCTCCAAGGCCGACAAACATTTCTCTCTGACTCATTTGCGGATCCATCACGTATCCACGGGAATTGTTGAAGATGTGTTGGTTAAGGTGGACAAGTTCATTTTTCCAGCTGACTTTATCATCCTAGATTTTGAAGAGGACAAGAGTATACCGATCATACTGGGAAGACCATTCTTAGCCACAGGCAGAACTTCAATAGATGTGCAAAAAGGTAAACTCATTATGCGTGTTCAGGATCAGGAGATCGCCTTCAACGTCTTTAAAGCAATAAAGTTACCAACTGATGAAGAAGAATACTTCCTGGTTGACTTCGTGGATTCGGGCCTAAAGGATAAGATATAGAAACCGGGGAAGTATGGACCGTTGAGGTGTGTAACAGGTGCAAATTCAGAGTTGAAGGTAAAGTCGTTGATGAAAGTGAAGTCATTAAATTTCAAAAAGCGGTGGACAATAAGGTGGCACCTCAATTCCTGATGTGACGTGAGATTCTGAGTAGTCAAGCTAATTGACTATAACTTAGCGCTGGATGGGAGGCAACCCATTATTTCTACCCCTATTGACTTTTTAGTTATTCATTTTGAATTACTTTAGTTAGTTATATCTCATTCGTTTTTAATAGGATATTAGATTTTCATGCTTAAATGTGTAGCAAGAATTACTTGGCGATCATTTGCATCTTAACAATGTGCATTAATGCCTATCCAGGAACCATCATTAGAAAGCATAACTGATAGGCAAAGTGGAGTTGAATTTGAGCGTTGCAGATATCAGGCTCGCGCGGCCGCGCGACTCATGCAATACGAACTCGTGCGCCCACGTGCCAAGTCAATCAGAACGACAAACATTCTGCAAGTCTCGCGCCCGTGCGCCCATCCCGGTACACACCGAATCGAGGCAGATCTGAACATTTATAAAAAAGAGTTGTGGACCATTTGGACTTTCATTTGGGATAATAACAGACGCGAAATTCTTTCACTCTCCATAACTCACGTCTCTATCTCTCTATCAGTTACAGATTGAAGCCGTATATCTCTCCATCAAATCTCCACGATTCTCTCCACGTTCAAAGCTCAACCCACGCTCTCATCTACTCTATAAAGCTAGGGCTCCTAATTGGGTTGGCAGAAACAAGTTGGGAGATTAGCACATCCAAAATTCTCATTCATTCTCAGTAAGTTCATCTGCATTCTTGCTTAAATATCTGCAAATGGGTCCGAAGAGAGCACGACCATCTTCATCTTCCTCATCATCCTTCGGCAGTCACGAGGAGGATATTGTCGACCACACCAAGTTCTTGGATTTAGCAGCCCAGCAGGAGTATTACAGAATTGTGGTGAAGACATTCATTAAGGAGCGCGGTTTCAAATCGGAGGAGCAATATGGCCAGTTATGTGCCATGATTCACGAAAGGGGATGGGTTGGATTTACTGCTACTCCCACACCCATTCCGATGAGCATAGTCCGAGAGTTTTACGCCAATGCCGAAGTCACCATGGATGATATCGATATGGTTCGAGGTGTCGAGGTAGACTACGAGACCGCCAATCGTAAAACATTTTCGTAATTACAGAGAGACCACCGAAATGCCGCCAATTGGATCACAGGGGCATATATGGAAACAAATTTGGAGCTGGTTATTGCAGAATTGTGCATGCCAGGCACAAAATGGACTTACAAAGTCGGCACGACCCAGCCTCGTATATTCCCAGCAGCTGCGCTGAATCGATATGCCAAGGCGTGGAACCTGTTCATTTGTGCCAAGCTACTGCCATCGTCGTATCAACATGAGATTACCGTGGAAAGGGCCATAATTCTGTGGGGTATCATTACGGGAAAGTATATTGACGTGGGTTACTTGATTCACCAGAATATTTTGAAATATCTGAAGGGAAATACCATTGGGAGCATTCCACATGCTTCAGTGGTCGCTATGTTATGCGCTCATCAAGGATGTAACTGGGGAAACGAACAAATGCAATATCCAAGCCAGGACATCACACATGCCACAATTGCTAAATTTGAGGACTGGGCTGGAGGCATGCCACACTCACGCGGATTAAGTTTTATTCTCCAGCCTATATTTCCGGAGCCATCCCAGCAGCCCCCTCAGACAGATGAAGCAGGCCCATCCACCCGAGCACACACCATTCCTAGCGATCGCCAGCTCCGAAGGTTGGAGCATAAAGTCGATGCCATGTATAATAACTTTGGAACGTTTGCTACGGGACTCACAAGGGCCTTGGCCGAAGCCTTCGCGCAGCAATGAACAATGCTAGAGTGGCCTCAGTTTAGAACCGCAGTGCCATATCCACCACCAGATTCACCACCCGAGAAGGGTGGTCAAGCCGATCATTAGGGGAGTTTTCTATACCCTTTACCTTCATTCAATGGGGACATTAAATATTATAAGTTTGGGGGTATTGGGGGTTATAGCATAGTAGTTTACTTTTATTTAATTGTTGCATATTTAGTTTACTTTTGCATGTTTATGTGTTCGATAAAATTTTTCAAAATTTTTTTTAATTTTTATTCATTTATTGATTGTGTTAGTATGTTTTAGTTGCATGTCTCACACAAATTCTTGCTTTATAGAAATTCTTGCCTAGCCAATGATGATAGTGAATTGTGAAGGATTTTAGAGTATGTTGGATAACATGAATTTGAGTTATAATGTTTTACGATGAGATTCATGTTCTTTGTTTAAATGCTTTAGGTTTGCATTTAACGTGTTCACAATCACTTGTAGGTTTAAGAAATGTATGTTATATTGCTCGATAGAACATGTAGTTTTAAAAGAGAAACATGTGGAAAGTCTTTGCTCTTAGGTATCGTATGAAACATTGACATGCAAAATTTTGGGAAAACATGGGTATGCTATGTATAAAAAAAATCAAATAGCAATAACGCAGTAGTCTTAATTGGGGCCTGCTACTTGAGTAAGTATGCTTTCGAGTGGATTGTCTCTACACCTAAGCGCTAAGGTCTTTCATGGTCTGCGGGAGTCGTTGGTTGAAAGCTTCGCTAAGGGGTAGCAAGCAGTGCTAATGGATTAAGACATTGCATAGTCATGTGAAAAAAAAGAGAAAAAGAGAAAAAGAAAAGAAAACTAGCAATAAACACCGCGAGAAAGTGCAAAAATCGCCCTCGTGAGTAACAATAAAGCAATAAACCCATTGTTGAATCTTAGTTTGTGTTGATAAGTTGAAACAGTCTAGGTGGCATGAGTATACATGAGCCTTAATTTAGACTATAATTTTCTATTTGCAGCAATGTAGCATATGTATTCTTCCATGATACAAAACATCGTCCTACGATCCAGCATGTACCATGGTAAGTCCTCGAACTGAATTGGATAGTACATAACTCGATCCTGAGCTTTGTTCATCGCAGTGTTGAATGCACAATCCATCTCCACCATCTTGACCTTCTTTTCTTTCACCTCTTCCTGCCATTCATCTTCTCTCCGGTAAGCACGCTTTCAGAAGCATCTTGACTCGACTCGCTTGGCGGACTCCTCTCTCAAATCATCCTTTAGCTTTGCAACCTCTACCACCAGCTCCTCATTTTTACCCTCTATGTGAACTAATTTCCACTCCACATTTCCAAGACGTGCATCAAGCCCTTAGATTTCCTTATTCTTTTGACCTATAGTGGCCTAGCGTGCATATGTCAATCCATCCAACTCTCTGACTCTATCCTGTAACTCAATATTACGGTCATACACCTCGTCATACATCTGAGCTGCAATAGAGTTCGGTGGGAACTCATCTTCCTCCTCCGAATCAGTCTCAAACACATGCTCCTGACCTTTAACAGTGATCAATGGAGATGGCTCTCTATGTACCAACTGTTCCTGGACAACGTCGGGGTTCCTCCTCCCCAACTCGACTAGATCCTCCAACATCCGACATCCTGACAACATAGTTTTAAGTTTTAGTTACTAATCGATACTTGCAAGCACATAAGTTTATCACATAAACACATAAAGTCTTTTATTATCTTCAATGAATTAAGAAATTCATTTTTTAGAACTCGATAAGAGTTTATCACCACTATGTTCTCTATCTCCTATAAGGCTACTACCTAAGGTTTTTCGCCTACAACAAAAATGCTTTTTAATGACCTCATATTTGCGACCGCATACGGTTGTAGATGAGCATTAGCGATTGAATGCGGTCCCTGATATTAGTCGCAGATAATCTGGTCGCTGGTTGGACACCATCGACCATTATTAGCGACTGATTTATTAACGACCGCCATCAGCGACCGAATCCATCACTAATATGAGTCATGCTGAGTCAGTTTTTAGGGATAACGTGGTACACGTGTCAGCAACCAAAAATAGCGACTGCATCGATCGCTAAGTTCCCAAAGGCAATCAACGACCGCTCTCTGTATTAGCGACCGCATGCGGTCGCTGATGTTGCTATTTTTTTTTAAAAAAAATTCTTGTTTTATGGATTTCCCAAAAAAATACCCTGCTTTGTACCTGTTTTCTATCCATACACACACCAGAATAAACATTAACATCCATATAAACATCCATCCAAGATTTATATATATCCCAACACATCCATAATAGTATATATAAACATGAATCGTAATCTAACACAATATTCAACCAATACAATTGTCCAAAGAATGAATATAAAAGTACAAGGCTTTAAATATCTAAAAAACAAGTCTAGCTCTTCATGCATCATCCAAATTAGTAGGATCCTATTAGGGCTGAGCAAGTAACCAAATTGGAATCGAAACCACACCAAAAACCGCACAAATCGCATAAATTAAAACTGCACCAACGGTTCCGGCATATGTGGCAATTTTAGGTGGGTAGAATAACAAAATTTATGGTTCCGGTTTGGTTACTAGCCAAAACCGCACGCAAAAAACCAAAACCACACCATGTGTGTGTATGTATGTATTATCTGTAGTAAATTCTAAAGTTACTTTTCACTTGAACACGCTTAGAAAAACCCCCAGTATGTTATTTTTTCACCAATTGAAAGAAGATGGTTAGAGGTTATAGAGTTAAAAATTAAGCATTTGGGCTTTGAAAATTCGGATTTGTTTGATGCATTACTGGAGGGTCTTATAGGCGAGGGACCAAATTCATTGGTTCGAGCACTTGATGCATTGATTAAGGTCTATGCTATAGTAGTAATAGTTTAATAAATTATTTTTCAAATTAGGTACAGTTAGGATTTTTATGAATATATAATGTGAATAGTCCTCCCTACAATATATAATGTGAGACCCCAAATTTTATGAATAAAGATTTAAATTTCTCGAATTTTTTTTTTTGAATATTATGGTGTGGATTTGATATAATGTTATAGTTATGGGTAATATTTATAAATTTTGCAAAGTAAGCAAGTTGTTATATAATATTCGATTGGTCGGGGAATATTATTTTTATCGGGGAATATCTGTACGATGGCACAATCATTGGTGGACCCCACAACGGAAGTATTGTCCTATTAAGAAAATGACAGAATTAACTTTTTATAATAATAATGGCGAAAGTGTTAACGTTAAAACTGTTGAACTACCCGGTAGTAAAAGTACAGTAATATGCGTGATTGCATAATAGCACACGATATTGATTATGGATGCTTACATAAGAAGTCACTCAGTTATACTCAATTATTGCTACAGTAATTGTTGCATCATGTCTCTTATATTATTGATTCAATTATTGTCACAGTATCATCTGTATAATATGTTATATTATTAAATCAATAATTGAGACGACAAAGTTATTCATATTATTATTTGTAATATTGACAGTGTCTTGAAGTTCTGTCAAGGAGAGGTTTGGTTACCTAATTGTGCGTCAATAAGGAGAAATCCTTATCGGAAAGCCCCCTCTTTCCTAGGAACGACCTAGTTGTTAAATATTGTGAGTTATAATATTAATGATGAATAAGTTCGTGTTGATTAATGAAATTGATAGTTCCATTGTGTTGGAATTATTAGTGTTAGTGAAAATTGACATTTATTTCGATAATAATTGATATCTAGAGGTTATATTGACCAATCGGGTTATTAATCGGATAAATGAGCAATTAATTGCTATTAATTCACATTCTTATAACTATGTGTTCACATGTGTGTACTATTGATTCACATGATTTACTATTAGGGGAGTTGGTGCAAGATTTATAATACTTGCATGATTAAGTTAAAAATGGAGGTATAGATGGAGGTACTATACTGTAATTCGTATTTTCACATGTCTAGAACTATTGATTCACATGATTTACTATTAGGGGAGGTGGTGAAAGTTTGATAATACTTGCAAGACTAAATTAAAAATGAAGAAAAAGAGGAAGGTATTATACTGTAATATTTCGAGCCCCAAAACGTGTGATTATCAAAACTATATTTTTCTATAAATAGAAGCTCATTCCTTCATTATTTTTCACCAATTCACTAAATCTATAGAGCAATTATTATAGAGAGAAATTATAGAGAGAAAGAATAAGAAAAGTCTCTACCTCACTATTCCAAAGATCCAATCTTCTTTTGAGGTAAGGGTATTATTCTTTCGTATTCATGAAGAGAGTTATTTTCTTTCAATACTGTAAGGGTTGTTATTCCATTCTTTATTATTATGTTGGAATGACTTGTCTGTCTGCAATCTGCGTATACATGGTGAAATTCTCCTGTTATTTCATTCTTTATTATTCGTTGGAAAAAACTCACATGCATGCGGTCTATCGCATGCACAGTGAATCTGTTGTTATTCCATTCTTTATTATTACATTGGAATAACTTTCTGCATGCTGATCTATCGCATGACGTGTGAATCTGTTGTTATTCCATTCTTTATTATTCTCATTGGAATAACTTTGTTTGTGCGATCTATTGCATGCCTAGTGAATTACATTGTTATTCCATTCTTTATTATTACATTTGGAATATTCTCGTCATGCATTTGGATTACGCATGACCTAGTTCCATTCTTTATTATTCATTGGAATATCATGTATGTCTGGATTACGCATGATCCGTTCCATTCTTTATTATTACATTGGGAATAACTCATCATGCATTTGGCCTATCGCATGTATGGTGAATTCTTCTATTATTCCATTCTTTATTATTACATTGGAATAACTTTGTCTATGTGGATTACCGCATGCATGGTGAATGATCCTTTGTATTCATTCTTTATTAAATTGTGGAAATGATCCATACATGTTGATTATCTGCATGGCGTGAAAATCCATTTGTAGTTTTGTATATTCTATTATACTCATCCGGATATCATTTCTTTTGTACTTGTCATGGAATATCATTTTCTTTGGTATTTTTTACATTACGAAGTTACTATTCACGGTTTACTATTCACCCTTGCTATTATTCACTCTAATATTATTCACTTCGTATTATTCGGGGCACTTTTTTCGTGTTTGAGTACTATTCACGAGTTACTATTCACTGAGTTACTATTCACCTAATTACTATTCACTCTAGTATCATTCACTCGGGTATTCGGGACACTTTTCGTGTCGGGGTACTATTCATGGGGTACTATTCCTGAAGTACTATTCACGGGATATTATTCACCCGAAAAATATATTTCTTTTCTGTCCAAATTATTTTTTGTACATGAATATTATTCTTGAATTTTACTCTACAAAGCAGTATCGTGATGACAATTTGGACGTTATTGATTTCTGGATAAATTAAATTATAAATCTTTAAAATTTATCGTTGAACTTGTTTTATTGAATTATTATGTCATTGTCATCATCTGCATGCTTATATTGTGATTAAAGTCATCTTTGGCTTACGTGCATAGATGGACTTGGTATGATTATGACCAGGGATCATTCCGTATAATCATGACCGTAATGTGACAAATGATGTGGTAAAAGTCCTCATTGGCCTGTAGTTCATTGATGGACAGTTGTTGGTATGATTATGACCATGGATTATTCGGTATAATCATGACCATTGATGATTACATGAATATCCTTGGTCGTGGTGTAGGAATGATTCGATTTTATTTATTAAGCTGAGTCTCAACGATAAAGTTGATGAAAATCTTTTTAAATCATAGAAGATAATAGATTTTATGTTCTACTTGACTCTTCTAATGGATTGCTTATTTACACTACAATTGTTGATCTAAAACGTGTTATCTATTGTATTCTATCAGTTGTTATACCGTTGAAGGCTAAGGATAACTTATTCTGCATTATCTTAGTCATAATATTTCTTATTAGGCTAGTTAAGCTCACCCTTTCTTTCATTGTTCTCTTCAGGAAATGAGAATGTAGCTGGGACGAGTCGGGGAATGGAGTGATGGTCCAAGATAAATGGCTTTAGTAGTCCTCACTATTCTACAGAATAATGTGATAATAATTGTAATGAGGACACCATTGAGTGTGGATATTGTCTAGATGACAATATTCTTGTTTAAACTCTCAACTATGTTTTGTCGTATTTTACACGACTGTTGTATAATTAAGTTGTATTTAAATTTATGTACCATGTATCTGGCTACTCAAGATGGGTGATGTATACCTATTTTGGGGGCGTCACAGTTGGTATCAAAGCTTAGGGATATGATCCCTGGCTGAGATGTGAGAGAAGAACTAGGAGGGGAGAGACAGGGAATTCCTTCGCTAGTATGACCTACCTAAGTTTATTTGTTATTTAATTGGTCGGTTAGAGTATAGGGATAATATGTGATATGCCAATTAACCCTTGTTTTGTGACAAAGTTTGAAAATGGCATCCAAAATGTTGAGATCAAAGAATGAAGCACATGAGACCGCTGAGTCACCAACGATCAATACCGGGATAATAATGCAACAGAAGACAATAATCCTCAGGTAAATAACAACACCGATCAGATGGTGAACGATGAGATGTTCAGAGGCTTTATGCAATTCATGCAACATCAGGCGAGAGAGACTCTTGTTCATAATGCAGGTGGAAACAATGGCAACCCACGGTAGTCCGGTCAACGCTAAGCGATTCAAGAAATGGGACCACCGGGAGTTTTTGGGAAAGCCAGAACCACTTAAGGCGGAGACGTGGTTAAGCAGATCACCAAGATATTTTATGTCTTGGGATGCTCAGAGGAGCAAAAGGTTCCCTTCGCCATCTTTATGTTGCGTGAAGAGGCAGATTACTGGTGGGAATCTGTAAAACGTACCCAGCCTGACGCACTCAAGATGTCTTGGGAGAAGTTCCAAGAGCTGTTCAACGATAAGTAATTTCTCGAAAGTATTCGTCACATGAAGGAGGTGGAGTTTATCAAGTTGGAGCAAAACAATATGACCGTGTCACAATACGAGGATAAATTTGCGGAGTTATCCCGGTTTGTATCCCATTTGGTCGATAATGAGGAGCGAATGACGCGAATGTTTCTAAGAGGTTTAAAACCTGATATACGTCAATACCTCATTTCTCACAAACTTTGTTTATATTCAGATGTTGTGAATAGGGCTCAGTTATTGGAGCGCGATAATGAGTCAGCACAACCAAAAGGCAATGACCAACAACACGATAATAATCGTATCGTATGCTGGGTGCGCGACAATCGGAACAATGATAACCATCGTGGGGAAATTATCATGCCAAGAATGGTAATCGCCGGTGGTAATCATGGCCAAGATAATAGGAGTGGAAAATTCAAGAAGAAGGTTCAAGAATGATGGAAAGACAAAGACACCCACACCCCGCTTTTCAAGGAAGGAGAACGACCACCAATTGTATGCTTCAAATGCGGAGGGGAGGGACATATCAGTCCAAGCTGCACGATGCAGTCCAAAGCATGTTATAATTGTGGAAAAGAAGGTCACCTAGCCCAATTTTGTCATGTACCAAAGTCAAGTCCAGCTGGGACGATGGGACCAAAGACGAATACGGACAAAACAAAGTCGGTGGTTTCAGAAAGAGCGTTTTTTGTGACTTCTCAAAAAATGAGTAACCTGAACGAAGTTAGCATGGGTTAGTTAATTATAAATTCTTGCGAAGTCTATACCTTATTAGATACCGATTCTACCCATTCTTTTATCTCTCTTGCTTGCGCTCAACGTTTAAATTTAACCCCAGAGAAATTAGACTTTGACTTATTGGTTGAAACTTCGTTAGTAGAAACCTTCGTTACCTCCACTATTTATAAGTCTTGTTTGATTCAAATCAACACTTTCACGTTACCTGTCGATCTTATCTCTTTGAAAATACTTGCCTTTGATGTGATTTTAGGAATCGATTGGTTAACTACTCATCAAGCTTTTCGTAAGGTTGTTAGTTTTCATATTCATAACCAACCTATTATGCGAATTCAAGCAACCAAACCCTAAAGTCAATCATTATCATATCAAGCCATAAGTAAAGAGTCCCAAGCCTTTATCTGGTGACTTCCTTGTGTGGAATGTATCGAAGCTTGACTTTCTGTAGGTGACACTATGAATGACGGTGGCAAGTTGATAGGTATCAATGTGACGTACTATCCAAGTCTTGGATGAGAGTCACAGTTTTGAATGATATTTTTATCGTTAATAAATTTCCTAACGTATTCCTGAAGACTTCCTGGCCTACCCCAGAGCGTGAAATCAAATTTTGTATTAACCCCAGTATAAAACCCATTTCTAAAACCCTCAAATATTTCTTCAACTAAAACGAATGTATCATACGCCAAGGACGTTGGCTCAAGCTGTTGAAGATTATGACTATACCATTCAATATCACCGTGGAAGAGCGAATGTGGTAGCTGACGCGTTGAGTGGAAGATCTTATGCGTTTACAAGTGCGATGTTGTTAACACAAAAAGCCATTTCGTATAACTTACAAATGATGAAGATAGAGTTAAAGACTCTAGGGACCCACGTGAAGATAATGAATATACGAGTAGAATCGACTTTAATCGATAAAGTTAAAGCCGCTCAAACTGCACACCTAGAGCTGATGAAAATGAAGAAGAACGTTCAAGAACGCATTATTCTAGAAGCCAAAGTCGATGAAAAGAGGAAATATCAACCCTCGATTTAATTGGCCCATTTGAAATTCTCGATCGAGTAGGAACTGTGGCCTATAGATTCGTTTTACCGCCAAGTATCTCGCGTGTTCATAATTTTTTTCACGTATCGATGTTACGTAAATATGTTGATGATCCGAACCACATTATTGAATTAGAATTAGATGAGATGGCAGAAGATTTAACATATGAGAAGATACGTGTTAAAATCTTGGATAAGAAGGATTATATTCGACACTCAAAGGTTATACCTCAAGAGTTAGAATCTAAAATGAAGTCAAGGTATCCTCACCTTTTCGGCATACCAGGTACTTACGTAAATTTCGAGGGCAAAATTTCATAAGGAAGGGAGATTATGAGACCCCAAATTTTATGAATAAAGATTTAAATTTCTCGAATTTTTTTTTGAATATTATGGTGTGGATTTGATATAATGTTATAGTTGTGGGTAATATTTATAAATTTTGCAAAGTAAGCAAGTTGTTATATAATATTCGATTGGTCGGAGAATATTCTTTTTGTCGGGGAAAATTCGTACGACGCCATAATCATTAGTGGACCCCACAACGGAAGTATTGTCGTAATAAGAAAACGATAAAATTATCTTTTTATAAAAATAACGGTGAAAGTGTTCTTTATTTTAAACCGTTGAACTACCCTTAGTAAAAGTACGATGTCTACGCTGGTTGCATAAGAAAGCACACGGTATTGATTATTGATGCTTACATAAGAAGTCACTCAGTTATACTCAATTATTACTACAGTAATTGTTGCATCATATGTCTCATATTATTGATTCAATTATTGTCACAGTATCATCTATATAATATGTTATATTATTTAATCAATAATTGAGACGGCAAAGTTATTCATATTATTATTTGTAATATTGACCATGTCTAGAAGTTACATCGAAGGAGAGGTTTGGTCACCTACTTGCATGCTACTAATAAGGAGAAATCCTTATCGGAAAGCCCCATCTTTCCTGGGAACGACCTGGTTGTTAAATATTATGAGTTATAATATTAATGATAAATAAGTTCGTGTTGATTAATGATGAAATTGATAGTTCCATTGTGTTGGAATTATTAGTGTTAGTGAAAATCGACATTTATTTCGATAATAATTGATGTCTAGAGGTTATATTGACCAATCAGATAATTAATTGGATAAATAAGCAATTAATTGTTATTAATTCACATTCTTATAACTATGTGTTCACATGTGTGTACTATTGATTCACATGATTTACTATTAGGGGAGTTGGTGCAAGATTGATAATACTTGCATGACTAAGTTAAAAATGGAGGTATAGATGGAGGTACTATACTGTAATTCGTATTTTCACATGTCTAGAACTATTGATTCACATGATTTACTATTAGGGGAGGTGGTGAAAGTTTGATAATACTTGCAGGACTAAATTAAAAATGAAGAAAAAGAGGAAGGTATTATACTGTAATATTTCGAGCCCCAAAACGTGCAATTATCGAAACTATATTTTCCTATAAATAGAAGCTCATTCCATCATTATTTTTCACCAATTCACTAAATCTATAGAGCAATTATTATAGAGAGAAATTATAGAGAGAAAGAAGAAGAGAAGTCTACTACCTCACTATTCCAGTATCCAATCTTCTTTTGAGATAAGGGGTATTATTCTTTCGTATTCATGAAGAGAGTTATTTTCTTTCAATACTCGTAAGGGTTGTTATTCCATTCTTTATTATATTGGAATAACCTGTCTATGCGAAGTACCGCATACATGGTGAAATTCTCATGTTATTCCATTCTTTATTATTCTGTTCGAATAACCTGTCTGTGCGGTCTATCGCATGCACAGTGAATTCTGTTGTTATTCCATTCTTTATTATTCATTGGAATAACTCATGCGTGGTGGTCTATCGCATGCCTGGAGAATTTTGTTGTTATTCCATTCTTTATTATTCTGTTGGAATAACCTGTATGTGCGGTCTATCGCATGCCTGGTGAATTCTGTTGTTATTTCATTCTTTATTATTCTCATTGGAATATTCTCATCAGGTCATGGATTACGCACGACACAGGTTCCATTCTTTATTATTACATTGGAATATCCTCATGCAAGCGGATTACACATGATCTCGTTCCATTCTTTATTATTACTGCTAGGAATAACTCGTTCATGCATGCGGTTTATCGTGTAAGAACCCGAATTTTTCAGAAAATATTAAAATAAGAATTTAGTGAATAAAATTCTTAAGGCATGTGAAGGGTTGAAATAAAAATATATAATGTGTTACGAGGTATGTGGTATTGTGTTACATAGGGTAATATGCGCTATGTAATAAGTTAGGTTGTGTTTAATAAATATATATATCGTTATTATATATTTGTTATAAATTGTAGAGATGAATTAGTGAGAAGATGGATAAAATTATCTATTGATGTTAAATAATTTATGTGAAATTATTATAGTAAGTTGGTGACATTAAAATATCTTTGATAATCACCAATTTCTTGAGTATATGTACGAGTGAATATCAAGTCTAAGGTAGTGCAACCTTACTCTTTAATGGTTGACGTATAGGAGATGGGCTAAACGATTCCTTCAGAGAGCGGAGGTATATACGAATTGGTAACCGATCTAACTCATCGTGAAAAATAAAGGTGCAGTAGGCGAACAAAACTGAATTGTTGGTTGTTTGTGGGAAACCACTCAGTGTACTATATTGAATACTATTAAAGACTCGAGCTGTGTTGTGTTTGGACTTGTATATATGTACGTTGTTGACGAGGGAAGAAAATCGATATACCTTTAATTTGGTTAGAGAATTATTAAGTAATTCGATACACGGCGAGAAGTGAAGATGAAAGGAATGTATGTATGTGTTACATTCGAGTTTTGTGTTATTGGTGGTATGAAACCGTAAAGGGGATGTATATTTGGTTAAACTAATAAGGGAGATAGAGATTTAAAACTCGAAGTGTGATTCTTAAATTATTAAGGAAAATAGTAACCGATGGTGTGAAACCAAAGAGGGGATTTATTATTAGACGAGTTAACGCTTAAGGAGGATATGTAAAGTATTTAGAAGCATAAGGTTTCATTTTCGCTAAAAGCGTAACTTGTTCACTTTGAGAATTTGGTATATGGCAGCAATTTAGCTTTATTTACAAAGTTTATGACCATCTTGTTGCGCTCGATTCTGTAATATCAGTTTTTGGAAAATTAAAATTCAAGTAATGGGTATTAAGGGCTCATAAAGATAATAAAATCCTAAATGAGGGTTAAGTTGTCCATGAATGGATTTGAATAAGGGTTAATTAATTAACCCGGATTAATTAGTGGTTGGTTAAGTGATATTATGGAATATTATATTCTATTAATTAGAGGAATGCATAATAATTATTGAAAAGAATGATTAATATTAATTAATCATTGTGTGGGTTGAAAGTACCCAACTAAATGATATTTAGCCCAATTAGAATATTAATGTGGACATTATCATTAAATAGTATTACTATGGGTAATATGGAAAATGTGGGCAATAGTGATATAAAATATTCACGGCTTAAGAATACGTGAAGTGTGACATTTAATTGAGACTATTGATATAAGGTACCAAGTGGTATAGTGAAATCATATGTAGTGGTAATACAAAAATAATTAAATATTTGTGTATTCTAGAAATTGAGAAAGGAATTAAATGTTTAAATAAACATTAATATTAAATAAGGTATAATGTGATTATGTGAGTAGTAGAAATAATTATGGAACTACTCGGATAATAATACCTTACTGCGATATTTTATTACATGTATTTAATGTACATGAATTATATTATGTAAGAATGAAGTATATCTTTAAATTCCTAATATGGTAACAATTGTACATTAAAATTACATTTTTGGGAATTAAAGGAACCAAGCTAAGCTTTAGTTGCTGAGAATTAGCATTGTCCCAAATTGAGTGTCCCATTTACTCTAAAAAAAACCTCAGTCACGTGTAAGAGTAAAAGGCTAAGGCCTATGTTCTTCATTTTTCTTCCAAGGCTTGCTAGGCAATGATCATGGGGGGAGTGGTGCTCATGATGCAAATCAACAACTAAATTACCAACTCTTTCTTATACTTCATGCAATCCCTCAATCCATGAGTTTGAATTCTTGGACTATGGCTTGGCATGGTTAATGAGTTTCCTATAAAATGAACACTTCCTTTTATTCTCTGTGATTTGGGGAAATTGTCTAAGAATTGCTAAGTAGTAAGGTTGAGAGCATACAAGTAATCAAGAGCTTAGAGGTTATTTGGAGCAAGTTCTTTTCAAATTGCAGAGGTATAATCCCATTCATTACTTTCCAAATTCATTCTCTGTCAAAATAGAGTTCTTGAGTTCTTGAAATTCAAATTCTTGATTTTGTGGAATTGTATATTAAGGAGGTTGGGTAATGTCCATATAGATGTTATATGATCATATAAGCATGTTGCAATTGATATATGAGTGTTTAGAATCAAATTCGTGAGTAATTTCTATGGTTGGGTTAGTTTTCACCAAGGCGATCATTTTCGCTCTGAACCAGAACAATGCCTTGCAGTAAGAAATATATATCAATTGAACTAAAGTAGCTTAACTCATACGACCTCTGAGTTCAAATTGAGCTTGCTATTTTAAGAATTGGCTAAGTGTGATAAATTATTATGGCATAAGCCAACATGCAAACATGTGTAACATGTATATATAAGTATAAATAACCTAATGTGAGCATGTCTTACTAAGATTAGCATGATTTGGTAGAAGATCTTTAACAAGGACTTTTAGTTTTGAAAATAAACTTTGTTAAAGTTCATGTTCTGCAAATTTTGAGCTTAGTGGTCTATATACATGACTGATTTCACACATAAATGAACATGATATATGATTCATAGTTCCTTGAGCATGACCACCTTATTAGGCTTTGTGTTAGAGAATATTTTTTCAAGAAAAGCTTAGCATAGTGAACTAACATGCATGACTTCTACATGATTTAAACTCTGACCTTGTGAGCATGATAACATGACTTGACTACGTATGTTTAGAGCTTTGAAGTTATGTTGTATGTGTTGAATGGCATTGTTCAAGTCTACAATGGTTTCAAAAGTAAACTTGAACATATTTTTAGAATCTAGTTGCATCACATGATTATCTATATTCTAAAGGATTTATATGTCATGATATGTCTAGAATATCCCTAGATATGATTTATATGTGCTATGTCGCATCATTCATGAAAAATGTTATTTTTCATTATGTCACTAAACATAGGTATTATATGTTAAACATAATGGAAGTAAACCATGCATGAGGTGAAAGTATGTTTTAAAGTGTGAAACGATGATAGCTATGAGTAAAAGATGTGAATATGTACGAGCATGTGTAGTAAAGTTTATGTGACCTCTTTTTGAGAACATAAGGCTAATTAGTACACCTAGTGATTTCATAACCCTATTTGGTTTTGATTCGTGGAAATCCTAAACTAAAGTCCCTAACATATAAGGTTGAACTTGAAATGGTCATACAATTATGTAAAGACCTCGAGCGTGTATGCATGTTAAGTGTAAAGTATGGACTGAAAACAGGAAATGCAAAGCTCAGTCTTGGTCTGGCCAGGGGACAGCGCAGCTGCGCCATCCCTAAGCTTGGACATGGCGCAGCTGCGCCATCCTGCAGTTTTGAATAGGTTCTATTTTGGATCTGATGTTTGAACCATGCTTGTATTATTACTATATATGATCAGTATGGTATGTAATGTGTTAAGAAGCATGTTATGTGAGAAAGAGGAATGTTATTTAAGACTTCCAAAATGTTAAAGTCCAAAGGAATGTTTTCAAGATATAAAGCAATGATACGTTATTTGAATTTGTGAGGTCTTACAATCTGATTTGTGCTATATAGTTAATGTTGTATAAAGTTACAACTAAGTTAGACGTTTGTGTGTACGGTTGAACTTAACGATATGAGATTTAAATATGTCGAACACCTAGTGAGTTAAGTGTGTGGTAGCTATATATGAATGTTGATGTCATATACGAGTGGTTAAGGTATACCTAGACATACCTAGCTATTCTAAGCGTATGATGAGAAAGTGAAGTGTAGGTTTTACGAACCTAGTTAAAGAACAATGTAACAATAGTATTATATTGAGAATACATGAAATATGTTACTGATGGATATGAATCCATGATTATATAACTATGTAGGAATACACGAAGTGCAGTTAAGCGTTAAGTAGTTAAGTCGTAGTTCATAAACTACGAATCAGGCAAGTCTTTCAGTTCCTATTTGTTATATGAACTCGATAATTGTTAGTTGATTTATATTATACTATGCAAATGTTGATGTATATATATGAAATAAATATAAGATATGTAGGAACTGTGACAGTTAATCTTTAATGATATGTTTATGTTTGTAAATCTCTATGCCTGTTATGTGTGAAGTAACATGCGTAGTGAATATTAATTAATTATGAATGCATGAACTGAATATGCTATTATATGCTATGTGCTGCATGAAAACTGTTAGAATTGATGGGCTGTCGAGCTCACCCTTGCAAATAACCACTTTTGCAGGTTAAGGATACACGATAAAGGTTACGTGCTACTTGATTGATAAAGTTCAATCACATCAAAGGAGATTGATTTGTTTAATTAAATATATGCTCTTGAACCATGTTTAAGTTCTATTAAATATATTTGATAGTAGTTTACGATGTTTAATATATGTTAGCTTGTAAAGTTGTACTAGGCGGTACATAGAGGAGTTCGAATTGAGGTGTAAGAATTTATACAAAAATTGAATAGAGTGAATCATAGCATAACTTGATTTAGGGATTTGTAATTGATTCGAGTTATGATATCAATAAAAGATTTATTTTTCAAGGAGATTGAAAAAGTTTAAATTATTCCACGTATTTGTATAACATTGAATGTGATGTAAAATAGGGATAGTAAATGACCAAGATTAGAAACTTATGAAAGTTTGGGATCATTATACAGATCCTGGAGATGGAAAGAATTTATATTCTAAATTGTAATAAGTAAAGTTATATTCATTAATATTTGAATAAAAGATATAAATAGTTTAACGATATTAGTATCATAGCGGACCGAATCTGAGGTTCAAAGGGACCTGGATTTGGGGGCGCCACAGGTTGGTATCAAAGCTGTAGGTTATAAACTTAGGTAAGTGTACCTTAGGCTATAACCTGAGAGAAAGAAAGATAAAGATTAAAATTTATATATAAGTGAAGATTCAAAGAAGAATCTTGAAGTATCTAGAGAATGAGAATTCAGGAGTTTCCTAACTCCGGTAATAAAAATGTTAAGATGGTATCTATATGACAAAGAGAATAATAATGAACTCGAGTTGAGTTTTGTTGATAATAGGGAAAGAACCCTAAGGTAAATTGATGATCACGACGTGATCGGATTGAGCTATGAAGTGATAAATAGTCTATAACGACTAAGTGTGTATAGCTTGATGCTATAAGTGAATGTACTATGAAATGGTACGATATGAACTCATGAGAAGTTATATGTGATAAGATACGAAGAATTCGTATCAAGTAAAGTGTAAGATAGAGTTAAGTGGGATTTCAATTGAGTTGTATGATTCCTTGTGTGGGCGGGGAA
This sequence comes from Panax ginseng, assembly GCA_020205605.1. Lineage (NCBI taxonomy): Eukaryota > Viridiplantae > Streptophyta > Magnoliopsida > Apiales > Araliaceae > Panax > Panax ginseng. The sequence continues at coordinate 37,447,105 of CM035130.1, read as the reverse complement.
TTGTGCGTGGTGTAAAAACCAATTAGTTCTGGCACTGATAATTATTGAAATGTTTGTGTCGCGCTATATGCTATATACTTGTTGAGAAGGTAATTCTTTTCTCATATGTATAACAGATAAATAGGTTATAGTTAGAGAATATAAGGTTAAGTTGCGAGTTCTTAAAACTCATACTTATGGTATGTTCGTGACTCATAATTATATGAAATGTTTTTGAACCCCGCAGCGAATGGACGCATGTGGTCTGACTAGGGTAAGTTCTTAAACTCATATGATGATGGCAAGTCCTGAATTTCTAAAGTGTGGTAAGTTTGATGAACTATATCGGGTATATATTTGTTATGAAGTTAGAAATTTTGGTATAGTAAGCATTGATGGTGTTAAAGATTGATAGAATAAGGCATGGAGTAAAGTTGATGGAGAAACATGGATTTTCTAAATCTTCTAGCTCTGCTAGCTTTTCAAAATTTATTGACTTCGTGCTGATGTTTGCACTTCTGTTTTCTCGAAAAACTTTAGATCATGTGATTGAACCAATGATGTTTAAAAACAATACCGTTATTCTTATGTCTATGCTAATTGTTTCGGCTAAGGCAAAAATGATTTGAAAATTTTCAAAATGTATTTCTAACCATGTGCATCATTTGATATGGTGTAGAAATAGTAAACGATGGAGTCATCAATGCAATTGAACCTAGTGTTGGTTGTGATCGAAAGATAGTCAGCCCACTATGGTATAATGTAATATGACAAAGTCACCTAATGGCGGAATCCTCAACATACTACTAATCTAGTACGATATCATGACGTCATAAAAGAATTTTGGTTTTCTTTTAAGTTATAAAGAAAGTCAATTAAGTTGGCCAAATTATTTCGATTGATGTTTGAGTTATTAATAAAAGTCTAAGCTATTTGATTTGGCTAGACGACTGTTGAAAAATATTTGTGAAATTCAAGCGTTCTTGATTATTTACGCCAAGCCAGATTGCTCTGGTGCGGATTCGGATAAAAAAAAAGAAGCTGAGGTGAACAACCCTATAAGGGGACATATTTTTTGGGACAATGGTTCTGAGTGTAACGCATGTAGTCGTTACAAAACACTACGTTGCGGCCCAACGTAGTGGTACAATAGGCTGGCCACCTAGTGTACATGTGAAGGGTGTTTTCAGTCTTTGTGATTGATAAACATTCTGGTTTGTAGTGCGAAGTATTGTGATGAAGCATTGGTTCACGGTCTAGTGTGACCCCTCAGCATAATTTGGAATCTGAGTTATTCATACTACTTTCCGATTATTGAAAAATCGTGGAAGACTTTTATTCTTCTGTGTGATGAATGTAGTGAGTGGAATGTTCCTTAGAAAGGAGAATGTGGTAGAATACAAGTGAGCAAGTTATAATAAAACTTCCAAAAAGAGAATGAATTAAATTATTCAAAAGAATATGTAATATTCGAAATACCATCGAGTAGAGGAGGTTTCGGTGATTCCGAGGACGGAATCCTTATAAGGGGGAGAGGATGTAAGAACCCGAATTTTTCAGAAAATATTAAAATAAAAATTTAGTGAATAAAATTCTTAAGGCATTTGAAGGGTTCAATTAAAAATATATAATGTGTTACGAGGTATGTGGTATTGTGTTACATAGGGTAATATGCGCTATATAATAAGTGAGGTTGTGTTTAATAAATATATATATATATATATATATATATATATATATATATCATTATATATTTGTTATAAATTGTAGAGATGAATTAGTGAGAAGATGGAAAAAATTATCTATTGATGTTAAATAATTTATGTGAAATTATTATAGTAAGTTGGTGACATTAAAATATCTTTGATAATCACCAATTTCTTGAGTATATGTACGAGTGAATATCAAGTCTAAGGTAGTGCAACCTTACTCTTTAATGGTTGACGATAGAGATGGGCTAAACGATTCCTTCCGAGAGAAATAAGGTATATACAAATTGGTAATCGATCTAACTCAATCGTGGAAAAACAAAGGTAGATTTAGATGCCCGAATTGTTGGTTGTTTGTGGGAAACCACTCAGTGTACTATATTGAATACTATTAAAGACTCGAGGTGTGCTGTGTTTGGACTTGTATATATGTACGTTGTTGACGAGAGAAGAAAATCGATATACCTTTAATTTGGTTAGAGTATTATTAAGTAATTCGATACATGGCGAGAAGTGAAGATGAAAGGAATGTATGTATGTGTTACATTCGAGTTTTGTGTTATTGGTGGTATGAAACCGTAAAGGAGATGTATAGTTGGTTAAACTAATAAGGGAGATAGAGTTTTAAAACTCGAAGTGTGATTCTTAAATTATTAAGGAAAATAGTAACCGATGGTGTGAAACCAAAGAGGGGATTTATGATTAGACGAGTTAACGCTTAAGGAGGATATGTAAAGTATTTAGAAGCGTAAGGTTTCATTTCTGCTAAGGCAGAACTTGTCTACCTGAGAATTTGGTATGGCGCAATTTGCGCCATTATTGAAAAAGTTTATGACCAGTAATGCAATTTGCTTTGGTCTCAGTAATATCGCTTTTGGAAAATTAAAATTCAAGTCTCGGGTATTAAGGGCTCATAAAGATAATAAAATCATAAATGAGGTTAAGTTTTCCATGAATGGATTTGAATAAGGGTTAATTAATTAACCCTTGGATTAATTAAGGTCGGTTAAGTTAAGATATTATGGAATATTATATTCTATTAATTAGAGGAATGCATAATAATTATTGAAAAGAAATTATTAATATTAATTAATTATTGTGTGGGTTGAAAGTACCCAACTAAATGATATTTAGCCCAATTAGAATATTAATGTGGACATTATCATTAAATAGTATTACTATGGGTAATATGGAAAATGTGGGTAGTAGTGATATAAAATTTCCACGGCTTAAGAATACGTGAAGTGTGACATTTAATTGAGACTATTGATATAAGGTACCAAGTGGTATAGTGAAATCATATGTAGTGGTAATACAGAAATAATTAAATATTTGTGTATTCTAGAAACTGAGAAAGGAATTAAATATTTAAATAAACATTAATATTAAATAAGGTATAATGTGATTATGTGAGTAGTAGAAATAATTATGGAACTACTCGGATAATAATACCTTACTGCGATATTTTATTACATGTATTTTGTAAAATCCCAAATTTTACGAATAAAGATTTAATTTTCTCGAAATATTTTTTTTAATATTATGGTGTGAATTTAAGATAATGTTATAGTTGTGGGTAGTATTTATAAATTTTGTAAAGTGTACAAGTTGTTATATAATATTCGATTGGTCGGGGAATATTCGTTTTAACAAGGAATATTTGTATGACTGAAGATAATTATTAGGTGGACCTATTAATGGAATTATTATTGATCGATTGAAAACGCGACAAAAATATATTTATGAAAATAATGGCGGAAGTTTTACCGTTAAAACTGTTGAACTACCCAGTAGTAAAAGTATAGTAATACGCGTGGTTGCATAGTAGTACACGATATTAATTATTGATGCTTACGTGAGAAGTCACTTAGTTTTGTTTTATTAGTATTATTAATGTAATAAAACAAAAAAGCTTTTTATATAAAACAAAATACTTTTATAAAGTTATTTGTTTTATTAGACAATAATTAGAATATAATATATTTTATTATGCATAGTGTTTTGCATAGTAAAATCTTTTTATATAAAATAGAATACTTTTATAAAGTTATTTATTTTATTAGACAATAATTAGGATATATTATATTTTATTACGCATAGTGTTTGCATATAAGGCTGCGTATAGTGTTTGCATAGTAAAATCTTTTTATATAAAATGAATATTTTATAAAGTTATTCATTTTATTAGATTATAAATAGAATATATATTATATTTTATTTAAAAGATTTTGTTTTATTAGAATATTTTATTAAATCAATCTGACCGTCTGCTTAAAGTAAATCAATATGGACCGCTCATGAATTAGTTACTATATCAAATCCATTCTCCTATAAATAAAGCTCATTCCTTCATTATTTCTTACTTAATTCAATCAAACTCTAGAGAGAAAAACAACTATAGAGAGAGTTCTTCTTCTATAATCTTGAGCGTATTTCTTTAGAGTTTAAGAAAGCTTTGAGCATAGTGCAAGTTTTCTTCGAGTATATCCTCGCCTCTACCAAATGAGTACTCTTCTTTCAAAGGTAAGGGATATTATTTGTTTTGTACTGTAAGGGTATTATTTTTCTTTCAGATTCATAAAGAGAACTTCATTATTCCATTCTCAGTATTATTCATTGGAATAACCTAGATACTGCGACTACCCTATACTTGGTGAAATTCTTACATTATTCCATTCTTTATTATTCTGTTGGAATAACTCAGTATACACTGCTACCCTATACTTGGTGAAATTCTTACATTATTCCATTCTTTATTATTCTGTTGGAATATCCCGTCTGCGTGCGCTTACATGACCGGTTCCGTTATTTATTATTCTCATTAGAATATCCCAGCTTGGTCAGTATTACCTCGACACGGTTCCATAATTATTATTCTGTTGGAATAACTCATCTGCGGTGGGCCTATCGCATGCATGGTGATTTCTTTTATTCCATTCTTTATTATTTTGTTGGAATATCCTCATTGCATGCGAATTTCACCGACCTAGTTCCGTTATTTATTATTCTGTTGGAATAACTTTATCGTAATCTCTATCGCATGCCCGGTGATTTCTTTTATTATTCCATTCTTTATTATACTCATTGGTTTAAGTTTTGACTTACATACTCCATGAAATTAGTGGAATATCCTTGATAATTGCGCTTCATCCAGTATCTTTTCATGGAAATATTCTTCTAGCATTCTTGAATTTTACTCTACAAAGAAGTATCATGTTGATAATTTGGACGTTATTAGTTCCTGGATAATTTAATTCTTGAACTTGTTTTACTGAATTCTTATATCATTGTCATCATCCTCATGTTTATATTTTGTTGAAAGTCATCTGTGTCCTGTAGTGCATAGATGGACTTGGTATGATTATGACCAGGGATTATTCGGTATAATCATGACCATAATGTTACAAATGATGTTGAAAAAGTCATCATTGGCCTGTAGTGCATTGATGGACAGTTTTTGGTATGATTATGGCTATGGATTCTCTTCGGCCAAGGGAGCAAAGATGAATTGTTTTATGGCATGATCAGGACCGTTGATGAAAACACGATTATCTTTGGCCCGTAGTTCATGGATAATTTGTGGTCGTGATACTAAAAAAAATATCATTGGCCTGTAGTGCAGGGATGATTTGATGATGTGGATTATTTATTGAGCTGAGTCTCAGTGATAAAAGTGATGAAAAACTTTTTAAATCATAGAAGATGGTAGATTTTATTCTCTACTTGACTCTTCTAATGGATTGCTTGTTCCACTGCAGTTAAACTTGATGTTTGTTATATTGTATCAGTTTAACACTGTTGAAGGCTAACGATAATTTATTCTGCATTATCTTAGTCATAATATTTCTTACTGAGCTAGTTGAGCTCACCCTTTCTTTCATTGTTCTCTTCAAGAAATGAGAACATAGCTGGGACTAGTCGGGGAACAGAGTGATGGTCCTAGATGGTGCATTAGTAGTCCTCACTATTCTGTGAAATAGTTTAATAATAAATGTAATGAGGACTCCATTGAGTGTGGATATTGTCTAGATGACAATATTTGTATTAAAACTCACAGCATATGTTTTGTTGTATTTTACACGACTGTTGTATAATTAGTTTGTATTTGTATTCAGTACCATGTATCTGACAACCCAAGATGGGTGATGTATACCTATTTTTGGGGGCATCACATATTTAATGTACATGGATTATATGATGTGAGAATGAAGTCTATCTTTAAATTCATAATATGGTAACAATTGTACATTAAAATTATATTTTGGGAATTAAAAGAACCAAACTAAGCTTTAGTTGCTGAGAATTAGCATTGTCCCAAATTGAGTGTCCCATTTACTCTAAAAAAACCTCAGTCATGTGTAAGAGCAAAAGGCTAAGGCATATGTTCTTCATTTTTCTTCCAAGGCTTGCTAGGAAATGATAATAGGGGGGAAGTGGTGCTCATGATGCAAATCAACAACTAAATTACCAACTCTTTCTTATACTTCATGCAATCCCTCAATCCATGAGTTTGAATTCTTGGACAATGGTTTAGCATGGTTAATGAGTTTCCTATAAAATGAAAACTTCATTTCATTCTCTGTGATTTGGGGAAATTGTCTGAGAATTGCTAAATAGTAAGGTTAAGAGCATACAAGTAATCTAGAGCTTAGAAGTTATTTGGAGCAATTTCTTTTCACATTGCAGAGGTATAATCCCATTCATTACTTTCCAAATTCATTCTTTATCAAAAAAGAGTTCTTGAGTTCTTGAAATTCAAATTCTTGATTTTATGGAATTGTATGTTAAGGAGGTTTGGTAATGTCCATATAGATGTTATATGATCATATAAGCATGTTCCAATTGATATATGAGTGTTTAGAATCAAATTTATGAGTAATTTCTATGGTTGGGTTAGTTTTACCGCAAGGCGATCTGTTTTACTCTCTGAACCAAACACTTGATGCAATTTGTGCATAATTGAACTAACATGTGCAAATGCATCACTTTTTTTTTGAGTTTAGTTGAGCTTGCTGTTTTAAGAATTGGCTAAGTGTGATAAATTATTATGGCTTAAGCCAACATGCAAACATTTGTAACATGTATATATAAGTATAAATAACCTAATGTGAGTATGTCTTACTAAGATTAAAATGATTTGGTAGAAGATCTTTAACAAGGACATTTAGTTTTGAAAATAAACTTTGTTAAAGTTCATGTTCTGCAAATTTTGAGCTTAGTGGTCTATATACATGACTGATTTCACACATAAATGAACATGATATAAGATTCATAGTTCCTTGAGCATGACCACCTTATTAGGCTTTGTGTTAGAGAAGTTTTTTTTCAAGAAAAGCTGTAATAACCCGATATTTTCTATATAAAATAAATAAGAAATTTTGCGTATAAATTTTTTTTTTATTTAATGACGAGACTAAGTGTCAAGTAAAGTGAACGATAAATGCGAATACATTTATTACTTGAAAAATTAGAAATAATTTTGGAATTATTAATTACCACAAATTATATGGTAATAAATTTCATAGTAGTTCTAAATGTTTTATTAATTATTTTCCATGAAAACATGATTGGAAATAATATATGAAGTGATAATTAGATTTATATAATAAATATTTTATTATATGAATTGTTCGTAATATTTAAGATAATTATTTTAACTTGATTATTGATCTCGTATGAAGAATAAGTCGGGACATGAGATCCAAACCTGGATTGGGATTGGGATCAAGATATGAGAATAATAATATTATATTATTTATACAATGATTTTACATTACCATAATTATTATGTAATGGGTATGCTTGAATGAGATAATATTGAAAGAATGACGGTCAATTAGGTCATAGCATATTACCGTCTTTGTGAAACCCTAATTATTAAACTCGGCTATGGGATATTTCTCGAGTAGTAGTGATCGTGTATATGAAGTTACTGTGAATAAGAATATCGATAATTAGAAGAAACCCTAATTATCAATAGACGTCGATAATTAGGACAAACCCTAATTATTATAACCCTAACCAGGTTGAAATTAGAAACCGTAACGAATCGTGTTAAGTAAATATACACGATAATTAAAGAACCACTAATGGTCAATTAGAAACCCTAATTGATGACGTTGAGAAACCCTAATTTTAATTCACACGGGTTTAATTTCGATGTTATTGTATAAGTGTTTTAATTTACCAAAGGATAGAAGTTAATTGGTAAATTATAAGAATTAAATCTAGTGATTAAATATTACATTTAATTGTCTTGTACAAGATTGCCCATACACTCTTAAACAAAGCCCAACCATCACCCATAACAAATCGTAAGCAAGAATCAAGAATTTTTGGCAAAAGGGTATAAGAACACTAAACCTAGAAATCCTTTGATTCGATGTTATTTGATGCAATTGATTGTTTAAAGTTGTGTAATAGAATGTTAATTAATGATATGGGTTGATAAATCAAAGACCCATAACATCAAAGCACAATTTGAAGATTTAAGCAAGTTGGAAAACCGAATTACATTATTTTTTTTTCACCAAATGTCAGAGGCCATAACTCTTTGCCCGATCATGAGTTTTGTTCTTCAAAAGTTGTTATGTGTAGCCTGATATGTGCTCTTTAATCTGCAAAAAGAATCAAGTCCATATCATGTATAGATTAGAAGTTATAGATGGTCAAACATGGTTGACCGATCATGATAAACTATTTTTGGGCAGTCTGTAATGGGGGCATTCTCGTCAGCTTTTTGTGCTTTAAAAGGTCTGGGCTTTTGATATAATGTAGTGCACTAAGGTAGGAAGCCATAGGCTTTGGAATGACCTCATTCCGACCTCGGATGAGGGAATTACGGTGATTGGAAGGAAATGTGTCAAATTTCTCAAAACTGAAAGTCAGCAGGAGGATGTGCTATTCGGGACACTTTTTCGATTAGTTAGTATTTCCAAAACCTTCTGGTCTTTTGGTATGTTATAGTACACCGAATAAGCTTTCCATAGACACCAAAACGGACTAAATCTGATATCGGAGGAGAGAGTTATGACATTTCAAAGTAGTAGTGTCAAAACTTCCCAATAAGTGCGGTGCAGTCTATTTGAACGGAATTTCTGGGCTGATGTGTTCGGAATTTGGAAATGGTCAAAGAATAAAAGTTGTAGCCCCAGAAGTTAGCTTCGCGTGGGCTCAAGAATCGCTCAAAAATGTTTTAAAATGAAAGAGTTATGACTTTTTTAGCGGAAGAGGGTAAAGCTGAAACGAGATTGAAAACTGTTATTAACGTCCACTTTTGACGCACTGTTTGGGCTACCTAATGAACCCGAATAGGGTAATTCGTATTTTTTAAAAATATTCTTACATACCATGTATAACATATCCAAAAATCAGATTAATCGGAGTTATGAGCAATGCGTTAGAAAATCGCAAAGTGAGCTATTGAAAAATTAGTATAAACCAAGTCCCACATCTACTAAATTGAGAACTTCACCATTTTCTAAACCTATAAATAGAAGGGCTTGGCCTTTGTTTCATTCACCAACAATAAGGCCTCAATTTTTGAGAAAGGCTTTGTTGTGGGAGAACTTTTATAAAGATCTCCTTAGTTAAATTTTGGGCGTGGAAGTGCGTGTATTCATCATGGAATTCGTATTTCCTAATTATGTTTCTTATTTAATTTTTGTAATGTTATTATTTTTAATTGTTAGTTAAAGTTTGAATTTTTGAAGTTTAGTTAGTGTTGTTAATAAACTAGTTAGTTTACTATGTTTATTTTGGCTTGGAATTGATTATGTAAATGAGTTATTTGTGATGACTTTTAATATTTTGTGATGAATTTCATTAATTAATAATTATTAATGATCTTAAAGTTATTTAATGATTATATTAAATAATTTAGTTTAAAAATGATTTTAATATTATAAAAATCATTTTAAATGAAAATAAGGTATTTAAAAATATTTGAAGTTATAAAATATAACTTTTAATATTTAAATGATAATTTCATTAATAATTAAATATTAATGATATTAAGATAATATTAATGATATTTAGTTTATTTAATGATTAATATTAAATAAATAGTTTAAAAATTGTTTTACTTATTTAAAAACCATTTAAAAAGGATATTAAGGATTTAAAAATATTTTAAGTTATAATTAATGACTTTTAATATTTGGATAAATAGTACATTAATATTTAAATATTAATGGTAATTATTTGGGTAATATAAATGTTTTAAAAATAGTTTGAGTTATTATAAATAACTTTTATATTTTAGCAATGGTTTCATTAATAGTTTAGTATTAATTAAACTATTAATGATAATGGAATTGTTTAATGTTTAAATCATTTAATTATGATTCCGATATTTGAAAGTTATAAATGACCAAACTAGTTTAATTGTAGAACCGATTATGAAGTTCTCAATTTGAAGAAGAACACCTATAATAATGCTTATATCACTATAGGCCCTTTAGTGATGATTTGAATTATTTTAAATTTTTCAATTTCGAAATTGCGAAAATGATTAAAAATAAGATGTCCGATATTTACAGATGTTGAGGTATAGAATAAGAGTCTTAGACTCAGATTTTACCCGATAAAGTTGTCGAGATGCGCAAACAAATGTCGAACTTTATAAAAGAAAGAAAAGACTACTATAAGAGCATGGATGAGATATTTGAAAAATGTATAAAAATATTTCAAGTATAGAATAGAACTAAAAGTATGATCACCGTGATTATGTGATTAGACTATGTCTTTAATAAATAGGCGATACTATGTGTTACGATATATTGTTCTAATCGAATGAATGATCCGATTATTGATAGGTTGTGATAAAGAGATAAAACCTAAGTTGAGATTTGTAATCGTGAATCAAAAAGTATCTTACCTTTGCATTTCCTTTATGCAATGGACATGAGTAAGAAGTTTGAGAATTCTTTTCTATTCCCGCATGATTATATGCGCTTTGATTATCAACATGTTAGCTCGGATATATATTACATTAAGTTGATTTCTAAATGGTTATACAAGATGTCCCCACTTGGATAATCATGGCGATTATTCACATGTTGATACACCTTTGTCAATTACCCGTATATATATATATGTTGAATTACATATTATTGTTGAAAGCAAGATTAAAACCTTCTGGTTTGGAACCGTGGCATGTATGAACATCCCTATATGGGATGATTTTTTGCGCTTCAGGCGATGAGAATAAAACGATGAATTTCGCTCGAGTTATGTAGTATTGATCAATACAGGTACAACGGGGTTGATCACCCTCGTGTCCCGTAAGTTATGACGGTTTGAGGATAGAATTTCGCTAAACCTTTTCAAAATGAAAAGAATGTTCATAGTATGTTTCTTAAACCCTATTCAAGGGTAGAGCGAGCCAAATTTAAAGAATTTGAAGAGAGTCGTTATGTGAATTTTTATCAAGATGCAGATTACTTCACAACTTTCAATTCGTTGTAGAAGTGTTATGTAAAGAGAATACTTATATTCTTTCAGCTTATATATAATTGTTATTACTTGCTGGGCACTTAAATGCTCATCCTTGCTTAAATTAAATGTTTTCAGTTATGTATGAGCAACTTGAAGGCTTAGACACGAGCAAAGGAAAAGGAAAGCTGATTGAATAAGTGTGTATTATGAGTTAATGGTTATAGTTGTATTGGTATCTATTCAAGTATTGTAAGGAATGTATTTGAAGGTCACGTACCTGGGGACGTAAACTTTGATGTATGTAAATTAAGTTCGAATGTATTATTATTTAGTATTATTCAACTTAAAGAAATGGTATCGTGGAGAACCGAGTTCGGGTTTCAAGTACCTGGATTTGGGGTCGTCACAGGTTGGTATCAAAGCTGTTGGTTATGAAGCTTAGGTAGGAATACCTGAGACTAATAACCGCAATGATTAGGATAAGTATTAACTCATATAGAGTTAGTTGGTCGATAAGATTCAAAGATGAATCTCGGCGAGTGTAAAGACACGAGCTCCCTAACTCGATTATAAAGTTAAGCAGGTTGTGGGGAATAGATTGAGTCTAAAAAGACCGAAAGTGCGATTATGAGAGATCGTAAAATAAAACGATCAAGATATAGAACTAAATCGTAATATATACGATGAGATCACCCCGTGATCTGATAAGGCTATGACAGCCAGAAGGAATCAATCTGATGATTGGAAAGTTTACAGCAAGATTGCTATGTATGAATTGTACTATCAATTGGTACAGATCCAGAAGAGAATTATAAATACGAATTAAATCCGTATGGAGAATGGGGTTAGTGTTAGATGGGGATTCAATTGAGGACTCATGTCGGCAGCTGAGTTGTATGATTCTTCGTATGGGAGTTGAATTGTACTTGGTGTAAAAAACCACTTAGTTTCGCACGCGATAATCATTGAAATGTACGTATCGCTATTATTTGTTATATGCACATTAAGAGGATGACTCCATTCTCAGGTGTATAACAGGTAGATAGGTCATAGATAGAGAATATAAGATTAAGTTCGAGTTCTTAAAACTCATACCTATGAGACATTCTTGACTCATAATTATTTGAAATGTTTATGAACCCCTCAGCGAATGGACGCCAAAGGTCTGACTAGGATAAGTTCTTAAACTCATATGATTATGGCAATTTATGAACTCATAAGTGTGGTTTGACGAACTGGGTTTAGTTTTATGTGAATGGAGTGTTATAGATTACATGAACAAATAAATTGTTAAGTAAATGATTTTTAGTGAAGGTGTTAGGTTTTCCTAAACTCCTAGTTATGCTAAACTTCAAAATTTTTGACATCAAGCTAAATACGCACTATGTGCTTTTGAAAACAAAAATGTAGACTCGTAATCATTTTTGAAATGGTTTAAAGTACGGTCTATGCTACTTATTTTGGCTAGACGCAAATGATTTGAAATATCAAAATTTGTTTTTAATTATCACTCATGTACCATGTAACCTGGTGCAGAGATGATAAAAATATGATGGAGTTGTAAATACAGGAATACTTAGTGTGAATTTGACCTTAAGTCGCTGTTCCACTATTGTATGATGTGTTATGACAAAGTCATACAATGACTCAAGCATCCTCAACGGATTGTTAATGATGACGGCATCATGGCGTCATTCTAAAAATGTTTTCAAAAGTTTAATTTGCCAACGGGTTTGGCTACATCTAAATAATTCGATTGAATTGAATTATTGATATGAGTCTATCTTTATTTGAATCAACAGACTAATGTTTATGAAAACTCTAAGTGTTCATTGAAAGAAATTTCCCGAACCAAATTGTTTGATGCGGAATCCTATGATAAAGACCGAGGTGAACAATGTTGTTTGGATAAATGATCCAATCTAATGGCGTAAATATTCGCTAGGTATGATTAATACGTTATGCATGACGTAGGGGTACAATAGGCTAATCACCTAAAGTACTATTAATGGTAGTTTACCTTCTTTGTGATTGTAAACATACCAGGTAATGTTTGTTTTGTGGTATGAATACCGTTAAAACTATGTGTTCATGGTATATATGACCCCTCAGCACAATTTGAAAACTTTTACTCTTGTGAGAGGTGTATTGGGTAGCATGTGATGATATGTGTAAATGTTGTAAGACGATAGAGTTAAGCAGGAGTTATGAGGGAGGTTGGAGCAGAGGAGATATTCAGATAAGACAAATGAAGGTTGAAATAGAAGCCAAAGACACTAGATATATACCTTGGACCAGTGCTTTAGTCATCACCTTCATGCGATTCGATGCAGAGTGGATAGAGCGCCTTTCTTAGAGATAAAGCGCTGATGAGAATTGAATAAATTTATCGTCAATCAAAATAAGAGACAACGATATATAGAACTCTTGATTGTTTGTGTATATATACTATATGTTAATCGTGGTAACTTATGTATGTAGATGTCCGGTGAGAAAGATATGTGGAATTAGAAGGATCATATTCACACCCCGAGCTAATATCGAGGCCAATGAGATGAAATAGAAGCTCACTAGGAACCCAAATCGGACAAGGTGGCTATCGTGGAAAAACGTAGCATCGATCCAAAATGTTGGATTTGACAGATAGTGATTCGAGACACTAAAGTTGAAGTCGCTCAAGCATCAACGGAGGTGCAGGATTTGGAGAACAAGGTTTCTTCATTGGAAGGTTGTGGAGATAGAAAAGTTGATCGTCGAGGCGTTAATGGAAACAATGGAAGAGCATGATAAGCTCAAAATCCAAATTGACCAGATGGAGCCTCAATCGACACATCCGTGAAGGACACACCTCTCCTCGTTGCCCACTTATAAGAAAGGTGGATGTTTTAATTGTGGGATGGAAGGACATCGAGCGAATGAATGTCCGAAAAAGGCTTTATAAATAAGTAGTATGGGTTATGTATGTAATATGTGTGATAAGTAATGAACTATTTTTAACTTTTATGTTGGTTAAGATTTTAAATCCCGACTTTCGTAGTCACAAAAGGATAGTTTTGTTGATTAAAGCGAGGATGTCTTTGTGTAAATATTCGATAAATGAATATGAATCTAAGTTTGAGAAATGAAACGAGTTTAATACATTAATCTTATGCAATAAGGTTTAAAATATAAGGGTATAATTTATGGTTTTATTTAACTTGAGATAATGCCGCCAAGACGTCAAACTCGAAAACCAAAGGATAGAAGAATCTACTAATCTTTGAGGGAACGACAAATTTAATCGATGCAAAACTTTGCAAACATGGTAGCTCAAAGCATCAAACGAGGAACACCAATTCTGGGAAACCAAATGACAATCGCTTGGCAAAATTCAAAGACTTCAAAGTCAAGGACCACGAAATTGAGGAGGATCACCGACCCTATAGAAGCCCGCACTTGGGTGAGCGAGATAGAGAAGCGTTCAGTAATTGCTAAAAAGTAGATGAGGGGCAAAAGACCGCTTTTGCCACTTATATGATGAAAGGGAAGCTAACTTTTGGTGGGAGGCAAATAAGACTCAGGGCAGGAGAAGAAGAAATTACTTGGGATAGGTTTAAGGATTTATTTTTCAAAACTATCTCTCTGTTAGTATCTTGATCTAGAATGGAGGTGAGATTCTGGAGTTAAAGCGAGGATAACATGATCGTCTTGGAGTATGCCAAAAAATTTAATGAGTTGGCTAGGTTTTCTCACATCAAGTGGATACAGAGGCTAGGAAGGCAAGGAGATTTGAGTGGGCTTAAAACCCTCGCTCTCTGAATAAGGTGTCAAGATCTTGCAAATCAATACTTTTGCGGCAGACTCATGGAGAAGGCTATCATTCTTTGAGCAGGAAGTGAGGCCATGAGCCTCTACCATAAGGAGAAGAAGAACAAAAAAGCAAGTCGGGAGGAACAAAGAAAGATAGAAAGTAGTAGTGGGAATAGGGGTGAGAAAAGAATGAGGAATTTTTACGAGAAAATGCAAGTAAAGAAGGAAGGTATAAAGAAGCGGTGTAGTGCAAAGGCAAGAATCATGGGAAGAATCACTCTGGCGAGTGTCTCAAGGGCAAGTTTATATACTACAAGTGCACGCAAGAGGGTCATATCTCTCCCAACCGCCCCAACTCAAGGATGATCGAAGGATGCTTCATATGTGGATCGGCCCGAGCATAAGGTGAGAATCATCCACGAGGGGAATGGAGGCGAGGAACGTAACCACGGGGGAGAAGCGGTGGGGCGTTAGCAATTTCAGACTAAACTCAACCAAGAACTCCAACGAAAAGAAACTCCGAGGGTTTACAACATGACGGTCCAAAGATACTGATGGCATTGGAAATGAACTCCAAAAAGCTATTTGAATAACTTATATATCTTATATTTCGCTTAATCGGATGAGACAAGTTATTATGATGAATAATTAAAGAGCGCTTCGATCAAGTATGATCGAGATCTACGTCTGAATGATTATATGCTATGTACCTTTCTGCAGCATATGAGTTTTTAAAGCGGTGATTCCGGGGACTAATCCTTATAAGGAGGTGAATGTAATAACCCGATATTTTCTATATAAAATAAATAAGAAATTTTATGTATAATTTTTTTTTTTTTTTTTTTAATGACGAGACTAAGTGTCAAGTAAAGTGAACGATAAATGCGAATACATTTATTACTTGAAAAATTAGAAATAATTTTGAATTATTAATTACCACAAATTATATGGTAATAAATTTACAGAAGCCAAAATGTTTTTATTAATTATTTTCCATGAAAACATGATTGGAAATAATATATTAAGTGATAATTAGATTTATATAATAAATATTTTATTATATGAATTGTTCGTAATATTTAAGATAATTATTTTAACTTGATTATTGATGCTTTGTGTATGAAGAATAAGTCGGGACATGAGATCCAAACCTGGATTGGGATTGTGATCAAGAGATGAGAATAATAATATTATATTATTTATACAATGATTTTACTGATTACCATAATTATGTACTCGGGTATGTGCTGACGGATAATATTGAAGCAATGACTACCAATTAGGTCATAGCATATTACCGTCTCTTGTGAAACCTAATTATTAAACTCGCTTATGGGATATTTACGAGTAGTATTCGTGTATATGAAGTTACTGTGAATAAGAATATGTGTAGCCTGATATGTGCTCTTTAATCTGCAAAAAGAATCAAGTCCATATCATGTATAGATTAGAAGTTATAGATGGTCAAACATGGTTGATCGATCATGATAAACTATTTTTGGGCGATCAGTAATGGGGGCATTCTCGCCACTTTTGTGCTTTAAAAGGTCTGGGCTTTTGATATGTTGTAGTGCATCGAGTTAGGAAGCCATAGGCTTTGGAATGACCTCATTCCGACCCTCGGATGAGGGAATTACGGTGATTGGAAGGAAATGTGTCAAATTTCTCAAAAGCGAAAGTCAGCGGGAGGATGTGCTATTCGGGACACTGTTTTCGATTAGTTAATATTTCCAAACCTTCTGGTCTTTTGGTATGTTATAGTACAATCGAATAAGCTTTCCATAGACTCCAAAACGGACTAAATCGATATCGGAGGAGAGAGTTATGACATTTCAAAGTAGTAGTGTCAAAACTTCCCAACAAGTGCGGTGCAGTCCATTTGAACGGAATTTACGGGGCTGATGTGTTCGGAATTTGGAAATGGTCAAAGAATAAAAGTTGTAGCCCCAGAAGTTAGCTTCACGTGGGCTCAAGAATCACTCAAAAATGTTTTAAAATGAAAGAGTTATGACTTTTTTAACGGAAGAGGTAAAGCTGAAACGAGATTGAAAAGCTGTATGAACGTCCCACTTTGACGCCTTGTTTGGGCTACCTAATGAACCCGAATAGGGTAATTCGTATTTTTAAAAATAGTCTTATATACCATGTATAACATATCCAAAAATCAGATTAATCGGAGTTATGAGCAATGCGTTAGAAAATCATAAAGTGAGCTATTGAAAAAATAGTATAAACCAAGTCCCACATCGACTAAATTGAGAACTTCACCATTTTCTAAACCTATAAATAGAAGGGCTTGGCCTTTGTTTCATTCACCAACAATAAGGCCTCCAATTTTGAGAAAGGCTTTGTTGTGGGAGAACTTTTATAAAGATCTCCTTAGTTAAATTTTTAGGCGTGGAAGTGCGTATTCAAATTGCGTGGAATTCAGATTTAGGGTATGTTTTTTATTTAATTTTGTAATGTTATTATTTTTAATTGTTAGTTAAAGTTTGAATTTTTGAAGTTTAGTTAGTGTTGTTAATAAACTAGTTAGTTTACTATGTTTATTTTGGCTTGGAATTGATTATGTAAATGAGTTATTTGTGATGACTTTTAATATTTTGTGATGAATTTCATTAATTAATAATTATTAATGATCTTAAAGTTATTTAATGATTATATTAAATAATTTAGTTTAAAAATGATTTTAATATTATAAAAATCATTTTAAATGAAAATAAGGTATTTAAAAATATTTGAAGTTATAAAATATAACTTTTAATATTTAAATGATAATTTCATTAATAATTAAATATTAATGATATTAAGATAATATTAATGATATTTAGTTTATTTAATGATTAATATTAAATAAATAGTTTAAAAATGGTTTTACTTATTTAAAAACCATTTAAAGAGGATATTAAGGATTTAAAAATATTTTAAGTTATAATTAATGACTTTTAATATTTGATAAATAGTACATTAATATTTAAATATTAATGGTAATTATTTGGGTAATATAAATGTTTTAAAAATAGTTTGAGTTATTATAAATAACTTTTATATTTTAGCGATGGTTTCATTAATAGTTTAGTATTAATTAAACTATTAATGATAATGGAATTGTTTAATGTTTAAATCATTTAATTATGATTCCAGATATTTGAAAGTTATAAATTTTAACCAAACTAGTTTATCAGTAGAACCGATTATGAAGTTCGAATTTGAAGAAGAACACCTATAATAATGCTTATATCACTATAGGCCCTTTAGTGATGATTTGAATTATTTTAAATTTTTCAATTTCGGAAATTGCGAAAATGATTAAAAATAAGATGTCCGATATTTACGAGATGTTGAGGTATAGAATAAGAGTCTTAGACTCAATTTTTACCCGATAAAAAGGCTTAGATGCACCAAACAAATGTCGAACCTTATAAAAGAAAGAAAAGACTACTGTAAGAGCATGGATGAGATATTTGAAAAATGTATAAAAATATTTCAAGTATAGAATAGGAACTAAAAGTATGATCACTGTGATTATGTGATTAGACTATGTGCTGACTGTAATAGACAGTACTATGTGTTAAGATATATTGTTCTAATCGAATGAATGATCTGATTATTGATAGGTTGTGATAAAGAGATAAAACCTAAGTTGAGATTTGTAATCAGCGAATCAGGCAAGTATCTTACCTTTGCATTTCCTTTATGCAATGGACATGAGTAAGAAGTTTCAGAATTCTTTTCTATTCCTGTACAGATTATGTACGCTTTGATTATCAACATGTTAGCTCAGATATATATTCTGTTAAGTTGATTTCTAAATGGTTATACAAGTGTCCCCACTTGGATAATCATGGCAGTTATTCACATGTTGATACACCTTTGTCAATTACCCGTATATATATATATGTTGAATTACATATTATTGTTGAGCAAGATTAAAAACCTTCGGTTTGGAACCAAGCATGTATGAACATCCCTATATGGGAAGATTTTTGCTTAGAAGGCTAGCGAGAATAAAATGATGAATTTCGATTCAGAGTTATGTAGTATTGATCAATACAGGTACAATGAAATGATCACCCTCCGTGCTAGTAAGTTATGACGGTTTGAGGATAGAATTCCGCTAAACCTTTTCGAAAATGAAAAGAATGTTCATAGTATGTTTCTTAAACCCTATTCAAGGGTAGAGCCGAGCCAAATTTAAAGAATTTGAAGAGAGTCGTTATGTGAATTTTTTATCAAGATGATTACTTCACAACTTTCAATTCGTTGTAGTAAGTGTTATGTAAAGAGAATACTTATATTCTTTCACTTATATATAATTGCTATTACTTGTTGGGCACTTAAATGCTCATTCTTGCTTAAATTAAATGTTTTCGATTATGTATGAGCAAATCAAGGCTCGAATACGAAGCAAAAGGAAAAGGAAAAGTTGATTGAATAAGTGTGTATTATGAGTTAATGGTTATAGTTGTATTGGTATCTATTCAAGTATTGTAAGGAATGTATTTGAAGGTCACGTACCTGGGGACGTAAACTTTGATGTATGTAAATTAAGTTCGAATATATTATTATTTAGTATTATTCAACTTAAAGAAATGGTATCGTGGAGAACCGAGTTCGGGTTTCAAGTACCTGGATTTGGGGTCGTCACAAAAGCTTAGCATAGTGAACTAACATACATGACTTCTACATGATTTAACTCTGACCTTGCAAGCATGATAACATGACTTGACTACGTATGTTTAGAGCTTTGAAGTTATGTTG
Source organism: Panax ginseng (assembly GCA_020205605.1). Taxonomy (NCBI): domain Eukaryota; kingdom Viridiplantae; phylum Streptophyta; class Magnoliopsida; order Apiales; family Araliaceae; genus Panax; species Panax ginseng. The sequence goes on along the minus strand of CM035130.1, from coordinate 37,427,429 downwards.
TATGTGTTGAATGGCATTGTTCAAGTCTACAATGGTTTCAAAAGTAAACTTGAACATATTTTTAGAATCTAGTTGCATCACATGGATATCTATATTCTAAAGGATTTATATGTCATGATATGTCTAAAATATCCCTAGATATGATTTATATGTGTTATGTCGCATCATTCATGAAAAATGATTTCAAAGGCAACCTCGAGCATGTTTTCAAACTTAAATTGTATTAAATATGAGTATTTAGTTTTTAAAGGCTTGAGATGCCATGTTATGTTTCATTATGTCAGTAAACATAGGTCTTATATGTTAAACATAATGGAAGTAAATCAAGCATGAGGTTAAAGTATGTTTTAAAGTGTGAAACGATGATAGCTATGAGTAAAAGATGTGAATATGTACGAGCATGTGTAGTAAAGATTATGTGACCTCTTTTTGAGAACATAAGGCTAATTAGTACACCTAGTGATTTCATAACCCTATTTGGTTTTGATTCGTGGAAATCCTAAACTAAAGTCCCTAACATATAAGGTTGAACTTGATATGGTCATACAAGTATGTAAAGACCTCTAGCGTGTATGCATGTTAAGTGTAAAGTATGGACTGAAAATAGGAAGTGCAAAGCTCAGTCTTGGTCCGGCGGGGATAAGCAACATTGCCTTCCTAAGCTCGGACAGTAGGCGCAATTGCTACCATCCTCGCAGCTTTGAATAGGTTCTATTTTGGATCTGATGTTTGAACCATGCTTTGTATAATTACTATATATGATCAGTATGGTATGTAATGTGTTAAGAAGCATGTTATATGAGAAAGAGGAATGTTATTTAAGACTTCCAAGATGTTAAAGTCCAAAGGAATGTTTTCAAGATAAAAAGCAATGATACATTGTTTGAATTTGTGAGGTCTTACAATCTGATTTGTGCTATATAGTTAATGTTTTATAAAGTTACAACTAAGTTAGACGTTTGTGTGTACGGTTGAACTTAACGATATGAGATTTAAATGTGTCGAACACCTAGTGAGTTAAGTGTGTGGTAGCTATATATGAATGTTGATGTCATATACGAGTGGTTAAGGTATACCTAGACATACCTAGCTATTCTAAGCGTATGATGAGAAAGTGAAGTGTAGGTTTTATGAACCTAGTTAAAGAACAATGTAACAATAGTATTACATTGGAATGCATAAAATATGTTACTGATAGATATGAATCCATGATTATATAACTGTGTAGGAATACATGAAGTGCAATTAAGCGTTAAGCAGTTAAGTCGTAGTTCATAAACTACGAATCAGGCAAGTCTTTCAGTTCCTATTTGTTATATGAACTCGATAATTGTTAGTTGATCTATATTATACTATGCAAATGTTGATGTATATATATCAAATGCATATGAGATATGTTGGAAATATGAAAGTTGATCTTTAATGATATGCTTATGTTGGTAAATCTCTATGCATGTTATGTGTGAAGTAACATGCGTAGTGAATATTAATTGATTATAAATACATGAACTGAATATGCTATGTGCTGCATGAAAACTGTTAGAATTGATGGGCTGTCGAGCTCACCCTTGAAAATAACCACTTTTGCAGGTTAAGGATACACGATAAAGGTTATGTGCTACTTGATTGATAAAGTTCAATCACATCAAAGGAGATTGATTTGTTTAATTAAATATATGCTCTTGAACCATGTTTAGGTTCTAGTAGATATACTTGATAGTAGTTTACGATGTTTAATATATGTTAGCTTGTAAAGTTGTACTAGGCGGTACATAGAGGAGTTCGAATTGAGGTGTAAGAATTTATACAAAAATTGAATAGAGTGAATCATAGCATAACTTGATTCAGGGATTTGTAATTGATTCGAGTTAAAATATCAATAAAAGATTTATTTTTTAAAGGAGATTGAAAAAGTTTAAATTATTCCGCATATTTGTATAACATCGAATGTCATGTAAAACAGGAATAATAAATGACCAAGATTAGAAACTTATGAAAGTTTGGGGTCATTATTCACATACTTGAGATGGAAAGAATTTATATTTTAAATTATAATAAGTAAAGTTATATTCATTAAGTTTTAAATAAAAGATATAAATAGTTTGACGATATTAGTATCGTGGCGGACCGAATCCGAGGTTCAAAGGGACCTGGATTTAGGGGCGTCACATATCGCATGCATGGTGAATTCTTCTGTTATTTCATTCTTTATTATTCTGTTGGAATAACCTGTCTATGTGGATTACCGCATGCATGGTGAATGATCCTTTGTATTCATTCTTTATTAAATTGTGGAAATAATTTGTCTACGTGGATTACTGCATGGCGGGTGAAAATCCATTTGCATTTTCGTATATTCTATTATACTCATCTGGGATATCATTTCTTTTGTACTCGTTATGAAATATCATTTTTTTTGGTATTTTTTTGTTACGAGTTACTATTCACCCGGTTACTATTCACTCTAGTATTATTCACTCGGGTATTCGGGGCACTTTTCGTATTTGAAATCTTATTCACGAGTTACTATTCACGGTTACTATTCACCCGATTACTATTCACTCTAGTATCATTCACTCGGGTATTCGGAGACTTTTCGTGTAATAGAAGTACTATTCACGGGTACTATTCTCAAGTATTATTCACCCAAAATATATTTCTTTTCATCCAAATTATTTTTGGTACATGAATATTATTCTTGAATTTTACTCTACAAAGCGAAAGATCATGTTGACAATTTGGACGTTATTGATTTCTGGATAAATTAAATTATAAATCTTTAAAATTTATTGTTGAACTTGTTTTATTAAATTATTATGTCATTGTCATCATCCTCATGCTTATATTGTGATTAAAGGCATCTTTGGCTTACGTGCATAGATGGACTTGGTATGATTATGACCAAGGATTATTCGGTATAATCATGACCATAATGTAACGAATGATGAGGTAAAAGTCCTCATTGGCCTGTAGTTCATTGATGGACAGTTGTTGGTATGATTATGACCAGGGATTATTCGGTATAATCATGACCATTGATGATTACATGAATATCCTTGGTCGTGGTGCAGGGATGATTCGGTTTTATTTATTAAGTTGAGTCTCAGTGATAAAGTTGATAAAAATCTTTTTAAATCATAGAAGATAGTAGATTTTATGCTCTACTTGACTCTTCTAATGGATTGCTTATTTTCGCTGCAGTTGTTGATCTAAAATTTGTTGTCTATTGCATTCTATCAGTTGTTATACTGTTGAAGGCTAAGGATAATTTATTTTTCATTATCTTAGTCATAATATTTCTTACTGGGCTAGTTGAGCTCACCCTTTCTTTCATTGTTCTCTTTAGGAAATGAGAATATAGCTGGGACGAGTCGGGGAATGGAGTGATGGTCCAAGATAAATGGCTTTAGTAGTCCTCTCACTATTCTACGGAATAATATGATAATAATTGTAATGAGGACACCATTGAGTGTGGATATTGTCTAGATGACAATATTCTTGTTTAAACTCTCAGCTATGTTTTGTCGTATTTTACACGACTATTATATAATTAAGTTGTATTTGAATTTATGTACCATGTATCTGGCGACTCAAGATGGGTGATGTATACCTGTTTTGGGGGCGTCACATATAAATATAATTTCATTCTATCTCCAGTATATACTTTTAATTTTTGGGGAATTAGATAAATCTTCTTACTTGTTATCGAATATATGATCTCCGTTGTTTTATATAGCGTATATTTTAGTTTTAAAGCATCATTTCTTTATTATAAACTAAAATTATTTTATGTGTCTCACTGTTCTATGATTTGATGGTGAATTTGACATGTTTGGCAGAAGGAGCTTTGTTTCTATGCTTGATATAATTCTCATTGCCAACTCTGTCACTAAGTTAATTGCTTGATGTGAGATCTGTGTTAAATTCTATTGAAGTAGACTTTTTTGTTGTTTCATTTGGTTTTGTAACCGAAACCGCACCAATTAAAATCGCACCACACCAATCACAAGCGGTTCGTGTGCGACTTTGGATTTGTCAAATCGCACCTAAACGGATTCGGGTGCGATTTAGACTTCAAACCGCACCATGCTCACCCCTAGATCCTGTAATTAATAAAAGAATAAAAATGTTACATGTGTTAATACTGCTATGACTTAGGGAAAGCTAAACAATAGACAATATAGTGAAACATAAGTAAGATAGTGACAGTAACAATATCTATGTATACCTCATTGTCATCCTGATGTCGTGCTACTGCCACCACTACATCCGCTAACTCATCAGGACTCATAGACTGCAGATGCCTGCCCAGTATATACGAAGAAGATCACGATCTTGATAGATCGATCTCACACTGTCAGCAGGAGTATGATAGGCTGGATGACCTGATGACTGTGTAGACTCGGTAGTAGAGCTGCCTGTGCCACTGATGATCGGGCGTCATTTTTGTTCTTGGCCTTTAACGTAGTTTTTCTTCACGACTGACGCCCTCTCCCATAATTCTTAATTAATCGACGAACGCGGGGTGCCTTCAGGATAGCGCTCATTCATTAAGCTCTTATAATTGTCCTGTCAAAAGGTTAACAATTAAATAGTTAAAAATAAAAAAAATCTAAAAAAGATCGTCACAATTTATAAACAACATATTAGTATAAAGTTAACTTATTACCGCTACATAAACAGCCTCAGGCAGACCATCGCAGTTGGCCACATACACATCCAACCAATTGATAGGTTGACCTTGAGACTGAGACTCCTACAGTTCATGTTCTCATATTAATATGTAAACATATGATATTTTGCTACAAAATATGACTATAAACATAAAAACAAATAACTAAGCCAATAAGATTGCTATACATACCTCGGCAAAGAATATGTCTGCGCCAGTGATATCTTGACGTCCCAATACCGCTTTTGCCTTTTTCGCTTTCCGTAGACACACGAGGATCTGTCGAGACAAAGAGATCTTGCATCTCTTGACCCACTTTCTCACTTTCTCATCGGTCACACATCTCGCACCTATATGGGGTTATGCGCGCATCATCGTGGGCTATGCTTACGCATACATACACTGCTCACCCTATCCTGGATGGTGAATCTCTGCATTATGCAAGGCTTTTTGTCATTCCTTGTTCAGATTATCTTTAGTTCAGACAGTGCGCTTTTCTCAGAACAGTGTCTGAATAATTGATGCTTGCGCGTCGTCCCATCTATAACTTTTTTGCAAATAAAACAACAATAATAATATTAAAACTGTGATATTACCATAATCCAACATTACTAAACAATATTATTTGATTAACTATATATTATCTATCAGAGTGATAAAAAATATACCGCCTAAATCAGATCCTTCGGGCGAGAGGTGTTCTCATGCGTAATCACCGGGCGTGAGCGATTCAGAAGCATAATTGTGAAATGCGCTTCACAATTTTACTATCTTGAAAATCACTACAATATACAATAATTTACATTAAAGATAAGTAATTTTATTATAATATGAAAAATAATTTACATTAGTATATATCTATAACAATGGAAATATAAAATGGTTATATATACATCATGTTTAACTTACGTGCTTTCTAGAGGAGGACGAATCTGTATGAAAATGCGGTCATTCGGATTAACCAGGGCCTTCGACAAATGATTAGGGCCCCGACCCAACCTGCGCTTTCGTTGTGCTGGTTCAGAAGACATCTATAAATAAAAAATTTAGGATGTTAGTATGAGTTATATGATTTACATATATAAATAAAATGACAATATTGACAAGTAATTGTATGAAATAGTTAACTACGGCAACTATAAATGAAAGGTACATAAACATGTCAAGGATATAGAGAAAATGTATATATGTAATACAATTAAAAATAAACATACATTTTAATGAAAATCGTTGTCTGAGTCAGAATCATTTTGTATAAGTAAAATGACAATAATGACAAGTAATTGTATGAAATAGTTAACTACGACAACTATAAATGAAAGGTACATAAACATGTCAAGGATATAGAGAACATGTATATATGTAATTGCATGTAATACAATTAAAACTAAACATACATTTTAATGAAAATCGTTGTCTTAGTCAGAATCATTTTGTGTAAGTAATATGACAATAATGAAAATAATGAGAAGTAATTGTATGAAATAGTTAACTACGACAACTATAAATGAAAGGTACATAAACATGTCAAGGATATAGAGAACATGTATACATGTAATTATATGTAATATAATTAAAACTAAACATACATATTAATGAAAATCGTTGTCTGAGTCAGAATCATTTTGTATAAGTATCGGAGATTCATAACCATCTTCTTCTTCAGATTTAGTGTCAGTGTCAGTCAATAACTCTTCCTTAGTATCAATGTCATCTGGCACAATAACTGTGAGACCCCAAATTTTAGGAATAAATATTTAAATTTCTCGAAAAAAAATTTTTAATATTATGGTGTGGATTTGATATAATGTTTTATTTGTGGGTAATATTTATAAATTTTGCAAAGTAAGCACGTTATTATATAATATTCGATTGGTCGGGGAATATTCATTTTGTCGGGGAATATCTGTACGACGGCACAATCATTGGTGGACCCCACAACGGAAGTATTGTCGTAGTAAGAAAACGACAGAATTATCTTTTTATAAAAATAACGGCGAAAGTATTACCGTTAAAACTGTTGAACTACCCGGTAGTAAAAGTACAAGAATACGCTGGCGTGGTTGCATAAGTAGCACACGTATTGATTATTGATGCTTACGTAAGAAGTCACTTAGTTATACTCAATTATTCCTACAGTAATTGCTGCATCATATCTCTCATATTATTGATTCAATTATTGTCACAGTATCATCTGTAAAATATGTTATATTATTAAATCAATAATTGAGACGGCAAAGTTATTCATATTACTATTTGTAATATTGACCATGTCTAGAAGTTCTGTCAAGGAGAGGTTTGGTCACCTACTTGCGCGCCAATAAGGAGAAATCCTTATCGAAAAGCCCCCTCTTTACTGGGAACGACCTGGTTGTTAAATATTGTGAGTTATAATATTAATGATGAATATGTTCGTGTTGTTATTCCATTCTTTATTATGTTGGAATAACCTGTCTATGCGAAGTACCACATACATGGTGAAATTCTCATGTTATTCCATTCTTTATTATTCTGTTGGAATAACATGTCTGTGCGATCTATCGCATGCCTGGTGAATTCTGTTGTTATTCCATTCTTTATTATTCTGTTGGAATATCCTCGCCTATGCGGATTCACGTACGACCGGTTCTATTCTTTATTATTCTCGTTGGAATATCCTCATCGCATGCGGATTACGCATGACTCGTCCCATTCTTTATTATTCTGTTGGGAATAACCTATCTGTGCGGTCTATCGCATGCATGGTGAATTCTTCTATTATTCCATTCTTTATTATTCTGTTGGAATAACCTGTCTATGTGGATTACCGCATGCATGGTGAATGATCCTTTGTATTCATTCTTTTTTAAATTGTGGAAATGATCTGTCTACGTGGATTACCGTATGGCGGGTGAAAATCCATTTGCAGTTTCGTATATTATACTCATCTGGGATATCATTTCTTTTGTACTCGTCATGAAATATCATTTTCTTTGATATTTTTCTGTTACAAGTTACTATTCACCCAGTTACTATTCACTCTAGTATTATTCACTCAAGTATTCGGGGCACTTTTCATGCCAGAGTACTCTTCACGAATTACTATTTACGGGTTACTATTCAATCGATTACTATTCACTCTAGTATCCTCGGGTATTCGGGACACTTTTCGTGTTGGGGTACTATTCACGGGGTACTATTCCCGAAGTACTATTCACGAAGTACTATTCACCCAAAAAATATATTTCTTTTCTGTCCAAATTATTTTTGGTACATGAATATTATTCTTGAATTTTACTCTACAAAGCAGTATCATGTTAACAATTTGGACGTTATTGATTTCTGGATAAATTAAATTATAAATCTTTAAAATTTATTGTTGAACTTGTTTTATTGAATTATTATGTCATTGTCATCATCCTCATGCTTATATTGTGATTAAAGTCATCTTTGGCTTACGTGCATAGATGGACTTGGTATGGTTATGACCAGGGATTATTCGGTATAATCATGACCGTAATGTGACGAATGATGTGGTAAAAGTCCTCATCGCACATAGTTCATTGATAGACAATTGTTGGTATGATTATGACCGTGGATTATTCAAATAATCATGACCATTGATGATTACATGAATATCCTTGGTCGTGGTGCAGGGATGATTCAATTTTATTTATTAAGCTGAGTCTCAATGATAAAGTTGATGAAAATCTTTTTAAATCATAGAAGTTAGTAGATTTTATGCTCTACTTGACTCTTCTAATGGATTGCTTATTTTCGCTGCAGTTGTTGATCTAAAACTTGTTGTCTATTGTATTCTATCAGTTGTTATACTGTTGAAGGCTAAGGATAATTTATTCTGAATTATCTTAGTCATAATATTTCTTATTGGGCTAGTTGAACTCACCCTTTCTTTCATTATTCTCTTCAGGAAATGAGAATATAGATGGGACGAGTCTGGGAATGGAGTGATGGTCCAGGATAAATGGCTTTAGTAGTCCTCACTATTCTGTGAAATAGTGTGATAATAATTGTAATGAAGACTTCATTGAGTGTGGATATTGTCTAGAAGACAATATTCATTTTAAAAACTCAGCTATGTTTTGTCGTATTTTTACACGACTATTGTATTAAAGAAGTTTGTATTTGATTTCTGTACCATGTATTTGGCGACTCAAGATGGGTGGCGATACCGCTGCTTTGGGGCGTCACAATAATCGCTCTTGGATCCAATTCATCGTGTTCATCTCCACCTCTAACCGGATTAATTCATTTTTGTCCTCTATATTTATTATAGGAGGTCTATGAAGCATCTCCTCTTGGTAGAAATTCCCGTCTATTACTTGGACACGACTGCGCGCGGGAGTATGAATTACAACTTGCCAATCTGTAGGCGGTCTATCCCTTTTCCTAATAAGAATAGAAGTGTAGTATACTTTTACTGTTTGAGTTGGTAAAACAAACGGTTCGTTGGAGTACACAGACCTATGGAGGTCAATATCGACGATTCCATGTCTTTTTCTGAATCAAACCAACGACACTTGAACAAGTTAATATGACCCTTATATGCGCCCATATTGGTTTATCAAGCAAGTCCCGAAATGTTATCTGCATGAGTCTCTCCATGAACACATGACAGTCATGACTCTTCATCCCCTGCAATTTCCCACCTGTAACACACCTTGCAATGTTTGACACATATCCATCTTGTAGTTTTAGAGACTTTATCCATGTCATCCATACGATGGGTACTGCTTCCTGGATTGTGTACTTGTGCGATGCCACTATCTCTTCTCTGCTCATCTGCCCACCAACATTCTTCGTAATTGTTCATGAACCCAAAAATAAGTAAATAATATTTTACTATGTCTCTGTCCATATAATTTACATTCTTACACTTCAAACAAGGACATCTTATCTTGTTCTGACCATTAACACATTCCAGATGACTATACACATAATCTAGAAATACTTGGCAACCAGCTCTAAACTCTGTTGTAGCACCTATCTGGGCACTTGACTTTCGTCGTCTCATCCAACTACGGTCTAAATAGAGGTCCATGATACCATGGTACCTATGTTGACATGAATTATTGTATTCCCTTGTTAGAGATTTACAATTCAGGTCAATGCCATTTATGATGCTTATAAATACATATAGATGTATATGTACATATATAACATTAGTGTGCATCATATATGATTATTCAGGAATTGAACAAGGATACATGACAAAACAAATTTACACATCTTGAGATCGACTACCTAAAGGCATGGTATATTATTGTGGATCTTAAATTAGAATAAGGTATGGTCTTATGTCATCCTACATATTTTAACTGACACCAACCTAAAGACAATAGATTCCTAGGGGTAGAATATAAATCATTGCATCATGCATGGTCTGCATATGCATTGGGACAAGTCTAAATTATTATTTTTTGCATATATGTAGGTATAATATTAATATACACCTTTGTTCTGTTACCCGACCAATGAAAAAATTTCGGCAAAGTCTCCCCTATAATATGGACTATCCACATGCACGAGGGCATGCATATATGGACATTTGTAGGCATATAAGAGCAACAAGAATGTATAAGCAATTAACATAACATCACATATATTAAACACCAAGGAAGTATAACACAACAGTGAATAATTTAGAGTTTGTTTGATAGGTATGTAGGAAAATTTTATAATTTTACTTGTATAAGTGGCCAACTAGATTATATATATATATATATATATATATATATATATATATATATATATTTGTACTTTTCATTTTCTTTCTATTCTAAGCTAAGTCATACTTATAGCTTATATTGCCTCATGTTGTACTTTCATAGTAAATTATTGTATATGTTCTTGGTTTTCTACTTGTGAGAGTATTAAACATGTTTTGTATTTTTAACACCTGAAACATATAATGAAACATGTTCATATGTACTTTATTAATGTTGTGATATCCTGGATATCATGTTCTTAGTTTTAAATTCTTGTTGCTACTAGTATATAACATTACCATCAATTTTTTTTACTCTCTTTAAAACCTCAATGTCACAAATTGTTATACTCATAAATTGTAAAGTTTGAAGAACACCCAATGGACTTTGTAATGTGTTCTAGAAACTATAATGTTGTGTATATCAAGATTGCAGAAGAAGGCATACTATTAGTCCCTTAATGTGGGACTATTAGTCCTATAAAGTCATTTGATAGCTTAAATTATGGAGAACTAATGACATTATATAATCCCTCATAAATAGCCTTAGAAATGATAATAAATAGTCCAAGGACTATTTAAAGGACTATTAATCCCCAATAAAATAGTATAAAGTCGTGTTAAATTAAGACAATCCAAACATGTTTTTTGCAAACAAACATAGCCTTAAGGAAATCCAGGTGCAAACAAATCTGTTTCAGTGAGAATTACTTATAAATTGGAAGGCTTCCTTAAAACCATTTACTAGCTAGGTTCGAGTAAATGAGACAGTGGAAGTAATAAAAAAGAGCAGATGAAAGACATCATGTAAAAAATCAGTTTTTCTATTATACCATTAAGCACTAATCAATGTCATTTTAGCAAATTGCTTGTTTAGCCCAAACTCTATACACAGAATCAGCTATTGTAGTGACCTGTGAACAGTGTGCTTTCTACTTTAGGACAATTTGCAGATAACTCAACTATGAAAACATCAAAAGTTCACAAATACAGTATTCACTAATTGATTAATTCCATATTATTAAATAAATTAACAAAAATCCAAATCTCCATTCATAAAACCAAATCAGAATCAATAAAAAATTATAAAATTAATAGCTGAACAAAACCCTAAAGGAGAAACCCTAAATCGAAAAAGATATATAGAGGGGACATGAAAAAACTTCAGATTTGGAACTTTTTTACCTTTCGTTTGAGGTTGTAACGGTGCAACTCGGACTTGTAATGAAGCTTTTAGCAAAAAAATTCCCCTCGTGGTGAAGGCGGTGCAGCAGTCTCCCTACCTCTTCTCTTCTCCCCCTACTCCCTCTTCTCCTCATCCTGCTTTCCTCTCTTTTTTTCTTCTATAACCGATCGAAATAATGCCCTAATCGATTAAGTTTATGAGAATCGTTGATCATTTCAAATGATCGTGACGCGATCTCTAATTTTTAATGATGTGGACATATCAGCGACCGCTAGTGGTCATCGCGCCAAAGTTTCGCACCAATTTTTGGGAAGGAAATTCGTGTCAGTGACCGAACTAGCGACTAGAATCCTTTGCGGTAGCAGATAGCGGTCGCTAGTACTATTATCAACGATCGGATAGGGCGATCGATGATATCATTGGTCGCAGATAGGCCTTTTTCTTGTAGTGTTCTCCCACCTAAGTTTCATAACCTACAGCTTTGATACCAACCTATGGCACCCCAAAATCCAGGTACTCCAATTCGCACAGGATTTGGTGTTCACTGTACAAACATCATGCGTCTATTTACCCATAATAAATGAAAATCATAAATAGATAAAAATAAATCCTCTCCTTATGGAGTTAAAACATCTGATTTTAAATACATCAATCCCAGGTCATACTAACCTTAAATCTCAAATACGGAAGCAAGTAATAAGTCTTACACAACTTAAACATAAGTCTGAAACATAACATAACAAATAAACAACAAGTTTTCATCACTTGTTAACCTTGCCCTTACCTTTTCTAGTAGAAGGCTCGTTGGACATTTCGTTCTTAACTATAATGTTATTATTACGCAAGACTGAGCACGATTGTCCATAAGTATAATAATATAACAATAAAATAATAACATGCGAATGACAAAGACTTCTGAAATAAGAAACTCAACTTTTGAATCAAGAATGAATAACAAGAATCAAAAGAACTTCTGAGGGTCATAAGACCTTGAACTATGTCCTAGGTTGTCAAGTGTTTATACTTGAAACCTTTAACAGTCATAAAACCATGGACTCTTCTTCTCGTACTTAGGGGGATCAGCCCTTAGTATCATACTGTGCACAATATCTTAATGCTAAAGCATAATTAATCCCCTATAACAGGGTTGTTCATCTCAGTTTGACATTAGAGTCCGCACCAAAGGAAGTTTGATTTGGATAAGCTCAACAATGGTTCTGAAATTTAGAATGTTCATCAACTATGGACTAGTCGAATCAATAAGGGTTCGCTAGTCTTACAAGGTTCAATAATAATTGATATTTAATTTGAATAATAAAATTCAAGAGGTATACAATCGAATAAGTATTGTATAATAGGAATCATGCTTTTAAAGAATGATAGCATCTAATATGAAATCTTAACTTGAACAATAATAAACAAGATAGAATAAGGAACTTGCTTTATGTAAAGAAACAAGGTTTAGAAACTTGCTCAAAAAAAGTTAAGGTTAGAGAACTTGCCTCGTGCGCAAGCTATAATTATAGTTACAAATCAATTTTTTCAACATCCTACACATTACATGCATTCACTACATTCATTAGTTACCTTCATATTAACCTTATAAGTTTAGTTCCTTCTTTTAAATCCAATTTGTTAACATAATTCAAATTCTGACTTTTGAATTAACGTCACGTCATCAATTTGAAATCATAAGGCTATCATAGCAATGTAAACTTTAATCACATCTCAAGACTTAAACAATTAACAAATTAGAGCTTTTCAGAACTTATTAACTTCACAATTTGAAATTATTAAACGCATGCTTACAACTAATTATAAAACCTCATTATATGTTTAACATACTATCTTGCACCTTAGAATAGGTTAGGCCAACATGCCATGGTTTGAAAACTAAAAGAAAACTGCTTCTTCTCAGGGTAGGGCGTAACTGCGTCTCCCTAAGCCTTGACACCGGTAGTAGTTAGCCAAAGACGCTGAGACAGAACTGCGATTCATGCTCCTCTCGCTTCACGCTTTACTCCAAGCAACCCAATTTTTTCTCTAATCAAGCAGAAATTCACAATTCCAGAGGCTATATACTAACTTACAACAACGTCAAGCATGCATATCATGATTCTAACAACATAAACATCTTACACAACTAATTTTAAAGGATCAAAACCATGTTTTTACTAGTTTTCTTCATATCACAACACGTTTAGCGAATTTAATCACCAAATCTTCGTTTCTTAACCAAATCAAGCCATTTCAGTTGAATTCTTTTAATAATTCAACATACTAACATATTTTGAAATCAATTTACATGTTACAATAAGAATTGAACACTAATTTTGGTTATAAAATCAGCCCTTTTGTACTTTTTATAACAAAACCCAAATCTTTACTTAAAAACTTTTTTTATACAATTTTAACTTCTGAAAATAGTTTCTAATTCACATATAACAGATTATATCTATTAAACAACATAAACATCCATTGGTTTAACAAATAATCAATTCAAACTCAGATTTTGTCTTCAAAATCATATATTGTTACTATAAACTTAAAACCCTCTTTTTAAACTAAAGTACATGGATTAATTCACCCAAAATCGTTTATAAACATTATATATTAGATTATTTATGCATATAACAATTTATAACAACTTTTCAACAATTATTCATGAAATTCCAATTACATAAACTAAAAGCTAATTTTTATGAAAAGTTCTTAAGTACGTAAATTAGAGTTTAAATTAAGGAATTACCTTTAATTTCTCTGTTAAGGTTGCTAGAGAGTGGAAGAACACTCCTTAATTCTCCAATTTCTTCTTCAATTCTCTCAAACTCTCTTTGTTTTTCTCACTTAGGTTTTAGGAATAACGTACGTAAAAGAAAAAAAGGACTGATATATGTGCGCACAAATAACTAGCACAACATGGGTATCAGATAAGCACATCATGGCTTAACTGATCCCATGTTCTTAAGGCCATGTTTGGCTTGAACATTAATTCCCTTCTAATTTATTTTAATTAATTTATTAGTATATAGTTTATTTGTCGCACTTTAATTAATCAAATAATATTATTTAAACTCAATTAAATAAACGGCAAAATTACTTATTAATTCAAATCATCACATAATTAAAATTCTCATTTATTAATTATGTCAAATCATTAAATCTCTAATTAATTATTAAATTGATTAGAATAACATTATGCTTATTAATAATTCATTTAATCAAATAAGCTCGATTAAATACATACTTTTGAATAATAAATTTTACATTAATTTTAATTAATGTAACACATATAACTAAATTAATCTACCACAAATTCATCAATTAATTATTTTACCCAATAATTAAATCATCAAAAATATTTATTTAATTCAATAAATATTCAAATTAAATTATAAAAATCTCGTTTGTCACATATTTTAGTTGTATCCATATGTTATCCTCTTTATTCTTTTCAAGAATATTGTGCTTATGAATGTCTAATAATATTTTTTTTATGATTTGACAAGATATATATATACATAAATGCATACACCACACTTCGATCGTCGTGGTGGGCGTGCTACAGTCGTCAAAATGATGGACAAGCCCGGATCGTCAAGTATAATTACATGTTTTGTTGTTATACATCTTATTGTTTTTTATTTTATATAGTATTGACATTATATTTGTTTATATAAATATTATTGTATTTCACTACATAGGTGATCGACATAGGCCTCCACGGGGACTAGCACGTGACTTGCTAGGGAATCCCCCCCAGGCGTCGCTTATTTGTCGTGTTGGGACTAATAGGTAATTTCATATTTAACATTTTTTGACATAATTATTTAGTTCTTATATATTCTTTGTAATTTGCAAATGTATTAATTTTAATTTTAGTATCCTTGACGCGACGTCAAGGAATACGTTGCTTGGGATCGTACGCAACAGATTCTCAAGCCCGTTGATGAGGTGGGCGGATGTGGATGACCGCACACGTCAGCTGATTATTGCTGAGTTTAGGGTAAAAAGTTATTTATTCATATGTTAGCTTTATATTCCATTTGAATATGTTTTTACCTCTTTGATTTATGTTTTCTACTAAGCTTCTTAATATGTAATGTGCAGAGATATTACCGCTTTGAGGACGGGTAGGAAACACATGGCATGACTGTTCTACATAAATATTTAGAGATGAATTGGCACAAATGGGTCTACGACTAGAAGAAGAAGGCCCAGACCAAGATGGCTGATGGACAGATACTTAAGGATGTCTGGCCAGATTTCATTTAGATCATGCAAAATGTGGGACCGGATGTGCGATTTTGGGATGGTGAGGGATTCAAGAAGATGTCAACACAACAGACAATTGCCTCGACAATGAGAGTCGCCTCCCACATCAAGACACGGTCTCTCAATCATTTACCTCTCTGAGGGAGAGACTTGAGGTGAGTCTAAATCATCCACATTCCCGCTTAGAGTTTTGGTGGCACGCCCACCAGAAAAAAGGTGAAGGTGGTTATATCTCACCTGAGGCAGAGCGCATTGCTGTAAGTAATTTAATTCTTTTATTTAGTATGTATTTAAAATTCGGATATTCTTTTATATTTTTTTGTTTTATACTTTGTGTTTCATCTATTTATGTGTTTTTTTCATCGACGGTTTGAGGACCTTGCTGTGGCCCGGAGCAGCCAGAGAGGTGATACTCCAGTAGATGATTCTACGCGTACGGATGAGGAGATGGAGGACATGATGCAGGCTACGGGGGGACCAAAGAAGGGTAGAGTTGTGGGCATTCTCCATGCCCCAGCCTACACTTTAGTCCCTACTGCGAGATCTCGGCGTCGCCCACCAACCGAAGGTAGTGGTGCGAGTGGATCGGGCATCGACCCTTCATTATCTGATAATTTCTTCTGGCAGATCATAGAGGGGTGTATAGCGAGCAGTGTTATGCAGTCAGGCACACCATCACACGAGTAGAACTAACAACTTTCTCAGGAGGTTGTCCACAGCTCCATAGATCCTACAGCTGCCGCTAACGACCTCATGGGTGTAATCTAGGAGGAGGCCATCCGTGTATGTGCAGTTGTCTTGACCAAAATATTTCCTCCACATATTCGACAAGTAAAAATAATTATTGATGTATTTCCTTATTTAATTCATGTAATTTATAATTATATTGCTTATATAAACTGCCAAACAAATATTTATCTGAATTATTGTCGACTTATTGCTTAACTTGTTAAAATTAAAGAAAACTTATTGCCTACTTTGTTAAAAACATGCCAAAACACATACATACATAGCACCACATAGGTATTAAGCGCGCGTTAAAACTTATGGGACTCGATTTCGATATACGGAGGCCGAGTTATCAGCCTATTTGCCTAACTTGCCAAAACTTAGAAAAATAATCGAAAAAGAGACCAAAACCTGTCTTGATCGACGAAATGACATGCGAACACATACATAGAACTGCATAGGTATTAGGCACACGTTACAACTTATGGGACTCGATTTCGATATACGGAGGCCGAGTTATCAGCCCGTTTGCCTAACTTGCCAAAAGTTAGACAAATAGTCAAAAAAGAGACCAAAATTTGTCTCGATCATAGAACGACACGGGAACACATACATAGTAATGCATAGGTATTACGCACGTGTTACAACTTACGGGACTCGATTCTGATATACGGAGGCCGAGTTATCAGCCAGTTTGCCTAACTTGCCAAAACTTAGACAAATAGTCAAAAAAGAGACCAAAATCCACCTCGGTCTTCGAAACAATACGCGAACACATACATAGCACAACATAGGTATTAGGCACGCGTTATAACTTATGGGACTCGATTCCAATATACAGAGGCCAAGTTATCAGCCCGTTTGCCTAACTTGCCAAAACTTAAACAAATAATTGAAAAGGAAACCAAAACCCGCATCGGTCATCAAAATGACACGCGAACACATACATAGCACCGCATAGGTATTAGGCACGCGTTAAAAATTATGGGACTTGATTCCGATATACGGAGGCCGAGTTATCAGCCTGTTTACCTAACTTGCCAAAACTTAGATAAATAGTCGAAAAAAAGACCAAAACCCGCCTCGACAGTCGAAAAGACATGCAAACATATACATAACACCGCATAGGTTTTATACACGCGTTAAAACTTACGGGACTCAATTCTGATATACGGAGGCCGAGTTATCTGCCCGTTTGCCTAACTTGCCAAAACTTAGACAAATAATCAAAAAAGAGACATGTACCCGCCTCGATCATTGAAATGATACGCAAATACATACATAGCACCATATAGGTATTAGGCATGCGTTATAACTTACAAGACTCGATTCCGATATACGAAAGCCGAGTTATCAGCCCATTTTCCTAACTTGCCAAAACTTAGATAAATAGTCAAAAAATAGACCAAAACCCGCATCGGTCGTCAAAACAATATGCAAACACATACATAGCACCGCATAGGTATTAGGCACGTGTTACAACTTACATGAATCGATTCTGATATACGAAGGCCGAGTTATCAGCCTGTTTGCCTAACTTGCCAAAACTTAAACAAATAGTCAAAAAAGATACCAAAACCCGCCTCAGTCGTCGAAACGACACGCGAACACATACATAGCACCGCATAGGTATTAAGCACGCATTATAACTTACGGGACTCGATTCCGATATACGGAGGCCGAGTTATCAGCCTATTTGCCTAACTTGCCAAAATTAGACAAATAGTCAAAAAAGAGACCAAAGCCCGCCTCAGTCGTCAAAATAACACACGAACACATATATAGCATTGCATAGGTATTAGGCATCCGGTATAACTTACGGGACTCGATTTCGATATACAGAGGCCCCGTTATCAACCTGTTTGCCTAACTTGCCAAAACTTAGACAAATAGTCGAAAAAGAGACCAAAACCTGCCTCGGTCGTCGAAACGACACGCGAATACATACATAGCACCGCATGGCTATTAGGCACATATTACAACATACGGGACTCAATTTCTATATACGGATGCCGAGTTATCAGTGTTTGCCTAACTTGCCAAAACTTAGACAAATAGTCGAAAAAGAGACCAAAACCTGCCTCGGTCGTCGAAACGACACGCGAACACATACATAGCACCACATAGGTATTAGGCACGTGTTATAATTTATGGTACTCGATTCCGATATACGGAGGCTAAGTTATTAGCTCATTTGCCTAATTTGCAAAAACTTAAACAAATAGTCAAAAAAGAGACCAAAACCCGCCTCAGTCGTCGAAACGACACACGAACACATACATAGCATTGCATAGATATTAGGCAAGTGGTACAACTTATGGGACTCGATTCCGATATGCAGAGGCCCCGTTGTCAACCTGTTTGCCTAACTTGCCAAAACTTCGACAAATAGTCGAAAAAGAGACCAAAATTCGCCCCGGTCGTCGAAACGACACGCGAACACATACATAGCACCGCATGAGTATTAGGAACACATTAAAACATACGGGATTCAATTTTTATATACGGAGTCCAAGTTATCAACGTTTGCCTAACTTGCTAAAACTTAGACAAATAGTCTAAAAAGAGACTAAAACCCGCCTCGATCGTCGAAATGACACGCGAACACATACATAGCACAGCATAGGTATTAGGCACGCGTTATAATTGACGGTACTCGATTCCGATATACGGAGGCTGAGTTATTAGCCCGTTTGCCTAACTTGCCAAAACTTAAACAAATAGTCGAAAAAGAGATCAAAATCTGCCTCAGTCGTCGAAACGACACGTGAACAGATACATAGGACCACATAGGTATTAGGCACGCGTTAAAAATTATGGGACTTGATTCCGATATACGGAGGCCTAGTTATCAGCCCGTTTACCTAATTTGCCAAAACTTAGACAAATAGTCGAAAAAGAGATCAAAACCCGTCTTGGTAGTCGAAATGACACGCAAACACATACATAGCACCACATAGGTATTAGGCACACGTTACAACTTATGGGACTCGATTTCGATATACGGAGGCCGAGTTATCAACCCGTTTGCCTAACTTGCCAAAACTTAGATAAATAGTCAAAAAAGAGACCAAAACCCGCCTTGGTCGTCAAAACATTACGTAAACACATACATAGTACCGCATCAATATTAGACACGCGTTACAACTTACGGAACTCGATTCCGATATACGGAGGCCGAGTTATCAGCTCGTTTGCTTAATTTGTTAAAACTTGAAGAACACAAACTAAAATAATTTAAATATGCTCTATTTTCGACTTCATTATTAATATTTTAATTTTTTAGGGTCTTGTTGATGAGACTCATGGGGGTGGAGGTCATGTACGGTGATGGATGACCGTGGAGGAAATGGTGATGACTACGAAATGATCTTGATAAGACTATAGAGGTGGGACTAGCAATGAATTGAGGTGGGGATCGGCGATAGATTCGAGGTGGGACCCCATGGTCATACGATAGATGGCGGGGATGATGATACTAACACTCTTGATCTTAGGTTATAGTTAGTTTATGTTTATATTTTGACTTTCATGTATGTATTTATACAGCTTTTGAGTTGTACAGACTAGAATTTTGTATCTAGTTAGGTTGATGGTTTATGTATCTAACTATATTGATTGTTTATGATTATATTTTATATCTACATCGTACGAATTTTATCTATATGTCATTACGTTGTCTACATATTTGATGGTTGATAGCAAAAGATTTAATTGTTATTGATATGCGTTCGTGAAGAATAATTTGTTTTTCTTTAGTTTATAACATGTACATTTATGTATATGTAAATGAACAGGGAAATTTCGCAATTTTCTAATTTTTTTTTAAAGTAGGTCATTGGCGACGGGGGCATTGGCGACGGCGTCCCGGCGATAATGACCTACAGTGACGGTTCTTTATATAATATAAATTAAGGTCATTAGCTACGGGGAATAATTCATTCGACAAGGGGTCATTGGCGATGACAAGGCCCGTCGGCAATGACATTTTTTTTGTAGTGATGGCTATACCTTAAGTTACATGTAATGAAACTTTATCTATTTCATGCACTAGAGCTATAACGTACCTCCATTGTTAACATTCTAAAGTCTGTACTTATTCTCACACCAGAACTATTTCCGACGTCACCTGACGTCTGACTCCTCAATGTGTTTCTTCGTTTTCAATGCAAGATTTAGCTCGATCGCTATTTGGTGATTGAGAGAGCAGATGAATCTTTGCGTTAACAATAGAATTGTAATAAAGGAGAGAAATAATTAAGTGATTACCAATCCTTTTTTAGACTTTGACTCTCATCCTCCAATCATTTCTTTTCTTTTTTGTTGAAATTTGTTCCTTTTTATTCGTGTTTTGTAGATTTCAAAAAAGTATTAAAGACTTAGTTTGTCATATTTTTTTCATCAGTTTGTTTATCTTTCCTTTATTTCAATTAATATTGAAGGGTAATATTGATTTTTTTTACTTATTTTAATAAATTGAATAACGCATTAATTGAATTTTTTTAAATTTTTTATTTTCTCATAAAACGTCAATGAAAAAGGAAAGGGGGAGTACTTTTCTATTAAGAATAAATTATTTATTTTTTCTATATTATCCTTCAAATATCTCATCTTCCAATAAAGTCTCACTTATATATTATATAGTAGTTCTCAACTTTCTATATAAGGACAATAATAAATTTTTACACAAATTTTAAATATTTAAAGATAATATTAAATAATTTTCTTAATTATATATGTGCATGAATTTAAAACAATTATTATTATTGAATAGATGAAGTATTTTGAAAGTAGCTCCTCTAACTTTTGCCTTACTCAAATTTTGGATATTCCATTTTATTATCATCAAACAGATGACATCTTCTCTTCTTCTTCTTTTTTTTGCGAATCTCAACTATTTTAGGATAATATTAGAGAATCTCATTTGAATATAACTCAGGCACGAAAGTATATGCTTGCATATTTCTCTCTCTCTATATATATATAGAGAGAGAGAGAGGTTAAATCAAATATGAAATTATTGAAACAACTATCTGAGATATATACATATAAATCATGGACATTAGTCACATTATATTCTCTCTATTCATTCTCATTTTAATTATACTAATATTAAAAGAAAATAGATTCTTTTCACTTTTCAGAACAACAGATAAAGGGGACTCTTAAGGTAGGAGGGGGGAGAATTATTCTGAAAAAATAAAATGTTATTAGATTGCTCATCATTGTATTAAATGTTGTATTGTTTTGAAATCTGAGCTTTTATATCACAAGTAGAAACTAGGGTTTATCATTTTACAGCTAGCCTAAATCTCAATAGGGTCAGCAAATTAGGGTTTGCACGTTTGCACCCAGGTACTAAATAACTGGGTGCGTAAATCATGTGTTTGAGAGAGAGAGAGGGTGAAAGAGAGGAGAGAGAATTAGGGTTTGCAGGTAGCAGCCTGGGGACAGAAAAGGAGCTGACTAACAGAAGCGGCTGAGTTCTTAAATTTTCTCAAAAGGGGAGCATCTTATTTAATTAATCATGCATATTGTTGGGAAGTTACAACATTTTATCATGCGTAATGGCTGGCCTGATAAAATTCGAGGTGTTTATTTAATTACATAACGTATATATATATATATATATATATATATATATATATATATATATATATATATATATATATATAAGAGAGATTGAGAGAGAGAGCATGCACATGTTACCATGTTAGTGATGGCACCATTTCCATTATCATACTGCATACATATATACTGGAGTAGTACTATTACCATCTACTACTTTGTGAGTGAATGTGCTTGTGTGTAGTTCGAGGAGTATAGAAGAAGAGAAAGTATATCATTTATGACTTTGGGATTCGCTGATCATCAAATATATTTATAGTTGTACATAGAGAAGTACTTGAACCGTCCAAATTCTTAATAAAAGTATTAGTAGTATTTGTTATTATTAGTGGCAATTAATTTTTTAATAATTACTAGTATTTATTAATTATAAATCATCATATTATATATATATATATATATATATAAAAAAAATTAAAGTGAAAAAGAAGAGAGAGAAGGGTGATTGTGTTGAAGAAGAATAATCTAACCGTAAGAAACTTTATAATTAGGGAGGGAAGAAAAGTTGTGGTCTGTCGCATTGTGAGGAAGCAGTAATAATATGGTATATACATACTAGTACTTTATTTGTTTTAGATCTCAGAATTAATATTAATTTTTTTAACATTAATTTGAGAAATTTCAATTTTTAAAAAAAATAATATGATTCACGAAATAATTTAGTATTGGACAATATAATCATGAAAATTTTAAACTATCTAAGTAATATATATAGTTAATATTATTATTTTCTATTTTTTACAAATAAAATAAATTATATTAATTTTAATTTTAATTTTGGACGGTGTCTAAACCCTACCCATTGTATATATTTATTTATGATATATGATCCGACTGACACAAGGATTCCTATACTTATTCCTTCCAACACTATACACGATAAAACTTGTTTCAATATATATAGCTATTGATGAGCTCCTTTCATCAACCCCACCTCCATTACTTTGACCATTCTTGTTGTAGAACATTTTTTTAGGAGTAACATGCTAAACATTGAATCAAGGTATATGCAAATTCGGGTGCTGCTAAGATTTTTATTCTCACAAGGATATATCATTATTCTTGAATTATACTCCACATATTAACCAGTTTGTGTTTTTGCTTTGTCTTTAATTCCGTGTTAAACTAAAATAAAAGTCGACAATTAATCTTTATATATAGTAAGATGGAGGTGTTATAACTGTATTCCATTCCATGTGGGAGTACTCTTAATACAGAAATCATATATTTTCACAATACTTTCCTTATATGAATGAATACTCTCTATTCTATAATAATAATAATACTAGTCAGTTTTACTTTTATGCATATTAAAAAAGTCATTAATTAGCTAGATATTATTCTTTGGTGATTGAAAGTTGTGTAAAATATATCACGTTTTTATGAGAAATTGGAAACTATTATTAATATAATAGAGAAAATTTCTTAAAAGATGAGTCATGAGAGCTTCTAGGAATAGTATAAAAAAATAAATAAGTTGTTCTCTTAGAAAAGTACATACAAATGACAAGAAAATTAGAACAATTTTTTTTATTAAAAAAAATGTCTATTACTATGAAATGGAGGGAGTAGTAAATAGACTCACCTTTGCGTGAGAGACTTATAAAAAAACAATAATTTTTTTACGGGAAAAATAGCGATTCTATTTATATATAACATGTATTGTTTCTTTTTTATTCTCACCAGTTATACTAACACATGTAAATGTGTTTTAACTCCTAATGGACAAATTTTCGTTTTAAGTGGTAGTTTAATGGATTAATATATTGTTTCTCGGTGCTGCTGCATGATTTTGCTCAAGGGATGTCTTTTCTTGGTATAACTTCTCTCCAATGTCTTGTAGTATTTGATTCATATATATATGAGATTTTGAACTTTTGTGTTGGTATTATGTACAGAAGAAGTATCTAAATAGACTGTTTCTAGCTCCATCTGATCATCCTTGCTTCCCCCAATATAATCATGGGTTTTGAATTCCTAACAACATTTTTAATAACATGTAGTAGTACTGCAATGACTCTTAGTGGAGTTTAGGCAGAGAAAGCACAAACAGAATATAACCTATACTACTTAATTACCACTCAAAAGAAAATATGACTTTTTTTTAATTCTTCCCTAATACTGTGCATGTTTCTAAGATTAAAATGGACAGAAAACTTTGGATTCTTTTGTTGCCAAGTCTCTTTTAGTGAACATAAAAAATAAAATAATTAAATGAAAATTTTGACTACTTGTCAGAGTTTGATGGAAACTAAATAACAACAACATCAACAAAAACTGTTTTTAAAAAAAAAAAGTTCTTCATTTTTTTTCTTTCCAAAACTTAGAAAACGTAGTGTAAAGTAGTAAAATGTCAATGCAATAAAATTTTACACTAGTAGATAATAGGGTTGTTACACATAATTAGTGAAACTTTAATTTAGATAAGAATATTCTTGTTTTTAATGAAACCTCACAATCCTATTATAGCTTACATAAAAGTTTCATTATACTTCGAGCGCATAAATTGTAGTATATATATAGTCATATTATATACGTACCCATCCATCCTTTTATGAGAAAATTAATCATGTTGTACTTGATCCAAGTAGCTATAATTTCAAGCATTTGACCTAGGTCTTTACCCCGCAAAGACAGAAATATCTCTAATTTTTATAAATTAAACATTTTAGCTACCGAATTGAATTTAGCAATTTTTATCAAAATAAGTCGTGTGATTCAAACTAAAATGATATTAAGTCTTTTAAGGGTTGGCTCCAACTTTTTTTTCTTCGTCAAACACTAATCATGTACCTACAATTTAATGTGCTTTTAAATATATTCAAGATTGTTTCAAAAAAAATATATTCAAGATCTTCAATTAATGTGGACAATTAAATCTTTTAAGGTATATATATCGTTTATATATATTGGCTCTAATTTTTTTTTTCCTTCATCATACACTAACACGTGCTTACAATTTTTAGTTCTTTCAAAGATATTTAGAAGTGAAATTATTCAAAATATGTCCTTCAAATCAATTATTATCATGCGCAGTTGCCATAAGATTTAATTTATAAAAATTTAAAGACTTTAATCAATGCCTTAAAATTGAAAATTAAGGTTTAAGTTGTAAAAATAAAAAAAACTTTAACAATTAATACATATTTAAACCATTTTTCTATATATGTCTCTAATATGAGCTATAAATGTAAAACAATAGCATAATAATACTCCTATCTAAACTATAAGTAATTATTGTCTACTAGGAATTTCATGTAATTTAATAGCATAAATTTAATAATGTATCTCTAATTTAATTTGGAACTTACTAAACAATCCCAAGTATCTTCTAATTTTAATATGTTGCATCAAACGAACTTTTTACACTTGTGCCTCCCACCTCAACTGTAAGACCCCAATTTATTATAAATAAAATTGAATTTTCTTTTATTCATTATTCTAAATTAATAAGGGCTAATTTGATATAATTTTTTGGTTATGGGTGAAATGTACAAAGTTTACAAAATAAGCAAGTGGTTATAAAATATTCATTATTGTCGGGAATATTCGTTTGGTCGTGGAATATTCTTTTTGTTTTAATCTCCGTATTTACGGCAAGTGATCATTAGTAGGCCCTATAACGGAAAAACGGTTGGATGAAAGAAAACGACAAAGATTGAGTTTTATAAATAACGACGTAAATTGTTACCGTTAACACTGTTGGGTTACCTGGTGGTTAAAATACAATGAATCGTGGTTGAACAAAAGAAGACACGGTATTGCACAAAGATTTTTTGAATTATTGATCCTTACGTAGCATAAGGCACTACTCAAGAATTGTTACAATGAATTCTTTATTCAATATTATATTTTATTGATTCAATAATTGTCATATTGATATTTTGTATTCTTTGTTGTTGTTTCAATAATTGTCATTACACAAGATTTTCCATTATCAAATCAATAATTCATATTATTTGAATAATATTATCGATAACATTATTGGCAATGTCTAGAAAGTTCATTAATGAGAGGTTTGGTCACCTAATCATGCTACCAAAGAAGGAGAAATCCTTATTGAAAGCCCTCTTCCCTGAACTAACTTGGTTGTCAAGATTGTGATTCTGTAATATTATTTTTAAATAAGTAATTATTGATTATTATGATAAAAAAAATATTTATTTTATGTGGATATAGATGGAGAAAATTTTTAATGTGACAATTGTTGAAAATTAATATTTTATCTTTTTCTCGATAAAATAATTCATTTAAATATATTATTTTAATAATATATTAACTGGTGATATTTTTATAATGAATGTGGGATATATGAGTATATGAGGAGGTAGAGTATTTTGTGGCATTAAATGTTTAACATATGTTTTGTGTGTGCGGACACAATTCTTGATTTAAAATTGATTATAGATCGTAAAATCGTCTGCTTGTGGATTTCTTGGTCCAATTTCGCTTTGGAATTTGGAAAAATTTCTTCGCAAAGTTGTAGAGAATGGAATTTCCCATGGAAAGTTGGGAGTTTTGAATTTTCCGATAACCCAGCTATTTTCTACTTAATTATTGAAGTTTTAGAATAAAATAATTTTTATTAATTTATGGGTGGGACCCACTTTTTGGTTGGTGGAATTAGCATGTGGGTCATACGGAAAATTTTCCAAGATGGTGGTCGGTCTTGGTCTTAATGAGCATACGTGAGAGTATTGGTAAATAAAAATAATATTTTATTAATTTAGTCTCCTTTGACGTTCTAACATTTTCCTATAAATAGAGGGCTAAGTTAGAATTGAAAATCACACCAGAAACAAAGTTTTCTCTTTCTCTCTCTCTAAATTATCGAGCGTATTCTTGTGAGTATACTTTGAGTGTTGCTATATCTGGTCTATGGGTTTCACAAGACTATACCTAAATTCAAATCGTAAGATACGGTTATTTTGAGGTAAGGGGGTATTATTTTCTTCTTAAATGATATTTTTCTTCAATATCATTATGTCAAGTATTGTTGAACTTTTTATCAAATTTGAAACTTGTTGTGTCTGGTTTACTATTCACGATACTAAGACTATTCACGATACGACACTTATTCACGAAATACTTGACTATTCAATCAAAAAATAAAAAATTTTCTTTTTGTCCAAAATATCTATTCGGATACTAGTTTTGATTGTATCCATGTTTTGATCATTCTTGAATTTTACACCAATATGATTATTTTCAAGTATTTTTGGACACGGGTAAAACAAAGTACTTAATCCTTAATCCTTGTCATTTTGTTTCAATCGGATTCGCTTTTTAAAAATGTTTTTCATCATCCTCACCCTAAATGGTGATATAAATGAATATCTTTGGCTTGTAGTGCAAAGATGAACGATTAATCGATGAATATCTTTGGCCTCAGAGTGCAAAGATGAACAGTGTTGTTGAGATGAACATAACCAATCGGTGATTTAAATGAATATCTTTGGCTCAGTGCAAAGATGAATATTGATTGTTGTTACAGAGATAAAATATTGATGCTGGACTTTTAAACCTTAGAAGACAGTAGAATTCTTTCTCTACGTGACTCTTCTAATGGATTGTTGTTTCCGCTGCATTTGTTGATCTAAAACTTGTTGTTTATTGTATTCTATTAGATTTTTCCCTGTTGAAGACTAACGATAATTTGTTGTATATTATCTTAGTCATAATATTCTTTACTGGGCTAGTTGAGCTCACCCTTTTCCTTTTGTTCCATTTTTCTTCTCGTGAGGTGAGAACATAAAGCAGGATCGAGCCTGGGGTATGGAGTGATGGTTCTAGGAAGATGTTTTAAATTTATCCTCACTTTGCTTCGTAAAATAGTGTATGAATAATTAATGAGGACTTATTTGGGTGTGTATATTGTTTAGAAGACAATATTTGTATTCAAACTCACAAATTGTATTGTATTATTCTACACGACATCCAGATTGTCAAAGTTGTAGTTTGCTTTCATACCATGTATTTTGGCGACTTTCGTAATGGGTGTTGTATACCTATTTTGGGGCGCCACATTGGTATCGTAGCTTAGGGATATGATCTCCGCGGAGATCGGGAATAAACTAGGAGGGAGAGACGAGTAAATCCTTCGCTAGTGTGTCCTACCTAAGCTTATTTGTTGGTCATTATAATATAGGATATTATGTTAATTTGTTTAATTAACCCTTGTTTTATGGCGGATATTTAAGAATGATCACGAGAAACGTTAACAATGGAGTTTATGAGACCGTGGAGACGCCTTTGATTTCACCAACAAGGAGAACGTGCAACAGTCGACAATGTTCCTCCCGTGAACAACGCCAATCGAGCAAATGATGAACGACGGGATGTTTAGAAGCTTTTTCAGTTCATGCAAAATCGACGAGGAGACTCGTGTACAAAATACGGAGAGAAATGATAAAACGTCGCGGTTTGTCACGGCCAAACAATTCAAAGAGTTGGGACCACCAGATTTTCATGGAAAGCCGGATCCGATCAAGGCGTAAACGTGGGTCAAGCAAATTACCAAGATATTCGATGTCTTAAGGTGCACGGAGGAACAAAAGGTTCCATTCGCCACCTTTATGTTTCGTGGTGAAGCAGATTACTGGTGGGAATCTGTGAAGCGTACCCAGCCAGATGCACTTAACATGTCTTGGGAAAGATTTCAGAAGCTGTTCAATGACAAGTACTTTCCGTAAAGTATTACGTCGCTATAATGAAGGAGGTAGAGTTTATTAGACTTTCTAATGTAACAACATGACGGTGTCTCTCAATGACGAGGCAAGGTTCGCAGAATTATCCGTGTTTGCACCTCATTTGGTGGAGAATGAGGAACGAATGACGCCAGTATGTTTACGAGAGGTCTAAAACCGTAGATTCGTCAATACCTTATCTCTCATAAATTTTCTCTCAGATTCAAATGTTGTCAGCAGGCTCAGGTTATTAGAGCGAGATAGTGAGTATACTCAACCGAGGGACCACAATCAGGGTAGTCATCAGAACGATGATAACTAGCGAGGAGGAAAGAATACGGACAAAGGCGGTAATCACTCAGGTGGTAATCGTGGACATGATAATAGGAGAGGTGACTCAAGTGGAAATTTCAGAAAGAGAAGATTCAACAATGACGGGAAGATATCAACGGTAGCACCAAAGACCAACAACAAAAATGCTAGGGGAGAGAACGACCGCCGCTTAGATGTTACAAATGTGGGAAGGAGGGACATATCACCAAAAATCGTCCCACAACAATCCAAGGTATGTTACAACCGTGGAAAGGAAGGCCACATCGCTCGAGATTGTACTATCGCGAAACCAGTTCAAGAGGAGTGGTGATTCCAAGGGTCATCCCTGATAAGTCGAAATCGGCCAGTTCTGGAAGAAGTTTGTCATGACCGACAAAACGTGAGGAACCCAAACGAGATGATCACGGGTAAGCTAATCTTGAATTCTTGCGAAGTTTATACCTTACTAGATAATCTGCCTACCCATTCTTTTATCTCTCCTACTTGTGCTCAACGCTTAAACTTGACTCGGAGAAATTAGATTTTGATTTATCTGTTGAAACTCCGTTGGGTGAAACCTTCGTTACATCTACGCTTTATAAATCTTGCATGATCCAAGTTGGCACTATCACATTACCATTGATCTTATCTCTTTAAAGATACTTGCTTTTGATGTGATTTTAGGAATTGATTGGTTAACCACTCATCATGCCAAAATTGATTGTTTTCGTAAGGTTGTTAGTTTTCATATTCCTAACTAACTCCGTTATACGAATTCAAACCACTAAACCACTAAAATCACCACTTTGTCATATCAAGCCACAAAGCTATTCGCTTATTGAAAAATGGATGTCAAGCTTTCTTAGCCCATGTTATGGATTTGAATAAAGACAAGTCGATTTGAATAATATTTTTGTGGTTAGAGAATTCCTGATGTATTTCTGAAGAGTTTCCGGCCTACCCCGAACGTGATGTTGAATTCTTTATCGACCTTGAACCGATACAAAGCCCATTTCTAAAATCCCATATCGAATGGCTCCTATTGAACTTCGTGAGTTAAAAGTCCAACTACGGAGAGTTATTAGACATCGGTTTCATTCTGGCCCTAAGACGTCTCCTTGGGGTGCTCCTGCTTTATTCAGTAAAGAAGAAAGACGGGAGTATGCGACTTTTGTATTGACTATCGAGAATTGAACCATGTCACCATCAAGAATAGGTATCCGCTACCTCGCATTGATGACCCGTTCGACCAGCCATAAGGAGCGCAATTCTTTTCAAAGATCGATCTTCGCTCGGATATCATCAATTTGAAGATTAAAACCGAGGATATTCCAAAGACGGCATTCGTGGACTCGATCTGGGCATTATGAATTCTTGGTCATGTTTTTTGGATTGACTAATGCTCCTACTTTGCTTTCATGGATATGATGAACCGTGTATTTAAGGAATATTTGGATCGGGTTCGTTGTTGTCTTTATTGATGACATCCTCATCTATTTCAAAAGTCAGAAGATCATGAGCACCATTTGAAGTCGGTACTACAAAGACTTCGTGAACACAAGCTTTATGCTGTCAAGAAATGCGAGTTCGGCTTGAAGAAGTAGCATTCCTTGGGCACGTGGTGTCAAAACAAGGAGTATCTGATCTTGACCGTGAAGATTGAAGCAATACAAAGTTGGGAGCAACCAAGTCGGTGATCAAGACGCAACTTTCTGGGCTTACCGGTTATTATCGGAGATTTGTGGAAGGATTTTCTCGAATCGCTACTCTGCTAACTCAAATTTGACTCGGAAGGATGCAAAATTCTTATGGAGCGAGGAATGCGAGAAGAGCTTCCAGAGCTCAAGAGAAGACTTATTTCTAAGACTGTTTCGACAATACCATCTCGGTTCGGATGGATTTGTTATCTACAAATGATGCTTCCGGCAAGGGGTTAGGATGTGTTCTCATGCAACATGGGAAAGTCATAGCCTATGCCTCACATTAAAACTTCGAAAGAATATGAGAGGAATTATCCTACTCATGATCCGAGTTAGCAAAGCAATCGTGTTTCGCGTTGAAGATATGGAGACACTACTTGTGCGGGGAAAAAGTAGAGATTTATATGGATCATAAAAGCCTCAAATATTTCTTCACCCAAAAAGAACTCAACATGCGGCGGCGACGCTGCTTGGAGTCATTAAAAGATTACGATCACACTATTCAATATCATCCCGGAAAAGCGAACGTAAGTAGTATGACGATTAAGTAGAAGATCATATCGCAAGTCACGAAAAGCGATATTGTCAACGCAAAAGCCCATTTTATATGACTTGCAAAGGATGGAGGTAGAATTAAAGACTCTGTGGACCCACATAATGATGGCGAATATACAAGTAGAACCGACTTTAATCGATAGAGTTAAAGCCGCTTCAAGCTACGGACACAGATGCGTCATGTATGAAGAAGAAAGTGCAAGAAGGAGCTATTCCTAAGCAAGAATTGATGAGGAAGGAATACTTCGAGTCAATTCTAGACTTTCGTTCCTAACGATTCGACCAAAGCATAAAATCATGATGGAGGCACACAACACCCCGCTTGCAATCCATCTCGGAGTACCAAATGTATCATGATATTCGACATACATTTTGGTGGAACAATATGAAGAGAGATTTGCGAGTTTATCTCAAGATGTTTAACCATTCAACGTGTAAAGGCGAGAGCATCAAGTGCCAAAAGGTCCATTGCAACCACTTGAGATTCCTAATAGAAATGGGAACACATTACTATAGATTTTACTGTGTCTTCCCAAAGTTTCTCAAGGCGTAGATGCAATTTGGGTTATTGTTGATAGATTAACCAAGTCCGCCCATTTTTTACCGATCACGCGAGACTTATCCCTTGAACGCCTTGCTCAGTATGTACGTGAATGAGATTGTGCGATTGCATGGCATGCCAAGATCCATAGTTTCGGATCGTGGCCCGAGATTCACTTCAAGATTTTGGGTTAGCTTACGAAAGCTATGGGGCACGGATTTACGATTGATTGGGCCAAAGATACCATCCTCAAACCAGACGGACAATCGTAGAGGACTATTCAAACCCTCAAGATCTATTAAGACTCGTGTGTCCTAGATTTGAAAGGAAGTTGGGATAAGTACTACCACCATCGGTGGAATTCTCCTACAACAACAAAGCTTATCAAGCAAGTATAAAATGGCTCCATTTGAGGCGTTGTATGGATTTAAAATGTCGCTTCAAAGATATCTTTGGGGCGAGGTGGGAGAAGCAACATTGTTGGGACCGTAATTAGTACGCATGACTACGTAAAAGATCCAAATGATTCGACAACGATTCAAACTTCACAAGATCGACAAAAGAGTTATCCGATCTTCATAGAAAGGACGTGGAGTTTAATATCGAGATCATGTATTGTTACGTATTGCTCCATGGAAAGGAGTTACAAGATTTGGGAAAAGAGGAAAGCTCAATCCAAGGTTTGTTGGTCCATTTGAGATTCTCGATCAAGAATAGGAAACGTAGCTATATAGACTCGCGTTACCTCCAAGTATGTCTCGTGTTCACAATGTATTCCACATATCTATGTTTCGTAAATATGTGAAAGACCCAAACCACATTATTGCATTAGAACTAGACGAGATAGTCAAGATTTAACCTACGAGGAGATACCGTTGAGATTTTGGATAGGAAAGAAGCATGTCTTACGCACGAAGGTTATACCACAAGTTAAGGTTTTGTGGAGAAACCATGCAATTGAGGAAATAACATGGGAGTTGGAATCGGAGATGAAAGCGAGATACCCTCACCTTTTCGATATACCAGTATCGTCGCGTCAATTTCGGAGGACGAAATTTCATAAGGAGGGAGGTTGTAAGACCCCAACTTATTATAAATAAAATTGAATTTTCCTTTATTCATTATTCTAAATTAATAAGGGTTAATTTGATATAATTCTTTGGTTATGGGTGAAATGTGCAAAGTTTACAAAATAAGCAAGTGGTTATAAAATATTCATTATTGCTTGGGAATATTCGTTTGGTCGTGGAATATTCTTTTTGTCGGAAATCTCCATACGACGGCGCAGTCATTAATGGGCCCCATAACGGAAAACGGTTGGATGAAGGAAAACGACAAAGATTGAGTTTTATAAATAACGACGTAAATTGTTACCGTTAACACTGTTGGGTTACCTGGTGGTTAAAATACAAGAATAATGCATGGTTACACAAGAAGATACCAGATTGCATGCGATTTTTGAATTATTGATCCTTACGTAAAAGGCACTACTCAATAATTGTTACGATAGTTATTGCTCAATATTATATTTTATTGATTCAATAATTGCTGCGTTGATATTTTGTATTGCTGTTGTTTCAATAATTGTTATTACACATTATTTTCCATTATCAAATCAATAATTCATATTATTTGAATAATATTATCAGATAACATTATTGGCAATGTCTAGAAAGTTCTGTCAAGGAGAGGTTTGGTCACCTAATTGGCTGCCAAAGAGAGAAATCCTTATCGAAAGCCCCCTCTTTCCTGAAACTACCGGTCACAAGATCTTGTGATTCTCGTAATATTATTTTTAAATAAGTAATTATTGATTATTATGATAAAAAATATTTATTTTATGTGGATATAGATGGAGAAAATTTTTAATGTGACAATTGTTGAAAATTAATATTTTATCTTTTTCGATAAAATAATTCATTTAAATATATTATTTTAATAATATATTAACTATGATATTTTATAATGAATGTGGGATATATGAGTATATATAGGAGGTAGAGTATTTTTGTGGCATTAAATGTTTAACATATGTTTTGTGTGTGGGTGGACACAATTCTTAATCAAAATTGATTATAGATCGTAAAATCGCCTGCTTTGTGGATTTCTCAATTTTCATTTGAATTTGGAAAAATTTTCTTCTCGCAAAGTTGTAGAGAATGGAATTTTCCATGGAAAGTCGCAAGTTTTGAATTTTCTGATAACCGAGCTATTTTCTACGAATTATTGAAGTTTTGGAGAATAAAATGATTTTTATTAATTTATGGGTGGGACCCACTTTTTGGTTGGTGGAATTAGCATGTGGGCTGCTGGAAATTTTTCCAAGATGGTGGCTGGTCTTGGTCTTAATGAGCATATGTAGAGTATTGGTAAATAAAAAATAATATTTTATTAATTTAGTCTCCTTTGGCGTTCTAACATTTTCCTATAAATAGAGGGCTAAGTTAAATTAAAATCACACCGTAAACAAAGTTTTCTCTTTCTCTCTAAATTATCGAGCGTATTCTTGTGAGTATACTTTGAGTGTTGCTTTATACGGTCATGGTTTCACAAGACTATACCGAAATTCAATCAAGATTTACTTATTTTGAGGTAAGGGGTATTATTTTCTTCTTAAATGATATTTTTCTTCAATATCATTATGTCAAAGTATTGGTGAACTTTTTTATCAAATTTGGAACTTGTTGTGTTTGGGTTATTATTCACGATACTAAGACTATTCACGATATCTGACAATTATTCACGAATCACTAAGACTATTCACCGAAAAATAAAAAATTTTCTTTTTTCAAAATATCTATTCGGATACTAGCTTTGATTGTATCCATGTTTTGATCATTCTTGAATTTTACACCAATATGATTATTTTCAAGTATTTTTGGACATGGGTAAAACAAAGTACTTAATCCTTAATCCTTAATCCTCATCATTTTGTTTCACCGGATTCGCTTTTTTAAAAATGTTTTTCATCATCCTCACCCTAAATGGTGATATAAATGAATATCTTTGGCTTGTAGTGCAGATTTGAACGATTAATCGATGAATATCTTTGGCAGAAGTGCAAGATGAACAGTGTGTTGAGATGAACATAACCAACTCCATGATTTAAATGAATATCTTTGCCAGTAGTGCAAAGATGAATATTGATTGTTGTTACAGGATAAAATATTGATGATGGACTTTTAAACCTTAGAAGACAAGTAGAATTCTTTCTCTACGTGACTCTTCTAATGGATTGTTGTTTCACGCATTTGTTGATCTAAAACTTGTTGTCTATTGTATTCTATTAGATTTTTCCCGTTGAAGACTAACGATAATTTGTTGTATATTATCTTAGTCATAATATTCTTTACTTTGGCCAGTTTAGTTCTCACCCTTTTCCTTTTTGTTCCATTTTTCTTCTCAGGAAGTGAGAACTTAGCAGGATCGAGTCGGGGTATGGAGTGATGGTTCTAGGAAGATGTTTTAGCTGTCCTCACTGTTTCTGTAAAATAGTGTATGAATAATTAATGAGGACTTATTTGGGTGTGTATATTGTTTAGAAGACAATATTTGTATTCAAACTCACAGTTGTATTGTCGTATTCTACACGACATCTGTATTGTCAAAGTTGTAATTTGCTTTCTATACCATGTATTTTGACGATTCAAAATGGGTATTGTATACCTATTTTGGGGGCGTCACATCAACCTAGCTCGAGTTGGCATATGGACTGAAAAAAAGACTTCACACTTTAAGATTATTGGCTTCAAGTACTGTTAAATATTGCCATTAAAAATCTTAATTAGAGATAATGAAATTGCTGTTACATTTTGTACAGAATTAATTAAATGATAAATGAAAACATGGGCAGATATATAGAATTAATCATCGATCCTTCCGTAGTTCCTTTTTCTTGCATGATTTTTTATAGCAAAAGCAAAATAGATTTTATTGTACATACTAAAATAACAAAATAATTTTGCAAAGTTTATGTTAATGCAAAAACTTAAAATGATGAATAACCAACTATATATATAGCTGCAACCCAATAAATAAATTATTGCTGCTGTTGCTGATATTTCTGAGCTAGCTTCAAAAAATTTTGAGTTCTTCTATGCGGACATAATAATTGAACATGACTATTTTATAATTTCACATATTTATATTTTTATCTCTAATGAAGAATAAAAATATAAATAAATGAAATTATAAAACACTCATGTCTAATTTTCATATCCAATTAAAATTTTCAAAAATTCCAACTCCATATCCTTGTTCCCCCATTTTGTTGCAACTTGCATGATGATCACTTGTTCATCTTATAAAGTTATTATTTATTACTCCCTCACCCACCCACCCACCCACCCACCCACCCACCCACCCATAATATATATAATATATGATATTTTAGTTATTATTATTTGATATTTTATATAAATTAGAAGAATTAATTATAATTTTTTAAAATTATCTCTTATAAAAAATATTAAAAATGAAAGAAAATATGTGATAAAATATAATAAATGGTATTATAGATAATTAATATTATATTTTTTGTGTATAATTTTAAAACATAATATATTATATGACGGGAGAGTACTATTATTTTGGATAAATGTTGAAAATTAGATTCATCAATATCGATATGAAGTACATCAAATAATAATAAAGCCGGAGATAAATGATAATTTGTTGGGACACTGACTTACTTATAATTATTACACAATTTGTCGTAGCCAGTGACATTAAAAGCAAAAATAGATAAAGTTAAAACACTCATCAACTAAAGTTAAAATATTAGCACTAACAATTACTATAATTTACTAATATTTTTATATACTCCTTACCATCACAATCAAAATTAAATATTCAATAAATTTAGTGATAAATATATGAAATAGAAATATATTTTTAAAGTTTACAAAATTTTCAAACACCGAATTTTTTTGAAAGTGTGGATTCAGACAAAATTGACTCGTTACAAGGTCACAAAAGACATAAAAGAAAGCGATTTGAGGTAAATAGAAGCGACAAGTTAGCATGTGGATCACAAGCCAGCATGATTCTTTGTTGTTTTTTTTTGGAAGTGTAAGTTTTTGAGAAGTAAAATATAATCTTATAATCACCTAAAAGAGAAAATATATTTTATATAAAGGAAAAAAAATCGAACCTCATAGTTAAGGTCACAAAATTTTATTTTTAATCACCAAGTTTATATTTCATTAGCACAGTCCAACATGATTCAAGACAGAAAAAGAATCTGAATATAACAAGAAACAATTAATTGCACTAATAGCATTTGTTAATTCCATTATTAATATCAATTTTTGAACAAAATACTTAGTTTATAATTATTACTTATTTTTTTTAAAAAAAAATTGAACTTATTTTATCCTCTTTTTTCTATTTTTCCCTAGTTAAGAACCCTAATTAACCTCTATCTTAGATATTGGGGGAGGGCTCTGCTTTTGGAGATACTCTCTGTAATCAGTTTCACATCGAAAGATATAAAATTTTTTTGTCTCTATATAAAAAATTAAGTTATTAACAATAGTACCTTCAGTTATAACCTTTCAGGTGAGCGTGTGGTGGGCTAAGATGATCTAAAAAGATGGGCTAGTGGTTAATTTAAGATCTTGTTTTGATGAATTGGATTCGATTCAGACTTGAGTTTTGACCCGATATTTGTTTCGAATTCGAAATTTGATCCAGATTGTTTCATATAGTATCAGAGTCAGGTTCTCGAAATCTCAAGTTGGGACATATTGAAGACTAGTGGTATTATCCCACAATGGAGAGAGGGAGGTCCAGAGGTGGAGACACGAAGCTAGTCGATAAGTTGGACTTAGAAATTTGACCCGAGATTTGTTCTGGACTCGGGATTTGATCTTTTATGGGAAGTTGAAAACTATTAATACAAGGGAGAAAATTTTTTGGGACAATGAGAGAAGGTAGGGGTGATATAGGAAAATAAATAATTTATTTTCTTAGAAAGTTGTAAACGACAAATAAATTGGAATAAATTTTTTTTATAAACGTCAATCTTTTAGGAACGGGGGGAGTAGATTATTTAGATTTAGATGTGGCGTTTTTATGGCGACTTGTTCTTCTGTTGTCCGTGCTGAAGAACGGTCCAGATCTGCGTAATTTATTATTATTTTTTGAATATAATTGTATTTCAGGAGTTTAGTGTTCACGTTACGATTGACCATTTTTCCTAATTATCTATTATTTTATTTGAAATATACTATTTAAGTTTGTTGTTTGTAACATGGTTTTCAGATCTTGATTGGTCTTCAAATCGGAAAAGGTATCGGATGGATGAGTTACTGGTCCAACACAATGGTCGAACCGTTATTAACTTAGTGACGTCATTAATATATAAATATATATATATATATTATTAGTAATTAATTAAATTTTAAAAAATATTTTTTTTATGAACTAAAACATAATAAAGTTAAGTTACAATAATATTAAAAATGGTTAATTTTAATATTAAAAAAATTTATTTAAGAAAATAAATTAAAAACCGGGTCAACTAATCGGTTTTTCTGGTTGAACCATCGATTCAACCAATTTTTGACCAAAATCAGTTAAATGGTTCCGGTTTCAATTTTTACTGGTCCGATCGCCAGTCCGGTCTGATTTTTAAAACCATGATATATATTTTTTTCATCTTTTATAATAAATTACTGATTTTATATATTTCAGTCTTATAAATTGTTTGATCAAAAAAATAATAATTATCGTTTTAAAATCATATGATTTTGTTAAAAAGTGCTTTGATTACTCCCATATTAATTTGTTTTGATTTGATGCGAGTCGACTTTTCTATGATTTGTCTAATCAATATTGACAAAACATATTATTCGGTGCATTGGCCTTTTCCAATTTGTTGAAATTAGTTTATTTCTAGTGCGCTAATCACTGCGAATTAGTTTAATCACTAGAAATTACTAGTATGTTCCAATCTTGACTTCTGTTATTTGTAGGACCTGAGCCAACTATCAGCTTCAAATTCCTATCAAATTTTCTTCTATAGATTTTATCTTCCCCATATTTCCTCGACTTTCATTAGGTATTTCCTCAATTTGCCTTGAAGATATCTTAAATTTACAGTTTATTAGTCATGAAATGTTATGTATTAACTTAAACTTTTAGATGAATTGGTTGTATAAGATAGCTTTAATGACTTTTAAATATTTTTTTTAAATAACAGATTTTTGTAGAATCTATAGATTTTAATGACTTAAAGATTTTTAAAACTTTTAAAGACTTCATGAAATAAGTGATAATTTTTTAGACTTTTTATCAAGACTTTGATAGACATTTGTATACTTCTATTATATCTTGCAGCTTATATTAATTGTTAAAAAATAAACAAAGATCTTATATTTTAGATGAAATAATTACGATATTAAATAATATTAAAATATTTTGACCATGAAACAACCTAATTTGAAATATAAGGCATTGTTGAAGTTGAATTATTAAATCATACTCAATCTATTACAAGAAAATATCTTATTTCATAATTTTAATATTTCATACAAAAGGTCATTTTATACTAACAGTAATATAAAATAACAATTTCGATTTTAAAATTGTTCATTGTTGTTTTCCTATTAAGTAATTATTATTAAACTAACAATTTATAATTTTCAACAAATAACAAAATCAACAAATTTATTACTTTTAAAAATAAACATAAAACAAAGAAACTT
Source organism: Panax ginseng (assembly GCA_020205605.1). Taxonomy (NCBI): domain Eukaryota; kingdom Viridiplantae; phylum Streptophyta; class Magnoliopsida; order Apiales; family Araliaceae; genus Panax; species Panax ginseng. The sequence goes on along the minus strand of CM035130.1, from coordinate 37,387,729 downwards.
TTATTTTAGTTAGAAAGTATAAAACTATCTCTTTCTCTTTCTCATTTATTTATCTTTCCCCTTTCTCAAATATTTAGAAGTTTTTGAAAGTTTTTAGAGATGAGGTCAGACTTTGGATATGAGTATCTCTTTTTCTAAAATCTGTCAAACTCTACCATTTGATAAAAATATGAAAAATCAATGATTTTTTGAATATCAAAATATTTTTATAGACTTTATAAATGTCTCAATTCAATATCACTTAATTTTTAAAGACATTATAAAAGTTGTAATTGAATATCAATAAACTTTTATAAATTTTTTAAATGTCTTGATTGAATACAACCAAACTTTTAAAATCTTTAAAAATCTTAATTAAATACACTCTCCTAAAACTAGGGACCAGACTATCCTGAGTTTTTTGAAATCTTTTTTAAGCCTATAAAAAATTGACATTTTTACTTGGGTCTCCCAAGATTTATGAAAAAAAAAGAGAAAGTACATGTAATATTTTTTGAAAAAAATATAAGAATACTTTCTATGTTCCAAATATAAGAATTACTTCAAAAAAAATTTAAGTTAATTTGAAATATGAGCAAACTAGTAAATAAATCTCTCCATTTTTTGAGTACCATTTACTCGAATATCAAATTCTTTTCTTTCTCTTTATTCTACTTTGTGTATTATAAAGCATCCATATCTACTACTATCTAAAGAAATTTTATTTTAGTTAGAAAGTAAAACTATATTTTAAATTTAGACTGAGCATGATGTCTCGGGCCTCATTAAATTATTCATGATTTTATAATATTATATTTTAACCCCCCTAAGAAAAAAAATTTAATTATATATTAGAGTTGTGGTGTTGCCTTTATATTTATTTGATAGTGCAAATGCCCTTCAATTTATCCCTTTTAATCTTAAAATGAGTGCTTTTATGTGTCTTAATTGTACACTAATAGAGAAATTATTATATTAAGACTTAAATATGAATTAGTACCCTAAATTATAGGTCATATTTCACTTCGGTGATCCATTTTTTAATTTTGTCAATTAAATGATTAAACTATTAATTTTTTCCAATTGTAACAAATTGAACATGCCACGTCAGAAATCGCTGACGTGGCTATCTTAGTGGGACACATCTTAACTGATGTATATAGAAAAAATAATTTCTTAAATTGTGATAAAATATATGTTATATTGAAGGGTAAAATGATCACACCCTATTCACTTAATACATCAAAACTAATTAAAACTTCCGAACAATTAAATTGATCAAATCAATCAAAACAACAAAATCTAAAACCATTAAAATAATAAATTAACAAATATAATTACCGGTTAGAAAAAGAAACACCAAAACAAAGAAACGAATTCAAATCTGCTATCCGATCTCCTGTCTCATCAGTTCTTCCAAGCATAAACTAACAAAGAAAATTCGGAAGGACCCTTTAATTCATTCTCCTCCATACTTTCCCATTCCATCACTGAGCTACACCCGGAAAAAGCCGAAGACAACGACGAAGATGATGAAGAGGTTCTTGCCGCAGTTCTCAACAAAACATTTTTCAACTTTTTAGCCTCAACCCTAATCCACATGCTTGTTGTTGTGACCACAAAACAAGATCATCTTCTCTATATTCTTGAAACCCTAATTTCTCGAACTTGAACATGAACAAAACATACCCGTCCACTTCATCATCATTTTGATCAAATCCGCAAAAACCGAACTGTTAGCACTCAAAACCTCAGAATTCAACTCCAAAACTACTGAACCCCCATTTTTCCCCTTCAAATTCAGCCTCACATCAAAAATCCCCAAACCCCCCTCCTCTCTCTCTCCTCCATTAGTAAACACGGACCCATTTTCAGGTTCGGCTGGCAAGCTCTCCGTCGTAATCGGAACGGTGGTTGAGTCAACGGGGAAACCCGACCCGGAGACAAGATCCAGTTTTTGAGGCTGGGTTTGGGAGAAACTGGAAATGAAATTGATGGGTTTTTGCAGGGTTAGCTTGGGGTTCTCGGGGCTACGGGGTGGGACGGTGAAGGAGCAACACCACGAGCGACGGCGCCGGGAAAGTGGTTCACGGCAAGCGTGGTGGTGGGGTTTCTGTCGAGTAGAATCGTGCATTGTTTCAATTTAGCTAAAATCTGAATCAAATCGTGAAAGAAAAAGGGGAAACTAGGGTTTCAGATTTAAGGGGATAAGACTGTTTTTCTTTTTATTGTTTGTTTTATTTTAATTTGAAATGTTAAATTGTGTTTTGACCATTTTGCCCCACATTTAATCAGATTTATTTATTTAATGATTAAATTTTTTTTTTTTGTCACATCAACTTCTTAATGCCCCACACAATTAGTCACGCCAGTAATTTTTGACGTGGCATGTTCAATTTGTTGCAATTGAAAAAAATTAATAGTTTAATCATCTATTTGACAAAATTAAAAGGTGAATCACCAAAGTAAAATATGACTTATAATTTAAGGTACTAATTTATATTTAAGCCTTATATTAAACATCAGTCTAATTATGTGTATACTTCTAAAAAAAATAATATCAAGAATAAAGTTATATATACAGTATAGTGAATGGCTAAGAAATTATAATAAATTTTTAGATTGTATTTCCTTTTATTTCCTCGAATTTTGTTTGTAGTTCCAAACATATCCTTAAGAATTTTATTGTTTTTTATTTTTTACTTTGTCCTTTTAATTATTTCACTAAATGAAGCCCATTCATATTTATGAATCACAATACCACCGATATTTATTATAAAAAAAACATGAGAATAACTTTCTTTGATTTTTTTTAACATTAATGTTTTAATCAAAACCTTCAAGCATTATATTTATGAATTATTTCCCATACTAACTTTAAAGACTAAAGATTATTATTGAAAAAAAAGTTAATAAAGAAAATAAAGTCTACATTGTGTCCCTGAGTTTTAGAAGGAAAACTTATATTCAAACAAAAAAGTAAAGATTGAAATTTGTGGAAAAAAATAATAATCTTGATATTGAGTTTATAAAGAAAAAAGAAAATTGAAGTTTTACATTTAATAATAGTCTACCCTTATATTAATTTTATTGTGTTTATAATGCAGATGGTATAATATATAGGAGTTATAAAGATTTTCTTATTTAAATATTTTTTTTATTTAAATTCGTCTATTTTTGATGAAAAAAATTGATAAAAAAGTGATAAAAAAAATTTTCCGTTTTTTCTTCTATTTACTAAAAGACTCAAGAATTGAACAGAAACCCTATATTTTTTATACTTTTTTTCATTCATTTTAAAACTCAGAGACAAAGCGATTTGTTGCCCACCTGAATATAATTATGTTTTTCTTTCCTATCATGACCTTAAATATTCCATGTTAAATGAAAATTATGTTTTGAAATATAGACTTTTAACAATTCTATTTAAGACTGTAAAATAAACAAACAGTTCGGATTCGATTCCTACTCACTCGACTAAAAATTCGATTCGAGTTTGACTCGAAATATAAATGATTCAAATATGAGCAAATTTTAAAGTTCGATAAATTACTCGAACCTACTCGAATTGTACGTTTTCTATTGATATTCAGATCATATTCGTTTGAAAAAGTTCAAACTTCTCGGGATCGATTCGAGATCGGGATCAACTCGGTAGCTAAACGAGTCTCAATCAAATTTTTTTTTTATAATAAATAAATTTTATAAATTAAATTTAAATAATTTAATATTCAGCTCAACTCAGTTCATTTATGAATAGTCTTAGTTTAATTTACCACAACTTCTTCCTAAGCTCATGACATTTCTGTCCACATATATATAATATATCTATCTTAATTATAAATTAAGTCTAGTAAAGAGGATGACGTTGTTTAGCGTCTTTATGTCAGAATAATTATTTTCTATTTTGTCTATGCAAGTTTGGTTATATTATTATTTTATTTTTTTAATTAATTTAAATTATATATTTTTTTAATTAGTCCTCCGAATTTAATGAATTTTTTTTTCTCATGTAAATTACACATACAAACGCGTGTATCATCGGATTCTAATTAGCTGACAATTATGTTGATCCACCAAAATGGAGGCATGTAATGAATAGGAATATTAATTAAAGCTATTGTCAAATCCTATGTTCACCGAAGAACAAACAATATACCATCAAACTTCAATAAATGGATTTACTCACAATTTGGCACTAAAAGTAAGAATTTTTAATAAAAACAAGAGCCTAAAGGCAAGCATAGGCTAGACAAGAATAATGAACAAATTCTGACTGCCTTGTTGTATTGTTGTCAAACCCTGATGTTCTATTGGTGACCTTATATTGACACCAAAAGATTCCCTACCATAAGATATTGACTGCTCAAAGGAAAAAAAACATACAACTAGATTGGAAGTATTATTGCAAACTATTTATCCCTGTCCATGAGCACATAGCTAGGGGAACTTATGCACTGTGCTAATAAGATGAGAAAGTTTTCTCTCTAGATGGGACATATTGGTGTTAAAATACCATCTTATAGTAGAAACCCGTGTTAATTTGGTAGTTTCTCTATAAATTATATAAGTTTTCAGCTATTTTTTTGTTGAGGGTGCAACTCCCATCAAGAATAAAGAATATTGGCTATATATGCCATTTTCAAACTCAATGTGATTGCAATATATAGATCACTAACGTGTGAGGTACAGGGGATCAATCTATAAGCAAAAGCGCGCATACACACACACACACACACACACACACACACACACACACACACACACACACATATATATATATATATATATATATATATATATATATATATATATATATATATAAATTTTCTCCAAATCTAACCTGGAAAGAATCAATTAAAAAGGCGAACCCATTTATAACGACGATTTTTTCACAATATAACACACACACACACACACACACACACACACACACACACACACACACACACACACACACACACACACACACACACACACACACATATATATATATATATATATATATATATATATATATATATATAGTCCGTTCTCAACGAATCCTGGAAAGAACGAATTAAAAACGAACCGGCTATAACGACGATTTTTTCTGTCAATATAGCAACGTTTTTTTTCTGTTGCTATAGCATAAAAAGCCGATTTTCTATGCTATAGTGACGGAAAAAACGTCGCTATAAATGGGTTTGCTTTTTAATTCCTTCCTTCCATTCATTGAGAAGTCGGTATATATATATATATATATATATATATATATATATATATATATATATAAGGGTTTCATCTACAACAACCGGTTGCTGTGGAGCAACCCCTTTTTTTGATCTGTTGAAATTTCGACTGGAGCAAAAAAAAAAATCAACAGACGAAAAAAATAATTGCTCCACAGTAACCGGTTACTGTGGATGGAACCCTATATATATATATATATACTCAGAGTTGGATGTTAGGGAGTTGGAGTTCATTGTGGCACGTGATTAGGTCAGTTTGCAATAGATAAAAATAAAAATTAATTAGTAATCTCTTATGTTACGTTTAGATTAAAGGAGTAAAATTAATAAAATAATGGAATAAAGAAGAGAATAAGAAAGAACAGTGGAATGATCCGTTTTATTCATTCTGACCATAATGAGTCATTCCATACCATTCTCTAGCGAGTAAAATTTATAAATTTGGCATGAATGAAATTTACTCATTCTATTATAATAGAACAATTAAACACACATTTTTTTTCATTCCATAAGAATAAGTTATTTAATTTCTACCTTGATTTTTACAACCCAAAAATGTATCGTTAGAGAATTACTCTCTTCATTTAAAAATTAGATATACATTTTGACCTTTTAGACTCAATTCGTAAATTCTTAAACTCAAAATTGATGTAATTTCGTTCATGTTTTGAAAACAAAAAATATGATAATTAATAGTGTTTAATTGTTAATTTATAATTATTATATTTGTTTGTATTAAAATTAAATAATTTATATTTTATTTTGAATTTTAAAATTTTGTAAATTAATTTTAAAAAATCAAACTATATTTTTAATTTTGAAACGGATGTATTAAAAGATAGAAGTAACTCATGCTTGATGGATCCCTTGTTAGGTTTAGAAACACTAGTTTAATTATTTGGTATATTTGGACTTATTATATATTTATTTATGTGTATATTTGGACTTATTATATATTTATTTATGTAGAGATAAACAACGTTAATGGGGGCTAGCTCCTTGGAGTCAACAAGAATGAAGTAACATAGACTTTATTCGAAAAAAAAAGTAGAATGAAAATTTATTACTATTTTATTAGCAAACCCAAAAAAAGTGTAGAATAAAAATTTATTACTTAAAAGTTGTTATTATTATTTTAGGTAGTCTTAAATTAAATGTGTACTTTAAATAATTTATTTTTTATAATAATTTGTCTATAATACTCTTAGTGTATTAAATATCATATTTCTATTCTCTATATATATTCAAAAAATTATACAATTAGAAGAGGATAATTTTGTCATTTGACCATCTTTTTTAATATATAAGTAAAAAATCATTCATAACTTTTATTTGGGGACGGGGGAAGCATTTTATTGGCAACCAATGAAATATATAATATAATAATATAAAGAAAAAGAAAGAAAAAAGAAGGAAAATGAATAAAAAAAAATGGTTATGGAAAGAAAGTAGGAAGAGATGAGGAATCCATATACAACAAACACTCCCAGACAAAGGAGCTTCAGAAGAGAAAAGCAACCTTTGCTTTACAACCCCAGACCATAAACGAGAGAAAGAGCTAGAGCTTAGGAAATTGCGTGGTTCCTCAACCCCAAATCCAACCCGACCCGTTTCCTCTCTCTCTCTCTCTAAAACCCCCTTCTGTCTCTCCATTGTTCTGTCTATATTTAGAGGGTAGGCTGGGGTGCAACTCCAACCCCACATCTTCCTTCTTTCTCTCATTAATAAAAAAAGAAATACCCACTAAAATTAGCACATCAAATTCCCCCTAGCTAGCTTCCCCCTTCTTCTAGTAATCTGGCCATGCTAGCTTGTTTTATGCCAATTCAAAAGGCAAGATTTGGTTTGATTTCATTTCATTCCATTTCATTTTTTGAGATAAAGAGCTTGTGGGGCTCAAAATAAAGCTTCTTTTTCATTTATATTAGGACCCCAATTCATCTTCCAAATCTCTTCTGATGATGATGATCTCCACCTAGCTTTACACACACACACACACACACACACACACACACACACACACACACACACACATATATATATATATATATATATTATATGGAGCTTAATTAGCCCATACAATATTAACCCTTTATGGCTCGTTCATCATCTTGCCCGCAGTGATCTTGATTTTAAGGTAATTAGGTGTAATTTAACATACCTATATATATATATATAATTTTTTTATGCATACAAATTAATTTGCATACATTGCACACTAAATATACATACATACAATATATATATATATATATATATATATATAGTTATATACATACATATAAAAAATATGCCTGGCTCCCTGTATGCCATTTGTAGAGCCTACCGGGTCATCGATAGTCTCCGTGAATGGCGTATGAGGAGCCAAGCATATATATATATAAATTAAATTTCATTTATATTTACATATTTTATGTCACATTTATCTATTTACATTATTCTTTTTATCATAAATATTTTGGTCATTTACTCTTCCTATTCTTTAGGGCTTCTTTTCTTTATGTTTTTTCACGATGTGATGTTATATTTGCAGTGATGATAGAAGAATGATATGAGGAGTAGTTAGTAGTGTAGCAGTATATAATTATTATATGTTTTGGAAAATAATTCCATCACCCAGAGCTATCAGATTTATGGGAGTGGTTAATATGAAGTCAATTTTATGAGAAGTTCATTTTATATTCAATATAATTTTAATACGCAGATGAAAAGATCACTCTTCCGTATGTCAGCATTGTATTGAATATGAAATTAACTTCGTTGAAAGTTCACTTCAGGTTAACAAGATCTAAATTTATTATTTATACCAAACATCAAATCAGTACACGTGTAGCAATGAAACTCAAGTATCATCTGTTAAAACCCCTATTATTCCAGTGATACTACATTTGAAATTCTACATAGAAGTTACAAACCTAGCTACATAGGAGTAGTATATAGGTTTGTAGATCTCCCAACAACCTTAGTTAATTACTTATTTTTTACTACTGCATTAAAATCCCACATAACTCAACCACATTCTACACTGTTTTACTATCTAAAAGCCAAACTCATTAATTAATCTATGTAGAGTAAAATGATAAATAAGCTCCTTCCATTACTATTTGCGCATTATTGTATTGTTAAAGTGAGCAAATTTTGTTCTAAAATAGTGTATATAAAAGAGTAACTTCAGGTCTACATGTTACATTATACATGAGGAAATTAATACAACCTCTAAACATTAAAAACAGACCCAAAAACAAGATTCCAACCTTAGAAGAACTCCACCAAACTATAAACAAAGCAATGGTTCCAATGCCCATTTGTGACTGTTAGCACCATCTGATATAAATTATGAGTAAATCCCCATCTAAACGCTCTACGCTTAATTAAATATCAACTGCAAAACTCGAGCACATATCCACTCCTTTGAAAATCACTTTATTCCTGGCCTCCCAAATGGTTCATAGAGTATAAGCAATTATATATATAGTTCATTTTATTATAGAATAATTAATGTGTGTGTGTGTTATATCAAAGTTTATTAATGGATCACGGTAGCAAAATGCAGTGCATTTATCAATTCCATATAATATAATGTGTATATATAGTTCATTGTATTAATATGTCTAATCTAGATGTCCTTTTACTTTTGAATTGTCCAGAAAACTCAATATATAGTCTTATAGGCTATAGGCTATAGCTAGCTAGGCATTTGTTACCTGTCATAAGGTAGGAAAGGGTCATGTATTCTTAAATTATGGTTAATGTATGTGTGTCCCTTCTTTTTCCCTATAAATTGTCCAGAAAAGCCTTTATTTTTTATGGGCAAATTAAAAAAAGCCTTTAACTTTTTAATGACGAATTAAAAGAAATTTTTTAAAACCTAAATTAATACCAGTGTGACAATTTCAAATATATGAATAGGGACACAATAGAATTATATAATCCTAAATTTGAAATTGACACTACTAAAAAAAATAAGAATACGTGATAAAAATTTGAGATGGTTTTTAAAAATAATCACAAAAAATAGTAATTTGTGATAAACTATTTTAACAATTATAAAATAATAGTAAATATGATGTCTCTTAGTGATAATTAATTTTGCCATCAATGTATTATAATTATGATGGTCATATCAATCACTAAGTTTTTTCACGTAAAATAAATTTTATGTTTGTGATGCCTAAAACCATCACTTATGGATATACTTTTTTTATGATTGCGTTTAATTTATCACCAATATTGTAATGAAAAAAACAATCAAAATGATATTTTGTGACAGTCATGACAATTATTAAAAAAATATTTTTTGTGACTACTTGTATTTGCAATTACAAAAAAAAAAGTATTTTGTGGTGAAATTTCAGGGCATCACAAAATAATAATATATATGATGACTCTCAATGATGATTAATATTATCATCATTATAGAGTATTTGTTACTGTCATTGCAATAACCAAATCTTATGTGGACTAATTTTGTTTATTAAGTTAACTCGCATGTGTTTCCTTTTATATTTTATTTCTAAATTATAATCATGATCTCACATTTGGTGTAGAGGTAATGTTCCTTATTTAGTTTGTAAATATGAGGAGGGTTCGAATCCTACAAGTCTCATTTAATACATTAATATAGTGGAATAAATAGTCCGTAAAAAAATATTCACATTCTTATCTTTGATCTCAAAAGTTTTGTGTTTTTTAGTGATGGGTTTGACAATCGCAAGAGATTATGTGCTAATGTGATTGTTTTAACCATCACAAAAGAGTTGCATGATTATTTTTGTGTGATTGTCAAAAATCTTTTGTGATGATTTTTTAAAATTTATGTGATGAATTTAAGTAATTACAAAAATTCACTTTTTTTGTAGTGTGAAAACTCAAAACATTTTTGCTACATGATACAAAATTAAAGTGCAACTTTCAAATTTTGGAATCCTCTCCAGGAAAGCCAGTCCCTAGTTATCTTGTGTTTAATATTATAATGAAAAATTCCCATGTCTAGAAATTGCATAGTGAATAAATTTAAATCCTTAATTAATCTTATATATAGCTAGGCCATTTAAATGCACAAATTAGGGAAAAATCATGGGTGAATTTTGTGGGCCAAATATAAATTAGAGTTTATATGTGACTTAAATAATTGAATAGAAAACGAAAAAGTCAAAAATAAATGAACAAGATAGACAATAAATAAACTAAAGGGGGGACAACTATATAAGGTTTTGGCCCCCTAGGTTCGGACACCCTTAGGTGGTCCCACCTCATGATAAACTTTGGCAACAACTTCTCCGATTAAACTGGAAGTGGTTAGCATGAAGTTTATTTTTGGGTAAGTTGGTCAATTGACCAATAGAGTGCTAACACGCAAGCGAGGTTCTATGTGTGTCAGTATTCTATTGGCCAATTGACCAACTTACCAAAAAATAAACTTCATGCTAACCGGATCCAATTAAACTTGATCTGAATCACCAGAATGAAACATGCAAGGACAAAACCAAGGACACAAATGGAAGAAGAACAAGAAAATCGGGTGAACCCAGTCACCCTATGGATTGGCCTCCTAGGAGACATACCTCTTCGTATTCTCGAATGTCATGTCAGACGAGCTTTAATTGAGTAATGCAATGACGGAATAACAAGTTTAAACCAGAAAAAGAGACAAGAAAACTCATGAGAATATGAAAAAATTTCCTTGAATCCCCCATGACAAAAGAAACTTCTTACAGGATCAAGAATCACGAGAAAATGATGAAAACTGAGAAAGAAAAAAGTCAAGACAAATGAAAGATATCGAATTAGACACGAACTTAAGGTTTGCCTCCTTAAGGTTCAGTCACCTAAGGTTTGGCCCTCCCCCTAGGGCTTGGCCACCCTAGGGCCGTGTCAAAGACCTCTAAAGCATTTCAACGATGAATTTGGGTCATATGGTATATGGTGTTTAATTGAATGAAGAAACAAGCTCGGACCAACGTGAATTGATCAACAAGACCTTAAAATTGATAATTTGAGAGAGACTTCCATGATTCCCATGGCAGAAGGCGTATAGAGGCAACTCATTATGGGAAATGATTGAGGGATTTGGTTTGACAGCTAGATAGACATGACGGTTTGGGCATCACTTAGGACATCTAAAGGTATTTTTAGAATTTTATCCGAGGTCGCATTTTAGGCACATGACTCAAACATGTTTTAGACACATGATCACTTATCAACAGACCCTATAAATACACATTTCATTTTAATAAAAAATGACTTTTGATTCTCTAACATTGTAAAACAATAAAAGCTTTCTAGAGCTTTATCACGTGTTGTACTAGTGATTGTTGACCAACTCTTCATCTCTCTACAAACTCTTGATCATTTTCCGTATTCTTTATGTATTTTTCTTCTCTTCAGCCAATTCAAAACTCTAATTGAGCGAGGTGTGATTTTATTCCCTACATATATATAGTTACTGCATATCTATCTTTTTCTTTTTCTGTAAATTGTGAAGAAAACCCTAGTTACGTTATGATTACAGGTAAAATGATAAATTAATACGTAGCCATTTTAGAAAATGCATATTAATTTAAACCCCTATTTAATCTTATAGCTAGTCCATTTGTTTAATGTCAGAAGCTAGCGAAAGGTTATGTGCTTATTCTATGGTTGAGAAAAACCCATGTTTAGAAAATGCATATTTTATAAGTTTGTTTAAATTAACCCTATTTAATCTTATAATAGCTAGCGTGGCCATATGTTTCCATGTCACAAGCTAGGAAAATGCATGTCATATATATGCATGGTTATTCTTGATTCTATGGCTGGTGTTCATTTACTTATCCTACTTTTTGGTTTGGCTGGCTAGCTAGTTTGTCAACTCTATTGAAGAACTGATCTTTATAACATAACATATGATATGTAGCTTGATATGTAGCTTGCTAAGTTATGTATAGTCTATATTTACAAGTTCAAGAACAAAATATATATATACATATATAGGTAACATTTGGTGATATAATGTCCAAGCACAGATAGAAGAACTGAAGCAGATGTGCTCAGCATCATCTGGCGTAGGCTTAGAGTGGGTTTATTTTTAACATGCATGATCATAATCTTATAATTAATTGATATTATATTCTCTCTCTCCCTATATATATATTGTGGGTGTGTGTATAATATGGGCATGGGGTTCGAAGAGAGAGCAGATTCTCTGTCCTTATTTTTCCTGTTTCTTCACTTAAATTTTGACATCTGATCTTTTATTTAATTTTAGAGTTTATTAATTATAAATAAAAAATTAGATATCAAAATTTAAATAGAAATACACAAGAAAAACAAAAAAAGGGGACAGAATATCTGCGAGATGAGAAACATGAATTGTGGAGAAAGTAAGATAGTTATCATGATGATAGATGCTGCAGCTGCTGCATCTGGGGAATCTCATATGGTACTACAAAGAAAGAAGACTGGACCACTCTATATATATATATATATATATATATATGAGAATATATTATTTTCGAATAAATAAATCTCTGACCGTTCATAAAAAAAACAGACCGTTCAAATTTAATTTTTTTATCACTTTCATATGAACTGCTTAATTATTTTTTCTATATATATATATATATATAATATATATATATATATATATATATATATATATATATATATAAATGTGTCTCTAGGCATCTTTATGTTTCATATTGATATACGTACACATGCAGCCTCGTTGGCTAGTAGGGAATATATTATACAGTCAATGCAGGTCAAAAAGGACATGCATGGGTATTAGCAAAGAAATTAAGCTACCTCTATGGACCACCTTCAAGATCTCCTGAATATCATTTGGATTTCTTTTTCTCCTTTCCTTTTCATGTTTATGGGTAAAAGAGAGACTAATTTAAAAGAACATTCCCTGGTTGTTGAGTAGATCTAGCCTGCCTTTGTGTTCAAGATTTTACAGGGAATTCAAAAGGACAAAAAGGGAAAATTTTAAAGTATGTCCTGCATTTTCCTCTCTATGTATATATTATGCATGTTCTAGCTCTTTCGGTAGCACTTTAGAAAGAAAAAAAAAAGTAGATTCTATTACTTCCCTAAATTTCTGATTGGGAGGAAAGTTGAATAAAGTATATAGTTCCCTGTTGATATTTACAGCCTTGGTACTTTAATTCTGCTCCATTACTCCAATGCTTCCTTTAATTTCTCTCTTCATATCAGAACTTTTCCTTCTTTTTTTTCTTTTTTGTTAAAGTTGACACTTTGTATACTTAGCTAAATATTTAGATGTTCTCTAAATATTTTAATTATGTTTGCCTTAATAACTTGAATTATTTAGTACTCTCCCTTCATTTCAAAATTAAAAATACAATTTGACTTTTGAAATCAAACGACGACATATTAAATTTTAAAATTGATATGACTCATAAAAGTTAGAATGAAATAAATTTTATAATTAATAAATTTTATTATATACTATATAATTATTATAATTGTATCAACTAAAATTAAATAAATTCACATCAATTTAAAATTTAATATTTCGTCATTTGATTTCAAAATTTAAATTATATCTCTAATTGTGGAACGAATGTAATATATGTTAAGGATTTGATTGCCATTTAATAACCCATTGTGTTTGTTCATCATTCTCGCTTTCATATTATCAAATAATATAATCAAGTTAATTGAAATAACAAAAATAAGTAAATTTTTATTCAAATTAAGTGTTGCCAAATTAAATAATTTTTACCTATAGATTGTTTATTAATTATATAAAGGGGTAATATTTCAACTAGCTAAGTCCTATTGGAGCTCTTATGCTTAGGGATCCGATTAGAGTAAAGTTGACTTTAATTTCATCTTAATAAGTTTATATAGCTTTTTATTATATTAGGTATAGAAAATTTTACATTAATTATTGCAATAAAAAATTATAAAACTTAGCAATTTAATTTTTTCTAACTAGACCCTATACTTAATTTCAAGTAAGCATTAATTGTTTAGTTTTTAATATTATCTCAAGTATTAAATAACACGCATTTTTTTTAATATAGGGACAATATAGGCAATTAATATTATATTTAATGTTATACAATCATTTCCTTATAATACTTGTGCACAACTCTAAAATCATCTATATTAAGGAGCGGACGGAGGGAGTATATAAACAGTTGAACAAAATATAAAATAATTGTATTTATATACAATATAACTCGCAAAATAAGATTACTAAATAATCTCTTTTATTGAATTGTTGACGGGCGTATCCACTTGGGGGAAGTCAATTTGTTCTCCTTTCTCAAAAAATGAATGTTTCTGCAAAATAAATGTTCTTGTTATAAAAGATTATACTAAACACTACCTCCATTCCATATTTCTCAAAAAATGAATGTTTCTGCAAAATAAATGTTCTTGTTATAAAAGATTATACTAAACACTACCTCCATTCCATAATAACTGTCTTTTTAGTTTAATGCACATAAATTAAGAAACTCATTTAATACTATCATTTAAGAATTAAAATTTGTAGGAAATTTCATCACTACCCCTTTATGAGAAACTAAAAACTATTAATACAAGAGAGAAAATTTCTTGGGACAATGAGAAAAATTAGGGGTAACATAGGAAAATAAATAATTTATTCTCCTAGAAAGTTGTAAACGACAAATAAATTGGAACAAATTTTTTCTTCTAAAAAGACAGTTATTATGGAATGGAGGTAGTATTAAGAACAATAATGATTAGTGAAAAGAGAGAGCATTCTCATTGTATTTGTATATCAACTACCATCCTCTTGACAATACTTCTATTTATAAGCACATGTACATAAATACTTGGAAGTTTCAAAATTCATAGGTCATGGGAGTTTCAAAGCTTAAAGGATATGAGAGTTTCAAAGCTCAAAGGTCATTACAATAAAGAGGGGTAGGAATGTATCTAGACATTAGTAGGAATGTATCTATACATCCACACACTATGTATAATTTTATAATACTCCCCCCTTGGATGTCTATTGTAAATAGTCATACGCATTGAAAGCTGTCTCATTAAAAACTTTACCTAAAAAAACTCAATGGGAAAAAAAAACCTTGGTTAAGGGAAAAAGAGTGTAGCGCATATTAGCTCCCTCTCATGAATATATCCTTAAGCCCTTCAGCTGTCGCATTCTAATATTGCCACACAATCCTTCAAACATTGTAGTTGGTAATACTTTGGTGAACAAATCTGCTAGATTATCTTTTAAGCAAATTTGTTGAATATCAATGTCACCGCACTTATCAAGGTCATGTGCGAAAAAGAATTTCGGTGATGTGTTTTCTTCTATCTCATTTGATGTACCCTTCCTTTAATTGAGCTATACATGCAGCATTATCTTCATACATAATGGATGAAGTTCTTTTGTAGCAATTTTCTAAGAATATGCCTCGTTAAAAATCTTACCAAATAAAAATTCAGTGGGAAAAATTTTGGCGAAAGAAAAGAGTACAATATTCTTGTATAACTTCTAGTGCCTTGGGATTGAGTCATTAAAACCTTGCAAAGGAAAATTCAGTGGGAAAAAACCTTAGCGAAGGAAATAGAGTAAAATCAACACATATCCTTTTTACTCCTCTTCATAAGTACATAGAATTTTTATTGTTCATGGTAAAAATATCATTAAGTCGAAGCATGCCAATATTGTGCACCATCTTCTTCAAAATCATAGTTAATAATGACGTAATGAATATATCAACTAAATTATCACATGATCATATATGCTTGATATCAATATCGCCATTCTTCTGGGGCTCATGTGTATTAAATAATTTTGGTGCAATATGTTTGGTTCTATCACCCTTTGGATAAAATAATCTCAAATCAATAGTATCACGAAGATAACATAAAATATGTTTAATTTCATTACAATGTCTTCGAGTTGGTGCATAACTATACATTGCTAGTAAGTTAACTGCAAATGCTATATCAGGTCTTGTCAAATTTGCAAGATACATTAAAGTACCAATTACATTAAGATATAGTACTTCAGAACCAAAATACCAATTTCACGAAGATATGGTACTTCAAGACCAAAAGTTTCTTCATCATTTTCTTGTGGTCAAAACGGATATTTCTTGATATCAAGTGACCAACCCATCATTGGAGTACTCAAAGGATTAACATTATCCATGTAAAGTTACTTCAGGACTTTTTATGTGTATGTTGATTGATGAATAAGAATTTCATAGCCAAGAAAAAATTTGTCTTACCAATATCTTTCATCTCAAATTTATTTTTTTTGTCGACTCTTCTAGAGCAAGATCTTTTATCAATAAATACAGTAATAATAGCAAATCAAGATTATGATCTTTTGATAAAAATGCATGCACAAATTAGATTATTCTCAAATCCTTCTTTCAAAAGATATCCACTCAGGCGATTATACCACAATATGCATCTGGATTGCTTTAACTCATATAAGAATCTTTGTAGCTTGATAGAATACATACTTCGAGATGTAGAATTATATGCTTCAGACATTTTATATCCTTCAAAGATTTTCATGTAGATATCATTATCTAATGATCCATATAGATATGATGTAATAACATCCATTAATTTCTCTTGCTACCAAGTTAATTAAAAATCTGAATGTAATTGTGTCCATTATAGGAGCATATGTTTCTTCATAATTAATATCATGTCTCTAAGAGAAACCTTGTGCTACAAGCCGCGCTTGGTATCATATAATTTTATTTTTCTTATTTCATTTACGTACAAATACCCATTTATATTCAACAGGCATTACGCCTTTAGGTGTTCGGACTATAGGTCCAAAAACTTCACATTCACTTAGTGAATTTAATCCTGCTTAAATCGCCTCTTTCCACATTGGCCAAATATTTCTACATTCATCAACGATTTGTGGTTCATATACATGATCATTACTTCTGGTAATATCAATAGCAACTTTATATGAAAATATGTTGACAACGATTTTATTTCTATCCAATATATACGTCTCCTGAATATATACATAATGTATCGAGATCTCGTTATTTTCAGGTACCTGATTCTCTTCAGGGGATAACTCATCCTTTTCAGGGAATAACTCTTCAAGAGTTTTATTTACAGGGGATTTTTTTTCATAAGTTTTGGATAGATCGATAATTTTTTTGTAGCATGTTTCATGGGTATAGCTTCTTTATAGGCTTCAACTTGTTTTTCTTGTACTTTATTCTTCTGGAAAATTTTATCTTTAACACCGATCATTCTTCACGTTTCAGGTGTGACTTTAATTCAATTTGCTGCTGTATTAACTGATTGTCCTACAAGGACTTCAATCCTTGCTAGAGTATTAGCAGCTAGAATATGAGATATCACTATTTTCTTATTATCGGTGAATAATTCTGGTAATTGATTTGCAATTCATTGCAAATGAATAATCTTTTGAACTTCTAGTTCATATTAATTTGTATAAGGATCAAGATTAAATAATGTTGAAACATTGCAATTAATCTCCCGTCGTGCTTCAAGCAACGATCTCATGTCGTGCTTCAGGCAACGATTTTTCTCCCCCTAATGGTGGGAAGACTGTTTCATTAAAATAACAATCCTTAAAATATACCTTAAAAATATCACTTATTGAGGTTATGATGCAGCATGTAAAATAGCATGACCCC
Source organism: Panax ginseng (assembly GCA_020205605.1). NCBI lineage: Eukaryota > Viridiplantae > Streptophyta > Magnoliopsida > Apiales > Araliaceae > Panax > Panax ginseng. Next base: position 37,369,881 of record CM035130.1, on the reverse strand, counting down.
AAGCATAAATTGGTAATTTTGATTTCATAATCACTGTGACGCCCCCAAAATAGGTCCACACAACCCATTTTGAGTCGTCAAATACATGGTATAGAACTAAATACAAACTTCATTAATACAATTGTCGTGCAAAATACGACAACACATATGCTGTGAGTTTTAGTACAAATATTGTCTTGTAGACAATATCCAAACTCAAATAAAATTCTCATTACAATTATTGATACACTATTTTACAAAATAGTGAGAACTACTATAATAACTGTTTTGAACCATCACTCCACACCCCGGCTAGTCCCACCTATATTCTCGCCTCCTGAGAAGAACAATGGAACCAAAAGGATAAAGGTGAGCTCAAGTAGCCCAGTAAAGAATATTATGACTAAGATAATGTAGAATAAATTATCCTTAGTCCTCAACAGAAAAAAACTGATAGAATACAATAGACAACAAATTTTATATCAATAACTGCAGCGAAAACAACAATCTGGTAGAAGAGTCAAGCAGAGCATGATTTCTACTATCTTCTATGATTTAAAAGTCCATCATCAATATTTATCCTTGTAACATCATTCAATAAATATTTCAAATCAACGAATTATCCATGCACTACGGGCCAAGGATATTCGTTCGTATCACCAGTGGTCATGATCATGCCAAACACCTGTCTATTTATGCACTACGGGCCAAAGAGGACTTTCACCACAAACTTTATATGTAACATTAAAGGTTATGATTGTACCAATACACAATTCCTGGTCATAATCATATTAATCAACAGCCCATCTTTGCACTACGGGCCAAAGATGACTTCTAGTATAAGCATGAGGATGATAACAATAAGATAAAGATTCAATAAAGTGAGATAAAGGATAAATATTAGGGAATTCTAATTCAATTTATCCAGCGTTCAAATATGTCCAAATTTTTAAAATGATAACTGCACTGTGGAGTAAAATTCAAGAATAATATTCATGTATCAAAAATAATTTGGACAGAAAAGAAATTAATTTTTTTGTCGTGAATAGTACCCCAGATGAATAGTACTTCGTGAATAGTACCCCATGAATAGAACTTCGTTAATAGTACCCCGTGAATAGTACCCCGACATGAAAAGATTAAAACTTAACAAGAATGTTCAGAAAATATTTCTGTGAAACGATACTAGATGAAGCGCAAATTTTAAGGATATTCTACTAATTTCAGGAATTATAGAAGCAATACTTACCATAGTAAGTTTAAATTTAGGAATATGAAATGAAATAATTTCACTTTCTTAATATGGAGTATGAAAGAAAATAATAGTTCTTATGAGTATTGAAATAAAATAATATCCTTTACCTTAGTAGAAACTGAATTTGACTAGAATATCAGATATTATTCTAAGAAAATCTTGCACAAAAAAGCTACACTCAAAGTATCCTTATACTCAAGAAAAATACTCACAATACTATAAAATAAGAATTTCTGATTTTGAAGGTGTGTTTTAGGAGGGAGAGATTACCCCCTATTTATAGCAACGGATGGAGAGATAAACGAATCTGCCTAATTTGTTCCTGCCAAACTTTTTCCTAATTCTTTTTTTTCTAAGGTTGAGGGCCCACACCAAATGAATTGCATGCATTGTCTTTGCAGATTATCAATCACCCACCACTATGAAAAAAATGCGCAGGAGAATAGTGTACGGAGAAATTCAAAACCAAAATAATGACCTTTACTCCACTTTTATTCACATGCTGAAAATTATATATTATTATAATAATATTACCATTTAAATTATAAAAAAAATTATAATAATATATTTGAATGAATATTTTATCGGAGAAGATAATTGTCAAACTTTCAACAAATAATTCATGCAAAATTCCTTCATTTATATCAAAATTGAACCAATATTCACTACATAATAATTATTCATAATTAATATTATAAGTTAAGAATATTAACAACTAGATCATTCCCATGAAAGAGGTGGCTTTCCGATAAGGATTTATCCTTATTGGATCGCAATTAGATAACCTAATCCCTTTTCTCGACAGAATTTTTTAGACATTGCCAATAATGCTAACTAATAATATGAATAATTGTGTCATATCAATTATTGATTTAATAATATAAAATATTGTACAGATGATACTGTGACAATAATTGAATCAATAATATGAGATACTTTGCAACAATTACTGTGGCAATTATTGAATGAAACTGAGTGACTTCTTACGTAAGAATCAATAATCCAAAAATATTGTGCAATATCGTGTACTACTATGCAACCACACGTATTAATGTACTTTTTATCACCGGGTATTTCAACATTTAACGGTAAAAGTTTACCGTTATTTTTATAAAAAGGTTATTTCTGTCGCTTTCTATATCCGACAGTTAATCCGTTATGTGCTCCACCAATGATTGTGCTATCGTACGAATATTTTTCGACAAAAAGAATATTCTCCGACCAAACGAATATTTTATGACCACTTGCTTACTTTGTAAAAATTGCACATTTCACCCATAACTAAAGCTTTATATCAATCAACACCTTATTATTCAAAATAATAATTAGAGAAATTAAATTTTTATTCATAAAAAGTTGGGGTCTTACAACCTCCCCTCCTTATAAAATTTCGTCCTCGAAATTGATGTACGTACCTGGTAATGTCGAAGAGGCGAGGATACCTTGTTTTCATATCAAATTCTAACTCCTAGGTCATTTCCTCAATATCGTGATTTCTCTATAAAACTTTGACTTGAGGTATAACCTTTGAGCGTAGAATATGTTCTTTCTTATCCAAGATTTTAATAGGTACCTCTTCATACGTTAAATCTTCTGCTATTTCGTCTGATTCTAATTCAATAATGTGGTTCGGGTCTTTCACATTATTCAGGAGCATTTTACCGACCTCCAGGTGGGCCGAAGGCCTGACACTAAAAGGGGTTTACAAGCCCAATGGGCCGAAGCCCTCGGAAATGCTGAAGGTGTTCGGGTTCGGTATCCGAGTCCTTTGGACCGGAACCCTACTGTGGTGTATGGTGTTCGGGGTCGGGCCTTCGAGTCCTTTGGGCGAAGCTCGCACTGCATGTGAAGTTCTATTGGGTTGGGCCATGCATAAAGGGCTATCCTCAAGATACAGTCCGAGTTTTAACCATATTTGAATAAGGTAACTCCAAAGGTAGTGTTTGTGTGAGACCCCAAATTTTATGAATAAAGATTTAAATTTCTCAAAATAATTTTTTTTTGAATATTATGGTGTGGATTTGATATAATGTTATAGTTGTGGGTAATAATTATAAATTTTACAAAGTATGCAAGTTGTTATATAATATTCGATTGGTCGGGGAATATTCGTTTTAACAGGAATATTCGATGCACGACTCAAGACAATCATTAGTGACCCCACAATGTAAGTATTGTTGTAGTTAAAAACGCATGTAATTATCATTTTATAAAAATAACGGCGAAAGTGTTACCGTTAAAACTGTTAAACTACCCGGTAGTAAAAGTACAGTAATACGCGTGGTTGCATAGTAGCACACGGTATTGATTATTAATGCTTACGTAAGAAGTCACTTAGTTATACTCAATTATTGCTACAGTAATTGCTGCATCATATCTTTCATATTATTGATTCAATTATTCTCACAGTATCATCTGTATAATATGTTATATTATTAAATCAATAATTAAGACGGCAAAGTTATTCATATTATTATTTTCAATATTGACAATGTCTATAAGTTCTGTCAAGGAGAGGTTTGGTCACCTAATTACGGGCCAATAAAGAGAAATCCTTATCGAAAAGCCCCCTCTTTCCTGGGAACGACCTGGTTGTTAAATATTGTGAATTATAATATTAATGATGAATAAGTTTGTGTTGATTAAAGATGAAATTGATAGTTCCATTGTGTTGGAATTATTAGTGTTAGTGAAAATCGACATTTATTTCGATAATAATTGATGTCTGGAAGTTATATTGATCAATCGGGTAATTCACCGGATAAATGAGCAATTAATTGCTATTAATTCACATGATTATAACTATTTGTTCACATGTGTGTACTATTGATTCACATGATTTACTATTAGGGGAGTTGGTGCAAGATTAATAATACTTGCATGACTAAGTTAAAAATAGAGGTATAGATGGAGGTACTATACTGTAATTCATATTTTCACATGTTTAGAACTATTGATTCACATGATTTACTATTGATTCACATTATTTACTATTAGGGGAGGTGGTGCAAGTTTGATAATACTTGCAGGACTAAATTAAAAATGAAGGAAAAAAGGAAGGTATTATACTGTAATATTTCGAGCCCCAAAACGTGCAATTATCGAAACTATATTTTCTTATAAATAGAAGTTCATTCCTTCATTATTTTTCACCAATTCACTAAAGCTATAAAGCAATTATTATAGAGAGAAATTATAGAGAGAAAGAAGAAGAGAAGTTTGCTACCTCACTATTCCAGTATCCAGTCTTATTTTGAGGTAATGGGTATTATTCTTTCGTATTCATGAAGAGAGTTATTTTCTTTCAATACTTGTAAGGGTTGTTATTCAATTCCATTATTTATTATTATGTTAGAATAACCTGTCTATGTGAAGTACCACATACATGGTGAAATTCTTCTATTATTCCATTCTTTATTATTCTCATTGGAATAACTTTTCGTCGTGCGCGGCCTATCGCATGCCCGTGAATTCTTGTTGTTATTTTATTCTTTATTATTCGTTGGAATATCCTGCCTATACTGGATTACGCATGACCTGGTTCCGCTTCTTTATTATTCTATTGAATATCCTCATGCATGCGGATTACATACGACCGGTTCCATTCTTTATTATTCTTGGAATGAATAACTCGTCTGCATGCAGATATCGCATGCTGGTGAATTCTTTTGTTATTCCATTCTTTATTATTTTGTTGGAATAACCTGTCTGTGTGGACTACCGCATGCATGGTGAATCATCCTTTGTATTCATTCCTTATTAAATTGTGGAAATAATCAGTCTACATGGATTACTCGCATGGCGGGTGAAAATCTATTTGCGCTTTCAGATATTCTATTATACTGCCCCGAGATATCATTTCTTTTGTACTCGCCATGGAATATCATTTTCTTTGGTTTTTTTTTTACGAGTTACTATTCACGGGTTACTATTCACCCGGTTACTATTCACTCTGGTATTATTCACTCGGGTATTCGGGCTACTTTTTATGCTAGAGTACTATTCAAGAGTTACTATTCATGGGTTACTATTCACCCGATTACTATTCACTCTAGTATCATTCACTCGGGTATTCGGGACACTTTTTCGTGTCGGGATAATATTCACGGGGTACTATTCCCAAAATACTATTCACGGGGTACTATTCACATGAAAAATATATTTCTTTTCTGTCCAAATTATTTTTGGTACATGAATATTATTCTTGAATTTTACTCTACAAAGCAGTATCATGTTGACAATTTGGACGTTATTGGTTCCTGGATAAATTAATTTATAAATCTTTAAAATTTATCCTTGAACTTGTTTTATTGAATTATTATGTCATTGTCATCATCCTCATGCTTATATTGTGATGAAAGTCATCTTTGGCTTACGTGTATAGATGGACTTGGTATGATTATGACCATGGATTATTCGGTATAATCATGATCGTAATGTGATGAATGATGTGGTGAAAGTCCTCATTGGCCTGTAGTTCATTGATGGACAGTTGTTGGTATGATTATGACCAGGGATTATTCGGTATAATCATGACCATTGATGATTACATGAATATCCTTGGCCGTGGTGTAGGGATGATTCGTTTTTATTTATTAAGTTGAGTCTCAGCGATAAAGTTGATGAAAAACTTTTTAAATCATAGAAGATAGTAGGTTTTATGCTTTACTTGACTCTTTTAATGGATTGCTTATTCCGCTGCAATTGTTGATCTAAAACTTGTTGTCTATTATATTCTATCAGTTGTTATACTGTTGAAGGCTAAGGATAATTTATTCTGCATTATCTTAGTCATAATATTTCTTACTGGGCTAGTTGAGCTCACCCTTTCTTTCATTGTTCTCTCTAGGAAATGAGAATATAGTGGGACGAGCCTGGGAACCATCGATGGTCCGGATGGTTGTTTTAGTAGTCCTCACTATTCTATAAAATAGTGTGACAATAAATGTAATGAGGACTCCATTGAGTGTGGATATTGTCTAGATGACAATATTCTTATTAAAACTCTCAGCTATGTTTTGTCGTATTTTTACACGACAGTTGTATAATTAAGTTGTATTTGAATTTTGTACCATGTATCTGGCGACTCAGAATGGGTAATGTATACCTATTTTAGGGGCATCACAGTTTGGATTGGATTCCACTTCCACCTTTTAAGGAGATTGTGTTGGACCCAAATTATGGTAACTGCCATGTTTAGGAGTTCTAAACCGACTCGGAAAGGGATTCTAAGGTACGAGAACACTATAAATACAAGGCTTGGGTTTCAATCAAGAGGTAATACTTTCTTTGAGCACTAAATACTAAAGCCTCCTTTGTTAAACCTTGTGAACGACATGTACTTATTCTCACAGCGAAACTTAGCGTTAACATTGGCGTTAGAAGGAGGGCTTTTAGTGCTTTCTGCAATCACAGTAAATTTTTTCGGTTAAAGGCCATGGCGAGAAGGGATACAGGTGCTTCTAACCAGGAAAAGAAAAAAACACACTAGACCACCCAGGTGAGAGGGTCAGTCAAAGATAGACTGGGTTCCAGAATTCATGGGGATCAGGAGGAACCTACCTTCCCTCCTGCGTAGAAACTCTTCTATGATGACCAAAGAACGCCCATTCAAGTCGGTCGTCGATGAAAATCACTCTCGGGCACATGAGGGACAAGGGAGAGACCGAGGAGAAGGCAACCGAGACCATATAGAGTTCATTCTTAAGAAGAAGATACAGCAAAACAAAGACGCCATGATGGCCTTGCGTCTTCAGCAGGAAGAGCTCGAAGAGCAGATGGCGAAAATGGCTGGAGAGCAGGAAGCATCCTCGAAAAGGCATAGGCATCGGAGCCGATCCCGGTCACCCCGTAGGGGAGAGGCGGATAGAGAAAAGATTAGACACAGAAGATGCTCACGAGAAGGCCAAAGCCGAAGCAGGAGCCGCTCGGCAGACTGGAGGTCAGATCACCCGGGCAGGTCTGGACAGAATAGGAGGGTCGCATCTCTTGAATATGAGAGGGACAGACATAGATCATCCCCTCGTAAAGAGGAGCCCGATCCCCTCGCGCGAAGGGTGGCAGAGTTGGAGAAATTATTGGCGGCAAAGAGTTCGATGGGAACGCCTTCGGCTTGCATATGATCACCCTTCTCACCCGAGATAAATCATGTCATCGCCGACCCTAAGAAGAAGATGCCCCCGATGGAGACATATGATGGGCTGTGAGATCCCTATAATCATTCAGATGGGTATGACAGGTTGATGACCTATTATGGACATTCAGATGCTGCTAAGTGCCACATGTTTACAACAACCTTGAAGAAGAGTGCCCGGGAATGGATGGGGACCTTAGTGGCTAGATCAATTAATTCTTGGAGTGACCTTCGGGAGAAGTTTCATGCTCGGTTCTGGAGTAACAGAAGACGAGGAAAGATTACCGCTTCCCTCATGCAGTTCGTGGCATATGGATGAAAGCTTCAGCCAAGACGTCAAGAGATTTCGAGAGGTCAGGTTCTGAGAGCGAGTTGAACTCTCCACACGCCTTGGGATTTTTCACGACTGGTTTGGATATTGGGAAGTCAAAGAAACTGATGAAGGATCTGGTGATCAACCCTCCGGCGGATTTGACAGAAGTTTTCCATCGAGCCGAAGGATTCATAGTGATTGAGGAGGCAATGGGAAACTTCAAACCGCACTCCCAATCTTATGAGAAGTCTAGAGATCGGGACAAGCAGACTTATTAGTGGTCGGACAATCAGGGCCTTTCCTGAACAAAAATGTCAACAAAGTCTACACCGCCCTCAATACAGATCAGGCGAAGATATTAGAGGAGATGCGGAACAAACCATTTTTTGAGCCATGTTCAACGCACCCAAAGTCCAACAAGAGAGGTCGGGACAAATACTATGAATACCATCAAAGTCGAGGGCATACGATGGAGATGTGTAATGATCTGAAAGATTTGATAGAGAGGAATGTTCAGAATGGGCAGTTAGTACAGTATGTGGTTGGTCGGGAAGGTTCAGAGGCGCCTCGAGAGGAAAATAGAGGACCGACTCATGAAACACAGTCGAAACCGAACCCGCAACCCTAAGGTGTGATTGATGTAATTTCGGGCAGTTCGGTAGGACGTATGACCAGGAAGAAGAGAAGTGGACACCTCGAGGCCATGTTATCGGTAGCAGGTTCCTCGCCAAGGAAAGATCGGGCCTACCCGGGGGTATCCATCTCATTCTCAGATAAGGATTATCCAACAGATCTAATAGAACCACACGAAGGGGCGTTGGTGATAACAGCTCAGGTCAGGCCAGTGGACATGAAGAGGATGATGATCGACAATGGGTCCTCGATAGACATACTGTACACACACGCTTATCAAAGGACGAATTTGGAGGGAAAAAAGATGGAGTTCGGTGGAGAAGGCCCGTTGTATGGTTTCAGTGGGGACCCAAGTGCGTGTCGAGCACCATCGAATCGCCTGTCAAAGTTCTGATCGACTCCCCAGAGAGGCGTAGATAATTGTCAGATTCTTTGTGGTACAGGTGGATTTGGCGTACAACGCTATATTAGGAAGGCCGACGCTAGCAGCATTGCAAGCAGTAACATCCATACCACACTTCAAAATTAAGTTTTCGACACCGAACGAGATAGGGGAGGTAAAAGGCGATCTTGATATTGCCCGAAAGTGCTATCGGAACACATTAATCTCGTCGGGGGTCGGGGTCAGCAAGTAGAAGCAAACGATGGCCATTTAATAGAGCCATTCACTGAGAGCAGCACCGAACCAATGGCCCTGCCAGCTGAAGAGACTGAAGATGTAGAGTTAGTCCCAGGTAATACAGAGAAACTGATCAAGATCGGGTTGGGACTAATAGAACCACTACGAACAGGACTGGTAGATCTGCTTCGGGTATATGCCGACATCTTTGCATGGGAGCCTAGCGATATGCCTGGAGTAAGCGAGTCGGTGATCCTGCACAATTTGCATACTAACCCGAAGAGAAAGCCGGTAATACAGAAACGAAGGATTTTTTCTCCAGAGAGGCAGAGGATCATATATGAAGAAATCGCCAAACTTCTAAAATCGGATTCATATTCGAAATTGACTACCCCGAATGGTTAGCAAGTGTGGTTCTGGTTCAAAAACAGAACAGGAAGTGGAGATTATGCATAGATTACACGGACCTGAGCAAGGCATGCCCGAAAGATTTCTATCCTTTGCCTAACATAGATCAGTTGATTGATGCCACTTCGGGGTACGGTATGTTAAGTTTCATGGATGCCTTCTCAGGATACCACCAGATTTTGATGAGCAAGGAGGACATCCCGAAGACTAGTTTTATTACTCATCGGGCCATCTATGCATATCGAAAGATGACCTTCAGATTGTTAAATGACAGGGAAACATACCAGCGAATGATGAACTTCGTATTCAGAAAGTAACTAAGCTGAAGTATGGAAGTGTATGTGGACGATATGATTGTGAAAAGTATGTTAGTCTGGGATCATCTGGAGGACCTAAAAAGCTTCTTTGAAATGGTAAGAAGACATAAGCTAAGGCTAAACCCGACTAAGTGTACCTTCGGATTGGGGTCAGGAAAGTTTCTGGGATATCTAATCAGTAAGAGAGGTATTGAAGCGAATCTAGAGAAGATTCAGGCGATCTTAGACATGAAATCTCCAAAGACATACAAAGATGTGCAGAGGTTGACGGGCCAGATAGCTGCCCTTCGAAGATTTGTGTCAAGATCAGCCAAAAGATGTTTACCCTTCTTTGACACTCTCAAGGGGCCGAAGAATGAGAAGAGTTTCCAGTGGACCTCAAAGTGCGAAGACGCATTCCAAGGGATCAAGAAATATTTGTCTTCGGCACCTTTATTGATGAAGCCAATCCCTTCGGAACCTTTATATCTATACTTGGCCATAAGCTCGATGGCTGTGGGAGCAGTACTGGTCAAGGACAAGGGGGGAAGATAGTTCCCGGTGTACTACGTTTGCTACGTTCTTCGGGATGCAGAGACAAGATACCCGAACTTGGAAAAATTTGCCTACGCCTTGATCATAGCGAGTAGAAAGCTGCGTCATTATTTCCAAGGTCGGTTGGTAGTGGTATATACGGATTAGCCGTTAAAGAAAGTACTGCACAAGCTAGAAGTGTCGGGTCGGTTGGCCGCGTGGGCGATGGTATTAACACAATTTGCTATTGAATACCATCCCCGAACAGCAATCAAGGGACAGGCGTTGGCAGACTTCATAGTAGAATGTTCTTTCACCGAACCGGACGTGAATACAATTGTCGAAGCCCAGCAGGTGCCAACTTCGTGGACTTTGTATGTGGATGAGTCATCGACTTTAAACATCAATGGAGCAGGAGTTATTCTGACAAGTCCCGAAGGGTTTAAAGTCCAGCAAGCCATCCGGTTCCAGTTCAAAGCTACAAACAATGAAACAGAATATGAAGCCATTCTAGCTAGACTTCGATTGGCCCAAATCTTGGAAGTACATAAGCTATTTATCTACATCGATTCCCAGCTGGTGGTCAAGCAGATATCGGGGGAGCTCGGGGAGAAAGAATGTCAAAATATCTGGCCGAAGTGAAAGATAAACTCATGTACTTCAGCACACGTAGTTGTCAGGGGATCGATCGGGCAGATAATATAGTAACAGATGGTCTGGCCAAACTAGTAACTACTGAAGCTAGTTCATTCAATGGGTCAGTATACTTAGAGCTGTTGGAACAACCCAGCGTACCGAAGGCGGATGTGATGGCCCTGGATCAGCTCGACTCCTGGCTCACACCATACATATCGTATTTGGCTGATGGGGTATTGCCTTTGGATCACATATTGGCGAGAAAGATCAAGCACAGGAGTTCGAATTTTATTCTTATTGATGGAGAGCTATACCGAAGGGCCTTTATTTCTCCACTACTCAAATGCTTAACACCCTCAGAAGCAAATTATACACTTCGGGAGGTGCACGAAAGAATTTGGAGATCATATGGGGGCCAAGTCATTGGAATATAAGATTCTAAGGCAGGGATACTATTAGTCAACCATCTACTAGGAAGCCAAAGATTTCGTCAAAAAGTGTTCGAAATGCCAGCTGAACAGCACCATCCCTCATCAGCCTCCCGAAGAATTATTTTTGGTCTTGTCCCCGATTCCATTTGCCATATGGGTAATCGACATCCTGGGGCCTCTACCGAAGGCCAAGCGACAAGTTAGTTTTGTGATCATGGCCATCGACTACATGACGAAGTGGGTTGAAGCTAAACCTCTGCAAAAGATCACCGAACAAGAATGTTTGAAGTTTTTCAAGGAGGGCATTGTTTATCATTTCGGTATCCTGATGGCAGTGGTTTTGGACAATGGCAGGCAATTTGTAGGGTCAAAATTTGAAGCTTTTCTGAAAGAATTGGGGATTCAGCACCGAAAGACTTCAGTTGCCCACCCTCAGTCAAACGACCAAGTAGAAGTTACTAACCGAACCCTGCTTAACAGAATCAAAAGACGACTTGACGAACTAAAGGGTCGATGGCCAGAGGAATTACTCAGTATTTTATGGGCTTATCGGACTACTCCGAGAAAAACAACTGGGGATTCACCGTTTTGATTGGCATGTGGGACCTATGCACTCGTACCTATTGAGATCGGATCTCCTACCCTTCGGGTCAGCTAATATAAGGAGTTGTACAATGACCAGGGACTATGGTTAAATCTGGATCTTTTGGAAGAAGTTCGGGACTCAGCTCTGATAAGGTTAGGAATTTACCAAAAGAGAATAGCCCGACACTACAATCAGAAGGTGATGTAGAGGAGATTTGAAGTTGGAGATTTAGTCCTTCAGGAGTCAGAGGCATCAACCCCCCAGAACACCGACAAGCTGATGCCTAACTGGGAGGGACCCTATGAAGTGGTAGAAGTGCCGAAGCTAGGTACATACTAGCTTCGAGCAATGGATGGTTCTGAAGTAAAGAATACATGGCATGCTGGAAGACTTAGAAAATTTTACCAGTAAAAGTTATGTCATTCTTTTCTTTGTTTGTGTAATCGTTTTATTTATCAATGAAATAAATGAGATTTTTCTTCGGAAATGTTTGTACTTCATTTATATTCATAAAATTTTACGTACCCAATCAGATAAACTTCGAACTCAAGCCGATCTGAATGTTTGAAATGACGGAACTGATCAATAAAAGTATCGGGTACAACTGGTCGGGATAACCACCAATCGAATCAGATAAGATTTGGACTTAAACCGATCAGAAAGTCAGAAATGACATAACTGATCGGTAAAAGTCACGGGTATAACTGATCGAGAAAACTGAAATTGTTCATCAGAGAACTTCGGGCACAACATGATTAGGAAGTTCGAAACAACATAACTGATCGAGAAAAGTTGTAAGACCCCAACTTTTTAATAAAGATGATTTTTCTATAAATATCATTTTTTGAATTTGATATAATGTGGGTAGTATTTACAAATTTTTCAAAGTACGCAAGTTGTTTTATAATATTCGATTGGTCGGAGAATATTCATTTTAACAGGGAATATTCGGAAGATGGCACAATCATTGGGTGGACCCTAACGGAATTATTATTTCGGATTGAGAAAACGACAAAAATATTTTTATGAAAATAATCTACGAAAGTTTAACAGCTTAAAACCGTTGAACTACTTTCTAGTAGTAAAAGTACAAGAATACGCTGCGTTAGTTGCATAAGTAGCACACGGTATTGATTATTGATACTTACGTAAGAAGTCACTCGCTTATACTCCATTATTGCTACAAAGAATTGTCAGATTATATCTCTCATATTATTGATTCAATTATTGTCACAGTATCATCTGCATAATATGTTATATTATTAAATCAATAATTGAGACGACAAAGTTATTCATATTATTAAATTGTAATATTTACAATGTCTAGAAGTTCTGTCAAGGAGAGGTTTGGTCACCTAATTGCGCGCCAATAGGGAGAAATCCTTATTGGAAAGCCCCCTCTTTCCAGGGAACGACCTGGTTGTTAAATATTGTGAGTTATAATATTAATGATGAATGTTATTAAAAATCGAAGTTGAGTTCGGAGTTGAATTTGGAGACGCGGACGTGATATTTGAGTCCGGAATGATGAAATTAGTAGAAATAGACTATAAACACAAAATTTTCCAGGGATAATTTTTGGTCAAAAAAGTCAACAGTTGACTTTTTCGGGAAAAGTCAAACTTCGAAATTTCAAAATTTTTATTGTTGATAAAAATAGTTCCATTGTGTTGGGATTATTAGTGTTAGTGGAAATCGACATTTATTTCGATAATAATTAATGTTTGGAGGTTATATTGACCAATCGGATAATTAACCGGATAAATGAGCAATTGATTGCTATTAATTCACATGATTATAACTATTTGTTCACATTTATGTACTATTGGTTCACATTCTTGTTACTATTAGGGGAGTTGGTGCAAGATTGATAATACTTGCATGACTAAGTTAAAAATGGAGGTATAGATGGATGTACTATACTGTAATTCGTATTTTCACATGTCTAGAACTATTGATTCACATGATTTACTATTGAATCACATTATTTACTATTAGGGGAGCTGGTGTAAGTTTGATAATACTTGCATGACTAAATTAAAAATAAATGAAAAGAGGAAGGTATTATACTGTAATATTCTGAGCCCCAAAACGTGCAATTATTGAAACTATATTTTTCTATAAATATAAGCTCATTTCTTCATCATTCTTCACCAATTCACTCAAGCTATAGAGCAGTTATTATAGAGAGAAATTTTAGAGAGAAAGAAGAATAGAAGTCCGCTACCTCTCTACTCCAGTATCCAATTTCTTTCTAAGGTAAGGGGTATTATTTCTTTCTTTCGTCTTTATGAAGAGAACTTCTGTTATTCCATTATTTATTATTATGTTGAATAACTCATACATCTGAGTACCGCATACATGGTGAAATTCTTCATTATTCCATTCTTTATCATTCTTTGAAATATCACATGCATGCGTTTTCTGCGCGGACTCGATTCCGCCTTTATTATTCTCGTGGAATATCTTGTTCTCATGCATTTTACGCTTCTGACTGGTTTCATCTTTATTATTATTCTTTGGAATATCCTCATGCATGCGTTTTGCAATCAACCCGATTCCGCCTCTTTATTATTACTGTTGGAATATCCTGTCTGCATGCATTTTACGTTGGACTGGTTCCGTTATTTATTATTCTCGTTGGAATAACTCCGCTTCAGTCTTTGCCTATCGCATGCCCGGTGATTTCTTTTGTTATTCCATTCCTTGTTATACTCAAATTGGTTAAAGTTTTGACTTCTATACTCCATGAAATTAGTGGAATATCCTTGATATTTGCGCTTCATCCAAAGATCTTTTCATGAAAATATTCTTCCGAGCATTCTTGAATTTTACTCTACAAAGAAGTATCATGTTGACAATTTGGACGTTGTTAGTTCCTGGATAAATTAATTCTTGAACTTGTTTTATTGAATTCTTATATCATTGTCATCATCCTCATGTTTATATTTTGTTAAAAGTCATCTGTGGCCTGTAGTGCATAGATGGACTTAGTATGATTATGACCAGGGATTATTCGGTGTAATCATGACCGTAATATTACAAATGATGTGGTAAAAGTCCTCATTGGCCGTAGTGCGTTGATGGACAGTTGTTGGCATGATCATGACCATTGATGAATACACGAATATCCTTGGCCTGTAGTACATGGATAATTTGTGGTCGTGACCCTAATGAATATCCTTGGCCGTAGTGCAGGGATGATGTGGATTATTTATTAAAGTCGAGTCTCGTGATAAAAAGTGATGAAAAACCCTTTTAAATCATAAAAGATAGTAGATTTTATTCTCTACTTGACTCTTTTAATGGATTGCTTGTTCACCGCAGCTTAAACTTGATGTCTATTATATTTTATCGGTTTAACATTGTTGTTGAGGTTAATGATAATTTATCCTGCATTATCTTAGTCATAATATTTCTTCTTGGGCTAGTTGAGCTCACCCTTTCTTTCACCGTTTTCTTCGTGATATGAGAATATAAATTTGAACGAAGCCTGGGAACTGAGTGACTGATAGATGATAGTATTAGTAGTCCTCACTATTCTTTAAAATAGTGTGATAATAAATGTATTGAGGACTTATTTTGAGTTTGTGTCTTTGCCTGAAAGACAATGATTGTATTAAAACTCACATTTCTCATGTTGTATATTTAAGTTTGTATCTGAATTTTGTACCATGTATTTGACGACTCAGAATAGGTGATGTATACCTATTTTGGGGGCGTCACAAAAGTCACGAGCATAACTAATCGAAAAAATTTACAAACAAAAATTTTGTACTTCATTCATATCTTCAAATTTTTACAAGACCTGATCGTATAAGATTCGGGCAAAGTACAAATAAAGAGAAAAAAATGAAGTTTACAACAATTACAAGTCCTACGCTGAGCTAATCTCCAGCTTCAGATTCTTCATCCGAAGAGTCTAAGACGGAAGCATCGAGGCCAGCAGCAATCAATTTGGCCCGAGCCTTCTCCCGATAGGTTTCATAGCCTTCAGCGAACTGAGCCATGATCTTTTCGGTCAAGGCTGGGGATTCTTCATATTCTTCAATCGCACGCTGCTTGTCCTTAACACATTCATCATTCAAGGCGTTGTTCTCCAGGATCACGTGCATCAGCTTACCATAAATTCCATCGAACTTCTCCTAGTGTTGATGAAGCACTTGCAACCGTCTATTGCTCTTTATTGTTCTTTAAGTTCTTCGGCTTGTCGTTCAGCCTGAGTTGCCTTATTATGGGTCTCAGCATGGAGATCTCTCTCTTTCTTTAAGTCCGAATTCAGGCCCCGAACCTCAGCCTCAAGAAGCCGCACATCCGACCTTAGCTGAACTTCTTTTTTGGTAGTTCGGGAAAGAGGCAGAATGGCTCGGGCAAGAACGGCGTTGGAAAAGGAACATATCAGCTATGAAGAATAAAGCATGATGATAACAGAAGAGGTTAACTAATTTGGGAATTACCTGGCACTAAGCACGAACATAGGCTACGAGATACTCTTCGGAAGATAATCCCTTAAAACATTCGTCATCTCCGGGAAGTTTGAAATGATCGAATAGCTGTAAGGGAAACACTTTTGAAGGGCTCTTCGACCAACAAGTATTCGGCGTTCCTTGAGAAAAGCTCGCCTTAGAAGTGGGAGTTGAAGTGGGAAGGGGTTCGGCCTCAATAACCAGCTTCTCAGGAACTTCATCTACACGAGGCTTCTTGGATCGAGGTTCGAGAGGAACCTCTTTGGTTTCCTCCGAATCTTTGATCACCGCAAGTTGTGTAGAGGGTGGAAGAATCGGTTTCGGCAGAACTGAAGAAGTGGCCTTGGCGGGGGCTTTTGTGGAAGGCTTGGAGGGCTTCTTGGTCTTCTTTAACAAGGCCATCTTCTGAGCTCGGCTCATTTTCAGTGCGTTCTTGGTAGATGGTTCGGCGGTGGCAGCTGAAGGAGGTGGACCCGATGTAGAGCCAGTGGAGAGTTCAGCAATTGGGATAGTCCCTTCCCCGACCCCATCGTCGATGATGGGGAGGCGGATCAGTCCGACTGCATTCGGCAACGGCATCAGGGAGGCATCAGCCCCCTCTGGTTTGAAGATTGTCACTACACAAAAGAAAACGAGTCAGAAAAATGGATAAAGATAAAAGAGTTATGGAGAACTTTGGGACAGGATACTTACACCCATGTCTGTACAACCAGGTCTCGTTGGACAAAACACCCAGACTCCATTCGGTCTTACTCCATTTCTTGTAGAACTCTTTGAAAGCATCAGCATGATCCTTCGAAAATTTTGACACCTTGGCGATAGGATCTTCGGGATGGGTCCAGTTCGGGAGAATTTTGAGGTCGGTCCCTTTCACAAAGATCCATTGTGGGTGCCACCCTTTGTTGCTCGAGGGGGGCTTGATGGGGACGGTTCGGTTGGCTTGTTTGTTTAATTGCCGAAGGCTGGGTTCCTTCGAACGACCAATAGTGAATACGGTAAAAAAGAAATCAAGTCCAGGAGCAATCCTGATCTCCTGGCATAGGGCGATGAAAGAAATCAGGTGGATGTACGAGTTTGGCACAAGTTGTACGAACACGATCCCGACAAAGCAGAGAAAATATGAGATGAATTCGTGAAGGGGAAACCGAACCCCATACTTTAGAAGATACAGGGGTACGATAACCCACTCACCCTCGGGTCTCCAGAACATTCTCTCCTCATAGTTTGGTATCCGAAGCTTATACTCCTTCGATATGTTGAACAGTACACGAATGTCTTAGATCTGGGAAGGAGCGACAGTGGATGTGGTGTTGATATGAGAAAACTCCATTTCGGAGTGGTAGGCATTTCAGATTTTGGCTTCGGCACTAATCGGAGTAAGAAGAACTGAAGAGGTGGCGGTAAGGAGTTGGTGCCGGCAGATCCACTAGAACCAGGTCAGTGGTACCAATGGAAGAAATAATGGTAACATCCTCGACGTTTGGGACTTATTCAGGGGTAAAATCAGCCATTAAAACAAAAACAAGCAGAAATGGGAAGTGATGAAGGTGATTTGGGAATGGAAAGACCTGGAATTAGAGAAGCTTGGTGAAGTAAGATGCTCGCCAGAAATCGCCTTCGCCGGAAAATTTGAGAGGAGAATTTGAAATGCTGGAGATAGGGAAAAAATGATTTTGGAGGGTAGGTTAGGGGTTTTATAGGGAGATGGCACGAGACCCTAGGGCGGCTATTTATAATTGGTGGGGGCCAGTCCTGGGGAAATGTGTGACATTTCGAGAAATAAAGTGGAACCATTTAGGTTCCCCATATAACTCATCATTTGCTAGTGTGTCTTTTCGATTTTTGCCTTTTGAAGTCTCTAATTATAAATAAATTATAACAAGAGACTGGGGGCAATGTTCGGGAGCATTTTACCGACCTCCAGGTGGGCCGAAGGCCTGACACTAGAAGGGTTTTACAAGCCCAATGGGTCAAAGCCCTCGGAGATGCTGAAGGTGTTCGAGTTCGGTATCTGAGTCCTTTGGACCGGAACCCTACCGTGGTGTATGGTGTTCGGGGTCGGGCCTTCGAGTCCTTTGGGGCGAAGCTCAGACCAGATAGTGAAGTTCGGTTGGGTTGGGCCTGTACAGTGGGCTATCCTGCGTACAGAGTCTGGAGTTTTAACCATATTTGAATAAGGTAACTCCAAAGGTAGTGTTTGGATTGGATTCCACTTCCACCTTTTTAGGAGATTGTGTTGGACCCAAATTATGGTAACTGCCATGTTTAGGAGTCCTAAACCGACTCAGAAAGGGATTCTAAGGTACGAGAACATTATAAATACAAGGCTTGGGTTTCAATTAAGAGGTAATACTTTCTTTGAGCACTAAATACTAAAGCCTCCATTGTTAAACCTTGTGAATGACCTGTACTTATTCTCACACCGGAGCTATCCCCTGGCGGCACAAGTCATCAAGCTTTGTGTGATCTATTATTGTGTAGGATTCAGAGCCTGGACTTGGTGATTGGACGCGTCGATGAAACTTGGCGTTAACACACATATTTACGTAGCATGGATATGTGGAAAATGTTACGAATACGAGACATATTTGGCAGTAAAACGAGTCTATAGGCCACAGTTCCTACTCGATCGAGGATTTCAAATGGACCAATGAATCGAGGATTGAGCTTTCCTCTCTTTCCAAACCTCGTAACTCCTTTCCATGGAGCAACACATAACAATACATGATCTCCAACATTGAACTCCACGTCCCTTCGATGAAAATCAGCACAACTCTTTTGTCGATCTTTTGAGGTTCGTATACGTTTTCGGATCATTTAAATCTTTTCCGTAGTCATGCGTACCATTTCTGGTCCCAAAAACGTTGCTTCACGCACTTCGTCCCAGCATACTGGAGAACGGCACTTTCGTCCATACAACGCCTCGAATGGAGCCATGCCTATACTTGTTTGATAACTATTGTTGTAGGAGAATTCCACTAATGGCAAGTACTTGTCCCAATTTCCTTTGAAGTCTAGGACACAGAGCCTTAATAGATCTTTAAGAGTTTGAATAGTCCTCTCCGATTACCCGTCTGTCTGAGGATGATATGCAGAACTGAATCGTAGATCAGTGCCCATAGCTTTCTGCAAGCTAATCCAAAATTATGAAGTGAATCTTGGGTCTTGATCAGAAACTATGGATACTGGCATTCCATGCAATCTCATAATCTCATTTATATACATACAAGCAAGGCGTTCAAGTGAATAAGTTTCTCGTATAGGCAAGAAATGAGCAGAATTGGTTAAACTATCAACAATGACCCAAATTGCATTTATGCCTTGAGAAACCTTGGGAAGACCGGTAATAAAATCCATGCTGATGTGCTCCCACTTTCATTATAGTATTTCAAGTGGTTGTAATGGACCTTTTGGTACTTGATGGTCCGCCTTGACACGTTGACAGGTTAAACACCTTGACATAAACTCTGTAATCTCTCTCTTCATATTGCTCCACCAAAATGTATGTCGAAGATCACGATACATTTTAGTACTTCCATGATGAATTGCAAACGGTGTGGTGTGTGCTTCCATCATGATTTTGTACTTTAAATCAGAGTCTTTAAGAACACAAAGTCTGGAGTTGACTCGAAGTATTCCTTCTTCGTCGATTCTTGCTTCTGGAATAGCACCTTCTTGTACTTTCTTCTTCATACTCATCAGCTCCACGTCTGTAGCTGGAGCAGCTTAAAATTTATCGATTAAAGTTGGTTCTACTCTTATATTTGACATCATCACGTGGGTCCCTGGAGTCTTTAACTCTATCTCCATCCTTTATAAGTCATACAAAATGGGTCATTGCGTTATCAACATTGCACTCGTACCTGCATATGATCTTCTACTCAACGCGTTAACTACCACGTTCGCTTTTCCAAGATGGTATTGAATGGTATGGTCATAATCTTTCAACAGCTCGAGCCATTTTCGTTGCCGCATGTTGAGTTCCTTTTGGGTGAAGAAATACTTGAGGCTTTTATGATATGTATAGCTCCCCATACAGGTAGTGCCTCTAGATCTTTAGCGCGAAAACGACTGCTGCCAATTCTAGTTCATGAGTAGGATATTTCTTCTCATATTCTTTGAGTTGTCTTGAGGCATAGGCTATGACTTTCCCATGTTGCATGAGAATACATCCTAAACCTCTGCCTGAAGCATCGCTGTAGATGATAAATCCCTCCGAACCTGATGGTATTATCAGAACATGTGCTGAAATGAGTCTCCTCTTGAGTTCTTGGAAACTCTTCTCACATTCCTCGCTCCATCCGAATTTTGTATCTTTTTGATTCAACTGAGTTAATGGAGTAGCGATTCGAGAAAATCCTTCCACGAATCTCCGATAATAACCAGTTAAGCCCAGAAAGCTACGTACTTTGGTTACTGACTTAGGTTGCTCCCAACTTTGTATTGCTTCAATCTTTTTCGGTTCCACTGATATTTCATACTTTGATATCACGTGCCCAAGGAATGCTACTTCCTCAAGGCAGAACTCGCATTTCTTTAACTTCGCGTATAACTTGTTTTTATGAAGCTTTTGGAGTATCAGCTTCAAGTGTTGATCATGATCTTCACGACTTTTGGAGTAGATGAGGATGTCATCAATAAAAACAACCACAAAATGATCCAAATATTCCTTAAATACTCGGTTCATCATATCCATGAAAGCCGCAGGAGCATTAGTCAATCCAAAAGACATGACTAGGCATTCATAATGCCCGTACCAATTTCTGAAAATAGTCTTTAGAATGTCATCAGTTTTAATCTTTAACTGATGTTATCTGGAATGAAGATCGATGTTTGAGAAGTACTTAGCACCTTGCAAATGGTCAAACATGTCATCAATGCGAGGTAACAGGTACCTATTTTTTATGGTGACATGGTTCAACTCTCGATAATCAATGCAAAGTCGCATACTCCCATCTTTTTTATTTACTAATAAAATAGGAGCACCCCAAGGAGATGTACTAGGATGAATGAAACCAATATCTAATAACTCCTGAAGTTTAATAGGAGCCATTCGATATGGAATTTTAGAAATGAGTTTTGTACTGAGTTCAAGGTCAATACAAAATTCGATATCACGCTCTGGGGGTAGGCCAAGAAGTTCTTTAGGAAATACGTCAGGAAATTCATTAACAACAGAAATATTATTCAAATCTGACGTATTTTTTTTCAAGTATTTGACATGGGCTAAGAAAGCTTGACATCCGTTATTTAATAAACGAATGACTTTATGGCTTGATATGACAATGATTGACTTTAGTGGTTTGGTTGCTTGAATCCGCATAACAGGTTGGGTAGGAATATGAAAACTAATAACCTTATAAAAACAATCAATTTTAGCATAATGAGTAGTTAATCAATCAATCCCTAAAATCACATCAAATGGAAGTATCTTTAAAGAGATAAGATCAACATGTAATGTGATGGTGCCAACTTGAATCAAGCAAGATTTATAAACAGTGGATGTAATGAAGGTTTCTCCTAACGGAGTTTCAACAGATAAGTTAAAGTCTAATTTCTCAAGGGTCAAGTTCAAACGTTGAGCACAAGCATGAGAAATAAAAGAATGGGTAGAACCGGTATCTAATAAGGTATAGACTTCTCAAGAGTTTATGATTAGCTTACCCATGATAATTTCGTTTGGGTTCCTTGCCTTTTGGGACGTCACAACAAACGCTCTCCCTTGAACCACCGACTTCGTTTTGTTCATAGCCACCTTTGGTGCCACCGTCCCAGCTAGACTTGACTTCACTATCAAACAAAATTGGATTATATGACCGTCTTTTCCACAACTGAAACACACCTTGGAAGGCTGTGAACAGTTTCGACTTATGTGTCCCTCCTCTCCGCATCTGTAGCATTTAACTGGCGGTCGTTCTCCTCCCCTAGAAATTGTTGTTTTTGCTAGTGCTGCTGTCGATGTCTTTCCGTCATTGTTAAATCTTCTCTTCTTGAAATTTCCACTTGAATAATTTCTTTTATTATCTTAGCCATGATTACCACCGAAGTGGTTACCATTTCTGGCATGTTGGCTATCACTGCTTCGATGATTGGTGCCACTGGTATGACTATTCTCGTGCTGCCGGTTGTTGTCTTTTGGTTGAGCTGACTAATAATCCCACTTTAATAACTGAGCCTTATACACTAAATCTAAATATAAGCAAAGTTTATGAGAGATAAGATGTTGACGAATTTTGGGTTTTAAACCTCTTAGAAACATTCACGTCATCCGCTCCTCATTTTCAACCAAATGAGATGCAATCCGGGACAACTCCGCAAACTTTGCCTCATATTGCGATACAGTCATATTTTTCTGCTCCAGTTTTATTAATTCCACCTCCTTCATGTGACGAATACTTTCTGGAAAGTACTTGTCGTTGAATAATTCTTGGAACCTCTCCCAAGACATCTTAAGTGCGGACAGATGAGTACTTTTTATAGATTTCCACCAATAATCTGCCTCTTCGCGCAATATGAAGGTAGCAAAGGGAACCTTTTGCTCTTCAGTGCATCCCAAGACATCAAATATCTTAGTAATTTGCTTAATCTATGTCTCTGCCTTTAGTGTCTCTGGCTTTCCCAAAAACTCTTGCGGTCCCAACTCCTTGAATTACTTAGCAGTGACAAGCCGTGAGTTGCCATTGTTTCCACCTGCATTTTGAACAGGAGTTTATCTCATTTGGTGTTGCATGAATTGCAGAAAGCTCCTAAACATCCCTTCATTCATCATTTGGTTGGTGTTGTTGTTTATAGGAGGATTATTGCCCTCTTGATGCACATTATCCTGGTTGTTGATTGTCGGTGTCTCAATGGTCGCATGTGCTCCATTGCTCATCTAAAAATTTTCAGATGTCATTCTCAAATACTGCCACAAAACAAGGGTTAAATAAAGAAATATTGTCTTGTAGACAATATCCAAACTCAAATAAAATCCTCATTACAATTACTGATAAACTATTTTACAAAATAGAAAGAACTGCTATAATAATTGTCTTGAACTATCACTCCACACCCCGACTAGTCCCTGCTATATTCTGGCCTCCTGAGAAGAACAATGTAACAAAAAGGAAAAGTGTGAGCTCAACTAGCCCAGTAAAGAATATTATGACTAAGATAATGTAGAAAAAAACTATCTTTAGTCCTCAACAGGGAAAAACTGATAGAATACAATAGACAACAAGTTTTAGATCAACAACTACAGTGGAAACAACAATCCATTAGAAGAGTTAAGTAGAGCATGATATTTACTATCTTCTATGATTTAAAAGTCCATCATCAATATTTTATCCTTGTAACATCATTCAATAAATATTTTAAATCAACGAATTATCCATGCACTACGGGCCAAGGATATTCGTCCATATCACCAGTTGTCATGATCATGCCAAACACCTGTCCATCTATGCACTACGGGCCAAAGAGGAATTTCACCACAAACCTTATCTGTAACATTAAAGATTATGATTATACCAATACACAATTCCTGATCATAATCATATTAATCAACAGCCCATCTTTGCACTACAGGCCAAAGATGACTTCCAGTATAAGAATGAGAATGATAACAATGAAATAAAGATTCAATCAAGTGATATAAAGGATAAATATTAGGGAATTATAATTCAATTTATCCAGAATTCAAATATGTCCAAATTGTCAACATGATAACTGCTTTGTGGAGTAAAATTCAAGAATAATATTCATGTATCAAAAATAATTTGGACAGAAAAGAAATCAAAATTTTTTATCGTGAATAGTACCCCGGATGAATAATACTTTATGAATAGTACCCCGTGAATAGTACCCCGGCATGAAAAGATTAAAACTTAACAAGAATGTTCATTTTTGTGAAACGATACTAGATGAAGCGCAAATTTCAAGGATATTCTACTAATTTCAGGAATTATAGAAGCAATACTTACCATAGTAAGTTTAAATTTAGGAGTATGAAATGAAATAATTTCACTTTCATAATATGGGGTATGAAAGAAAATAATATTTCTTATGAGTATTGAAATAAAATAATATCCTTTACCTTAGTAGAAATTGGATTTGACTGGAATATCAGATATTATTCTGAGAAAATCTTGCACAAAAAGCTACACTCAAAGTATCCTTATACTCAAGAAAAATACTCACAATACTATAGAATAAGATTTTCTGATATTGAAGGTGTGTTTTAGGAAGGAGGGATTACCCCTTATTTATAGCAACGGAGGGAGAGATATACAAATTTGCCTAATTTTTTTCCTGCCAAACTTTTGCCTAATTCTTTTTTTTTCTAAGGTTGAGGGTCCACACCAAATGAATTGCATGCATTGTCTTTGCAGACTATCAATCACCCACCACTTTGAAAAAAATGCGCAGGAGAATAGTGTACAGAGAAATTCAAAACCAAAATGATGACATTTACTCTATTTTTATTCACATGCTGGAAATTATATATTATTATAATAATATTATCATTTAAATTATAAAAAATTTATAATATTATAATAATATATTTGAATTACTATTTTATTGGAGAAGATAATTTTCAAACTTTTAACAAATAATTCATGCAAAATTCCTTCATTTATATCAAAATTAAATCAATATCCACCACATAATAATTATTCATAATTAATATTATAAGCTCACAATATTAACAAACAGATCATTCCCTTAAAAGAGGGGGCTTTCCGATAAGGATTTATCCTTATTGGCGCGCAATTAGATAACCTAGCCCCTTTTCTCGGCATAATTTTTTAAACATTGTCAATAATGCTAACTAATACTATGAATAATTGTGCCATGTCAATTATTGATTTAATAATATAAAATATTAAGCAGATGATACTGTGACAATAATTGAATCAATAATATGAGATAATGTGCAACAATTACTGTGGCAATTATTGAATGAAACTGAGTGACTTCTTACGTAAGAATCAATAATCCAAAAATACTGTGCAATATCGCGTGCTACTGTGCAACCACGCGTATTACTGTACTTTTTTTCACCTGGTATTTCAATAGTTAACGGTAAAAGTTTGCCATTTTTTATAAAAAGGTTATTTCTGTCGCTTTCTATATCTGACAGTTATTCCATTATGTATTCCACCAAGGATTTTCGCCGTCGTATGGATATTTCCCGACAAAAAGAATATTCTCCTGCTAAATGAATATTTTATGACCACGTGCTTACTTTGCAAAAATTACACATTTCACCCATAACTAAAGCATTATATCAATCAAAACCTTATTATTCAAAATAATAATTAGAGAAATTAAATCTTTATTCATAAAAAGTTGGGGTCTTACAATAAAAGGTCGAGCAATAATTTAAAATCTCTTAAAAATTGATTCAGCTATATCATTTTGAGTATGTGTATGTGCAACATGATGTTTAACATAAATTATAATTAACATGCAATATTCATCAAAAACTTGAGATGTGAATTTTACCAGCATTATCTAAATAAATTTTCCTAGTTATATAATTCGAAAATTGTACTCGCAACCTAATTATTTGAGCAAGAAGCATACGAAATGCAATATTTTTAATTAAAAGTAAACATACATGTGATCATCTGGATAATACATCAATTAAAACCATAAAATACTTGAATATACCACAATGTGGGTGTATTGGTTCAAATAGATCACCTTAAATTCTTTCTTAGAAATATGAACACTAAATAACAAAAATTAAATATGATAGTTTGGTAATTAATTTACTTTGATATAATCAACAGGTAAAGGAATCTTCTGGTTCTTTAAGGGGTGTTCATGGGAGTTTTCAATAATTTAACGCATCATTATTTATCCTAGATGATCATGCCAAATCATAAAAACATTTGAATCCGAACACTTTTGGTGTATTGCACACTTCTAGTGTATTACAAGATTTGTTTCAACTATTCTCATTTTAGTATAATATAACCTTGAAGAGAAAATATATAGTTTTTCTAATATGAGCTTCTGGCCTGATACTATTGAAGTAATATAAAGAAATTCTTCGCTAACTTCGTTATTGGTTTCAATATAATAACCATTATAACGTATATTCTTAAAACTACGCAATTTTTTGCTTGTCTCAGAAGAATATAAAGAATCATCAATACAAAGTTTTGTACCCTTTGACAACATTATAATCGCTCTTCGAGAGCCTTTAATTAAGTTTGATGAATAATCGCTCTTCCAGAGCCTTTAATTAAGTTTGATGAGCTTCTAGCCCATACATCTTTATATATGCAAAAACATAAATTTAACTTTATTACTTGAAACATAAATAAAACATATAATAAAAACACTTATTATAATGCCATAATACAATGAAATAAAAATAATTAATTGGTATGAACATTTCTATCAACATCATCAAGAAAATCATAGATATCAAAATTAGTTATTTCCATTCCATTTGAAAGTCAAAATAATTCATGGGATCTTCAGGATCATTATGATCAATAAAATTTATTTCAATTTTATTTCCTTTTATTTTATAGTCTTGATACAAAAATCTAAATATTTAGGAGTACGACAGGTACATTCCATTTTCTATATTGATAGTTCTTTTCACGCCCACGATCATAACCATAATTTTCTCTATGTTTATCAAATGAGGTTCCATTCACTTCAAGGAATGGAGTAGAACCAATCGGGCGAGATTGTTGATTTTTCAACAAAAACTCATTATTTGTTCAGTCACTAGAAGAAATGATATCACTTCTAGGAATATAATTTCATTTATCGCTTCAGGGAATATTTTCTGAACTAACGCTCTCGATATTGCTGCTGCAAGAGCATATTCGAGGCATGAAATATAATAAATATTTTTTCTAACATGTCTTTATCAATATTTTTTTGATGGAGATGATGGGGAATAAAAATAATTGATTTTGCATGATCCTACAGGGATGCATGTTTGTCAATCTTAATTATATCTCCAAATTTGTCTTTATATGAATATCAGTATCAAGAGTCCATGACAAGCAATTCCTTCTCGATATATATCAAGGACAATAAATTTAAGTTTTGTACTGTTCAATATTTATATAAATATATAATTAAATAACTAAATATAAATATCAAATCAACAAAAACAGTAGCAAAACTTAAGTGTGACAACAATAATAAACATGTCATTTCCTGTTTAGTCCAAGACAAAATTCTCTCTTAATTAATACTAGTAGTTTTCTTTATTATGTCATGCTATGTTAATCAAATAAAAAATGGCTTTGTTTCTCAAAAGTAAAAAGATGGGTGTAACATGTTAGACATGATAATGAATTTCTTTTGAATAATTAGGAGTATATGAATGCATGTTCAAGCATATCATAATGCAAATTGACAGTAAAGAATCATTGACAAACAAGTCTGGTTTTCAAAAAAATGTCTTCATCCGAGAGTAGGCCTGGCAAAATATGGTTATGAGTTGGTTTTGATTTTCAAAATATGGTTATGGTTCCATTTAAGAACTAAAACCATATTAACCATGTTAACCATATTAACCATTTTAAGATGTTTTGACTTTTAAACAGAACTTTTAAAAAATAAATTACGTAGTCACACAATTAAATTAATTAAGTAATAATATGATATAAAAATTATTAATATAAATAATAAAATGCTAAAAAGCTATACTAATAAAATTTTAAATTGAAATTATTAATACCCTTCCATATTTAAATAATTTTTTAAAATTATTATTAACCTTCTATGAATGTCGTTTAAATATTAAAACATATTTATAATTCTTTTGTAACTAGAATACTAGTATAATTCTTTTGTAACTAGAATGCTAGAATTTACATTATTGTAATTATAATTATCTAATTATCACTATATCTTATTCTCATATATTTTTAAATTTAAATATTCTTTAAAATTTATATTATTAATAAAAATAATATTTAATGATATAATCTGTCAAACAAATAAATCGTTAACTTAAAAATAAATACCAAATATATGAAATATTATTGCAGATTTTTATATTTATTTAATTTTTCATCCATAATTAATCATACATTATTACTTATACAACATATTTTAGAAGCAAATAATTTTTTTTTCTTTCATAAAAATCAACCTACACGATATTAATTTATTATTTTCTATAATTAATATTTAATGTTGTATAATACGAAAAATATAAAAATAACACAATAATTTTATAAAGAATTTGTGCTAAACACGGGATCATTAGCTATTTTAAAATTATAGATACAATTTGATATTTAAGGTCAAACGACATCATATTAAATTTCGACTTATAAAAATTTAAAATAAAATATATTTTATTATTAATAGTTTTTGTTAAGTAATATATAATTATAATATATAAGGATTCGGTACTGAGCCACCGGCAATTCCATTTTTAGCAGTTGGATTTTCATTTTGCTTTCGTTTAGTTAAAAAGTGTAGGTATTTAAAATTTATTTTTAGCAGTTGATTTTCATATTTAAAATTCTTAATTTTGGTATGGTATGGTATGGTATGAAATATGGGTTGAAAAATGGTTAACTGGTTCAAAACTATATTTGTTTTAAAAAATATGGGTTCAAACTTTAACCAACCTGAATAAATAAAAATAGTTAATCAACCCATTTGGTTCCAGTTAATATGGTTTGACCCAACAGTTAATTAATTAACTTATTGCCAGTTCTATCCGAGAATGATAGGACAGTGATTTATGGTCTTTCTTTTAATTTTATATGGACTACCAAGAGTCATCAATATGTCTATATATAAATATACCAGTCAGTACTAATAATATTTTACTACAAACAATTTTAACTACTCCACTAGTATGTATAATAATATATTATCATATAGTACTACATATACATAATCAAATTTAATTGTAATAAAACAATACTCACGGTAAGTTGAGAGAACTTCTTTTCTAAAATTGGGTAGAAACTCGTGTTGATAACGTCTTATAAAAGATTATACTAAATATTAAGAACAATGATGATTAGTGAAAAGAGAGAGCATTCTCATTGTATTTGTATATCAACTACCATCCTCTTGACAATACTTCTATTTATAAGCACATGTACATAAATACTTGGAAGTTTCAAAACTCATAGATCATGAGAGTTTCAAAGCTTAAAGGATACGAGAGTTTCAAAGCTCAAAGGTCATTACAATAAAGAGGGATAGGAATGTATCTAGACATCCACACACTATGTATAATTTTATAAAAGTTCTAATCTAATATCAATATTTAAGCCGGACCACAGTCATTTATTCATGAATACTGTCAAACAAGTGAATTTTATCCCAGACCAACTTGCTTTGAAGTATGGTGGTTGCTAGCCTCAGAAGGTAAAACTATTTAAAACATATAGTAATTTTTCTTTTTTTATAATTTTACAAATTTAGTAATTGTTTGTGAATTTTTACAATTGTTTAAAATGAGGCTATCATGATATTTTTACAACAACATCGATCCATCAATTTTTTTTAAAAGATGAATGGATAAATGATTGTTTAGTAACTTACGTTATTGAGAATGATATTTTTATAATTATCGAAAATAATCATGTAACAATTTCAAATTATAGAGTCTTGAAAAATGTTATTGTAAATAATATATGAATATTTTTTAATTTTTTAATTTATTATATTATATTTTTATTTTTTATTAAAAAAATTTCTTTAAATTACCCGCTGAACGAAGGGGTTGGATCCACCCCTGAAACTCATCTTTTATATTCTAAAATTTTCTTTATTTGTTGTTGGTACTTTTATTGATCATTATTTGTAGCTACGGTTGTTTTTAAGGTGGTTATTTTTTTCGAATTTGCAGATATTGAAATCGAGCAACTCATTTTTTAGCTTCTTTTAACTCTTTTTCTTGTGTTTTTGTTTCCAGATTTTATACTGGTTGTAAGAAGTTTCTAATTTTATTCTTCTAATTATTAGTACAAATTCATAAGATTAATAATATTTTTCTCAGTCCTGTTTTAATAATTAGGATCGCTTTTATTACACATATCCTATGATTTCTCTCAATACACGATTAGCAACATAAATATTATATTTAGCGACAAAATAAAATTCGGTGCAAACAATTAGCAACACATTAAAATTCTTCGCAAACAATTGTGTGATGAAAGTGTCGCTAAATGTAATATTTATGTACGTATTGGGAGAAATTTGACGAGACGTGTAATGGAGGGAATTCTAATCCGAGCTGTACCATATTTAATACCAAACTACTCTCTCCATCTTAAAAAAAATGAGTAAAGTACAAATTTTACACATTAAGAAGAACAAAAGTAGAGAAAAAATAGTAAATAAAATTTCAAATATCTCCTTATTAGTCCTCATAAATTAATAAGTAATTTTAGTTTTTTATACTAATAGAGCCCAACAAATAACATAATTATCATTCATTTTATGTATTTTATCTCATCCTTTCGGGTACAAAAACAATTATACTTTTAGTCATTTTTTTAAGGACGGAGGGATTAATATATACTCACTCCTTTCTATTATATATAATGTTTAGGAAATAATCACACCGTAATAAGAAATCTAAATAATTATAATGTTAGGTATTTAATGTTGGTTTCAGATTTCATTACTATTCATGCACTAATTAATTACTCTTCTTCCTCTTTTTTAATTATTTTATTTTTTTAGAGGCAAAGTAAAAAAATATTAATTTTTTAAAAAAAATTCTTCTTAAACGATTTATAATGGAAAGAAGAGAATATAAAAATAGAACTACAAATTCTTCTACTAAATAAGCTTCAAATTAATTATCTTGAAGTTGTCTATTAATTGTACCATAAGGTCTTACGAACTTCAATGATTAGGGGATTGTGGTCCATCCTAATAGGACATACATGCGGACATGGTAACCACGTGACTAGCACAGTCCCCAACTTGTATTCTTCATCTATAGAGTATGCATTAATGATCGGTCCCGTCTGGTATCTTTGTTATTTATTTTTTTTACCACAATTATAAAAATAATATATAAAAAATAATAAAGTAAGTTTAAATAAAAAACTGTAAAGGAAAATATATTTTTGATTGAAAATATACTGTAAAGGAAAGTATATTTTTGAATTTTCCTTTACAGTTTTTTGTTCAAATTTGCTCTATTATTTTTTATTTATTATTTTCATAATTGTGGTTAAAAAAAAAAAAGGGTATAAGAACCACAAATCTATTATGTTTTTGAAGCTCTTGCTAATTGATATCTTCACGTCAGATCAGATATAATCATATGAAAATATTAAAAATATATGAATAAATATGAGTATCATATATATATATATATATACATATATATATATATATATGTATTAAAAATATTAAAATATATGAATAAATATGAGTATCATATATATATATATATATATATATATATATATATATATATGGGTTCCATCCAAAATAATCGATTCTTTGTGGAAGCAATCCTTTTTTGACTTGTTAAAATTTGACCGGAGCAAATAAAAAAAAAAATTCAATGGTAAAAAAAGGAGTTCTTCCATGTTGGAACCTATTGTGGATGGAACCCTATATATATATATATATATGTGTGTGTGTGTGTGTATATATATGTGTGTGTGTGTGTGTGTGTGTGTGTGTGTGTGTTTGGTAAGCTTAAAGGGTATGTGATTCTTATTTTGGGATTACTAGCTAAAAGGTTTTTTTTTACAAGTAAAAATAATTTTATTAATATCAAATAATTGTAATACAAACTTGGCAAATTGAATAGATTTGGATTGGGCCACAACAAATTGCTTACAAAACACCTTAAATAACTGAACTCAAATAAAATAAAAAATGAATTACAGATGCTCTAGGTTGAAATGTGACATGGGTAAAATTATCTATCAAGATTCGATATAATTTAAATTTTTAGTATTTATAGACAATTTAAATATTTGATATATTTTTACTTATTAATTAGTAGTCAGGTAGTTTTAATTATTATTTAGTAATTTTAGGAAGTTTTTCAATGACTATTTAGTCAATTTATCTCACACTTCATAAATTCCTATGATTGTTTCTATTCTCTCTACCTTCTTTCGCTGTGTCAGTTAGTATCAAAGCGAGAATTCAAACTTGTGAATTGATGGCGGCTGAACGTGTGCAAGACAACCCACCTCTTTGTAACGATGAGGGGATGTCGGTCACCTGGACTGCGTTGCAGAATTTAGATGCCACAACTGAGACCCTAATCGGTAGACTCAATAGGCTGGATGTTAGTTTTGGTGATGTAGTGGTGGCACTCAACGGGCTAAACGAAAGGTTCGGCAGGGTCGAAAGGGCACTATTCGGTAGGATCGACATGCATCAAGGTGATGATCGTGGTACTAGCGCAGATAATTACAGGCTACGTAACCATCAGGGGCATGGACAAGAACGAGTGGACAAAGAATCAATCTAGATCTGTGTATCAAAAAATTTCTAAAGCTACAAAGGCACAGATTGAACAAGTATGTGATTATATTGACTTCCTTAAGAGTGAATGTGATTGGTTCGATTATGAGATTTATATTAGTAATCGTAAAAACTTGTTGCCCCAATATGATGATTTTTTGGAGGAATTAGAAGAAGCACATTATAGACTTGCCGGATTGAAACATCAGTATCAAGTTGAGAAAAGAGGAGCTAGAGAAGTGCGTCAGAATGATATTTTTTTTAATGAAGTTGGAAGGTGTTGCAAGAATATTATAGCCAACAGGAAAAATCCCAAGAAAGTTGTAATGTCATCAATCCTATTTTTAATAGAAAGTCTAATTTGTCCGTTCCATGTGATTGGTCCGTTATTATAAAGAGTGTGGAAGGCACGAAGGAGGAAGTCGAGCAAGAGATTATAGTTAAAGACGAATCAATTTTAGTGATTGAGGATGATCATGATTTGGGATTATCGCGACATAATGATATGGATATTGTAGAAATTGAGATTGATCATGAGATTTTTCAAAATCTTATATTCGACAACTTTTGAAAATTTTGATTTTATCGTTCCTAATCATTTGTTGCAAGTGCAGGTTAATACGAAGGCTTTGATTACTTCAAAATTATTTTCAATTTTTTTTTTGAGAAACAACATCGTGAATACATGGTACAAAGAAGATTGTGAATGTCTAGCGGTTGGGGCTTGATATTATTTCATTTTAAAATTCGAGGTCAAATTTTCTCCAATAAAAGGGGAATGACACGGGAAGAGTTATCTACCAAGATTCGATATAATTTATGTTTTGGTATTTATGGACAATTTAAATATTTGATGTATTTTTACTTACTAATTAGTAGTCAGGTATTTTTAATTATTATTTAGTAATTTTAGGAAGTTTTTCAATTCTATTGTAATTAGGAAGCTTTTTAGGTAGATTTTGATTCCAAATCAATTTATTATTTCCTTATAAGATTAGGGTTTCCTTTTAACAGTATAAATATGGTGCAAGGTTGATGTAATTGGGAACAACTTTATTATTATTATTCTGGTTTATGAAATACTTGGCTATTTAGTCAATTTATCCCATATTTTTGTGAATTTCTGTGATTGTAAAGTTCATAAATTCAATTCCTGTGATTATTTTCTATTCTCTTTACCGTCTTTCGCTGTGCCAAAATGAGAAATCACTCTTATTATATCGTGCAGCTGATGGTTTTTCATCTTTTGGCCATGTTCACCATGCATAACACTTATTAAGTGTTTCTGAAAGCTCATGAATCCCCTTCAAATATTTAAATAGCTCAATAATATATTTATTTCGTACCATTTAAGTTACATTTCAACATCAAAAAAGAGAATTTGATCTCACAATCCATTACATTTTCAATGGAGTAATTAGGGACTCTTGTAATTGCAAAAATTTCAAATGCACCCTAGCAGAGATATATTGATTTGAGAAACAAATTGTATAATGATATATAGAAGGGACATACAGTTATGGGGGTAATATAGATTTTAGCTGACAGTTTTATATTCTGAAATAATAGACGTTCTTCTGGTGCTGGTAAAATTCTGGTTGATGGTGAGATGCTATGTAACACTCCCTTTAGGGGAGGATCTGTAATGGGGCCAACATAGGTAGTTGTCCTTGTTGGATTTTTTTTATATATGTATAGGGGTAGGGTAGATATGTAAATTAATAAATTTAAGTGGGGACAGATTAATGAAAGAGTTAAATTTGGAGGGGGTAAAATTTTTTTATAAATCAATTCTAAATACAAGTACAAAAATCGTCTTATTTTAAAGTTTGGTGAAATCTCAGAAGTATTTTTTGTATAATTTTTGGTTTTTAATGTAAGTGTGTGAACTGTGAGGGATTGTTGATTCAAGTTTGATTTTTTTTGTTATTAATTTGGTTGAATGTTGTTACTTTTCGTTTGGTCTGATCGGATTTTTGTTTTTGGGTTGTTTGATCTTCAATTGAAAATGAGATCATTTTTGTTGAGTAGTTTATGTCTTTTATTGTGATAGCTTACAATAATTTTTTCTTATTTTATAATGGAAAATGAAAAAAAATTTGATTATAAACCTTTAGTATCCCCTCATTTCTATTTGTTATAATCACTTTACTTCCCATCTAACTAATGGACCCTGTATAATTTTTGGTGTTTAGAGTATAAATTTTGGATAGTTTGTTTCTCTTATTTAAAGTAAAACTTATTTCAAACTTATAAAAAGATACTAAAACTATTTTAGGATATGAAATTAATTTATGGTTTTGTTTGAATATAGAAAAGAAAATTTGGTTTAGAACTTTGAGCATTTGAAAAATAATTCAAATTGAATTATGACAAGTAACCAAAGTAAGTTTCTAAATTGTATCTAAATGTTTTTTATTTAAAATTCATTTTTTTAGTTTTGATTATGAATATTTATTGCAATTTGTAAACATTATTATGATTAGTTCAAGTTTTTTTTTTATTTAACTTAAACAAAAAAATTAGTTAAAGTTCGCCCCTACTAGAAAAAATTTCTGGATTCACCCCTAACCCCCTTCCCGAATAGAAAAGGAAGGTCACATGCAAAACACAACAAACATTAAAATAATAAATAGGGCACTAATAATTAACTTCAATATATTAATTAGTTGATAATCCATCAATGTCGAATTAAATACAATTCTCTAAACAATTTATAAAATAATCAAAATCTAAAATCAATTAAACCTATATGGTCAAAGGTAAACTGTGACGCCCCCAAATTTGTGAATAAATTATGATGGATTTGGTGCTCACGCATCATCTACTTCTATTTAAAATCTTCCAATCCAACACTAAGTCTTTTGTTTATAAGTATTAATCTATTATTTTGTAACTTCTATTTATCTAGAATCCAAAGTACCAACAACAAGAATGTTCCCATATTGGAGGGGGCTTTCCGCTAAAGATAAAACTTTACCGGTGCGTAATTAGATAACCTAACCTCTTTTCTTGATAGAACTTTCTGTATTATCAATACCCTCACCCAGATAGATAGATTTACTCAATAATGAATTTTAAGTCAATTATCAAATTATTAATTAAAGACAGGACACAAATGTGATAAAATATGTTCAACATTATTGATTTAATAATTCGGTTACCCAATATCTTGATCTCATTACATAAAAGTCATTTATGACATAAATTCTAAATACAAAAATTGAAAACATTTATAATGCTATTCTACGCATGCTTCTTTCCTTTTTCTTTTTTCCCCAGAACCTTCGGGAATTTCTTCTTTAGCTGAAAATGAATATTATATTCTAGGGTGAGCATAAAATTTCTCAACAAGTCTTACAAATAGTATATAACAGACTTATAATTTTTGAAGGAATGATATATTTCAATAGTGGTAGCTGAGTGGTTTCTCAAACCATGAACTAGTATTGTTCTCACTCGTTAAAACTTTAGAACCATGTCTGGATATTTATAGGGGATCAGCCTGACAATATCCCATATTATGCATAATATCTGCTACACTGACTATGAAACATATCATAGTGTTTAAGTCGATTACTCGACACATCATCTATTCCCCAATGAATAAGGGTTGTTTGTCTCAGTTACTAATGTAAGACCCCAACTTTTTATGAATAAAGATTTAATTTTCTCTAAATATTATTTTGAATAATAAGGTTTTGATTTGATATAATGCTATAGTTATAGGTGATATGTGCAAATTTTACAAAGTAAGCAAGTGGTCATAAAATATTCGTTTGGTCGGGGAATATTCTTTTTGTCGGAGAATATCCGTACGACGACACAATCATTAGTGGTTCCACAACGGAATGACTGTCGGATATAGAAAGAGACAGAGATAAACTTTTTATAAAAATAACGACAAAACTTTTACCGTTAAACTGTTGAAATATCTGGTGATAAAAGTACAGTAATACGCGTTGTTGCATAGTAGCACACTGTATTGCACAATATCTCTAATTATTGATGCTTACGTAAGAAGTTGCTCAATTTTATTCAATTATTGCAACATCAGTTGCTGCATAGTATCTCATATTATTGATTAAATTATTGTCTCGGTACTGCACAATATTTTTATATTATTAAATCAATAATTGAGACGACACAGTTATTCATATTATTATTTGCATTATTGACAATGTCTAGAAAGTTCTGTCGAGAAAAGGGGTTAGGTTATTTAATTGTACGCCAATAAGCAGAAATACTTATCGAAAAGCCCCCTCTTTCCTAGGAATGATTTGGTTGTCAATATTGTGAGTTATAATATTAATGATGAATAATTGTTAAAAGGTTAAAATGTATTTATTGAAGATAAGTGATTTTTGGTAAATATTTATTTAATTTTTGATATAAATAGAGGGTTTGTCATGAGGCGTTTGTTGTAAGTTTGACTTATTATTCCATGGGGAGATGTACTAATTTTTCGGACCGTCGATTGTGGTTTTAATAGTAAATTAATATGGACCGTCGGTTGTGGTTTTAATAGTAAATCAATATGGACCGTCGGTTGTTGTATGACTTACAAAGAATGGAGATAGAGTTAAAAACTTTAAGGACCCACGTGAAAATGACAAATATACGAGTAAAACCGACTATAATCGATATAGTTAAAGTTGCTCAGGCTATAGACTCAGAGCTAGACATATGGCAAATGAATTTTGTTTTGGTAGAGCCGTCTGTGGTAGGAGCCAAAATGGCCCGAGTTTTGGTGGACTAGAAATAAGCGGCTCAAATGGTCTGCGTGTTGGGCCCGACCCTACCGGCAAGTGGGCTTTTTGTATTTTTTAACTTTCTTTAAAATCTTATATTCTCAGTATTGATTAACATATAAATAATAATTGGTTGAACTTAATACATTCCTCAATGCAAATGTTGAAAAAGAAAGATTAAAGATAACATAACACTGCTAAAGAAAAACATGCTTGCAATCCCATAGGAAATAAGCCAATGTTTCCTCACTCTCACCGTGATCTCTTTCCTCAGTAAAATAAGCTCCAAAACATGCTTGCAATCCCATCTTCTCAATCCAAGATTGGCATGACATCCTGTGCAAATAGATTCATAAATTTGTCATTATATATTTATATATGGTAGAACTGTGCTTTCAATTTTTATAATAATGAAATAGCTATCTCAATAATAACTGCTATCTCAATAATAAGTGCTAAAATACCCCAAATATGTCACACATCTAACTGGGTTCGCTTACTGCAGAATCAAGCAAGTTACTATTCTAGTTTTATAGCACATGTGCCACCCTACTGGGTTCACCCACCAGTACCTAATCACAACCTCGAGTTGAGAAATGCCAAAATAATTAAGCAAAATCATGCATCAGTGACAAACACTTTTAACTCAATCACCCCCCATTTATCTGGAATATCAACATAGCAAATATATTTCTAACTAGTCATTAGAGAATCACATACAATACCTCTAACAAGTCTACAGTTGATGAAAATGACTGATGGAGCCAGATTTGCATGACAAAGAAAAATCTTTAATAGAACAAGCGTAGCATCACAATATTTATCGACCACTTTTTTTTGACAAGTGATGCATCACCGATCATCTTTCACTCTTGTTTTCACTAAAGCAAAAAAACAACTTAAAAACTAAATTCACATTGACAAATCAATTGATACTTGTACTTCAAAATATCACTTAACCGAGGTTTCAAACAGTAGCAAAATTATCTTCGATTCAATGAGCTTCGAGTAATCTACATTAATATGAGCTAGAAATAGATTACAAGAGAAAGTCAATCAATGGTTGTTGCAATAAGTTAATTAATGAAAATGATGCATAGTCTTGTGGGCTTTGATACCCAAAACAAAGAAGATTATGAACCTCTACATAACCCGATTCGATTATTTGTCTATAAAATCTTATTTATCAACACAAATATCAGCAGTTCAACACTTAGCAGTGTCATATCACATTTCATTTTGAATAATTTTGACAAGCATGAATTGAAGAAACATGCTAAAAAATAAAATACCCACCACAAGCATGATTTAAAACAATTGAGTCCACATATACTCCCAAAACAATTTGCTTCACAAATTAAAAATAACTAAAAA
Source organism: Panax ginseng (assembly GCA_020205605.1). NCBI lineage: Eukaryota > Viridiplantae > Streptophyta > Magnoliopsida > Apiales > Araliaceae > Panax > Panax ginseng. The sequence goes on along the minus strand of CM035130.1, from coordinate 37,331,030 downwards.
GTCTAGAATCCTCCAGTTATACTCCCAATTCAGTCCACATATCTATTCAGTATTCACAATCCAAGCACAGATTTATTGCCATTGTTCTAGTTATACTCCCAATTCAGTCCACATCTTCTCTTCTTTGCCGAAATTGCAGGGTTTTACCAAAATTGAAGAAATTTAGTAACCCCAACAAAAGATTTCATCCAATAAATTAAGAACATAAATAAAAAAAAACCATAACATAGCAGAAACAAAAACAGAACATAGCAGTCTAGCAGAAGTGCAGAACACATAGACACATAGTTAAGAACTTAAGACTGAAAAACGAAGGGAAAAAGGTAGATCGGCGTGGATGTGGACGATCGATCAAAGTGTAGAGAAGAAGAAGCTACCTGTAGGGAAGAAGAAGCTACACAGACGTGAGACGTCACTCGTGACTCGTCAGTCAGCGACTCGGCGTGGACAGCGTACATAGTCGATCGATCGAAGAAACTTGAGGAGTGAGGACTGAGGAGTGAGGACTCTCTCGTGACTCGTCTGACGTCTCCGCTCTCGCCTCTCGGTCTCTCTCTCACTTAGTCACTTCTCAGTTTTATCAAATCTGAAATCTAGAATAAGGGTTAGCAACTTAGCACTTAGCCTTAGCCACTTAGCCAAAAATGAGAAATCAGAACAAGCGAACAACTGAACAAGAACAAGGGTTTTTAAAGGACCAAAGTGGTAAAGGCGGCCAAGGTATTTGTCATTAGGCGAACCAAATTTGGACCGGGCCAAAAAGGCCCAGATTTCAGTGGGCCAAAAAAATAAAGCCCATAGCCCAGTTTTTAACGAGTGGGCTGGCCCGGCCCACGGGCCTGGGTCCATTTTGCTAGGTCTACTCAAAGCTGATGAATATGAAGAAGAAAGTACAAGAAGGTGTTATTCCAGAAGCAAGAATCATCATCTCAACCCTCGATTTATTGTTCCATTTGAATTCTTTGACTGAGTAGGAACTGTGACCTATAGACTTGTGTTACCACCAAGTACATCTCGTGTTCATAACATTTTTCACATATCTATATTACGCAAGTATGTGGAAGACCCGAACCATATTATTGAATTATAACCAGACGAGATAACAGAAGATTTAACGTATGAAGAGGTACCTGTTAAAATCTTGGATAAGAAGGAACATATTCTATGCTTAAAGGTTATACCTCAAGTCAAAGTTTTATGGAGAAACCACGATATTGAGGAAATGACCTGGGAGTTAGAATCTAAAATGAAAACAAGGTATCCTCACCTCTTAGATATACTAGGTATGTACATCAATTTCAAGGATAAAATTTCATAAGAAGGGGAGGTTGTAAGACCCCAACTTTTTATGAATAAAGATTTAATTTTCTCTAAATATTATTTTGAATAGTAAGGTGTTGACTTGATATAATGCTATAATTATGGATGATATGCGAAAATTTTGCAAAGTAAGCAAGTGGTTAAAAAATATTCGATTGGTCGGGAAATATTCTTTTTGTCGGGGAATATCCGTACAACGGCACAATCATTGGTGGACCCCACAACAGAATGACTGTCAGATATAGAAAGCGACAGAGATAACCTTTTTATAAAAATAACAGCAAAAATTTTACCATTAAACTATTAAAATATCTAATGATAAAAGTACAATAATACACGTTGTTGCACAGTAGCATATGTGACGCCCCCAAAACAGGTATACATCACCCATCTTGAGTCGCCAGATACATGGTACATAAATTCAAATACAACTTAATTATACAATAGTCGTGTAAAATACGACAAAACATAGCTGAGAGTTTAAACAAGAATATTGTCATCTAGACAATATCCACACTCAATGGTGTCCTCATTATAATTATTATCACATTATTCCATAGAATAGTGAGGACTACTAAAGCCATTTATCCTGGACCCTCACTCCATTCCCCGACTCGTCCCAGCTATATTTTAATTTTCTGAAGAGAACAATGTAAGAAAGGGTGAGCTCAACTAGCCCAGTAGGAAGTATTATGACTAAGATAATGCAGAATAAATTATCCTTAGCCTTCAACAGTATAACAACTGATAGAATACAATAGACAACAAGTTTTAGATCAACAACTGCAGCGGAAATAAGCAATCCATTAGAAGAGTTAAGTAGAACATAAAATCTAGTATCTTCTATGATTTAAAAAGTTTTTCATCAACTTTATCGCTGAGACTCAGCTTAATAAATAAAATCGAATCATCCCTACACCACAGCCAAGGATATTCATGTAATCATCAATGGTCATGATTATACCAAATAATCCCTTGTCATAATCATACTAACAACTGTCTATCAATGAATTACAGGCCAATGAGGACTTTTACCACATCATTCGTCACATTACGGTCATGATTATACCGAATAATCCCTGGTCATAATCATACCAAGTCCATCTATGCACGTAAGCCAAAGATGACTTTAATCACAATATAAGCATGAGGAGGATGATGACAATGACATAATAATTCAATAAAACAAGTTTAAGGATAAATTTTAAAGATTTATAATTTAATTTATCCAGAAATCAATAATGTCCAAATTGTCAACATGATACTGCTTTGTAGAGTAAAATTCAATAATAATATTCATGTACTAAAAATAATTTGAATGAGAAAAAAAAATATTTTTTAAATGAATAAGACTCGAACACGAAAAGTATCCCGAATACCCGAGTGAATGATACTAGAGTGAATAGTAATCGAGTGAATAGTAACCCGTGAGTAGTAACTTATGAATAGTACTCTAGCACGAAAAGTTTCCCGAATACCCGAGTGAATAATACTAGAGTCAATAATAATCGGGTGAATAGTAACCCGTGAATAGTAACTCATAAAAAAAATACCAAAGAAAATGATATTTCATGACAAGTACAAAAGAAATGATATCCCAGATGAGTATAATAGAATATATGAAACTGCAAATGGATTTTCACCCGCCATGCTGTAATCCACATGGACAAATCATTTCCACAATTTAATAAAGAATGAATACAAATGATCATTCACCATGCATGCAGTAATCCACATAGACAGGTTATTCCAACAGAATAATAAAGAATTGAATAACAGAAGAATTCACCATGCATGCGATAGACCGCACAGATAGGTTATTCCCAACAGAATAATAAAGAATGGAACCAGGTTATGCGTAATCTGCACAGATAGGGTATTCCAATAGAATAATAAAGAATGGAACTAGGTCATGCGTAATCCGTACAGACGGGATATTCCAACAGAATAATAAAGAATAGAATAACAACAGAATTCACCAGGCATGCAATAGACCACATGCATGAAAGTTATTCCAATGTAATAATAAAGAATGGAATAACGTAAGAATTCACCGGTGCATGCGATGAGATCCGCATGCACGTGTTATTCCAATGAAATAATAAAGAAAGGAATAACGAAAGAATTTCACCATGTATGCGGTACTTCACATAGACAGGTTATTCCAATATAATAATAAAGAATGGAATAACAACCCTTACAAGTATTGAAAGAAAATAACTCTCTTCATGAATACGAAAAGAATAATACCCCTTACCTCAAAAGAAGATCGGATCTTTGGAATAGTGAGGTAATGTACTTCTTCTTCTTCCTCTCTATAATTTCTATCTATAATAATTGCTCTATAGCTTTAGTGAATTGGTGAGAAATGAAGGAAGAATAAGCTTCTATTTATAGGAAAATATAGTTTCGATAATTGCACATTTTGGGGCTCAAAATATTACAGTATAATACCTTACTTTTTTCCTTCATTTTTAATTTAGTCCTGCAAGTATTATCAAACTTGCACCACCTCCCTTAATAGTAAATCAAGTGAATCAATAGTAAATCATGTGAATCAATAGTTCTAGACATGTGCAAATACAAATTACAGTATAGTACCTCCATCTATACCTCCATTTTTAACTTAGTCATGCAAGTATTATCAATCTTGCACCAACTCCCCTAATAGTAAATGAATGCGAATCAATAGTACATATATGTGAACAAATAGTTATAATCATGTGAATCAATAGCAATTAATTGCTCATTTACCCGGTTAATTGCCCGATTGGTCAACATAACCTCCAGACATCAATTATTATCAAAATAAATATCAATTTTCACTAACACTAATAATTCCAACATAATGGAACTATCAATTTCATCTTTAATCAACACGAACGTATTCATAATTAATATTATAACTCACAATATTTAATAACCAGGTCATTCCCAGGAAAGAGGGGCTTTTTCGATAAGAATTTCTCCTTATTGGCGCGCAATTAGGTAACCAAACCTCTCCTTGACAGAACTTCTAGACATTGTCAATATTGCAAATAATAATATGAATAACTTTGTCATCTCAATTATTGATTTAATAATATATAACATATTATGCATATGATACTGTGACAATAATTGAATCAATAATATGAGAGATATGATCGTGATTATCAGAGCAATAATTGAGTATAACCGAGTGACTTCTCACATAAGCATCAATAATCAATACCGTAAGGCTACTACTTAACTACGCCAGACATCGTATTTTTTTACTTTTACTACGGGTTAGTCAACGCTTTTAATTCGGTAACACTTTCGTAGTTATTTTTATAAAATGATAATTACATCATTTTCTAACTACGACAATACTTTTTGTTGTGGGGTCCACTAATGATTGTCTTGGTCGTCTTTAATATTCCCGCTTAAAACGAATATTTCCCGACCAATCAAATATTATATAACAACTTGCTTACTTTGCAAAATTTATAAATATTACCCACAACTATAACATTATATCAAATTCACACCATAATATTCAAAAAAATATTTTGAGAAATTTAAATCTTTATTCATAAAATTTGGTGTCTCACAATCTCCCCTCCTTATGAAATTTCTCCCTCGAAATTTACGTACGTACCTTGTATGATGAGGATACCTTGACTTCATTTTAGATTCTAACTCTTGAGGTATAACCTTTGAGTGTTGAATACGATCCTTCTTATCCAAGATTTTAACACGTATCTCCTCATACGTTAAATCTTCTGCTATCTTGTCTAGTTCTAATTTAATAATCTGGTTCGGGTCGTCCACATAATTACGTAACATCGATACGTGAAAAATGTTATGAACACGCGACATACTTGGAGGTAAAACGAGTCTATAGGCCACAGTTCCTGCTCGATCAAGGATTTCAAATGGGCCAATTAAATTGAGGGTTGAGATTTCCTCTCTTTGTCGATTCTTGCTTCTAGAATAATGCCCTCTTGAACCTTCTTCTTCACATTCATCAGCTCTGAGTATGTAGCTTGAGCGGCTTTAACTTTATCGATTAAATTTGATTCTAATCGTATATTTGTTATCTTCACGTGGGTCCCTAGAGTCTTTAACTCTATCTTTATCATTTGTAAGTTATACGAAATAGTTTTTTTTTGTGTGTTAACAACATCGCACTTGTAAACGCATACAATCTTCTACTCAACACATCAGCTACCACGTTCGCTCTTCGACGATGATATTGAATGGTATAGTCGTAATCTTCAATAGCTCGAGCCAACGTCCTTGGCGTATGATACGTTCGTTTTAGTTGAAGAAATATTTGAGGGTTTTAGAAATGGGTTTTGTATTGGGGTCAATACAAAATTCGATTTCACGCTCTGGGGGTAGGCCAAGAAGTCTTCAAGAATATGTCAGGAAATTTATTAACGATAGAAATATCATTTAAAAACTATGACTCTCATCCAAGACTTGGATAACACATGAAATGAAGGTTTCTACTAACGAAATTTCAACCGATAAGTCAAAGTCTAATTTCTCCAAAGTCAAATTTAAACGTTGAGCACAAGCAAGAGAGATAAAAGAATGGGTAGAACCAGTATCTAATAAGGTATAGACTTCGCAAGAATTTATAATTAACTAACCCGTGCTAACTTCGTTCGGGTTACTCGCTTTTTGAGAAGTCACGAAAAATGCTCTTCCTGAAACCACCAACTTTGTTTTGTCCGTATCCGCCTTTGGTGCCACCGTCCCAGCTGGACTTGACTTTGGTGCACGATAAATCGGGCTAGGTGACCTTATTTTCCACAATTGTAACATGCTTTGGACTGTATCACGTAGTTTGGACTGATATGTCCCTCCCCTCTGCATTTGAAGCATACAATTGGTGGTCGTTCTCCTTCCTTGAAAATGGGTGTTGGTGCTGCTGTCTTTCCATCGTTGTTGAACCTTTTCTTCTTGAAATTTCCATTCCTATTATCTTGGCCATGATTACCACCGAAGTGGTTACCATTCTTGGCATGATAATTTTCCCCACGATGGTTATCATTGTTCCGATGGCCGTTGCCACCGGTATGATTATTATTATGTTGTTGGTCGTTGCCTTTTGGTTGTGCTGACTCATTATCGCGCTTCAATAACTGAGCCCTATTTATAACATCTGAATATAAACAAAGTTTGTGAGAAATGAGGTATTGACGTATATCGAGTTTCAAACCTCTTAGAAACATTCGCGTCATTCGCTCCTCATTATCGACCAAATGGGATGCAAACCGGGATAACTCCGTAAATTTAGCCTCGTATTGCGACACGGTCATATTGTTTTGCTCCAACTTGATAAACTCCACCTCCTTCATGTGACGAAATACTTTCAGAAAAGTACTTGTCGTTGAACAACTCTCGAACTTCTCCCAAGACATCTTAAGTCGTTAAATCGGGTAATGCGTTTATAGATTTCCACCAAGAATCGCACCTCTTCACGCAACATAAAGGTGGCAAAGGAAACCTTTTGCTCCTCGAAGCATCCCAAGACATCAAATATCTTGGTGATTACTGTACTTTTACTACCGGGTAGTTCAACAGTTTTAACGGTAACACTTTTGCCGTTATTTTTATAAAATGATAATTCTGTCATTTTCTAACTACGACAATACTTTCGTTGTGGGGTCCACCAATGATTGTGCCATCGTACGAATATTCCCTGTTAAAACGAATATTCTCCGACCAATCAAATATTATATAACAACTTGCTTACTTTGCAAAATTTATAAATATTACCCACAACTATAACATTATATCAAATCCACACCATAATATTCAAAAAAATATTTTGAGAAATTTAAATCTTTATTCATAAAATTTGGTGTCTCACAGCATACGGTATTGCACAGTATCTCTGATTATTGATGCTTACGTAAGAAGTCACTCAGTTTTATTCAATTATTGCAACAATAGTTGCTGCATAGTATCTCATATTATTGATTAAATTATTGTTACAGTATCATCTGGACAATATTTTATATTATGAAATCAATAATTGAGACGACACAGTTATTCATATTATTATCTGCATTATTGATAATGTCTAAAAAGTTCTGTCGAGAAAAGGGGTTAGGTTATTTAATTGCGCGCCATTAAGTAGAAATTCTTATCGGAAAGACTCCTCTTTCCCAGGAATGATCTAGTTGTCAATATTGTGAGTTATAATATTAATGATGAATAATTATTGAAAGGTTAAAAATGTGTTTACTGAAGATAAGTGATTTGTGGTAAATATTTATTCAATTTTTGATATAAATAGAGGGGTTTGTCGTGAGGCGTTTGTTGTAAGTTTGACTTATTATTCCACGGGGAGATGTACTAATTTTTCTGATCGTCGGTTGTGGTTTTAATAGTAAATCAATTTGGACCGTCCGTTTTAATAGTAAATCAATCTAAACCGTCTGTGAATCAGTTACTATTTAGTCCATTCTCCTATAAATAGAAACTTATTTCTTTTTTCATTCTCACTAATTAACTAAGACTCACAAAAGAAACTATATAGAGAAAGAAGAAGAGTATTTTGCTACTTCACTATTGCAGTATCTAATCTCCTACTAAGGTAAGGGGTATTATTTCTTTCGTATTTGTAAGGGATATTATTTTTCGTATTCATTCTTTAATCTTTGGGAATAACCTGTCTACTCGAATTACTGCATACATGGTGAATAACCCTTTGTACTCATTCTTTATGTGTGGAAAAGATCTGTCTACGCAGATTACCGCATGACGGGTGAAAATCCATTTGCAGTTTCGTATATTATTTCTTTTCATATTCTTAAATCTAAACTTCTCATGGTAAGTATTGCTTCTATAATCCCTGAAATTAGTAGAATATCCTTGATTTTTGCGCTTCATCTAGTATCGTTTCATTGAAATATTGATCTGAACATTTTTATTAAATTTCAATATTTTTATTCGGGGTACTATTCCCGGGGTACTATTCACTCGGGGTACTATTCATTTGGTACTATTCATTCAGGTACTATTCACTCGAGATACTATTTACTCGGGGTACTTTGCATGACGGGGTACTATTTATTTGGTACTATTCATTCAGATACTATTTACTCGGGGTACTTTGCCTGACGGGGTACTATTTATTTGGTACTGTTCATTCGGGTACTATTCAAGATAAAATTGGTTTCTTTTATGACCAAATTATCTTTGATATATGAATCTTATTCTTAAATTTAAATCCATGTTTTGATCATCATGTTGACCATTTGGATATTCTTGAACTCTAGATAAATTAAAATATAAATCTCTAATATTTATCCTTGGTCTCACTTGATTGATTCCTTATATCAGTGTCATCATCCTCATGCTTATATTATGGTGAAAGTCATCTTTGGATCGTAGTGCATAGATGGACTGTTGATTGGTATGATTATGACCAAGAATTGTGTATTGGTATAATTATGACCTGTAATGTTACAGACAAATGATGTGGTGAAAGTTCTCTTTGGCATGTAGTGCATAAATGGACAGTTGTTTGGCATGATCATGACCACTGGTGATACAAAAGAATATCCTTGGCCCGCAATGCATGAATAATTCGTTGAATTGACAAATTTATTGATTGGTGTTACAGGGATAAAATATTGATGATGGACTTTTAAATCATAGAAGATAGTAGACATCATGCTCTACTTGACTCTTCTAATGGATTTCTATTTCCACTGCAGTTGTTAATCTAAAACTTGTTGTCTATTGTATTATATCAGATTTTTCACTGTTGAGGACTAAGGATAATTTGTTCTCCCTTATCTTAGTCATAATATTCTTTACTGGGCTAGTTGAGCTCACCCTTTTCCTTCTGGTTCCATTGTTCTTCTTCTCAGGAGGCGATAATGCAGCTGGGACTAGTCAGAGAGTGGAGTAATGATCCAAGATGTTTATTTTAGTAATCCTCACTATTTTGTAAAATAGTGTGTCAATAATTGTAATGATGATTTTATTTGAGTTTGGATATTGTCTACGAGACAATATTTGTATTAAAACTCACAGTTTATGTGTTATCGTATTTTGCACGATAATTAAATAGTTGTATTAATAAAGTTTGTATTTGGATTCAGTACCATGTATCTGGCGACTCAGAATGGGTTTTGTGGACCTATTTTGGGGGCGTCACAGTTGGTATTAGAGCTATAAGTAAGGAGTCCCAAACCTCTCGATGGTGACTTCCTTGTGTGGGATGCACTGAAGCCAGACTCTCCGTAGGGGACGCCGTGAATAATAGTGACAAGCTGATAGGTATCATTATGAGGTGTTATCCAAGGTTGGGATGAGAGTCACAGTTGGTATCAGAGCTTAGGGATATGATCTTTAGCGGAGATCTGGGATTAGAACTAGGAGGGGAGAGACGAGTAAAACCTTCGCTAGTGTGTCCTACCTAAGTTTATTTGTTATTTAATTGGTTGGTCAGAATATATGGATAATATGTGGCATGTCAATTTATTTAATTAACCCTTATTTTGTGGCAGTATTTGAGAATGACATCTGAAAATTTTGAGATAAGCAATGGAGCACATGCGACTATTGAGACACCGCCAATCAATAACCAGGATAATGTGCATCAAGAAGGTAATAATCCTCCTGTAAACAACAACACCAACACCAACTAAATGATGAACGATGGGATATTTAGGAGCTTTCTACAATTCATGCAACACCAAATGAGAGAAACTCCTATTAAAAATGCAGGTGGAAACAATGGTAACTCACGGCTGGTCACTGCTAAGCCATTCAAGGAGTTAGGATCGCCAGAGTTTTTGGGAAAGCTAGAGCCACTTAAGGCAGAGGCATGGATTAAGCAGATCACCAAGATATTTGATGTCTTGGGATGTACAGAAGAACATAAGGTTCCCTGCACCACCTTTATGTTGCGTGGAGAGGCAGATTACTGGTGGAAATTCGTAAAACATCTAGGTTGAACCTGACTTTGAGTGGTAAGAAATCAGAAGATTTAGTCAAATGGTTTACTATCATCCAAATTGCATCATGACCTCTTTGTGTGGTTGGAAGGCCTATTAGAAAATCCATGGTAATATGCTCCCATTTCCACTCTAAAATTTCTAAAGGTTATAATAACCCACTTGGTCTTTGATGCTCTACTTTAACTCTTAGGCATGTTAAACATCTACTCAAGAACTCCGCTACTTACCTCTTCATGTTTGGCCACTAGAAGTGCCGACTGATATCTTTGTACATCTTAGTACTTCCTGTGTGGACAGTAAACTTTGAACTATTTGCTTCACGAAAAATTTCTTCCCTCAATTCTGGTGTTGGAGGCACCCAAATTCTTGAGTCAAATCTCAATACTCCTTTTATATCGATCTTGAACTTATCATCCCCTTTTTCAGTTATTTTCTTCTTTAGCTTTTCACAATCTTCATCTATCTCCTGTTGTTCCTTAATTTTTTCAAGTAAGGTTAAAACAGTCTTCATCACAAATAATTTCTCTATAGCATCATTTGAAACTCTTGTTTTAATCTCTAATATATTGAATTCTTTTAACAATTCCTCCTAAATTGTTAACATCCTCGCTTTCTCTTGGCTTTTCCTACTGAATGCATCATCAACTAAATTGGCTTTTCCTGGATGATATAAGATTTCATAATCGTAATCTTTTATCAATTCCAGCCATCTCTTCTGCCTCATATTTAATTCTCTCTGTGTAAAAATATACTTCAAAATCTTGTGATCAGTATAAATTTCATATTTCTCCCCGTTTAAGTAATGCCTCCAATATTTCAAAGAAAATACTACTGCAACTAATTCTAAATCATGAGTAAGATATCTCTTCTCATAATCCTTTAATTGGCGTGATGCATAAGCGATTACTTTTTCGTGTTGCATCAAAACACAACATAATCCTTTACGCGAAGCATCGCTGTATACCAAAAACCTCCCACTATCATCTGGTAAGGATAATACTGGTGCCATACTTAATCATTTTTTCAACTCTCGAAAGCTCTCTTCACATTTATCTGACCACACATATTTCACGGTCTTTCTTGTTAAGTTAGTTAACGGAGCTCCTATTTTTGAAAAATCTTGAATAAACCTCCTATAATACCCTTCTAAACCAAAAAACTTCTAACTTTAGTTGGTGTCTTTGGTTGTTCCTAATTCATCATTGCTTCAATTTTTACTAGATCTACCAAAATTTCATTCTTGTCAATTACATGACCCAAAAAATGAACTCTTTCCAACCAGAACTCATATTTTAAAAATTTAGCATAATTTTTTCCCTCCTTAGGGTTTCTAACACACTTCTCAAGTGTTGCTCATGCTCTTCCAATGTTTTCGAGTATATCAAAATATCGTTGATAAACACAACCACAAACTTATCTAGGAAATGTTTAAAAATCCTGTTCATCAAGTCCATAAAAGATTTCGACGCATTTGTCAACCCAAAAGACATCACTAAGAATTTATAATGCCCATATCGCGTTCGAAACGCTGTCTTTGGCACATATTCGCTTCTTACCTTCAGTTGATGGTAACCTAACCGTAGATCAATCTTTGAAAAATATTTAGCCCCTTTTAACTGGTTAAACAAGTCATCTATTCTAGGTAAAGGGTATTTATTCTTTATGGTCAGTTTTTTCAATTCACGATAATCAATATACAACCTCAATGTTCCATCTTTCTTCTTTACAAACAACATTGGTGCTCCCCAAGGAGAAACATAGGGTTGAATGTATTTCTTATCCAGCAGTTCTTGCAATTGTACTACTAATTCCTTCATTTAGACTAGAGCCATTTTATATGGAGCCTTTGAAACAGGTGTCGTGCCAGGTGCTAAATCATTAACAAACTCAAATTTTCTATTAGGTGGAAGACCAACTGGTAGGTCATCTAGAAACACATCCAAAAAGTCTTTCATAACCAGTATTTGATCAATTCTTATCCCTTTTTGTTGGGTATCTACTATGTGAGCTAAATAACCAACACAACACTTCTTAAGTAATCTCTTTGCTTGCATTATTGTCAAACAACGAGATTGCTTTGGCGAACAATTCCCTTGAAACACTACCTTTAACCAAGATGAGGTCATAAGGTTTACACACTTATGGTGGCAATCAATCATTGCCCTATGATTGATTGACCAATCCATTCCCAAGATTACATTGAATTCTCCTAACTTTATGGGAATAAGATCTACCCAAAAATTGTGCCCTCTAATTGTTATGCAACAGTTTCTTTAGATATGATTAACAAGGACTACTTCTTTATTGGCAATTTTTATCTTTAAGGGCTATTTCAAGTCTTCACATGGTATATCTAAACGTTTAGCAAATTTATCAGATACAAATGAGCAAGTAGCACCTGAATCAAATAACACACAATAATTTATAGTTTTGATCAGAATGATACCTGACACAACATCCTGTGCTACCAATGCATCTCTAGCAGTCATGTTGAAGGTCCTTACCATAGGTCGACTTGGGCCTCCTGGTCCAGCTATGGTCAGTCGAGTGTTATTACCAGCTTTGTTCCATTCGCCCATTTTAGTTCCTCTTTTTGGACAATTCCTCGCTTGGTGGCCTTATGCTCCACAATTGAAGCATCCACCTTTCTTGGGATTTGGATAATTTGAGGCAAAATACCTTGTCTGTCCGCATTTGTAGCAAACATTCTTTCCTTTTAAACAGGGTTCAATGTGGCCTTTGCCTTGAAGGCCTCTCCTCTCCTTTTATTTTCTCCCTCTTTGCTTTTATTATTTGCACTCCATTTTCTCTTGTTCCCACTACTCCCTTCTCCCTTACTATAATTCCCCTCATTTTTCTTAAACTTATTAAGTGCCTCACTACCTCTCTCGGCTATTATTGCCTTCTCTAAAATTTGTGAGAATTTTTCCAGTTGTAACATAGCTAACTTACTTCTAATCCAAGGTCTCAGACCTTCTATAAACCTACGAGTTCTTCTTCCCTTAGTATTAACTTGATGCGGGGTGAAATGAGCTAATTCATTATATTTAGTCACGTACTATGATACTGACATATCCCTTACTTTAATTCCAAGAACTGAACCTCGATCTGATTCTGCATGCTCTTCGAAAAATAATTTTCTAAGAAAATTTCTATAAACCTAGCCCACATAATTATTCCTTCCCCCGCACGGGTTCGGTTTGCCTCCTACCCGTAATTTTCTTCACCTTTCATTAAGTATGTGGCGAAGTCTGTCTTTTGATTTTCTTCGGCCTTTATTATTGTAAAGGCCTTTTTTTTATCTCTTTTATCCAACCTTAAGCTTTAATAGGATCAGTTGTTCGTTTAAACTCAGGAGGTCCCATGTTTCTAAATTCTTTAAAGGTTATATTATAAGGTGTGGGTGGATTAATGGTATTGTTCATAAGGGCTCTTATCAATAAATCCAGAAACAGTTGCATAGGGTTAATGTTATTTGGTTCCTCCTCACCTTGTTGCATAGGATTAATGTTATTTGGTTCCTCCTCACCTTGTATCCCTATACTTTGTGTTTCCTCATTACTACTCTCAGTTTGTTGTCTTCTCCTTGATGGCATTGTTCTAAATTTATAAAAGAAAACAACTAATAAATATAAAATCACATAAAAATATATTGCAAACATATCTTTATTTATTATTTTACACATAAATAATAAAAATCCCATATGTACAACAAAATCTGGGATTTTTTTGACACAAACTACCATAAAAGAACTTCTATTCTACAACAAAGTCTTGGGATTTAGCACAACCTATCCGTATTAATAATCTCAAATACATACAAAATTTGAGATTATTAAACATAATATCACAACATATTATGCCAAATCCTTCCATGTGACTAACTTAACAGTCGATAGCTTTCTAAAATTCCTCATAGAGCATACTAGACACAACGGAACGGTTGATATCATAGCCTGACTTTTCTGACTCCACAGGAAAATTCTCCACACGTTGTTCTAATTTTATGTAGAACAGACAGCAATCATGAATCTCCTAATTCTTTTCTTCTTTTTCTTTTTCTAACTTAGCCTTTAAAGAATAATTTTCCGTGGCCTCGTCTATCCACATATTTTTAGCACAAAAATCTGATGGTTTGCAACTTTCACCATTGCCATTACATCTTCTACTATGAAATTGACATTTTCTTTTTCATTTATCACCTCAAATACTTCGGCGGGAGTTCCTTCATTATACTCTACTGGAGGTTCTGGGTATTCTAGGATATCTTCATTGGGTTCTACTACTGGTATATTTCCAATTAAATTCTCCATTCACCCTAAAAAAATGAAATTAAATTTTCTTAGTATTTCAATCATGAAATAGTATCCATAACTAATGTGTTGTAAAATAACGCTTATACTCATTTTTTTTATATTCTATTAGTTTATCTTTTATTTAAAAGTTTTATTATTCAAGGCCATATCCTAAGGTTTTTCTACCGTAGAGCTATGACTTATGGCTTTGATACCAACTTATGACGCCCACAAATCCGTGAATAAATTATGATGGATTTGGTGCTCACGCAATATCTACTTCTATTTAAAATCTTTCAATCCAACACTAAGTCTTTTGTTTATAAGTATTTTATTATTTTGTAATTTCTATTTATCCAGAATCCATAGTACCAATAACAAGAATGTTCCTAGATTGGAGGGGGCTTTCCGCTAAAGATAAAACTTTATCGGTGTCCAATTAGATGACCTAACCTCCTTTCTTGACAGAACTTTCTGTATTATCAATACCCTCACCCAGATATATAAATTTACTCAATAATGAATTTTAAGTCAATTATCAAATTATTAATTAAAGACAGGACACAAATGTGATAAAATATGTACAATATTATTGATTTAATAATTTGGTTTCCCAATATCTTGATTTCATTACATAAAAGTCATTTATGACATAAATTCTAAATACAGAAATTGAAAACATTTATAATGCTATTCTACGCATGCTTCTTTTCTTTTTCTTTTTCCCCATAACCTTCGGGAATTTCTTCTTTAGCTGAAAATAAATATTATATGCAAGGGTGAGCATAAGATTGCTCAGCAAGTCTTACAAATAACATATAACAGACTTATGATTTTTAAAAGTATGATAGATTTTAATAGTAGTAACTGAGTGGTTTATCAAACCTCATCTAGTATTGTTCTTAGTCGTTAAGACATTAGAACCTTGCCTGGATATTTATAGGGGATCAGCCTAATAATATCCCATATTATGCATAATATCTGCTACACTGACTACAAAACGTATCAACAGTGTTTAAGTCGATTACTCGACACATCATCTATTCCCCAATGAATAAGGATTGTTCGTCTCAGTTGTTACTAATATACAGATATCTCCAGTGGAGAAGCCAAGATTGGTTCGCAGTGGGGTCAATAATTAGAGTCTCAGACAATAAATTAAAATTGATAATTATAGTAACAAAAAACAACTCAAATATATAACCAAAAAAATATAATATGTCATTATTGTAGCCATCAAACTTATCCACAAAAAATAACTAGTAGAATTTAATAATTACAATTGTCCTCTGCGTGTTTTCATTCGTTGAAATCGTTTCATAATACTTTCATTGTTAATGCAATCAAATACATCCTTCTCGATGTATGTAATTCATCAGTTAATCTGCCATGGAATTGCGCATCCTACTCTTAATTATCTTCATCGCAAAAAAAGCTCTTTCAACAGTAGCAGTCGTAACAGGTAAGATTAATGCCAACTTTAGAAGTAGATATACTAAAGGAAATACAATATGTTTCTTAGTACCTACGAGCTTTCTTACAAGACAGCTAATCCCTTGAACTTCTAAAAACTCTTAATTTGTCCGTATATTAGAAATGTAATTATCTAGTTGACTATCAAGTTTCATAAGATCCATTGGAGAAAAGTCATTTGAATAAATGCTATCGAGATGAACCAATTTGTCCTTATCAAAATGAGCGAAACAATCACTAGGATTTAAGCATGTCACTGATAAAAACAAGTCAGCACTTGCTTTCGTAAAACGATCATTTAATTCTTGAAGTTGCCAATCCAAAATATTACAAAATATTTCAACATAATAATGGTGAAAATTTGTAATACTTTGAGATTTTCGACTTGATCTCTTATGGAATAAAGCATTCATATCTATAATGTCAATTTTGAGTTTGTTGCAAAATAAACAAACTTCATCAAGTAGTTTCTTCCATCCTTCATCTCTCATAACCTTCAATAGTTGCTTAAACACTTTAACTAATTCCATAGAATTTACAATGTCTTGATCCTTTCTTTGCAATGCTTGTGATAATTCATTTGTAATTCCCAATATCTTTCTCATCAATATTAGATCAAATGCCAAACCAAATTATTGCAATGACTAATAAACCAAAAACAGTACCATTTTGTTGGTATACCAAACCATCATCTGAAACCTCCTCAAGTACATCAATCACTGAGGAGAACATAAGAATCAAGTTCAAAAGTGTCTCATAATGTGATCCCAAACGTGTGTCACCTACCCGTTTAAGACTAGTTCCTTGATGCAAGCCTTTCCCACTTTGAAGTTCATTATTCATCAATGCTTTCCCGACTCTAGCAGCTTCTGTGACGCCCCCAAAATAGGTCCACATGACCCATTCTGAGTCGCTAGATATCACACTATAAAAATCATTTACAAACTTCATTTATACAACTGTTGAATCGTAAATGCGAGAATATGACCACAGTTAAACTGTGAGTTTTAATACAAATGTATGTAACTCTCATGGTGCCTCGACCACAATCTTACAATGGTACTTTACATAAAAGTATAGTCAATAACTATTTAAGAAATTAAAATCTTTGGAAAATACTCAAGGAAACCTTCGTACATGGGAGGCCATGCGTCTAGGTTATGATAGATATCATATGTCCACAGAATTATCCTTGGTTGACCCAATAGTCCCCAACGAAAAATAAGAAGATTGCTATCATCTTCTTTCCAATGGTGAGTCTTCTCTTGACTTATAATTATCTTCATTGTCTCCAATTGAGAATCATATTTCAAATAAACTCCAAGATTATATAGGTAGTGCTCGTAGATATACTAAGCAAGTGGATGTGCACAACCATGTCTTATGATAACACGAGGTTGTATGTCATTAGATATCTTGTATGATAGTGGCAAAACACCCTTCCAAAGTTGGGTTCACCTCACCCTATTCGGTTCACCAAAATTAAATATCAAATGACGTATACAATACGACACACTTATCTAAAGTTCTCAATAAAATTATTTCCATACTATTTAGGGAGAACCTCAACAGCTATAAACCACCGTTCTATTCTCCTGTTACCCCCGCTCAACCCAGCTACACTCTTATTACATGGAAGGAATTGTGAAGCAAAAAGGGTGAGCACAACTAGCCCAGTAAAGAATATCATTTACATCATCAATAGCCTTTATCAATAATAAATTAGAGATTTAGAACATATGGTAGATGATAAAACTTTTCAACCATAGTTGCAGCGGAACGAGCAATCCATTAAAAGAGTCAAATAGACCATCAGGCCTATTATCTTCTCCATGTTAAAAGTCCACCAATAATGTTTTATCCCTGTAATATCAATCAACAATTCATGTCCACAATCATATGAATAACTCATAATCATAATTGTGATTCTAAATTCCTCTTCGCACCCAGGACGAAGATAATTTTCATCGCCTATCTTCACCTGAAACATCAAAAATCATGGTTATAACAAATCACAATTCTTGTTCATAATCATACTAATAAATTTATCTTTGCACTACGGGCCAAAAATATTCATCAACAATTCATTTTTGTTCTACAAGCCAAAGACATACAACTGTATATAGAAGAGTCAAGTAGAGCATGATATCTACTATCTACTACGAATTAAAAGTGTATTATCAATATGTTATCGCTGAGACTCAGCTTAATAATTAATCCACATCATCAAATCATCCCTGCACTACGGCCGCGCCAAGGATATTCATTAGTATTACGACCACGAATTATCCATGCACTACGGGCCAAGGATATTCGTGTTTTCAACCATGGTCATGATTATCTTTGAATAATCCACAATGTTATAATCATACCAACAACCGCGCCCATCAATGCACGTAAGCCAAAAGATATACAACCAAAATCAACGGTCCATCTTTTGCACGTAAGCTAAAGATATACAACTATAAAACAATTAATCAACAGTCCATCTTTGCACGTAAGCCAAAGATATACAACTATAAAATCAGTAATTAACAGACCATCTTTGCACGTAAGCCAAAGATGACTTTCATCACAATATAAGCATGATGATGATGACCACGATATAAGCGATAACAAGGATAAATATAAAGACTTTAAATTTATCCAAATATTATCAATCACTTAATAAACTCATAATCTAATATTATTAATATTATAACAATATTTTAATCACTTCTTAAACTTATAAAAAATTTATTTCAATTGTTTACACTTTACCAAATAATGCATTTTAATCATTCAAAAATGCCATACTCATAAGATTTTATCACCAATGTTCAAATCCCTCATCAAAAATCTGCATATACCCTATATAGGATTCCCAAGCCATAAAATCCTATTTTTCAATTTTGTTACTTCACATAACATATTTAATTCATTTACTCATAACTAGTTCATTTTCATGAAAAAAACCAAATCAGTCCCAAAAATATTTTTTTTCTGGGATTTAGCGGAATATAGTCCCATATTGAACATATATTTTTCTCGGAATTTTTAAAATTCATTTACTATTTTTCATATGGCCAAAACTGCCAAATATTTAGACATTTATCATAAATTGTACTTTTATCCAAAAATTCTGAAATTTATAGGGTATACTCCTGTTATATACATATACTCCCAATAAAAATTTCACCAATTTTGGAGTTAACCACAAGGAGTAATAAGGGTTTACTTTTAAAATAGTCTTTTCCCATAAAATTCATAAATCCTAATCTATACATCCAAAAATCGCCATTTTTGGACACAATCTAGAAAACTCAATAAACTATCATTTCAAATTTTTTCAAAATTTTTGAGGGTCAGAAAAATTACGAAACTACAAATGGATTTTCGCCCGCTATGCGGTAATCCACGTAGATAGATCATTTCCACAATTTAATAAGGAATGAATACAAGGGATCATTCACCATGCATGCGGTAATCCACATAGACAGGCTATTTCAACAGAATAATAAAGAATGGAATAACAGAAGAATTCACCATGCATGCGATAGATCGCATGCATGTGTTATTCCCAATGAAATAATAAAAGAATGGAACCAGGTCAAATACGTAATCCACACGCAGGCATGATATTCCAACAAAATAATAAAGAATGGAATAACAACGAAATTCACCAAGCATGCGATAAACCGCATGCAGACATGAGTTATTCCAATGAATAATAAAGAATGGAACCGGTCATGCGTAATCCGCATGATAGCGGGATATTCCAATGAATAATAAAGAATGAAACCAGTCATATGTAATCCGCATGCAGACGGGATATTCAACGAAATAATAAAGAATGGAATAATAGAAGAATTTCACCATGTATGCAGTATTTCGCATAGACAGGTTATGCCAACATAATAATAAGGAATGGAATAACAATAGCTCTCTTTATGAATACGAAAGAAATAATACCCCTTACTTTAGAAGAAAACTGGATACTAGAATAGTGAGGTAGCAGACTTCTCTTCTTCTTTCTCTCTATAATAATTGCTCTATAGATTTAGTGAATTGGTGAGAAATGAAGGAAGAATGAGATTCTATTTATAGGAAAATATAGTTTCGATAATTGCACGCGTTTTGGGGTTCAAATATTACGATCTGAATACCTTCAACTTTTCTTTCATTTTTAATTTAGTCCTGCAAGTATTATCAAACTTGCACCACCTCCCCTAATAGTAAATAATGTGAATTAATAGTACAATCATGTGACTCAATAGTTATAATCATGTGAAAATACGAATTACAATATAGTACCTCTATCTATACCTCTATTTTTAACGTAGTCATGCAAGTATTATCAATCTTGTACCACCTCCCCTAATAGTACATGAATGTGAATCAATAGTACACACATGTGAACAAATAGTTATAATCATGTGAATTAATAGCAATTAATTGCTCATTTATTCGATTAATTACCCGATTGGTCAATAGAACCTCCAGACATCAATTATTATCGAAATA
Source organism: Panax ginseng (assembly GCA_020205605.1). Taxonomy (NCBI): domain Eukaryota; kingdom Viridiplantae; phylum Streptophyta; class Magnoliopsida; order Apiales; family Araliaceae; genus Panax; species Panax ginseng. The sequence continues at coordinate 37,310,485 of CM035130.1, read as the reverse complement.
AATGTCGATTTCCACTAACACTAACAATCCCAACACAATGTAAATATTTTTCTCAAAAATTTCATTTTTGAAATTTCAAAGTTTTGACTTTTTCTGAAAAAGTTAACTATTGACTTTTTTGACCTAAAAGTCAAACCCAGCAAATTTTGTGTTTATAGTCTATTTCTACTAATTTCATCATTCCGGACTCAAATATCACGTCCGCGTCTCCAAATTCAACTCCGAACTCAACTTCGATTTTTAATAACATTCATAATTAATATTATAACTCACAATATTTAACAACCAGGTCGTTCCCAGGAAAGAGGGGGCTTTCCGATAAGGATTTCTCCTTATTGGCGCGCAATTAGATAACCAAACCTCTCCTTGACAGAACTTCTAGACATTGTCAATATTGTAAATAATAATATGAATAACTTTGTCATCTCAATTATTGATTTAATAATATATAACATATTATGCATATGATACTGTGACAATAATTGAATCAATAATATGAGAGATATGATGCAGGAATTATTGTAGCAATAATTAAGTATAACTGAGTGACTTCTCACATAAGCATCAATAATCAATACCGTGTGCTACTATGCAACCACACATATTACTGTTCTTTTACTACCGGTTATTTTATGACAACTTGCTTACTTTGAAAAATTTTCAAATATGACCATTAACTTTAAGCTTTTATCAATTTAACTATTTACCAAAATATAAAAATTGAATACTTTTATTTCATAAAATTCGGGATCTCACAATCTCCCCTATTTATGAAATTTTTCCCTCGAAATTTACGTACCTGGTAGTTCGAAGAGATGAGAATACCTTGCTTTCTTTTCAGATTGTACCTTCCTGGTTATTTCCTCAGTATCATGATTTTCCCATTGCTCATCTTCTGTATTTCAGATATCATTCTAGAATATATCTTCAAAACAAAGGTTAATTGACATATCATAATTTTTTAACTTATCAAGTAAATAATTTCAGCTTAGGTAAGTCACACACTAGCGAAGTATATAACTCGTCTCTGCCCTCCTAGTTCTAGACTCTTATCTTCCCCAGCGACCATATCCCTAAGCTCTGATACCATTTGTGACGCCCCCAAAATAGGTCCACATGACCCATTCTGAGTCGCCAGATATCACACTATAAAAATCATTTATAAACTTCATTTATACAACTGTTGAACTATCATGCCGAATACGACCACAGTTAAACTGTGAGTTTTAATACAAATGTATATAACTCTCATGGTGCCTCGACCACAAACTTACAATGGTACTTTACATAAAAGTACAGTCAATAACTATTTTAGAAATTAAAATCTTTGGAAAATACTCAAGGAAACCTTCGTACATGGGAGGCCATGCGTCTAGGTTATGATAGATATTATATGTCCACAGAATTATCCTTGTTTGACCCAATAGACCCCAAAGAAAAATAAGAAGATTGCTATCATCTTCTTTCCAATGGTGAGTTTTCTCTTGACTTATAATTATCTCCATTGTTTCCAATTGAGAATCATATTTCAAAAAAACTCTAAGATTATATAGGTAGTGCTCGTAGATATACTCAGCAAGTGGATGTGCACAACCCTGTCTTATGATAACACGAGGTTGTATGTCATTAGACTTCTTGTATGGTAGTGGCAAAACACCCTTCCAAAGTTGGGTTGACCTCACCCTATTCGGTTCACCAAAATTAAATATCAAATGACGTATACAATACGACACACTTATATAAAGTTCTAAATAAAAATATTTCCATACTATTTATGGAGAACCTCAACAACTATAGACCACCATTCTATTCTCTTGTTACCCCCGTTCGACCCAACTACACTCTTATTACCTGAAAGGAATTGTGAAGCAAAAAGGGTGAGCACAACTAGCCCAGTAAAGAATATCATTTACATCATCAATAGCCTTTATCAATAATAAATTAGAGATTTAGAACATATGGTAGATGATAAAACTTTTCAACCATAGTTGTGGCGAACGAAAGCAATCCATTAAAGAGTCAAATAGACCATCGTTCTATTATCTTCTCCATGTTAAAAGTCCACCAATAATGTTTTATCCCTGTAATATCAATCAAAAATTCCTGTCCACAATCATATGAATAACTCATAATCATAATTGTAATTCTAAATTCCTCTTCGCACCCAGGACGAAGATAATTTTCATCGCCTATCTTCACTTGAAACATCAAAAATCATGGTTATATAAAATCACAATTCTTGTTCATAATCATACTAATAAATTTATCTTTGCACTACGGGCCAAAGATATTCATCAATAATTCATCTTTGCTCTACAAGCCAAAGGCATACAACTGTATATAGAAGAGTCAAGCAGAGCATGATATCTATTATCTTCTACGAATTAAAAGTGTATTATCAATATGTTATCGCTTGAGACTCGACAATAATAATTAATCCACATCATCGAATCATCCACCTTACGGCACGCCCGAGGATATTCATTAGTATTATGACCACGAATTATCCATGCACTACGTGTGACGCCCCCAAAATAGGTATACATCACCTATTCTGAGTCGCCAAATACATGGTACAGAATACAAATATAATCTTAAATATACAACATGAGCTGTGAGTTTTAATACAAATATTGTCTTCTAGATAGTATTCAAACTCAAAATAAGTCCTCAATACATTTATTATCACACTATTTCATAGAATAGTGAGGACTACTAATGCTATCATCTGGACCATCACTCCGTTCCCCGACTAGTCCCTGCTATGTTCTCATTTCCTGAAGAGAACAATGAAAGCAAAAGGGTGAGCTCAACTAGCCCAGTAAGAAATAATATAGCTAAGATAATGTAGAATAAATTATCGTTAGCCTTCAACAGTGTTAAACTAATACAATATAACAAACATCAAGTTTAACTGCAGCGGAACACACAATCCATTAGAAGAGTCAAGTAGAGAATAAAATCTACTATCTTCTATGATTTAAAAGATTTTTCATCACTTTTATCACTGAGACTCATCTTATTAAATAAACCACGTCATCCCTGCACTACGGCCAAGGATATTCATTAGTATCACGACCACAAATTATCCATGCACTACGGGCCAAGGATATTTGTGTTTTCATCAATGGTCATGATCATGCGAATAACTGTCCATCAATGCACTACGGGCCAATGAGGACGTTTACTACATCATTTGTAACATTACAATTATGACTATACCGAATAATCCCTGGTCATAATCATACCAAGTCCATCTATGCACTATAGGTCACAGATGACTTTCAACATAATATAAACATGAGGATGGTGACAATGACATAATAATTCAATAAAACAAGTTCAAGAATTAAATTTTAAAGATTTATAAGTTAATTTATCCTGAACTCAAAAACGTCCAAATTGTAAACATGATACTGCTTTGTGGAGTAAAATTCAAGAATGCTCAGAAGAATATTTCAATGAAAAGATACTGGATGAAGTGCAAATATCCAGGATATTCTACTAATTTCATGGAGTATAGAAGCCAAAACTTTAACCAACTGAGTATAATAGATTATATGAACTTGCAAATGGATTTTTGCCTGCCATGCGGTAATCCACGTAGACAGATCATTCCCATAATTTAATAAGGAATGAATACAAAGGATCATTCACCATGCATGTGGTAATCCACATAAACAGGTTATTCCAATAAAATAATAAAATATGGAATAATAGAAGAATTCACCATAAATGCGATAGATCGCTTATGACGAGTTATTCCCAATGTAATAATAAAGAATGGAAGCAGTCATGCAAAATCAAAGCCATGCATGAGGATATTCCAAAAGAATAATAAAGAATGGAATAACAACGAATTCACCAGGCATGCGATAGAATAGCATGTACATGTTATTCCAATGAATAATAAATAATGGAACCGTGTCAAATGCATATCGCATGCACAATATATTCCAACGAGAATAATAAAGAATGGAATAACGTAAGAATTTTACCATGTATGCGGTACTTGGCGATAGACAGAGTTATTCCAATGAGAATAATAAATAGTGGAACCCGAATCAAATGCGTATCTACTTACGTAGACATGATATTCCAACATAATAATAAAGAATGGAATAACAGAAGAATTTCACCATGTATGCGGTACTTCGCTTAGATATGTTATTCTAACATAATAATAAGGAATGGAATAATAATAGCTCTCTTCATGAAAATGAAAGAAATAATACCCCTTAGCTTAGAATAAAGCTGGATACTGGAATAGAGAGGTAGCAGACTTCTTTTATTTTTTCTCTCTATAATTTCTCTCTATAATAATTGCTCTATAGCTTTAGTGAATTGGTGAAAAATGTAGGAAGAATGAGCTTTTATTTATAAAAAAATATAGTTTCGATAATTGCACGTTTTGGGGCTCAAAAAATTACAGTACAATACCTCCAACTTTTCTTTCATTTTTAATTTAGCCCTGCAAGTATTATCAAACTTGCACCACCTTCCCTAATAGTAAATAATGTGAATCAATAGTTCAATCATGTGATTCAATAGTTATAATCATGTAAAAATACGAATTACATTATAATACCTCCATCTATACTCCATCTTTAACTTAGTCATGCAAGTATTATCAATTTTGCACCAACTCCCCTAATAGTACATGAATGTGAATCAATAGTACACACATGTGAACAAATAGTTATAATCATGTGAATTAATAGCAATTAATTCCTCATTTATCCAATTAATTACCCGATAACTTCCAGACATCAATTATTATCAAAATAAATGTCAATTTTCACTAACACTAATGATTCCAACAAAATGGAACTATCAATTTCATCTTTAATCAACACGAACTTATTCATTATTAATATTATAACTCATAATATTTAACAACCAGGTCGTTCTCAGGAAAGAGGGGCTTTTCGATAAGGATTTCTCCTTATTGGCGCGCAATTAGGTGACCAAACCTCTCTTTGACAGAAGTTCTAGACATTGTCAATATTGCAAATAATAATATGAATAACTTTGTCGTCTCAATTATTGATTTAATAATATAATAGATTATGCAGATAATACTGTGATAATAATTGAATCAATAATATGAGAGTTATGATGCAACAATTACTGTAGCAATAATTGAGTATAACTGAGCGACTTCTCACGTAAGCATCAATAACCAATCTGTGTGCTACTATACAACCACGCGTAGACATCGCATTTTTTACTACCGGGTAGTTCAACGGTTTAACGGTAACACTTTCGTAGTTATTTTTATAAAAGAGAATTATGTCATTTTCTTACTACGACAATACTTCCGCTGGGGTCCACTGATGATTGTCTTGCATTAAATTTAATATTCCCCAAACCAATTCAATATTATTTAACCACTTGCTTACTTTGTTAAATTTGTAAATATTACCCACAACTATAACATTATATCAAATCCACACCATAATATTCAAAAAAATATTTTGAGAAATTTAAATCTTTATTCATAAAATTTGGGGTCTCACAATCTCCCCTCCTTATGAAATTTTGCCCTCAAAATTTACGTACGTACCTGGTATACTGAAGAGGTGAGGATACCTTGAGTTCATTTCAGATTCTAACTCTTGAGGTATAACCTTTGAGTGTTGAATAGGATCTTTTTTATCCAAGATTTTAACATGCATCTCCTCATACGTTAAATCTTCTTCTATCTCGTCTAGTTCTAATTCAATAATGTAGTTCGGGTCGTCAACATATTTACGTAACATCGATACGTAAAAAAAATGTATGAACACGCAACATACTTGGCGGTAAAATGAGTTTATAGGCCACAATTCCTACTCGATCAAGGATTTTAAATGGACCAATTAAATCGAGGGTGGAGATAACGCCTTCTTGAACCTTCTTCTTCGTATTCATCAGCTTTGAGTATGTAGCTTGCACGGCTTTAACTTTATCGATTAAAGTCGATTCTACTCGTATATTTGATATCACCACGTGGGTCCTTAGAGTCTTTAATTCTATCTTCATCATTTGTAAGTTATATGAAATGGGTTTTTGTGTTAACAACGTCGCACTCATAAATGCATATGATCTTCTACTTAACGCGTCAGCTACCACGTTCTCTCTTCCACAATGATATTGAATGGTATGATCGTAATCTTCAACAGCTCGAGCCAACGTCTTTGGCGCATAATACGTTCATTCTAGGTGAAGAAATATTTAAGGGTTTTAGAAATAGGCTTTGTACTGGGGTCAATACAAAATTTGATTTCACACTCTGGGGTAGGCCAGGAAGTTCTTCGAGAATACGTCAGGAAATTTATTAACGATAGAAATATCATTTAAAAACTGTAACTCTCATCCAAGACTTGGATAGTACGTCACATTGATACCCATCAACTTGCCACCGTTATTCACAACGTCCCCTACGGAAAGTTCAGCTTTAGTACATTTCACACAAGGAATTCACCAGCGAAAGGCTCGGGGCTCTTTACTTATGGCTTGATATGACAATGATTGACTTTAGTGGTTTGGTTGCTTGAATTCGCATAACAGGTTTGTTAGGAATATGAAAGCTAACAACCTTATGAAAAGCATGATGAGTATTTAACCAATTGATTCCTAAAATTACATCAAAGGAAGGTATTTTCAAAGAGATAAGATCGACAGGTAACGTAAAGGTGTCGATTTGAATCAAACAAGATTTATAAATAGTGGAGGTAACGAAGGTTTCTACTAACGAAGTTTCAACCAATAAGTCAAAGTCTAATCTCTCCAGAGTCAAATTTAAACATTGAGCGCAAGCAAGAGAGATAAAAGAATGGGTAGAACCGGTATCTAATAAGGTATAAACTTCTCAAGAATTTATAATTAACTAACCCGTGCTAACTTTGTTCGGGTTACTCGCTTTTTGAGAAGTCACAAAAAATGCTCTTCCTGAAACCATCGACTTTGTTTTGTCCGTATCCACCTTTGGTGCCACCGTCCAAGCTGGACTTGACTTTGATGCATGACAAAATCGGTCTAGGTGACCTTCTCTTCCATAATCGTAATTGGTTTTGGACTGCTGCGTACAGTTTGGACTGATATGTCCCTCCCCTCCGCATTTGAAGCATATGAAAGGTGGTCGTTCTCCTTCCTTAACAACGGGTGCTGATACTGACGTCTTTCCATCATTGTTGAATCTCTTCTTCTTGAAATGTCCATTTTTATTGTTTTGACCATGATTACCACCGAAGTGGTTACCATTTTTGGCATGTTGATTCCCTCCATGCTTATTGTCACCACTTCGATGGCTTGCTATCAATTGGTATTATCATTTTTGCTTTGCTTTCTCTTTTTGGTTGGGTTGACTCATTATCACGCTCCAATAACTGAGCCCTATTAACAACATCTGAATACAAACACAGTTTGTGAAAAATGAGGTATTGACGTATATCGGGTTTCAAACCTCTTAGAAATATTCGCGTCATTCACTCCTCATTATCGACCAAATGGGATGAAAACCGGGACAACTCGACAAACTTAGCTTCATACTGCGATACGATCATATTGTTTTGCTCCAGCTTGATGAACTCTACCTCCTTCATGTGACGAATACTTTCGGGAAAGTACTTGTCGTTGAACAACTCTTGGAACTTCTCCCAAGACATCTTGAGTGCGTCAGACTGGGTATGTTTTACAGATTCCCACCAGTAATCTGCCTCTTCACGCAACATAAAGGTGGCAAAGGGAACCTTTTGCTCCTTGGAGCATCCCAAGACATCAAATGTCTTGGTGATATGCTTTAACCACGTCTCCGCCTTAAGTGGTTCTGGCTTTCCTAAAAACTCTGCTGATCCCAGCTCCTTAAAAGCTGCTTAGCGGTGGATCGTCCAAGTTGCCGGTGTTTCCACCGCATTTTTGATGTGAGAGCTGCTCTACTTTGATGTTGCATGAATTGGATAAAGCCTCACGAACATTCCATCGTTCATCATTTGGTCAGTGTTGTCATTTGCATGAGGATTGTCGCCTTCCTGATGCACATTATCCTGATTATTAATCTGTGGAGACTCAACGGTCTCCTGTGTTCCATTGCTATTTTCAATATTCTCGGATGTCATTTTCAAATACTGCCACAAAACAAGGGTTAATTAACATATCACATATTATCCCTATACTCTGACCGACCAATTAAATACCAAATAAACTTAGGTAGGTCATACTAGTAAAGGAATTCCCCGTCTCTCCCCTCCTAGTTCTTGTCTCACATCTCAGCCAGGGATCATATGTGAGACCCCAAATTTTATGAATAAAGATTTAAATTTCTCGAAATATTTTTTTTAATATTATGGTGTGGATTTGATATAATGTTATAGTTGTGGATAATATTTACAAATTTTGCAAAGTATGCAAGTTGTTATAAAATATTCATTTGGTCGGGGAATATTCTTTTTGTTTGAGAAATATCCGTCTGACGACACAAATCATTGGTGGACCCCACAATGTAAGTATTGTTGTAGTTAAAAATGATGTAATTATCATTTTATAAAAATAACGGCGAAAGTGTTACCGTTAAAACTGTTGAACTACCCGGTAGTAAAAGTACAGTAATACGCGTGGTTGCATAGTAGCACATGGTATTGATTATTGATGTTTACGTAAGAAGTCACTTAGTTATACTCAATTATTACTACAGTAATTGCTTCATTATATCTCTCATATTATTGATTCGATTATTGTCACAGTATCATCTGCATAATATTTTATATATTATTAAATCAATAATTGAGACGACAAAGTTATTCATATTATTAAATTACAATATTTACAAGATGGAGGTATAGATGGAGTTACTATACTGTTATTCATATTTTCACATGATTATAACTATTGAATCACATGATTGAACTATTGATTCACATTATTTACTATTAGGGGAGGTGGTGCAAGTTTGATAATACTTGTAGGACTAAATTAAAAATGAAAGAAAAGTTGAAGGTATTGTACTGTAATTTTTCGAGCTCCAAAACGTGCAATTATCGAAACTATATTTTTCTATAAATAGAAGTTCATTCTTCCTTCATTTCTCACCAATTCACTAAAGCTATAGAGAAATTATTATACAGAGAAATTATAGAGAGAAAGAAGAAGAGAAGACTGCTACCTCTCTATTCCAGTATCCAGCTTTATTCTAAGGTAAGGGGTATTATTTCTTTCATATTCATAAAGAGAGCTTCTGTTATTCCATTCTTTATTATTATATTGGAATAACATGTCTATGCGAAGTACCGCATACATGGTGAAATTCTTCTGTTATTTCATTCTTTATTATTATGTTGGAATAACTTTTATCATCTGCAATCGCATACATGGTGATATTCTTCTATTATTCCATTCTTTATTATTACATTGGAATATCCCGTCTGCATATGAATTATGCTAGAGAAGTGGTGCCATTCTTTATTATTTTATTGGATAACCTATCATGCGATTATATCGCATGCATGGTGAATTCTTTGTTATTCCATTCTTTATTATTACATTGGAATATCCTATCTCATGACGGATTACGCTACACCGTTTCCATTCTTTATTATTACATTGGAATAACTTTATGCATGCGGTCTATCGCATGCATGGTTAATTCTTCTATTATTCCATTCTTTTTATACTGTTGGAATATCCTGTCTGTGCGGTTTACGCATGACCTGGTTCCATTCTTTATTATTCTGTTGAGAATAACCTCTCTGTGCTGTCTATCGCATACATAGTGAATTCTTTTGTTATTCCATTCTTTATTATTCTGTTGGAATAACCTGTCTATGTGAATTACCGCATGCATGGTGAATGATCCTTTGTATTTATATGAATAGTATTTTCATTCAAAAGGGGGTTTCTGCTAGAGGCAGTTTCATAATTTTTCTGACCCTCAAAAATTCTGGAAAAATTTGAAATGATAATTTGATGAGTTTTCTAGATTATGTCCAAAAATGGCGATTTTTGGATGTATAGATTAAGAGTTATGGATTTTATGGAAAAAGACTATTTTAAAAGTAAACCCTTATAACTCTTTGTGGTTAACTCCAAAATTGATAAAATTTTTATTGGGAGTACATGTATATAGCAGGAGTATAACTTGTAAATTTTGGAATTTTTGGACAAAAGTACAATTTATGATAAATGTCTAAATATTCGACAGTTTTGGCCATATGAAAAATAGTAAATGAATTTTAAAAATTTCGAGAAAAATATATGTTCAATATGGGACTATATTCTGCTAAATCCCAGAAAAGAAATATTTTTGGGACTGATTTGATATTTTTAATGAAAATGAACTAGTTATGAGTAAATGAATTAAATATGTTATGTGAAATAACAAAATTGGAAAATAGGATTTTATGGCTTGGGAATCCTATATAGGGTATATCTGATTTTGATGAGGATTTGATCATTGGTGATGAAATATTATGAGTATGGCATTTTAAATGATTAAAATGCATTATTTGGTAAAGTGTAAACAATTGAAATAAATTGTTTATAAGTTTAAGAAGTGATTAAAATATTATTATAATATTAATAATATTAGATTATGAGTTTATTAAGTGATTAATAATATTTGGATAAATTTAAAGTCTTTAATATTTATCCTTGATTTCGTTTGATTATTGCTTATATCATTGTCATCATCTTCATGCTTATATTGTGATGAAAGTCATCTTTGGCTTACGTACATAGATGGACTTGGTATGATTATGACCAGGGATTATTCGGTATAATCATGACCGTAATGTAATGAATGATGTGGTAAAAGTCCTCATTGGCCGGTAGTGCATTGATGGACAGTTTTTGGTATGATTATGATCAGGGATTATTCGGTATAGTCATGACCATTGATGATTTAATGAATATCCTTGGCCCGTAGTGCAGGGATGCTTCAATGATGTGGTTTATTTATTAAGCTGAGTCTCAGCGATAAAAATATTGATGAAAATATTTTAAATCATAGAAGATAGTAGATATCATGCTCTACTTGACTCTTCTAATGGATTGCTTATTCTGCTACAGTTAAACTTGATGTCTATTATATTTTATCAGTTTAACATTGTTGAAGACTAATGATAATTTATTCTGCATTATCTTAGTCATAATATTTCTTCTTGGGCTAGTTGAGCTCACCCTTTCTTTCACCGTTTCTCTTGAAATGAGAATATAAATTGGGACGAGTCGGGGAACAGTGTGACGGTCCGAGATGATAGCATTAGTAGTCCTCACTATTCTGTTAAATAGTGTGATAATAAATGTAATGAGGACTCCATTGAGTGTGGATATTATCTGGATGACAATATTTGTATTAAAACTCATAGCATATGTTTTGTCGTATATTACACGACGTTTTTATAATTAAATTTGTATTTGTATTCTGTACCATGTATTTGGCGACTCAAGATGGGTGATGTATACCTGTTTTGGGGGCGTCACAGTTGGTATCAAAGCTTAGGGATATGATCCCTAGCTGAGATGTGAGACAAGAACTAGGAGAGGAGAGACGGGAAATTCCTTCGCTAGTATGACCTACCTAAGTTTATTTGGTATTTAATTGGTCGGTCAGAGTATAGGGATAATATGTGATATGTTAATTAACCCTTGTTTTGTAGCAGTGTTTGAAAATGGCAGCTGAAAATGTTCACAATGGAGAGAATGAGACCGTTGAGACACCTTTAATCACTAACCAGGTTAATGTGATGTTAAACGAAGAAGAAATTAGAGATATCTATGTGGTGAGTGAAGAACTAATAGTTGCACCCGAGCTAGTTGCAGAGGTAGCAGCTGAGGGTGAGGAAGAAGAGGAACCTGAGGAGAATTTATTAGAAGAATTTTATGATCGAAATTTAGAATTTCAAGATCGTATTCATGAGTTAGAAGAGCAAACTGAAGAACGACAGGCGGTCGTGGAGTAAAGAGATGTAACAATTCAAAATTGTGTTACCCGATGTGCGATGCTCGAACAGAAGCACTCTTTGGTATAAGATATTAGAGCTGTAATTTGAGAATGCTATGATCAAAGTTCTGATGAAAGAAGAAATAACTGAATGAAGGAGAATAGATGATGCATGGGTAGAAGCTGCACGACGCGTAGATATTGTAGAAAAAGACGTTCGATCCAATAAGGCCAAAATAGATAAAATGGATTTTGCTTTTTGGACAACAATTGGGAGAATCTAACATCTAATTCAGAATTACCCTGTGCAAAGAGGTCAACCCCAATTCGATATGGATCGGAGAGTAATGATTCAAATCATGGATCAGGAATGTGACGAAGCAATTAAGGGTGGAATGTACCCTATAGTAAAGTCAAATCCGGTAGTTTAAGTGAGAGTGTTTGTCGAGAAACCCGTCACGGGTTATTCTTTGTAAAGTTAATTATAAACTATTATAAAGTCTATACCTTATTCGATACCAGTTCCACCCACTCTTTTATTTCTCCTATTTGCGGCCAATGTTTAAATTTGACTCCGGAGAAATTAGACTTTGATTTATCTGTTGAAACTCCGTTGGGAGAAACCTTCGTTACCTCCACTATTTATAAATCCTGTTTGATTCAAATCAACACTTTCACGTTACCTGTCGATCTTATCTCTTTTAAAATACTTCCATTTGATGTGATTTTAGGAATCGATTGGTTAACTACTCATCATTCTTTTCGTAAGGTTGTTATCTTTCATATTCCTAACCAACCTGTTATGCAAATTCAAGCAATCAAACCACTAAAGTCAATCATTGTCATATCAAGCCATAAGTAGAGAGCCCCGAGCCTTTCGCTGGTGACTTCCTTGTGTGGAATGCATCGAAGCAAGACTATCCGTAGGGGACGTCGTGAATAACGGTGGCAAGTTAATAGGTATCAATGTGACGTGCTATCCAAGTCTTGGATGAGAGTCACGGTTTTGAATGATATTTCTATTGTTAATAAATTTCCTGACGTATTCTTGAAGACTTCTTAGCCTAACCCTAGAGCGTGAAATCAAATTTTGTATTGAACCCAGTACAAAACCCATTTCTAAAACCCTTAAATATTTCTTCAACCAAAACGAACGTATTATGCGCCAAAGACGTTGGCTTGAGCTGTTGAAGATTACAATTATACCATTCAATATCATCATGGAAAAGCGAACGTGGTAGCTGACGCATTAAGTAGAAGATCATATACGTTTACGAGTGCGATGTTGTTAACAGAAAAACCCATTTCGTATAACTTACAAATGATGAAGATAGAGTTAAAGACTCTAGGGACCCACGTGAAGATAACAAATATACGAGTAGAATCGACTTTAATCGATAAAGTTAAAATCGCTCAAGCTAAATACTCAGAGCTGATGAAAACAAAGAAGAAGGTTCAAGAAGGCAATATTCTAGAAGCAAAAGTCGATTAAGAGAGAAAACCGCAACCCTCGATTTTATTGGCCCATTTAAAATCCTTGATCGAGTAGGAACTGTGGCCTATAGACTCGTTTTACCGCCAAGTATGTCGCGTGCTCATAACATTTTTCACGTATCGATGTTACGTAAATATGTGGACGACCCGAACTAGATTATTGAATTAGAACTAGACAAGATAGCAGAAGATTTAACGTATGATGAGATACGTGTTAAAATCTTGTATAAGAAGGATCATATTCGACACTCAAAGGTTATACCTCAAGAGTTGGAATATGAAATGAAGTCAAGGTATCCTCATCTCTTCGGCATATCAGGTACGTACGTAAATTTCGAGGGCAAAATTTCATAAGGAGGGGAGATTGTGAGACCCCAAATTTTATGAATAAAGATTTAAATTTCTCGAAATATTTTTTTTAATATTATGGTGTGGATTTGATATAATGTTATAGTTGTGGATAATATTTACAAATTTTGCAAAGTATGCAAGTTGTTATAAAATATTCGTTTGGTCGGGGAATATTCTTTTTGTCGGGAAATATCCGTACGATGGCACGATCATTGGTGGACCCCACAAAAGAAGTATTGTCGTAGTTAAAAATGATGTAATTATCATTTTATAAAAATAACGACGAAAAGTGTTACTGATTAAAAACCGTTGAACTACCCTAGGTAGTAAAAGTAATGCGATGTCTGGCGTGGTTGCATAAGAACACACGTTATTGATTATTGATGTTTACGCAAAAAGTCACTCGATTATACTCAATTATTGCTACGATAATTCTTTGCATCATATCTCTCATATTATTGATTCGATTATTGTCACAGTATCATCTGCATAATATTTTATATATTATTAAATCAATAATTGAGACGACAAAGTTATTCATATTATTAAATTACAATATTTACAATATCTAGAAGTTCTGTTAAGGAGAGGTTTGGTCACCTAATTGCGCGTCAATAAGGAGAAATCCTTATCGAAAAGCCCCCTCTTTCCTGGGAACGACCTGGTTGTTAAATATTATGAGTTATAATATTAATGATGAATAAGTTCGTGTTGATTAAAGATGAACTTGATAGTTCCATTGTGTTGGGATTATTAGTGTTAGTGGAAATCGACATCTATTCTGATGATAATTGATGTCAGGGGGTTATATTGATAAATTGGGTAATTAATCGGATAAATGAGCAATTAATTGCTATTAATTCACATGCTTATATAACTATTTATTCACATGTGTGTACTATTGAATCACATTCATGTACTATTAGGGGAGTTGGTGCAAGATTGATAATACTTGTATGACTAAGTTAAAGATGAAGGTATAGATGGAGGTACTATACTGTTATTCGTATTTTCATATGATTATAACTATTTAATCACATGATTGAACTATTGATTCACATTATTTACTATTAGGGGAGGTGGTGCAAGTTTGATAATACTTGCAGGACTAAATTAAAAATGAAAGAAAAGTTGGAGGTATTGTACTGTAATTTTTTGAGCCCCAAAATGTGCAATTATCGAAACTATATTTTTTTATAAATAGAAGCTCATTCTTCCTTCATTTCTCAACAATTCACTAAAGCTATAGAGAAAATATTATAGAGAGAAACTATAAAGAGAAAGAAGAAGAAAAGTCTGCCTCTCTATTCCAAAGATCCGACTTTTATTCTAGGTAATGGGTATTATTTCTTTCAGTATTCATGAAGAGAGCTTACATTGTTCCATTCTTTATTATTATGTTGGAATAACTTTGTCTATCCGGTACCGCATACATGGTGAAATTCTTACATTATTCAATTCTTTATTATTATGTTGAATAACTTGGTATATGCCAAGCACCGCATACACGTGGTGAAATTCTTACATTATTCCATTCTTTATTATTCATTGGAATATCCTATACATGCGGATTATGCTAGACCTAGTTCCATTCTTTATTATTCATTGGAATAACTTTATGCATGCAGTTTATCGCATGCATGGTGAATTCTTTGTTATTCCATTCGTTATTATTACATTGGAATATCCTCGTGCATGTGTGGATTACGCTGAACTGGTTCCATTCTTTATTATTACATTGAAATAACTTTGTGCATGCGGCCTATCACATGCATGGTGAATTCTTCTATTATTTCATTCTTTATTATTTTGTTGGAATATCCACATGCATGCGGTTTACGCATGACACAGTTCCATTCTTTATTATTCATTTGGAATATCCTCATCATGCGGTTTCGCATGACCAGTTCCATTCTTTATTATTCTGTTGAGAATAACCTGTCTATGCGGTCTATCGCATGCATGGTGAATTCTTCTATTATTCCATTCTTTATTATTCTGTTGGAATAACCTGTTTATGTGGATTACCGCATGCATGGTGAATGATCCTTTGTATTCATATGAATAGTATGTTCATTCAAAAGGGAGTTTCTGCCAGGGGCAGTTTCATAATTTTGTTGACCCTCAAAAATTCTAGAAAAATTTGAAATGATAATTTGATGAGTTTTCTAGATTGTGTCCAAAAATGGCGATTTTTGGATGTATAGATTAAGATTATGGATTTTATGGGAAAAGACTATTTTGAAAAGTAAACCCTTATAACTCTTTGCGGTTAACTCCAAAATTGGTGAAATTTTTATTGGGAGTACATGTATATAACGGGAGTATACCCTGTAAATTTCGGAATTTTTGGACAAAAATACAATTTATGATAAATATCTAAATATTCAGCAATTTTGGCCATATGAAAAATAGTAAATGAATTTTAAAAATTCCGAGAAAAATATATGTTCAATATGGGACTATATTCTGCTAAATTACCGAAAAGAAATATTTTTGGGATTGATTTGGTATTTTTCATGAAAATGAACTAGTTATGAGTAAATGAATTAAATATGTTATGTGAAATAACAAAATTGGAAAATAGGATTTTATGGCTTGAGAATCCTATATAGGGTATATATCTGATTTTGATGAGGATTTGATCATTGGTGATGAAATCTTATGAGTATAGCATTTTAAATGATTAAAATGCATTATTTGGTAAAGTGTAAACAATTGAAATAAATTGTTTATAAGTTTAAGAAGTGATTAAATATTATTATAATATTAATAATATTAGATTATGAGTTTATTAAGTGATTGATAATATTTGGATAAATTTAAAGTCTTTAATATTTATCCTTGATTTCGTTTGATTATTGCTTATATCATTGTCATCATCCTCATGCTTATATTGTGATGAAAGTCGTCTTTGGCTTACGTGCATAGATGGACTTGGTATGATTATGACCAGGGATTATTCGGTATAATCATGACCGTAATGTAACGAATGATGTGGTAAAAGTCCTCATTGGCCGGTAGTGTATTGATTGACAGTTTTTGGTATGATTATGACCAGGCATTATTCGGTATAGTCATGACCATTGATGATTTAATGAATATCCTTGGCCCATAGTTCAGGGATGCTTCGATGATGTGGTTTATTTATTAAAATTTGAGTCTCGATGATAAAAAATTGATGAAAATATTTTAAATCATAGAAGATAGTAGATATCATGCTCTCTTGACTCTTACAATGGATTGCTTATTCATTGCAGATTAAACTTGATGTCTATTGTATTTTATCGGTTTAACATTGTTGAAGACTAATGATAATTTATTCTACATTATCTTAGTCATAATATTTATTACTGGACTAGTTGAGTTCACTGCTCTTTCATTCTCTTTAGGAAATGAGAATATAAATGACGAGTTGGGGAGCGGAGTGACGGTCGATGATAGCGCATAGTAGTCCTCACTATTACATTAAATAGTGTGATAATAAATGTAATGAGGACTCCATTGAGTGCGGATATTGTCTAGATGACAATATTTGTATTAAAACTCATAGCATATGTTTTATCGTATATTGCACGACGTTTGTATAATTAAGTTTATATTTGTATTCTGTACCATATATTAGGCGACTCAAGATGGGTGATGTATACCTGTTTTGGGGGCTTCACATCATATCCCTAAGCTTTGATACCAACTGTGACGCCCCCAAAATAGGTATACATCACCTATTCTGAGTTGCCAAATACATGGTACAAAATACAAATACAATCTTAAATATACAACATGAGCTGTGAGTTTTAATACAAATATTGTCTTCTAGATAGTATTCAAACTCAAAATAAGTCCTCAATACATTTA
Organism: Panax ginseng; assembly: GCA_020205605.1. NCBI lineage: Eukaryota > Viridiplantae > Streptophyta > Magnoliopsida > Apiales > Araliaceae > Panax > Panax ginseng. The sequence continues at coordinate 37,292,865 of CM035130.1, read as the reverse complement.
TTATCACACTATTTCATAGAATAGTGAGGACTACTAATGCTATCATCTGACCGTCACTCACCCCCTCCCTCGACTAGTCCCTCGCCACGCTCTCATTTCCTCAAGAGAACAATGAAAGTAAAAGGTGAGCTCAACTAGCCCAAGAAGAAATATTATGGCTAAGATAATGCGAGAATAAATTATCGTTAGCCTTCAACAAAGTTTAAACGATACAATATAACAAACATCAAGTTTAATCAAGCAATGAACAAGCAATCCATTAGAAAGAGTCAAGAGAGAATAAAATCTACTATCTTCTATGATTTAAAAGGTTTTTCATCACTTTTATCGCTGAGACTCAGCTTATTAAATAAACCACGTCATCCCTGCACTACGACCAAGGATATTCATTAGTATCACGACCACAAATTATCCATGCACTACGGGCCAAGGATATTCGTGTTTTCATCAATGGTCATCATCATGCCAACAACTGTCCATCAATGCACTACGGGCCAATGAGGACTTTTACCACATCATTTGTAACATTATGGTCATGACTATACCGAATAATCCCTGGTCATAATCATACCAAGTCCATCTATGCACTACAGGCCACATATGACTTTCAACATAATATAAACATGAGGATGGTGACAATGACATAATACTTCAATAAAACAAGTTCAAGAATTAAATTTTAAAGATTTATAAGTTAATTTATCCTGAACTCAAAAACGTCCAAATTGTAAACATGATACTGCTTTGTGGAGTAAAATTCAAGAATGCTCAGAAGAATATTTCCATGAAAAGATACTAGATGAAGCGCAAATATCAAGGATATTCTACTAATTTCATGGAGTATAGAAGCCAAAACTTTAACCAACTGAGTTTAATAGAATATATGAACATGCAAATGAATTTTCGCCCGTCATGCAGTAATCCACGTAGACATATCATTTCCACAATTTAATAAGGAATGAATACAAAAGATCATTCACCATGCATGTGGTAATCCACATAGACAGGTTATTCCAACAGAATAATAAAGAATGGAATAACAGAAGAATTCATCATGCATGCGATAGACCACACAGACAAGTTATTCCCAACAAAATAATAAAGAATGGAACCAGGTCATGCGAAATTCGCACAGACAGGATATTCACAAAATAATAAATAATGGAACCAGTCATGCGTAATACGCACAGACAATATTTTCCAATAGAATAATAAAGAATGGAATAACAGAAGAATTTCATCATGTATGCGGTACTTCGCATAGACAGTTTATTCCAATGAAATAATAAATAGTGGAACCAGGTCATGCATAATACGCACAAACATGATATTCCAACAAAATAATAAAGAATGGAATAACAGAAGAATTTCACCATGTATGCAGTACTTCGTATAAACAGGTTATTCCAACATAATAATAAGGAATGAAATAACAATAGCTCTCTTCATGAAAATGAAAGAAATAATACCCCTTACCTTAGAATAAAGTTTGGATAATTGGAATAGAGGTATCAAACTTCTTCTTCTTTCTCTCTATAATTTCTCTGTATAATAATTGCTCTATAGCTTTAGTGAATTGGTGAAAAATGAAGGAAGAATGAGCTTCTATTTATAGAAAAATATAGTTTCGATAATTGCACATTTTGGGGCTCAAAAAATTACAGTACAATAACTCTAACTTTTCTTTCATTTTTAATTTAGCCCTGCAAGTATTGTCAAACTTGCACCACCTCCCCTAATAGTAAATAATGTGAATCAATAGTTCAATCATGTGATTCAATAGTTATAATCATATGAAAATACGAATAACAGTATAGTACCTCCATCTATACCTCCATCTTTAATTTAGTCATGCAAGTATTATCAATCTTGTACCAACTCCCCTAATAGTACATAAATGTGAATCAATAGTACACACATGTGAACAAATAGTTATAATCATGTGAATTAATAGCAATTAATTCCTCATTTATCCGATTAATTACCCGAAAACTTCCAGACATTAATTATTATTGAAATAAATATCGATTTTCACTAACATTAATAATTCCAACACAATGGAACTATCAATTTCATCTTTAATCAACACAAACTTATTCATCATTAATATTATAACTCACATTATTTAACAACCAGGTCGTTCCCAGGAAAGAGGGGGCTTTCTGATAAGGATTTCTCCTTATTGGCGCGTAATTAGGTGACCAAACCTCTCCTTGACAGAACTTATAGACATTTTCAATATTGTAGATAATAATATGAATAACTTTGTCGTCTCAATTATTGATTTAATAATATATAACATATTATGCAGATGATACTGTGACAATAATTGAATTAATAATATGAGAGTTATGATGCAGCAATTACTGTAGTAATAATTGAGTATAACTGAGTGACTTCTCACGTAAGCATCAATAACCAATACCGTGTTCTACTATACAACCACGCGTATTACTGTACTTTTACTACCGGGTAGTTCAACAATTTTAACGGTAACACTTTCGCCGTTATTTTTATAAAAAGATAATTTTGTCATTTTTTTACTACGACAATACTTCCGTTGTGGGGTCCACCAATGATTGAGCCTTCGTACGAATATTCCCTGTTAAAACGAATATTCCCCGACCAATCGAATATTATATAACCACTTACTTACTTTGCAAAATTTGTAAATATTACCCACAACTATAATATTATATTAAATCCACACCATAATATTCAAAAAAATATTTCGAGAAATTTAAATCATAAAATTTGGGGTCTCACACTACGGGCCAATGATATTCATGTTTTCAACCATGGTCATGATTATACCGAATAATCCCTGGTTATAATCATACCAACAACTGCCCATCAATGCACGTAAGCCAAAGATATACAACCAATAATTAACGGTCCATCTTTTCACATAAGCCAAAGATATACAACTATAAAACCAATAATTAACAGTCCATCGTTACACGTAAGCCAAAGATATACAACTATAAAACCAATAATTAACAGTCCATCTTTGCACGTAAGCTAAAGATGACTTTCATCACAATATAAGCATGAGGATGATGACCATGATAGAAGCGAAAACATGGATAAATATTAAAGACTTTAAATTTATCCAAATATTATCAATCATTTAATAAACTCATAATCTAATATTATTAATATTATAACAATATTTTAATCACTTCTTAAACTTATAAACAATTTATTTCAATTGTTTACACTTTACCAAATAATGCATTTTAATCATTCAAAAATGCCATACTCATAAGATTTCATCACCAATAATCAAATCCTCATCAAAAATCAATATACCCTATATAGGATTCCCAAGCCATAAAATCCTATTTTTCAATTTTGTTACTTCACATAACATATTTAATTCATTTACTCATAACTAGTTCATTTTCATGAAAAAAACCAACCCAAAAATATTTCTTTTCTGGGATTTAGCAGAATATAGTCCCATATTGAACATATATTTTTCTCGGAATTTTTAAAATTCATTTACTATTTTTCATATGGCCAAAACTGCCGAATATTTAGACATTTATCATAAATTGTACTTTTGTCCAAAAATTCCGAAATTGACGAGGTATACTTCTGTTATATACATGTACTCCCAATAAAAATTTCACCAATTTTGGAGTTAACCACAAGGAGTTATAAGAGTTTACTTTTAAAATAGTCTTTTCCCATAAAATTCATAACTCCTAATCTATACATCCAAAAATCGCAATTTTTGGACACAATCTTGAAAACTCAACAAATTATCATTTCAAATTTTTCCAGAATTTTTGAGGGTCAGAAAAATTATGAAACTGCAAATGGATTTTTTTGCCGTAGTGCGGTAATCCACGTAGATGATCATTTCCACAATTTAATAAGGAATGAATACAAGGATCATTCACCATGCATGCGGTAATCCACATGTATGTGTTATTCTAACAGAATAATAAAGAATGGAATAACAGAAGAATTCACCATGCATGCGATAGACCGCACAGACCGGTTATTCCCAATAGAATAATAAAGAATGGAACTAGGTCATGCGTAATCCACACAGACATGATATTCCAATAGAATAATAAAGAATGGAATAACAACAGAATTCACCAGGCATGCGATAAACGCCACAGACATGTTATTCCAACAAAATAATAAAGAATGGAACTAGGTCATGCGTAATCCGCACAGATATGATATTCCAATAGAATAATAAAGAACCAAACCAGGTCATGTGTAATCCGCACAGACAGGATATTCTAACAGAATAATAAAGAATGGAATAATAGAAGAATTTCACCATGTATGCAATATTTCACATAGACAGGTTATTCCAACATAATAATAAGGAATGTAATAACAATAGCTCTCTTCATGAATACGAAAGAAATAACACCCCTTACTTTAGAAGAAAACTGGATACTAGAATAGTGAGGTAGCAGACTTCTCTTCTTCTTTCTCTCTATAATTTCTCTCTATAATAATTGCTCTATAGCTTTAGTGAATTGGTGAGAAATGAAGGAAGAATGAGATTCTATTTATAGGAAAATATAGTTTCGATAATTGCACGTTTTGGGGTTCGAAATATTACAGTACAATACCTTTAACTTTTCTTTTATTTTTAATTTAGTCCTGCAAGTATTATCAAACTTGCACCACCTCCCCTAATAGTAAATAATGTGAATTAATAGTACAATCATGTGACTCAATAGTTATAATCATGTGAAAATACGAATTACAGTATAGTACCTCCATCTATACCTCCATTTTTAACTTAGTCATGCAAGTATTATCAATCTTGCACCACCTCCCCTAATAGTACTTGAATGTGAATCAATAGTACACACATGTGAACAAATAGTTATAATCATGTGAATTAATAGCAATTAATTGCTCATTTATTCGATTAATTACCCGATTGGTCAATATAACCTCCAAACATCAATTATTATCGAAATATATGTCAATTTCCACTAACATTAAAAATCCCAACAAATGGAAATATTTTTCTCAAAAAATTCATTTTTGAAATTTCAAAGTTTGACTTCTTCCAAAAAAGTCAACTGTTGACTTTTTTGAACAAAAAGTCAATCCCAACAAATTTTGTGCTTATAGTCTATTTCTACTAATTTCATCGTTCCGGACTCAAATATCACGTCTGCGTCTCCAAATTCAACTCTGAACTCAACTTAGATTTTTAATAACATTCATAATTAATATTATAACTCACAATATTTAACAACCAGGTCGTTCCTAGGAAAGAGGGGGCTTTCTGATAAGGATTTCTCCTTATTGGCGCACAATTAGGTAACCAAACCTCTCCTTGACAGAACTTCTAGACATTGTCAATATTGCAAATAATAATATGAATAGCTTTGTCGTCTCAATTATTGATTTAATAATATATAACATATTATGCAGATGATACTGTGACAATAATTGAATAAATAATATGAGAGATATGATGCAACAATTATTGTAGCAATAATTGAGTATAATTGAGTGACTTCTCACATAAGCATCAATAATCAATACCGTGTGCTACTATGCAACCACGCGTATTACTGTTCTTTTACTACCAATTATTTTATGACTACTTGCTTACTTTGACAAATTTTCAAATATGACCCTTAACTTTAAACTTTTATCAATTTAACTATTTACCAAAATAGAAAAATTGAATACTTTTATTTCATAAAATTCAGGATCTCACAACTTCTTTCTCTCGAAGACTATCTCGACGCTTGCATGATGCTCCAACCACATTTAACAACTCAAAAACCTTGTTAAAAAACCAAGCAATGTGTTAATGCTTACTAGCAACAGCTACAATAGTTAATTGGAGTTGATGAGTAAAATAATGGACATAAAATGCAAAAGGATTCTCATTCATGATTAAGGTTTTGAGACCATTAAATTCACCTCGCATGTTACTGGCTCCATCGTACCCTTGACCACGTATTTTTGATAAACTTAGTCTGTGACTTGAGAAAAAGGTCTCAATTGCTTCTTTAAGCAATGAAGTAGTGGTACTAGTAACATAAACTGTACCAACAAAACGTTCAACAACACATCCCTTTCTATCCACATAGCGTAAAGCTATGGCCATCTAATCTTTGATTAAAATATCACGAGACTCATTAACCAATATTGCAAACACATCATCTCCAATATCACTAATGATAGCAATGGTAGTTTCTACTTCAACACAATTTATAATATCTTTTTGAATATCACTTGACATCAATTTTAGATTTTTTGGAGCATTTTACAACACAACATTTTTGATACTTTCATTGTGATTAGCAAGAAATTGTAGAAGCTGTAAGAAATTTCCTCTATTAATTGAATCCTCATCTTCACCATGACCACGAATGGATAAACCTTGATGCAAAAGAAATCTTATGCAATCAAGTGATGCATTTTAGCGAATTCGATATTCAAGTCTCGTTTGTTCAGATTGTTTAATAAAAACATTCTGAATATTTTGCTTTAGTTTCATCAAATCTTGACATTTACTCCATGCTTGGTTATGAACACTGTGAGACCCCAAATTTTATGAATAAAGATTTAAATTTCTCAAAATATTTTTTTGAATATTGTGGTGTGGATTTGATATAATGTTATAGTTGTGGGTAATATTTACAAATTTTGCAAAGTAAGCAAGTGGTTATATAATATTCGATTGGTCGGGGAATATTCGTTTTAATAGGGAATATTTGTACGATGACACAATCATTGGTGGATCCCACAACGGAAGTATTGTCGTAGTAAGAAAACGACAGAATTATCTTTTTTATAAAAATAATGGCGAAAGTGTTACAGTTAAAACTGTTGAACTACCCGGTAGTAAAAGTACAATGTCTGTCGCGTGGTTGTATAGTAGCACACAAGATTGGTTATTGATGCTTACGTGAGAAGTCACTCAGTTATACTCAATTATTGCTATAGTAATTACTGCATCATAATTCTCATATTATTGATTAAATTATTGTCACAGTATCATCTGCATAATATGTTATATATTATTAAATCAATAATTGAGACGACAAAGTTATTTATATTATTATTTGCAATATTGACAATGTCTAGAAGTTCACATCGAGAGGTTTGGTCACCTAATCATGCGGCAATAAAGAGAAATCCTTATCGAAAATCCCCCTCTTTCCTGGGAACGACCTGGTTGTTAAATATTGTGAGTTATAATATTAATGATGAATAAGTTCATGTTGATTAAAGATGAAATTGATAGTTCTATTGTGTTGGAATTATTAGTGTTAGTGAAAATTGACATTTATTTCGATAATAATTGATGTCTTGAAGTTATCGGGTAAGTAATCGGATAAATGAGGAATTAATTGCTATTAATTCACATGATTATAACTATTTGTACATGTGTGTACTATTGATTCATATTCATGTACTATTAGGGGAGTTGGTGCAAGATTGATAATACTTACATGACTAAGTTAAAGATGGAGGTATAGATGGAGGTACTATACTGTTATTCATATTTTCACATGATTATAACTATTGAATCACATAATTGAACTATTGATTCACATTATTTACTATTAGGGGAGGTGGTACAAGTTTGATAATACTTGCAGGGCTAAATTAAAAATGAAAGAAAAGTTGGAGGTATGGTACTGTAATTTTTCAAGCCCCAAAACGTGTAATTATCAAAACTATATTTTTCTATAAATAGAAGCTCATTCTTCCTTCATTTCTCACCAATTCACTAAAGCTATAGAGCAATTATTATAGAGAGAAATTATAGAGAGAAAGAAGAAGAAAGTCCGCTACCTCTCTATTCTAGTATCCGGTTTATTCTAAGGTAAGGGTATTATTTCTTTCATTTTCATGAAGAGAGCTATTGTTATTCCATTCCTTATTATTATGTTGGAATAACTGCTCATAATCTGATCTGCGCATACATGGTGAAATTCTTTTTGTTATTCCATTCTTTATTATTACATTAGAATATCTTGTCTCGTATGCGATATTACACATGACCTAGTTCCACTATTTATTATTCATTGGAATAACTCATCTATGTGAAGTACCGCATACATGGTGAAATTCTTTTGTTATTCCATTCTTTATTATTCATTTAGAATATCACATCTGCATGTACATTATACGCATACCCGTTCCATTATTTATTATTACATTGGAATAACTTTTGTCTGTGCGATCTATCGCATGCTTGGTGAATTATGTTGTTATTCCATTCTTTATTATTCTGTTGGAATATCCCGTATATGCGGATTTCGCATGACCTGGTTCCATTCTTTATTATTCTGTTGAGAATAACTTGTCTGTGCGGTCTATCGCATTCATGGTGAATTCTTCTGTTATTCCATTCTTTATTATTCTGTTGGAATAACCTGTCTATGTGGATTACCACATGCATGGTGAATGATCCTTTGTATTCATTTCTTATTAAATTATGGAAATGATCTATCTACGTGGATTACCGCAAGGCAGGCGAAAATCCATTTGCAGGTTCATATATTCTATTATACTCAGTTGATTAAAGTTTTAGCTTCTATACTCCATGAAATTAGTAGAATATCCTTGATATTTGCGCTTCATCCAGTATCTTTTCATGGAAATATTCTTCTGAGCATTCTTGAATTTTACTCCACAAAGCAGTATCATGTTTACAATTTGGACGTTTTTGAGTTCAGGATAAAATAACTTATAAATCTTTAAAATTTAATTCTTGAACTTGTTTTATTGAAGTATTATGTCATTGTCACCATCCTCATGTTTATATTATGTTGAAAGTCATATGTGTCTTGTAGTGCATAGATGGACTTGGTATGATTATGACCAGGGATTATTCGGTATAGTCATGACCGTAATGTTACAAATGATGTGGTAAAAGTCCTCATTGTCCCGTAGTGCATTGATGGATAGTTGTTGGCATGATGATGACCATTGATGAAAACACGAATATCCTTGGCCTGTATTGCATGGATAATTTGTGGTCGTGATACTAATGAATATCCTTGGCCGTAGTGCAGGGATGACGTGGTTTATTTAATAAAATTTGAGTCTCAAATGATAAAAGTGATGAAAACCTTTTAAATCATAGAAGATAGTAGATTTTATTCTCTACTTGACTCTTCTAATGGATTGCTTGTTCCGCTGCAGTTAAACTTGATGTTTGTTATATTGTATCAGTTTAACACTGTTGAAGGCTAACAATAATTTATTCTGCATTATCTAAGCCATAATATTTCTTACTGGGCTAGTTGAGCTCACCCATTTGTTTTCATTATTCTCTTCAGGAAATGAGAACGTAGCAGGGACTAGTCGGGGAACGGAGTGACGGTCCAGATGATAGCATTAGTAGTCCTCACTATTCTATGAAATAGTGTGATAATAAATGTATTGAGGATTTATTATGAGTTTGAATAATGTCTAGAAGACAATATTTGTATTAAAACTCACAGCTCATGTTATATATTTAAGATTATATTTGTATTCTGTACCATATATTTGGCGACTCAGAATAGGTGATGTATACCTATTTTGGGGGTGTCAAAAACACTATTAGGCCCTCCAAAATGAATATCAAATCTCTCTTTCTTCTTCAATGTTGTGCAGCCGTTAGTATTGAAAGAATCACCACCCACTTGTTTTCTAGTGTTCGGCCTAAATAGATAGCAACATAAGCAGAATGCTGCATCAATAACTATGCTATACTCCAACCAATTTCCATATTCTTTAAACTAAGAAGGATTAAATTTACGTCAGTATCCCCCAATTTGAGTCTATGGGAAGTTATGTTTGAGAGGCTGACAAGGACCCTTTAGCATGAATGTTCTTCTTACTTCATCTTAAATATTAGGATGATACTTTGATATTTTCTTTCGCAACCCAGGGTTTGCTTCAAGATTTCCCAAATCTACTTTATCATCATCCTTTTTCTGATTTTTATTAGAACATAATTCTTCAAATGCAGAAGCTTTTTTAAATACAAATTTGTCCATATTTGATGTTTAAAGAATTAAAGATATTATGAACTTAATTACAACAAAAACAAACTTGTGCCAAACTGCCAATTTCACGAACTCAAGTTTTGTTGAAAAAGGGACATATGCATCCAATTTAATAATACTAACAAAAGGGGGAAATTGTAAGACCCCAACTTTTTATAAATAAAATTGAATTTCCTCTATTAATTATTTTGAAATAGTAAGGAGTGGATTAATGTGGTTAGTTATGGGTAAAATATGTAAATTTTGCAAAATAAGCAAATGGTTATAAAATATTCATTATTTTTTGGGAATATTCGTACGATAGTGCAGCCATTTGTGGGCTCCATAACAAAAAACTATCGGATGCAGAAAATGTCAAGTATGAGTTTTTTTATAAATAATTGTACGTAGTTATTCTGAATTAACAATCATTAGAATACACGTGGTTAAAGTATGCGATAATATCGTGGTTGCACAAGATGATATCTACGGTATTGCACAGGATATTGCACAATATTTTTAGATTATTGATTTTTACGTAAGAAGGTGCTACTCAATAATTGCTACAGTAATTACTGTTAAATATTTTATTTTATTGATTCAATAATTGCTACGTTGATATTTTATATTATTATTGTTTCAATAATTGTCACTGCATAATATTTCTCATTATCAGATCAATAATTCATATTATTTGAATAATATTATTAGATAGCATTATTGATAATGTCTAAGGAAGTTCTGTCTAGGAAAGGGGTTTGATCACCTAATTGCGCGCTAGTAAGGAGAGATCCTTATCAAAAAGCCCCTCTTTCCTGGGAAAGACCTGGTTGTCATTATTATGATTCTGTAATATTATTTGTGAATAGTTTATTATTGATTTATATAATAAGGAAATATTTATTTTATGTGGATATAAATGAAGGAATTAATGTTGAGATGTTTTATCAGTATTTTGTAAGAATTGAGGTGTTAAAAATCATCCGTATATGGATTTCGGTCATTTTCTGTTTGAATTTTGGAAAAACTTTCTTCTACAAAATTGTAGAGAATTAAATTTCCTATAGAATGGACATAAAATTTATATTTTTCTGATAAAAGGCTATTTATTATGAATTATTGAAGTTTCTGAATATTATTTAAATTTAAAACATTTTGGTGGAGATTTTCTAGAATGGGTGGGCCCCACTCTTGTTCTTTGTTGGTTTGCTGAGAATTATTGTGCTCATTTACAAAGATGGAGGGCTACAAAAGCCTCTGTGTGTAAATTTAGTATACTTTGGCGTTCTGGTATTCTCCTATAAATAGGGTGCTTAGTTAGAATTAAAAATTACACCAGAATCAGAAGTTTTCTCTCTCTATAATATCGAACGTATTTTTATGAGTATTTAGATACTTTGAGAGTTGATAAATAGTGCAAGTTTCCTTCAGCATTATATCCGATATTTTAGCTAAAAATACTATTCTTTTGAGGTAAGGGATGTTATTTTCTTCGTAAATGATGTTATTTCTTTCAATATCATTATACCGAAATATTGGTATGAATTTTATAATGAAAATTTTATCTTTTTATATCGAGGTTACTATTCACGTATACAACACTATTCACGTATACAACACTATTCACGAGTACGATACTATTCACGAGGACGATTCATGAAGTATGATTTTTCTTGTGAAATTTCTACCTTTTCATGTTAGGGTTACTATTCACGTATACAACACTATTCACGTATACGACACTATTCACGAATACGACATTATTCACAAAAAAATTAAATTTTCTTTTCTTTGTCCAAGTTGTCTATTATGGTTACTATCTTTGATGTATCTATGTTTTGATCTTTATTCTTGAATTCTGCTCCACAATTGATTATTATGGAGTATTTTTGAACTTGGATAAACCGAAGTACGAATTTCTAATCTTTATCCTTTTATCTCACTTCGTTTTTTTAAGATATTTTTCATCATCCTCAGTCCTAAATGATGATATAACTGAATATCTTTGACCTGTAGTACAAAGATGAATGATTACCTGATGAATATCTTTGGTCGTGGTGCAAAGATGGACATGTGTTGAGATGAACATGACCAACTGGTGATACAAATGAATATCTTTGGCCTGTAGTGCAAAGATGAATATTTGATTCAAGATGTACATTGATTGATGTTACAGGGATAAAATATTAATGATGGATCGACTTTTAAATCATAGAAGATAGTAGATTTCATTCTCTACTTAACTCTTCTAATGAATTATTATTTCTACTGTGAATATTGATCTACAACTTGTTGTTCATTATATTTTATCTAATTTATTGAAGGCTAACGATAATTTGTTCTACATTACATTAGTCATAATATTCTTTATTGGGCTAGTTGAGTTCACCTTTTTCCTTTTTGTTCCATTTTTCTTCTTAGGTGGCGGGAATATAGCGAGAACTAATTGGGGTGTGGAGTGATGTTTCAAGTCAGTTGGTTTAGCAGTCCTCACTATTTTGTAAAATAGTGTATCAATAATTATAATGGGGACTTATTTGAGTTTGGATATTGTCTAGAAGACAATATTTGTATTTAAACTCATAACATATGTGTTGTCGTATTTTGCACAATAATTATAATAATGAAGTTGTAGTTGTTTTCTGTACCATGTATTTGGCGACTCAGAATGGGTTGTGTGGACCTATTTTGGGGGCGTTACAGTTGGTATCAGAGCTTAGGGATATGGTCTCTGGCAGAGATCGAGGAATAGAACTAGGAGGGGAGAGAAGAGTAAATCCTTCACTAGTGTGTCCTACCGAAGCTTATTTGTTTGGTCGGTCAAAATATAGGGATATTATGTGGTATGTCAATTTCTTTAATTAACCTTTGTTTTGTGGCAGTATTTGAGAATGACAGCTAAAAATGTTAACAATGGAGTGAATGAGACCGTGGAGACACCTTTAATCACCAACTAGGAGAACGTGTAACATGATGGCAATGTTCCTCTTGTAAACAACACCACTGATCAAACGATGAATGATGGGATGTTTAGAAGCTTTTTGCAGTTCATGAAAAATTAGACGAGAGAGACTCCTGTTCAAAATACAGGGGGAAACAATGGCAACTCACGGCTGGTCACTGCTAAGCAATTCAAGGAGTTGGAACCGCCAGAGTTTTTGGGAAAGCTGGATTCGATCAAGGCGAAAATGTGGGTTAAGCAAATTACCAAGATATTTGATGTCTTGGGATGCACAGAGGAATAGAAGGTTCCATTCACCACCTTTATGTTCCGTGGTGAGGCAGATTACTGGTGAGAATCTGTGAAGCGTACCCAGCCTGCCGCACTCAATATGTCTTGGAAAACATTTCAGAAACTATTCAATGACAAGTACTTTCATAAAAGTTTTCGTCATATGAATGAGTAAAGTTTATAAGATTGGAACAGAACAACATGACTGTGTCCCATTACGAGGCTAAATTCGCGAAGTTATCTAGGTTTGCACCTCATTTGGTAGAGAATAAGGAACGTATGACGCGGATGTTTCTGAGAGGTCTAAAATTCAAAATTCGTCAATACCTCATTTCTCACAAATTTTCTCTATATTCAGATGTAGTGAATAGGGCTCAGTTATTGGAGCGGGATTATGAGTCAGATCTACCAAAAGAGAACGACCAACAACACGATAATAATTTTATCGGTGGCAATGGACATCGGAACAATGATAACAATCGCGGAGGAAATTATCATGCCAGAAATAGTAACCACTTCGGTGGTAATCATGACCAAGATAATAGAAGAAATGATTCAAGTGGAAAATTCAAGAAGAGAAGATTTAACGAAGATGGGAAGACGTCGGCAGTAGCACCAGCACCAGCAACAAATTCTAGTGGAGGAGGGACACATAAGTCCAAACTATTCACAGCCTTCCAAGGTATGTTTTAGTTGTGGAAAAGACAGTCACATAGCTCGATTTATAGCTTGATTTTGTCCTATAGAGAAATCAAGTCCAGCTGGGACGGTGGCACAAAAGATGGATACGGACAAAACAAAGTCGGTGGTTTCAAGAAGAGTGTTTTTTGTGACTTCTCAAAAAATGAGTAACACGAACGAAGTTATCACGGGTTAGTTAATCATAAACTCTTGCGAAGTCTATACTTTATTAGATACTGGTTCTACCCATTCTTTTATCTCTTCTGTTTGTGCTCAACGCTTGAACTTGACTCCAGAGAAATTAGACTTTGACTTATCTGTTGAGACTCCGTTAGGAGAAACATTCATTACATCCACTGTTTATAAATATTTCTTGATCCAAGTTGGCACCATCACATTACATGTTGATCTTATCTCTTTAAAGATACTTGCATTTGATGTAATTTTAGGGATTGATTGGTTAATTACTCATCATGCCAAAATTGTTTATTTTTGTAAGGTTGTTAGTTTTCATATCCCTAACCAACCTGTTATGCGAATTCATGCAACCAAACCACTAAAATCAATCACTCTCATATTAAGCCATAAAGCCATTTATTTATTAAAAAACGGATGTCAAGCTTTCTTAGCCCATATTATGGAGTTAAACAAAAACACGTCAGATTTGAATAATATTTTTATTGTTAGTGAATTTTCTGACGTATTTCCTAAAGAACTTCCCGGTCTACCCCCAGAACGTGAAGTTGAATTCTTTATTGACCTTGAACTTAGTACAAAACCCATTTCTAAAACCCCATATTGAATGACTCATATTGAGCTTCTGGAGTTAAAGGTCCAACTACAGGAGTTCTTAGACATCGGTTTCATTCGTCCTAGTACATCTCCTTGGGGTGCTCCTGTTTTATTCGTAAAGAAGAAAGACGGGAGTATGCGACTTTATATTGACCATCGGGAATTGAACCATGTCACCATCAAGAATTAGTATCCGTTACCTCGTATTGATGACCTATTCGACCAGTTGCAAGGAGCACAATTCTTTTCAAAGACTGATCTTCGTTCTAGATATTATCAGCTGAAGATTAAAACTGAGGATATTCCAAAGACTGCCTTCAGAACTCAGTACGGACATTATGAATTCTTAGTCATGTCTTTTGGATTGACTAATGCTCCTGCTACTTTCATGGATATGATGAACGACCGTGTGTTCAAGGAATATTTGGATCAGTTCATTGTTGTCTTTATTGATGAAATCCTCATCTATTCCAAAAGCCGTGAAGATCATGAGCACTATTTTAAGCTGGTACTTCAAAGGCTTCATGATAACAAGCTATATGTCAAACTGAAGAAATGCGAGTTTTGGCTTGAGGAAGTAGCATTCCTTGGGCATGTGGTGTCAAACCATGAAGTATCTGTTGACTCGGCGAAGATTGAAGCAATACAAAGTTGGGAGCAACTGAAGTTGGTGACCAAAGTACGTAGCTTTCCGGGCTTAGTTGGTTATTATCGGAGATTCGTGGAAGGATTTTCTCGAATCGCTACTCCGTTAACTTAGCTGACTCGAAAAGATACAAAATTTTTATGGAGCGAGGAATGCGAGAAGAGTTTCCAAGAGCTCAAGAGGAGACTAATTTTGGCACCTATTCTGACAATACCATCTAGTTTGGATGGATTTGTTATCTACAACGATGCTTCAGGCAAAGGGTTAGGATGTGTTCTCATGCAACATGGGAAAGTCATAGCCTATGCCTCGCGACAACTCAAAGAATATGAGAGAAATTATCCTACTCATGATCTAGAGTTGGCAGCAGTCGTTTTTACGTTAAAAATCTGGAGGCACTACCTGTATGGGGAGAAAGTGGAGATCTATACAGATCATAAAAGCGTAAAATATTTTTTCACCAAAAATGAACGTATCATGCGCCAAAGACGTTGGCTCAAGCTATTGAAAGATTACGATCATACCATTCAATACCATCCTAGAAAAGCAAACGTAGTAGCTGACGTTGAGTAGAAGATCGTATGCGAGTACGAGTGCGATATTTTCAAACACAAAAACTCAATTCGTATAATTTAGAAATGATAGAGATAGAGTTAAAGACTTTAGGGACCCACGTGATGATGTCAAATATATGCATAGAACCAACCTTAATTGATAAAGTTAAGGTTGCTCAAGCCACATACCAGTAGCTGATAAATATGAAGAAGAAAGTACAAGAATATGTTATTCCAGAAGTAAGAGTCGATGAAGAGAATAAATCTCAACCTTCGATTTATTGGTCCATTTGAGATTTTTGACCGAGTAGGAACTGTGGCCTATAGACTCACTTTACCGCTAAGTATGTCGCGTGTTCATAACGTTTTTCACGTATCGATGTTACGTAAATATGTGGACGACCCAAACCACATTATTGAGTTAGAACCAGACAAGATAGCTGAAGATTTAACGTACGGGGAGGTACCTGTCAAGATCTTGGATAGGAAGGAGCATGTCCTACGCACAAAGGTTATACCACAAGTCAATATTTTGTGGAGGAACCATGCTATTGAGAAAATGACCTGGGAGTTGGAATTGTAAATGAAAGCGAGATACCCTCACCTTTTCGAAATACCAGGTACGTACGTTAATTTTGAGGATAAAATTTCATAAGGAGGTGAGGTTGCAAGACCCCAACTTTTTATAAATAAAATTGAAATTCCTCTATTAATTATTTTGAAATAGTAAGGAGTGGATTTGATTAATGTGGTTAGTTATGGGTAAAATGTGCAAATTTTACAAAATAAGAAAGTGGTTATAAAATTTTCATTGTTGTCGGGGAATATTTGTACGACAACGTAGTCATTTGTGGGCCACATAATAAAAAACTGTCGAATGAAGAAAACGACAAGTATGAATTTTTTTTATAAATAACGGCGTAGTTGTTACAATTAACACTGTTGGAATACCTGGTGGTTAAAGTACAATAATAATCTGTGGTGGTTAAAGAGATGTACATTATTTCACATTATTTTTGAATTATTGATTCTTACGTAAGAAGGCACTACTTAATAATTGATACAGTAATTATTGTTCAATATTTTATTTTATTAATTCAATAATTGTTACGTTAATATTTTATATTATTATTTTTTCAATAATTGTCACTGCACAGTATTTCCCATTATCAGATCAATAATTCATATTATTTGAATAATATTATTAGATAGCATTATTGGCAATGTCTAAGGAAGTTCTGTCTAGAAAAGGGGTTTGGTCACTTAATTACGCGCTAGTAAGTAGAGATCCTTATCGGAAAGCCCCCTCTTTCCTGGGAACGACCTGGTTGTCATTATTGTGATTCTGTAATATTATTTGTGAATGATTAATTATTGATTTATATGATAAAGAAATATTTATTTTATGTAGATATAAATGAAGGAATTAATGTTGAGGTGTTTTATCAGTATTTTGTCAGAATTGAGGTGTTAAAAATCATTCGTATATGGATTTCGGTCATTTTCCATTTGGAATTTGGAAAAACTTTCTTCTACAAAGTTGTAGAGAATTAAATTTCCTATGGAATGGATATAAAATTCATATTTTTCTGATAAAAAGGGCTATTTATTATGAATCATTGAAGTTTCTGAATATTGTTTAAATTTTAAACATTTTGGTGGAGATTTTCTAGAATGGGTGGACCCCACTCTTGTTCTTTGATGGTGTGATAAGAATTATTGTGCTCATTTTCAAAGATGGAGGGCTGCAAAAGCCTCCGTGTGTAAATTTAGCCTACTTTGTAGTTCTGGCATTTTCTTATAAATAGGGTGCTTAGTTAGAATTGAAAATCACACCAGAATCAGAATTTTTCTCTCTCTATAATATCAAACGTATTTTTGTGAGTATTTAGATACTTTGAGAGTTGATAAACAATGCAAGTTTCCTTCAGCATTATATTTGATATTTCATCCAAAAGTACTATTCATTTGAGGTAAGGGATGTTAATTTCTTCGTAAATGATGTTATTTCTTTCAATATCATTATACCAAAATATTGGTATGAATTTTATTATGAAATTTTTTCCTTTTCATGTCGAGGTTACTATTCACATATACAGTACTATTTATGAATACGGTACTATTTACGAGTACGATTCACGAAGTATGATTTTTCTTGTGAAATTTGTACATTTTCGTGTCAGGGTTACTATTCACGTATACGACACTATTCACGTATACGACACTATTCACAGAAAAATTAAATTTTCTTTTCTTTGTCCAAGTTGTCTATTATGGTTACTATCTTTGATGTATCCATATTTTGGTCTTCATTCTTGAATTCTACTGCACAATTGATTATTATGGAGTATTTTTGAACTTGGATAAATTGAAGTACGAATCCCTAATCTTTGTCCTTTTATCTAACTGGATTCATTTTCTTTAAGATATTTTTCATCATCCTCAGTCCTAAATGATGATATAACTGAATATCTTTGGCCTGTAGTACAGAGATGAATGATTACCTGATGAATATCTTTGGTCGTGGTACAAAGATGGACATGTGTTGAGATGAACATGACCAACTGGTGATACAAATGAATATCTTTGGCCTGTAGTGCAAAGATGAATATTTGATTTAAGATGTATATTAATTGATGTTATAGGGATAAAATATTAATGATGGATCGACTTTTAAATCATAGAAGATAGTAGATTTCATTCTCTACTTAACTCTTCTAATGAATTGTTATTTTCGCTTCGAATATTGATCTAAAACTTGTTGTCTATTATATTTTATCTCATTTATTGAAGGCTAACGATAATTTGTTCTACATTATATTAGTCATAATATTCTTTACTGGGCTAGTTGAGCTCACCCTTTTCCTTTTTGTTCTATTTTTCTTCTCAGGAGGTGAGAATATAGCGGGAACTAGTCGGGGTGTGGAGTGATGTTTCAAGTCAATTATTTTAGCAGTCCTCACTATTTTGTAAAATAGTCTATCAATAATTGTAATGAGGACATCAAGCTCCACGAACGTCATATCCCCCAGGTTTTCAGAATCACCAACAACCGGTCCAACATCAGGAAAGGAAATCAAATTTCGAGGAGATGGTGTCGAAGTACATAACTAGCAATGAGGCAGCAATGAAAAATTAAGCAATGGCCATCAAGAACTTTGAAAATCAGATGGGGTAAATTGCCTTAGCATTAAATAACAGGCCACAAGGGACCCTACCGAGTGACACTGAAAGAAATCCAAAGGGAAGTCACGAGCAGTGTAATGCTATTACACTTAGGAGCGGTAAGGAGTTGGCTTCTAACTTGGATAATAAAGCTAGTAAAGAAGATAATTGTGAGGAGGAAGAAATGGAATTAGAAAAGAAATGTACAGAGAAGATGGTGAAAAAAGCAAAGGAAGATAAACAAATGAAAGTTACACCATCTGTGCCATTTCCTCGAAGGCCAGAAAGTGACAAGTTGAAGAACCAGTTTTCAAAGTTTATGGATATATTCAAACAATTACACATTAATATTCCATTTGCCGAAAGCACTTGAGAAGATGCCGAAGTACATTAAATTCTGAAAGACATACTGTCAAAGAAACGCAAGCTCAACGACTTCGAAACAGTGGTGTTGACTGAGGAATGCAGTGCAATACTCCAGAAAAAGCTCCCTCCTAAATTGAAAGATCCGGGAAGTTTTACAATTTCGTGTGCAATTGGCAATCAAGATGTGGGAAGAGCTCTATGCGATTTAGAAGCGAGTATAAATCTTATGCCACTGTCCATTTACCGAAAGCTGGGGTTAAAGGAAGCAAAACCAACCAATATTAGTCTACAACTAGCCGATAGATCAATAACATACCCTTTAGGAATAGTTGAAGACGTATTGGTCAAAGTTGATTCACTAATCTTTCCAGCCGATTTTGTGGTACTAGATTTTGAAGAAGATAAAAACATCCCTATCATCTTGGGACGACCATTCCTGGCGACTGGACAAACACTGATTGACGTGCCTAACGGAGAACTGATTATGAAAGTGTTTGATCAGGTAGTTAAGGTAAAGGTGTTCAAGTGAATCCCAATCCCGACTGACAAAGAAGAGTGTGAACTGCTCGAGAAATATACACATGTCAAGTTCAGGGATTATAACGAGGATAATGGTCTTAAGGCATTAATTGAGGATATAAAGTCTAATCCATTATCCAAGTTGCAAGTGAACGGGCAAACAATACAACAATGTTGGTGTTGCGCGATAAATAATAATCAAGCCACAGTTGAACCAACCGATCCGGGATGAAACAGGAAGTAGTCAGGCTGAACGACTTCAAATCAAGCGCTAATTGGGAGGCAATCCAATCTTTAGTTTATTTATCGTATTTGTCATTTATATTTGTTAAAATATAGTTTTTATTCAATTACTAGGTAGTAGCATACAATAAAAGTCTCGTTAATCTTTCCATAATACATCATGTCATCACTAACTCACTAATTCTCATGTGTTATATCTTGCAGGATGGAAAATGGATCATTAAGTGAGTTACAATGAAGCAAAGTTAGAAAACAAGAGAGCTTGGCAGTAACCATGCACGTCAAGGCGGACCCCTCTTGCTTCTGAACCCTATAGGGGCGGGGTATCCTAGATTTTTTTTGACGAGAAGCATGCTCAATGGTGAGCCCTCTAACATTACAATCCCACACGGTAGTGGGGTCCCAAAAGTCGATAGATAGCGAGAGCCATGCTCACGGGTGGGCTTTTCAAGCGTTACACCCCCACCGGGGCGGGGGTCCGGGATTTCAACTGAATTTTTTGATAGTTACATATGCTAGACTCCACAACTCCTATAACTTCCCCTTCAATTAAGAATCCTCATAACCACCACCCACCACCCACTACACCCACGATCTCCAATGCTCCACTACCTCTACCCACCTCTTCAATCCACCAATAAACACCCTCACACCACCTTTATATATATTACTACATCTCATCCCATATTCTACACACCACTCTTTAACTACACTCATCAGATTTCGAATTAGGACCTTCATAGAGGATAGTCATGACCATTTGAGAGGCAAGCATATCATTATTCTCAAATTACTAAGCTTCATTCACCATATTGGAGGGCCAATTTCACAAGTGTGGGGGATAACCATTTGTGCACACCAAGTGTTCGTCACTGTGTTTCAACTAAGTTTGGGGGAGAGCTAAGGAAAGTTAAGCAATAGAGAGAGATCATGGCTTCGCATTCAACATCGAAACAACAAACAGGAGAGAGTTCAAGGCCATCTCAACCAACCTGAACTTTTGATCACCAGAAATTCACGAGTGCCGCCGCCGCCGACCGGTATGATTATATGCTCACCAAAGCCCTTACACCGTAGCGGGGGTTGGCACTAGATCTTAACGACGGGGAGATGATGCCTCAAATTTATCAAAAGGGGTGGACGAAATTCACAGAAGAGCCGGAACCCGCTGTGGTCAACATTGTCAAGGAATTCTATGCAAACGCTGAGGACAAAGAACCATTCCACGCGTTTGTGCGAGGTCGGTTGGTTCCATTTAGTGCCGATGCAATCAACACCTACTGTCAACTGCGGGTTCCTCGCCACTGCCATTATGCTCACCTACGAAATTCTGATCCAGACAATGATGCAATAATCACGGAGATGACAAAGCCGGGAACATCTTGGATGAAAGGTCGGAAGGGAGGCACCGTGTTCCATAGCAAGGACCTTAGCCGATATGGAAAAATTTGGTACACATTTCTATACGCTAAATTGCTTCCGTCCCAACATACCTCGGACGTCACCAAAGAGAAGGCGTTACTGTTGTACGCCGTTGTGAAAGATTTCATTATCGACGTCGGGGCCATTATTTGTTTCTCCATCCGCCGGTGTTTATGTGGAAATTTTTCAGGCGGCTTGTCACATCCATCACTCATTTGTGGGTTGTGTCACAATGCAGGGGTGAGATGGTCTGACAACGAGCCCACACAAATGTCGCTCGCGTTGCTTGATTCTAGGATGATAACGCGGTATTCTGTATGGGCAGGTGGCAAGTCACATCCGTGTGGTCTGGGCTTTATTTTTCCTTCGGCTTCGGAAGACGAAGTTGATGCTACAGAGACATTGGAGGATGATGATGAAGCTATGGGAGATCAAGGGTCCGAGCAGGTACCACAGACCGAGGCAATATCCAGTCCTCAGTTCCTTGATTTCTAAAATCAAATGAATGCGCACAACAAAGTAGCACCTTAGGAAATGTGGCAATTGGCAATGAGGCAAGATCACATGTTTGATGCTATGAACGCATCTTTTGCCTCACTCTACATAACCCTTCAAAGCTTCAACCCGGCGGCTCAATTTCCATATCAGCAGCCCGGACCAATGCCGAGATTTCCACCAAGTGATTCTGATGAAGAAGAGCAACAACCACCTCCTCAGACTTAAGCGATAGCAGGGAAGTCCTCACGTACTTAGTTTTGATTATTCATCCAATGAGGACATTATATTACTTAAGTTTGGGGGATTTACATACATGTTTGCATGCATATGTAGTACTTATAGGTTTGCATTTTGTCATTTTTATTTCAGTATTGCATATTAAGTTCGGTATTGCATGATAGCTTAGGTGCATACATAGTAGTTTAGGTTATTGTTGTCATTGCATAGTAATTAGTTTTGTAAATGGTGCATTTTGTTATATATATAAAAAAAAAATTAGTTAGTGAAATATTATGTTTGCATAAGTCTAGCAATGTTGTAGTTCATATTATTTGTGGGTCAATGATGAGATTGATAATAAGTCAACCAATACAACATTGAGTACTAGAACTTTGATGCAATTTCTGTTATAAATCAAATCTTGAGCTCCTTTGAAACTGGTATAGAAAAGGTTAGCACGATTAATAACATCTTTGTTGACTGGTCTGTTAAAATTGATACATAAATAGTCTCTAAAGGATAATGCTAGAGTAAATGAGAAAATGACAAGGATAGACAGTAAAGACAAAAATTAGGCAAGAACCTAAGTTTGGGGGATGATATATGGGGTATATAAGCTTTATATTAAAAAAAAAAGAAAAAAAAACAAAAAGTATATATATCGTGACTAGTCTTGTTTTAGGGCCTTTGTTACTTGAGCAAGAAATGCATGGGGGATTGTCTTTACACCTAAGCGTCCTAAGGTCTTTTATAGTCCGGAAGTCGTTGGTTGAAAGCTTCGCTAAGGGTAGCACTTGTCGACTTTAATGGGATGAGACATTGCCTTTGCATCATTATGTATATATTAAAAAAATGAATAAAACGGGAAAAGAGCAAAAAGCCCCAGTACATAAATATATATATATATATATATATATATATATGTATGTATATGTATATATATATGTAAATAAAGTATAAGTACCCTGTTTGAACCCCTGAGATTAGTGATTGTTTAGTTTTAGTTGAAGCCGTCTATTTTTGAAATTTTTAAGTTTGCATTGTATGATTCCTTCTAAGAGATTGATTATGTATTGAATTTGAGTCCGTAACAGTTATCATGGATGTTAATCACACACGCACACTATACCAGTGATGATGGTTTAAGATTTGAGGATTAAACGGAATGGTAGATTGGTTTTGGTGATTGATATTGTATAGTTGCTTATTTTCGCTGAGGCCGTTTAGATATTCTTGATTCTGCGATATTGATGGATTCGAAAGCATATAAGTTAGATTTTATTCATTTCATCTCATTTCATTGTATTGTATGTAGTGTTTTGTGCTCGAGGTCTAGCACAGTTTAAGTTTGGGGGATTTTGATAAGTGGATTTTATATATGCGAATCAATGTCCATTTCATGCGTAATTGTTGCTAAATTCTTGTGATCATGTTCGTTTTTACTTATTTTATGTTATTTCATGTGTAGGATGGTTGCTGTGGCATTTAACGGATATGTGGAGTCAATTGGGATGATTTAAGGTCAATTGGAGCAAAATTGGAAGACGCCATGAAGTTCAGCAAGTCAGTTAGCAGATTACACCCCACGGTAGGGCGTATTGCTATAAACCCTATGTAGGAGGGGGTCTTCATACGTTTCTGACAGAAAGGGTGCCCGCCGGGGTGGGCTTGTTTTACTCATGAACCCCCGCCGGGGCGGGGGGTGTCAACTGTGTTGTGTTATGTTTTGATTGAAACTCTTGCTGGAATTGGTTTTTAACAGATTGAATTACACATGGACTCTACTGGATGGAGATTTTTTGGCTGGGACTTGTGTGTTGGACATCTATTTACTGAATTAACAAGAAATTCAACAACACACAAGGCATATTATGAAGATTAAGCTTAACGTTTCTAAGCAAGCATAGGAGTAGTATTTTGTGGAGATTTTCGAGACGATTGCAATTCTAGGCTACGAGAAGGGTGTTTTTTAATATTCTTCATCTTAGGCTATTATTTGTAATTGATAGAATGTTTTCTATGATTTATTCAATATTTGTTTTGTTTATGATGAACTAATTCACTTTTTAGGCTTATGATGGATCTTTGAGTGAATCGATGATTTTATAAACTTTAATTTCCATTTCAATAATCTATTTCCAGTTTATCTATATTGATTTGAGCTTGAATTTATGAATTGCCTGATCAACAATTTTTTGTGGATTTATATGGAATCGAGAGAGGATATTCAAATCTAGACCTAATTAATATAGCACGTGCTCATGAATTTTGTGAATTGCAGAATCTTGTTGAATGTTAAGGTAGAGATATGCTTGACATTGCATGTAATCGGATAGAGAACTTAATCTTAAACCTTCTTTAATTGTAATTCACATAGAGATATAGTGAGTTAGTTAGTTAAGGTGTTTAACTTGTTTCTATCTTAATTATGGATTTAAGTTAATATGGTATTAGTGCATCGAGAGGTGGTTAATACTACGTTCGTGTTCTTAATTAATAAACTGGGATAGTGACTTGAATTGGAATAAAGGTGTTAACATCAGAGTGAAGCTTAAGGTGAAATCATAAGTCTAATTCTCCATTAATTGTTTGAAATTCTAGATTTTGATATTTGTGATTGTTTTGTGACAGTTCAATTATTCTTTAATTTAGAGTCTTTAATTTTAATTATTGAGTTAATGGGTTTAATAAAATTAGGATTAATAGGAAATTGGTAATTGTTAGTTAAGATTATTGCTAGTTAGTCTCTGTGGGAACGATACTCTACTCATCACTCTATTACTTGTTGACCACGTATACTTGCGTGTTGTGCGTAATTAGATTTTACCCAACAGATACTAATGAATATCCTTGGCCCGTAGTGCAGGGATGATTCGATGATGTGATTTATTTATTAAGCTGAGTCCCAGCGATAAAGTTAATGATAAACTTTTTAAATCATAGAAGATAGTAGATATCATGCTCTACTTGACTCTTAAATGGATTGCTTGTTCAATTGCTAGATTAAACTTGTTATTTATTATATTCTATCAGTTTAGCATTGTTGAAGGCTAATGATAACTTATTCTGCATTATCTTAGTCATAATATTTCTTACTGGGCTAGTTGAGCTCACCCTTTTAATTCTATTGTTCTCTTCAGGAAATGAGAATGTAGCCGGAACTAGTCGGGAAACGGAGTGATGGTCCGAGATGGTGTTATAGTAGTCCTCACTATTCTATAAAATAGTGTGACAATAAATGTAATGAGGACTCCATTTGAGTTTGAATATTGTCTAGAAAACAATATTTGTGTAAAACTCTCAGCTCATGTTGTATAATTAAGTTTGTATTTGTATTCAGTACAATGTATTTGGCGACCCAAGATGGGCGATGTATACCTATTTTGGGGGCGTCACAGTTGGTATCAAAGCTTAGGGATATGATCCCTGGCTGAGATGTGAGACAAGAACTAGGAGAGGAGAGACGGGGAATTCTTTCGCTAGTATGACCTACCTATGTTTATTTGGTATTTAATAGGTCGGTCAGATTATTGGGATAATAGGTGACATTTTAATTAACCAGTGTTTTGTGGCAGTGTTTGAAAATGGCATCTGAAAATGTTGAGATCAACAATGAAGCACATGAGACCGTTGAGTCACCAACGATCAATACCCAGGATAATATGCAACAAGAAGACAATAATCCTCAGGTAAATAATAACACCGATCAAATGATGAACGATGGGATGTTCAGAGGTTTTATGCAATTCATGCAATATCAAGCAAGAGCGGCTCATGTTCAAAATGCAGGTGGAAACACTGGCAACTCACAGATGGTCACCACTAAACAATTCAAGGAGCTGGGACCATCGGAGTTTTGGGGAAAGCCAGAACCACTTAAGGCAGAGACGTGGATAAAGAAGATCACCATGATATTTGATGTGTTGGGATGCTCTGAGGAGCAAAATTTTCCCTTTGCCACCTTCATGTTGAGAGGAAAAGCAGATTACTGGTGGGAATCAGTAAAGCGTACTCAGCCTGCCACACTAAAAATGTCTTGGGAGAAGTTCCAAGAGCTGTTCAACGACAAGTGCTTTCCTAAAAGTATTCGTCACATGAAGGAGGTGGAGTTTATCAAGTTAGAACAAAACAATATGATCGTGTCGTAGTATGAGGCTAAGTTTACCGAGTTGTCGGTTCGCATCCCATTTGGTTGATAATGAGGAGAGAATGAATCGACTGTTTCTACGAGGTTTGAGACCCGAAATACGTCAATACCTCATTTCTCATAAACTGTGTTTGTATTCAGATGTTATAAATAGGGCTCAGTTATTAGAGCGCGATAATGAGTCAACCCAACCACGAGAGAGCAACCGGCAAGTCGATAATACCAGTGGTAGTAGTCATCGAAGTGGTGAAAACAAACATGGAGGGAATCAACATGTGAGAAATGGTAACCACTCCGGTGGTAATCATGGCCAAGATAATAGAAGTGGAAATTTTAAGAAGAGGAGATTCAATAATGATGGAAAGACATCAACACCAGCACCTATTGTTAAGGAAGGAGAACGACCGCCGGTCGTATGTTACAAAATGAGGGAGGAGGGACACATCACCCAAAAGCAGACGTGAAAGATCAAAACATGTTATAATTGTGGAAGAGAAGGTCACCTAGCCCAATTTTGTCATGCACCAAAGTCAAGTCCAGCTGGGATAGAGGCATCAAAGGCCATCCGAGACAAGACAAAATCGGTAGTTCAAGGGAGAGCATTTGTTGTAACCTCCCAAAAAGCGAGGAATCCGAACGAGGTGATCATGGGTAAGCTAATCATAAACTCTTTTGAAGCTTATACCTTATTTGATACCGGTTCTATCCATTCTTTTATTTCTCCTACTTGCGCTCAACGTTTAAATTTGACTCCGGAGAAATTAAACTTTAACTTATCGGTTGAAACTCCGTTGGGGGAAACCTTTATTACATCCACTGTTTATAAGTCTTGTTTGATTTAAATCGGTAACCGCAAGTTACCTGTCGATCTTATTTCCTTAAAAATACTTGCGTTTGATGTGATTTTAGGGATTGATTGGTTAACTACTCATCATGCAAAAATTGATTATTTTCGTAAAGTTGTTAGCTTTCATATTCCTAACCAACCTCTTATGTGAATTCAAGCGACCAAACCACTAAAGTCAATCACTGTCATATCAAGCCATAAAGCTATTCGTTTATTGAAAAACGGATGTCAAGCTTTCTTAGCCCATGTCACAGATTTAAATAAAAATACGTCAGATTTGAATGATATTTCTATTGTTAATAAATTTCCTGACGTATTCCCTGAAGAACTTCCTGGCCTACCCCCAGAGCGTGAAATTGAATTTTGTATCGACCTTGAACCCGGTACAAAAACTCATTTCCAAAGCCCCATATCGAATATCTCCTGTTGAACTTCAGGAGTTCAAGACCCAACTGCAGGAATTGTTAGACATCGGTTTCATTCGTCCTAGTACATCTCCTTGGGGTGCTCCTGTTCTCTTCGTAAAGAAGAAAGATGGAAGTGTGTGACTTTGTATTAATTATTAGGAGTTGAATCATGTCACCATCAAAAATAGGTACCCGTTGCCACGCATTGATGACCGGTTTGACTAGTTGCAAGGCGCCAAATTCTTTTCAAAGATCGATCTTCATTCCGGATATCATTAGTTAAAGATTAAAATTGATGACATCCGAAAGACTACTTTCAGAACTCGGTACGAGCATTATGAATTCCTAGTCATGTCTTTTGGATTGAATAATGCTCCTGCTGCCTTCATGGATATGATGAACCGAGTATTCAAGGAATATTTGGATCATTTTATAGTCGTATTTATTGATGACATCCTCATATATTCCAAAATCCGTGAAGATCATAAGAAACACTTGATGCCGATACTCTAAAAGCTTCGTGAAAACAAGCTTTGTGCCAAGTTGGAGAAGTGCGAGTTTTGGCTTGAGGAAGTAGCATTCCTTGGGCACGTGATATCAAATCATGGAATATCTGTTGACCCAGCAAAGATTGAAGCAATTCAAAGTTGGGAGCAACCCAAGTCAGTGACCGAAGTATGTAGCTTTCTGGGCTTAGCTGGTTATTATCGGAGATTCGTGGAAGGATTTTCTCGAATCGTTACTCCATTAACTCAGCTGACTCGAAAAGATACAAAATCCGGTTGGAGCGAGGAATGTGAGACGAGTTTTCAAGAACTCAAGAGGAGACACATTTCATTTTGCTACGACAATACCATCCAGGCTCGGAGGATTTGTCATCTACAAAGATGATTTTAGCAAAGGGTTAGGATGTGTTCTCATGCAACATGAGAAAGTCATAGCATATGCCTCTCGACAACTCAAAGAATATGAGAGGAATTATCCTACTCATGATCTAGAGTTGGCAGCTGTTGTCTTCGTACTTAAAATTTGGAGGCATTACCTGTATGGGGAGAAAGTGGAGATCTATACGTATCATAAAAGCCTCAAATATTTCTTCACTCAAAAGGAACTCAACATGCGGCAATGATGTTGGCTCGAGCTGTTGAATGATTATGATTATACCATCTAATACCATCCTGGAAAAGCGAACGTGGTAGTTGACACATTGAGTAGAAGATCATATGCGGGTACAAGTACGATATTGTCAATGCAAATACCCATTTTGTATGACTTACAAAGTATGGAGATAGAGTTAAAGACTCCAGGAACCCACGTGATGATGGCAAATATAAGAGTAGAACTGACTTTAATTGATAAAGTTAAAGCTGCTCAAGCTATGGACCTGGAGCTGAAGAAAGTACAAGAAGGTGTTGTTCCAAAAGTAAGAATCGATGAAGAAAGAATACTTCGAGTCAACTCCAGACTTTGTGTTCCAAACGACCATGATTTAAAGTATAAGATCATGATGAAGGTGCACAACACACCGTTTGCAATCCATCATGGGAGTACCAAAATGTATTGTGATCTTCGACATACATTTTGGTGGAGCAATATGAAGAGAGAGATAACGGGGTTTATCTCAAGGTGTCTAACTTGTCAACGAGTCAAGGCGGAGCATCAAATACCAAAAGGTCCATTGCAACCACTTGAAATTCCAGAATGGAAGTGGGAACACATTACCATGGATTTCGTTACTGATCTTCCCAAGGTTTCTCAAGGCATAGATGCGATTTGGGTCATTATTGATAGATTGATCAAGTCTGCTCATTTCTTACCTATACGAGAAACTTATACACTTAAACGTCTTGCTCATATGTACATAAATGAGATTATAAGACTGCATGGCATGCCAGTATCCATAGTTTCTGATCGAGACCCAAGATTAACTTCACGATTTTGGGTTAATTTGCAAAAACCTATGGGCACAGATTTATGATTTAGTTCGGCATATCATCCTCAAACAGACGGGCAGTCGGAGAGGACTATTCAAACTCTTGAGGATTTATTAAGACTCTGTGTCCTTGACTTCAAAAGAAGTTGGGACAAGTTCTTTCCATTAGTGGAATTCTCCTATAACAATAGTTATCAAGCAAGTATTGGCATGGCTCCATTTGAGGCGTTGTATGGACGCAAGTGTCATTCTCCAGTATGCTGGAACGAGGTGGGTGAAACAACATTGTTGGGACCGGAAGTGGTACGTATGACTACAGAAAAGATTCAAACGATCCGATAACGTATAAAAAACCTCACAAGATCGACAAAAGAGTTATGCTGATCTTCATCGAAAGGACATGGAATTCAATATCGGAGATCATGTGTGTTACGTGTTGCTCCATGGAAAGGAGTTACGAGATTTAGAAAGAGAGGAAAGCTTAATCCTCAATTCATTGGCCCATTTATAATCCTCGATCATGTTCATAACGTTTTTCACATATCTATGTTACGTAAATATGTGAAAGACCCGAACCACATTATTGAATTAGAATCGAACAAGATAGCGAAAGATTTAACGTATGAAGAGGTACCTGTTAAAATCTTGGATAAGAAGGATCATACTCTATGCTCCAAGGTTATACCTCAAGTCAAGTTTTTGTGGAGAAACCACGATGTTGAGGAAATGACTTGGGAATTAGAATCCGAAATGAAATCAAGGTATCCTCACCTCTTTGACATATCAGGTACGTACCCTAACTTCGAGGACGAAATTTCATAAGAAGGGGAGGTTGTAAAACCCCAACTTTTATGAATAAAGATTAATTTTTCTTGAAATATATTATTGAATATTATGGTGTTGATATGATATAATATTAAATTTGTGGGTAATATTTATAAATTTTGCAAAGTAAACAAGTTGTTATAAAATATTCGATTGGTCGGGGAATATTCGTTTTAGCAGGGAATATTAATGCGACAGCAGCAAATCATTAGTGGACCCCACAACGGAAGTATTATCGTAGTTAGAAAAGCGATGAAATATCTTTTAATAAAAATAACTATGAAAGCTTTCTTTGTTAAACCGTTGAACTACCCGGTGGTAAAAGTACGATGTACACGTGGTTGCATAGTAGCACACGATATTGATTATTGATGCTTACGTAAAGAAGCCACTCGGTTTAGTCAATTATTATTACGATGAATTGTTGTATAATATCTCACGTTATTTGATTCAATTATTGTCACAATATCATCGCATAATATTTTATATTATTAAATCAATAATTGAGACAACAAAGTTATTCATATTATTATTTGCAATATTGACGATGTCTGAAAGTTACATCGAGGAGAGGTTTGGTCACCTAATTGCGGCAACCGATAGGAGAAATCCTTATCGGAAAGCCCCCTCTTTCCTGGGAATGATCTGGTTGTTAAATATTGTGAGTTATAATATTAATGATGAATAATTGTTGAAGTATTAAGAATGTGTTTATTAAAGATAAGTGAATTAAAAAAGTTAGAGGGGAATAATGCAAACTTGGAAAACTTTAGGGGTACTAAAGTGTAATAAGTTAAATCAATCTGGACCATTGGCGGTGGTTTTAATAGTAAATCAATCTGGACCGTCGGTGGTAGTTTTAAAAGTAAATCAATCGGGATTGTCAGTTGTGGTTTTAATAGTAATTAATATGGACCATTCATTCTAATAGTAAATCAATCTGGACCGTTCATGAATTAGTTACTATTTAGTCATTTCTCCTATAAATAGAAGCTTAATTCTTCTTTCATTCTCACCAATTCACTGAGATTCACAAGAGACAATATAGAGAGAGAAACTATAGAGAGCAAGAAGAAGAGTATTCTGCTACTTCATTATTTCAGTATCCAGCCTTCTACTAAGGTAAGGGGTATTATTTCTTTCGTATTCATAAGGAATACTATTTTTCGTATTCATCCTTTAATATGTTGGAATAACCTGTCTACGCGGATTACATATTGTATGACAGGTGAAAATCCATTTGCACTCTTGTATGTTATTTCTTTTCATATTCTTAAATCTAAACTTACTATGGTAAGTATTGCTTCTATAATCCTTGAAATTAGAGGAATATTCTTGAGTTTTGCGCTTCATCCAGTATCGTTCTATTGGAATATTGATCTGAACTTTCTTATTAAATATCAATATTTTCACCCGGGGTACTATTCACAGGTTACTATTCACCTAGTTACTATTCACTATAATATTATTCACTCGGGTATTCGGGGCACATTTCATGCCGGGGTACTATTCACGAGTTATTACTCACGGGTTACTATTCACCCAATTACTATTCACTCAAATATTATTCACTCGGGTATTCGGGGCACTTTTCATGTCGGGGTAGTATTCATGGGGTACTATTCCCAAAGTACTATTCATGGGGTACTATTCACGGGGTAGTATTCACCAAAAAAATTATTTCTTTTCTGTCCAAATTATTTTTGATACATGGATATTATTCTTGAATTTTACTCCACAAAGCATTATCATGTTGACAATTTGGACATTATTGAATTCTAGATAAATTAAATTATAAATCTTTAAAAATTCATCCTTTGCTTTCTTTTAATTGAATTCTTATATCATTGTCATCATCCTCATACTTATATTGTGATGAAAGTCATCTTTGGCTTATGTACATAGATGGACTGTTAATTGGTATGATTATGACCAGGGATAATTTGGTATGATCATGACCATTGATGATTACATGAATATTCTTGGCCCGTAGTGCAGGAATAATTTGTGGACGTGATACTAATGAATATCCTTGGCCCGTAGTACATTGATGATTCGATGATGTGATTTATTTATTAAGATGAGTTCCAACAATAAAGTTAATGATAAACTTTTTAAATCATAGAAGATAGTAGATATCATGCTCTACTTGACTCTTTTAATGTATTGCTTATTCCGTTGCAGTTAAACTTGTTGTCTATTATATTCTATCAGTTTAACATTATTGAAGGCTAATGATAACTTATTCTGCATTATCTTAGTCATAATATTTCTTACTGGGCTAGTTGAGCTCACCCTTTTACTTCCATTGTTCTCTTTAGGAAATGAGAACGTAGTCGGAACTAGTCGGGGAACGGAGTGATGGTCCGAGATGGTGTTATAGTAGTCTTCACTATTCTATAAAATAGTGTGACAATAAATGTAATGAGGACTCCATTTGAGTTTGGATATTGTCTAGAAGACAATATTCTTGTAAAAACTCTCAGCTCATGTTGTATAATTAAGTTTGTATTTGTATTCAGTACCATGTATTTGGCGACCCTAGATGGGTGACGTATACCTATTTTGGGGTGTCACAAACAACTACAACGGAAATAACAATCCATTAGAAGAGTCAAGTAAAGCATGATATCTACTATCTTCTATGATTTAAAAGTTTATCATAAATTTTATCATTGAGACTCAACTCAATAAATAATCCACATCACTAAATTATCCATGCACTACGGGCCAAGGATATTCATTATTATCACATCCACGAATCATCTATGCACTACGAGCCAAGAATATTTGTTATTATCACCAATGGTCATGATCATGCCAAACAACAATTCATCTTTGCACCCTTGGCCAAAGAGAACCCATGGTCATGATCATACCAACAACTGTCCATCAATGCACTACGGGCCAATGAGGACTTTTATCGCATAATTTGTAACACTACAGGTCATGATTATACCGAATTATTCCTGGTCATAATCATACCAATCAACAGTCCATCTATGTACTACGGGCCAAAGATGACTTTCATCACAATAAAAGCATGAGGATGATGACAATGATATAAGGATTCAATTAAACGAGATCAAGGATAAATATTAAAGATTTATAATTCAATTTATCCAGAGTTTAAAAATCTCCAGATTGTCAACATGATATTGGTTTGTTAAGTAAAATTGAAGAATAATATTCACGTATCAAAAATAATTTGGACAGAAAAGAAATCAATTTTTGTCATGAATAGTACCCCGGGTGAATAGTACCCCATGAATAGTACTTCATGAATAATACCTTATGAATAGTACTTCATGAATAGTGTCGTACGTATGAATAGTACCGTATGTATGAATAGTGTCGTATGTATAAATAGTACCTATGAATAGTACTTCGGCATAAAAAGCTTAAAATTTAACAAGAATGTTAAAAAAAATAGCCTTGTGAAACGATACTAGATGAAGCGCAAATTTCAAGAAAATTCTACTAATTTCAGGGAGTATAAAAGCAATACTTAGTAAAATAAGTGTAGAATTCAGAATCTAAAACGAAACAATATTACTTACACACTACAGAGTATAGAAGAAAATATTATTTCTTACGAATATTGAACAAAAATAATATCCCTTACAACTGTTGAACAAAAAAAATATTCCTACAAATATTGAACGAAGATAATATTCCTTACGAATATTGAACGAAAATAATATTCCTTATGAATATTGAACGAAAATAAAATTCCTTATGATATCGTAAGCGAATATGAAATAAATAATACCCCTTGTAGACACTCGAAATTTTTTCTGCATAACTGTTACTAACATTACAGAAAGTAGAATCTTCTTTCAGAGATAACCCTAGAAGACAGCTCAACTCAATCCTTGAAATACCATCGGAAGTTCAGTTTCAATACCGAAAAACACAACGGGAGTATCATTCCCAACCTCGGAGATAACCCCGAGGAATGTAGCTCAAATACCAGAAATTCCACCGGAGAAGGCCGTTCCATCTCGGAGATAACCCCGAGATGTTCAGTCTCAGTCCCAGAAATAACACCAGGAAAGACAACATCAACCTCGGAGATAACCCCGAGGAGTGCAGTTGCAGTTCCGGAGATAACTCCGAAAATGCTTGTTTCAAACTCATGCAGTCAACTTCAACCTCGAAAACAACACCGAGAGGCACTCAGTTCCAATCCCGGAGATAACCCCGGAAGGACAGGCACACCTCAGAGATAACACTAAGGAATCCAACACTTGCAGCAGCCCAATATCAAAGATAACCCTGAGCAACGTCTACTTTATCAGCCCAAACCGGAGATAACCCCAGTGAATGGCAAAATCATCAGTTTTTCCACCTCAACCCCACATGGCGCCGTCTCAACAAATATCTCAACATACATTCTACACAATAATGTCCCACAAGAACCAAGGAATTACAATCCCGAGTGACTACTACGTAAGGCAGAACACCAGATAGAATTTGAAGCTTGAAGACCAAGAACATGGTTCCAACTTCCTGACTTCGTACAACCTCTAATCCCATGTCATTACGTAGCTCTCGATAGCAGCTTGCCGAAACAGGTCTAATACACCTCAATCGGATGCCCGAATTGAAGTTCTAAAAGCTCGAGCGGACATCACGTTGCATGCGTACACGTATTTTGAGACGGTAGGACCCTTGAAGCCCGGGGCACCCCGGGCAGTCGCAGGTGAATCTGCGGCTCCCCCCTCTATAAATAGAGGGCTAGGGGTGGCCATTTTATAAGAAAAAATTACGAGGAAGCCCTGTCCAATTTGCTCTATACACACCCTAAACTGAGTGCTTCCTCATTTTAAACACTTGTGAGTTCATATATAGCTACTTTTTATCGGTGGGAGCCGAGTGTTCATCCATTTAAAGCTATAGAAGTCTTCTTTTGCAGTCCACTGTAAGCCTTCTTACACACTTTAAAGCCTTTCTCTTCATCTTTGCACACACTTTTCTTCACGTTAAGAGTCGTGTTGTTTGTGTAGGCCCGGACTTCGATCCGTGGTTTTATTTCTGTTTGTATATATACTTATATATATATATATATATGGACTAACATTATCGAGTTATTCCTTGATAGATCCTGGGATTATGTCCGGAGCATGTACTCGCTTTTCTATATATATATATATATACTTATATATATGAACTATTGTCGAACTTTGTTCGATGAGCCTGGATTTTACATCTGGAGGGTCTACTTGCTTATATATATATATATATATATATATATATATATATATATATATTTATATATATATGAACTATTGTCGAACTCTATTCGATGAGCTGGATTTTACATCCGTCGTTTCTCGCTTTTATATATATATATATGCGACAAATCGCTAAAATGATAAACCGAGTCGGGATCGATATATATCATCACATGCGTTTACATTTATATATATATATATATATATACATTTAGTCGGGCACAGGAGTTTACTTATTGGCCTTTTCTTTTTATTTACATATTTAGTCCCGCCTGGAGTTTACTTCGTGGCGTTTGATCGTATTTTACAGCTTTATTTACATTTCTGATCCCCAATGGAGGTGTTTCGTGGTGGTTAATCGTGTTTTTATTGCTTTATTTACATTTTTGATCCCCCATAGAGGTGCTTATGGTGGTTGATCATGTCTTTATATATATATTTATCGCTTTTATATATTTACATTTCTGATCCCCCATGGAGGTGCTTCGTGGTGGTTGATCATGTCTATATATATATATATATATATATATATATATATATATATATATATATTTACTGACTTTATATATATAACTGCCTTTCGCTTTCATATAAATCATGGCATCATGTGAGCCTTGAAATCATGTGATCACGGATTTAGTCTACTGAATTTAGATTCGGTTTCCGCGATGGACATTTTCAGCTGTAAGCAGCTTGTAAATTATTCACGGTGCTTGTATTTCCTTCGATGGCTTTCATGCCCATGAGGAGTTCGGCACCGCTTTGTATATTATTTTTCTCGAATATGCTTCACATATCAAAAATAAAAGCAATCAAGCCGAACATATAATAAAATGGAAATATCAAAGGCCTCAATTACTATTGAGCACATGGTTTGAAAAACCTCTTTTCCAAAACATCATTGCTATATCATGTTTAAAACTGAATTTTTACACAAATTCAAACCCTTTGTATATAGGTGCGAACGAGACATAGCACTACTTCCAAATAACTGCACATTGACCCACACACACACATTCATATAACAATTTCTTAAAAAGTGGCAGTCACCGTGGTAACACGGATGTCGGGGGGTGCCTAACACCTTCCCTCCACATAATCAAGCCCCCGGACCCTAATGAATCTCGGTTTCACAGACCCGTCTAGTAGTGTCACATCATTGGGTCAATGTACAAATCTTTTCTTGATTGCGTTGGTGCAACTAGTTAAAAACACCAACTTGCGAATCTTACAGTCAAATCGTCGACATATACACGTCAGACATTTTAACAACTTATTTTTTGAAACAAATCTCACCTAACATAAGAACACCAAAGAACAAGAACAGAAAAGGGACAAATAAAAATCCCGACGTCGACAGGTGGCGACTCTGTTGGGGGCGCTAGTAAGAGGGCTTAAGCCGCTACTACAACCTTTTCAAAATTGTTATGTGCTTGTGTGTGGATGTTGTATTTATATTTTTGATGAATGTGTACGAATGCATCTATTTACTGCACTTAATGCTTTACATTATATCTACTTGTGGTATTAGTGCTTCGCACATGTCATCATTTTCATAAATGCTGAGACACGTTGTATGTAAATGTATGTTGTGTGGTTCCTCCACCAGGAGGCTATCCTATCGGTGTTTGATTCTTTGGACTCGTAGGGAGACTAATTCCAACGAGGCTCGAAAAAGGCACCACCAGTTCGCTCCAGTTGAAAGACCGGATTAACTTCCCGTCAAGTAGATTGCGATGATCTGGGAACCTTCATGCCAAAAATCCGCGAGAGTAAACCTAAGATAGGTCAGCCTCTGATAAACCAAACGCGGAGGAAAGTATCTTCATACTCCCCATTTTGAATTACTTGTAAAAACATTTTCTTGTAATATCATTCCGTATCAATCTCCATGTAATGGGAAATATGAAGAAATATCTGCACATGCATATTTAAATAATTAACATACTGTGACACCCCCAAATCCGGTACTTCCATTTCCACAGGATTTGGCGTTCACTGTACAAACATCATCTATCTATCTACCCATAAATAAATGCAAATCATGCAATAGATAGAAATAAATAATAAATCTCTCCCCTTATGGGGTTACATCAACTGCATAATAAATAAATCCTAGGTTACTCTAACCTTAAATCATCTGTGCGGAAACATAAACAAATAAGTCTTAAATAACATCAATTCTAAATATCATTATATAACCACATAAATAATCAGTCTTCATTACTTGCTAAGCTTGCCCTTGCCCTTACTAGTGGAAGGTTAAATACGCTCTTTTTTCGTTTTAATCGCAATGTTATTATTCGCAAGAGTGAGCATGATTGCCCACAAGTATAACAATATAACAAATGAATAATAACATGCGAATGAATTAACAAATTTTGAAATAAAGCTCAACTTTTGAATCAAGAATGGATAACAAGAATCAAAAGAACTTCTGAGGGTCATAAGACCTTGAACTATGTCCTAGGTTATCAAGTGTTTTTACTTGAAACCTTTAACAGTCATAAGACTATGGACTCTTCTTCTCGCACTTGGGGGATCAACCCTTAGTACCATCATCATGCACAATATCTTAACGCTAAAGCGTAAATAATCCCCTATACAGGGTTGTTCATCTCAGTTTAACATTCGAGTCCGCACCAAAGGAAGTTTGGTTTGGATAACTCATCAAGGGGTTCTGAAATTTAGAACGCTCATCAACTATGGACTAGTCGAATCAATAAGGGTTCACTAATCTAACAAGGTTTAACAGTAAATGAATATTTAACTTGAATAAAATCTCAAAAGGTATACAATAGAATAATTATTGTATAACAACATCATGCTTGAAGATTAATAAACTTTAATATACAAGACAAGCTTGATCAATAAAAATGAGAACTTGCTCAATATCGAAAGATGAATTAATCAACTTATATAACGATAACAAGTAGGGTTAGGAAACTTGCTCAACGAAAGTTTAGGGTAAGAAACTTGCTCAATGTAACAAGATAAGGTTTAGAAACTTGCCTCGTGCGTAGATTACACGTTAATAAAACTCGTTCTTTGATTTAAATCCTACATATCATTCATGTTTACAACACCAATCAATTATCACGTAATAAACATCACAAGTTTATTCTTTGTCTAACTCGAGTTCATGACTATACTTAGTCAATTACTACACTTATTGTCAAAAATTAAGACTTCACAAACAATAAGGTAACTATGCAATTGATCATTCAATTCACACGTAATTGTGTTATGGACATGTTAAGAATTTATTTTAACATCTCATTATAGGTCTAACAAGTCTTTATGTTCATTAGACTAGGTCACTAACTCATTTCTATACTTGAACATTAAAAA
This sequence comes from Panax ginseng, assembly GCA_020205605.1. Taxonomy (NCBI): domain Eukaryota; kingdom Viridiplantae; phylum Streptophyta; class Magnoliopsida; order Apiales; family Araliaceae; genus Panax; species Panax ginseng. The sequence continues at coordinate 37,253,786 of CM035130.1, read as the reverse complement.
TTTGCATTTTCTGGACAATCTGCTAAGTGGCCATTGCCATTTCACTTTTTATCTTGAGTCTTGGCGGCAGTAGTATACCGGCTGTACTTGGTCTTTATGCTGACCTTGATCCTTTATTACAAGAAGAAATGAATGGAGTTAGGCGTGAATATTTCGAAACCCCAGACTCTGAATTTCCAGTTCGCGAAGAACACGGAATTCAACGAAATAAACACTTCTTAAACACTAATTTCATCAAATTACAAATACCCACATGTTATAATTCATACATAATAATTACCCAACATTTATAGAGCGATTTAACCCATTAAAACACATAATTACATACTTAAATCATGCAAATTGTACTTTTCTTGATTTCTTGAAGTTTTGAACATAAATTCTAAAATTCAACGCCATAGATTCGATATAAGACCAAATCCAACCATTCAAATTTCGTTTTGTTCATTTTATCAAGCATAATCATACAAGTGTGTGAATTTTTCAAAACAATTTATGTTTGACATATTAAAAATACGTATAAGGCCATATGGCGGTATTACATACTCTGAAATCTTTTACTGTATAATTTCATGAAAGTGAAGATATGGAAACCCATATAATATATATTAAAACATGCTATGATGTTATATTAACACATAATCACATAATTCTTACTCTTTACAATTAACAGAGACCTTACAAAGTTTTGAAAGCCATTTTTATCAAAACTTAAATAACGTAAAATATGAGAATTGGGTTGGGGAAAAATTACCCAAAGCGTAGAATATAACTTTTGCAGAAGGTGAAATTCTTCTCAACTGTTCTTCAATCAGACACTCATAATCTCCTTAACAATTTTCTAAATTCTCAAACTCTCTCTTTTCCCTCTCTGTTTAATGCCAGACTTAGCCAAAAAAAAAATGAAAGGAAAGAAGACGTATAAATAAAAGAATGAACTGACGCGTTGATGGTCAGTTACCCAGTCATGGGTTAACTTCCCATAACCTCCCTTAGTGCCATGTTTGGATAGCAAGAAAATAATTCAAAAACCATTTAATTTAATAAAACATTATCATATAGTTTAAATAATGTCACACTCCTTTATAAAATAAATCAATATCTTATTTAATTTACTTTAAATAAAATATAATGATTTCTCAATAATGCACATAGTCACATAATTAAATTTTCTCATTTAATAATAATATCAATTATTAAATCTCTAATTAATAATTAAATTAATTAAAATACTATCATGCTTATTAAATATTTCTTTTAATACAATAAGCTCACATAATCACATACTTCGAATAATAAAAATTCTCCACATTAATTTAATATATATAACACATATAATTAAATTAATCTACCACCACTTCATCAATTAATCATTTAATCTAATAATTAATTCATCAAAAAAATATTTATTCAATCCAATAAATATTTAAAATTAAATCACAAAGTCTCGGTTGTCACATCTTTTCCCTCTTAAAAGGATTCTGTCCCCAGAATCACAATTCAACAATTCATCCCGTTACACATATTATCCTGTATTGCAAACAACTAACATCCGTTTTGTAGGATAATATTCCTAAAATGGATACATCACATAGCATGTAAACTTTTATACATTCCCTAAGACTAAACTATGCAAGTCTTTTGTAGGGAAACAATTGGGCCTATTACTCACTCAAAATCCAAAAAGGCCACGAGCCTACAGCCAATCATGTCTTCATCTGACCAGTCAAATCTTAATCTTGTTTCTCATGAAGAATTTAACGGATTAAACAAACAAATTACAGAGTTGGTTGTTCTACTTAAAGAATTACATCAGTCTACTCAGGGTTCTTGAATACCCGTACATACAGAGTCCTCTACACAGGGAGGGACCCAAGGTTCCGAAAAAACAATTTCAGAACTTCAGTTGGTTACAACCGACAAAAGCCCTAAAACCACCCATCTCAAAGAAGATCCAGACACCGCTGATATCAGGAAGAAAGTCCTTCAAATGGAGGAAACCATCTGTTCTATCAAAGGAATTGGAGCAGACGGGAGTGTTTCATATAATGACCTTTGTGTATTCCCTAGTATTCATTATCCAGAGAAGTTCAAAACTCCTGACTTTGAAAAGTATTATGGGTTAGGGGATCCTTACAGACATTTGAAGGTGTTCATTGGAGAACTTGGATCTTATGCAGAGGATGAGAAGCTTAGAATGCAGCTATTCCAGAAGAGTCTGACTGGAGAAGCCCGGTCGTGGTATACCAGATTAGACAACTCAAAGATCCATAGCTGGGAGGAATTAGCTCATTCCTTCCTCACTCAGTACAGCTTCCAGTCTCAAATGGCTCCTGACCGGTACCAAATTACCAAGGTCAAGAAACAGTCCAATGAGTCTTTCAGAGAGTATGCTCAAAGGTGGAGGCACCTTGCTGCTCAAGTTATTCCTTCCATGACGGAATTAGAAATGGTTATGACCTTCATAGACATACAAGAAGATCCTTTCTATGAAAGAGTCTTAGCTGGCATTGGTAAACCATTTTCTGATATGATCAAACATGGAGAGATGGCTGAGATGAGATTGAAGTTAGGAAAGATTCAAGACCTAGACGCTCTTAAAGCAGTTGCTGAGCACATCCAGTCTGGAACTTTTGGAAACAACCCCTGGAGGGTCCATAAAAAGAAAGAGGAGGATGTCTCCTTGATACTACAAGGTCAAAAGGGCAGTCAGAATATGCCTATCCAATGGGGAAACTACTCCTGTTTGCAATCACAGTCTTCAAACCCTCCATTGCCTAAGGGTGGAGAAGTTAGTCGCCCTCAAGTGTTCACACCCTTAGGGGACTCGCTCGAGAATGTCCTTACTCTTCTGATTACTCAGAAGAAAATTACACATCTTCTTCCACCAGCCAACCCGAATGGGAAGGGTTTCAATGCTACTCGGAAGTGTGCTTATCATGTCAGGACATAATACTCAAGATTGTTGGGCCTTAAAATAAAAGATCCAAGACTTAATAGACAACTGTGAAATCGTGGTGACTAAACCCGATTAACCCCATGTGCAAGACAACCCTCTTCCTCATCACAAAGAAGAAGAGGTTAACATGATTAATTGGAGCAGTGGACAAAGTTCTAATTTTAATGATGGATCTTCCCAGACCAGCAAGGATGGTGCTGACAGATGGGATTATGTACAGTTCCAATTTATGATAGAATGAAAGATGAAATCTCTTTGTAAGCAGGTCGAGCAATTGGCAGAACTGGTGATCCATCAGCATCAAGTCACACACCAATTAGTCAGCCAGAAGCATGTCAGTCTCCTTCCTTTTGTTATGAATACTCCATCATTGCCTTCAGAAAGTGAAACACTAGAGGATAAAGTTACAAAAAGAGAAAGTGCCAAAGCTCGTCGGGATTTTGCCAATAAAAGGGAGTTTATATTCCTGGTCCAACCTATGGAGGAGATATTTCAGATGCTAATCAATGAAGGAAGAATTACCTCCCTTCTACCTCCAATTAATCCCCGTTCAAGGCGGTTCAATTCTAATGGAGTATATCAGTATCACTCCCATTCTCGCGGTCACAGCACAGAAGAATGCTGGGCACTCCGCCATCTCATTCAAAACTTAATTGACAGCGGTGTCCTGCAGATAGAAGACGATGACACTTTTCTACTCGAGAGTGGGAATACATATCTTACAAAGTGGAAAGATGGAGTAGTAGCAGTTATATCTGCAGAGGCTGATAATGCTTTCAGACCACTCATCATACAAGCAATCCAACACAAAGGTATTGAAAATCCTTTGAAAGTTGTTGTACTAGAGCCAATTAGCTTACCATTCAGACCACAGTATCCTGTTGTCAGCCTACAAAAAGTTCCATAGAATTATGGAGAGGTTGAAGGATCCACATCTCATATAACTACTGCAGTGTTGAAGGAGAATCCATTGTATCTTCCCCAACGGGTAATGAAGCCTACCATCAAATCAAAGGGGAAAATTCCTGTGGAATAGATTGAAAAGTTCCTTTGTATTATGGGCCATAATGAAGCCAAGGTGGTTTTAAGCTTAAGGGAAGCTCCACAGTAAATTTCCATATTGGACTTGGTTTTATCTTCCGAAGATCATAGGAAGGTCTTGCTAAGGGTCTTGGAAGAAGCCCATTGCCGAAATAAGTGGATGTGGAAAAATTCTAACATCTGGTCTATCACATTTTTAACAACAATGTGAAATCTTTTACTGATGATGACATACCGCCCAAAGGGACCGGTCATTATAAGCCGTTGCACATTGTGGTGTTATCCTCTGGATATATGGTGGGAGGAGTTTTGATAGATGGAGGTTCATCTTTGAATATCTGTCCTTATGCCACTCTAGTGAAGATGAATATCAATCTCAAACGGATCCGAAGCAGCTATACGGTTATTAAAGCTTTTGATGGATCTCGACGAAATTCTATCGAAGAGATTGAACTGCCAATTGAGATTGGTCCCCATACATTCTGTGTCTCTTTTCATGTGCTTAAAATAGATTCAGGATACAACCTGCTATTCGGAAGACCATGGATTCATATGGCTGGGGCCGTCCCCTCCACTCTTCACCAGCAACTTAAATACATCATTAACGATAGCCTAGTCACTATTAATGCTGAGCCTGAATGTCCTGAACAAGGTGGCATCCCACTAATCAGTTTTAATTCAGAAGTTGAGCTGATCAGCTTTCATACTTTGGAAGTGGGCAACACTCACTACCATCCCCTTGGGACACCATCTTTCATACCCAAGATTTCTACCGAAGTAATGTCGGCTACTCAAGAAATGATGTCATTGGGTCATCAACTTGGACAAGGGTTGGGTAAAGATCATAAGGGCATTAAGCGCCCAATTCAAGTGCCCAGTCAAACTAGGACAGCCAGATAAGGCTATTATGCCAATTCCAGTCATAGGAATCCTTATAAGCACAAACAAATTCCTTCATCTTCAGCCACACGGCGATTATCTCCACCTGTAAATCCTGAGCCTATACAGTCTCAGGTAAAGGTGCCAGCCCATGTAATGGCTATATTATTTCCCAAGCCAATACCGGTCAAAGGAAAAGAGGTTCTGGTTCCTGATCCCATAGTGGAAGAAGAGGAACAGAGATGTAAACAAGACATCACCAGAATGATGTCAAACATACGCATCATTGTTCATGATGAACATACAAATAGATACACCCCAGACGATGATTGCCTAGATGTCATGGTCATTATTCGGGAAAAGGAGGACGATGATAGCCCCTCCATCACTGCAGTCCACCAGGGCTTCACCATTGACAATTAGAGCAGAACTCCATACATTGGTCGACAAGGGTAAAAGCGGCAGAAATCGCCTCTCGCCTCGCGAGATATCATTAATCGCTTACTTTTACATGCATATTAGCGATTTGTTTTGTCAGTACATGCTAACACTTTGTATGATTAACCAGTTTTATATATTAAGTGAAAGCATATTTTGTTTCAGGACTCTGAGTTTAGATGTGCCTGTACTTACTGATGAGGTGCCTCTTCTCTATAAGGATTGTAACTTTGATGAAAAGTTAGACTCAGACTTGATGGAAATATAAGAGGACATTGAGATACCTCAGGAGATCAAAGAATGGGTCGAAGATAAACCTAAACCCAACCTTGATCAAACCACCTCATTCAATCCCGGAACCTTGGAAAACCTTAAGCTAATCCAGATTGGTTCAGATCTCACTCCAAACTAGAGGAATGACATGGTTGCATTACTAACCCAATTCCAGGATGTGTTTGCATGGTCTCATAAAGATATGGTGGGTTTGTCCACTGTCATTGTTCTTCATCGCCTTCCCATTAAAGAGGGATTCAAGCCAGTCAGGCAAAAGCTCAGGCGATTAAAACCTGAGTGGAGTTTAAAGGTTAAAGAAGAAATTGTGAGACAATTTTAAGCTGGCATTATCATGGTGTCTACATACCCTGAATGGCTATCAAACATAGTCCCCGTACCTAAACCGGGAGGAAAGGTACGAGTTTGCATGGATTACCGGGATTTGAACAAAGCTTGCCTTAAAGATAGCTTTCCCGTGCCATTTATCCACATTCTCATTGACAATACTGCTCAATATGGTATGTACTCCTTTGCGGATTGCTTCGCAGGGTATCATTAGATCATGGTTGCTGAGGAGGATCGTGAGAAAATTGCTTTCATCACACCTTGGGGAACCTTTTGTTATAGACGATTGTCCTTCGGCCTCATCAATGCCGGAGCAAACTATCAGCGAGCAATGCTGGCTCTTTTCCATGACTTAATGCACAAAGAGATAGAGATCTACGTGGATGACATCATTGGCAAGTCCCGAAGGGAGGAATACCACTTAGACCATCTCAAAAAGCTCTTCAATAGGTTGCGTAAGTACAACTTAAAGTTGAATCCATCCAAGTGCGCCTTTGGCGTTAAATCAGGCAAGTTGCTAGGATTCCTAGTCAACCACAAAGGGATTGAGCTGGATCCCACCAAAATCCAGGCCATTAAGGAAATGCCCATTCCTCAGACAGAGAACGAAATACGAGAATTTTTGGGAAGAATCAACTTCATTAGCAGGTTCATCTCTCAACTCATAGTAACCTGTGAGCCCATCTTCAAGCTGTTAAGGAAGAACTCCTCCATGAAATGGAACGATGAGTGTCAGAAATCCTTCTTTACAATCAAAGAGCAGTTGGTTAACGCTCCTGTTTTGGTACCTCCTAGGGATGCTGTTCCCCTATTCAAGTACCTTTCCATTAACGAAAATGCCATGGGCTGCATGCTGGGATAGAAAGACGATAGAGGCCAAGAGCAAGCTATCTATTACCTCAGCAAAAGATTTAGCAGCAATGAACACAAGTACACTCTAATTGAGAAGACTTGTTGTGCTTTAGCATGGGCTTCCATGAGGTTACATCATTACCTCTATGGTCACATAACCTATCTCATATCCCATGTGGATCCTCTTAAGTACGTGTTCAGTAAACCCATATTAAATTATTTGCTGTCCAGATGGCAGTTAATCCTACAACAATTTGACATCGTCTACGTGACGTAAAAGTCCATTACAGGTCAAGGAATTGCGGATCAACTGGTCATCGTACCAGCAGGGGATTACAAACCCTTAGAAACATACTTCCCTGATGAAGGGGTCATGGAGGTTCAGCAACACCATCAGTACGATACAGGCCGTATGTGGAAAATGTATTTTGATGGAGCTGTAAACACAGAAGGTTCTGGAGCTGGATCAGTTCTAGTGTTTGATACGGGGGAGCAGTATCCCGTCGCCTAGTTGCAGTTTATCAGCACCAACAACACAGCTGAGTATGAAGGCTGTATCATGGGGCTAAAACTTGCTCATGTAATGAGCATCAGGCGGTTAACTATCTTTGGGGATTCTGAGTTGGTAATCAAACAAACCACGGGAATCTATCAAACCAAGGAACTACATTTGCTGCCTTACCATCGGCAAGTTTTACAGATGGCTTCGGAGTTTGAAGAGATCTCCTTTATACACATTCCCCATAACCGAAATGATTTTGCGGATGCACTAGCAACTTTGGCTTCCTTGATTCACTTATCTGACAAGAAAAACACGCCAAACATCCCATTTACCCTGCAAAAGGCTCCTGCCTATGGGAATTATGTTGGAGAAGTATCGAATGAGCTACCTCCCATCCAACACCCTTGGTATCAGAGCATTAAGAAGTACTTACGAGATGGATCTATACCTGCTGAGGCGAGCCCAACTGAGAAAAGGCGGATCCATCGACTGGCTATAAAATTCTACCTGAGCAGAGATGCACTCTACAAAAGAGATGCAAGATTGGGTCTCCTTAGATGTCTGGACAAGGACCAAGCTCAGAGGCTCGTGGATAAGATACACGGTGGAGTATGTAGTCTACACATGAGTGCCCCCCTACTTGTTAAGAAGATCCTCAGAACAGGGCATTACTGGCTTACTCTCAAGGTTGACTGTGATGATCATGTCAAAAGGTGCTACCAATGCCAAATTCATGGGAATGCTATCCATGCCCCTCCAAGGGAACTCCACAATATGAGTTCACTCTGACCCTTCTCAATGTGGGGAATGGACATGATTGGGCCCATCAAGCCCAAAGCCAGTAATGGTCATTGGTTTATCTTCACCATGATCGACTACTTCACCAAATGGGTAGAAGCAGCCTCCTTCCCCAGGGTTACCAAAGAAGTCCTCATTGCTTTCATCAGAAACAATGTCATTTGTCGATATGGACAACCAGAGGTAATTGTGTCAGACAATTCTAAGAACCTCAACAACAAAATGATGGAGGAGTTGTGTAGTAAATTCCATATCAAACACCTTAACTCCGTCATCTACCGTCCAAAGATGAATGGTATTGTTGTAGCGGCTAATAAAAACATCAAGAAGATCATGAAAAAGATGTCCGCCAACCACAAAGGATAGCCTGACTTGTTGCCTCTGACTTTATTAGCCTACAAAACTTCAATGCGTACTTCCACTGGGGAAACTCCCTACTCATTAGCCTATGGGATGGAAGCAGTGCTCCCCATAGAGGTGGAAATGGAATCCCTCAGAGTGTTGATGGACTCTCAGCTGGATAAAGACCAATGGGTACAAGACAGGTATCACCAATTGTCTCTCGTAGACGAAAGGCGTACCGCGGATATCTTCCATGGTTAGTTATATCAACAAAGGATCTCCAGATCCTACAAAAGAAAAGTTTGACTATGGCAGTTTAAATAACATGACTTGGTTTTGAAGAAGATCATTGACAACCAAGATCAGTCTAAGGGAAAATTCTCTCCAAATTGGGAAGGCCCGTTTATTGTCAAGGAGGTATTGATAGGAGGTGCTCTCAGATTACAAGAAATGGACGGCGATGAATTTCCACAACTCATCAACTCGGACACCGTGAAACGGTACTATGTCTAATGTTACCATCAAACAAACATCCTGGTTTTGGATCATCAGATCACTAGTCATTTCAGGTTTTCTAACCCTTTCTTACATACAAACTCTTCTTCACACTCTTCTGCCACACCAGGGAAACATACTCTTCAAGCCAGCAGCCTGGTTTCATTTTATTTCAAACCTTTCATACAATTTCGATTATCCCACCAGGGATTGAACCTTTCACATCTACAGTTTGTCCTTAATATAGGATCAAACTTTTTCACACTTGCAATTTGTCCGGAACTTAGGATCAAACTTTTTCACGCCTGCAGTTTGTCCCAAACATGGGATCAAACTTTATTTCCCCCATAGTTTAGCCTGCATATGGGATCAAACTTTTCTTCGGCTGCAAATCGTCCTGAGGGGAGAACTACGTCGACCTGATCTCCCCGATACCCAGGAGTACGTAGGCAACCATTTTATACGGCCCGATCGCAATAAAAAAAACAAAAACATTTCTACACCCTTCCTTTACAAAAATAAAAATAAAAACATTTCTACACCCTTTCACATTCAACGTTAAACCTCTTACACCATGTTCGAACTACGGAGACCTGATCTCCTCTTCAATAGGAGTACGTAGGCAGCCATTCATGGTTCGGTCTAACCCCTACCAAAAAAAAAGACTTGTCACTTGGTACTGGGATTAAACTTCAATCCACCATATTTCATCGGCTTCAGACCAAAGGGATGGAACTACCTGACCTCCCCCCCTACATGGGAGAGTAAGCGGCCATCTAAGCTGCGATTGTGCCTCAAAGAGCGACACCAATCCATAAGAGATGGAACTAACTAGGCTCCTTCTAAATAGGATTACTGGCGACCATCAGTGGTGCGGCCAATCTCAGAGAGGAAAAGCCACACTCCTCTCCTCATCTACATATAGAAACCAGTCCCAAGACACCAAAAAGACGGTATGGATACACACAAATCAATGATTCATTCTGACGGATCTTGAGACATCTTAATGTTCACCTATCAAGGATTAGTTCAGAATACATCAGATCACAAGCCCTGAAGAAGCAGGTAAAGTATCAAGCAAGTATCCAGGCGTAGCTAAAAGGGAAGTGAATCAAAATATATCTCCTTGACATATATAATGTTGTTTGATATATACAATATGAACTGTACATGACAAAATGGCTAAGCTAGTCTGTACAAAAAAATACAAGTCTATCTACAGATCGGTGTGTATGCGGGCTAGCAGATCTAACATAGTATCTCTCTCAGAAGAAGGGGGTAACGCTATGGTCTCCTGTATCAACATATCTATACGTGCCAACAAGTCCGAGGCTAACTGCATGGTGACATGATGCTCATCGATATATGCACTCATCTCGGCAATCATGCTAGTGGTGAGGGATCTCACTGTAGTACTGTCTTCAACAGCTACATCCCGAGCAGATAGGGCTGTGACAACCCGAGTAAAACTGGATTGTCCAGAATTTAAGATTTAAAGAATTAGTTATTAATAAAATGAATTTTTATTAATACTATTCTGTGCTATGTGTTTATTAATCATTCTAGAACCTAGAATGATTATTAATCAGGAAGATTCTAGCTACGAGATAGACTGAACGAGTAAGAATTTTCAAGAAAAAAATAAAATTTATCAGGGAACAAAATATTTTTGGGGAAAAAGACGAAATAAGCACTATTCACCCGACGAAACCCTAAGGGTTAGGGTTTGAATAACCTAAGCCTTTTCGAGAATTTGGTATGTCGAAATGACATTCCGTCGAAAGATTTGACGATAATATATCGTGAAAAGTTAAGTAAGCCGATAAAAATTTTTCTCAAAAAAAAACGCAAAATCAGACGAAATAAAAATGACGAAAAAGTAAATCTTGTATGTACTTTTCACTCGTTTAGCTACATTAGGGGAAAACGTGAAGGAAAACGCTTATTGGTGAAAAGTGTTTTTAGTTTTTCAGGAAATCCGAATAATACATAAAAGTTAATCGGTAAAGGAAAGACAAAATATCCAAAAATATTTGAATTCCGAGAATCGCAGTTTTTGAACTGTCGGACAAATTCCGCATGACAGAAGCACAAAGCTTCCAATGGAAGCTTCGTGAATAGTAAAGAGGTCTATTGAGGAGGTGTGAATAGTAAGGAGGTTAGGGCAAAATGACTAAAATGCCCCTAGCCTTGGTCTTCTATAAATAGAAAGCTTATTTCATTATTTATGGATTTTGAAAATCCTATAACACTTGAGAGAGAGAGAGAGAGAGCGGATGAGAAGGAGAAAAAGGAGGAAAAGCTTGCCCGAGTGCACGCTTTGTCTGCGGAATGAGATTAGGTAATCCAAAAACCTAACTTCTAGGTATTTTCTTTAAGTTTTTATGTTTAAAACATAACTTAATGAGAATAAGAAGTAGATGAGGTTAGGAATGATTTCATATGGTTGAAATCATAAGAAAATGAATAAATAAGAATTAGAAGTTAATTTATAAATTTCTTAAGGAAGTGTAAGATTCGTAATGAATTAGAACGATCCGAGTGGATTATATGTATGAGTAGGTGAAATAAGTAAGGAATGGTGTTCTATAACATCAAATTCCAAGAAAAAGTAAAATTGTAATCAAAATATCGATTAAAAATGAAGAACAAACGAAGAATGCGAAGAACACGCGAAGAACGCGAAGAACGTTGTTGATGGATAAATTTAAAACTATCTTAAGATAATTGTTGTTGATGTACAAGTTTAAAACCATCGCGTATAAGTTAGTTTCTTATTGCTTGGTTAGGAACGGTAGAAACGTTTATGAAGAACGGATTAAAACTGAGCTATAACGAAGTTATGGAGAAAATTCGTAAAAGATGAACGAGAAATGGAAAGTATGTAAATGAACCCGAACGTGTAGGGTTTCATAAGAATGTAAGAGAACGTATAAAATATGAGTCATGGACTCAAGAATGAACGAATTCTGAGTTCGGATAACCGAATTACGGACGAACAAATGAAGAACGTTAATAACGTAAAATAAATGAAGATTAAGCCAATTGAATGACATGTTAACAGATTCAAAACGAAGTTTTGTCTGAGGGTAATTGAAGTACGTAAGATAAGGAAGAGAATGGCTTTGGAACAACCTCGTTTCGAGCTATAACGAAGAAGATATGAGATTTCAAAGTAAGCAACTTAAGCAATTTCTAAGACTTAGAAAAATTTTCTAGGTTTTGTGCTCGGAGCCATGTAGCCTTGATCAAGCCTTGGGAGGCGGCGCTTCTGTATGAGGCCTGGGCCATCGACAACTCTTCGTGGCGCCATGCCATGAGAGAGATTGTGAAGAGAGTGGTGCCGCAGCGCCAACCTCGGTAGTTTGACACTACAAAGTGAAATTTGCAGTACGAGGTAAAGGAAGGGACCCGTGCAGCAAGACACAGGTCAGAGGAAAAAAGCCAGTGATGAGCTTTTAAGTGCTCTATTACTGGGGGGATGTGCAAGAAAGAAATATGAACATGTAGTTCAACTAATGTAACACTTAATCAAGTGTATTAAACCTTTAATGAAGGTTGAACGAAAAGATTAAACGAGATTAAAAGACAAAGAATGTAGACGCGGGTTACGAAACTGATATTCGGGGACCATAGTCACGATAAACGAATGTAAGGGATTGCTATGGTTGTGATTCCTTAGATGTTGAGTGACAAGGGTAATGTATAACATTTCAATGTTATGACATGGTAATGAGAGATGAATATAAAGCGTATAGACGCTGTGAACGCAACGTTGTTGCGATGAACTATCAGTCTTAGCATACAACGAAACGTATGGCTTTGACATTAAGAAAGAATATTGAACATGGGGTTCAGATGATAGTAATGAATGAAAGCAATTAAAACATTGGATGAAGGTTAAATAGAATTAAGAAACAAGCAACGTAAACGTTGTATATGTAAACGATTCTCATGAATCGTATTCATGTCGAGCGAACGTTCTAAGTGTACATTGGTTGTATAACTTAGACATTGATGAAGGTAGTAAGTAAGAAATGAATTATCAAGAAAGTCATAGCGAACGGTAATAAGATTAACGAAAGCCGAATGTGAGTCGGATGAGAATGTTAGAATGAAATATAAGTGTTGAACACTTTAACCGACGTGAAGGTTGAGTGGACACGAATATTAAACGGGTAGAACCTACACCCCGTGTATGGTTTGGCCGTAAGGTAATGAAGTTTAATGATTAAACCTGTAAACGGTGAAGAAGCTGAATTAAAGATAAGTACGTATAACGTAAAGAAGCCGAGTTAATGCTTATAACTTGGATGACGTTCCGAGTCGTATTAAGAAGACGTTATAAGATAAGAATAAGGTAATGTAAAATGCTTAACGCTATAAATGCATAGAATGAATAGGGAATGATCGTTCTGAGTATACAATAGACTGTATGACTTAAACGATAAAGAATAAATTCTGAGGTATGGCATTTAGTTGCCATAAAGCCATAAGGAATAAGAAATTGACTTAACGAACGTTATAGTTTAATGGTTTGAATAAGTTAAAGATGAATCTAGGTTGTAGTACAATTGTAACCTTTGATGGTTGACATATGGGAGTTAGGCTAAACAATTCCTTCAGAGAGTTAAGGTATATATGAAACTGGTAACCGATCTAACTCACTGTTATGGGCAGTGTAGATGAGACGGGAACTTGTTTGTTATTTATTTGTGGAAACCATTCAGAGTACCATATGGAATGCTAGCAGAGAAGCGATGTGTGCTGAGTCCTAAAGAAGGTATAAGAAGAAGATAAGAATGTAAATCATCAAAGATGATGAACGTATTGAGTAAGACATCTCCGTATGTCATGAAGTCGTAAACCGGTAATGAAAGTGGTCGCATAAACTTAGATTATAAGAACGCGAACCCTACGAAGTAATGTTAAGTAAACCAATGCGTAAAGTCAAGTATAAGACTAATTGGTGTATGGGTTATTTCCTTATGTGTTACATAGGAATTGGAATGAGTAGTTCAGCGTAAACTATAAGCTGTAGTTGTGCGTAAGGCAAGTTTCCTAACTTTATTCATATTTTAAATGAATGCTAGTTTCTAAAACTTCTCAGATGTTGAACTTGAGAAGTTCTATCTATGTGCAAAGTGTGATATTTATACAAGGTGGTAGAATGTATGAGGCCTTGTGCCACAATGTGAACACTTCGGTATTTCTATGAGATGAACTATTCTATGATTGAACTGTTCAATAAAAGAATGTTCTGTTTATACATGAACCATTATTGTTAAGTATGTGCTATTGATTCTAGCTAGACATAATGTGTATGAAAGAGAGTAGAGAATGAAAGTATTTCAAAGTGAATGTGACTAATGTTTTAAAATGATAGGAATCGAGATTATTCATATTATTCAAGCTGCTTCATAACCTTTGTTCGGTTATTGAGGTCTTAAAAAAATGTTTGAATTCTTAAAGTTGTTTGTTCAACTGTTATGACTTGCTGGGCAATTAATTGCTCACACTTGCTTAAAATAAAAACATTTTCAGCGAACGATGTTAGAAAGAACTTATGGATCCCGTAAAGATCAAGTTGATCGGCATCCAGAAGAAGTACTATTCATTATATGAATGAGCGTAAAGATCAAGCAAAGACTTGTAATATAGAATGATAGAATTAAACTATAGAATAGTTTAATGAATGATTATGTATCCTTGGTGGCGGATAAAAGTTACTTATACAAGATGTAAAGAATAATGTAATTATCATTATTTGTAATGAAAGAGGTTATAAGGTTTTAGAACCTAGGATTTGAGAATGTATGTTGTTATATTTAGCTATATAATGATGTATGTTTGGAAGAAGATAGGATCGTGACGTACGGAATCCGAATGTGAAAATAGACCAGATTTTGAGGCGTTACAAGGGCAGTATCCCGCTCAACAATCACAGCATCTCTGGCTGATCTGGCATCATCCCGCTCCTCAATAGTGATATCTCTCTGAGCTACAACCTTATCTCTCGTCAATAAAGCAGCGTCACTCCCATCAAGAGCCGTCAACATCAAGGCCCTAGCCTGATCTCTCTCGAAGGTCATCAGATGAAGACTCTGCTCTAAGTACTGTGCTGAATGCTGAATCACAGTAGCATTAGTACTGGGAGAATCCATCACAACTGCTGGCAACCCAGTAGTCAACTCCTCCTCGGTGGGAATATCAGTCTCCTCCAAGGGCTCCTCATCGTCAGAATCAATCCTCGACACTATGGATACTACCGCAACCAATGCCATCTCTGTCTCCATCCATATGGAATACTCTGCAGAACATCCCGGATGGCTAATGGAAAACTCAGCTAGCTCACACTGATCCCAACAGGCATACAACCTGGATTTGTCTTCTGCTGATAAGTGGCGGGAAGCTAAGTGCTGACTCAATGCCCCCTCAAAAGGATGGAAGTCCTGGAACTGGTCAAATTGACACATCATGGCCAGTGGGTGATAAGTAGTCATACCCCTCAAACCAGCAAGAGGGAGATAATCCACGCCTGGAGCATGAGTAATGAAGCTATAGGGTGAGCTGTGCCCTGTACATGGCAATATATCAAACAAATCTCCAATCCCTGCTAGGAAAACGGACCAAGATGCAGGATCTGTACACTCCGCAGGCTGGAAGGAGTATGACATGGATATCTCATGGGTAAAACAATACCCGTGTCATCTAAAAGTGTCAATCGGTCTCAAGTGTGACATGAACCACACATACAACATGACCAAGCTACCTGTGAATACCCCTGCAGGGTAGGTACTGCAAAATGTGGCTGATCTCAACGTCTTTGCTACAATCATAGGTACAATGGTGTGACCCTCCTTAAGAGCTCTCACTGCCATGATGACACCAATGTCTAACTCATCCATGTACCGTGGCATAAATACATATGATAATACACACAGTAGCAATACATCTACTATGGCCGAGTGCCAATGATCCTCTAGTATGGTGAAATCCCCGGAGTGCCATGTATAACTATCCTCAGAGCCAAATTTGTCCATCAAAAAATGCTGGGATATCATGTGACACCCCCAAAATAGGTCTACATCCCCCATTCTGAGTTGTCAATACACGGTACAGAAACAACTACAACTTTATTATTACAATAGTAAAACTGTGAGTTTAAATACAGATATTGCCATCTAGACAATATCCACATACAAATAAATCCTCATCATAATTATTGATACATTATTTTACAATAATGGTGAGGACTACTAAACAACTCTCCCTAGAACTTTCATTCCATACCCCGACTACAATCTTTTGCTATATTCTCGCCTCCCGAGAAGAAAAATGGAACAAAAAGGAAAAGGGTGAGCTCGACTAGCCCAAGAAAGAATATTATGACTAAGATAATATACAACAAAATTATCGTTAGTCTTCAACAGGAAAAATATAATAGAATACAATAGACAACAAGTTTTAAATCAATATTCATGAATGAAATAATAATTCATTAGAAGAGTTAAGTAGAATGCAAACTACTATCTTCTATGTATGAATTTTAAAGTTCATCGCCTATTTTATCCTCAGTAACATCAATCAATATGTATCTGGGATCAAATATTCATCCTTGCACTACAGGCCAAGGACATTCACCAGTTGGTCATGTTCATCTAAACATCTGTTCATCTTTGCACTACGGGCCAAAGATATTCATCAGAAATCATTCATCTTTGCACTACGGGCCAAAGATATTCATCAGAAATCATTCATCTTTGCACTACAGGCCAAAGATATTCATCATAAATCATTCATCTTTTAAGACTGAGGATGATGAAAAATATTTATTTTTTTAAAGAAACGAATCCAGTGAAACAAAATGACAAGGATTAAGGATTAAGGATTCGTACTTTGTTTTATCCAAGTCCAAAAATACCTCAAAAATAATCATAGTGGTGTAAAATTCAAGAATGATCAAAACATGGATACAATCAAAGCTAGTATCCACAATAGATATTTTGGACGAAAAGAAAAATTTTCATTTTTCAGATGAATAGTCTTAAATGATTCGTGAATAGTCATCAGATATCGTGAATAGTCCAGATATCGTGAATAGTAACTCAGACACCAAAAGTTCCAAATTTGATAAAAACTTCAGATCAATATTTCAAAGATAATGATATTGAAAAAAAAAATAATATCATTATGAAAAAAATAATATCCCTTACCTCGAAAGATCGATATTTAACCTGGAATCTTTGGATATAGACTATATCTTGAACTTTCACCGTATAGCAATACTCAAAGTATACTCAAAATACTCACAAGAATACGCTCGATAATATAGAGAGAAAACTTGAGCTTTACGGTGTGATTTTCAATTCTAACCTAAGCACCTATTTATAGGAAATTGCTTAGAACACCAAAGCGAAAATTTAATAAAATATTAATATTTATAAAAATATTATACGTATTCTTTGAAATCTGAATCTCAAAGAATTCACACATGCCAACCTTCTAGAAGAAAATAAAAAAATGTTTTTCTAATTTAAAATAATTTAAACTTCCAAAAAATTAATTATTTGAGCTTGAACTTCAATAATTCACAATAAATAGCCCTTTTATCGAGAAAATTGAATCTCATGAGTTTTTATAGGAAATTCAATTCTCTACAACTTTTTCGGAAGAAAGTTTTTCTAAATTCCCAAATGAAATTGACCAAAATCCATAAACGGGTCATTTTAGAGGCTATAATCAAATTTCAAATCGAATAAATGGGGTCCACCGACATGTTTAACATGTTTTAAACATTTATTGCAACAAAATACTCTTCCTCCTCGTATACTCATATATCCCACATTCGTTGTAAAAATATCACCATTATTATATTATTAAAATATAATAATATATATTTAAATGAATTATTTTATCAGAAAAAAATAAAATTTCAATTTTTAACAATTGTCACATTAAAAATTTTCTCCATCTATATCCACATAAAATCAATATTTTCCTCATCATATGAATCAATAATTAATTATTCACAAATAATATTACAGAATCACAATATTGACAACCAGGCGGTTCCCGGAAAGAGGGGCTTTCCAATAAGAATTTCTCCTTATTGGCGCGCAATTAGGTGACCAAACCTCTCCTTAGACAGAACTTTCTAGACATTGCCAATAATGTTATCTAATAATATTATTCAGATAATATGAATTATTGTTTCGACAATGAAAAATACTGTGTAATGACAATTATTAAAACAACAGCAATATAAAATATCAACGCAGCAATTATTGAATCAATAAAATAAAACACTGAACAGTAATTACTGTAACCATTATTGAGTAGTGCCTTCTTACGTAAGAGTCAATAATTGGTGCAATACCGTGTGCTACCGTTCAACAACGCGTATGTTTTAACCACCGGGTATTCCAATAGTGTAAACGGTAACAACTACGCCGTTATTTTTAAACAACTTATATTTGTCATTTTCTTCCTCCAATCGCTTTTTGTTATGGGGCCCACATGGTTGCGCTCAGTAAATTTTAATATTCCGACGCATGACGAATATTCCACGACCAAACGAATATTCCCCGACAACAATGAATATTTTATAACCACTTGCTTATTTTGAAATATTTGCGTATTTTACCCGTAACTATCCACATTAATCACATCAACCCTTACTATTTCAAAATAATAATTAGAGGAAATTAAATTTCATTTATTAATTATTTGGGATCTTACAACCTCCCCTCCTTATGAAATTTCGTCCTCGAAATTAGCGTCACGATACTGGTGTTTTGAAAAGATGAGGATACCTCGCTTTCATTTCCGCTTTCCAACTCCCGGTCATTTCCTCTATAGTATGGTTTCTCCACAAGACTTTAACTTGTGGTATGACCTTCGTCGTAGGGGGACATGCTCCTTCCTATCCAAGATCTTGACAGTACTTCCTCATACGTTAAGTCTTGACTATCTCGTCCGGTTCTAACTCAATAACGTGATTCGGGTCTTTCACATATTTACGAAATGAGATATGTGAAACACATTATGAACACGAGACATACTTGGAGGTAACGCGAGTCTATAGGCTACATTTCCTACTTTCGGTCAAGAATTTGAAATGGACCAATAAATCGTGGATTGAGCTTTCCTCTCTTCCGAATCTTGTAACTCCTTCCATGGGGCAACACGCAACAATACATGATCCCCTATACTAAATTCCACATCCTTTCGATGAAGATCCGTATAACTCTTTTGTCGATCTTGTGCCGTTTTTGTATACGTTGTCGAATCATTTGGATCTTTTCGGTGAGTCATATCGTACTTAACTTTCGGGTCCCAACAATGTTGCTTCACCCACCTCATCCCAACATATTGGAGAGCGACACTTTCGTCCATATAATGCTTCGAATGGGGCCACACCTATACTTGCCTGATAACTTTTGTTGTAGGAGAATTCCACCAATGGTAAATACTTATCCCAACTGCCCTTGAAGTCTAGGACACAGAGTCTTAATAAATCTTCAAGAGTTTGAATAGTCCTCTCGATTGTCCGTCATTTTGAGGATGGTATGCCGAATCGAATCTTAAATCCGTACCCATAGCTTTTTGCAAGCTAACCCAAAATCTTGAAGTGAATCTTGGTCACGATCCGAAACTATGGATATTGGCATGCCATGCAATCTCACAATCTCATTTACGTACATTTGAGCAAGACGTTCAAGGGAATAAGTCTCCCGTATTGGCAAGAAATGAGCAGACTTGGTTAATCTATCAACAATAACCCAAATAGCATTTATGCCTTGAGAAATCGTGGGAAGTCCCGTAACGAAATCCATGGTAATGTGTTCCCACTTCCATTTCGGAATCTCAAGTGGTTGCAATGGTCCCTTAGGCACTTGATGCTCTGCCTTTACACGTTGACAAGTTAAACATGTTGAGATAAACTTTGCAATCTCTCTCTTCATATTGTTCCACCAAAATGTATGTCGAAGATCACGATACATTTTAGTACTTCCCGGATGGATTGCAAATGGTGTATTGTGTGCCTCCATCATAATCTTGTACTTCAAATCAGAATCGTTAGGAACACAAAGTCTGGAGTGGACTCGAAGTATTCCTTCTTCATCAATTCTCGCTTCCGAAATAGCTCCTTCTTGTACTTTCTTCTTCATATGCATCAGCTCCGGGTCGGTGGCTTGAGCAACCTTAACTTTTTCTATTAAAGTTGGCTCTATGCGTATATTTGACATCATCGCACTCGTTCCTGCATATGATCTTCTACTCAACGCGTCAGCTACCACGTTCGCTTTTCCAGGATGGTATTGAATAGTGTGGTCGTAGTCTTTCAATAGCTCGAGCCAACGTCGCTGCCGCATGTTAAGTTCTTTTTGAGTGAAGAAATATTTAAGGCTTTTATGGTCTGAATATATCTCCACTTTCTCTCCATATAGATAGTGCCTCCAGATCTTTAAGCGAAAACGATCACGCTTGACTCTCTATCATGAGTAGGATAATTCCTCTCATATTCTTTAAGTTGTCATGAGGCATAGGCTATGACTTTCCCATGTTGCATGAGAACACATCCTAACCCTTTGCCCAAGCATCATTTGAGATAACAAATCCATCCGAACCAGATGGTATTGTTAGAACAGGTGCCGAAATAAGTCTCCTTTTAAGCTCTTGGAAACTCTTCTCGCACTCTTCGCTCCAAACGAATTTTGTATCCTTCCGAGTTAGATGAGTTAACGGAGTAGCGATTCGAGAAAACCCTTCCACGAATCTCCGATAATAACCAGCTAAGCCCAAAAAGCTACGTACTTCAGTCACCGACTTCGGTTGCTCCCAACTTTGTATTGCTTCAATCTTCGCCGGGTCAATAGATACTCCATGTTTTGACACCACATGCCCAAGAAATGCTACTTCCTCAAGCCAGAACTCGCATTTCTTTAACTTGGCATAAAGCTTGTTTTCACGAAGCCTTTGGAGTACCAGCTTCAAATGGTGCTCATGATCTTCACTTTTTGGAATATATGAGGATGTCATCAATAAAGACAACAACGAACCCGATCCAAATACTCTTTGAATACTCGGTTCATCATATCCATGAAAGCCGCAGGAGCATTAGTCAATCCGAAAGACATAACTAAGAATTCATAATGCCCGTACCGAGTTCTAAAGGCAGTCTTTGGAATATCCTCGCCTTCTAATCTTCAAACCGATGATATCCGAGCGAAGATCGATTTTTGAAAAGAATTGTGCTCCTTGCAATCGGTCAAACAAGTCATCAATACGAGGTAGAGGATACCTATTCTTGATAGTGACATGGTTCAATTCCCCGATAGTCAATACAAAAGTCGCATACTCCCGTCTTTCTTCTTTACAAATAAAACAGGAGCACCCCAGGGAGATGTACTAGATTTAATGAAACCAATGTCCAACAACTCCGTAGTTGGACCTTTAACTCCTGAAGTTCAATAGGAGCCATTCGATATGGGGTTTTAGAAATGGGCTTTGTACCAGTTCAAGGTCAATAAAGAATTCAACTTCACGTTACGGGGTAGACATCGGAAGTTCTTCGAAATACGTCCGGAAAGTTAATAACAACAGGAATATTATTCAATTTTGACGTGTCTTTATTCAAATCCATAACATGGGCTAAGAAAGCTTGACATCCATTTTTTAATAAACGAATAGCTTTATGATTAGATATGACAGTGATTGATTTTAATGGTTTAGTTGCTTGAATTCGAACAACAGGTTGTTTAGGAATATGAAAGCTAACAACCTTACGAAAACAATCAATTTTGGCATGATGAGTAGTTAACCAATCAATCCCTAAAATCACATCAAAAGCAAGTATCTTTAAAGAGATAAGGTCAACAGGTAAGATAAGGGTGCCAACATGGATTAGACAAGATTTATAAACAGTGGATGTGATGAAAGTTTCTCCTAACGGAGTTTCTACAGATAGGTCAAAGTCTAATTTCTCCGGAGTCAAGTTTAAACGTTGAGCACAAGCAGGAGAGATAAATGAATGGGTAGCACCGGTATCTAGTAAAGTATAAACTTCACAAGAATTTATAAATAGCTTACCCGTGATCACCTCGTTTGGGTTCCTCGCATTTTGACCAGTCACAACAAACGCTCTTCCAGGAACCGTTAACTTTGACTTTTCTGGGACAGTCTTTTGAGTCACCGTCCCCGCTGAACTAGGTTTCGCTACCGTGCAATCTCGAGCGACATGTCCTTCCTTTCCACAATTATAGCATACCTGGAACTGTTGTGGGCAGTTTGGACGGATATGTCCCTCTTTCCCGCATTTATAGCATATGACCGGTGGTCGTTCTCCTCCCTTGGAACCGATTCTTTCTGGCACTGTCGTCTTCACATGGTCGTTGTTGAATCTCCTCTTTTAAAATCTCCTCCCCGACTCGCTTCTTCTATTTTCATGGCCATGATTACCACCAGAGTGGTTACCATTTTGTCCGCCTTTTTCTTTCTCCACCGATTATTGTTGTTTTGTTGATTCTATATCTAAAGATGATCCTCGATTGTGGTACCTCGGTTGACCGTACTAGATTATCTCGCTCTAACAATTGAGCCTCATTAACAACATCCTGAATAGAGAGAAAATTTATGAGAGATGAGATATTGACGTATCTTAGGGTTTCAAACCTCTCGAAACATCCGCGTCATACGTTCCTCATTCTCCACCAAATGAGGTGCAAACACGGATAACTCTGCAAATTTACGCCTCGTCTTTGAGACACCGCCAGTTGTTCTGCTCCCGATCTAATAAACTCCACTTCCTTCATATAACGAACACTTTCGTGAAAGTATTTGTCATTAAATAGTTTCAAACGCTCTCTAAGACATGTTGGCCGTGGATGGGTACGCTTCACGCACTCCCACCAAGATCCGCCTTCGCCACGGAACATAAAGGTGGCGAATGGAACCTTCTGTTCCTCTGTGCATCCCAAGACATCGAATATCTTGGTAATTTGCTTGACCCATGTTTCTGCCATGATCGGATCTGGCTTTCCCTTAAATTCTGGTGGTCCCAACTCTTTGAACTGCTTGGCTGTGACAACCCGTGAATTGCTATCATTTCCTCCTATGTTTTGAACACGAGTCTCCCTCGTCTGATTTTGCATGAACTGCAAAAAGCTTCTAAATATCCCCTCGTTCATCATCTGCTCAGTGGTGTTGTTCACATGAGGAATATTGCCAGCCTGTTGCACGTTCTCCTCGTTGGTGAGTACAGGCGTCTCCACGGTCTCATTTCCATTGTTAATATTCTCAGTCGACATTCTCAAATACTGTCATAAAACAAGGGTTAATTAAGGAAATCAATATATCACATAATATCCCTATATACTGACCAATTATCAAATAAGCTTAGGTAGGACACACTAGCGAAGGATTTACTCGTCTCTCCCCTCCTAGTTCTATTCCCCGATCTCCGCCAGAGATCATATCCCTAAGCTCTGATACCAACTGTGACACCCCCAAAATAGGTCTACATCCCCCATTCTGAGTTGTCAATACACGGTACAGAAACAACTACAACTTTATTATTACAATAGTAAAACTTTGAGTTTAAATACAGATATTGCCATCTAGACAATATCCACATACAAATAAATCCTCATCATAATTATTGATACATTATTTTACAACAATGGTGAGGACTACTAAACAACTCTCCTAGAACTTTCATTCCATACCCCAGACTACGTACTTGCTATATTCTCGCCTCCGAGAAGAAAAATGGAACAAAAGGAAAAGGGTGAGCTCGACTAGCCCAGTAAAGAATATTATGACTAAGATAATATACAACAAAATTATCGTTAGTCTTCAACAGGGAAAAATATAATAGAATACAATAGACAACAAGTTTTAAATCAATATTCGCAGCGGAAATAATAATTCATTAGAAGAGTTAAGTAGAGAATGCAAACTACTATCTTCTATGTATGAATTTTAAAGTTCATCGTCTATTTTTATCCCTGTAACATCAATCAATATGTATCTGGGATCAAATATTCATCCTTGCACTACAGGCCAAGGACATTCACCAGTTGGTCATGTTCATCTAAACATCTGTTCATCTTTGCACTACGGGCCAAAGATATTCATCAGAAATCATTCATCTTTGCACTACAGGCCAAAGATATTCATCATAAATCATTCATCTTTTGCACTACAAAGCCAAAGATATTCATCATAAATCATTCATCTTTTAAGACCGAGGATGATGAAAATATTTATTTTTTAAAGAAACGAATCCAAAGAAACAAAATGACAAGGATTAAGGATTAAGGATTCAGTACTTTGTTTTATCCAAGTCCAAAAATACCTCAAAAATAATCATAGTGGTGTAAAATTCAAGAATGATCAAAACATGGATACAATCAAAGCTAGTATCCACAATAGATATTTTGACGAAAAGAAAAATTTTCATTTTTCGATGAATAGTCTTAAATTCGTGAATAGTCTCAGATATCGTGAATAGTCTTGATATCGTGAATAGTAACTCCGACACCAAAAGTTCCAAATTTGATAAAAAACTTCAGATCAATATTTCAGCATAATGATATTGAAAAAAAAAATAATATCATTATGAAAAAAAAATAATATCCCTTACCTCGAAAGATCAATTTCTTAACCTGGAATCTTTGGATATAGACTATATCTTGAACTTTCACCGTATAGCAATACTCAAAGTATACTCAAAATACTCACAAGAATACGCTTCGATAATATAGAGAGAAAAACTTCAGCTTTACGGTGTGATTTTCAATTCTAACCTAAGCACTTATTTATAGGAAATTGCTTAGAACACCAAAGCGAAAATTTAATAAAATATTAATATTTATAAAAATATTATACGTATTCTTTGAAATCTGAATCTCAAAAATTCACACATGCCAACCTTCTAGAAGAAAATAAAAAAATGTTTTTCTAATTTAAACTTCCAAAATTAATTATTTTGAGACTTGAACTTCAATAATTCACAATAAATAGCCCTTTTATCGTAAAAATTGAATCTCATGAGTTTTTATAGGAAATTCAATTCTCTACAACTTTTCGGAAGAAAGTTTTTCTAAATTCCCAAATGTAAATTGACCAAATCCATAAACGGGTCATTTTAGAGGCTATAATCAAATTTCATCAATAAATGGGGTCCAATTGACATGTTTAACATGTTTTAAACATTTATTGCAACAAAAATACTCTTCCTCCTCAGATACTCATATATCCCACATTCGTTGTAAAAATATCACCATTATTATATTATTAAAATATAATAATATATATTTAAATGAATTATTTTATCGTAAAAAAAATAAAATTTCAATTTTTAACAATTGTCACATTAAAAATTTTCTCCATCTATATCCACATAAAATCAATATTTTCCTCATCATATGAATCAATAATTAATTATTCACAAATAATATTACGAAATCACAATATTGACAACCAGTGCGCTTCAGGAAAGAGGGGGGCCTTTCCAATAAGAATTTCTCCTTCTTGGCGCCGCAATTAGGTGACCAAACCTCTCCTTAGATGAACTTTCTAGACATTGCCAATAATGTTATCTAATAATATTATTCGATAAATATGAATTATTGTTTCGACAATGAAAAATACCGTAATGACAATTATTAAAACAACGAAGAATATAAAATATCAACGCAAAGAATTATTGAATCAATAAAATAAAACACCGAATAAAGAATTATCGTAACCATTATTGAGTAGTGCCTTCACGTAAGAGTCAATAATTGGTGCAATACCGTGTCTTCTGCTTCAACAACGCGTATGTTTTAACCAACCGGTATTCCAATAGTGTAAATCGGAATAACTACTTCTGTAGTTATTTTTAAACAACTTATATTTGTCATTTTCTTCCTCCAATCGCTTTTTGTTATGGGGCCCACATGGTCGCTACTGGTCGCATTTAATATTCCCGACAAGCATTTAATAATATTCCACGACCAAACGAATATTCCCCACAACAATGAATATTTTATAACCACTTGCTTATTTTGAAATATTTATGTATTTTACCCGTAACTATCCACATTAATCACATCAACCCTTACTATTTCAAAATAATAATTAGAGGAAATTAAATTTCATTTATTAATTATTTGGGATCTTACATATCATGTGGCCGGATGTGAGCTCATCCTGCTGACCTACGCCTCAAATTTACTGAGAGGTCATAAATCTGTCGGCCATGCACCGATGGCCATCCGCTGTAGAAGGTCACATTCAATGGCGGCCATCAATCGCATATACTCCTCCAAGGTAGGAGTCAACTAAAGGATACCAAACTGGAAGACCTGCCTCTCCAGTATCCAATGCTCCAGCATACCCTCTACAAAACCTATGGGAACCTGAAACATCAGGAGAGTCATAGTATGATGTAATAACTGATCTACAGTCACCTTGTCTGAAGGTGACATACTATCATACCAGGATCTCAGACGGGATGCCACCAATACTAGTGGGGTATGATCAATTCGGCTAACTTTCGAAGAAGACATCTGTGTGGGCCGTATCAGAAGACCATCCAGGGGTCAATGCTGAATATCTCTGGACATACATACATATGCATAACATAATACATGCATGATAAATAATAGATGGCAATATGATATAGAGAATGGAAAAATGTACATACATTCTTAAGTATATCATCATCTAATACATCTCTGTACAGCTAAAAATACAAGGAAATGGGGCACATACGCCCTACATCTAACAGAGGCCTATCAAAAGATATAGCGAGAATGGGGCAAAGCCACCCAGTGTCTAACAGAGGCCTATCAAAAGAGATAACGAGAATATACATCAGAATAAGACAATGGTGTCAATGTCTACATCATCAATCCTGTCAAGCTGATGTAACTCCTCCTGAGTCAATGGATCTCTATCCACAGGGATATCAGGCCTATACAATGAAGGATCAGCACCGACAAAGCCATATGGGTCACCTGAATGGCCAGTGCCAGAGCTGGAAGGATCAAAAGTATCTGCCTCTGAAGGATCTCTGCCCAAGTGCCGGATAAGGAAATGTGCCCGGTCCAACTGTCGGGTCAAACTATCAATCTGTGTCAAATGAGTCAGATCTCGGACACAAGCTAGCCAATCCATCATCATCACAGATCCTAGAACCATATCCCCCATGAACTGAGTGGCGCAGGTCTGGAATCCAATGGTGCGAGGGGTCCACCAATGCTGGAATATCTTCTGAGTGTAGGGACCCTCTGACAGTGTAAAACCGTCAACACCCAACAATGGGATATCAATGATAGGTGACTGTGAAACAAGCCAATAACGCCTGGCAGGAGGCAAGATCGGTATACGAATCTCTCCTGTGGTGCTCCTAATAGCACGCTCTCCTAGATAGAGCTCCCATCCTCCATTTGTGAAGAGAGGAACCCTACAGGTGGAAATCACGTACTCGACACTAGTCGGGTATCCATCCTCAAATCCAATGGTCAAGTGCTCCCCGGAATAGGGAATCTATGTGATGACATCAGTTATCAACAACTCCAGTTGTAGGCGATAATGAGTAAAACCCTAAGCTACAGGGACCTCCGCCAGTATGGAATGATGCCATCGTCATCCTCGTAGATAGGTATCTAATGCTAACACACTCACGGGACGCAAGCATAGGAGCCTCTCATAGGCCCAAAACTTCCAACATAAAGGCAAACATCTGTTGTTAGTCAACATTCTTAACCTATACATGGGAAATTATAAGAGAAATACTCACCAGCAGAAATGGGTAAAATCCTAGCCAAGCCTCTGTTAAGCCCTGTGAGCGCATACGCATGCCCTTGAGGAAATAAGCAAAGGTGTAGGAGCCCTAATCATACTCTCCAATACGGTCCACGTGTCATGTGGCGCTTACCAAAGCAAATAACACCGTAGAAGGGTTATCAGCTATGAAGCAACCCCTAATGATCATCAGGAAAAATCGTCGAAGAATGCGATCCTTGACTCTCACATCATCGGGTATGGGATCACTCAACAGCCCGCTCATAGCGTCTACGCTCAAAGGACCTGTACGCACAGTCCTACCCTTGAGCGCCTCCGCCGGAACTCCTAGCAAGGATATGACGGCAGTCAGGGTAATATTCGTCATATAAGGTACTGGTTCCCCTCCAAACTCCATACCGGTGATAAATCGCCAATCCATCGGTGTCATCATCACCTCACAATCCAATAAATGAAGAGACTGAGTCTGGTGAAACCAGCGCTCAGACAATGCCCTGAGGTAAACCCAGGGAAAATGACGGGGAAGGATGGAAAAGAATGCCCCAAATCCTCAGTCATGCACAATCGCTCTATAGTCAGGATGCAGGGCCTGGTACATGGAGTAAATGCTGAACCAGTTCCCTCTAGGTTGTGTAAAGCTGCGAACCTACATCACAAAGTAGATCGAAATCAGAATCCTTTACTCCTCATCAATAGGAAAGAAGGAAGATCAAAATCTAGCTTTGTATCTCATTTGCGTGCAGTAAACTGAAGGGTGTCGACGTAAATCACCCAAAAGCTCTAGGTTCACCACCTAAATGCCTGGGAGATCCCTACAGGGAACACGAGCAGCAGGAGTGGGATCCGCAACTGGTACATCCTCCTCCTCGTCCTTCACATCCGGTACATCAACTCGGACAGGACGTATCACCGCCTCCACCAGACAACGAGGTTGTCTGACAGAACGGGGTCGAGGCACTTTAGAAGCCCTCCTTTGTACACCAGAAGTGGTCCTGTGGGAACTACTCAAGTGATCTGGATCCATATATATCTGGACAACAAGTCTCCAAATCAACTCAGAAAGGGTGTGGTATTTTTTAAACCTGGAGCTTTTCAAAATGCACTTTATGGCTACATGCATGCATGCATTATTTTAACATATGTCTACAGTAGAGTTAAAAATGCATGACTACCCAATGCCTATATTTTGGAAATTTTTTGCCATAGTCCCCTTTGTAAATAGGACTATCCACATGCACATAGACATGACAAGGTGGCCATTCAGTAGCACACCTGCCCACAGTCATATACATCCTACATGCATTAATACATCACAGTAAAAAAATCCGTAAGGGTAGCCTAATTACCAGGATTATTTTTTCTTTTTTCACCTTTGCTCATTTGTCCTCAAATAGGATAAGAAATAGCAAAAAAAAGGTGCCAATTTAACTGTTTTAAAAGTCAAAATTTTCATATCATTATGTTTAGCATGGTTTAATACTAACATTTACTATGTTGAATATTTTTTATCAAGTCATTTAAGCATGCATATTCACTACTATGTGTTTAAATGCATTTCATGTGATATTTCATTTTCCAACGGATAAAAACTGGAAAAAAAGACATGCATGCGTTACCAGGACAGTGTAGAACACTTGTACGGTGACAGAATTTATAGAAAGACTCCCGAACTCAGCAGATCTAAAGAAGAGCTCTCAAATTTCCTTCGTTGTGCAACATAAAATGACTTGAAAAGGAAACATGCAGCCTTAATAGCCATCCACAGCTGGCCATAGGTGGACCTATGGCTGCTGCAAGTGTACCTGTGGCTTCCCTAGGTGGGGCCCATATCTTCAGCTCGGTCTAGTTTGAGTTGCAAAGGAGTTCTCACAAGCTGAAAAGGCCAAATCAGGAATAAAAACGCTACACGATTGAGCAGAATAGCCTGAAATCCTGGTTTCCACGGGCCAAATGGCGGTTTTATATATCACTCATTGGTATTGGCCCAAGCACAGGGTACACTATACCGATGATCTTAGCTGTTGCAAATTACACTCGGTAATACCTTGCGCAGGTCCGATGCCCTCAGTTCAGGGTTGTAACCCTAAACCCTTCTTTTTCCCCAGCGGAGTTTCACTCAATTCAACCATTAATGCACACGTCAATGAAGGTCAAGCAACCTTGATAGTTTTCCCAATAAGGATCTTATCTATTGATGCACATGTCAGCGATGGTCAGACAACCCTGACAATACAAACTGTTGGCAGTAACTCCGACAAAACATTGGTATGTCCTGGTGGTACAAATTAGGAGAGATCATCCTCATCGAAGAGGACCGATGATGGAATATGCTATACACATCCTCAAACAGACAAATCACATCCTCACAGAGTCTCTTAAATGAAAAATACATCTTCAGTGAAAAGTCTGTACCAAGGATTCAAGACTTTGGTGATAACCCCAATGTCAATAATCCTAGAGATTCCTAGTAACTGTGGATCGCACGTCCAAGATAGTTCATCAGGCTACTTATTTATTGTCATCCCCGGTAGAAGCAACAAGGAGCCGACAATCATCCCACCATATTAGAAAACAATCCAACAAACCACATACATTTACATCATGTTGCTATACATTGCATCATGATTATCTTGTCATATTTCAAGTGTCTAGTATTATTTATCCTATCCATTCCATTACATTGCATGAATATGATCAGAGGGGCATCTGTAGACACTCAAAATTTTTTCTGCATACCTGTTACTAACATTGCAGGAAGCAGAATCTTCTTTCAGAGATAACCCTGGAAGACAGCTCAACTTAATCCCGGAAATACCACCAGAAGTTCAGTTTCAACCCCGGAAAATACACCGGGAGTATCATTCCCAACCTCAGAGATAACCCCGAGATGTTCAGTCTCAGTCCCAGAAATAACACCGGGAAAGACAATGTCAACCTCGGAGATAGCCCCGAGGAGTACAATTACAGTTCCGGAGATAACCCCAGAAATGCTTATTTCAAACTCATGCAGTCAGCTTCAACCTCGGAAACAACACCGAGGCACTCAGTTCCAATCTCGGAGATAACCCCAAAAGGACAGGCACACCTCAAAGATAACACTAAGGACATCCAACACTTGCAGTAGCCCAATCTCAAAGATAACCCTAAGCAACGTCTGCTTTACCAGCCCAAACTGGAGATAACCCTGGCGAAGGGCAAAATCGTCAATTTTTCCATCTCAAACCCACATGGCTTCGTCTCAACATATATTCTACACAATAATGTCCCATAAGAACCAAGGAATTGCAATCCCGAGTGACTATTACGTAAGGCAGAACACCAGATAGAATTTGAAGCTTGAAGACCAAGGACATGGTTCCAACTTCCTGACTTTGTACAACCTCTAATCTCATGTCATTGCGTAGCTCTCGACAGCAGCATGCCGAAACAGGTCTTATACACCTCAATCGGATGCCCGGATTGAAGTTCTAAAAGCTCGAGCGGACATCACGTTGCACGCGTGCATGTACTTCGAGCCGGTGGGACCCTTGAAGCCCGGGGCACCCCGGGTAGCCGCAAGTGCATCTGCGGCTCCCCCCTCTATAAATAGAGGGCTAGGGGTGAGGAAGCCCTGTCCAATTTTCTCTATACACACCCTAAACTGAGTGCTTTCTCATTTTAAACAATTGTGAGTTCATATATAGCTACTTTTTATCGGCGGGAGCCGAGTGTTCATCCATTTAAAGCTATAGAAGTCTTCTTTTGCAGTCCACTATAAGCCTTCTTACACACTTTAAAGTCTTTCTCTTCATCTTTGCACACACTTTTCTTCACGTTGAGAGTCGTGTTGTGTGTGTAGGCCCGGACTTCGATCCATGGTTTTACTTCTGTTTGTATATATACTTATATATATATATATATATATATATATAGACTAACATTATCTAGTTATGCCTGAATTGAGCCTGGGCTTATGTCCGGAGCGTTTACTCACTTTTCTATATATATATACTTATATATATGAACTGTTGTCGAACTCTGTTCGATGAGCCTGAATTTTACATCCGGAGCGCATACTTGCTTTATATATATATATATATATAAACTGTTGTCGAACTCTGTTCGATGAGACTGGATTTTACATCTGGTGCGTTTACTACATTTATATATATATATATATATATATATATATATATATATTTACATGGTTCGGAGTTTACTTCGTGGCTTTTTACTGCTTTATTTACATTTAGTCATGCCTGGAGTTTACTTCGTGGCGGTTAATCGTATTTTACAGCTTTATTTACATTTCTGATCCCCCATGGAGGTGCTTCATGGTGGTTGATCTTGTTTTTATTGCTTTATTTACATTTCTGATCCCCCATGGAGTTGCTTCGTGGTGGTTGATCATGTCTTTATATATATATTTATCGCTTTTATATATTTACATTTTTGATCCCCCATGGAGGTGCTTCGTGGTGGTTGATCATGTCAATATATATATATACAGCTTTTATATATATAACTGCTTACTGCTTTCATATAAACTGTGGCATCATGTGAGCCTAGGAATCATGTGATCACAGATTCAGTCTACTGAATCTAGATTCGGTTCCCATGATGGACATTTTCAGCTGTAAGCAGCTTGGAAATTATTCACGGTGTTTGGATTTCCTTCGATGGCTTTTATACCCATGAGGAGTTCGGCACCGCTTTGTATATTATTTTTCTCGAATATGATTCGCATCTCAAAAATAAAAGCATTCAAGCCGAACATATAATAAAATGGAAGTATCAAAGGCCTCAATTATTATTGAGCACAGGGTTTGAAAAACCTCTTTTCCAAAACATCATTGCTATATCTTGTTTAAAATTGAATTTTTACACAAATTCAAACCCTTTGTATATAGGTGCGAACGAGACATAGCACTACTTCCAAATAACTGCACATTAACTCACACACACACACACACATTCATATAACAGTTTCTTGAAAAGTAGCGGTCACCGTGGTAACATGGATGTCGGGGGGTGCCTAACACCTTCCCTCCGCATAATCAAGCCCCTGGACCCTAATGAATCTCGGTTTAATAGACTCGTCTAGCAGTGTTACATCAATGTGTCAATGTGTAAACCTTTTGTCGATTGCGTTGGTGCAACCAGTTAAAAATACCAACTGGCGACTCTTACAGTCAAATCGTCAACATATACATGTCGGACCTTTTCATAACTTGTTTTTTCAAACAAATCTCACCTAACATGAGAACACCAAAGAACAAAAACAGAAAAGCGAAGATATTCTTGAAGAAAACATTTACTATTTTCTACACTCAAAACTTCCTTAAACTCTAAAGAAATACGCTCAATATTATAGAAGAAGAATTCTCTGATTCTGGTGTGATTTTCATCTCTAAACTGAGCATCCTTTTTATAGGAGAATGGTTGGATACTATTTGAATTTAAAAAATCATGGGTGCACAGTAAAGGATTCACGGGCGTTCACCGGCTGAAAACTTTTAAAATTTTTGATTTTACTATGCTGCACTATGCAACACTATGCACACACTATACAGTACTATGCAACACTATGTAGTACTATGCATAATAAAATTTAATATATTCTATTTTACATAAAAATAAAACTTATAATATATATATATATATATATATATATATATATATATTAGTACTCACTCCAATGACATAATTCCCCCCCTGACTTTATATATATATAATACATATATATATAAAACAAAACTGAGATAACTTTCAACCGATAATTTTAAAAAATGGGTAAGTGGGGGTCCATATAATAAGCCAAATTTAAAACAAATGCTTCATAAAATCCCCTCTATTTATCTTAATTCACATACCTAGAAATAACCTCCTTTATGTATAAGTTAGCTAAAACGTCTAGGTTGAACTTGACTTTGATTGGTAAGAATTGAGCAAATTTAGTCATACTATAAGACCCCAATTTTTATGAATAAAGATTTAATTTTCTCTAAATATTTTTTTTGAGTAATAAGGTATGGCTTTGATATAATGTTATAGTTGTGAGTAATATTTACAAATTTTGCAAAGTATGCAAGTTGTCATAAAATATTCGTTTGGTCGGAGAATATTCGTTTTATCAGGAAATATTCGTACGACGACACAATCATTGGTGGACCCCACAACGGAATTATTGTCGAAGTGAGAAAACGATAGAAATATCTTTTTATAAAAATAATGGCAAAAGTTTTACTGTTAACTGTTGAAATACCCGGTGATAAAAGTATAATAATACGCGTGATTGCATAGTAGCACACGGTATTGTACAGTATCTTTGATTATTGATGCTTACGTGAGAAGTCACTCAGTTTTGTTCAATTATTGTCACGGTAATTGCTGCATAATATCTCATGTTATTGATTCAATTATTATCACAATATTTTATATTATTAAATCAATAATTGAGACGACAAAGTTATTCATATTATTATTTGCATTATTGACGATGTCTAGAAAGTTCTGTCGAGAAAAGGGGTTTGGTCACCTAATTGCGCGCCATAGGGAGAAATCTTTATCGGAAAAACCCCTCTTTCCTAGGAATGATCTAGTTGCTAATATTGCGAGTTATAATAATGATGAATAATTAATGTTATTAAAAATGTGTTTAGTGAAGCCAAGTGAATTGAGATAAATGGAGGGAATTTTTATGAAGTATTTGTTGTAAATTTTGCTTATTATATGGACCCCCACTTACCCATTTTTTTAAATTATCGGTAAAAAGTTATCTTAGTTTTGTTGTATATATATATATATATATATATATATTTAATTAGTAACCTAGGGGGGAGATACCAAGGGTTTCACGGGTGGGAGTGTTTTATTATTATTATTATTATTATTATTATTATTATTATATATTATAAGTTTCATTTTTTTATGAAAAATAGAATATATTATATTTTATTGATTGCATAGTACTGCATATTGTTGCATAGTGTTGTATAGTACTGCATAGTAAAATCAATTATTTTTTTTCAGAAGATCTGCGCCGAACGCCCGTGATTTCATTTCTTTGTTAACCCGTGATTTCTAAATTCAAATAGTATCTTGTCATTCTCCTATAAATAGGATGCTCAGTTTAGAAATGAAAATACCAGAATCAGAGAATTCTTCCTCTATAATATTGAGCGTATTTCTTTAGAGTTTATGGAAGCTTTGAGTGTAGAAAACAGTGCAAGTTTTCTTCAAGAATATCTGCGCTATACCAGTCGGAATTACTCTTCTTTTGAGGTAAGAGGTATTATTTATTTCATATTCGCTTATGATATTATTTTTCGTATTCGTAAGGAATTTCTATCTTTTAAAGATATTTCAAGTCTTCACATGGTATATCTAAACGTTTAGCAAATTCATCAGATACAAATGAGCAAGTAGCACCCAAATTAAATAACACATAAGAATTTATGGTGTTGATCAGAATGATACCTGAAATAACATCATATGCTACCACTGCATCTCTAGCAATCATGTTGAAGGTCCACATAAAATACCAATATAAGTAATATATGCATACATGGTAATTTATTCTCTTACCATGTCCACATACTATTCTCTTCCAAAGTGAAATGCATGAATACATTAATTAAGCATTACCTTGTCCCAATTTATTTTCCTCAAATTTAATTATGTCACATCTTAATTAATTTAATTAATTCACTTACCAACTAGACTTAATTAAATTAATTACCCATAATTAAGTCTTCAATAAATGTAACAATATGACAAGTAATAATTGATTTAATTAACCAATTTTTTTACAATCTTATACGGATTCAAAATATTACATAAACTCTCTCTTTACACAACCTTGAATCACCTCTGCAAATTAAAAGGGTATAATATGGATATAAAGTACAAAAATAATAAATTAAAATAACTAACTAACTCAATTAATTGAGCCGAACTGAAACGAATAAGACTAACACAACGAAATGATAAGCTGAATCAAAAGGGTTGGATTTTATTGTTATGAAAACTAAAAATGGACATTGTGTGTGTGTGTGTGTGTGTGTGTGTGTGTGTATATATATATATATATATATACTTATTTCAAATTGCAGAAGTAAATTTGTCAAGACTAGTACTTAATACTATGTCCTTAAGACAATTATGCCCTCCTTATTAGTGCTTAGAGTAAGCAACACTTGTCTCTTAAGATACAATGACAACGTGTGTTATAACAACACTACAAATAACACATTCAACGAACCAAAGAAAATGCTCTTATCTCTTTGAAAAAATGACTATGAATATCTAATAATGAAGACTTAAAAGACTAGATTGTTATATTCTTCGATGATTTGAATGAATGAAAAAGGCTGACCCCACTTGGCTATTTATAAGAGGGGTTAGTGATTGATCAAAAGGGACACAACCCCTTGAAAAGTAACCTTTTAACCAAAATGACATAGTTTTAATGCTTAACAAAAAGGGCGCATCCGTTCAGGCCACAAAACGACGTAGTTTTAGGTTCAGCAGGACAAAAACGACATAGTTTTAGGCTTAACAGAAAAGGGTGCGTCTATTCAGGCAAAAATGACGCATTTTTGAGACGTCCATTCAGACAGATAGCATTTTCCAAAATGAAACAATATTGACGCGTTCGTTCAGCAAATAATGCTTCCCAATACGACACAGTTTTGGTAATAAATAACATTTATCAAAACGACATAGTTTTGGTAATAGAACTAAAATAAAATATATAAATTTTAAATTTTGTCTAAAAAATTATATACAAGGACCTAGACCCACGTGCCACGAGCCCGAGCCAGGTCAGACCGGCCGGTCGGTCACTGGCGATGGCGCCCGTGTGGGTTCGAGCCAAGTCTTGGCTAGGTCCTCTCCCTTCCACAAAAATAGGGTGCCCCTTGAGGCCCAAACCCAAGAGCAACTTTAATGTATATAAACTAATTAATACTTTAGTTCTTCACCGATGTGGGACTTGGCTCCCCATAAATATTTATTATCATTTCCAATGGTGATCTTTGGGAGTTAATTTCTCATTCATTACTCCGTAGATTTGAGCTTTCAAATACTTAATTTAATCTACTCATGGAGTAGAACACATTGATATGTAGAATCATTACAAATAATTTCTAACAATCCCTCACATGAATGAAATTGATTGTCAGCCTTATGAAAATTTTATGCAGACTCTGAGAGAGACACAGAATTTGAAATCATCTGTATAGAGAAAGGTGGCTTTTGGCTTTGAACCTTCCCTTGTGAAAGACTATCGGGTTTACTGGTTATCCAGTGAATGTGATGTCTTGAACTGTCAAACCGTTTATGTTAATTAAAACAATAGTAATTCACATAGAATTTTTCCAAACATTATTTGGTTCTCGTGATTTTGTTTATTTTGGCCCAAAACAATCCCAAATTTATGAGTGCTTTAGAGAAGTATAGCCCTATCCTTCTCGTAGAATTGGCTCAGTTCACATTCACATAGGTGATTTTTAATAAGAGTATCCTGCCATAGCCCAATTGTTTATCAAGATTTAAGAATCATTAAAAACATAGTTTATCCTG
The DNA here is from genome assembly GCA_020205605.1 of Panax ginseng. Classification (NCBI taxonomy): domain Eukaryota; kingdom Viridiplantae; phylum Streptophyta; class Magnoliopsida; order Apiales; family Araliaceae; genus Panax; species Panax ginseng. The sequence continues at coordinate 37,216,497 of CM035130.1, read as the reverse complement.
AAACTGCTACATGTATCACTATCCCGTATCATAGGAATGAGCTGAAGAATTAATTTCTTCATAGTGATTTGGTTGAATCGTTCACACTTTAGTTGTCCCTTTGAACCTAGATCTTGGGATCTCCAGTCAACTAGGTTGGGTTTCCATCATGGCGATCCTTGTTTAAAGGATTTAAACTCATTCCCCTCGAAGTTATTTTTACTTGCTCTCTAGTTAAACCTTTAGTCAACGGATCCATTATATTTTCTTTTGACTTTATGTACTCAATAGACATAATGCCATTAGAAAACAATTGTTTTATGGTATTGTGTCTACGACGAATATGTCTAGACTTACCATTATACATATGACTATTTGCCCTTCTAATTGTCAATTGACTATCAGAATGGATACAAATAGGCGGCACTAATTTAGGCCACATAGGAATATCTTCTAAAAAGTTACGAAGCCACTCACCTTCTTCTCCAGCCTTATCCAGTGCAATAAACTCAGATTCCATCATTGATCGAGCAATGCATGTTTGTTTAGAAGATTTTCATGATACTGTTCATCCACCTAGTGTAAACACAAAACCACTTGTGGATTTAGAGTCATTTGTATCTTATATCCAGTTCACATCATAATATCATTCGAGTGCTGTTGGATATCTTGAGTAGTGCAGTTTAAAGTTTTGTGTGACGTCCCCAAAACAGGTATACATCACCCCTTGAGTCGCCAAATACATGGTACAGAATACAAATACAAACTTAATTATACAAACGTCGTGTAATATACGACAAAACATAGCTGAGAGTTTAAACAGGAATATTACCTTCAAGACAATATCCACTCTCAAATAGAGTCCTCATTAAATTTATTGTCACACTATTTAACAGAATAGTGAGGACTACTAATGCTATCATCTGGACCGTCACTCCATTCCCAGACTAGTCCCAGCTACGTTCTCATTTCCTGAAAAGAACAGTGAAAGAAAGGGTGAGCTCAACTAGCCCAGTAAGAAATATTATGACTAAGATAATGCAGAATAAATTATCATTAGCCTTCAACAATGTTAAACTGATAAAATACAATAGACATCAAGTTTAATCTGCGGAGAATAAACAATCCATTAGAAGAGTCAAGTAGAGCATAATATCTACTATCTTCTATGATTTAAAATATGTTTTCATCAATTTTTATCGTTTGAGACTCGACAATAAATAAACCACATCATCGAGTCATCTCTACTTTCTACGGCCAAGGATATTCATTAAATCATCAATGGTCATGACTATACCGAATAATCCTCGGTCATAATCATACCAAAAATTGTCCATCAATGCACTTCTGAGCATCGAGGACTTTTACCACATCATTTATAACATTACAGTCATGATTATACCAATGATCCTGGACATAATCATACCAAGTCCATCTATGCATGTAAGCCAAAGATGACTTTTTTCACAATATAAGCATAAGGATGATGACAATGACATAATAATTCAATAAAACAAGTTCAAGAATAAATTTTAAAGATTTATAAGTTAATTTATCCTGAAATCAATTTCGTCCAAATTGTCAACATGATACTGCTTTGTGGAGTAAAATTCAAGAATGCTCAGAAGAATATTTCCATGAAAAGATACTGGATGAAGCGCAAATATCCGTGGATATTCTACTAATTTCATGGAGTATAGAAGCCAAAACTTTAACCAACCGAGTATAATAGAATATATGAAGCTATGCAAATGGATTTTTGCCCACCATGCAATAATCCACGTGAGGCAGATCATTTCCACAATTTAATAAGGAATGAATACGAATGATCATTCACCATGCATGCGGTAATCCACATAGATAGGTTATTCCAATGAATAATAAAGAATGGAATAACGTAAGAATTCACCGAGCATGCGATAGATCGCACGAATGTTATTCCCAATGAATAATTAAGAATGGAACCAGTCATACGTGAATCCGCACGAATGTGATATTCTAACGAATAATAAAGAATGAAACCAATCATGCGTAATCCGCACATACGAGGATGTTCCAACGAGAATAATAAAGAATTGAACCAGTCATATGTAATCCGCACGAGATAGGATGTTCCAACGAAATAATAAAGAATGGAACCAGTCATGCGTAATCTGCACGATGGATGTTCCAAATGAATAATAAAGAAGGAATAACAACGAAATTCACCGGGCATGCGATAGACCGCATGCATAAAGTTATTCTAGTAGAATAATAAAGAATGGAATAACGAAGAATTTTACCATGTATGCGGTATCTTGCGCCATGAGATGGTTATTCCAACATAATAATAAAGAATGGAATAACAACCCTTACGAGTATTGAAAGAAAATAACTCTCTTCATGAATATGAAAGAATAATACCCCTTACTTTAATAATAATATCCCTTACCTCAAAAGAAGACTGGATACTGGAATAGTGAGGTAGCAGACTTCTCTTCTTTTTTCTCTCTATAATTTCTGTCTATAATAATTGCGCTATAGCTTTAGTGAATTGGTGAAAAATAATGAAGGTGTTATAAGCGCATGTGATTCCCTCATTATGAGGGAACTCTTCCCCTCTTTCCTTCCTTTCTCCCGTGTTTTCTTCTTCCTTCTCCTTTTCTCTCTTCCCCTCCCCGTGACTCCTTTTCTATTGCCTATATAAGGAGATGAACTAAAGAAAAATAATAAGAATTTCCTCTGAAGGTTTCTCTCTCTTTTTTCTCTTACTTATTCTCTCTATATTTATGCGGCAGAATTAAAAAGCAGAGAAAATAAAATAATCAAAGCAATTTCCGAAACCCAACGCAGGATCCATGCGAAAAAAAATCAATTAATTGAGAGGTTTAGATATTATCTTTGAAAATGAAAGTGTTTTTGAAATAGCTTGAATCCTTAACGAATTCCTCACGAAACTACGTCTCTATGGTATCCACACGAGCATTGCATCCTGACCGTCGAGCGATTACGCAATAAGAGGGACTTGCGGTACTAGCCACCAAAGGAACCTTTATGAAACTAGCGTTTTCTCTCTAGTCTCTCTCTAAGAATTGGCTAGGGTTTTCAAGTTATGATCTAACCTAAGTAGGCTATATATATATCTATATATAGTAGTTAAATAGAATTAATCAAAACCTAATTTCATAAAATCCGAATATATATATATATATATATATATATATATAACTTAATTAAGTCTTACTTAATTAATATACATATATACAAACTTTCCTTTTAATTTAAATTAAATTGATTTAAATACTATTAATCATATTAATATATTTAAATCCTTAAAATTTAAATTTATTCCCTTTAAATTACGTTACATGTGTGTGACCCTATAGGTTATTATCACGTTGGCAATAATTTTAAAATCATATTATAAAATTATAAGCGGTGGCGGCATCTAGTAATGCATCACTTTACTACCCAGTAATAATAAGATCGATGATTCGATGCAACCTTTTAGTGACCAATGTTTCAATGTAATTTAATCCTTTTAACCTTAATATCCTAGGATTAAACTCGAGTCATGGAATGTGTCATACTCTTCATAATTTAATCTGAGTTTTCTTGATCAATGAGTAGACTATATGAAACAAATCACTATTTGAGCATGGCCATGCATTTCATAGTCCTACTCAATCAAGAGAACCTATGGATATCACCCCTAATATATAGGAGGGTTAAATTCCATCTAGATCACTCATATTCCTCACACGATTCATGATGTACCCAATAATCACCTTTATAGTCCACCCTATTAAAGGTGACATTTGATGATATCAAAGTACATAAATTCCGTGTAGTAATATAGTGATTTGGTCGGGAGGACCATTACATCATTATCACTATGAGAATTTCTAATGACACTTAGTATAATGCTCCACATAGAATTCTCATGGTGGAGTGCATCCGATTACATCGTTCTCTAACATGTACCTATGCATTGACTTAATATCTCATATATTTATGACCAATGAGATTTGGTCATCGATCGATCCACATACTAGTCTCGATGCATCATTGTTGTCCCATCAACAATGATACTCGACTAGGGACATTTAAGAACAATGATACTAATTGTAATTATATAATCTCATGTTCAAGTCACATACTTGAAACCATATAATTTGTATCACTATTCTAAGGAATTTTATTATGTTAACAATTATATAACGCGATAAATAAAACCATAATAAAATCATTCATTTATTCAATCAAATATAATATCAAAATGTTAAGCAATTATATCAAATAATTGGCCTCTAGGGCATAAACTCTAACAGTCTCTCACTTGCACTAGAGCCAATCACTCATGTATCTAATACCCATGGAACTAGTGTGACCGTCGTTAGCCTGCTGCGACAAAAAGCCTTGGTCGATGGATCTGCAACATTATCATCGGTTGGCACTCTTCTATACTATATGTACATCTCCTCTATCAATGATTTCACGGATGAGATGGTATCGCCTAAGTATATGCTTGGATCGTTGGTGAGATCTGGGTTCCTTAGCTTTGTCTGAATGGCTCCATTGTTATCACAGTATAAACTTAACCGGGATCAACAATGGTTGGAACAACACCTAGTTTAGTGATGAACTTTTTAATCCATCTGACCTCCTTGGCAGCTTTAGAAGCGACAATATACTCGAACTACATTGTAGAATCGACTAATGTCTCTTGCTTGAACTCTTCCATTAATGACACCACCATTAAGGCAAAATACAAAACTAATTGAGACTTATAATCATCATTATCGATTCGAAACTAACATCTGTGTAACCCTTTCTTTGCTAGTTCATCTTCACCTCCATATACCAAGAATGAATCCTTAGTCCTTTTAAGGTACTTGAGGATATTCTTGGCTAACTATCGATGACCTTCACTGGATTCGATTTGATATCTGCTTTCGTCATACTCAAAGCATATGAGACATCGGACGAGTATATATCATTGCATACATGATAGATCCATTTCTTTGAAGCATAAGGGATCTTTCTCATATGCTCCTCATCATCTTGTGATTTAGGACATTGGGCCTTAGAGATCTTTACACCATGAGTCATGGGTAAATGTCCTCTTTTTGCCTCTTGCATCTTTGAACCGTTTGACACTTTATCAATATATGTACTACTCACGACTTAGGTAGATCATTTTCTCGATCTATCTCGATAGATCTTGATACCTAAAATGTAAATTTTGCATCGCCTAAATCTTTCATGGAGAAACATTTTCCTAACCATGTTTTTTGACTGACTGTAATGAAGGAATGTCATTCCCAATAATTAATATGTCATCAACATATAATATCGAGAATACAATATGACTCCCACTAACCTTCTTATATACACAAGGTTCATCTTCATTTTAATAAAGCCAAACTCTTTGGTTTCTTCATCAAATCGAAGATTCCAACTCAGAGAAGCTTTGCTCAATCCATAAATGGATCATTGCGACTTACATACCTTTCGGCATCCTTTGGATTGACAAAACCCTCGGGTTGTGTCATGTACACATCCTCGAGGAGATTTCCATTAAGGAAAGCGGTTTTGACATCCATCTGCGGATTTCGTAATCATAAAAAAAAGCTGCGATAGCAAGTAAGATCTGATGGATTTAACCATTGCCCTTTGGAGAGAAGGTTTCATCATAGTCAACACCTTGAACTTGTTTGAAACCTTTTGCTACCAATCGACCTTTATAGGTTTGTACATTACCATCCATATCGGTTTCTTCTTGAAAACCCACTTTCACCCTATTGGTTTTACCCTTGGGTGGATCAACCAAAGTCCATACTTGGTTAGTATACATGGAGTCCATTTCGGATCTCATGGCTTCAAGCCATCTCTCGAAATCTGGTCCATTCATAGCTTCTTGGTAGGAAGCGGGCTCATCTTGATCTATGAGCATCACATCAGCCATTTTTGAGTCACAAGATATCCATAATATCTCTCGGGCTCTTGGCGTGTCCTACCAGATCTCTGAATTCCTTGTGTAATTTGAGCGGTTCACTTTCCACAACATCTTGTGGTTCTGCTCACGTTCCAACTCGGGTTCAATGATATTACTTGGTTCTCGAATTTCTTGAGTTCTACTTTCCTCCCTTTGTTTCCTTTAGAGACAAATTCTCTTTCTAGAAAATACCGATTCGAGCAACAAACACTTTGTTCTCGGAAGGTTTGTAGAAATAATACCCTTTTGTTTCTTTTGGGTATCCCACAAAATTACATTTGTCGATTTGGGTCGAGAGCTTGTCGAGAATCCAGGGCGTTTTACAAATGCCTCATGACCCCAAATCTTCATGAGCGACATACTTAGGGCGTTTCCCAGTCCACATCTCATATGGTGTCTTACGAACCATCTTTGTAGGAACACGGTTAAGTGTGAATGCAGCTGTCTCTAGGGCATGACCCCAAAAGCTTATTGGAAGATCTGCATGACTCATCATTGATCGTACCATATCCAACAAGGTTCGATTCCTCCTCTCAGACACACCATTCCATTGTGGTGTTCCAGGTGGAGTGAGGTTGTGATATAATACCACATTCCTTTAGAAGGTCATCAAAGTCTTGGCTTAAGTATTCACCTCCTCGATCGGATCGAAGGGCTTTTATGCTTTTGCCAAATTGGTTTTGAACTTCATTCTTGAATTCCTTGAACTTTTCAAAGGATTGGATTTGTGTCTCATAAGATACACATATCCATATCTCTTAAAGTCGTCGATAAATGTAATGAAGTAATAAAACCTACCTCTTGCTAACGAACTCATGGGTCCACATACATCACTATGTATAAGTCCCGATATATATTTAGCTTGTTCAACATGTCCGATGAAAGGGGCTTTAGTCATCTTGCCTAATAAACAAGATTCGCATTTTCATATGATTCAAAATCAAATGAATCCAAAATCCATCTTTATGGAGTTTTGATATCGTTTCTCATTTATATAGCCCAAGCAGCGATGCGAGAGATATGTCGGTTTGAATCATTTGATTTAAATCATTTTGTATTTATGTTATAGATAGGCATTTCCAAATCAAGAATATAAAGACCATTAAACAATTGTGCAACACCATAACATATATCATTTAAGTAAAATGAACAACAGTTTGTTCTTTATTATAAATGAAAAACCTTTCTTGTCCAAACAAAAGAAAGAAATAATGTTTTTTTACTTATAGCGAGGCACAAAATAACAATCTTATAATTCTAAAACTAGCCCGGAGGGCAAAGATAAATGATAAGTTCCTACGGCCGGTCTGATGACTCTTGCTCCATTCCCAACACGTGGGTCAACCTCTCCTTTTGCCAAAGTCCTACTCCTTGGGAGTTCACGCACATTAACACAAATGTGAGAACCACATCCGATATCTAATACCCATGATGTAGAAGTAGACAAGTTGACTTCTATAACATATATACACGAATCGAAGTCCCACTTCCTTTCCTTTTCTTCACTTCTTCCAAATAAGCAAGATAATTCCTCTTCCAAGGTGTCGGGTTTTCCACAAAGTGACAATCACCTTCTTTAGCCACCCCACCTTTAGGTTTTAAAAGCTGTTTGGTTTTGGATTTAGGTTTGGCACGAAATTAGATCTATCTTCTTCTTGCCTTTCCATTTTCCCTTAGCATTCCCTTTTGCACCATCATTATGGGAGCGGGTCACGCCTTTTTCATGTTGTTCTCGGCGATTCTTAACATGCTCAACAACTTTCGATGAGGGTTTCTCAATTTCATTCATAAGATAATTCATGACAAATTGAGAATAGGCTGTTGTTCGAAGGATTGCAAAACAAGATCTGTTTGGGCCTCGGGAGTGATTGGAAAACCCAACCTATCAAGGTACTCAATATACCCAATCATTTTGACACATGTGTGACCAAGCTGGATCACGTTCACCCATTGCTTCTGATGATCTGACGCCTTGCTTGTATCATACCTCTCTGTCGAGCATGCCCTTGAACAATTTCTTGAGATGCTCGATCATCTCATAAGCATCCATCAACTCATGTTGCTTACGAAACTCGGCGTTCATGGTTGCTAGCATGAGACAACTCACGTCGAGCATCATCTTGATGCTTCTTGTAAACATTATGCTCCATGCGTGGTGCGATGTCGGTTTGGTCTTTGCGAGAATGGGCTTTTCAATGACATATAGCTTGCGCTCTTGTTTGAGGACAATCCTCAAGTTCTATGCCGATCGAGGAAATTAATTCCACTCGACTTGTCCTTCTCGAGGGTGATCGTAGTGAAAGACTACTTGTATTGTTGTTGTTTGCCATTGATATCTACAATTTATAAGTGCAAAAAATAATAAGTCAAATTGCGAGTTGATATTATGTAATTGATAATAGTACATTCAAAATATACCTCCTTATTTTATTCAAATTAATAGCCCTCACCATTAATTGGAAAGCATTTTTCAATTAAATCTTTCTAGTGAGCGAAGATCCATATTTCATTATGCCTAAAGTTAGCTTTGGCTAATCTCTTAAAACACAATTATTTAGGTAGACAACCCTTTTGTCAATTATATCATATATAACTCTTGGATAGTTTGGTAAACAACAATTGTTTCTAGTCCATCTAATGGTACCTACCAAACTCTATGCCTCTAAGTCCACAATCCTATTGAGATAACTTAGTTAAGTCGGGCCCAATGATTTTAACAGTTTGGATATCACAATTATCCTATCGCATCTTACCTAGATAAATAGGGTACTTTGCTTTGGCAAACCTACATCTATTGATCAAGGTCTTGATGAGTGTTATTCATTGGAAGGCATCTGATTTAGACTTAATAATTTAATGAGGGATTTTATTAATAAATTTTGATCTCACCATTTTTTTTTATTAAGCATGTACATTATTTATCATATCATATCACATACAAGCATAAATAAAGTGCGAAATTAAATGTGTCACGATTATGGCCCAATCGATGTCGATCTTTTTCAGCTAATGAAAGATTGAAGGTCAATCTAAGGTGGTAAAAGATCTTAAAATAAATAGCTTCCTTGGATCTTCCTCGAAGCATGTGCCTCCTCTCCATCATCATCTTTCCTTTGTCTTTTCTTGACATCTTCATCGATTCTGATTATTACATGACATAAAGAAACCTCGAGTTACATTCGAGGGGATTTAGATGAGAAGAGAATATTACATTAGAATTTATAGAAAGGCCACGACATGCAAGCCGTATTTCAAAACCAAAAACCACTAACCTATGGGTCAAAAGGCCATAAGCATGCACCATGCATATCACAATAAACACATAACAATTCATATATAATTAAAGAAAACTATATATAACATATAGGGGACACGACCATCGTAAATTGAATATATTATTACACCGGGAGGTCGATTAATCAAAATATAATTACTAATTTAATGCGAAATATATTTCATAATGATTAACGAACTTTGTTATACATCACATATTTAATCTACCGGTATATATTAATAATAATCCACGGTTATTGATTATGAATATCATATACTCAATTAATAGAACATCATATACATGCATATCAATTCTTGATATTCATAATACCAAAATATATCAATTCTGAGATATCATATACTCAATTTTAGTTCGGTAAAATTGTATCATCATATATCATATATATCAAAAACAATATAATCAATTTCAGATCGGTAAAATTGTAACATCATATATATCAAAAGCAATAAAACACGTAATCTGAATTAATCATTTATGCAAGTAGCTCGATACCCTTTGTAGGGATTTACGGCACAAAAATGCGTGTGAAATAAAATAATCAAAGCAATTTAGAAACCCAACCACGGGATCCATGCGAAAAAATCAATTAATTGAGAGGTTTAGATATTATACTGAAAATGAAAGTGTTTACAAAAGCGGCTTGAATCCTTAACGCAATTCCTCACGAAACTACGTCTCTATGGTATCCACCACGAATGCATGCATGAACCGTCGAACGATTACGCAATAAGAGGGACTTAGGTACTAGCCACCAAAAGAACCTTTATAAAGCATGCGTTTTCTCTCTAGTCTCTCTCTAAGAAGCGGCTAGGGTTTTCAAGTTATGATCTAACCCTAAGTAGGCTGCTATATATCATATATATAGTAGTTAAATAGAATTAATCAAAACCTAATTTCATAAAATCCGAATTTATATATATATATATATAAATTAATTAAGTCTTACTTAATTAATATACATATATACTGAAACTTTCCTTTTAATTTAAATTAAATGATTTAAATACTATTAATCATATTAATATATTTAAATCCTTAAAATTTAAATTTATTCCCTTTTAAATTACGTTCTATGTGTGTGACCTTATAGGTTATTATCACGTTGGCAATAATTTTAAAATCATATTATAAAATTATAAGCGGTGGCGGCATCTAGTAATGCATCACTTTGCTACCCAGTAATAATAAGATCGATGATTCGATGCAACCTTTTAGTGACCAATGTTTCAATGTAATTTAATCCTTTTAACCTTAATATCCTAGATTAAACTTGAGTCATGGAATGTGTCATACTCTTCATAATTTAATCTGAGTTTTCTTGATCAATGAGTAGACTATATGAAACAAATCACTATTTGAGCATGGCCATGCATTTCATAGTCTACTCAATCAAGAAACCTATGGATATCACCCTAATATATAGGAGGTTAAATTTCATCTAGATCACTCATATTCCTCACACGATTCATGATGTATCCAATAATCACCTTTATAGTCCACCTATTAAAGGTGACATTTGATGATATCAAAGTACATAAATTCTGTGTAGTAATATAGTGATTTGAATCGGAGGACCATTACATCATTATCACTATGAGAATTTCTAATGACACTTAGCATAATGCTCCATATAGAATTCTCATGGTGGAGTGCACATCCGATTACATCGTTCTCTAACATGTACCTATGCATTGACTTAATATCTCATATATTTATGACCAATGAGATTTGGTCATCAATCGATCCACATACTAGTCTCGATGCATCATTGTTGTCCCATCAACAATGATGATACTCGGGACATTTAAGAACACATTTAATTGTAATTATATAATCTCATGTTCAATACATACTTGAAACCATATAATTATCACTATTCTAAAATTCATTATGTTAACAATCATATAACTTGAATAAAACCATAATAAAATTTCATTTATCAATCAAATATTATCAAAACATTAAGCAATTTTATTATGTAAACTAACATATTATATATTCCATTCTTTATTATTACATTGAATAAATACGTGGATTACAAACCATAATAAATCCATTTGCATTTATTATATATATATATATATATATATATATATCATATATATATATATATATATTGTAATTGTATATATACATTAACGTTAATATTCTTTTAATTATATCAAATAAATATAAGAATATTTATATTATTTATATTTGCACTTTATCACAACTTGATCTTGATGAAGGATTAAAGACTGAGTATTTACAGTCAAAGATCCTTTTGTCTTTATGGACACAATTGAAGGAAAGATTTGACCACCAAAAATTGGTTGTTCTCTCTAATGCCAAATTTGAGTGGCTAAATTTAAGGCTACAAGATTACAAATCAATTACAGAATATAGTTCTAATGTTTATAGAATAACCTCTACTTTGGCTTTGTGCGCAGATCCAGTTTCTAAAACCCAAATGTTAGAGAAAACGCTCTCAACTTTTCATCCCACCAACATGATTCTATCACAACAATATAAACAGAGTAAGTTCACAAAATTCAGTGACTTGTTGTCTATCCTCCTTGTTGCAGAAAAGAATAATGAATTGTTGTTGAAAAACCATCAAGTACGGCCAACGGGTGCTACCCCATTACCAGATATTAACAGCACGTCATTCCAGCAGAATAAACGTGACAAAAGATGGTCATATAATAAGAAGTCTTGGGGACGAAAGAACAAATGAGGCCATCATAACAACAAATTCCAGAACCACGACAATTCAAGCCACCAGAAGTGGCAAGTGTCTGGGTCGAGTAAAAATAATGAAAATGCAATACAGATAAAGAAGAAACCAGATGTTTGTTTTAGGTGTGGGATGAATGGGCATTGGTCGCGTACCTATCGTACGCCGAGGCATTTGGTTAATTTATTCCAGGAGTCTCAAAAGAACAAAGTAATGGAGGAAGAAACAAACTTTGTTAATCATCAATTGGATATTGTTAAAGTTCCACCAATGACCAACAATGAGGAAAAGGTTGTTGATATTACTGAACCTTCTGAAAGTATCTTTTGGGATATCGTTTAATTATTGTTTTAATTAAACACCCTGCATGTATAATATTATTTGTTTTCATTCTATATGTGGTATGTGTTTCTCATGAATAAAATTATAAATGAAATGTAACTTTTCTTATTTATGTTTTTACATATATGAGACCATCTTTAATGAATATCTTCTCATCACTTCTACTATTTCTGAAAAATAGAATATCCTAGAAAAACTTCATTCAATTTCTTCTGGATTATATACTATGAAAATTAGAGCAATTGAGTCTCATACTGTTATGATTCCAAAAATCCTAGATCCCAAATCCTTTATGCTTTGGCATGAAAGACTCGGTCATCCAGGTACTTCTATGATGCATCGTATTATTGAAAATTCTATTGGTCATCCTCTCAAAAATGAGAAGGTTTTTCCTAGAAGTGAATTTCCTTGTGTTGCGTGTTCTCGAGGAAAATTAATTGTTCGACCATCACCAATAAAAGTTTATAAAGAGGCCCCAAAATTCCTAGAGAGAATTCAAGGAGACATTTGTGGACATATTCACCCATAGTCTGGCCTATTTTGATATTTCATGGTTTTAATAGATACTTCAACTAAATGGTCTCATGTTTGTTTTCTCTCTTCTCAAAATTTTGCCTTCTCAAAACTTCTTGCTCAAATAATCAAGTTACGGGCTCAGTTCTCAGATAATCCAATCAAGTCAATTCGACTTGATAACGCAGCTGAATTTTCATCAATGACTTTTCATGATTATTGGAATCTCCATTGAGCTTTTAACTGGAGATGTTTTTACTGCACGTTATGTAGATTGTCATTTTGATGAATCTATATTTCCACCATTAGGAGGAGGGAGAGTTTTAAATAAAAAACCCTCTGACATATCATGGAATGCATCAGAATTAAATTCACTTGATCCTTGTACAGGACAATGTGAAATTGAAGTTCAAAGAATTATTTGTTTATAAAATATTGCAAATCAAATGCCAGATGCATTTAATGATGCTAGAAAAATGATAAAGTCATATACACCGCAAAGAATACTCCAAAGAGAGATAGAAATACCTATTGAAAAATCAATTCCTGAAGAATTGACAAATAAGGTAATAGAAGAATCTAAACCACACCAGAAGCGTGGAAGATCGATTGGTGCAAAAGACACTGTACCATGAAAATTAAAAGCAAATAAGGGAATCCTAGAAGGAATAGCCGCTCCAGAAGTAGCACTTATTCTAAGAGTGGGAATAGCCCCAGAAGAGGTTCAAAATCTCAGTGAAGGTATAAGAGATGAACACCAAGAGATCTCAATAAATTATGTACATAATGAGAAAATATGGGATCGAAGCAAAGTCATGATTGATGATATATTTGATTTCTCTATAGCATTAGATATTACTTTGATTCCTAAAACGGATCCTAAACCAAAAAACGTGGAAGAATGTCGGAAAAGAAAAGATTGGCCAAACTGGAAAGATGCTATTCAAACTGAGCTACAATCTCTATTGAAAAGAGAAATATTTGGACCAGTAGTTCAAACACCGCTGGGTGTAATCCCAGTTGGAAACAACATCTCTATTGAAAAGAGAAGTATTTGGACCAGTAGTCCAAACTCTGCTGGGTGTAATCCCTTTTGGAAATAAATGGGTAATTATACGAAAGCGAAATGAGAAAAATGAAATTATGAGATATAAAGCCCGATTTGTAGCTCAAGGGTTTTCACAAAAACCTGGTATTGATTATCAGGATACAAACTCTCCAGTACGTAATGGATGGAGTCACTTTTCCCTTTCTGATAGGTATGGCAACCATGAAAGATTTGGAAACACATCTGATGGATGTTGTAACAGCATACCCATATGGTTCACTTGACAATGAGATTTACATGAGAATCCCTGAAGGATTGAAAATGGCTGAATCACAAAGGTCCCGTCACATATATTCAATCAAGTTACAATGCTTATTGTATGGGTTGAAAGAGTCTGGTCGTATGTGGTATAATCGACCTAGTGAATTTTTAATAAAAGATGGATATATAAATAATCATGTATGTCCATGTGTTTTTATTAAGAAATCACAAAGTGAATTTTCCATCATTGCTGTTTATGTGGATGATTTGAATTTTGTAGTTACTCCTGAAGAACTCACAAGAATTTCTATTTATTTAAAAGATGAATTTGAAATGAAAGATCTTGGAAAGACAAAATTCTATTTGGGAATACAAGTGGAGCATTTAGCATTTGGAATTTTTGTTCATCAATACACATATGCTGAAAAGATTCGCAGTTATTTTTATATGGATAAAGCTCATCCTTTGACTACCCCGATGGTTGTTCGATCTTTAGAAGTTGATAAAGATCCATTTCGGCCTATAGAAAGCGGGGAAGAAGTTCTTGGACCTGAAGTTCCATGCCTAAGTGAAATAGAAGAAGTTCTTGGACCTGAAGTTCCATACCTAAGTGCAATAGGTGCTCTTATGTATCTTGCAAACTGTACACGACCTGATTTTGCTGTCAACTTGTTAGCAAGATACAGTTCTTCTACGACTAAGAGACATTGGGATGGGATCAAACACATTTTGAGATACCTTCGTGGAAGTATAGATCTTGGGTTATTTTATCCAAGAGATTCAACGTCGCGATTGGTTGGATATGCCGATGTAGGATATTTATCAGATCCACACAATGGAATATCACAAACATGTTATGTATTTACATATTGTGACACGGCTATATCCAAAAAATCCACAAAGCACACCATGACAGCTAAATCTTCAAATCACTCAGAGATTCTCCCTATACATGAAACAAGCAGAAAGTGTGTTTGGTTGAGATCAATTATTCAGCATATTCAAAAATCATGTGGATTACCATCAATCAAAGATATTCCTACAATTCTGTATGAGGATAACGCCTCATGCATTGCTCAACTTAGAGGAGGGTACATCAAGGGAGATAGAACAAAGCACATTTCATCTAAATTCTTCTTCACACATGAGCTATAAAGGAAGGGTGATATAGATGTGCATCAAATTCGATCATGTGATAATCTAGCCGACTTATTCACAAAGTAGCTACTAAATTCAACGTTTGCAAAACTTCAGAAAAGGATCAGAATGTGTCAACTGAAAGACTTATGACAACATTTCATCAAGGAGTAATGAATTCCTTTTGAGGGGAAGACTGTACTCTTTTTCCTTAATCACGGTTTTTATCCCAATGGGTTTTTCCTGACAAGGTTTTAACGAGGCAGTCAATTAAGATATTTATGTAAAAGATATGTACTCTTTTTCCCTTCGTTAAGTTTTTCCCACTGGGTTTTCTTAACAAGGTTTTTAATGAGACATAATCTTCTATTATAGGGAATCAAGGGAAGTGTTATAAGCGCATGTGATTCTCTCATTATGAGGGAACTCTTCCCCTTTTTCCTTCCTTTCTCCCGTGCATTTTCCTTCCTTCTCCTTTTCTCTCTTCCCCTCCCCGTGACTCCTTTTCTATTGCCTATATAAAGAGATGAACTCAAGAAAAATAATAAGAATTTCCTCTGAAGGTTTCTCTCTCTTTTTCTCTTACTTATTCTCTCTATATTTATGCAGCAATTATAAGAGTATCTTTCTATACTTTGTTAAAGTTTTATAACAGAAGGAATGAGCTTCTATTTATAGGAAAATATAGTTTCGATAATTGCACGTTTTGGGGCTCAAAATATTACAGTATAATACCTCCCTCTTTTTCTTTATTTTTAATTTAGTCCTGCAAGTATTATCAAACTTGCACCACCTCCCCTAATAGTAAATCATGTGAATCAATAGTAAATCATGTGAAATTCTAGACATGTGAAAATACGAATTACAGTATAGTACCTCCATCTATACCTCCATTTTTAACTTAGTCATGCAAGCATTATCAATCTTGCACCAACTCCCCTAATAGTAAATGAATGTGAATTAATAGTACACACATGTGAACAAATAGTTATAATCATATGAATCAATAGCAATTAATTGCTCATTTATCCGATTAATTACCCGATTGGTCAATATAACCTCCAGACATTAATTATTATCGAAATAAATGTCGATTTTCACTAACACTAATAATTCCAACACAATGGAACTATCAATTTCATCTTTAATCAACACGAACTTATTCATCATTAATATTATAATTCACAATATTTAACAACCAGGTCGTTCCCAGGAAAGAGGGTGCTTTTCGATAAAGATTTCTCCTTATTGGGGCGCAATGAGGTGACCAAACCTCTCCTTGAAAGAACTTCTAGACATTGTCAATATTGCAAATAATAATATGAATAACTTTGTCGTCCTCAATTATTGATTTAATAATATAACATATTATACGAGATGATCTTTGTGACAATAATTGAATCAATAATATGAGAGATATGATGCAAAGAATTCTCAGTAGCAATAATTGAGTATAATCGAGTGACTTCTTACGTAAGCATCAATAATCAATACCGCAGTGTACTACTATGCAACCACAGCGTATTATTGTACTTTTTACTACCGGGTAGTTCAACAGTTTTAACGGTAACACTTTCATTTATTATTTTTTTATAAAAAGATAATTACATCATTTTCTAATTACGACAATACTTCATTGTGGGGTCCACTAATGATTGTGTCGTCAGCATTTGATATTCCCCGATAAAAAGAATATTCCCAACCAATCGAATATTATATAACAACTTGCATACTTTTGCAAAATTTATAAATATTACCCGCAACTATAACATTATATCAAATCCACACCATAATATTCAAAAAAAATATTTCGAGAAATTTAAATCTTTATTCATAAAATTTTGGGTCCCACAATCTCCCCTCCTTATGAAATTTTGCCCTCAAAATTTACGTACGTACCTAGTATGCCGAATAGGTGAGGATACCTTGACTTCATTTCAGATTCTAACTTTTGAGGTATAACCTTTGAGTATCGAATGTGATCCTTCTTATCCAAGATTTTAACACGTATCTCCTCACACGTTAAACCTTCTGCTATCTCGTCTAGTTCCAATTCAATAATGTGGTTTGGGTCATCCACATATTTACGTAACATCGATACGTAAAAAAAACGTTATGAACACGCGACATACTTGGCGGTAAAGCGAGTCTATAGGCCACAATTCCTACTCGATCAAGGATTTCAAATGGGCCAATTAAATCGAGGGTTGAGATTTCCTCTATTCATCGATTCTTGCTTCTAGAATAACACCCTCTTGAACCTTCTTCTTCACTTTAATCAGCTTCGGGTGTGTAGCTTGAGCGATTTTAACTTTATCGGTTAACGCCGATTCTACTCGTATTATTTGACATCATCACGTAGGTCCTTAGAGTCTTTA
Organism: Panax ginseng; assembly: GCA_020205605.1. Classification (NCBI taxonomy): domain Eukaryota; kingdom Viridiplantae; phylum Streptophyta; class Magnoliopsida; order Apiales; family Araliaceae; genus Panax; species Panax ginseng. The sequence continues at coordinate 37,198,851 of CM035130.1, read as the reverse complement.
ACTCTATCTTCATCATTTGTAAGTTATACGAAATGGGTTTTTGTGGTAACAACATCGCACTCATAAACGCATACGATCTTCTACTCAACGCGTCAACTACCACGTTCGTTATTCCACAATGATATTAAATGGTATAGTCGTAATCTTCAACAGCTCGAGCCAACGTCTTTCGCTCATTATACGTTCGTTTTGGTTGAAGAAATATTTAAGGGTTTTAGAAATGGGTTTTGTACTGGGGTCAATACAAAATTCGATTTCACGCTTTGGGGTAGGCTAGGAAGTCTTCAAGAATACGTAAGGTAATTTATTAACGATAGAAATATCATTCAAAACTGTGACTCTCATCCAAGACTTGGATAGTACTTCACATTGATACATATCAACTTGTCACCGTCATTCATAGCGTTACCTACGGAAAGTCTGGCTTCGGTATATTCCACACAAGGAAGTCACCAGATAAAGGCTCGGAACTCTTTATTTATGGCTTGATATGATAATGATTGACTTTAGTGGTTTGGTTGCTTGAATTCGTATAACAGGTTGGTTAGGAATATGAAAGCTAACAACCTTACGAAAACAATCGATTTTAGCATGATGAGTATTTAACTAATCGATTCCTAAAATCACATCAAAGGCAAGTATTTTCAAAGAGATAAGATCGATAGGTAACGTGAAAGTATCGATTTGAATCAACAAGATTTATAAACAGTGGAGGTAACGAAGGTTTCTACTAACGAAGTTTCAATCGATAAGTCAAAGTCTAACTTCTCTGGGGTTAAATTTAAACGTTGAGCGCAAGCAAGAGAGATAAAAGAATGGCTAGAACCGGTATCTAATAAGGTATAGACTTTGCAAGAATTTATAATTAACTAAACCGTGCTAACTTTGTTCGGGTTACTCGCTTTTTAAGAAGTCACAAAAAATGCTCTTCCTGAAACCACCGACTTTGTTTTATCCGTATCCGCCTTTGGTGCCACCGTCCCAGCTGGACTTGACTTTGGTGCACGACAAAATCGGGCTAGGTGACCTTCTTTTCCACAATTGTAACATGTTTTTGACTGCATCACGCAGTTTGGACTGATATGTCCCTCCCCTCTGCATTTGAAGCATACAATTGGTGGTCGTTCTCCTTCCTTGAAAACGGGTGTTGGTCTTCTTTGTCTTTCCATCGTTGTTGAACCTTCTCTTCTTGAAATTTCCACTCCTATTATCTTGGCCATGATTACCACCGAAGTGGTTACCATTCTTGGCATGATAATTTCCCCCACGATGGTTATCATTGTTCCGATGGCCGTTGCCACCGGTATGATTATTATCATGTTGTTGGCCGTTGCCTTTTGGTTGTGCTGACTCATTATCGCGCTCTAATAACTGAGCCCTATTCACAACATCTGAATATAAACAAAGTTTGTGAGAAATGAGGTATTGACATATATCGAGTTTCAAACCTCTTAGAAACATTCGCGTCCTTCGCTCCTCATTATCAACCAAACGGGATGCTAACCGGGATAACTCCGCAAATTTAGCCTCGTATTGCGACACGGTCATATTGTTTTGCTCCAACTTGATAAACTCCACCTCCTTCATGTGACGAATACTTTCAGGAAAGTACTTGTCATTGAACAGCTCTTGGAACTTCTCCCAAGACATCTTGAGTGCGTCAGGCTGGGTACGTTTTACAGATTCCCACAAGTAATATGCCTCTTCACACAACATAAAGGTGGCAAAGGGAACCTTTTGCTTCTTGGAGCATCCCAAGACATCAAATATTTGGTGATCTATTTTAACCACGTCTCCGCCTTAAGTGGTTCTGGCTTTCCCAAAAACTCCGGTGGTCCCAGCTCCTTGAACTGCTTAGCGGTGACCGACCGTGGGTTGCCATTATTTCCACCTATATTTTGAACAGGAGACTCTCTTACCTGATGTTGCATGAATTGTATAAAGCCTCTAAACATCCCATCGTTCATCATTTGATCGGTGTTGTTATTTACCTGAGGATTATTGTCTTCCTATTACACATTATCCTGATGTTGGTGACTCAACAGTCTCATGTGCTTCATTGCTTATCTCGACAGTTTCAGATGCCATTTTCAAACACTGTCACAAAATAAGGGTTAATTGACATATCACATATTATCCCTATACTCTGACCGACCAATTAAATACCAAATAAACTTAGGTAGGTCATACTAGCGAAGGAATTCTCCGTCTCTCCCCTCCTAGTTCTTGTCTCACATCTCAGCCAAGGATCATATCCCTAAGCTTTGATACCAACTGTGAATCCAAGACAGGTATACATCACCCATCTTGAGTAGCCAAATACATGGTACATAATACAAATACAAACTTAAATATATAAACGTCGTGTAATATAGGACAAAACATAGCTGAGAGTTTAAACAGGAATATTACCTTCAAGACAATATTCACTCTCAAATAGAGTCCTTATTACATTTATTGTCACACTATTTAACAGAATAATGAGGATTACTAATGCTATCATCTGGACCTTCACTCCATTCCCCGACTAGTCCCGGCTACGTTCTCATTTCCTGAAAAGAACAGTGAAAGAAAGGGTGAGCTCAACTAGCCCAATAAGAAATATTATGACTAAGATAATGCAAAATAAATTATCATTAGCCTTCAACAGTGTTAAACTGATAACATACAATAGACATCAAGTTTAACTACAGCGGAATAAGCAATCCATTAGAAGAGTCAAGTAGAGCATAATATCTACTATCTTCTATGATTTAAAATGTTTTCATCAATTGTTATCGCTGAGACTCAGCTTAATAAATAAAACACATCATTGAGTCATCCCTGCACTAGGGGCCAAGGATATTCATTAAATCATCAATGGTCATGACTATACCGAATAATCCCTGGTCATAATCATAACAAAAACTATCCATCAATGCACTACAGGCCATTGAGGACTTTTACCACATCATTTATAACATTATAGGTCATGATTATACCGAATGATCCCTAGACATAATCATACCAAGTCCATCTATGCACGTAAGCCAAAGATGACTTTCTTCACAATATAAGCATGAGGATGATGACAAAGACATAATAATTCAATAAAAAAAACAAGTTCAAGAATAAATTTTAAAGATTTATAAGTTAATTTATCCTGAAATCAATTTCGTCCAAATTGTCAACATGATACTGCTTTGTGGAGTAAAATTCAAGAATGCCAGAAGAATATTTCCATGAAAAGATACTGGATGAAGCGCAAATATCCAGGATATTCTACTAATTTCATGGAGTATAGAAGCCAAAACTTTAACCAACTGAGTATAATAGAATATATGAAACTGCAAATGGATTTTCTCCCGCCATGCGGTAATCCACGTAGACAGATCATTTCCATAATTTAATAAGGAATGAATTTGAAGGATCATTCACCATGCATGAGGTAATCCACATAGACAGGTTATTCCAACAGAATAATAAAGAATGGAATAACAGAACAATTCACCAGGCATGCGATAGACCACACAGACAGGTTATTCCCAATAGAATAATAAAGAATGGAACCAGGTCATGCGTAATCCGAATGAATGGTGATATTCCAACAAAATAATAAAGAATGAAACCAGTCATGCATAATCCGCATGCATGGATGTGTTCCAATGAGAATAATAAAGAATGGAACCAGGTCATGCGTAATCCGCACAGACAGGATGTTCCAACAGAATAATAAAGAATGGAATAACAACAAAATTCACCAGGCATGTGATAGACCGCACAGACAGGTTATTCCAAAAGAATAATAAAGAATGGAATAACAGAAAAATTTCACCATGTATGCGGTACTTCGCATAGACAAGTTATTCCAACATAATAATAAAAAATGGAATAACAACCCTTACGAGTATTGGAAGAAAATAACTCTCTTCATGAATATGAAAGAATAATACCCCTTACTTTAATAATAATATCCCTTACCTCAAAAGAAGACTAGATACTGGAATAGTGAGGTAGCAGACTTCTCTTCTTCTTTCTCTCTATAATTTCTCTCTATAATAATTGCTCTATAGCTTTAGTGAATTGGTGAAAAATAATGAAGGAATGAGCTTCTATTTATAGGAAAATATAGTTTCGATAATTGCACGTTTTGGGGCTCAAAATATTACAGTATAATACCTCCCTCTTTTTCTTCATTTTTATTTTAGTCCTGCAAGCATTATCAAACTTGCACCACCTCCCCTAATAGTAAATCATGTGAATCAATAGTAAATCATGTGACTCAATAGTTCTAGATATGTGAAAATACGAATTACAGTATAGTACCTCCATCTATACCTCCATTTTTAACTTAGTCATGCAAGCATTATCAATCTTGCACCAACTCCCCTAATAGTAATTGAATGTGAATCAATAGTACACACATGTGAACAAATAGTTATAATCATATGAATCAATAGCAATTAATTGCTCATTTATCCTAAGCATAATTACCCGATTGGTCAATATAACCTCCAGACATCAATTATTATCGAAATAAATGTCGATTTTCACTAACACTAATAATTCCAACACAATGGAACTATCAATTTCATCTTTAATCAACACGAACTTATTCATCATTAATATTATAATTCACAATATTTAACAACCAGGTCGTTCCCAAGAAAGAGGGGCCTTTTCGATAAAGATTTCTCCTTATTGGCGCACAATTAGGTGATCAAACCTCTCCTTGACAGAACTTCTAGACATTGTCAATATTGCAAATAATAATATGAATAACTTTGTCGTCTCAATTATTGATTTAATAATATAACATATTATACTGATGATACTGTGACAATAATTGAATCAATAATATGAGAGATATGATGCAGCAATTACTGTAGAAATAATTGAGTATAACTGAGTGACTTCTTACGTAAGCATCAATAATCAATACTGTGTGCTACTATGCAACCATGCGTATTATTGTACTTTTACTACCGGGTAGTTCAACAATTTTAACGGTAACTCTTTCTCTATTATTTTTATAAAAAGATAATTCAGTCGTTTTCTAACTACGACAATATACTTCCGTTGTGGGGTCCACCAATGATTGTGCCTTCGTACGGATATTCCCCGACAAAAAGAATATTCCCCGACCAATCGAATATTATATAACAACTTGTATACTTTGCAAAATTTATAAATATTATCCACAACTATAACATTATATTAAATCAACACTATAATATTCAAAAAATATATTTCAAGAAATTTAAACCTTTATTCATAAAATTTGGGGTCTCACATTTTGAGTGTATTTTAAATACCTTAAAACTCTTATAATCGCTTTCCAGTGATCTTGTCCTAGATTACTTGTAAATCTACTCAATTCTATCTACAATATAATCCAAAACTAAGCAAAGAGCTTTCTTCTCTTAAGATATTCTATCTCGAGTTACCGTCGCATCAATAGGAAAGAGATGACGAGCCTACTCTATTATAGGATACCACTCACCATGGATGATTCAATTCTAAAGAAAGGGGAAGAAAGGTATATACATGATCCATTTCTGATGCATAAGATAAGGATTTGATACTGCTCACGAATAGGAGTTCTATGCTTGTGAACCAAGATGCTTCTCTTTCTTTCTTCTCTCCCTTACCTTATTCATTAGGGCCATTTTTGATGATTGAACCTTTCCCGAGTTATTGGAAACATATGCTATGTCAGGAAGTGTACAATTCATTACGTACATCAGGCTTCCAATTATTTGTGAATATTCAGGTTGTGATATGATTTCTCCTTTATTTTAGACAAATATAAATTTATATCTATCGGTTTTCCCACATGATTACAAGCATATTGATTGAATTTCTTGAGTATTATCTCAATATAGTATGCTTGTGATAACACTAACTCATCCAACGTTTTAGAAATTTTAATTCCTAATATTACATCGGCAACACCCATGTCTTTCATTTCAAACATATTATTTAACATTCTTTTAGTAGTTTTAATGATTTCATTATTACTACTCATAATGAGCATATCATCTACATAAAGACAAATAATGACATACCATTTCTCAGTGTTCTTGGTATATACACATTTGTCACACTCATTTATCTTGAAACCATTTGACAACATTGCACTGTCAAATTTTTCATGCCATTGTTTAGGTGATTGTTTTAATCCATAAAGAGACTTCACAAGCCAACATACTTTCTTTTCTTGTCCTGAAATAATAAACCCTTCTCGTTGTTCCATGTAGATTTCTTCTTCTAAATCTCCATTTAATAAAGTTGTTTTCACATCCATTTAATGTATCTCTAAACTATATATAGCTTTTATGGATATTAACATCCTAATTGAAGATATTCTTTTCATAGGAAATTAAGTATCAAAATAATCCAAACCCTCCTTTTGCATATATCATTTGATTACATATATTGCTTTATATTTATCTATAGATCCATCTATTTTCATTTTCTTCTTGAATATCCACTTGTATCCAAGAGGTTTAGAGTCAGGTGGAAGATCTACTAATTCCATGTGTAGAATGGATTCTACTTCACTATTTATAGCATCTTTCCAATAAAGAGTTTCGGGACTCGATAATGTTTCTCTATAAGTTTGAGGCTCATTTTCTAACAAATAAGTTAAAAAATCTGGACCATAAGATTTTGATATCATTGCACATTTAATATATCTAGGTTCTTAAATATCTTCTAATCTGTGATCACTATCACTAACAGTGTCATAAGTTCTTTTATTTAAACTTATTTCTTGTTCATTAGAACTTGGTCCTTGTTCCTTTTTATTAGGAAATACTGTTTCAAAGAATTCAGCATCTTTTGACTCAATAATACTATTTTCATGTATTTCCTCTATTTTTGATTTATTAACCAAAAATCTATATGCACTCCTATTATTCGCATAACCAATGAATATACAATCTATTTTTTTCGATCATATTTTCACCTTTTTGGGTGTACAAATCATTACTTTTGCTAAACACCCCCACACTTGTAAGTGTTGTTAAGACGACTTACGTCCTTTCCATAATTCATAAGGTGAAGCATTAGACTTCTTTTGAGGTATTCGGTTGAGAATATAATTTGCTGAAAGAATTGCTTCCCCCCAGAAATTTTAAGGTAGCCCAGAACTTAATAATAATGCATTCATCATTTCTTTCAAAGTTCTATTCTTTGTTTCTGCAACACCATTTTGTTATGGAGAATAAGGTGATGTTGTTTGGTGTATTATATAATGTTGTGAAAAAAGTTCAACAAAAGGAAATTCATATTCCCCACCTCTATCACTTCTAACTATCTTGATCTTTTTATCAAGTTAATTCTCAACCTTATTTTTGTAATGTATAAACATTTCCAAAGCCTTGTCTTTACTTCTCAATAAGTAAGCATAAAAATATCTTGTACAATCATCTATAAAAGTAAGAATGTATTTCTTACCTTATCTTGTTTGTATATACTTTAAATCACAGATATCAGTATGTATCAATTCAAGAGGTTTTGTACTTCTTTCAATTGATTTAAAAGAAGATTTTTTGAAGTTTTGCCTCAATGCAAACTTCTCATTTATGATTAAAATTAATCTCACATTTTAGCAAACATTCCATATTAATTAATTTACGCATAATATTATAATTAGCATATCATAATCTATCATGTCATAAATTAGATGACTCAATCATATAAGCAGAAGATGTAATTTTATTAATATTTAAAGGTACGATTGTCATTACATTCATTTTGAAGAGCTCATTGCTTATATATCCCTTCCCCACGTAAATCCCATTTTTAGTTAAGACAAATTTATCCGATACAAAGACGAATTTAAATCCCTTTTGACTAAGAAGGGATCCTGACACTATATTCTTCCTAATATCAGGCACATGGAACACGTTGTTGAGGGTTAGTTCCTTGCCAGATGTCATCTTCAGAACTACCTTTCCCTGTCCAGCAACTTAGATGAAAGAATTTCTCATGTACAATTTTTCTCCATTCTCAATTTCTTGATATGTGGAGAACATCTTCCTATCAGAACACACATGGCAGGTTGCTCCAGTATCTTCCCACCATTCCCTAGAATTCTCAACCATGTTTACTTCAGAAACAACCGCGGTAAGGTTCATTTATGATATGAAACATATTTAAAAAGACCACCCACTTTCATTACATTGACTTATGCAGACTTCTTATTCTGGTCTTTGCGTTTACGACAATCTTTTGCCCTGTCACAACCAGAAAATTTATAAGATCATGAATGATTAAATTAAAGGTTAAATTTTAAAACCTAGAGTGGAAATAGAGGACTAATTAAAAATTTTAAAAGAACCTATATGGTTTGATTTTGAAAGCAATGTAAAGAAAATTAAATGTCATTGATAGAAATGTTGAAGAATAAGAAATGAGAAGATAAAGAATAGATGTGAGAAAATATGGGTTACAAAAAGTCAAAACCCTAGAATGGATTTATATGTGTACTTGAAGGTGGTACCTTTAAATTTAAATGAATTAATCGATGAAAGCGATTATGTAAGAAATTTTTATAATGATGTATGTGAGAAATTTATTAAGGAAATAAATTTCAATGAAGAGATATTATAAGGATAAAGTGAATGTGTATATGTATATGTACATATATATTTAGTGATGTGCTATGTATATTTTAGAAAGAGAAATGATTACTTAAATTAATCATATAAGAATATTATGCCATATTAATTATTTATCCATGATACTTTGTGACTTATGAAGAATATATATGTATGTGATTTAATAGATACATATATTATAAATATGTGTATATATTTATTTATTATATAAAGAGAAATAAAAAGAAATCGGGTTACCGACATAGCTTGGGAATTAAACCATAATTAATTGTATGAAAGGGCAAACTGGACATTTTTCTAACTTAATAAAGTATGGAAGTGAATTATGAAAGTTAAGGGAGAATTGTGCGAGTTAGGAAAACCTTAGGGTTGAAAACCTGAGATTTGAAACTTAAGAAAATATCTTAAGGAATATGCTAAGGAATAAAGAATATTTCGAGAATATGCCTTAAATGACAATTTAATAGAACCCAAAAATATTAAATTGGGAGAAGTCAAGGATGGTGGGCCCCATTAGGGTGTGATAAATGGTGATGATAGTTAGGAAATTGCCTAGAAGTGGGGAAATGACTTTATTGCCCAAAAGAAAATTGTTAATGACTTTTGTGCCCTAGGAAGGAAATTGCTAGGAAGTTTTCTAGTAATGGGGAAGTGACTATTTTTTCCCAAGAGAAATTTGGTAATGACCATGACATCCTTGAAGAAAATTTCTAGGAAATTTCTTAATTATAGTTAGATGATAATTTTTTCTTTAAAGAAAAGTGATTATGACCAATAGGTCCTATGGGAAAATTTCTAGGAAATTTCCTTGAGATGACTTAAAGACTATCTTGCCCTTCTCTAGTAATGGTTAAAGACCATTTTGCCCTTGGTCTTGAATTCCTACAAATTAGAAGTCTTAGTTCATTTGGGGGAGTTTTACTCATTTTTTCTAACTTCATTTATTCTAATAAAGAGAATTTCACACATGGTTAATTGAATGTGGAAGATTTGGCTAGATAAAGAGAGAGAAGGAGGAAGAAAGAGAAAGAAGAGATAAGAAGGAAAAAGAAAGAGGAGATAAGGAGAAAGAAAAAGAAATAGAGAGAGAAGGAAAGAAAATGAACTTTCTCACTTCATTTCTCCATCCCACACCCGTCCATGAGAGAGAAAGAGGAGAGATAAATTAGCCATATAAGTAGGAGAAGAAGAGAAGAAGAAAGAAAAAGAAAAGAAAAGAAAGATCAAGGTATAACTTTAACTAGTTTATGTAAATTATTTTGGTTATTTTAAATCAAATCTTGAGTTTATGATTTCAAATCTAAAAACTTTAGATCTACATGATTTCTAGTATTTCATGTATGGATCTAACCATTTTGAGTGTTAGAATGTTAATCAAAAGCAAAGAAATGAAAACTATGTTTTAAAAGTTAGAAAACCCTAACTTTAGTATACTTTGAAAAGCTACCATTTGAAATCTACACATCCTTTTTGCAATCTGTCAAAGAGGGGTGCTAGATATGTAACTTAACTAGTAAAACCAAGTTGTAGCACTCAAAAATGATGATTTTTCAAGCCTTGACAGCTGTTTATGTTAAAACTGTCCAACAAAAACAAAAAGCTTTAAAAAAGGTAGTTTTTGGCCTATTTTTGTAGGGGTATTTTCGTTAATTTTTTGTGATTTAAAAATTCTAAAAACTCTTGGGATGATAATATGATGAGTTATTAAGATCCTATCCAAAGATGGCTATTTTTGAATGTGTAAAATGAAAGTTATGGATTTTACAAGAAATGACTACTTAAAACGTAAAAAGGAATAACCCTTAGTGTGTAACTCCAAAAATTGTAAAATTTTTACAGGAAGTATATATACATAACCAGAACATCCCCTGAAAGTTTTGGAAGTTTTGGACAAAAACTCAGTTCATGAAAATTGTTGTAAAATCCGACTGGTTTGGCCATTTTAAGCATAATAAACAAAACTGAAAAATTATATGTTCATAAGGGTAATATTAACTGATGTTTCACAGAAAATTAGAATTTTTGGACTCAATTTGGTATGTATTTTTTTTTACCAAAGACCCTTGATATGAGGAAATCAAATTTTTAGAGTGTAGTTTGGTCATTTTTAATAAAATATTATATTTATGACATTTTAGGTTTGTTAAATAAATGTTATAGTAAAGGATAAACAATTAATTAAGTTGTTTATAAGTATAATAAATGATTAAAAGATTATTAAAAGATTAATAATATTATATTAAATTATTATGTAATTAATAATATTTAGATTAAAATATTATTAAATAATTAATAATATTAAATTAAAGTTAAATTAAAATATTATTAAGTGATTAACAATATTAGATAATGATTAAAATATTATTAAATGATTAATAATATTAGATGATTAAGATTAATATTAAAGGATTAATAATATTTGTAAATGATTAAGATTATTATTAAAGGGTTAATAATAATTGCAAGTGAAAAAATATTATTAAATGATTAATTATATTAGTAAGTGATTAAAATATTATTAAAGGATTAAAATATTTGGAAATGATTAAGATGTGGATAAGTGATTAAAATATTATTAAAAAAAATAATTATATTTATAAATGATTAAGATATTATGAAGTGATTATTCAGAAGTGAATGAAATATTATTAAGTGATTAATAATATTAGACAAAAGTTTTAAGATGATGATTGAGGGATAATAATGATAATGAGATAATGAATTATTGATTATGTGGCTAAATGTTAGATAAGTTATTAATGAAGTAATTGTATTACGAGGCATGATATGTTATACTGATTGAAAGATCAATCTTATAAATGATAGGTCTTTCATAAGAGATTGAATTAGACTGCTTAGCATTAATCGACGGTCAATGCAAATTTTCCTAACTCAAACTCGAGTTATTATGTTTCAAGCATGCGAGTGGATTAATTGTGACAACCCGAATTTTCACAAGTTATTAAAATATGAATTTAATAATTGAAATTCTTATTACGATATGATTAATGTAACAATCCAGAATTTTAATTGTAATTATAAATATTTATTGAATTATATAAATATTTAATGGATGTATTTATTGTTGAATAAATATTTGTTTGTTGTTGAATAAATATTAGTTTAATATGATTTGATTTGATTTGGTTAATTATTTGTTTAATAAATAATTAATGGGTTAAGAAAATTAATTATTTTGAGATAATATTCTAATTTAATTTAATAATTAAGTTAGAGAGTTTATAATAATTAAATGATTTATTCAATAAATTGTTATTAGAATTAATTAAATTAAGTATGAAAACTTAATTAAATAAAGTGTGATAAATAACTATATTATAAAGGAGTTATTAAAATAAATTAAAGGAGTTTAAGTTGGTTTTATCCAAACAAGGCTTAAAACTATTAGGTGTTTAATTTTAAAAGGGTTTTGGCAAACGGAGCCTTATGGCTTTTGGATTTCTTTTAAATTTTGAATTATAACAAAATAAAATAAATAAATAAAATATAAATATAATATATATATTATTTTGGTAACTGATAATTTATTAGTATATTAAGTATAGCGTCGGTTTAGACGTTTTAAAAATCGTACGTTGTTTGTGTTTTTATTTTACGTATAGTGTAATTGATTTAAGTCTAAGAAAAGAATATAAGAAAGGTTTGTCAGAGGCTTGAGAGAGAGTTTGAGAGAGAAAAACAAGAGAAAGTTTTGAGTTTTTCAAGCTATTCTCAGAGGATTAGCAAGGATTTTCAAAGCAACAAAAGGTATTTTTCCAATAACATTAATGTTATATTTACATATATGCGTTAATATGTTTTACGACATAGTTTGAAGTCTCTGTGTTCTTAACGGTAGTATAAAGTTTTTATAAATTTTCTATAATTGTTGTGATATAACTGAACTATGGTGATTATATGGTTTCCTGATGTAAGAATAGTCTATAAACAAGAGTTATTGTGTTAATTTCGTTTAAAAAGAAAGACAAACTGTTTCTCAGTGTATGTTCTTATACATGGATAATGACAGTAGCAAATTTGGTGGTTGAGGTGTATACTAATTGCAAAATTTAACTTTAAATTCGTTAATTGGGTAAGAAATACAAAGAACATAGTTTAAAGGCATCAAATTAGTTTATCATTAGCATTTACAGTGTTCACTGTGTCAAGAAATATCAAACATGGAGTTTTGGGTTTTAAACTATGGTTTCAAGGATTTTAGTTTTCTAAAAATTTTGTTTAAGTTGTTTAAATTGGTACATATATGCTTGGTAAATTTATTTGTGCTTTACATGGATTACACATGTTAATTGGTGTTAGAAATTAAGACACAATAGCTTGGTTTTGTTTCTGGTTTTGGGTGTTCTGTAATTGAGCTAACGCCAAATTCGCTACCTCGGTATACCAAAATAGGCTAGAAGTTCGCGCACCAAATGCACATCTCTCCTCACTTCAAAGCTAGAAAGTGGTGCAGGTTAGACACGCTTTTGACCTCCTATAGTAAAATGGTCATAACTTTTTCATATGAACTCTGATTGAGGTGATTCAAGATGATTCGGAACGAGGACGAATAGACCTACAACTTTTATTCTTCAAGTTGTTCAATTTGAGGTCTTTAGGAAGGGTCAAAATGGTCATTTATAGGACTTTTGTGTTTTCGGGGACAATCGAAGGGCGTCGGGCATGCACGTATGCAAGTGTAGTGCTCTTGACGATAAAAAATGTTGTTCTAAGTTATAGAACATAAATATTATGAAATATAATGATGCTTAACATTAATAAATGATGTATTAGATAAGTTGTATAAGCATAATAAGCACACACAAGAGAGACGAATCGGGCGTGTGACGAATGAACGTCGAAGCGTTGTGCCAAGTGTAAATAAACTTAAAAAGTGTTTCAATTCAATTGAAATGAATATTATAAGATATGGAATGGATTTAATATAAAACCAATAAGTAGTCCTAGAAAGACTTAAGCACTTGAATGAACTTCAAATATGAAATATAGTGAGTTATAAGTTTAAAGTTAACATAATCAAATTGAACATTGTGTATTGATTAATAGGAAGGGTTATCGGATGTAGATTAAAGTTTAAATTACAACTACTATGCATTGCTATATGACTAATAGTTGATGTGAATGATTATATAATTGTGTAGGGCACGTGAAGTGCAGATATCTGTAAGTTATTATTGGTAAACAACGATCAAGGCAAGTCTTTCAGTTCCTATTTGCTATGTGAATTTGATTGTTTTAAATCTTTATTGCAAAGAACATGATGTGTTATATGTATATTGAATGTTTGAAATGTTAAAGTCAATTTATGACTACGTTGTTTGACTAAAGCATGTTGATTGAGTAAGGAACTCAATCTTTGTAATTGTTATATGAATTGTAGCATGTATGTTATGTTAGTCCGATGTTTATGAGATATATGTTGAGCATGTTATTATGTGCTACGTGATGCATGAAAATTGTTAGATTTTGCTGGGCTGTCGAGCTCAACCTTGCAAATAACCACTTTTGCAGGTTAAAGATTTAAGGTAAGGATATGTGCTACGTGAATTATAGAGATCCATATTCACAAAGATTGCTTATGTTTTATGGGAAATGTATTTAATATTTTGAATGTAACATGTTGTTGAATTGTAAGTTGAGTTATCCGGTGTATATGGATACTTATTTATGATGTAAGACTTTGTATAGTCATTTTGTTGTAACGATTCACGATATAAATTTGAATCGAAGAGATGTAATATAAAGGTTGCGATTTAGGGCAATAAAGAAGGAAATGTATAAAAGTTTTAATTATTCTGCAAAATTTCAATGGTTGTATTACCGTTTAATGATGTAAAATTAGAGGTTGATTGTATTATTAACGATCGAAGTCGAGAATTAAATTGTATGAATTTTGTCGTTACATTAATTATTGACAATTATTCCACATCTATGATTATTGATACGCACTTAATGCATGTTACATATGTTCATCATGTATGAAAGACTGATCACCTTCATTACCATAAAGTTTAGTTAAATTTGTTCATGGTCATTGTTGACCACTCAACATTATTGATTCGGTCATTCAATTATTGAAATTGATTCATGCTCTTTCATAATTATATTACATTGTTAAAAACTTGAAAGCTTATTCCTTTTCAATCATGATATATCCTTCTTATATTTAAACTTGTTGGGAAAAGTAGTTGATCACTCTTGTTATATCATGATAACATTTTCAGATTAAGACGAAGGTTCGAAGGAAGACAGAGACAAGGATAAAATTCCAAGAGTAGATTGTTATGCCCATTTAACTATTACATTATTTGATGTGAATAAATTATGTAAACCTTTCTCGTTTCCAAAGGTATGTATGTAAGTTAAGGTTGTTAGTCCTTAGGTTATGTTGTAAGAGCTTATTGTATAAACAATTTATGTTTATATATTCCGCATTTGTTTATAAAATATGTATGAAGATGATTTATCGTGACGCACTAGGTCTGAGGTTCAAGGGAGCCGAATTTGGGGGCGTCTCATGCCCTATGTCTGGGTTTTTCACAAATGTAGCATTTGCCTTAGAACTCTTTATTTGTTCCCTGTTGAGGCCCATTGCCGGAGTACTTTTTATTTTTAGACTTCGGACATTGTTCCACAAAGTTATAGACTTAGCAGAAAAAGGCGCATCCGTTCAGGCAAAAACGACGTAGTTTTGAGGCGTCCATTCAGACAGATAGCGCTTTCTAAATACGACACAATTTTGATAATAAATAACATTTATCAAAATGAAATATTTTTGATAATAGAACTAAAACAAAATAAAAAAAAATTTATTAATTTTTTTAAAAAAATTATATACAAGAACCCACAACCCACGTGCCACGAGCCAGGCCAGGTCGGGCGATCGGCACACACAAGGTTGGTTCGAACCAAGCCTTGGCTAGGTCATCTCCCTTCCACAAAAGTGGGGTACCCCTTGGGGCCCAAACCCAAGAGCAACATTAATGTATATAAACCAATAAATGCTTTAGTCTTTAACCGATGTGTGACTTGCCTTCCCACAAATATTTATTATCATTTCTAAGGGTGACCTTTGGGAGTTAATTTCTCATTCATTACTCCATGGATCTGAGCTTCTAAATACTTAATTTAATCTACTCATGGAGTAGAACATATTGATATGTGGAATCATTACAAATAATTTAGGCTCAAAATTTAACAGTTATTTCATACCAAGCTCGATCAAAACAAAACAAAAATATAGCTTACCACATAGGCAAGTCAAATAATGCCACATAGGCAATCACACGTCGGATTGCGTAATTCAGATGCATGCAAAATCAAAAGGCGTGTTTAGCACAAAAATCACCAATCCGCAAAACATAACAGAACAGAAAACTAGGGTCGACCCATACGCCTCCCACAACAAAATCACCATATGGCCAACTCCCACTGGAGCACAAAATGGAGACGTCGTGGACTAATTACACTTCCACAGAAAGTGTCATGCCTCAGTACCAAGAGGACATGTCTGTGGTACCCCCATATGTGGTTATAGCTCAGGTATTTCTTACGATATATTCTAACAAAGATATGATGTCACACCACATGCGACATAATATACCAATAAAAGGGTTCTAAACGTACATGTTTAACCAAATAAATCATAAACACAATGTCTCCAAAAGAAATTAATTAACATGTACAGCTCTACAAAGATCACAAAGTTCTATGCATGAAGAACAAATTCAAATTACAAAATATGAAGTTCAGAATATCTAGACCAAACCAAAGAAAAATAAAAATTGATTAGAAACGAAACAATTAAGCGAGGACCAAATTCTTAATGATTAACAAAACAAATATATCAACATGATGAGAGTATCCTTGAAAAAAATTATATATGAAATCTGTACAAATTGTAATAGAAAAAAAGGATTTCAAATTACTGAATAAAGTCGATGATTCAAAGATCAAACTTCTATTCAAAAGTGCCAACAGAAATATAAGAAAAAGGTAACGAATAACGAGATATCACAAGATATATTGAATACGATAATAATCAAAGGAGTGGAGTACGGAATCCATACCTGATACGCAAAACCACTTATAGTACACTCTGCAAAATCTTACCCTCAAATGCTAACGATAACAATTACGAAATGTTATTCACCACCTAAACATATTCACCTCGAATTAAATATAATACAAACTAATAATTCCAAAATAATTCGTAATCCATTCAAGGTGTCTTTAATTATCGCCTTAGATCGCTATTAATACTCCAAAACTTATAAATCAATAATAAAACTTAAGAAATCTTAAAATCCAAATATGATAATTTATTCTCCAGACATCATTCCACTATTATGGTCTTATCACCATTAACTAAAATTTATTTATCAAATTCATTAATTTTAACAGAAAGTAAACTTCAAATACTCCAATTTAGCCTCAAGAATCACCCAACTCGGATTTCAAACCATTAAGTTATACATTTTTAAATATTAAAACTCATTACTGAAAATTTGCTTGATAAATTCTAGACCAACCACTTCTTAAAATTCGTAAAAAAATCATACGTTAATATTTAATGGTTCAAAATTTGTGAACATATTTTTAAATTATATATGTATAAAATATCTAAAAATCATAACGAACCAACGGTCGGATTAAGAGATAAAACCCACGCAATATACCTTAAAATATAAAAACTGATTTTCAGATTTTAACTTTTACATTCAAGCCAATTATATTCTTTTATATAAATTCATCTTCTCTTTTCGATTATCATGATATCTAATTTCATGTCTATATTTGGATAAAAAATAATCTCTAATTTAAAAACCCTTATAACTAAACTTTAAATCAAAATATAAAATAATATTTACTTTCCTTGTTTGTTTTTCTTTAATACGTAGTAGTAAAGAAACTAACTTTCAAGCCTTCAAGAATTATCAGAATCTCTTCATGTCTTCACAAAAAAGGTAGCTCTCAAAAAGATACACGAAATAGGCTTAAGAATCACTTGATTCGGAGTTAATATAAGTGAGTTATGAATTTTTGAAACTAAGACTAATAATAGTGATTGGTGAGTGGGTTTCATACCTACGGATTGAATACTTTTTGGACTTCAAAATTTCTATTCCTTGTGTTTTTGGTATTAGTTTATGCGTTGTGTTATGTTTTTATTATAGGGTCAGTTTTAGATGGCTAAGGCGGGAAATGGATGGCTAAAGCAGCAGAAGCAGTGTAAAACTTGGAAAAATCCAGAGAAGATACCCGCCAGAACGGGCATTCTTTCAGCAAATCATCCGTCGGGGCAGGGGGCCACGTCATCAGGCAGCTTTGATACCTACCGGGGTGGGGTATAGCAAGTATAAATTGCCTGCCTGGGCGGGGGTGCACAAAAAGTTTTGTAGGGTTCTATTGTAATTCTAATTCTGGTGATTGTGAGCTGGTGGATTCAGGACGTAATTAGGATAGGATAAAAGGTTTATTCATATACAGAGAAGGATTATCATTGATCATAATCATCACAATTAGCAAACCCTAGCTTGGATCGTGATTCTGGAGGATTGAAGTGAGGAAGTTGGAGCACGTAGATTGCAAAGGAATTAAAGAAGTGATGTGGTTCTTTTTACTAATTTTGTTCTTTAAATTCATTTTTGCATTCAGGATGCTTGTTTCTTTATGGATTTCAGTTTTTAATTCATTTGCAATGAACTAAATTACTTTTTAAGCCTATGATGGATCTTTTTGTGTAACGAAGGTTGTTATGCTTCTAATTGAATTCATTGATGTTATTTTCAGTTCGTCTATTATGGTTTATGCTTAATTTATGAGTTGCTTGATCACCAATTCTTTGTGAACCTATATGAACTCGAGAGATGAAGAATGTGTAAGACCCCAACTTTTATGAATAAAGAATTAATTTTCTCTAAATGTCATTTTGAATATTATGGTGTGGATTTGATATAATATTATAGTTATGGGTAATATTTATAAATTTTGCAAAGTAAGCAAATTGTCATAAAATATTCGATTGGTCGGGGAATATTCGTTTTAACAGGGAATATTCTTACGACGACACAATCATTGGTGGACCCCACAACGGAATTATTGTCGAAGTTAGAAAATGGCAGAAATATCTTTTTATAAAAATAATGGCGAAAGCTTTACCGTTAACTGTTGCAATACCCGGTGATAAAAGTACAGTAATACGCGTGGTTGTATAGTAGCACACGGTATTGATTATTGATGCTTACGTGAGAAGTCACTCAGTTTTATTCAATTATTGCCACAGTAATTGATGCATAGTATCTCACGTTATTGATTCAATTATTGTCACAATATTTTATATTATTAAATCAATAATTGAGAAGACAAAGTTATTCATATTATTATTTGCATTATTGACAATGTCTAAAAAGTTCTGTCGAGGAAAGGGGTTTGGTCATCTAATTGCGTGCCAATAAGGAGAAATTTTTATTGGAAAGCCCCCTCTTTCCTGGGAATGATCTGGTTGTTAATATTGCGAGTTATAATAATGATGAATAAATATTATTAAAAATGTGTTTTGAGAAGCCAAGCGAATTGAAATAAATAGAGGAGATTTTTATGAAGTATTTGTTGTAAATTTGGCTTATTGCATGGACCCCCACTTATCTTTTTTTCAAAACTATCGGTAGAAAGTTATCCCAGTTTTATTATATATATATATATATATATATATATTATTACAGGGTCATGAGGGGTGGGAGAATTAAAAGTCAGAGAGGGAGTTTTATTATTGTTATTATATATAAATTTATTATAATAAGTTTTGTTTTTTTATAAAAAATAAAATATATTATATTTTATTATGCATTGTGTTTGCATAGTGACTGCACAGTAAAATCAGAAAATTTTAGCCGAATCCGTGAATAAGTTACTGTGCAATCCGTGATTTTTCCAGCCATTCTCCTATAAATAGGATGCTTCGTTTAGAAAAGAAAATCACACCAGAATCAGAGAATTTTTCTTCTATAATATTAAGTGTATTTCTTTTGAGTTTAAGGAAGCTTTGAGTGTAGAAAATAGTGAAAGTTTTCTTTAAGAATATATCCGCTATACCATTCAGAAATACTCTTGTTTTGAAGTAAGGGGTATTATTTATTTCATACTCCCTCCATCCCAAAATATTTGACGTTTTAGGAGTTTTTTTTCCAAAATATTTGACGTTCTACAATTCCAAGAATATTTTGCAATTTATTTTCCTTCTCTACCCTTCCTTCTCCACCACTATTAATGCCTATTTTTCCTGGAACTCAGTCACCATTTCTTCTTCTTCTTCAAGACTCACAATGAATAACAGGAGAGGGAGAGAGGGACAGAGGGAGAGAGGGAGAGAAGGAGAGAAGGAGATATGGAAGAAATAGAGACTACCCCCAATCCCAGTCCTCCATCTTTTGCAATAAGAGTAGAAACCCCCACTACAACAATTAAGTGAGAAGCCTCTCTTAAAGAAGAGGCGGCTTCCACTCTGAACAACCTCCTGCACCCGACTTCTTTATTAACGCCACCTCGACTAAGCTCCCTTCTCTCTCCTCCTCCTCCTCTTCCACGTCGGCAATTCCCAACCTTCTTCCCCCCATACGTCAATGGTACCACCCACACCTCTGATTGCATCTCTTACATCCTTAAGAAAGAACGATCAGATCTTGTCCATGGCTACATCTAACGGCCTACTCTACACTGGCTCCCAAACCAATGTTGTTCGAATTTGGAAGCTGCCGGAATTTAGTGAGTGCGGCTGATAAGAGAAGAGATGAAGAAGAAAAGTTGGATCCGACTGATGAGGAGATGGAGAAGAAGAGTTGAGAAGAAGAAGCTGAATGGTCAGATCTGGCGAGATAAAGTATTAATTAAGGGTAAAATAGGAAAATTTCATCTATTCTTAATCTGTGTGAAAATATGTAGAATGTCAAATATTTTGGGATGGAGGGAGTATTCGTTTACGATATTATTTTTCGTATTCGTAAGAAATTTTATTTCATTCAATATTCGCAAGAAATATTATCTTCGTTTAATATTCATAAGGAATATTATCTTCGTTCAATATTCGTAACGAATATTATTTTCGTTCAACAATTGTAAGGGATATTACTTTTGTTCAATATTCGTAAGAAATAATATTTTCTTTCATACTCTGTAGTATGTAAGTAATATTATTTTGTTTCGGATTCCGAATTCTACACTCATTTTGTTAAGTATTGCTTCTATACTCCTTGAAATTAGTAGAATATCCTTGAAATTTGCACTTCATCTAGTATCGTTTCACAAGGATATTTTTCTGAACATTCTTGTTTATTTTTAAGCTTTTCATGTCGGAGTACTATTCATGGGTACTATTCATTTATACGGCACTATTCATACATACAAAACTATTCATACGTACGGTACTATTCATGAAGTACTATTCATGGGGTACTATTCACTCGAGTATTATTCACCCGAAGTACTATTCATGACAAAAACTGATTTCTTTTTTGTCCAAATCATTTTTTGATACAATATCATTCTTGAATTTAAAGTCTTTAATATTTATCCTTGATTTCATTTGATTAACGCTTATATCATTGTCATCATCCTCATGCTTATATTGTGATAAAAGTCATCTTTGGCCCGTAGTGCATAGATGGACTGTTGATTGGTATGATTATGACCAGGGATTATTCGGTGTAATCATGACCTATAATGTTACAAATGATGTGGTAAAAGTCCTCATTGGCCCGTAGTGCATTGATGGATAGTTATTGGTATGATTATGACCATGCGTTCTCTTCGGCTAAGGGTGCAAAGATGAATTATTGTTTGGCATGATCATGACCATTGGTGATAACACGAATATCCTTGGTCATAGTGCATGGATAATTCATAGATGTGATACTAATGAATATCCTTGGCCCGTAGTGCATGGATATGGATAATTCAGTGATGTGGATTATTTATTAAGTTGAGTCTCAGCGATAAAATTGATGATAAACTTTTAAATCATAGAAGATAGTAGATATCATGCTCTGCTTGACTCTTCTAATGGATTGCTTGTTCCGCT